>CM045762.1:38507762-39751096 GCA_025200525.1 Camellia lanceoleosa
CAGTTCTTTAGAATTAGAGTGCTACTGTTAAGTTGAATGATGTCATTCCAAGTATTGCCTGGCTGTTTCCTGACTGATATTTATTTATTTATTTATTTTCAGCTATTCTTGACATAGTCTTTACATGGAAAGCTAGATCCACAATGCACTCCTCTCAAACCCTAAAACATGTACTGAAGGTTGGGGTTGCGGTGATATGGACTATTGTTCTTCCTGTATGTTATGCTGGCTCTAGAAGGAAATATACTTGTTACACGACAGATTATCATAGCTGGCTTGGAGAATGGTGTTATTCTCCTTATATGGTTGCAGTGACATTTTACTTGATGACCAATGCAGTAGATATGGTTCTTTTTTTTGTACCTTTGGTTGGCAGATATGTTGAGACCTCAAATTGCCGCATGGGTACCTTTTTGTCTTGGTGGACTCAGGTAAGATTCGTAATATGTTCTATTACATTTTGTATGCTTTCGGATCAACATTTGTTTCATCTATGTTTTCATTTTGAGCTGGAAAGTCACAGAATGCTCATAATTTTCTGTATTTGGAGTAGACCTTGATTTTTTCTTTTTTTAAACCCAGAGCAGAGCAGGTTTTGTAACTAATTGATCATTGAAGGCATTGGTGCATATCAATCAATTATGATCATGTGTAGATAATGTCTCATAAATTATCAAATTCAGAATTAAAACCATAATACTCTATACCAGTTGAAAAATTATTAGTTGCATGTGGCTTCCATATTTGTATGTATTATTGTCATGCACTTAATGTTGCTGAATGACAATTTATAAGTTATATGTTGCTTAATGATTTTGTTTTGTGGTCTAGGCTTATTTATGCAGTAACATAGAGATGTAGCATTAGCAACTTCATCATTGGTGAATAGACAAACAATTCATCTTGTCTTCCAATCTGTGGTGCACAGTTGCCTACCAAAAGAACTGCAGGATAATAATTGAGAAAACATGCTTTACTTGTGAACATTAAATGCTTCCTGATTCGAGACTCGTCTCATGAATTATTTGGCACACATAATACATAATTTGGGAACTTACTGAGAAATATTGTGATAAATTATGAAACTGGTAACAGAAATAGTGTTACAGAATAAGAATTGATAAAAAAATAAAAAAATAATAATAGGAGAAGAAAATAACAAGAACACTATACTGATACACAGCTACTTGCACAGGATTTTCAATATTCCTAAATAGTTTTGATTCATTCTACGGAAGCATAAGTTGAGGTTGGACATTACTGGTTGCACTCCACTAAAAAGAATTACTATATACCCTCACTCGTATAGTGCTCAAAGCTAGTGCCACTTGTTATAGAAGTGCCTACTGAATACTGAATACAAGGATGTACCTGGTGCGGCTGATGTGGAAGTTTATAATTCACTTGTACTTGGGAAAAGTATACATGGTTTCAATTGCTTCTAATAAAAATAATTAACCCAACAATGTCTCTATCATTACGCAAAGATTTTGGTGGACCCTGCACTGGAAAAAGGATATTGTAATGGGAACCACGAGTTGTCTTTAACAGTCTGTAGAAGGCGGAGGAAGTTTGTTAAACTAATGCCTTCACTTTGGCATGCTCAAATGATGTTTGGCTCTCTTGCGACCTTTCATAGATAATAAAAACCGAGGCTTCATCAAGTCTTAGTTTCTTTAAGCTTGTCAGCTGCTGGGTAATTTAAATTTGAGCTTTTCAACTTCAATTGAGTTATAGGCAATTCTGCATTTTGATATTTGGTGGCCTCTCTCTGAAATAATTGTGATGGCTTCCTAGACAAGCTTAGTTGTGTATTGGGCCTTTGCTTATGGTTGGCACAAATCTTAAATAGGTTTGACAAGTTGAAAGTTTCTCATTTGTGACTGTTGAAGTCCTTGTCCTATTATAATGAGTAACAGCTAGCAACCTATATATATCCACGAAATTTTCAATTCAATAGAGGAAACTATAAAATTGATTATGCAATGCCAGCCTAAAAGAAACTGTGTTCACTGTAAAATCCAAAGTGCGACTGTTGGATTCTTCTTTTACATATCATTATTACTACTGCACTCACTTATTTACAGAAGCCAGTTATCATCTTTCCACATTTTAAGGTAGACGCCTACAGTAGAATGGAAAGAGTGGTATTGGCTTACCTATGAATGAGGTAGAGGCCATGTGTATAATGGATGGGGACATCGGTCCCACAAGTTTTGTGAACATGTCCGCTAACTGCTGAGAAGAAGAGACAAAGGATGGACTCACAATGTCCAAACCTTGTCTCTAATGAAATGTATGCCAACCTCGATATGCTTGGTACGCTCATGAAGCACAGGATCAAAAGATAACATAATGACATTTATTATCACAAAATAAAGAGAAAGGAACAGTCTCCTCAAAACTCAACTCTGCCAAAATAGAGCAAAGCTAAAGAATCTCGCATGTCCCATGTGCCATAGCTCGATACTCAGCCTCTGCAGAAGACCTAGCAATAACCGTCTGCTTCTTACTTTTTCACGATATAAGATGATCACAATAGAAAGTACAGAAGCCTGAAGGGGAACGCCGATTAGTCCTAGATCCTGGCATCCTGCATAGTCAACATTGGTGAAACAGGAGAGCCCAGATTAAAGATTAGCTGTGAAGAACAATCCCACACCAAGAGAAGTCTTCAAATACCTCAAAATGTGATGAATCGCATCATGGTGCTTTGTGCGAGGTGTATGTAGGAACTGACTCGCAACACTAACCGCAAATGTCAAGTTAGGTCTAGGTCAAACAAATGAGGCATCCAACAAGACGTTGATATATGCATGGGTCATCCAGCAACTCACCAAACTCTGATCTGAGCTTGACATTAGAATCCATAGAAGTAGAAGCAGGTTTACGCCCTAACATACTAGTATCCTTAAGAAAGTCAAGAGTGTACTTCCTTTGAGACAAGGAGATCCCCTGCCTTGAACGAGCCACCTCAATTTCCAAAAAATATTTGAGACATCTCAGATCCTTAATATTAAAAGTTTAGCCCAAGTCTTTTACTTGACCAATGCCAAAAGAGTCATCACCTGTAAGAATAATGTCATCCATATAAACTAACAAGAGTATACACTGACCCGTAGAATTACAGAGAATGAAACAAGCATGATCTGAGTGGCACTGAATAAAGCCTATAGATATGATAACAAAACTGAAGTGACCAAACCATACTCGTGGAGACTGTTTTTGACCATATAAAAATTTATGTAACGGACATACTTTCTCCGAATACTGCCTCTCAGCACGAAACCCAAGCAGAGGAGCAATGTAAATCGTCTCAAGTAGATCCCCATGAAGAAATACATTCTTGTCATCAAGTTGATGAAGAGGCCAAGAATATGATGCTACAAGGGAGATAAGGAGATGCACAGAAGTAAGCTTGGCAACAAGGGCAAAAGTGGTGCCAAAATCCTTGTCAAGGATCTGTATGAAACATTTGGCCACCAAGCGGGCTTTGTAATGATCAACAGAGCCATCAGCAAGGTACTTTATAGGGAACACCTATTTGCAACCAACAGTGCTTTTCCTAGGAGGTAAAAATACAAGATCCCAAGTGTGATTCTATTCTAAGGCCGCCATCTTAGCTTGTATAGCCTTTACCTATTTAGGATTTTGAAGGGCCTCAGACACAGAACAAGGAATGGACTCCGACTCAAGCTTGCCAAGGAAAGAATGATAAGAATCGGAAACCCTGTCATAGGAAAGATATTGAGAAATGGGATAATTAGTACTACTAAATAACCCCAACGATTTGGAGAATGTCGATCCTGAGATGGGTTACGACGAAAAGGTGGAGGAGATAGAGCTAAAGGAGAAGAGTTACCTGACCTAGAGATCGGAGAGGTGGCAGGGGACAACTGAGTGGATGCATGACGAGAGTATTCCAGCAATAGATTGAGAAGGAGAGAGGGGAACAACCTAATCTTTAACCTCGTCCAAAATGGGCACTAGGCGAACACTGGAAGTAATGGGAGGATAAGCCTGCAAAAGAGGGTTAATACCAAAGAAAGGAAGATCCTCACAAAAGTAACATCCAAAGTGTGGTGAAAGTGATGAGATACAGGATCATAACACCTATACCCTTTGGACATGGAAGAGTACCCTAAGAAGACACAACGAATAGATGTGTCATCTAACTTAGTGCGAGTGGGACTCCGATTTGAACAAAACAAGTACATCCAAAGACATGAGGTAAGAGAGGAAACAAAGTGGTAGTGGGCATAATATGAAACGGAGTGAGACCATGCAATACACGACTAGGGGTCCTATTAATGAGGTAAACAGGAGTAAAGTAAAGACAACTATATGCCAATAAGACTTGGGAACACCCATACCCCAAAGAAAACACCGGATAACAGATATAATATGACGGTTTTGCATTTAACAACATCATTTTGTTCAAGGGTCTGAGGACAAGTAAGTTGTTGAAGAATACCGGTTTGATTAAGATGGGAACGAAATTCATTAGAAATATATTCCCTACCATTATCAAAATAGATATTCCTAACAATTGTATGAAACTGAGTTTTAACCATTTGTAAAAACTGAACAAAAATGAGAAACACGTCAGACTTGCGACGAAGTAGATAAACCCAAGTGCACCTAATGTGATCATCAATAAAAATCACATAATAACTATGACCAGACAAAGCAGTGACAAGGGATGGATCCCAGACATAAGAATGTATAATATCAAAGACACTAGGAGCACGAGTCATAAGGGATATAGCTAGTAGGAGTATGCTTAGACAACTCACAAACCACACAATGAAATTTTAAATCTTTGCAAGCTTTATTAAATGAAGGAAAAAGTTGACATAAATATTGAAAATTAACATGACTCATACGAACATGCCATAATTCTAAAGTTTGAATATTAAAAACACAAGACATGGAAGGAGGCAAAATAGAGGCCTGAAAACTAGATAAATAAGAAGAATGCTTGTCCAGTGGATCCCCAAAGTAGTAAAGCCTATCACGCTCACAGCCTTTGCCAAAAATCCTTTTCGAACTCCAAGTCTTGTAAAAGGTAAGAAGAGGGTAAGAAGATGACATCACAATTAAATTGTTTGGCAAGACGACTAACGGATAAGAGATTATATACAAAATTTGAAACATGTAAAACAGACAATAAAGTAATGGTAGGGGATAAAGACACTACACACTTATGACGAAAAGACGATGAAGAACCATTAGCAAGACACACAGGGACTGGAGAAGGAAGAAAGGAACTCACCTGTCATATGATCATTAGCCCTAGAATCCAGAACCCATGAGGAACTAGTAAATCGAATATGGAAAGCAGTAGAAGTACTTGTAGCAACTGTGGCAACAGTGTAAGATGATGGGCTATGAGAACTAGTAGTGAAAGACTCAAGCTGAGCCTGAAGCTAACCAATCTGAGTCTGTAATTCCTGTAAATTAGGGATATCAGGAGACCTAGGAGCAGGAGTAGCCTCCACTAAAGCAGTAGTGCGAGCGGTGCTAGTACCATGAGGGCGAGAAGAACGTTGCCTCAACTCAGGATGAAGTTTGAAGCAACGAGCCTTAACATGACCAGAAACACCACAATGATGACAAGTAACTAGACTAGTAGAACCCCGAGAACCAGACTTTGCAGCAAGAGCCATCTGATCAGATGAAACCGGAGACACAGGAGGAGGGCTCGGTTGAACCAGATACCGGCGCTCATGATTATCAATGGTGGCAAAGGCCTTATTAAGAGATGACATGGGTGATGTGTTTAAAATCTGAGTTCGAAGAGATTCAAACTCAAAGTTTAAACCCATGAGAAATTGGTTAGTGTTGACGAGCAAGGCGTTTGGACACGAGAAAGGCAACATCTGCTAGTAACTCAGTTAAGGGCTCATATTGAGCTAACTCTTCCCAATGGGCCGGAAGCAAGGTTTTGAAAAGCGGTTGCGGTCGCCGTAACGGTGGCGGTAACGCGGTTGTGGTTGCGGGGTGTAAAGGCCGTAGTGTAACGGTTGTGGTAACCAGAACCGTGAATTTTTTTATTTTTCGCACAATTTGAAAAAAACTTACCGATACGCATATTTTTTTTCCATGATCATATTTATTAGGTTAAAAATAAATATTGATCAATTTTTGTAAATTTTTTAGTATGATCCAATATATTTTATATTTTTAAATTACTGCAAATTGAGTTTTTTACATTTTATTTTAATAATTAATGACTTTATATTATACAAAAAATCAATCACTAACTATTATATATAAGATAAACAATGACAAAAGTAAGATAATAAATAAGAGCCTAAATATATATATATATATATACATATTTTAACCAAGTCAAATAGATAATGACCACACTTACTGTTATTATTATTTTCAAACAATATATAGATAGACACACACAAACAAAATGGTTTAGTGATAGCATCTGAATAAAATAACATAACTCTTACAGCTTCAACAAATTAATAACATGTTCTTCATCTTCTCTCTTCTCTCTCTCTCTCTCTCTCTATCTCTTGCTTCTCCATTTTCTCTCTTTATCTTCCATCTTCCCCCATTTTCAGCTTTTTTTTGTGTGTTTTTTCGAAAGAAACAATTTGGAACCGTTACGTAACAGTGCGTAACAGGTCGTTACAGCTGTTATGGCACCGTTATGACCGCTACGGCAGCTGCTACGGCCGACACACCTGTGAATCTCAATCACACTGCAAAAGCGGCCGTAACGGGTGGTGGTAATCGCCAAAACCGTTACGTAACGGCGTTACGTAACGGTTGCGGCTGCTTTTTAAAACCTTGGCCGGAAGATATCCAAAGAACTCTGTCACAAAAAGTCCCAAATTAGACTAAGAGGCACGAGTAATATTCTCATAGAGCTCAAAGATGCGAGCGTCATTATGAGCATGAGCATACATCTGTGACAAGGCATGCCATAGAATCGGAACTATGTCATAATGAAGGAACATATGTTAAATATGATTCTCTATGGAGTTGAACATCCATCCCAAGATAGTATAATTATCAATATCCCATTAGGCACAAGTAGGGTCTATCACAGCTGGCTGCGTAGTAGTAGGTAAAACTCAATGGGCCTTTCCCTTTCTCCCTAAATAGAGTTTAAGGGAGCGGCTCCATGCGGCAAAATTTTTCTCATTCAACCCCAGACTTGTAATACGATGAACAAGTGTGTGATGAGAGAGAGAAAAATCAGAACTAATTGGGACAGGTTTTGTGGGTACATCAGAAGAGACAACAAGAGATGGCTCAGTCATGGTGGGATAATAGGGGTTAAAAAACACACAAAATCATAGCAAAACAGTCCGAAACAATGCAAGAAGCTGGAAAAAACTCAATGGCTTATCCAAATAAATGCTACCGAACAAACCCCTTAGCCCAATGAGCTAAGTAAATATACAAAAGTGCTTACCATGTCAAAACAAGAACCTAGAAAGGTAAAAAGAAGTTCACACTACCCTAAAAGGGCTGCCGAACTAGACCCAATACAGCAATGGTCTAGTCGACACTCAAAAACCCTCAGCAAGAGAGGTGCGAAGGGATTGGAAGGGGAGAGAAAGGATTGTCGGTTGGTGTAAAGGGAAGAGAAAGGGTTGTTGGTGGATGGGTAAGGGAGGAAAGGGCTGTTGGAGTGGTGGGTGTGGCTGTGGCTGTGGACTACCAAGAGAGAGAGAAAGAGAGAGAAAAGGTGGCTAGGGTTTCGCTTTGATACCAAGAAGAATGAAAAGAACGGTATTGGCTTACCTATGAATGAGATAGATGCCATGTATATATAATATATTCATGATACAATTTAGGAAACAATATAAACAAGGCTCTGA
The DNA here is from genome assembly GCA_025200525.1 of Camellia lanceoleosa. NCBI lineage: Eukaryota > Viridiplantae > Streptophyta > Magnoliopsida > Ericales > Theaceae > Camellia > Camellia lanceoleosa. Next base: position 38,515,616 of record CM045762.1, read on the forward strand.
ATCCGTGATTCATACGATCACGATTTTATACAATCTACTAAAAATAAAAGCATGGTATTGGCTTGCCTATGAATGAGGTAGAGGCTGTGTATATATAATATATTCACGATAGAATTCAGGAAACAATATAAACAAGGCTCTAAATTCATGATTCATATGATCACGGATTTTATACAATCTACCAAAAATAAAAATATTATAATTCCTATATTCAACACCTACTTCCATACCTGATCCTCTTCCTATGTTTTGCAATTTGAAACCTCAAACTTCAAAATTTTCAGGAATTTTTATAATGTAATTCTTGGATTTTTGAGAAGTATACAATCTAAATACTTTGGTACATCTCTTCTAAAACCACATATTGCTATAAACTGCCACTCAACCTAAATCTATAATTGACAGCTTTATTTACTTTTCAGCTCTGTCTTACATCATATTTGAAATATACCAAAAACTTGGAAAGATAGGAGTTGATATGTTCATGATATTTGTAACATGGATACTTCAACTTGTGCAAAGTATGCATGCCGTGACACGAGGAGATAGGCATGACTAGGGCTGCAAACGAACCGAGCCGAGCTGAGCTTGGCTGAGCTCGAGCTCGGCTCGTTTATTGAGCTTGAGTTCGGCTCGATAAGGAACTAGGTTCGAGCTCGGCTCGATAAATTTTTTTTAAATATTATTTATATTATTTAATATATAAATATTGTATTTATTCTATTATTTGTATATATTTATATATTATTTAATATATAAATAATATATTTATTATATAATTTAAATAAAGATAAACGAGCCGAGCTTGATGAGCTGAGTTTATGCGAGCTCGAGCTCGGCTCATTTATTAAATGATCCTAATATTCGAGCTCGAGCTCGAGCTCGGCTCATTTACTAAACAAACCGAGCCAAGCCGAATCCTTAACGAGCCGCGCCGAGCTTGTTCATGAACAGCTCGGTTCATTTGCAACCTTAGGCATGGCGAAAGATGTGTTTCAGACACTTGTTGGGTGCAATTGCATACCCAACAAATTTCTCTCAAATATGAACAATATGGGAATAACTTTTGTTTGTTAGAAGTTTTCTAGCGTACTTTCTTTAATTGTTTGATTTTTAATATATGTATATGATAAAATAGCATCCTTGTAATGTCTATAGATGGAAACTTACTTTTTAACAGTTCAGCTATGTTTTTGTGTATTAAGTTAATAGGAGGCATAGATGAGCTTGAGATCTACATACACACAGCTCCAGTACTCGCATTTTAGTTTATGCAACATTGATTTTAAGTAGCATGTTACTTTGTAGCTGATGTAGATTGGATAATTGGAAAAGCCATATGAACATGTTGTTATCTCTTGAAGGTGAAAAACTGTTTTAATCCTAATAATTTCCTTGCCTTAGTCATGAAACTCTTCCAATGGTATGAATTATTTGCCATTATAGTGTGATGTATCAGATGAATTTCATTATTTTTTAAAGTTCAAATCTCTGGTTTTAAGTTCCTAGCATTTTATCTCTTATTATTTCTGTTGAACCGGAGTTGTTCTGTGTCATGGCCATAAGATTAAGATGCATATTTTTATGGCTTAGGTTTTCATCTGCTTGATTTTTGTTATGAAGTTTGTGAACTTACCTTTAAAACCTTCTTTGCATCATGTAGCCTAGACTATATATTGGACGAGGAATGCAAGAAAGCCAGGTCTCCCTTTTGAAGTATGTCCTTCATTTGTGCCATAAAGTTATTCTTTTAGTCCTTCTTGTTCTCTAGTGACAACCCTCACTTGAGATGTGTATGCTCTCTTATTTGTAGGTATACATTGTTTTGGGTTCTTTTATTGTTAAGCAAGTTCTCCTTTAGCTACAACTTTGAGGTAATTATTTGGTTTTTCTTCTCAATGTTATTTTACAGTATTGCTTTTTGACCCTGGTGCATATTGATACTTGGTTCTATTGAAAAAATACAGATAAAACCACTTATCGCACCAACAAGACAAATCATGAAAATAGGGGTAAAAAATTATGAATGGCACGAGCTTTTTCCGAAAGGTACTATTTGTTGCTTTCAATGTCTTGTGTACACAAAATTGGAACAGGTTTATTGTTCTAGATTCATCTAACTTTAAGTGTCCTCCTAATTCAGTCAAGAGTAATGCTGGTGCAATCGCTGCTATTTGGGCTCCCATAATTCTTGTGAGTTTTCTACATAAGTATCATAATAAATCTCTTGTGGCTTTGAAGTTTGAATAAACAATATATGGGCTGGTCTTTTTTTTTTTCTCTTTTTTTTTTTTTTTTTTTTCAACAAAAGACTTGTTTCAACACTAGTCTCAAAAATATTAGTCCTAGTTCTCTGATAGTCAATTTTATACTCAGCAGATTGTTTAATTAATTCAGGCATATATAACAATTGCTTTTTCTTCAGGTATATTTTATGGACCCACAGATTTGGTATTCTGTTTTTTGTTCAATATTTGGTGGAGTTTATGGAATCTTGCATCATCTTGGCGAGGTGAGCTTTCTTGTTCTATTTGACTAAATATGTATGGTAAATTGGTAATCGCCTCACTCGTCTTTTTCTGAATAGATTCGGACATTGGGTATGCTGAGAAGTAGATTCCAGTCTTTGCCTTCTGCATTCAGTGCTTGCCTAGTCCCATCCCCATCAAGTAACGAAAAAGATGCCAAAAAAAAGAGTTTCTTCCAACAGAGATTTCAGAAGGTACGAGCTTTTCTAATGACCAATGGCTAACTGCTTGGACTCTTGATATGTTTCTGATGTAGTTATCGTGAGGTCATTGTGTTAGGTGTCTGAAAATGAGAAGAACGGTATTGTTAAGTTCGTTCTGGTATGGAACCAAATTATCAGTAGCTTTCGGGAAGAGGATGTGATAAGTAACAGGTCTTTTTGTAATTACAACAGCGTTCTTCTTCTATGTCTTTATACCAGTTGAAATTTAGTAAGAATGTGTTCATTGACAACAGGGAGATGGATTTGATGAAAATACCTTTGTCATCAGAGCTATTTTCTGGCGTGATTCGCTGGCCTGTTTTCCTTCTAGCAAATAAGGTGTGATGTCTATTTTATTTTATTTGTTTTTTTCCAACTCAATGCTACTATTTTTATTAATCTCTGCATCTTCCTATTCTTTACAGTTTTCAACAGCATTGAGCATTGCAACAGATTTTGTTGGAAAGGATGGGAATCTTCATAGAAAGATTAGAAAAGACAACAACATGTATTGTGCAGTAAAGGAGTGCTATGAATTGCTGAAGTATATCCTTGAGATACTTGTAGTAGGTGAGCTGGAGAGAAGGTAAGAATTAGTCGCATCATTTGATGAAATTACCTTTTCATATATGTCACCTAAGAAACACGGACAACTCTATAGAGGAGGTAGGGTGTCATGTCCATGACACCGCAGATACTCCTAAAAAGCGTGTCCGACACTTCTTCAATGTGTATTAATTAAAAATGTAAATTCAAAATATCGGACACTTTACAAACACTTCTCAGAAGCTTTGGCTTTGAACCCTCAAAACACGACCTATGTGATGAATCTCTTCATAGTAACAATGTTCTATATTCTTTGGAATGCAACTTATTCACTTTGAATATGTTTTGAAACATTTATGAGATGAATACGTCATGTGTATTTCTATATTCTATAATTGTTTGTCATTATTTAGATTGTAATTGTTACGTGAATGATATTTTGATATTTAACTTATGGAATATATGACTTTTTAATTTTAATTAGTGTTATGTTGTTTTTTCATTAGCTTTGAATAAACTATCTATATTTTATAAATTTAAAAATTTTTAATGTCCCAAGTGTATCTGGAATTTTTGAAATCAGCGTATCGGCGTATCAATGTCATGTCCGTGTCGTATCATGTGTCTGTGCTACTTACTATGTCCATTAAATTTGATAATTTTTCTACATTTGGCAAATAGCTAACAATCAACTCATAAATTTTTAAGTTATTTAGGAATGAGCCCCACAATGTATGTGTCAAGCTCTCACACCCTCTCTTATGTGTGAGTTCCTCTTGGATGTGTAACGAGACAAACACAAATTGAACTGGATCGGATACACAAGCATGTCCGAAATGTAGTGCACAAAAACAAACATAACAAGGAACAAACACATACAAAGAGACTTGAATCCAAGACCTTAGGACCAAAGATTTATACCATGTTAACTACCAACTCATTTGAAAGTTCAAGTAAATTAGGCTGTGGGTCCAATAATATATATATATATGTCAAGCTCTCATACAAGTTATGCGTTGAATATTCTGCATTGCTAGCCAACAATTCGATACCTGCTATGCACTTCAAGCTTCTAACATGTTTTTCCTCTCTGGTTGCATTGCTTTTAAGGATTATTTCTGGCATATTTGATGAGATTGAAGGAAACATTGAAAGATCAAGCCTTCTTGAAAATTTCAAGATGAGCGAATTACCATCTCTACAGAATAAATGCGTTGAGTTAGTAGAACTGCTGGTAACTGTTGCACTTAAAAAGTCTAGTTTTAGGTTTGAGTAGGCTTAATTTTTTCCTCCAACTTTTTTGAATCTTGACAATGTTATGTTTTACATATAAGGTCGAGGGAAATGGAGACCATCGTAATAAAGTTGTGAAAGCACTCCAAGACATTTTTGAGCTTGTAACATACAACATGATGGCAAATGGTTCCAGGTTTGTGTGAGAATATTAGGTTTTATGTATATACACATCATTTTATAGTACTCAATTTACCAAAATTCATTAGCGATGGATGCAGAATATTGGATTCACTTTACTCTGAACAAGAAATAGAGGTAGAGGAAACTGAATTTTTCGGCCATATTGAACCAGAGTTATTTGCATCAAATCATTCTATACATTTCCCGTTGCCAGATAGTGGCCTTATGAATGAGCAGGTGATTCTATTTACATCTTTTCATGATATTTCTTCATTGGACTTTTGATTACAATATTGGCATCTGGGGCCTGATCTGATATTTGGGTCAAAATCATGAATCTAAATTTGAGCTCACAGGCCATTTAAATTATGATTTCTGTTGTAAATAAGACAAATTTGTGTGCATATACACACCAAAAGACATGTCTGAGGCTTGCAACACATAATACATGTAATTAAGTTGTCAATCTTTGGATGGCAGATCAAGCGTTTTCTTTTGCTGCTTACTGTCAAAGATACAGCTATGGACATACCCTCAAATTTGGAGGCTCGGAGACGTATTTCATTCTTTGCTACATCTCTCTTTATGAATATACCTAGTGCTCCTAAAGTGCGTAACATGTTGTCCTTCAGGTAGATACTCTTTTGTATTATTTTCATTTCTTTGTGATTTGTGGTGGTATGGTGTTATTTTCCTTAATATGTATTTGTCATCTTTTGCATGTACAATTTGTAGAAAGAAAGCAATCTAATAAGAATTAAATTTTTTAACATAGAAACTGTTTCCCAATCAAGATCAAGTTATGCTCTTGGCATTTGTCCAATTTGCACCATCATGTAATTACAGTAGGGAAATAAAGGACAGCAAAGCTTAGGTGTGGTTATGGTTATGGTTTTTCTTATTCTCCATGATCATGTGTGTCTTTAAGACGTTTCATCCTCTATTTCAATTTTTTGTTTTCTTACTAATTTTGGCTTTGTGTTTGTCTTGAGAGACAGGGGTGAGGATTATATATATGGGGTTTTAGTTTTATGGGAGATTGAGATTTAAGTAAACTGTAAAAACTATATAGCCAAATGACTAGTGCTTCATATAGGCTAACCAATTCGATTACCTAAATAATGGCTAAAAATATACATCATAAAAATTAGACAAAACATGCACTAGCATCATGCAAAAGGGTGTTTAGGAGCATTCTTAAGGAGAAGAAAGGTACTTGTCAAAAAAATACTTGCCCCAAAAGCTTAAATTTGGAAATTGGTGAAATAATGTTCGTCAAGCACTCGTACTATCCCTCAGAAGCAACCACTTCATCAGTGGGGAAAGAGAGAGGGAGAGAAAAGAAACAGGGTGCAACAAATTTATAGAACAAAAGGCACATGGATGAATAAGTGAGAGAACTGATACACATAGAGGGTCTTGAACTCTTGCCATGCTAGATATCCACTAGGCCCAAAGTTTAAGATGTTAGGAAATAGGCAGAACATGTATCAAACTCTAGTTGTACTCTCAGTAGGTTTGAGGAACAATTCAATCTATGACCAAAACAGGTTTATATGTTGGTAAAATCAACTAAAATGCATGAGAAGAATTAATCTTAGCATGGCCAAGGTTTTTCTGGTTATTTTAGTTGTGCTGTGATATTCAATTGCTTAATTTAGTGGAACCATTTTTTTTTTTTTTCAACCTAGTAAAATATTTCTTTCTACTTGAAGTTCAAGAATAGACAAGGATACCACTCTCAAGAAACACAAGTGGCAAAGAACAAATGTTAACATTTGATGAGAAATGAAAGAAAATACACTGAAGTTCACTGGATGGAAATTAGCTTGGTTGAGTCAGTTTTACCAAATGTTCACCTTTGTTGTACAGTGCTTCTAAGCACGATGTTTTAATGTGCGTTTACATTGCCTTGCGGTATGCTCTTTTGGAATGCAATTTTATACTGAATGAACCAGCGAGTCACCAACAATGCCTTGTGTGCCAAACCTACTTATGCAAACTCAATGATCATGAGCATGGCTTTCTAGCCAAACTTGCGCCTCTTGACACTAAGCCATTCAGTGGTTTAGAAAACTCCAGTTTACAACTTTGTGATAAGTTGTTAGGAAAGAGGTCTAACAATGCGCATTGAGCTTTTCCACACCCTCCTTCACGTGCAAGAGATGCAGACATCCAATCATGTAGAGAAAGATAATGCAAGTCGGAAAACAAATGCAAATGATGAGACTTGAACCCAAGACCTCTCCTAACCTGATACCATGTTAAAAGCTTGTTAGGAAAGAATCCCAACAATGCATATCAAGCTCTCCAATATCACAAATGTCACGTGTTAATTCCTGGATTATCAATCTTGTGAAGAGAATATATCCTCAAAATGTTTACTCAAATAATATTATCTGCTCAATAAGACATCGGTACTTTGTAATTATGTATTTTGTAGAGATCTGATTAAAATCCCAATTATCTTGATTCAGTATATTGTTTTTTATTTGCAGTGTTTTGACTCCGCACTTCACTGAAGAAGTTATATTTTCAGCAAAGGAAATTAGTTCAAGCAAAGAAGAGGTTTCCATCAACTTTTATATGCAAAAGATATATCCAGGTGCACAGGAAATAAGACTGAGTATTTGTAAATTGATTTTTCATTACATCCAATTGGAGCCTTAGCACTTGACTGTTTTCATGTCTCATATATTTTTTTCACAGATGAGTGGAAAAACTTTTTGGAACGCATGAAGATTGAAAATTTAGACGGATCGAAAGTTGAAACTGATGCAGAAGTTCTGAAAGATCATAGAAATTGGACTTCTTTCCGGGGACAAACTCTGAGCAGAACAGGTCAGTGGCAATCATCCAGTATGTTCTTGGAAATTAGTGTTAATTACAAACTAGCTCTAAATGTGGTGGTTCTCTATGTAGCGTTTACTTTTTGTGTTCTATGTTTACAACAGTACGAGGAATGATGTACTACAGGGAAGCCCTGAAATTACAAGCTTTTCTCGACATGGCTGAAGATGAAGGTTTGTTGCATGAATGCACTAAGTTGAACTTCTGATGTAGAAATTGGTATTCAACAGTCTTTTGACAACTGATTGTTTATATTATTCATTTGGGTTGATTCCACTTTTATCCCCTAAACTATTTTCATTTTTCCTATTTCATTCCTAAACTATCAATTTCGTATGTTTGGTCCCTAAAGTTTATAATTACAGTTCATCTAGTCTAATTGGAGACAGTCTATCCAAATGTAATGCTGGAAACTTAGCCTGATAGGTAAAAACGTAATTTTACATTTTAGACGGCTTAAATCATACAATCAAACACCCCATCTTCTTACTCACACTATATTAAACAATTTACACCCTACAACCAAATACCCATGTTTTCCACGCTTCATTTTGACGTAGTGAATACAAAATTGAGTTTTTTCTTATATGGTTTAAATTGTTAAAATTTTGGAATGACTTTTTTGTCCATCAAATTAAGTTTTAATGTGAACAACCATCTCCAATTGGACTACATTAGCTGAAAACCCTAAACCCGTAACCCTATTCATTATACTACAGTGAAAGCCCAATGTAAGGCCTATTTACATGGCTGGAGATTATTTACCGAGGTTTAGTTTCTCTAACTGTTTTCTTTGCCAATTGGCCCAATCTGTTCATCCAGATATTCTTCAAGGTTATGACGCCATTGAAAGGAGAAATGATACATTATCAGCTCAACTAGATGCCCTAGCAGATATGAAATTTACTTATGTCATTTCATGTCAAATGTTTGGATCACAAAAATCTGCTGGAGATCCCCAAGCCCAAGATATACTTGACTTGATGATTAGGTAATCCTTTTTTAGCAAAAGGAGATCATTTATTTATTTTATTTTATTTTTTTACACAATCTATAAGTTTTACAAGCTATTCGATGTTAGCTTTCCAATTGTTGCTTGAAGGTACCCATCACTCCGTGTTGCTTATGTTGAAGAGAAAGAAGAGATTGTGGAAAATAAGCCTGTAAAGGTTTACTCTTCCATATTAGTTAAAGCTGTCAATGGTTTTGACCAGGTAGTGGACAGATGCAATCTGTAACAGCTGTCAAATTCAATGTCTAATATAGTTTTGACAACGGTCTACTTGATATTATTTGTCCAATTTTATATGGGTTGCCCACTCATTTCTTTGAAATAAATCCTTGTTTTCTGGAGCTTAAATGAAAATATTTAACTTACAGAACTGATAAAATGAAACTGGTTTGCATAATTTAAATTATATATTGCTTTGGTGTTTATAATTGCATATATTGCTACTTTCGATCTCTGTAAATTGTGCACTGATTTTTTTCTTTTTATATGGGTGTTTAATTCCTGAATCGTTTACTCATACACACTAGGAGAGGTTCCTAATAAGATGCATGCATTCATATGTTTTCTAATTTAAAAAGCCATTAAATGGCTTACCAATGTTTAGCTTGTTGATTTAGTTCAAGAAAATTAATCCCTACTAATTTCTCACACATTGGCAAATATTTAGTTCTGAAAATAATTAAATGTTGCACGAAACCAGGAAAATGTGCTAACATGTTTAAGCCTGAACTTTGCTTAGAGATATGATAGCCTACAATAACTTAATCCAAACCAGGATAAGACATTCACAAATACAAAATGTAGGGGAAAACATAATTACTTGAAACTCTTTCCTCTAGCAGAACTCACCACCATATTTCTGCCTCCCAGTTTTTTTTTTTTTTTTGAAACCTTCGTAGAAATTAAGGTGAATGTAAATTAAAATGGTAATAGATTATAGATCACTAAGTTATTACATCATAAGCTATTTAACTACCTATACTAGGTTATCTGCATGCTTGCATCCTTGCAATGCTACTTAATTGAATGTATTGTTCATATGACTTCACTCATTTATATTTATTTATTTATTTATTTAATCATTGAAATCAAGAAAGCCTAGCATTTTTTTTATGAAGTTTGAAATTCTGTAATAAACTTGTCTTGGATAAACTGTTAATTTTTATAGGAGATATATCGCATAAAGCTTCCAGGTCCACCAAATATTGGGGAGGGGAAACCTGAGAATCAAAATCATGCCATAATTTTCACACGTGGTGAAGCTCTCCAAGCAATTGATATGAACCAAGTAAGCTCAGCCTCTAATTCCTAAAAGATGGCTTTTATGCATTTTGTTTATATATCCATATTATACATGTTCTTGCAGGATAATTACATGGAAGAAGCTTTCAAAATGAGAAATGTATTACAAGAATTTCTACAGCACCAAGGACGTCCTCCAACTATACTTGGGTTGAGAGAACACATATTCACGGGAAGGTTAGATGGTAGATCCTTAAATTATAATTAATGCAAGATTCACCTTCATGAGTAAACTGAAGAGAGTTTGATGAGGAAGTTTTCAAACAATTCGTGCAACACATTTTAGCTGTGTTTGGAATTCTTTTTTGACTGATGTTTATGCTTTAAAAATGAAGTATATCCCATAAATATAGCAAAATCAATAAACACTCATCAAGTGCACAAAACAATCATTCAAATTATATTTGAATAGAAAATAGAATTCTTAAATAGTATAACACACCTTCACATACATTGAAGCTGGTTACCTTTGCACTAATCCAATTTAGAATGGATAAGGAAGGTACTTGGGACTTGGAAGATGGTGCTAACACTATGTGGAATTTGATGGCCAATTGTATGAGGAGAATTTCAAGGGAAGTGCTTGGAGAATCGAAAGGAACGGGACCCAGCTCTAGGGAAACTTGGTGGTAGAGGGAAGAAGTTCAAGCTCTAGCTAAGGCAAAAAAAGAGTGCTTTAAAAAGTGGCAAAATGATAGAACTGAGGAAAACCTTAAGAGCTATAGATTGGCTAATAAGGAGGTCAAGAAAGTAATGAGAAAGGCTAAGTTAAAAGCTTATGATGATGACCCATACACTAGACTAGATAGTAAGGAGGGAGAGAAGAGGGTATACAAACTTGCTAAGATACGAGAGAGAAAAATAAGAGATTTTAATCAAGTTAAGTACATCAAAAGTGAGGATTCTAAGGTATTGGTGAGGGATGAAGAGATTAAGGAAAGATGGAAGAATTATTTTGAGAAACTATTAAATGAGGAACATGGAGGTACAACAATAGGGGAAGAAATAGCCAGTAATATGATACACCAAGACTATAGGTTTTATTGCAGGATTAGGAATTTTGAAGTGGAGGTTGCACTTAAGAAGATGAAATCAAATAAGGCTTTAGGACTAGATGATATCCCTTTGAAGCTTGGAAGTATTTGGGTAAAAATGGGGTTACTTGATTGACTAGGTTGTTTGGCAAAGTTTTGTTGACTAGGAACATGCCAGATGAGTGGAGGAAGAGTATTTTAGTACCAATCTATAAGAATAAAGGAGATGTCCAAAATTGCAACAATTATAGAGGAATCAAGCTAATTTGTCATATAATGAAAGTGTGGAAGAGGGTGATAGAATGCCGATTGCGAGATATAACAGAGGTGTCAGAAAATCAATTTGGGTTTATGCCTGGTAGGTCAACAATGGAAGCGATCTATCTTTTGAGGAGAGCTTAGTTGCACGAAGCGGGGGCGGGTGGGGGCAGGGGCGGGGGCGGAGGCAAGGAAGCGTGAGCCGATAGAAGTTTCTTAGGTTGGGAGCGTCTCGGAGAGCGGTAATATATATATTTAATACACATTAGAAGTTTTTTTTATAAATATTTTTATTTTAATACACATTAATTATTTTATTTATTTATTATATTTTACATATATGTGTTTGTGTTTTTTTAGATATATGTGCTTGTGTATAATATATACTCATATATATATATATATATTATATTTATATGTGTTAATGTTTTTTTTATGTATATATATTATAAAGATTATATATATTAATATTTTTATTTTTTTATTAATGTTTTTTTATTATATATTTATATGTATATATATGATATATATTAAATAATAATGTGTTGATGTTTTTATTTTTATTTTTTAAGAATATGTATTTATATAAAGATTATATATGTTTCATCTTTTATATATATATATATTACTTATATTAGATGTATATCGTGATAGAAGGCCAGAGAGAAAGAGAGCGCGAGTGAGACGAAGGCAGAACTCAAAGACGAAGGCAAAGGAGACGATGACGATTAGCAAGGAGACGATCTGTGAGAGAGAGAAAGAGAGAGAGACGAACTGCGAGAGAGAGAGAGAAAGACGATCTGCTAGAGAGAGAGAGAGACGAATTGTGACAGAGATGAAAAACACACACAGAGAGAGACGACCTTCGAAATGATGAAAGAAGAAAAACGAAGCAAAGGAGGACATACCCAGAGATGACCTTCAAGTTCTTCTTCACCTTCTTTCTCCTCTCTCTTTGTTGACCAACAAGCTAGGGTTTTTGTTCATAGCCACCAACGATCCCATCTTGGACAGGATCGCGTTTCTCTCTCTATAGAAACGCGATTCTTACACGTTTTTTTCTAAGAAATGCGGAATCGCGTTTCTTACGAAGATTCGTCACCTGGTTGCATGATTCCTACAACTAAGGAGGAGAGTAATAGAAAAGTATAGAGAAAAGAAAATAGACATTCATATAGTGTTTATTAACCTTGAGAAAGCATATGATAGAATGCCTCGGAATATAATATGGTGGGTGGGTGTTAGCAAAGAAAGGGGTGACAAAAGGTTACATTGATGTGATTAGGGACATGTATGAAGGGGTAATGACCACTATTAGATCACCTGCTGGAGAGACAAATGAATTTCTTATCATTGTAGGGTTACACCAAGGATCTACCTTAAGTCCTTATCTTTTTACTTTAGTTATGGATGAGTTGACGAGATATATCCAGGATGACGTGCCATGGTGTATGCTTTTTGCAAACGATATAGTGCTAGTAGATGAGACTATAGAAGGAGTTAATACAAAGTTAGAGATTTGGAGAAAAGCCCTTGAATCTAAAGGATTCCGAATAAGCAGAATTAAGATAGAGTACATGGAGTGTAAATTTAGTAACAGTAACAATGAAAGCAAAGAAGAAGTAAAGATTGAGAACCAAAAATTGTCTAAGAGTGAACATTTTCGTTATTTAGGGTCGATTATCACAACAGCGGGGGAGATTGATGCGGATGTAGCCTATAGGATTAAGGTGGGATGGTGTAAGTGGAGAAGTGTGTTTGGGGTACGGTGCGATAAACGAATACCCACTAGACTTAAAGGTAAGTTCTATAGAACGACTATTAGACCAGCGATGTTGTATGGAACGGAGTGTTGGGCAACTAAGAAACAACATGTAGATAAGATGAGTATGGCTGAGATGAGAATGCTAAGGTGGATGTGTGGCAAGACTAAACAAGACAAAATTAGGAATGAGTGTATTCGGGAATGGGTAGGAGTAGTACCGACAGAAAATAAGTTGAGAGAGAATCAATTGAGATGGTTTGGTCATATTCAACGAAGACGAACAGAAGCAGTAGTGAAGAGATGCGATACTGTAATGGTAGATGGAAGTGTTAGGGGACGAGGTAGGTCTAGATTAACGTTGGTTAGCGTTGTAAATAGAGATATGGATCTACTTAATTTGACTAATGAAATAGCTTTTGATAGGGCCGTGTGGAGAAGAAGGATTCATGTAGCCGATTCCATTTGATGGGACTTAAGGCTTGGTTTGGTTTGGTTTGGCTTTGGTTCCCTTGTCATGTAATCTAGGTTCCATACATGTATAAGATAATTTATGTGGGGTTTGAACATTAAGTTCGCCTTCTTGGTTTTCATGATCCTTTTACTTATGTCTCTTTATTCTTCTAGAAACAACCAAACTTATATGTTGACAAGATTTGGACCTAGGGACATTTCACATAAAGTAAGATCTAAAGATTGAGTTTTGAATTTGTCACATTAAGTGCCTACTACAAGGGTGCAAATTTGTCACATTAACTTTTAATTTCAATTTTTTTGTAAACATTGTGATTTTTTTAATTGTTTATGACATGGTCCACCCCCATTGATCTACTATTTGCTACTTAAATACCAGGCTTGAGAACATAAAAAGATTGTAAAAATTGTGTAAAGAAACAAGCAGGAAACAACAAAAAATGTTTCATCAAATGAGAAGTTATGGAGGTTATGCTAATGAATGCAATGAATAAAAACTGTTGTTTAATGAGATTGTGTATTTGTTGACTTTAGAACTCAAGTACAAAGAATCTTACTTTGTCTCATAATTGCAGTGTTTCTTCATTAGCATGGTTCATGTCTTATCAGGAGACCAGTTTTGTCACCATTGGTCAAAGGCTTCTAGCGAATCCTCTCAGGTAACAGATGGCTTGTTTTTGATGGCTCATGTTAATAACAACTTCGTCAGAAATTCCAAAAAGTGAGATTGTAATGGTGTGGAAATTTTTGCTTCGCATTCAACTAACGGAATGAATTATTCACAATTTACATCTTAGTTAATAAAATTCTAATTGGTTATATGTTTTGAAGTGCGTAATCCTTTCACTTCACTTGCAATGTTGAAGACTTGTATTGTTATTTTTTGACATTCAACTGATCTTCACCAATGTGTAAATGCTTAGTCATTCTATCATTTTCTTCCATCATATGTTTATCATGCAGGGTCCGATTCCATTATGGGCATCCAGATTTATTTGATAGGGTGTTTCACTTAACAAGAGGCGGCATAAGCAAAGCATCTAAAACAATTAACTTGAGTGAGGATGTTTTTGCGGGTAGGAATTAATTATTTTTCAATTTGTTGTTTGAAAACATGTATTTTTTATTTTTTAATGAAGTATAATTTTATTGAGATCTTGGTTCAGTGTCCAATTATAGATAATCTGATAAATCACAGGATTTAATTCTACTTTACGAAGAGGATATGTAACGTATCATGAGTATATGCAAGTTGGCAAAGGTCGCGATGTAGGCCTTAACCAGATCTCAAAGTTTGAAGCCAAAGTGGCAAATGGAAACAGTGAACAAACTCTAAGCCGTGATATATACCGCCTTGGACGTCGGTTTGATTTCTTCCGGATGCTTTCTTGTTACTTCACAACCATTGGGTTTTACTTTAATAGCCTGGTAATCTTTTGAACCCTGGAAATGATTTTGCTTCGTTACTCTATGAATACAAAAATATCTAGCTATATACAAAACAATGACCTGGTTAATCATAATAATTAACTTTTTCAAAAACACAATTTTAAATTGGGAAGACACAAGCACTGCCTTAAATACTGTTTATATCCAGGACTAGAAGAAATTATTAATCAAGTGAAACATGCCAGGAAAAGCACTTGATAGGCAGAAGTAACATCTGCAAACCAGGAGAAATTATCCATTGCAATTCTCAAAATGCAAAAAACGCTTTAAGTACATTTAAAAAATGTTCTGTTCAGTCGTATGCAAAAAATGTGACTTTAGTTTCCAATCAATTACCAAAAACCATGCCAGAAAACCATATCATTTTTACAAAATATCAGGCATATATGCTGTTTTATTTAACCCAAAAAAGCAAAGCAAAGAAGTGCAACTCGTTTATCTTTTAAAGATGGTTTTGATGATTTACACCAAGACACTCTCAACTATTGTCGAATATCACTTTATCTCCCTTATCTGTGAACTCATATATTTTGATTCCCTCATCTATAAAAAGGCTTCACTCTTAATCCATCCACAAGGGGGCATTTGTATGGATTTTTTTTTTTTTTTTTGTAGTTAAGGGGATCAAAATCTATAGGGTCATAGATAAAGGGGTTAAGTGATACTAGCTAGTTGAGGATGTCTTGGTGTAATTAAAAGAACGAAAATAATTATTTGGCTTATCCATGAATGAGGTTGAGACCATGTATATATAATAAATTCATGATACAATTTAGAAAACGATATAAATAAGGAAACAATACTAAATTCAGTGATTGACACAATCACAAATTATATACGTAATACTAAAAATAAAAAGATTCTATGTATTCCAATTTCTATATTCAACACTCCCCCTCAAGCTGGTATGAAGATATTCAACAACCGCAGCTTGTCAATGTATGATTGGAAGAAGCCGAAAAAAACTCAACGGCTAGTCCAAATAAATGCTACCAAACAAATCTGGTAGTCCACTAAATAAAAAAGACTAAAAAAGTGCTTAATACATCAGCACACACTCTAGAAAGGGAAAAAAATAGAGACTAAACTGCCCTAGAAGAAACTGACAGTAATCAATATCGGGACAGTTTAAAGTGGTCATGCCGGACCGTTGTAGGAATTGACTAGGATCAATGTCGGGACAGTTTAAGGAGTCATGCTGGACTGTTGTAGAAACTAATCGGAATCAATGTCGGGACAGTTTAAAGGGGTCTTGCCGTACCAATGTAAAGAACTGGATGTTGAACCAGCAAGCGCGGCACACACATAACTTATGACGTGGTGTTGAACAATGATGGCAACAGATGACTGAGTGTGCCAAGGGGCGGTTTATTGGAAAGTGCGCCAAGGGGGGCGACTTAGGTGGCGCGCCAAGGGGGCGACTTGGGTTATGTGCCAAGGGGGTGACTTGGGTTGTACGCCAGATGGGGCGACTTAGATTGTGCACCAGATGGGGCGGCTTAGGTGGTTCACATGATATATCACTATGCTTACTATGATATAGGTATAATACCCTCACTCAAACTCAAATAGATTTGAAGATAGAAATCTATTTAAAATTGAAACAGAGGGAAAGACAAAGTGGAACAAAAACACAAAAAAATGGATTGCGAGTAAAAAAAAATATGATAGATATTTGGAATAGGAGTAAACTAGTGGATAGAGAAAGAGATTACCACGAAGTGATACTAAAAGAAAATATGACAATGGAATGGGTTGAGGTCTGGCGGGCAGCCAAGGCAAGGCTACCACCTGCCGGCGGGCTCTAATACCAAAAAGAATGGAAAGAATTATGTAACTTACTCATGAATGAGGTAGAGATCATGTATATATAATAGATTCATGATACAATTTAGGAAACAATATTAAATCAGTAATTGATACAATTATAGATTATATACATAATACTAAAAATAAAAAGATTCTATGTGCTCTAATTTCTATATTCAACATAATTAACCCTTTGATATATTGCTTCAATTGAAATTCTGCTGTTTACATCTGGTTGCCATGTGTTTTGTAACTTTGCAGATATCAGTAATTGGTATTTATGTATTCCTTTACGGGCAGCTATACTTGGTTCTCAGTGGTTTGGAGAGGGCATTCCTTCAGGCTAGAATTCAAAACATACAATCATTGGAAACGGCTCTAGCTTCCCAATCATTTATCCAACTTGGACTCTTAACAGGCTTACCAATGGTGATGGAGATTGGACTCGAGAGAGGATTTCTTAATGCCGCCAAGGATTTTGTCCTCATGCAATTGCAGTTAGCTGCTGTTTTCTTCACTTTCTCCCTTGGAACAAAAGCTCACTATTACGGTCGAACAATTCTTCACGGGGGTGCTAAGTACAGACCTACCGGACGCAAAGTTGTTGTGTTTCATGCGAGCTTTACTGAGAATTACAGATTATATTCACGGAGTCACTTTGTGAAAGGATTTGAGCTTCTGATACTGTTGGTTGTTTATGATCTGTTTAGGCGGTCTTACCAAAACAACATGGCATATGTGTTAGTCACATACGCTATTTGGTTCATGTCACTAACTTGGTTGTTTGCACCATTTTTCTTTAATCCTTCTGGATTCGATTGGGGTAAGATAGTTGATGATTGGAAAGATTGGAACAAGTGGATCAATCAACAAGGCGGGATAGGAATTCAAGAGGATAAGAGTTGGCAGTCTTGGTGGAATGATGAGCAAGCCCATCTTCATCATTCACGGCTGAGTTCTAGGTTGATTGAAATACTCCTATCACTGCGATTTTTCATTTACCAGTACGGTCTGGTCTATCACCTTGATATATCTGGGAAGAGCAAAAATTTTATAGTTTATGTGCTCTCGTGGGTTGTCATCGTCTTCATTTTCTTGTTAGTCAAGGTAAATTCCCATTCCTTTCTCTTGGGTTTGAAAAAATGTATCCATGCAAATCTTACCTGCCTTGGATGTGTTATATTATATGCTATTAGCCACAAAAGATATTGCTCAAGTTAAAATTAACATGGATCTTGAAGTAAATTTGGTTAACATTAGAGAAACTCCAATGGTGTGCTATAACTCTTCCAAATTCATCTCTAATGATGTGCTATTTTGTATGTCAAATGTCAATTTGGCAAGAGCTCTTCTCTCTCTATATCTGTCATGATGGGATCCACAAATGGCATTTATATTTGACTTTTGTTGTTTTGGGGGGGAGAAGAAGAAATAACATTTGCACTATTGCAGCAATATTGCCAAATTATGGCATTTTAGCACTGTATCAAGTCAAAATTCGCCTGTGACATTGCCATTTTGGCACCAACCATTGGAGAAACTACAGTTCAATCCCATTTTTTTGACAAAAGGATGTGATTAGCCATCATATTAGATTGTGAATCCTAACCTCTGTCCTCCATCTCCATTTTTCCCATCTCCTAATATATGTTAAAACAGTCAAAATATTTTTAAAAAATCAGGAAAACAATTTGAGCCATTTCCAATAGCATCAATGGTGTTTTTCTGATGTCTAATGTTACTGCCATGTTGGCTGAGTGTGATGATTACTTGTAGATACAATACTAATCTCTATGAGGATCTTTATTGAGAACGACTCTAATTCTATTAAACGTGCTTGTTTATAATTTTATTTACGAGTTCATACACTGACAGTATAATTCATATATTGTACTAAGCTATGTGATCTTGACATGCAAGCCAGGCAGTGAATATGGGGAGGCGTCTACTCAGTGCTAATCATCAACTCACATTCAGGTTATTCAAAGCGTTTCTTTTCCTAGGCGTTCTATCTACCATATTCACTCTCTCCCTCGCCTGTAAACTATCTTTGAAGGACTTGATTGTCTGTTGTCTTGCATTTTTTCCTACTGGATGGGGTCTTATATTGGTAAGCTCAGTCAATTAATCCCTTCTTTCTTTTTTTTTTCTTTTCTTTTTTAAGGGAAAAAGGAAAAATAAATTTAAAAAAATCCACTTGAATGATATTTTGGTTTTTTTTTTTTTTATAATTTTTTTACAGGTTGCACAAGCTGTCAGACCAAAGATAAAGGACACGGCACTATGGAACTTCACCGAGGTCTTTGCTCAAGCTTATGACTATGGAATGGGGGTTGTTCTTTTTGCTCCAATGGCTGCTTTGGCATGGCTTCCAATCATCTCATCTTTCCAGACTCGTTTCCTTTTCAACGAGGCTTTCAGTCGAAGACTGCAGATCCAACTGATTTTAGCAGGAAAAAAGAAGCGTACATAAATTTTTCCCATTGGTGACATTGTGAATATGATAGTTTTGTATAGTCAAGTCATAATGCTCATTGTGAGATGTACATGTAATGTAGGTGATTCTTATAATTAACAATACGAAAGAGTAACGATATTCACACTTTTGTGAGATGTTAAAAGAAAAAAATAAATAAAATAAAAAGAGTTTGGGAGGTGTTATAGTAGATTGTGAATATCATTGATCATAGGAAATGAGAAGTCTTTAATTAAAGTGAAGTTCTTTAGTTCAATGCAGATGACTTTCTCAAACAAAAACATCTATTCCTTGGTTGTGGCCAGAGCAATGCTCAGTATGCAAAGGGTTTTAAATATATATATATATATATATAAAGCTAAATTAATACATAGTAAAAGGAATAGAAAATTTGTCATAAAATCATAATATCTTCAAGGAGAACTGAACTACTAAGCTTATGAGAAAGCATGATTATCAAAATTATTTAAACTCCAATAAAAAAAAAAGTGCAGTGAGACTTGATCTTTAACATCATGCTTGGTTAAAAAGAAAAAAGAATTGCCTCATCTACATAGTCTTTCTTTGATCTTTATAATAAATAGTTAATTCAAAACATCTCCAACAGACTCAATATTCTTATATTTAACTCAAAATAGTGTCATTTAATATATATATATATATATAAGAGGCTCCAATTGGCCTTTTATATCCTCAAATCACTCAACAAATGAAGATAGGTTGTAAGGCTCCCTAAAAAAGACTCTCTTATCTTTCCAAATATCATCAAGTGGAAGGATAATTTAATTTTGAAAAATAATAAATATATTTATATATAATAAAAAGGAGAATAGACAGGAGCTCAGGCCATAAATCTAATTTTTAAACTCATTTGGTAATAGGTCTAGGCACTAACTTGATGGGTTAAAAATTTTGGGACAGATAGATTAAAATAATTTAGCCAAATATGTTAATAATCTAGTTAAAAATAATTTGGGCAGATAAGTATACACGGGGCATTTACTTGGGACACTTACTTTAAAATAATTTGAACAGATAGATTAAAAATATTGGAACATAATTTGAAAATAAAATAACTTGGACAGATAGGTATATACGAGGCACTTGCTTGGGATATTTAAAATAATTTGAACAGATATATTATAATATTGGGACATAATTTGAATAGATAGGTTCAAATAATTTGGACATACAGATATATATGAAGTAAATTAGCTATCTGTTCAAATCGTTTATGGTGTTAAAACTTCAATAAGTCATAAGTTTGGGCTTGATAGTCTGTTTTGGACGATTTTTTTTTTTAGTCCATTTATTTTTTCAAGATCTATCCTTACAAAATTGGCAAAAGCAGTTTCGAACACTTAAAAAATGTTGTTTCGTTGTTTTGATTAACTAAAAAATCAATCTATTATTATTTTTTTATTTTTTATTTAATATTGATCTTGTTTGAAAGATCTAAAAAAAAAAGACAAATCTATAAATATCAATTTTGTTAAAAATAAATTTGTAAAACTCAAATGATGAGATTTTAAAAAAATTTAGCACAAAATGCATTTTAGACTTATCAACCAAGGTTGTACTTATAACCAATAAAAGATCAAACGGTGACCTCTGTCCCGAAACACTCTATAGGTTGGATTTTTCACTAAATTTTCCTAGAAAATACTGTTTGAGAATCTATTTATAAAAAAGATAAATTATGCTCACCTCTTTTGAAATTTAAATATATATATATATTAACCCCGCATTTTTAATATAACTACATTATTCTCTCTTTTCGTAAGTTAAAGTGACCAAAACTAATACAGATAGTGGATAGATACTGAATTAAATAAAGATAAATATACGTTTTAATATAAAAGAGATAATAATATTTTTTCATTCATACGACTAATAAATTACTGATAAAAAATGTAATGCCCTGAAATAATTACAATAATCCAACTCCAAACAACAAATACAAGGTGAGATAATTGAGATGATAAGTTTTCGTTAATCAGAATTAAAATACAAAAGATGATAAGAAATGAAAGCTAAACAAATGTTCATATGCCCTAAAGGTTTACATCTTTCCAAGCCAAGGCTTGGGTACATCAAAAATGAGTCATAAGCTCAATACAAATAAAGTCTGAAGCTTGTACAAAAGTTAATACAAGATAAACAAAACTGAGCCTTTAGCTTCACAATTCTTCCAAGCTAAGTCCTTGGTGGAAGCATATCATCAGCATCTGAAAATGATTTTCCCAAGTAAGGTGAGCCAAAACCCAGTAGAAATAATCTAACACAATGTAAGAATTTTAAAAAAGATATAAGTATGGCATGTATATCCAATACCCAAGATAAAATCATTTATAACTCTTTTACAAAACCATACAATACCAAGCTTTATATCTCAATTCATGAGTCATTCACTATTTTATTCAAACAACCAAACTGAAGATACAACTTAATAGGTCTCTAACCAGTACAACCATTATATAGATACTTCCATTTGCCATTTTACGGATATTTCGTCTGCGGGAATCGACACCCATGTGTACGCGCGATTTTCGGGACTTTCACCATAGACACACAGGCCAACTTAATTCAATGGAGTTCATCATCTTTCTTCTCCCAAACATAAAGTACATCTTCTTTCTTCTCACAAATATCATACATTTACAATGTATCAAAGACATAGTCATATTCAATGACAACGGATAAGAGATTAGTTTTAATTCACCTAATCCTCATGTAATTTCTACAACAATCATAGTTATCCTCCACCGATAGTCCAAAACAGATATTTTTAAACAGATATGCAGTCTCCATAACAGATAAATTATCAATATTTTCATAGGTGAAAGATAATGCACATCTAACTCCACCATTTATATAAACACCCATTTAATTCCACATTCTCAATACCAATTTCATTTATTTATACAAAATAACTATTTGAGACATTTTAGGGCAAAACTCCCATCTCTTCCAAAATGCATCCAAGTACCCAAATCAACAAAGTTATCACAATACAACCTTATACCTATCTCCATAACCATTTTAATACACACATTTGAAAAATCCCTCTTTTGATTTTAAACCAAATTCCTAGGTTTGTTCAAAATCTTTCCAAATTCCAATATTACTTACACATCACCAAATAGCCAAGTTAAAACCCATAGAAGAGTGTAGAAGATCCCTACCTCGAGTTTAGAAGATCAATGAAACAATGGAGGAGCTTTAAAGACGCCAAAACCAAGTTATATTTGGATCAAAACGTGGTCCTTGAGGTGTTCTATCTTTTTAACAAAGACACAAGGATAGAGAAACCACCTAATCTAGGTGAAGATGTAGAGAGAGAGGCTCTAGATCTAGAGTTTTAAGATAAAACGATGTGAAAAATTCATGTAAAAAGGTGTTGTTACGAACTGATATACGCACAGTCCGTTTGAGCGCAAAAAGTGATGCTCGAGCACAAAATGCACACTCCTAGTAGTTTTGCAGATAACAAACCAAAACTCAAGAGAAAGACCGCTTGAGTGTAGAATACACTCTCCTAGTAGTTTTGCAAGCCTGCAAAAGTATTGAGAGTTCATAAATCCCGCTCAAGCGCAAGAAGTGCCGCTCGAGCAATGGAGTAAAATTCTAGACAACAAAAGTTTGAAAACCAAGCTACCAACATGTTCCAAATGTAACCATTACAATCTAATAGCCAAACTTAAGGAAGTACGAAGGAAAAAAGACATAAACAACACTATAAAACCACGAAACCTAAATCCAAGATACAAAAGGGTCGGGTTAAAACTGGAATCACTATAAAAAATAACATATTTGTTACGTGAATTAAAATTTCAAAAGAGACCAGTATAATTATATTAAAAAAAATATGAGAATAATTGTATTTTATATTTTTCCTGAACATGAGGCGAGGTTAGTGTAATTTACCCTTATAAAAATAGCTAAAATTCCATCTTGGGTAAATTACAAATACACCACCTGAAGTTTACTTAGCATACGGATTACCTCCTATAATTTGAAAAATTATAAATACCTTTTTATCTGAATTTTTTATTTAATAGAACTAACTGAAAAAATAAAATTCCTAATTGCTTTCTATACACTAATAAAATTATGGATAAATTACAAATACACTCCCTGAAATTTTCTTAAAGTACAAATTGTTTCCTGTAATTTGGAAAATTACAAATATCCCCTTATTAGAATTTTTTATTTGACAGAATTAACTAAAAAAATGAAATTCATAATTGCTCTCCTATACAATAATAAAATTACCTAAATTATTAATTAAAATATATTTCTAACATCATTAAAAACTGTTAATTGACTTGATGATTTATTAATAAAAGGGGCAACTTGTTATAAAATTAAGGGGGTGAAATGTGATTTCCAGAACCACATAGGGCAATTCGTATTTTAATTAAATCTCAGGGGATGTATTTGTAATTTATCCTAAAATTATTTGAATTATTAATCGAAACAAATTTATGATATTTTTAAAAATTGTTAATTGACTTGATAATTTATTGATAAAATAAGTTATTTATTATGAAATTAAAATTTTCAAAAGGAATGTAATTTTCAGAACCACATAGAGTCATTAGATTGGGTGTCCTGGGGGGGTGTTTGAGAAGTAGGTTAGAGGCTAAAATAGTCAATAAAAACAAAATAAGCTAAAATATACAGTAAGATAAAATACCACATCCAAACTATAATCATTTCACTTTTTCTCTCACAACCATTAAATCAACTACAAAAACAAACCAACCAACTTCTCAAACATAATTTTTTTTGCCAGATTATAGTAGCCAAAAAATTAAGCCCTCATTTGGCATGGGGCTAAAATGAGGTTGGGGGCTAAAATAGCCACAAAAAGACAAAATAGACTAAAAAGTCAATAAAATAAAATGTTACATTCAAACTATAATCATTTTACTTTTTCTTTCACAAAAGTCAAAAAAAAAAAAAAAAAAAAAACCCAACCCAAACAAAATTTTTAGCCCGAAGTTAAAATAGTCAAAAACCAACCCACTTCCCAAACAAAACTTAAAAAACTAATTAAAATAACCAATTTTTCAAACAAAGCCCTAGAATAGCTAATAGGATAGTCCATTGGATTGCTCGAGCACTTAGATGAGGCTGTACCGTTGGATTGGATTTCTTGCCCTCCCTCGAACTCTTGTTGAGTATCTTTTCAATTCTATTTAATTGAGGTTTTTTCGATAAAAATGAAAATAAAAATAAGAAGCCACATTCATTTTTTTTTTTTTTTTTAGGTACAACAGAAATAAAAAAGAAAACATAGGCTTAGGCCCTTTCACAAGACATGTCAATCATGTCTGCAACTAGGAACTCCCTAATAATAGCTGGTGGTTCATTAACCACTAAGATCTCCTTCGGTTGAGTAGCACCAAATTTGGCCAAAGCATCAGCACAAAGGTTACCTTCTTTATACACATGCTGCACAGTGCATTCACAACCTCTCATGATGATACGAGCATCCTCCACCAGCCCTTTGAATGGGCATTTGGCATTTGATTCCTTTTTTAGCAACTTCATTGCTTGCTCACAATCTGTCTCAATGGTTACATTATTCATTCCCTTTTGTAAAATCACCGTGAGCCCTTTGTAGATCGCCCATAGTTCAACCTCCAAGTTAGTGCCACTTTGAAGCTTCCCATAATAGCCACACACCGATGTCCCCCTTTCATCGCGAATTAGACCTCCGAATCCACCTTCACCTCCCATTCTTCTATAACCATCTGTGTTTAACTTCAGTCTACCTGCAAGTGGGAGAGACCATGAAATGAGTCTAAAAACAGGTCTTGGATTAACAATAGACAAAACAAAAGCTTGATGAATATCATTAGAATATTGCATGATGAACCTGCCACTGTCAAGAATGTTATTTACACTATTATTAAAGACTTTGTGGTTCCTATTCTTCCAAATAGCCCAAAGAGTAACAATAAAAATAGTGTAGACAGTAAGGTTATCATTAAAATGATTTTTGTTTTTTGAATTACAAATGATCCAGTCCTTCCAAGGCTTGCTACACATATTCAAGTACTAATGCCTTCCAAAAATAGCAAACCAAAACTTTAAAGTAGTCTCGAAGGAGGTGATTCATATCCTCCTCTTTACAACAATAGGGGCAAGTGGTCTCCAAAGATAAACCCCATTTCAAACGAAGCTTATTTGTGAGGAGTTTCCTATGGAGACAACACCACAAGAACCCTTTCAGTTTCTGTGGAATCCGTAACTTCCCATGGAGACAATACCACAAGAATCCTTTCAGTTTCTGTGGAATCCGTAACTTTCAGAGCTAATGCCAATCCTCACCTTGGGGCTGATTACCACTCACCAGATCATAGGCACTAGCAGATGAGAAAATCCCATCTGCTGAGCCTTTCCAATTGGGTTCATCAGGCTCAAGAAAGGTTGGAGAATGCCTGGTCAGAATGATAGATGCTAATGCAAGAGGCAATATGTCACAGATGACAGTTTCATTTCAACTTCCTTGCTAAGATAACAGTTTGTTCACATTAATATCACTCTCCCAACAGGGAACAGACTGTGAGCTACTAAGGGTAAGATCCACAAAAGCCTTATCTCCACACCACTAGTTCTTCCAACAATTAACAGTTGCACCATTACCAACTGTCCATTTAACCCCTTTCCTTAAGATGGCTCTAGAGTTAAGAATGCCTCTCCAAGTATGAAAAGCTTTCTTACCTCTAAAACAAGCCTGAAGACAATTATTCCTCATATACTTACACTTAAGGACCTCTTTCCAAAGACCATCCTCCTGACTAATCATTTTCCAGCCAAGTTTAGACAGAAGGGCAAGATTTTGATCCTTGGCCTTCTTAATGCCAAGCCCACCATTCCTTTTTGGCTGACAGACAACATTCCACTTGACTAAATGAATTTTCTTCTTCTCTCAGGTATCACCCCAGAGAAAATTTCTATTCATTTTATCAATATCATTGCAAACCCTTTTAGGAAAGGCCACAGTCTGCATAGTATAAGCAGGAAGAGCAGAGCTAACAGATTGGATTAAAGTAGTTCTACCAGCTAGTGATAAAACACTAGTTTTCCACCCAGCAAGTTTCATTTGCATTTTATTTAGAATGCCATTATAGTATCTCCAACTCACTCTGCCATAAATGAGATGAACCCCCAAATATTTCCCTAAATCATAAGTTAAAGGAATACCACACTTTTCACTCAAATCTTTAGCCTTATGTTTATCAACATTAGGAGAAACAAACATCTTGGACTTAAGGGCATTAATCTTAAGGCCAAATAAATCACAAAACTCAGACATGATCCTCATGATAGTATTACAATGAGCCAAGTTAGCCTTAGCAAACAACATTAGATCATCAGCAAAGAACAAATGAATGAGACATGGACTATACTTGGAGGTCTTAATGCCTTTCCAATGATTGCCTTCAGAGGTGGCAATAATCATATTTGAGAGTCTTTCCATGCACAAGACAAAAAGATATGGGGAAAGGGGATCTCCTTGCCTCAAACCTCTTCTAGGTTTGAATTCTTGAAGAGGTTCACCATTCCAGAAATGACAATTTGCACAGAAGTCACACAGCTCATAATGAGCTCAATAAAATTAGCCTCAAAATTGAATTCCACCAAAGTTTGTTCTAAGAAATCCCAAGAAACAAGATCGTAGGCTTTTTCAAGGTCAATTTTAAGAATCATCCCTCCATTTCTACCTATTTTCTGGTTCAAGGTATGGATAATTTTTTGGGTAATGATGATATTATCGCTGGTAGTTCTCCCAGGAACAAAACTGCTCTGATAAGGGCTGACAAGTTTAGATAAGAGGGGTCTGATTCTACTAACAAGGATTTTGGCAATAATTTTATAAGTCACATTACAAAGACTAATAGGTCTAAATTGTTTAATAGTCTCAGGATTCTCAGTTTTAGGAATCAGGGCCACAAGTGTTCTATTAATAACATGAGGGATACACTTGTTGACAAAACAATTCTTAACAAATGCACAGACATCAGGCCCAACAATAGGCCAATAAGTATGGTAGAAAATAGCTTGGAAGCCATCTCTCCCAAGAGCTTTGAAAGCCTGGATTTGTTTAACAATCTGCCATATTTCCTTATTAGTCACAGACTTAGTGAGAGAATGATTATCAGTAACATCAACTTTACAAGCAATGTGATTATTCTAATAAGGCAAACCAACAGTAGAAGAAGAACAAAACAGGTTCTTGAAATAATCAATGACCAGAGTTTTAAGGCTCTCAATTTGATCAATCCAAGTCCCTGCATCATTCTTGAGCATGACAATTTTACACCTCATCCTCTTAGCTAAAGCAGAAAGATGGAAAAATTAAGTGTTTCTTTTCCCTTGGGTAAGCCATTTAGACCTCGATTTTTGAAACCAAAGGAGCTCCTCTTGGTACAAAATTCTGTTATATTGTTCCACTAAGTCCAACTCTAGGAGATGGAGGTTATGGGAAAATTTACACAGTTGGGATTTTTGAATTCCTTCTATTCTACCAAGTAACCATCTTTTTTTTCGAAAAATATTACCAAACACCTCTTTGTTCCAAACAGTGATTTTCCTAGTAAGGTTATCAAGCTTATCCAGCAAAGATGAAGAGGGGAACTTCCAATTAGAATCCACTACTGACTGGAACTCTTCATGAGAGATCCAAGCAACTTCAAATTTAAATGGTTTACAAACATGGTTAAAAGAGTGCTTACCTTGAGTGAAGATCATCAAAGGAGAATGATCAGAGTAAGTACAAGGGAGGTTCTGGACCAAACCATCAGGGAAGCTCGTCCTCCATTCAGTGTTGCACATGGCTCTATCAAGTCGCACCATAGTATTAGCCCACCTCTTTCTATTGTTAGACCAAGTGAGCTTAGGACTTGTATATACCAAGTCCATCAGGTTGCAATTGTTCACTCTCTTAGTAAATTTCCGAGCTCTCCTTTGATCTTGACTTTGGTTTTGGCTTCCAGACATGGTTCTTTTTTCATCTAGAGAAGCAAAATCATTAAAATCCCCAGCAAAGAGCCAAGGATCAGTGATAGTTTGGGAGGTTCTTTCCAAATTATTCCACAGCTCATCCCTTTTCAAACTAATAGGACTAGCATAGATAGCAGATAAAATCCAATCAAGATAGTCTTGCCTCGAATTGGTGGCAGTGATCAATTGGGAACTGGCCTTAGTGACTCTTACATTCACTAGGATGGGGTTCCAGACTAGCCAAATACCCCCACTTCTACCGATGGGATCCACATGAGAAGAAGCAGTGAAGCCCATCTTATTAAAGAACATGTCCATGGAGTTGAACTCGACCTTAGTTTCCATAAAGATTAGCAAATCAGGTTTGTTAATCTGGACTAATTCCCTCATATTTCTACGAAACTTCTTGTTACCTACAACTCTACAATTCCAAACCAACAGATTCATAGATGACTGGTTGAGGGTAGGGAGAGTGTTCTGGTTAGACAAGCCCAGAATACCCTTAACTTTACACTGGTTGTCCTCCATTGACAATGTTAGTGTTACTGCTATGAAGTGCCACTCCTGGTTGGCTTCGATCTGTCTGCAAGTTTGGATTCTCAGCTTTGCTCCCTCTATCCACCATTCTAAAATGACGAGGTGAAACACTTCTTTGTCTGGTGCAAGCATTAGCAATACTCTGTGCATGTTCAGAATGTGCTTCTCTGTTGGATAATTCTCTCATTCTTCCTCCATTACGATCTGGTGGTTTTCTAACCTTTGCCTTAGGGTTTCCTTTAGTTTGTTGAAAAGTCCTGGGGTTGTTGGGGACTAGGATGGATGACATAGACCCCCTTACTTCTTGTTCTGACTTCTGAAAACGTGTTGTAGTAATGCAACTCTTCTGTTTGCCTTGTCTAATCTCCTCTCTCTGGTTATCCATGTCCAATTCACTTGATGAACCCAACTTAGCCATATTGTCTGTTGGCTTGGCAGAATGGTCTTTGTGATTTAATCCCAAAGCAAATTGATCTGGCCTATTAGGAACTGAACTTGAAGGATTTTGGCCTTCTAACATCTGTGGTTGGGCTTCAACATCATTCAGAGCTTCAAATCTATTACGAACATGGGCATTAGGCCCTTTAGAATTTTTTGAGCCTTTCATTCTTCTCTTTGTGGTGGCCTTCATCCAAGGCCCATATTTATCAGTCTTTGTCCCTTCTTTAACTCTTCCATTATATGAGTCCAGCCCATTTAATGGAGTCTCCTTCCTACGGTTGTCTTCTTCGATGGGGTCATGGTTGGGGATGGGTGTCACCGGTGAAACATTATCGTTGCAACTTTCTTTACGATGTCCCACCCTGCCACAAGAAAAGCAAAGAATATGTAAGTGTTCATATTCTATAACATATGTATACTAACCTATAGAAAACTGAGAAATCAGTGGTTTTCGAAGATCAATTTCCACACAAACTCTAGCATATTTCCCTCTAGCTGCCATGGTCGTATTTATATCCACCTTCAGAGGCACCCCCAGGATCTTCGCGATATGATACAGAACTTTCTCATCATAATACTCAATCGACAGATTAGGAAAATGCACCCAGATGGCAGTGGTATCTTCTTCAGCCTCATCAGATTTGAAATCTTGTTGCCATTTTCTCACCGTCACATAATGATCCAGAACAACCCATGGGCCACCTATGAACACTTTTGTATAATCTTCCATCATATCAAACTTGACAATAAAAAAACCATTTCCAATGTCTAGGGCTTCAAAGTTAGCTTGAAGGCCCCAGATCTTTGTCATTTTGATCATAAACAGTTTATACCCTATTTTCTTCCCTAGCAACCTTACAATTAAATATTTTTTCCAAGGATCCCTAATTTTCTTTAGGAGATTTGCAGGTATGGTAACTTGAGGAATACCTGTCCTATTTTCGTTATTGACCTCCATATGACCCTCAGGAGTTATGTCGTTAGCCAAATCATCTTCATCCGAAGAGAGTGTCTCCACATCACAATCAAAATTCTTTTCATTTCCACATTCATTAAATCGAGATCGCAGCAAAGCTTGTTTGAACGATCAAACGTGATCTGAATGCCCTTCCGTAAGAGGAGGTGGATCTTCGGCCATATTTTCCTTCTGCTGGCTCAAGGAGGCCTCCAACATAGGTTCCTCAGGTAACAAAAGGGTAGGGTTCGCCTTCCCCTGAGTATCATCCACCGAGCTCTGTACCTCCATACCATCATTAGCTAAATCAGATATACTTTTGATCTTCTTAGTACTTCGAACTAGATGATCTTTCTCTTCTTTGGAACATCCATGGTCATGCCGGGCCTCACTGGAACTCAGGATCTCACCAACGGTCATTTTTAGCAGAGTAAAAAAGCAAAGGTCCTTTTTAAAAGCCACGTTCATTCATATTTGTAATTTACTCTTCCAGATAAAAAAAATGAAGAAAATATATCTATACTACTACATATGTGAATACTTATTTTGGTGTCTTGAAACTTTTTTTCTCATGTCCAATTTTCTATTCACAAAAGACAAAAAAATAAATAGAGAAAAGACTTGAACTTGAGATCACAAATTTAATAAATTAAACTTTTACCATTTGAATTACATATAACCTATAATAAATATTTTGTTTATTTATTTATTTATTTACCTTGCACCCACATTGCAACCAAGAGTACACATATATGTACCCGACTTCCTTCTAGTTCCAGATCGAATTAGAGAGTACTGTTGGGCCCGTGAAACTCACCACGACTCTCGTTTCGATAATTTGAACCATTCAATGTGTAAAAATCGTCAAGTACTTTATACTTAAAAAAAATTACGTTAATCGGATATCGATAGCTATTTCATCATATCAGTTTCTATCAACCGTTTATTTTTTCACCTTCCATTTATTTTTATACAAAATTAATTTGATCACGTAATTATCAATATCTGATCAACGTGATTATTTACAAACATATAATATTCAACAATTTCTACACATTCAATAATTCAAATTATCAAAATAAAATCCATAATAAACCATCACTGACCTAATTGTACTCTCCAATCCGATCCGCGGCTTCACGGAAGCCAGTGCCATATTTATAAACATTGCTACGAGCTCTCCACAGTTCACACATGACAAAGCAAGTCCAATGCTCGAAAGTCACCATCTTAAAATGATTTCGCGTTTAATATTTGCTAACAACACTACCCAAATTCACCAATCAACTCTTCAATCTTCATTGCTTTACTCTCTTCCCCAAATTCTCAACCACAAATCGAGTTCCTCAATCCATTCTCACTCCTTTTCTTCATCTGGGTCATCTCCAGATTCCAATAATTTCACCATTCTCAACCACAAAGACTGGTTAAGCCCCAATGAGGTTCTCAAGCTCTTCCAAACTCTCAAAAACCCCAATTCAACACTCTCTCTCTTAACCCAACTCTCAAATCGCAAAGACTATCGACCCAATGAAGCTCTCTACACTGTGATCGTCAACAAGCTCGCTCTAGCCAAGAACTTCGATGGGATTGAAGATATCATGGAAAGAATCAAACTTGAAAGAAGAAGTTACAGACTCTCTGAAGATTTTTTCTACAATGTTATCAAGATCTATGGCAATGTGGCGGGTCGTATAAACCGAGCAATAGAGACCCTTTTCGATATGCCCAATTATAATTGCTGGCCAACGGTGAAATCTTTCAATTTCGTGTTGAATTTGCTTGTTTCTTCGAAACAATTTGATGTTGTTCATGAGGTTTATATGGGTGCTTCTAAGTTGGGTATTGAGATTGATGCTTGTTGTTTGAATATCATGATTAAAGGGTTGTGTGGGTGTGGGGATTTGAATGCTGCATTCCAAGTGCTCGATGAATTTCCTAAACAGGGTTGTAAGCCAAATGTTAGAACTTATTCGACTCTAATGCATGGGTTGTGTGATCGTGGTCGGATCGAAGAAGCATTTGGGTTGTTTGAGAGGATGGAGAGGGAGGGTATAGAACCGGATATGATTACGTTTAATATATTGATTTCGGGACTTGGGAAACAAGGGAGAGTTGACGAGGGGATTGAGTTTTTGCATAAGATGAGGCTTAAGGGGTGTGACCCGAATGCTGGAACTTATCAGGAGGTCTTGTATGCTTTGCTCAATACCAAGAAGTTTCTTGAGGCGAAGAATTTTATGGGTCGGATGGTTTTGATTGGGGTGAGTCCGAGTTTTGATTCTTTCAAGTTGACAATACATGGACTTTGTAATCAAAATCTTGTGGAAGACGTGGATTGGGTTTTGAAGCAAATGGTGCAGCACGGTTTTGTGCCAAAGATGGGAATGTGGAAGCAGATTCTTCGGTGCACGCTCTCTGGACACAGTAGTACTTTTGAAGAAATTCTAAAAAACTAGCCTACTTGGAACATTGAGATCATTAATGGAGTTTTTCATGATGCTAGCCTATTTGAAAAACTGGAATCACTAATGGTGTTACTTGTGCAACTACCATATGCAAAAAGCACTTCTCTTCTATAGAACGGATATGAATGGTTTAATCAACATCTTAGAGGCCCTGCATCACTTCATTCAATCGCTCCTCCGTCATAAAGAATGCGAAAAATTTTATTGATCAATCACTTGAAGCTGCCTTTCTTTCTTTGCTTGCCACAAGGGGTGGCTCAACATAGTTAACCATGAACAAGCCAATGATACATATGCCTATGAGGAACAACTGCAAGTGGAAACGGATGAATTTTATCTTTCAATGCTACATGGGCAGCAATCTGTACAGTAACCACCAATAATACTTCAACATATTTATCTGTTTAGAGGAAGTTTACATATACATATTGTAGAAACCAACACGGGTGATATGCTTCAATGAAAGATTGGCTCGTAATATGAACAAGAAGAAGAAAAAATTAAAACAAGGTGGCCCAGATTTTGTTGTCATTCTGCTTGTGGCTGCAACCTATATGGAAAATCACCAACGTTAGTGCAGTCAGTTACATGAATTCTGTTGTCATTTTGCTTGATCAGGGGGCATAATCTTAATTAAACTACAAGTTAACATGACTGTTTTTACTCTCTCCACTCAAGTTAATTTGGTCTCGTCCCCTGGTATTACCCTCAATGGCGATAGTGTCACTCTTCGACAATTATTGTTGTACAATGTTCAAACCATCTTAATCGCTCCACCATCTCACAAATCGTTCCTAACCCTCCCTCTCCTAACTTGCACACACACCTCAACATTCATCCAGTTACATTCATTTTGCTAACATACTGTTTCTCCCATTGTATGCCATGAAGCAATGGTTCTTATGTATATATATATATATATGTATATTTATATATGTTGGCCTATGTTGCATTCCATATCAGATGTGAAGAAAAATGAAACCCAAAAATAGCATTGAGGATTTTGCTAATTTGCTATGCATAGTGAATGCCTCATTTTGCTAATTCGATGTGTATCTTTTAATTAAGTTGCTATATACATGCTAAATATAAATGCATTCAGTTCTATAAATTCAATACACATTAGTTACATAAATATTATAGAAATTTCCTAAAATACTCACCTTTCAGCATTTATTTTACCCTCTAGCAGATCTTTTCCCAGTTTAGTTTACATTTATCTCTTCAATAGCATTCTGCACTTCAAACTGAAACACCAGAAATGGTGATACAAGATATTCAAATAGAAGATTACAGTAAGTTATACAAGTAGTAAGACTCGAGATGTTCTGATATTTATTGCTATCATTCGCATACAAAATTTACTAACTGTTCTGAGCTTCGTTGGAATTACATATTTGCAAACAATGAATGATACAATACTCACAAATCAGCACATAAAAAAGCTATGAGAAGTAACAAGACCACCAAGTCTAATAGAATCTACAGACAAGTTGATCAACATGCAACTAGATGGAGCATTCCTGATCTTCACCATAACTTGATTCCGCAAATTCACTATACAACACAACTATCACTAACTAAAATTTAAATTTATACAAGAAATCTATCTTTTATCTACTTCCAAACTTTTCTCAGAAAGGTTGGGGTTTAGCGAAGACTCGATCAAGATATCCTCATTTTCTTCAGAGCTGGCCGATGGGTAATCACCTAACTTGTCGTTACCTTCAAGAATTTCCTTATTTACTGGGTCCTCAACATTCATTGTAAGGTGACTTGGAGTTTTCTGATCATTAAGTTCTTCGGATTTAAAAGAATCATTACCACAGCTTGATATGACTTTGGAAACAACTGGAATCCCTTCAGAGGCACAAACCGATGACTGAAGAGATTCTTCATCAGAAGACTCTGACTCCACAGAAACATCTATCTCTGTTGTCACTGGTCCTGAATAACCTTGGGATTTTCCTGACCCTTTCGGAGTAAATGCATGCTTGACATTACGAGCAGAATTTCCAGCATGCTTTAAAATGTTCTTTGCCATGCCCTTCATCGCATGTCTGTCCGGACTTTCTGTACCTTCCATTTTCTCAACCGTAACAGGAGACGGTGCAGACAGGTTGTCGTCCAAAATGAAATTCACGCCAATTGTCTTCACATTAACTGCCTTAAGGTTAGGTTGCGGAGATGGAACCAGGTCTTCCATCATACACGACGTATCCTCCTTTTTGGACTTGGAATTCCTCCGGTGAAATACTGAACCGATCTTATGTATACCCCGCATCATTTTGTTTGGCCGATTTCCCTTACTACATTCCTGGCTTTCATCGGTGCTACTACTTTCATTGTTATAGGATCCAGAAGCTGATGATTTGACACTTCCAATACAATCACTACCCTCCCCGTGAATTTGTGAATCGAGGAGTCTATTCCTCCCCTTTCTAGGCTCCCATATTTGTGAAACTTCACTTCCTGGGTGATGCACCCATATCCCAGTCTCTCGTTGTCCTTCAATGTCAATGGGTTCAAAGTTATCTGCCAATTTCAGAGATTTCTCTGACAATCCAGATGAAAAAGAACCTTTATGAACTTTCTCATCCACAATGGGGGTTTTTTCATCATCATAATTTAATGTTTCACTCTCGCTTGGCTGATCTGACACCTGCACATATACGTGTAATGATTAGATCAAAATTCATACTTCGGTTACAGAATCATTGTAAGCATGTAATTGTGGTTCATACAAAAGTATGATCCAACTTCGTTTCCTGTGACATTTGAAATGAGTCAGATCCTTTTGTGGATATATATTTTTTTTAATGGATTGTATAAACACGTCTCAATTTCATCAATTGTCATGTTGGCTCAAACATGAGGAATAGTAATTCAGTGAGAGAAAAAATAACCTTTTTGTTGCTTTCAAAAACAGTTATGGCAAGATGTAATCTGCCCATTTTAATGTTCCGA
Organism: Camellia lanceoleosa; assembly: GCA_025200525.1. Classification (NCBI taxonomy): domain Eukaryota; kingdom Viridiplantae; phylum Streptophyta; class Magnoliopsida; order Ericales; family Theaceae; genus Camellia; species Camellia lanceoleosa. Next base: position 38,551,121 of record CM045762.1, read on the forward strand.
AGAGGCAACCACATGTCACGTCTCTGGCCACCCCTAAGGTCACTGATGGTTACAGAACAATCCCTGTAAAGGAATAAAAGATCATTTACAACTGTTCAGAATCTCCAATCCATAATCAATTAACCTCAAAGTTGAAATTATTAAAATAAAAAATAAAAAATTCAAATCCCAAAACTTTGCATAACACAGGAGGTCATTCAGTGTGCAACAACTAGTTTAAGTTCTGACATATAATTCAAAACGTTGTCTCATATTCAGTATATGTTCGAAACATGTTTCAAATGGAAATGATGAGCAAAGGTGTTTAGGACATTACAACTTACAAACCAGAAGGCAATAAACTCAAAGGGCATTGATTTAGACCCCCTTAAAACACCCACCCCCACAACCCCCTCACACACATGGAGGTTGGGGATTGGGTGAGAAGAAAAAAAAAAAAAAAAAAAAAGAAAAGTTGACCAATCAAAACTGAAGAGGGTGACCCCCAAAGGGGGTCTCAACCTTTATTCAAACTCAAATTCCTTCAACTCTTCAATTTTATGTAAAAGGATGCTCAAACATAAGAGTTAAAGTTGAGAAATATCCACTAGTTGATTTAGAACAGTCATTAATCTAAGGAATTCTTAAGGTGTCAAGACACCTCAGCTTAAAGGACTAAGCATGAGTGAAGTTTGTGCTTTGCTAAAGCCTCTAAGTTAGGTTAAAATGTCTGGTTGTTTTTGCATGAGAGAGAGAGAAAGAGAGAGGGAGAGAGATAACATTGCAGTGTTACTATGACATTACCCAAGGCAATCATCGACAAAATGGTCTTTGTCACGAACTTCAATAGCTAGCACATTAGGCGACTCCCATGTACAAATGGGCACCTTAAATTCCTCGTGCCATTTTGGAGTCAGTGTTTTCCTTTGCGTCTTACTTCTGAATCTGTAATTACCAAGTTGCCCTTTAACATATGGATCGGCCAATCCTGAAATGGAGTTCCAGTTATTATGCATATACATACTTGGAATATAAGCTATGGTGTGAAAAGGTTGACAATAGTGTAGTATAAACCAACCATTCATATCTGACGGCTTCATGTCAGCTGCTTCAATAACTTCCACCAATGCATAACCAACTGGTTCCTTCTCATCCACAGAGAACCAAGTTTCTGAAATAAGAAATACATATAATTCAAATATTAGAAATCCTTCAATAATCATTAATTGCATAGAATTACCATATGCATCTAACAAAAGAAGCTAAGAATTATAGTAATTTATGCATCACTAATATGATTTGCTAAAAAGTTAGCTTATTAGCTAAAAAAAGTCGATAAAAAAGCTAACGCTAAAAAAAACTAGTTTGTTTGGCATATTCTAACTTTTTTGACTTGTCTAATACCTTTCTGTAGTAACAGATCTAAAATCTAAAAAGTAAAAGTTTTTGACTCAAAATTGTGAAATTGAAAAAAAAAAATTAAAGACAAAATAGATTAAAACTACAAAAATTAACTGATTTTTAGTTTCTGCCAACCTAGGAGCACAAGTCGACAGATACAGTCATATTTTAAAGAAAAAAGCTAGGAACCCAAACATACAAACTCAGAATTTGTCCAGAAGAAAATTGTGTGGTTGAGATTTAACTAGTACATTGTGGGGTCTATGACTTGAATAAATTTGGATCACAAGTTAATGTTTGTTGATGAAATTCTGGGAGTGTAGCATTCCTGGTAGTCATGTATTTCTGTATCCAAATTTATTGCATATGAAAAGTAGGATAACATCATACCATTCTGAAAAAGGTTGACTCTATCTACATTTTTGGCATAATCCACTACAGTTCCATATATTGATGTTCCTTCCATAATCTTAATTGCTTATTGATTGCATTTCTTATCCCAAAAATAGAAATTGAAAAAGATTAAAGTCCAATGAAAGGGGAAAAAGAAACATAGTTGTTGAGTTATAATTAATAAGATCCTATACTATTCCGAATACTGAAGCAACATAGTTGTTGAGATATATTAATTCCTCATAACATTTTAAGTAATTGAGAAGAAATGAGCCTAATCCTAATTTCTTTCTTCACAAAAATTACCTTGCTGTGGCGAAACGAATTTCTCCATGTCAACGACCAACATATTGGGCTGCAAATATTGTGATGATTCAGAATCGAAAGTCTATATAACTAAATAATCAACTGCTAATGTCTCTGAGAAAATACAAAAAGAGAGCCTACTGTCTCATTGGAATAAGGAAAACACTAAAACACTACAATGGAGTATCAAAGTCTAGAGAAATTCACCTCAACTAGTGTCTGCTCAAACGCAACTGCAAGAAGCTTATCCTAATCAACAAGAAAGATTTAATAAATAAACAATTAGTAAGAGATAATGAGACACAGTATCGAAGTAATTGTTGCACGTGACACATGACAATAACTTACCAGCCATCCAGCAATCCCTGGAAGTTCTGTAACATCAAGCCCATGAGTGAAAATAGGTTTCACTGTCATCTGAAAATATGGTGGCTCGACAAAGCATACCCTCAAACGGCCAAGGAAAGGCCAGTGACGAAGGAACTTTACCCCAATCAAGACCTAGAAGAGGCAAAGAAAGACATTTTCTGTTAAATGTAAGAAGAAATTACTAAGCATTAGTCATTTTTTTCGCAATCAATGGCACATGACAACTATTCCAATTTTAAAAATCATTACGAAACATTCTAGATCGATCCTGTACTCTACAGATTACACATTTCAGATGCAGTGAGAAACACATGAAATTAAGAAGAGTATAACAAAGGATAACTCATTATAGATGTGTGATGTAAAAGTAAAATTTAAATTTAACAGTAAGTTATTACCTTCCCTTCAACATGCATGCCCATCAAATGCAACTTTGCCCGCATTCCAAAACCCAATCTCTTACTTAATTTCACAGCAAGTATTGCACTCATATCATCTGCAGTCCGAAAATTCATTCCCAACTCCAAAACCTGCATTTAATGAATTTCAACTATTATTCTGGCTACGAAACAGATTATGACTAGAAGTATACATTATTGACATGAATCCACCATGACTAAGACAGTATTACATACCAAGTGGTCGTCATCAGTGGTTTGATGAAGAACCCTCATTTCTGTGAACACAGGAGGTGACCGTCCCATATACAGATGCTGAACCACAGCGTCTTTCTGTGTAATACCCAAATAATTCTCAAAACTGATCATCAACACATTAAAAATGATTTAAAAACACAATTTTCATACATCAAACTCATCCAAAATGATGTGGTAAGTAATGCCATTTTTCAAATTATAAGTCCTAACATTGGGCGTTTTAGTTTGAAATTAATATAACCCCCAAAAAGCCGCATTATTTGTATGCGAATTTTGTACAAAATTTCTGTCAGTGTAGAATAGGGAATCCCTCAAAGACGAAGGCATTTTGAACCAGAAAAATGGAACAAGAACAGCAATTAATCGTATTTAGGAGGGCAGACTCGTACCACAGTCCATGGTTTGTACTTCTCCAAGAACCAAGGTATGATAGGGAGGAGAATTTTCTGTGAAACAATGGGCTCCATACAAACAGGCCAAATCTTTTCAACCGCATGGTTCAACCACCGCACAGTTTCAGAATCAAAGAGTACCTTTAGAAAAGCAAAAAAAAAAAAAAAAAAATTGAAATTATAAACATTTATTCATATTCATACGGGCAAGAAAGTAAATTCTCAGAAGGAATCTCAATATCTAACTACATACATATATATATATACATAGCAACATACATACGTAGAGATAATAAAAAAGATGCAAAGAAAAAATGCCCCGAATTGACAAGAAAGCGAATTTATAAGGGAAATAAAGTTCACACTGTAAACTAAAACTTTTTTAGAGTTTTGGATCCCATAGAACGAACTTTTTTTGTACTAGATTGAATACCTTTTTTCGATCACAAAACATGAGAGTCAAATTCAATTTCCTTTGCCGCAATTTTCTCATACGTATTCTTATTAGCCAAACAAGGAACAAAATTTCAAAGCTAATCTAACAACTAACAATTGACTTATGCCAATCATAATTTACTAAAATATATATATATATATAAATATATATTCTGAATCAAAGTAGCCTAAATTTACCCAAAAAGAAAATTCTAAATCAAAGTAGCCCAAATTTACCCGTCTTTGATTAGACCGTTTGCTTTCCTCGTATCGTAGTTTTCTGCGCAATCTCATCTCATACCGTTCATGAACCTTCAAAAACAGAATAAAAATTGTGAAAGTGAAACTCTAGTCATCTGAAAAATGAATCCATGAAAATACAATTAGTAATTGAACACACATTAAAATGCTCACCAAATAGAGGTAGATTAGAGAGAAGAAGTAGACGATCGGGTGAGAACAATTGAAGAAAGAAAATAACCAAAGCAAAAGAAGCACAATGCAGACATGGTGCAAAATCGAAACCTCCAATAAATTACTCATCTCCTTCTCTTCTTCTCTTTCAAACCCAAATCCAATCCAATCCAATCCAATCCAATACAAATCAGTTTTTACTTGGAAAATCTACTGATCAAATGGTTCATCGAAGTCCTGGGAAAGTTATGGATCCAGATTCAGAAGAAAATGAAACGGAATCTGAGAAATGAATAATGGTTTTAGACTTAAAAACAAACAAAACTTCACTGGATTTGCATTTATTGAAGTTGATTCGATATGAGAAAGTAAATATTTGAATCTATATCTGTAGTAGAGAGGAGAGTGAATGGAATGAGAATCAAAATCTGATGAAAAACCCAATTGGATTCGGCTTGGTTACGCGTAGTTCGCGTTCCGGAGAAACACGCAGTCTTATAGACGAAGACAGAGAGAGAGAGAGAGAGAGAGAGAGAGAGAGGAGTTGTTGAATTAAAATGAAAATGAGAGGCCGGTTCGTTTTTTTTATGTTTGAGGGAAAGAGAGAGAGAAAGAGACCGGTTCGTTTTTTTTATGTTTGAGGGATACGCTTGACGGCAGTTTTGCGCCACGTTTCACGCCACATCACGGATGTGGTGTTGTGTCTTCTCGGAAACAATTATAGGATAACTATTTTTTATTAAATAAATGATTAAATATCTCATATAATTATAGGTTTATAAAATTACGAATCTAACACTCATGTGAAATATTTAGTTATTTATTTAATAAATAATTTGATATTCCTAACATTACTCTTAATTTTTAATCTACTTTTTAAAATAGGCCACACATGTTAGTGGTGTGTTTTAGTAGAAAAAAAAAAAATTTCTTGAATTTTTTTTTATTTTAGTAGAAGGAAATTAAATTTATTGTAGATGAATCCACAAAATTAATAATTATTAAGTGCTTTTTTAATTTTTTTTTTTTTTTAAGTTTTTTGATTTGTCTAATCATGGAGAATCTAAAAGTGTAAAGATTTTTTAAAAAAAAATTACAAAAAATCATTACCAATAAAAAAAAAAAAACTCAATCCTAAACGCCCATTTTACAAAATATCGAGTAAGGTCTCATTTAAGAACTTGACAGTTAGGTTTAAAATGTCAAAACATTTTTTTTTTTTTTTTTTGACAAAACCCAAAAAATTAGAAAGTTATAAAAAAAAATAAAAACAAATCAAACACACTAGTTATTCACGATTTTTCATCTAATTGAAAAAATTCTTTTAAACATATTGGGTTCGTTTGGTTTGAATTTTTCAAAAAAAATTTCAAAAATTTCTCTATAAATGAGTTTTCAGAAAAACTCAAACCAAACAAATTTTTCAAAAAAATTTTTCCAAAACTTGTAAACCAAACAAGTTTTCCAAACAAATCTCTCTCTCATACACATCAAATCAATCACTTTTTCCAAAACTCTCTCTCAAAATAATTTTCCAAAATATCTTTTCAAAAAAACCAAACCAAACAACTTTTCGTACTTTTTATCTCTCAAACTCATCTTCCAAACTCAAACCAAACATATTTTTTTCAATTTATAAAAAAAAATTATTAAAAAAATCAAATCCCAAACAACTCCTAACTTATATTTGTTGTACATGCAATGTGTCACATAGGTAGTTTTTAAACTGTGACATTTTAATATGTAAAAGAAAATACGGGATAGTGTTCACTTAAGCCTCGTTTGGGAACAGGTTAATTTAGTAATTTTTTGGTTATTTAGCTAAAATATGAGCTAAAAAAAATTAGTATGTTTGAGATGACTTTTTAACTTTTTACGAAAAGATGTGCAAAAGTAGAGAAAAAAGAGAATCTTTGACTTTTTGATATGGATTGTTGGCTTTTTGGTTAATTTAGTAAATTTTTGGCTAAAAATGAGAGTTCCCAAACGAGGCCTTAAGAAGCATGGATACGGATATGTAGACACAATAATTTTCAAAAAATGCACAACATGACACGTGAAGAAATACACAACATGACACGTTGGGGATACACACATAATATATAATTTTATACATTTATTTTATATAATATATATGAACATGTTATTCTAAGACAATAAATAAATATAATATAACACTAACTTCTATAATTAGTTTCATGTGTCTAATCAATGAACAAGTGTGTCCTCTAAGTTTTCAAAGAGCGTCTGAAAAGTGTCTGAATCCTAAATTCTTTATAAAAAAGCTAGGACACGTTTGGATGAGTATCGGACACTCATATCGGAAGAGTGTCCGATTAGTGTTGGTGTCTGACACAAGCATGACATGAATATGCTACTATTTTAGAAGTGCCCGTATTTCTTAGATGGTCACACCAAAAAATCTTTTAGGGTTTATAGTCTATATAATAGTATAGAATAGATATTATAGATAAGGTGTGCTATTTTAATAACAATAAGATTACAGACATCATTTATCGTCTATTTATAATAAGAATGGGATCCATCTCATGTGATTGTGTGGGTGATAAAAAAATGTAATAGTCATATAGATAAGGGTTTTATATATAATTGTCAAAATTAGATATTAAAATTTACTTACATACAAAACAAAATCCAGTTTACGATAAGTAAAAGACACCAAACTAATCTAAAATTATAATATTAACTAAAAATTGAATAAATTATAACAAATTGTTACTTAAATGTTACTCTCTTGCTTTTAAAATTATATAAAATTACTAATTAAACTTACATAATTCAATTTATTTATAAAATATTTTTTCAATGAATAACATTATTAATTATTCAATCTTTCTTGTCATATGTTGACTAAAAATAAAATTTAACAACTTTTATCTCCAAAAGCAATTGTAACTTGTGTAATCAGTAATATTTATGACCCATTTAGTTTTAGATTAGGCTTTTTTTAATTGGGAAGCTGAAAACAATCTTAAGGGGATATTGTTAATGTTAAAAAATTACGTAAAATATGTAATAAAATGTGTAAAAAAATGTATTAAAATTATTATTATTATTTTTTTAACAACTTTTAAAACTATCATTAGTAAACCTTTTTTTATCTTTATTTGAAGCATAAAATGTAAAAATAATTTTAAAAAATATTAGACTTAGCATAAGGTTAGATTTTTTGGACCCCCCTCGTGGTGTTTGGGATGATGATTATTAGCTAAAATAATTAAAAAAGATAAGAAAGAATAAAATAATTAATAAAATAAAATGTTATATATTCCAAATCAATTAATTATTTTTTTTCTCTCACAATTATTTATTCAATTATAAAAAAAATTAAAATCACTTTAAAAAAAAATTATTTTTATTAATTAAAATAATTAAAAAATCAAAAGACTTATTAAAATAATTAAAAAATCAAAAGACTAACTAAAATATTAATTGTAAACATCCCGAAGGAGGGCATTTGGACAGAAGTTTCATATTCATAGTTTGATCAAAACAGACTCGTGATTTGTGGTTGTCAAGTTTGACCAGGCGTATTTTGAATGGTAGGTCGCTCATTTGGGTATGTAAAGTCCATCGTTTTATCGTGCACCAGTTACACAATATCATATCCTTATTTTAATTTTTTTTTTTTTTTTTTTAAGATTGATATCCTTATTTCAGAACTCTCACATCTTGTCAACTTTCAACAGGTCGGCAACTCTGTTCTAGTGATGTGGCGTGACTCGATTCGATTGGGTCTTTATTGTAGTTATTTTGTACGGTTCTGTAGCAGAAGCTTCCTGCATTATTAACCGGTTTTAACTGCCCGCAGTGATCGAGATTGCATTCCCACTTAAGGCCTACTAATTTTATTACACGTGTACCCTTTTGTGAAATCTAAACAACTAATTTATTTTATAAACAAGGAACATAAATCAGATTGCTTGTTTTTATTTTTTAAAAAATATTTTTTAAAATATTTTTTTTATTTTTTATATTTTTTGTTTTTACTGAATTTTTTTAATATTTAAGTATTTTTTTACTTTTTAGACACTTAACATAAATACACCTAAAAAGTAAAAAAATTATAAATTTTTAAAAAAAAAATTCACTAAATACCAAAAATACAAAAAAAATATAAAAATTCATTATATTTTTTGTATTTCTATGTATTTATTAATTTTTTTACAAATTTTTTACTTTTTAGATACATCTAACTAAGATGCATCTAAAAAAGTAAAAAAAATGTTTAAAATTTAAAAAATATTTACTAAAAACAAAAAAATACGAAAATCAAAAAATTCAGTTTTCAAAAAACTTAATTCAGAAAACTCAAACCAAACATGCTGAATACTTTTCAAATCAAATAATTAGAAACCTAGAGGATGCGTTTGGTTCTTTTTTAAATTAGAAAAATATTTCATACCACTAATTCAACCCCACTAATACACTACTAATAACATGACATCATGTGAATCTCATTGTTTATGTGATAGTTTGCCCTTTTTTTTTTCTTTTTTTTCTTGCACTTGCCAGCTCATTAGTGGTACTTTTAGAACTTCCAATTTAGTACTCTAAATTAGGACTGTTGAAATTATGATTATAATTTTAAAAAAATTAAAATTTATAACTAAACACATAATTCAAAATTATTGAAAAATTAATTTAAAAACTATTTTCAAAACTCATAACTAAACATACAATTCAAAATTCAATTTAAACTCTTTTTAAAATTCTATTTTAAATAAAATTAAAAAATATATTTTTATTTTGTCTTTTAAAATTATTTTTAGAATCATGACTTGAGTATAGAATTGTGTTTTGAGTTTTGAGTTTTGAAAAAAGAAAATTTGTTTGGTTATGAGTTTTGAAAAAAGTTTGAGTTGTATTTTGAATTTATTTTTTTAAATATTTAAAATTTCTTAATTTTATTTTTTTAGTGTAAATATTTTATATTTTAAATATTTATTTATTTAGTTTAATGTGAACTATATTTCATACATTTGTGTACTGTCTTTTTTTATTTTAAATATATCTTTTATTTTAGGGAGCTGATTCAGAACTCTAAAAAAAGAGTACTAAATCAACTCTAATGAGCTGGAAATGGCACCAAAAAAAAAAAAAAAAAACAGATACAACCATCACATCATGGGGGGCCAACTCATTAGAGCTCCCTCCAGAGCTCCATATTTAGTGTTCCTAAGCATTTTTGTTTATTTTATCTTATAAATATATTTTTAAATATTTTAATTTTTTTGTTATGTGTTTAGTTATGATTTGAATGTGGAGTTTTGAAAGCAATGTAGAGGGTTGAGTTATATATTTGGTTATGAGTTTTGAAAATAGTTTTTGAATTGAGTTTTGAGTTATGTGTTTGATTATGATTTGAGTGTAAAGTTGTATTTTAAGTTTAAAATATTAAAATTAAAATATTTACAAAATAAAATAAAATAAAATATTTAAATAAAAATTATATATTTAAAATAAAAAAAATTCCTAGACATTTTTTAATCCTTAAAAAAATAAATCCAAATTTTTTTAAAATACAACTAAAAATTCAAAAACTCAAAATTCAAAATATAACTCAAAACTCTTTTCAAGACTCTTTTCAAAATTCATGACCAAATAAATTTTCTCTTTTCAAAACTCAATTCATAATTTCTCTATTAAATCACAATTTTACACTCAAATTATAATTTCAAAACCAAACCAAATTGATTGATTCTATAGTAGGATATTCTACGGTATAATTCTAAGTGGAAAATACTTTTGAGGACCTCAGTGGAAAGTGCTTTGGAAAGGGATCTTGATTTATGTTTTAAATTTAAAATATATAAATATATTTGAAAGTGTATAAAATGTGTAAGAACTTATTTATTTATATATTTTTTTATCATACAACAGGATGCCAAGATGTTAGTAAAGTTAAATTATAATAAAAGAGGCATAATCACTTTATCAATTTGACCCCTGAATATCTAACCTTCTCACTGTCCTAAGACAAAGATACATGAATCACTACACTACTACTAGAAAAATAACTTTTTGCGGCTGATTATATGACCGTCGCAAAAAAAAAAAAAAAAAATTATTTACAATCCAAATCAACCTAAGCAAAGACTTGCGAGCCCACTATTGGGAACCACTCAGCCCAATTTATATTTTCCTTCATTTCCCCCAAATCTGATTGTGTAAAACTTGCCCTAGACTCTCATTTCCCCCAAATATGATTTCGCTCGATCGTGTCTGAGGGAGAGAATCTGATTTCCCTCTCTCGATTTCGCTCTATAGATCACCATGGTCGTCTGAAGAAGAGATCTCCAACGGTATGAACTCTCTCTCTCTCTCTCTCAGTGAGTCTCTTCGAATCTTTCATTTGTATGCCAACTTATTCATCTCTCTACTTCGATCACTTGAACTCAGTGAACTCACTGTAATTCGTATTCAACTTCTTCGTCTAAACTCACTGTAATTCAATCACTTTTTCGTCAATCTATTGATTTTTCCACCAGGTAGTTTGATTCTGGAAACAAGCTTTGGTTTGAATCAATCTGCTACAGGTACAAGCTTCGGTTTCGGTAATTTATTGATTTTTCCTCGCTGTAATTCGTATTTGAAGATATATATATATATATATATATATATGAATGTATGTATAGCCTTCTTCTCATAAATTTTGATTTCCTTAGCTGTTCTATTTTCGATATGAAATTGAATTTATTTCATGATAGCAAAAAGTATGTATGAAATGGTTGTGCATGCTCTAATTTATTTCATTGATGTTGTTTGCTCTCTTTGTTTGTTTTCTTTCCACTCTCTTTTCGTGTCCCTGTCCGTATCTATAACGGCCTTTTGTCCTTCCTCCTTTTGGATATTTGAAGTGTAAGAAATTTTTTATTTCTCATCTAAGTACAAAGGAAAACACAATGTAATGAATTTTCAGACAGTTTTCTTTTTTCCTGAAAGACGCAGAATTTGTTACCTCAATGGCATTGTGACACATACAAAATATTTTAGTATGCTAGTTGAGAGGATTTTCATATAACATATGAGAAAGGTGGAATATTGGGCTTTCTTATCCACATACTATAGTCACATCAAGCTAATATACATTCCTCTTGGCTGGTGCCACCATCTTTTGTTGTTGGTTTAATTGGTTATTGATCTCTCTCTCTCTCTCTCTGGTGGAGAAACCAGTATTCAGTTTAGTTTGTCATTTTCAGGAAGCTGCTGCTTATTCTCGGACCTGGAGGGGTCACATGCAGAATCTACTGGGCTATGCATGTTCTTTCTATTATGTTTATAAAATGATAAAGGTATGACAAGTCTGGAAAAGTTGGGGAGGTCAAGTATTTGTTTTTGTAGTTGTACTTGCCTTGTTTGGTCCATGTGTGCACATGCATGTGTTGCGTCATTCATTCCAACCACATGGTAGATGTTAATTCTTGTTTATTGTGAGTTAGATTGTTCACCTGACATCTTTGCTTCTTCATTTGATAACATAAACCCGGGATGCTGCTAAAATAGCTTATCATGACTAAGATTCAATTCTCTTCTTCTCAACACGAGCAGGGTTTCCTATTGTCTTTTATTGTTCTCTTTATTTCCTTGGTTTTGATGCATAAAATGTGAGATTCCAACTGATCTAATTAATTTATGCAGTCTCTGCAGAGCGTTGTCTTCAGGGAGGTATTAAGTTTCATGTTAATGTATTGTGTAATCCGAATTAAAAATCTCCTTGCAACACTTAGCACAATCTTTTCAAATGTAGTACACTATAAATACTGCTTTTTCTTTGACAGGCTGGTTCAGTTGATCCTGTGACTAGGACAATTAGCATATTCTTGCAGTTCTTTGATATTGGTATCAATGCTGCATTATTATCACAGGTTAGTTATTGTTTATTTTCCTGAATTATTGGATGATAATGCAGTGTCTGTCACAGTCACCTGCCTGTGGCAAATGTGGTTATTATTTGCTATCTTAGTAACGATATCTTCACATACCTTGCTAGTTGGGCAAATTGCTAACAATGTGGTGCTTTTAGTTAACAAGTCCTAGTTCATGTGATGGAGATTTTCAGTGTTAGTATATTTTTTCTTTAGTCATTGGTCTGCCTAGATACGAAGAAGAAAAGAAAAAGAAAAAAAAAACATTTTCAACAATATGACTCATTGATTTATTGGTCTGCCTAGGGTGTGATTCTCTTACCCTTTCTGATCAAACCTACATGCCAAATTTAGGTTTCTTCATTTGGTATTTTCTTATCTTCATCCTTGAGTTTTTCTAAGTCTTTATGCAAGCAAGTTGTATCATGTTGCCTTGTATATAACTTTCAACTTCTTTTTAGTTTAGTTTACTACTCCTGTGTTTGTTTTTGTGTAACTTGTTTGGTTTTGCATTGTGAGCGGTCATTGATGATGTGACAGACTGTGAGTCCTCTGAAAATCATAGTAGTCACTAAGCTGGCACTTGCCCTTTGTAGTTGGAGAGGGAGGGAGCTAAAGCAGTCTTAGAGAGAGAGTGACACCGAGGGAGGAGAGCCTCTGGTGTATAGAGAAACTGTATATCTTTAGAAAATAGCTTGCTGCCCAAGGAGGGGAAAACCTCTTTTTATAGGACTTAATCCATAGGGGCCAACTTACTCTCATCCTTTTTACTTCCTGTGCATTTATTTCCTTGTTCACCCAAACAAAGAATCTTGTTATTTTTTGTTCATTTGTGTTTTTGGAATGGATCTTCTCCATTCCATTATCTGAATCTAATTCATAATTTTTTTTTCTCCTTAATTAGCAGGATTCGTATTTCAATTTACTTTGTCGATTATGCTGTTGTGGTGACAAGTGAAATATCATTTATCTTTATTTTTTAGTCCTTTTTGTTTGGGTTCATTAAACCTGTTTAGTTGTATAAAATGATTTTGTAAAATCTCAAATTTGTTTTAGGATCAAGAAGTTGATTGATATGGAGGCACTGGGATTAACACAATTAGCAGTGATTGTGCTTGACATGCAAACTGATGTCAAGGGTTATTTCTTATTCACACTTCCTCAAGTCAGGTTTGACTATAACTTTACCAGTCTCTGTCTCTGTTTTCCTTTTACCATTGTCATCTTGTATGTTATTTCTTTCTTTGTCATAAACATTGTTAATTTAAAATCCAGAATAACCACGTCTTTGTCATAAATATTGTTAATTTGTTTCTCATTTATTTGTGTCGTGTGATAGATTAGTTCTGGGACTTGTGTAAGAACTACTTGCACCCAAGTAAGGTTTACTATGGTTTGCACTCAAGTATGGTTTATTGTCTTATTCTGGTTTACTTAGATGATAAACATTAATTGGAGAACTCAATAGTGATTTCTATATTGCTCTATTTAATTTTGATTTCAAGGGTTGTTCCTTATATATATATATATGTATGTATGTATAATTTGACCTACCCATCATTTTTCATCTTCCTGCTAAAACAGACTTTTTAAGTTATTGTTTTGCATTTTTTAGTTGCTGTAGTTTCTGCCTCCATGCTCCTTTTATGATATAAAATTTGTTTGAAACTGTCTATGACAGGTCAAGAATGAGGAAGAGAATTCAAAGGGTATCTTTCTATTCTGATGATGAGTGTTAAAAACAACACACAGGTAATGCATAATTTTCATCCCTGTAAATTGAGGATAATATTGTTGTACCAGTGAAATTTTGATAGAAGGGTCATAGTCTTTAAATGGCTAAAAGCGATTGTCCTTGTGGCATGTTGAATTTGAAAAAAAATTGTTTATCCTCTAGTTCTGGCCTTGGAATTCTCATTTGTATAGACATGGGTTGTTTAGATTCTAAATTAATAGGACTTCAATCCTAAATAATTATCCTTGATGCAAAGTGAGTAGTATCTTGAATAGCATCTTGAATAATTGAAGGTTCTTGGACTGGATTTATGTATTAATTTGCTTCAGGATTTATGTATTTAAGGACTTTTTATGTTATATACTTATTTGTAGGCTGAAGTGCAAAAAATGAGAGTCGAAATGTCTGCCCTGAAGAGAGATGCAGAACGTTATTCACGTCAAGTAAGCAATCTCTCTTTCAATTTCCAAAAAATTGAAACCAAACACATTTTTTCATATTCAATTATGCTCAAAATCGTTCTCTCTTTTTATTTTTTTCGACTTTGCTGTTTAGTAGTTGCTGTGCTCAATCTGTTGGAAACATTTTAATGTTCATATTACTCTAGAGGGTATAAGACATTCTTAATTCGACAAGAGGACATCATCATATTAATGTGTTTTGGTTAGTTATTAATTTTCATTTTTTACCATTGATGTCTGTGAGTGTCTTGTGTATGGAGTACGCATATTTTTTGTTGTTACCTATTCAGATTAATTACTGGGAGTCTAGAACTCACCTGTTCTTTAACATGATTTTTAGTTAAAATGTGATATTTATCAAATGAAATCCAGCATTCTGCACTCATTTTTAGCTTTTCCCATCCCTAAAACTTCAAATGTATCTCCTATGGGTTTCTGTAGATGAGACAGAGGATGAAGATATCCATAAAGAGTATGTTGAGGAGACTAATCGACAAGCAATTATGATTGCTGCTGCCAAGTTAATTGCTAACGACACAATTCCTGAGGTGATCATTTATTTCCGATTTTATAAAAGTTCGATGATGACACTCTTTTTTTTGGTTGGGTAAACTTATTATGAATTCTACATTTGGAAGATTACTATCACGTAACTGGTTAGGAGTATGTCCTTGTGAGACTGTGGAAGCTGTTTAGTTGTCCAATCTAACCACATAAAAATGCATTGTAGATTGGTTAACTAAATTTTTTTTGTTTTTTGTTTTTCCCATTAATTGCTATAAAAAATGAAGGAAAGAAGAATGTTTAATGGCTATTCTGAATGCAGGATTATCTTGGCCCGGAGATCGTTTCCCATTTTGTGATGCGTGGCACAAGTGTGGCTGAGATTGTGAAACACCTCATAGCTGTTTTAAAGAAAAAGAATGACGATGTGTCCAACATCTTTTTAGAAGCACTGAAACGGGTAATGCTTGGGACTTTGTGGTCTAGTTTGACCAATTGATATTTGTTATAATTCCAAAATCTTATGCAGAAATAATAATTTTTCTGTCCCTGTATATGTGTGGAATGTATGGTATGAATTGGTGATATTATTGACAAATCACTCCAGATAGAAAAAACTACAATGGATGCCATGCATTTAGATTTACTCGAACATGGTAGTTGAAGTTCTAGAGAATTTTTTCATGATATGAAAACATGGTCTTACTTTTAATTTATCTTCATTTGGTTTTATTTGCATAACATTTTCAAGTGGTTTGTTTGCATAAAATTTAAGCTTGAAGGTCTAAACTGTTTTAACTGTTTAATATGAACCTCATAGGTATTTATTGCTCAAGCAAAGATAATTTGAATGATGTCTAATATATTGATGTATGTTTTTGCAGGTTGTGTTGAGAGAGTAGTTGATATGATTGGGTGGGTGATATTGAGAACTAAATTGAGATTTTTTTTTTTTTTTTTTTTTTTTTTTTGAGTACTTGAATCTATTAGTATTTTTGTATAAATACTTTTAAGGATGATGGATTTGTTTTGCATGTATAGAAGTTTATATTTTGTATGCACATTTTTTTTTAATTTTTTGAAGAAAGATAATTTTGTTGAGGGAAGTGATGGAAATAATACATGAGTATTAGAATTTTTGCAAATATCACTTTACATTTATTGTATAATATTTGAATATATATATATGAGAATATAGATTGTTAAAACATTGTAGGATTTTTTTTTTATAATTTTTTTGCGACGGTAACAAGATGGTCGCTAATACATTGTAGGCATTTTTTAAATTTTTTTGCGACGGCAAAACATTGGTCGCCATAAGTAGATTAGGTGGTCGCAAATAGTTTGCGACTGTTATTTTGCGGTCGCAAAAAGTATTTGCCACCCCCACATTCGCCACCCCCATTTGCCGTCGCATAGGCCGTCGCAAAAGGTCTTTTGCGACTGTTTTTTATTATTTGCGACGGTTTATAGCGGTCGCAAAAAGTACTTTTTTTAGTAGTGCTAAGCCAACCACTTTGTCACAAGAACTTTTTTTTTTTATTTAAACATAAAATTTATTAACATTAATTATTGGATTAGATTTTATTAACATTAATTTTTCTTTTATGTATAACTTTTTTGTGTTACTTTTAAATTTGATTTTCTTATTTTTATTCATTAATTTTGATTTTATTTTTAAAAATTTTAAATCCATACTTAATCATAAATAAAGTAACAAATAAATTTTAATTAAAAAGTACCCATAAGTAATCTAAAATGCCAATTAAATTTTCTACTACAAAAGGTGATCCAAACATCTCATAGCACAACCCACAACTCTAATTGGGTTTCTAACTTTTATCCAACACATTATCCATTGCTCTTTTGAATTTTTATAAGAATTGATTCTATTTATTTCTTTTTTGTTTTAAATTATTTGATGATGAGATAGAGCAATATAGATAGTGTCTTTAGACATTATTCAGCTCAGTTTATGTGTTGCTAATATATTCAAAGTTACTTTGATTTTTTTGGGATGACGAGCCGAAAGTCGGTATAATGCTGTGATAATTATATACTATTTTTTTTTAAGACATTGAGTGAGATTCTCAATTTGAAAATTTCCATGACCTCTAAAATGATGTGAACTATTTATATGTGTTTTTTTTTTTTTTTTTTCCCCTTATCTCTCGCACATAGGCAAGGATGAAATTAGGAGAAGACTATGAGGGGCCATGGCCCCCCCTGTTTCTGTGAAAAATATTGTTTGTCATAACACTTTAAAAATATATATATATCATTTTATACATAAAATGGCATCCTAGTATAAGAACATGCATATCTTATTATTCTCCTATCTTGTCTTCTTTTTCCATTTTGCACTAAAAAAAATTTCTTCATCCTATTAGAAATTATTTCTATGGTATTTAATTTTTTTTTCTATGTGTATATAATTTATATATCATATTGTACATACATGTGTGTTTGTGTATTTGGTGATTTTTTTTTTCTAACCCTTCCGGTAATAAAATCCTGGTTTCGTTATTTTGAGAGTCATGCAGGTCTCCAAATTTGGGGTCTCAATCATTACTTATTTTTTTTGTTATACTATAATGATAACAAACATAATTGATGGAAGCTATTAAATTAATATAGTATTGATATGTAAAATAATCAATAAGATATAATTATTATAACATTATTTTAATTTTTAAATTTGTGATTTAAAACAAAATTTACATTGCAGCAAAGTCAAGAACTTCTAATTTGAAGATTCCCGCTTTTATTTGTTATATATCAACTTTATTAAGTTTTCTAACTTGTTATTTTAAAAAAATTATGTGCACTTTTACAAAAAAAAAATTAAAAAAATTAAAAATTAAAAATTAAAATTAAAATAAAAGTAAAAATTTAAAAAAAAAAAAAAAAAATCTCATTCAGAGTGTCAATCAAATGTGTGAATTGAATTTGGGCAAGTTTCCGTAAAAGATTTTATTTTAATTAAGGCTTTGTTCGATCAACTAGGTTAATAGTGAAAGGATTAATAATTCTATAAATTAGTGTAAGATTAGTTATCTAATTAAATTAGTGAGATAATAATTTATTATGTATTTATTTTGTTTTTTTTCTTTCATACTTGAAATTATTATCACTAACTTCTCTTAATATTAAAAATTCATCAATTTTATCAGATTGAATGTCCACGGTACATGTAACTCGATTAATAAAATTTATGATCAAATATAAAATTGTGAGTCTATAGATTAACAATTTCAACCCTATACTATAATCGCATTAATCAAACATACCCAAAGAGAAGCTAGCCAAATCCAGTAAAATTGACTTTTAAAAGCTTTGAAATGTTATGCAATCTAAATTTGTATAGAGTGTGGGAATTCAGACAAAGGCCATCGAAAATCTCATGCAAACAATGGTAGTGTTTGATTCAAAGTAAAATGAAATAATAATTTTATTAAAACATTTATCCTTGCGATTGATTAATTAAAAATAATAATAATAAGGGAATTTTAGCTTCAACTCCCTCATCATAAGTTTTTAGTAGTTTAAAGACATTAGAAAAAAGTTTTTTTTGTTCAAGTTCTCTAAGACTTCCAACATCATTTGAACCAAAAAGCGAAATTTGGGCAGTCGAGTCACATGAAATCTCAAATTGACCTCAGGGGTACTCAGATCAGACCACCAAGCCTGCTTTTTTTCTTTTTTTTTTAAATTTTTTTTCCCACCAAAATAGTTCAAAAATGACATTGGGCCTCAGGCGAGGCGAGTCTTGAAGCGGGGCTTGAGTAAGCCGGTGGGCCAAGCTTCGAGTTAGGCCAAGATCTTCCAAATCCCCTTAATGCATTGATTGTTAAATTCCTCAACATAAACTTAATAATTAACAGTAAAGACAGATTTTACCTTAACCAATGGGTGTCTCAAAATCACCAACGTGCTGCCTCCAATCCCTATTGTAGCCTCACTTGAACCTCTCTTCTCTTTTTCTTTTCTTTTTTTCTTTTACCTTCTCAAACTCTAGCCGCCTATGGAGCAATTCACAGCCTCTGTTTTGTTTGTTTTCCAAGACTTAAAGCCATAATAAGTGGGCTTATTAACCTAATTTCTCAAAGTTACAAAATTACCCATCTAAGTAATAGGAAATATAATGCCATCTCATAACTAATTCTTTGATATTAATAAATGACCCATATAAATTAATTTAATTACTAATCTATCTAATAAAATAATCCTACATACAACTTGGGTTTTACATTCTTCCCCTCTTAAAAGAAATTTCGTCCTCGAAATTTGACATACCTGTAGTCTCAAAAAGTTGTGGATACTTTTGTCTCATTTCATCCTCAAGTTCCCAAGTAGCTTCTCTCTCCGAGTGATTGCTCCATTGAACCTTAACGTAGTGGATGACTCGACGCCTCAAAACCTATTCCTTTTTATCAACAATTCTTACAGGGTGTTCTTCATAGGTCAAATCCTCCTTAAACTGCAACGGTGCATAATCAATCACATGATTGGGATTCGGTATATACTTCTTCAACATTGAAACATGGAAGACATTATGAACTCCAACTAGTGAAGGTGGTAGGGCAAGTCTGTAAGCTACCTCTCCAATTCGATCTAAAACCTCAAATGGTCCAATAAATCTAGGACTCAATTTACCACGAACACCAAACCTCATTACTCTTTTCATAGGAGACACCTTAAGGAACATATGGTCTCCAACCCCAAACACCAAATCGCGTCTCCTATTATCTGCATAACTTTTACATTTTACTGCGGTCTTGAAGTCGTTCTCTAATAAAATTGATCTTGTCCACTGTTTGTTGTACAATCTCAGGCCCTAACAACTTCCTTTCACCCACATCATCCCAACCAATAGGTGATCTACACTTTCATCCATATAAAGCCTCATATGGTGCCATCTGAATGCTCCTATGATAACTATTATTATAAGAGAATTCCACTAAGGCCAAATGCTCATCCCAAGAAACATCAAGATCAATTATCTGAGGCCCTCAACATGTCTTCAAGAGTCTGAATAGTTCTCTCTGACTGTCCATCACTTTGAGGATGAAAGGTCGTGCTAAAATTCAAACTAGTATCCAAAGCTGTATGCAAACTCCTCTAAAACATAGATACAAATCTGCTATCTTTATTAGACACTATGGTCACCGGAATACCATGCAACTTCACAATCTCCTTGATATACAATTTTGCAAACCTCTCTAAGGAGAACCCTACCATAAAAGCTAGAAAGTGAGTGGATTTGGTCAATCGATCAACAATAACCCAAATAGCATTGTTACCACCTTGGGTCCTAGGCAACCTAGTCACAAAATCTATGGTAATATGTTCCCACTTCCACTCGGGAACAGGAAGAGGTTGTAACTTACTTGCAGGTCTTTGATGTTCAACTTTCACCTGTTGACATACCAAACATTGAGCAACATACTGAGCAATTTCCCTCTTCATATTATTCCACCAAAAGTTCCTCTTCAAGTCTGTATACATTTTAGTGCTCCCTGGATGTACAGTATACCCTGAACTATGAGCTTTTCTCAAGATTTCTCTCTTGAGCTCTAAATCATTGGGCACATACAACCTCTCTCCAAATCTCAAGGTTCCATCTTCATGCATACAAAATTCCATCTGTAGCCTTATTTTCATTTCAGCCTTAAGTTTTTGCAATTGAGGATCTTTTCCCTGAGCATCTTTAATTCTATCAATCAATGTGGGTTGAACACTAAGGTTTGCCAACTGCACTCCATGGTTATGCCATCTAATCTCGATATTCAACCTTTGCAAGTCTTCCAAGATATTCTTTTGGTCAGTGATCAAGGAAGCCAAATTACTCGGGGTCTTTCTACTCAAGGCATTAGCCACTGCATTGGCTTTTCCTGGATGATAATTGATAGTCAAATCATAGTCCTTTAATAGCTTCAACCATCGCCTTTGCCTCATATTCAATTTTTTTTTTTTGAGTGAAAATATACTTCAGACTTTTATGATCAGTGAATATCTCACATTTCACTCCATACAGTTAGTGCCTCTAGATTTTCAATGCAAACACCACTGTAGCCAACTCCAAATCATGCATAGGATAATCTACTCATATGGCTTCAATTGCCTAGGCGCATATGCCACTACCTTATCGTTCTGCATCAGGACACAACCCAAGCCCATCTTCGATGCATCACTATAGATGGTAAAACCTTCATCTCCGGATGGAACTATAAGTATTGGAGCACACACTAATCGACTCTTTAGATCCTAGAAACTCTTCTCACAATCATCAGACCATTTAAATTTAACCCCTTTTTGTGTTAAACAAGTCAAAGGCATAGAAATTCGGAAAAATCCCTTAACAAACCTTCTATAATATCCTGCTAAATCCAAGAAACTACGAATTTCAATGACACTAGTAGGCCTATTCCACTCTACCACCACCTCACTTTCTTGGGGTCAACAGACACCCCGTCTTCAGATATCACATGACTCAAAAATGATACACTCTCCAGCCAAAATTCACACTTCTTTAATTTAGCAAATAATTTATTCTCCCTTAATAATTGCAACACTATTCTTAGATGTTCTTCGTGTTGCTCTTTACTCTTTGATTACACAAGAATGTCATCAATAAAAACTACCACAAACTGATCCAAGAAGGGTTTAAATACTTTGTTCATTAAATCCATAAAAGCTACAGGCGTATTGGTCAACCCAAACGACATCACTAAAAATTCATAATGCCCATACCTAGTTCGGAACGCTGTCTTAGGTATATCTTCCGCTTTAACCTTCAAGTGATGATATCTAGAACGAAGGTCAATCTTAGAAAAGACTTGTGCTCCTTGCCATTGATCAAATAGGTCATTTATCCTAGGCAAAGGACATTTATTTTGAATTATCACCTTGTTTAACTCTCGATAATCAATGCAAAGGCAAAAATTACCATCCTTCTTTTTCACAAATAAAATGGGCACACCCTAAGGAGAAACACTAGGCCTAATAAAGCTCTTATCTAGTAACTCTTATAATTGTTCCTTCAACTCTTGCCCCTGATTTCCTCCGACTGCTTGAGAACCACTACCAATATTAGTCACATTCCCTTGCCGATTGTTATTACCAGTCCATCAATTCGTTTGACCCTGGCGTGTATTCCTAGCCATATTTGCCAATGTCTCCTCATGTTTCATTGCAACCTATATGCATCAATAATAAAACCTCATCTTATTCTATTCTCAAGTCCCTATAACACGTAAATAAAATTAACGTTTTACCAAATTATAAGCGTTCCTAATCCTACATCTACCCAATCTCACCACTATTCTATACCAACTTTTAAAATTACAACCTGGCTCTGATACCATAAAACTGTCACGCCCCAAGCTCCGTGACAATGCCGCACACTCATAAAAGTGAGCATGCAAGGCTAAGAATCCAATCACATAACCCACAATGTAAAATACTCAAAATAAATCCTTAAATTATCATAATGTGCCAAGAGTAGAACTATGATTTAAGTATTTGGATTATTGTTTTGTTAATGGATTTTGTTAGTGGACTTGGTGGATAATTTCATACGATAAGAAAAATCAATTTTTGTGGATTTTAGCATTATGACAATTTAAGGATTTATTTTGAGTATTTTACATTGTGGGTTATGTGATTGGATTCTTAGCCTTGCATGCTCACTTTTATGAGTGTGCGGCGTTGTCACGGAGCTTGGAGCGTGACAATTTTATGGTATCAGAGCCAGGTTGTAATTTTAAAAGTTGGTATAGAATAGTGGTGAGATTGGGTAGATGTAGGATTAGGAACGCTTATAATTTGGTAAAATGTTAATTTTATTTACGTGTTATAGGGACTTGAGAATAGAATAAGATGAGGTTTTATTATTGATGCATATAGGTTGCAATGGAACATGAGGAGACATTGGCAAATATGGCTAGGAATACACGCCAGGGTCAAACGAATCGATGGACTGGTAATAACAATCGGCAAGGGAATGTGACTAATATTGGTAGTGGTTCTCAAGCAATCAGAGGAAATCAGGGGCAAGAGTTGAAGGAACAATTATAAGAGTTACTAGATAAGAGCTTTATTAGGCCTAGTGTTTCTCCTTGGGGTGTGCCCGTTTTATTTGTGAAAAAGAAGGATGGTAATTTTTGCCTTTGCATTGATTATCGAGAGTTAAACGAGGTGACAATTCAAAATAAATATCCTTTGCCTAGGATAAATGACCTATTTGATCAATGGCAAGGAGCACAAGTCTTTTCTAAGATTGACCTTCGTTCTAGATATCATCACTTGAAGGTTAAAGCGGAAGATATACCTAAGACAGCGTTCCGAACTAGGTATGGGCATTATGAATTTTTAGTGATGTCGTTTGGGTTGACCAATACGCCTACAGCTTTTATGGATTTAATGAACAAAGTATTTAAACCCTTCTTGGATCAGTTTGTGGTAGTTTTTATTGATGACATTCTTGTGTAATCAAAGAGTAAAGAGCAGCACGAAGAACATCTAAGAATAGTGTTGCAGTTATTAAGGGAGAATAAATTATTTGCTAAATTAAAGAAGTGTGAATTTTGGCTGGAGAGTGTATCATTTTTGAGTCATGTGATATCTGAAGACGGGGTGTCTGTTGACCCCAAGAAAGTGAGGTGGTGGTAGAGTGGAATAGGCCTACTAGTGTCATTGAAATTCGTAGTTTCTTGGATTTAGCAGGATATTATAGAAGGTTTGTTAAGGGATTTTTCCGAATTTCTATGACTTTGACTTGTTTAACACAAAAAGGGGTTAAATTTAAATGGTCTGATGATTGTGAGAAGAGTTTCTAGGATCTAAAGAGTCGATTAGTGTGTGCTCCAATACTTATAGTTCCATTCGGAGACGAAGGTTTTACCATCTATAGTGATGCATCGAAGATGGGCTTGGGTTGTGTCCTGATGCAGAACGATAAGGTAGTGGCATATGCGCCTAGGCAGTTGAAGCCATATAAGTAGATTATCCTATGCATGATTTGGAGTTGGCTATAGTGGTGTTTGCATTGAAAATCTAGAGGCACTAACTGTATGGAGTGAAATGTGAGATATTCACTGATCATAAAAGTCTGAAGTATATTTTCACTCAAAAAAAAAAAAAATTGAATATGAGGCAAAGGCGATGGTTGAAGCTATTAAAGGACTATGATTTGACTATCAATTATCATCCAGGAAAAGCCAATGCAGTGGCTAATGCCTTGAGTAGAAAGACCCCGAGTAATTTGGCTTCCTTGATCACTGACCAAAAGAATATCTTGGAAGACTTGCAAAGGTTGAATATCGAGATTAGATGGCATAACCATGGAGTGCAGTTGGCAAACCTTAGTGTTCAACCCACATTGATTGATAGAATTAAAGATGCTCAGGGAAAAGATTCTCAATTGCAAAAACTTAAGGCTGAAATGGAAATAAGGCTACAGATGGAATTTTGTATGCATAAAGATGGAACCTTGAAATTTGGAGAGAGGTTGTGTGTGCCCAATGATTTAGAGCTCAAGAGAGAAATCTTGAGAAAAGCTCATAGTTCAGGGTATACTATACATCTAGGGAGCACTAAAATGTATACAGATTTGAAGAGGAACTTTTGGTGGAATAATATGAAGAGGTAAATTGCTCAGTATGTTGCTCAATGTTTGGTATGTCAACAGGTGAAAGTTGAACATCAGAGACCTGCAAGTAAGTTACAACCTCTTCTTGTTCCCGAGTGGAAGTGGGAACATATTACCATAGATTTTGTGACTAGGTTGCCTAGGACCCAAGGTGGTAACAATGCTATTTGGGTTATTGTTGATCGATTGACCAAATCCACTCACTTTTTAGCTTTTATGGTAGGGTTCTCCTTAGAGAGGTTTGCAAAATTGTATATCAAGGAGATTGTGAAATTGCATGGTATTCCGGTGACCATAGTGTCTAATAAAGATAGCAGATTTGTATCTATGTTTTAGAGGAGTTTGCATACAGCTTTGGATACTAGTTTGAATTTTAGCACGACCTTTCATCCTCAAAGTGATGGACAGTCAGAGAGAACTATTCAGACTCTTGAAGACATGTTGAGGGCCTGTATTAATGATCTTGAAGGTTCTTGGGATGAGCATTTGGCCTTAGTGGAATTCTCTTATAATAATAGTTATCATAGGAGCATTCAGATGGCACCATATGAGGCTTTATATGGATGAAAGTGTAGATCACCTATTGGTTGGGATGATGTGGGTGAAAGGAAGTTGTTAGGGCCTGAGATTGTGCAACAAACAGTGGACAAGATCAATTTTATTAGAGAACGACTTCGCACTGCACAGAGTAAACAGAAAAGTTATGCAGATAATAGGAGACGCGATTTGGTGTTTGGGGTTGGAGACCATATGTTCCTTAAGGTGTCTCCTATGAAAAGAGTAATGAGGTTTGGTGTTCGTGGTAAATTGAGTCCTAGATTTATTGGACCATTTGAGGTTTTAGATCGAATTGGAGAGGTAGCTTACAGACTTGCCCTACCACCTTCACTAGTTGGAGTTCATAATGTCTTCCATGTTTCAATGTTGAAGAAGTATATACCGAATCCCAATCATGTGATTGATTATGCACCGTTGCAGTTTAAGGAGGATTTGACCTATGAAGAACACCCTGTAAGAATTGTTGATAAAAAGGAATAGGTTTTGAGGCGTCGAGTCATCCACTACGTTAAGGTTCAATGGAGCAATCACTCGGAGAGAGAAGCTACTTGGGAACTTGAGGATGAAATGAGACAAAAGTATCCACAACTTTTTGAGACTACAAGTATGTCAAATTTCGAGAACGAAATTTCTTTTAAGAGGGGAAGAATGTAAAACCCAAGTTGTATGTAGGATTATTTT
The DNA here is from genome assembly GCA_025200525.1 of Camellia lanceoleosa. NCBI lineage: Eukaryota > Viridiplantae > Streptophyta > Magnoliopsida > Ericales > Theaceae > Camellia > Camellia lanceoleosa. The sequence continues at coordinate 38,576,946 of CM045762.1, forward strand.
ATTAGATAGATTAGTAATTAAATTAATTTATATGGGTCATTTATTAATATCAAAGAATTAGTTATGAGATGGCATTATATTTCCTATTATTTAGATGGGTAATTTTGTAACTTTGAGAAATTAGGTTAATAAGCCCACTTATTATGGCTTTAAGTCTTGGAAAACAAACAAAACAGAGGCTGTGAATTGCTCCATAGGCGGCTAGAGTTTGAGAAGGTAAAAGAAAAAAAGAAAAGAAAAAGAGAAGAGAGGTTCAAGTGAGGCTACAATAGGGATTGGAGGCAAAGACGTTGGTGATTTTGGGACACCCATTGGTTAAGGTAAAATCTGTCTTTACTGTTAATTATTAAGTTTATGTTGAGGAATTTAACAATCAATGCATTAAAGGGATTTGGAAGATCTATAGGTACCTACTTAGGTTTTGAGAATTGGGTGCAATGTGTAAGTGTAACTTTGGGTGGGTAATAGAAATAATGGAGTTTTGTATCATGGGTAAGGGTGTGTTTGGCTTTAAAGTTGGGTTGAATGGTTTGATCTCTTGGATATTAAAGCAATACATTAATCTAATATAGTGGGGCTTTTGTGGGTGTATGTAACATGTAAAAAGATATTAATTTATTTCAGGTTGTATTTATTAGGTTTGTGTGATTGAAGTGGTGGAGTTGGTGTTAGAGTGTTATTTCTAAGCTTTCGAGGTAAGTAACCCTCTATCACTGTTGGTTTATTTTTATTCCTATCGAACCGTTTAAAATCATAAATATTTATTCATAGCTTTCCTGTTCTCTCAAAATAAAATATGGGTCAAGTATAAAATAACATCGAATATTATTATGAAAGTTATTTGAATATTTTGTGAAATTATTCTGAAAATTGTACCCAGTGTTTATTCCGAAAATATCGAATATTTTATTTAAAAGTTGTGTATTGTTTGAATTTTGAACATCACTCTAGTCTGACTATGATTTGGACCCTAGCCAATGGGGGTTATTTATTGACACAGAAACTAGTTTCTTTTGGGGCTTTACCACCGGCCTAGGTGTGGTTCCAGGCCTTGTCACGGGCTAAGTGACCGTAGTCATTAAGACTTGGGTTTTGTGAATCGATCATTGAACCATCTGAATATCGATCTATAAATTTTGGATAACGAAATTTCATCGAGTTACCCCATTGACTTTTAATTAAAATGTATTGCTACACTGTTTATTTTCAGCTATGAAACCATCTTACAAATAATCGTGTCATTTATTGATTTGTATTAAAAATTATATTTATTGGTTATCTACTATTTATTTACTTCTTTTTGATATACTCGATCTAGCTGGCAGTGATGGTTGGTTATTTACTAGGCTGTCTAGCTTACCCTTATTTTTTTTAGATTCTGAAGAGTAGAGCTGCGCAGGATTTTTACATATGGGAGTGCCGAGAGTAGGGCTATGGATTAAGTACTTGGATTATTATTTTGTTAATGGATTTTAATAGTGGACTTGGTGGAAAATTATCATAATGTGCCAAGAGTAGAACTATGATTTAAGTACTTGGATTATTGTTTTGTTAATGGATTTTGTTAGTGGACTTGGTGGATAATTTCATACGATAAGAAAAATCAATTTTTGTGGATTTTAGCATTATGACAATTTAAGGATTTATTTTGAGTATTTTACATTGTGGGTTATGTGATTGGATTCTTAGCTTTGCATGCTCACTTTTATGAGTGTGCGGCGTTGTCACGGAGCTTGGGGCGTGACACATTGGGCTTGAGCTCGAGCTCGAGCCTGATCAAGTCGAGCTGCTCTAGGTTGCAAGCAGAATTCGGATGGGCCGCAGGTCGATGGACCGATTTTACACCCCTAAAAATCAAACAAAATTAATGATTGAATTGAGATTTAGGCTTCGTTTGAGAACAGGCTTTTTTAGTAATTTTTTGGTTAAAATATAAAGTAAAAAAAGCTAGTATGTTTAGAATGAGTTTTTGATTTTTTATAAAAAGATGTGCCAAAAGTTAAGAGAAAATGAAATCTTTAATTTTTTAGTATAGGTCATAGATTTTTTAATTTTTTTAAATATTTTTTTAACTTTTAAACTAAAACAAGCGAAATCGAAACGAGGCTTTAAGAATGTATTTGCCAACCGACTAAAAGAGTCAAAAATTTAGAAGCCACAAAAGCGTCTATCATGAGTGAAAAAATCAAATATCACATCAACATGTTTTATTTATGGAAAATGATTTGGAGTCCTAAAAATTGTCCCCCTAATCCCCCTAATTTCTATTTTGGGTAACTGTTTTTTTGTTTTTTGTTTTTTTTACTTGATATGGAAATTAAGGGGATTAGGGGAAGTGTTTTTAGGGGATGTAGCAATGCCCTTTACTTATTTGGAAATAAAAAATATTAAAAAAAACCAATCCCAAACAACCACTTAACATGATCCAGAGTGATTGAAAACAATAATGCCGTGTATATCTACCCCTAGTCCCGACCAGTAATGTTCTGATATTCCAAGAATTAATTCTCATGATAAGATATTTCTTTTCAAGCGTTTGTGATCACATAACTCACAATTAGATAATTTGATTTTATTTTTATATAAAAATAAATAATTAATCAAATTGTGTAATTTTTATTCACTCTTAACTGAAAGATTTGGGGATCAATTATTGTTAAAAGACAAATATTAATTAATTCTTCCTTATTAAATAGTCTTTATTTCTTTCTTATTATAATGTGTATATATATATGTATTAGTTATTGTTGAAGTGGGGCATGTGAGTTTTGTTGGAATTTTTTGTGTAATTCATTTTTTTTAATTGATATAGTTTTCTTAATATTTTATAAATAATTTCTTAGCCATTAACAAAAAAAAAAATAAAACAAAAAGGCATAAAAATAAAGGAATATGCACATTTTTTAGGCAGAGGATCCAATGCCAATTGTCACTATGCAATTGTTAACTTTTATGTATTTATTTTTTGCCAAAAAGGTGGACAAAGATAATATAGATCAAGTAAAGCATCCATCCCTGTCAATATCATTGTCAAAATGTGTCTGTGAGGGTCCATGAAATAAATTTGGGAAAATTACCAGAGAGTGGTGGTTTCACAAAATTATTATAAATTTATAATAAAAAAATTTAAATTTAAATTATTAATATTTATAAATTTTATCATTAATTTGTAATTTATTTTTTAAATATCTCACGAATTGTTATTTGGAAGAATAACAAATCCGTGCTCTTTTTCAACAAAAATTTCCAAAGAATGGTAAACTTTATAAAGCCTTCGTTTGGGATGTATGTTGACTTTTTAACTTTTTAACTGTTTTAGCTTAAGGTTAAAAAGTCTCATTTGGGATGGACTTTTTGGCTTTTTTGACTTTTATAAAAGAAAAAATAAAATGATTATGGTTTGGATGCGACATTTTGTGTTATTGATTTTTAGCATATTTTGTCTATTTTGGATAAAATAGCCAAAGTATATGCCAAACATAACCAAATATTAATAAGTAAATTCATAAATTTTTTACTAATTTATAAATATTTTATCAAAAAATCATTGATATGTAATTTCCTCGTGTTATTTCCCATTCAACAAAGGAGTGAATCTGCTTATATTATAGTTTTTTTTTTTTTTTTTTTATACACATTTTTAATACATGTTATATATATTTTTAGCGAATGTTATCTTTTTTTTATTTATTTTTTATTTTTTTATAGAGTTAAAACAATTCATGATACAAAAATGAAGTTACATATTTTTATAGTAGTGTTACACATTTTATGATTCAAATTTTTTTTGATAAATATTTAAATTTTTTGTGGTAATAATATTTAAATTTTATTTTTCTCACTTTTTTAAATGAAAAATATTAATATTTTTTTAATTTTAATTTTTTTAGGGTAAATTACACTCATCTCCCTTGTGATTTGAGAAAAATATAATTAACTTCACACTTTTGACATAATGACACTATGACACTGATCTTTCTTGAAATTTTAATTTACATAACAATTAGACCGAAACTAAAATAGTTAATAGGCATACACTGAAATAAATAAAGATAAATTTATATTTTAGTAGAAAAAAAATTATAATATCATTTTTTATTTATACAACTAACAAATTATTGATAAAAATTATTCTTATTCTAGCTTACAAGAAGGGAAGTCGGTGTAAATATGTTAAAAGTAGGGACTAATTACACTTTTCAAATCTCAGGAGACACGAATGTAATATACACTTTTAAAAATATATTCAGAGGTTTAATTAATATTTTATAAATATTTTGGGGTAAATAAAATTTGAAATGAAGTTTTAGTATCACGTTAATAATTTTTGTTTGATTCTAAACAGCAACTAACAGTAGGGATAAAATTAATTTTCAAATCAAATAATTTAAATATAAAATTGATATTATTAAAAAAAAATAAGAGTTGAATTGATTTTAAATGATAATTTAAAGAATAAAATAAAATTTCTCTCTTTTTTTTTTAAATGCCCCAAGCTTCAAGTGGCCCAATGATAAAAGTTTGCTTTAGTCCTAAAAAGCTTGAGCCGACAATGTTTTTTTACTTTATATTTTGCCATCAACGATGATTCATAACTCTAAATTTGGAGTTTTAATAATGCACTAATGAAGCGATATGGAGTTAAAAAAAAAAAAATACATATATTAAATCATTCATGAGTGGAGCCCACAGCTACATAAATAGAGTTCTCATTAAAGCTCTACTTTTAGTATTCTTAAAATTTTTTTTTTTCCATTTAGTGTGTACAAGTACAACATTACTCTTTAAAGTAATAGGTGATAAATTTATCTTCTTTTTTTTTTTTTAATCTTTAAAGTGTCTCGTGCTAATGGACTGAATTTAGGGTTTGTTTGGGAAGTGGGTTGGTTTTTTGGTTATTTTAATCTGGGGTTAAAAAGTCTCGTTTGAGATGATTTTTTGACTTTTTTGAAAGAAAAAATATTATGATTATGAATTAAATGTAATGTTTTGTCTTATTAAACTAAAAAATCTATTTTATTTTATTTTTTGTGACTATTTTAACTAAAAAAAAGCTCAAAACCTATCTTCCCAAACAGATGATGAAGGATGATCATTTTTTTCAGTCCTGCATTTCCGCCTCACTCTTTGCAGATTTTTCCTACCCCAGTGAGGAGATTGGCCAGGACAAATTGTGCTTCTCCATTCTAACCAACCGTTGCCTCACTCTTTGCAGATTTTTCCTACCCCAGTGAGGAGATCGTATACATATCACATGTACAATTTAAATAAGTAAGTATAAAAATAAATAGTAAAAAATTAATATTATAATATGTATATTAGTAAATAGTAGGAATGTTCTTAATGAAAGTTAAAGTTTCTTACGTTCAAACCTTTTAGATTAGATAAGCTGTCATGTAACACGACCTGAAGATTTGGATACCAAATCTAACATTCACTTAATAATAGGATAGAAAATATCTAAATATAGATATAGATATATATAATATATATCTTATAATTTTTGTAATATAATAAGACTAAAATGTTACATTTAACATTCATTTATACGTATTTATTTACTTTCATTAATTATAATTTATTAACTATAATATAATATTTTTATTTTGTAACTTACAAAATAAACCAGCCCCCGACACCACATACGAACCCGCCCAATCAATATCCCTAACTGAATTTAAAGTATTATATTGGTAGGTGAATTGGGGGTTGTGATTGGCATTTGAAAATGGATAATGGAGTTGTTCTATTTTGAACAAGAACAAGATGTTTTGATATGACATAGTGCACTATATACATAATTATATAAAGCGATCAAACTGACTTTATGAAGAAAAAAACATACAAATATCTCGCAAGTCGCAACTGGCTGGCTATAAAAATTATAGTAATGATGATACAGCAAAAGAATAAAAAATTTAATAGAAAAATATTTGATTTTGGAAGAAGGTCTCATATTTGATTTACGATGATATAATATAATACGTGTCATCAGTCTAAATTGTAAGTCTAGTAATTCTTTGAATTATATTTTGTTATAAAAGTGTCGTTGTCATGACTTATACCATTCTGATTGGGGTCTTGTTATGGTGTGCAACCCTTTAAGGTTGCACACCATATGCAACCAACACAAAAAGTGTAAGTGTAAGGTATAAACATAAAACAGAACGGTAAATAGAAAGGTGTAAGTGTAAGGTGTAAGTTGCACACTTAAGAAAAGTCCTTCTGATTATAGCACATCTATCAACATAGAATTGATAATCACCAAACGCGTAGCTCAGTTTGTAAAGGACTGTGCTAGCTTAACCAAGGTCCTCGGTTCGAGGCTTGGGAATAGAGCTGCGTGATGTAGGGAGAGCTTTACTGTCCTTGTGGTCTTTCCCGGCTTGAATCCGGATTAGTCAGAGCCCAAATGAGTTTCTGAATACCGAATGGTTTAACCAAAAAAGATAATAATAAAATAGAATGATAATAAACATAAATTTAAGTGAAATTGTATGTTTTATTATAGGTTTCACTGTCTTATTTGTATGGTTAAGATTATTTTATGTGATTCATCATTTTTTGGTTGGTAATGTGTGTACTAGTTGTTTTGATAGAAAATTCTGTAAAAATACTCTGTTTGATTTTGAGTTTTTGAATTATTTTTATTTTTCGTATTTTGCTGTTGATAGAAAATGTTTTTAATATTTTAGTTACTTTTAATTTTTTAGATGCACTTAAAATGTAAAATACTTGTAAATAAATTTTTAAAAAATTCAATAAATACAAAAAATATATATACTAAATTTTTATATATTTTTATATTTAGTGTGTAATTAAAAAAATTATAAATATTTTACTTTTTAAGTATTTAAAAATATTAAAAAATTCACTAAAAGACATAAAAATATAAAAAGATAAAAAATAAAAAAAAAATTATATTTGAAAATCTAAAAATTATGCAAGACCAGCGAGGTCGGCAGTCCTTGATGGCATTGCCGAAAAAGCAGAGGGGGCATATCCAAAGACGTAAACATAAATATGATGCAAATATTCGAGGGCGAAGAAGTAATTAATCACACTTTACATGCCATCTTTAAAATAAAAATATGAATATTTACACACAAGTTCTAATATATGAACTTATATTCTATTAGTCTTAATTAAGATTTTTTGGACATTTAAATCTAATTAAATTTTTAATAATCAGAATTGTTCTTCAAATAATAACTGTTCATCATTTATAATTATTTATAAACAAACATGATGATTTGACATTTATTTTGATTTTCAAAATTTTAAACATCAATTTTTAAATTCAAAAAACAAAAAAAAATTAGGTGCAAAAAAAAAAAACCAAAGTTTTTTTTTCTTTTTGAAAAAAATGAATTATTTTTGTGCAAAATTAAAAATTTTGTGCCTACAAATGAGTATGATGATGGAACATTAATGTCCAAAAAAAATTTAAAAATTAAAAAATTGATAATTTTTTCGATTTTATTGGATAGTAGAATCAAGCCAATAAGTAGAAGGGTAAAAACGTTTAATTTCATGCTCTATTTTTTTTTATTGATAGTGAAATAATTATCTGAAACATTATTATGCAAAATTAATAATATTCTTAGTTTTAAAAATTAAGAAAAACTGATAATATTCTTAATTTTACTAAATATGACTTATTGGTTTAAAAATTCTTAAATAAGATCAGAGGTACCATAGCATTTGTAAATAGAACTTTTAGATAATTAATTCTAAAATATATATATAGGTGGATGTACTTGCTTCCCCCCCCCCCTCCCCCACCCCCTAATGTGAAGTTATATCTTGAATTTTACTCCAGAGACAAACCCTATTTGATTAGTTTTAAAATTATGATTTGAATATGAAATTGTGATTTAAGTGTGGAGTTGTGAGTTAAATTGAAAAAAAAAAATTTGTTTAATTATAAGTTTTAAAAAGTGTTATGAAAAGAGTTTTTGAATTTTGAATTTTGAAAAGAGTTTTGACTTTTGAGTTGTATTTTAAGTTTTGAATTTTCGAATTGAGTTATATTTTGAAATATTTTGAATTTATTTTTTTAATATTTAAAAATGTTTAATAAATTTTATTTATTTTTATTTTAGATATATAATTTTTAATTAAATTTTTTTATTTTAAATATTTTATTTTATTTTGTAAAATATTTTAATTTTTTTAATATTTTAAATTCAAAATAAAATTTTATACTCAAATTATAACCAAACACATAACTCAAAATTTAATTCAAATTTTTTTTTTTAAAATTTTATAACTAAACACATAATTTAAAACACTACAGGTTCATTTGGCAAGATGATTTGTAGCTAAAATAGTCACAAAAGGTAAAATAGACTATTTTAGCCACAATAAATAAAATATCACATCCAACCCATAATCATTACACTCTTCTCTCACAAAAAAAATCAAAAAAGCCAAAAAAATCAATCCACTCCCCAAACCAACCTTTTTAACCTAAATTAAAATAACCAAAAAAATTAAAAAGAATCATGATAGAAGCCCCCTCCAATCACCACCCCCACAACACCCCACACATGTGGCAGGTGGTGATTGAAGGAGTAGGAAAAAAAATATATATATATATATATATAACCAATAAAAGAAAGGGGGTCAAAAAAAGTAAAAAAAAAAAAAAAGACATGAAACATTTTTGAATTAAAAAATAAAAAATCAACTCACACCCCAAACCAATCTTACATTGGGCTCTTTTGGGAACTTGCAAAACAACGCAGATTTTTTGGTTTTGAGCAAAACGCAGCTTTTTTGTTTTGCTCATTTGGGAAGCGTAAAAAGCAGGTTTGGAAATTACGTAAATACTCTCACTGTTTACATGTTGTGGATTTAGATAAAATGTAATTTTCTAATTTGGGTAAGGCTATTTTAGTCATTTTAGTATGATGTAACACTATAAATAAATATTAATCCAACAAAAAAATTAACTTTTTACCAACTTCTCAAATCACTCTAAAAAAACTTAATTAAAAACAAAAAAATTAATTTTTACCACCTTCTCAAAGTAGGCCATTATTTTTAAAACTCCACGCCGAAATTGTAAGGATAACTCTGGCCATAGCATTCGCTATGATTGTTTGCCCATTTGGCGTGTTGTGGACTTCTGATCAACCTAATCAATCATCAATCATCAATCATCAATCAATGGATGTAGATGTGCCTTTGACCTCAAGATACCGGCTCTTATTTAATTATTATTAGGAAAATATACAAATCTCCTCTAAGGTGTTAGGATATTTGAATTAATGGTTAGATTATTTTTTACAACAAATATTATAATAGTATTATTATTATTAAATTATGATAATAAATAGTAAAAAATAATAAAATTATAGTAATAATACTCTAACGGCTAGTTGTCATTTTGATAGAACTAAACACAAAATTAGTGCATCTTCTGTGTTTGATTCTGTAAAAATGAAAAGCGAAAGAGAGAGAGTGAGAGAGGTTTTGTTTGATGAGTTGGTAGTTATAACAGCTGCCAAAAGCTTGTGTCAAATTTAATATAAACTTTGGCATTTGACACAACTTTTGTCATTTGCCAAATTTAGCAACTGCCTGGCTATGTTTGGGATAATCTTCTTTGGCCATTTTAACCACAAAAAAAAAAAAAAAAACTAAAAAGCCAATAAAACAAAATGTCTCATTCAAATCATAATTATTTCATTTTTTTTCTCAAAAAAGTTAAAAAATTCATCTCAAACGAGAATTTTTAGCCCTAGTTTAAAAAAATCAAAAAATCAACTCACATCCCAAATGAAGGCATAACCAACCATTCGAGCTTCTTATTTTCTTTTTTTTTCTCTACAACTGCCAAATTATGGCAATAGCAACTCCAATGACAAATCATTGAAGATATTTTTATAATTTTAGTATTATGTTTTTAGTTATGACATATTTTGATGGTGGTTATAATATTATTTTGATTATGATTTAAGAATTATTTAGTTATACCTCATTTGATATTTTGCTATAACTCAATTTTTTCTTTTTTATTTATAACTCCCACAGTATTGAGTTATGTCATTTATAATAATCAAACTCACAAATACTATACCCTTCCTTCTTTTAGGGCGATGTTGTTGGTAGTTTCATACGTAATGGGAGAATACTCCACTATGATTTTGTAACCAAAATGGAGTACTTATAATTTCAATTTTTGTTTTTGAATTGCAAATAGAGATATTGAGATGAAAAGTTGTTTAGTAAATCGAGCTTGCTGTGTGTGGTTATGTGCCACCTAATAATAGAAAATCTCATTCTTGTACCAAAATTAACGGGGAAAAAAAAAATGTCTCTTTTCTCTTCTCCTTCTGTCTAAAACAATGTCATTTTGGAGGCACTATAAGATGCACTACAGAGGATCCAAATTCAATAATAAAATAATACAAAATTATTTTATCTAAAATATATAAGAACAAAAATAAGAAAAAATAGTTACATGTTATAATTGAAAGAGCACACATATAAGTCGAAACTGCCAAAAATAAATAAAAATTTCATGGGGATTATAGGTATCTTAGAAAAAAACGTAGGGGCTCTTTTTGGGCTTTTATCAGTAACAGAGAGAAGACGAAACCAGGGCCTAGCAAAGGCCACAGGCCCACAGTCCATGTGCTTGTTTCCTTCTACAGTTCCATTTCATGATTAATGTATAAAATAAGATTTATTTGACTCTATAAATACCAATAACCTTATGTTAATGTTCCTTTTTCACTTAATAGATAAAATTAAAAATTGTCACATGTGAGATTTCAGGTTCTGGTTTTACGGAGAAATGTTAATTTACGTTGTAATTCAATTACTAATTCGAGTATAAAAAAATGATTATCCAATGGAATATTTGTCACATAATGCCTTATTTAAATATAATTGGGTTGTAAGGTAGGACTAATTATATGTGTCAAAAATTACCTAATAATATAGGGTCACAGATAATAATTGGTGATTAATGCCCAAATTTACTCATGGACTATGGTTAACTATGTTTTTTCCCAAGGGCCCAGAGTAAGCCAAGACGAAAAAATATTAAGAGTAATACTATAAATTCAAAAAAAAATTATTTAGAAATTATTAATATGTAATTTAAATTTATTCTATATATGAATCTTACAATATATAAGTTTTGGGTTTGGTTATGGTGTGCAACTTACACCTTACACCTTATACCTTACACTTACACCTTACACTTACACCTTTTGTGAAAAATTAAACCTTACACTTACACCTTTTTTGAGGTTGCACACCATATGCAACCCACTTACACCTTACACTTACACCTTATACTTATACTTACACCTTACACTTACACTTTTTGTGTAAGTGGCACATGGTGTGCACTTGCACACTTAAGAAAACTCCATAAGTTTTAGTCCCTACCACTCACTCCATTTTTGACCTAATATGAGACAGTAAGTCTGGTTCTAGACTTATTCACGTATCCAGTCTTGTCTAGTTGGTTTTTTTTTTTTTTTAATCAATAAATGTTAGTTGTTAGATTAGCACTTATGGGAGAAGATCTCTCCACTCTTAGCAAAGCACCTAAGTACTTGCACTCTCTTAATTCAACCTCCCTAAAGAAAATTGAACCTATGACCTCCTTAGGACTAAACCCTTATCTAGTTGGTTTGGCTTAGATAGATTGGCAAATTGAGTCCATTTGCACCAAAAAATTTATTTATTATGTTTAATCTTGGAAGTAGCTTGCCTCAAGTTCGAAATCGGACTAGACAGTATTGTTCAGCCCGTGGGAGTTTACTATGGGTCTTGTTTTGATAATCCGAATCGTTCAATGTGTAAAACTCGTCGAGTACTATATATCTGTAAAAAATCATGTTGATCAGATATTGATAGCTATCTTATCGGATCAGTTTTTTATCAACCGTTAATTTATTCACCATCTAATTTTTTTTATACAAAACTGATTTGATCACATAACTATCGATATCTGATCAATGTGATTTTTTACAGATACATTGAACGGTTCAGATAATCAAAATGAGACCCGTGGTGAACCCCCATGGGCCGAACAACACCGTCTAGTCTGATCTCAGACTGGAGGCAAGCTGCCCGCTTTAATTTTTTAGTACTCTATTAAATTATTTAAGATTATAATTTATTTTTAATACATTCTAGATTTTTTCATAAATTACCTTTCAAAATAAAATCATAATTTTTGGTACACCCAAATCATTTGTTTGTGTAGCTTTTAGGAGTGTTCGTGGTTCGTGGTCCAAAATCGACAAATTGATTTGATTCGATCGGTTTGACGCGGATCGAAATATTCACAGAGCACTCCTACTAACTTTATCCTTATTCTTCTCCTTCTGCAAAAAACTATATGTTTGTTGATCTGTAAAAACTTTTTGTATTCCAGGTCTCCAACTCCATAAAAATTTCACACTTACCTTTCATCTGACGTCAAAGTATTTCTGTATTGAAAAACTATTTGTTAATATTTGTGCCTAAGAGCATCTCCAACCATTATTACTATAATGCTATTGCCATTGTTATAATCTGGCAATGAATAGTGTTATTTTGTCAAATTATAGCAATGGTGCTCCAATGGTCACTTGCTATTTTAGCATATCTCAACCAATTTTCTCTCTAAATTTGTAGGTGTTGTTTGGATATAGGTTTTTTTGTAATTTTATTTTTGTTTATTTTTTGTCTTTTGTGACATTTTTTTACCTGTTTGTTAAAAAAATTATATATTTATATTATTCCCAACTAGACAAATATAAAAAAATTTAAAAAATGAAAAATTGGTAGAAAAAAAATAATTAATACACTGAGGCATTACTTTGTCTCCAAACAATTATATATATATATAATAATTAATAAAAAAAATTTGAAATAGCTGTTGTAAAAAATAATTAATATTTAAAAAAAAAAAAACCAAACAGAGCCCAACGGCTCTTTTATACACTGAGGCATCACTCTGTCTCCAAACATCTAGAATGATCCACTTTCTTCCTCTCCTTCTCACTCTGTCTTCCTCTCCTCACCACTCTCCCTTCTCCTTCATGATCGAAACCTCTCTCACTCTCTCTCCCTCTCACTCTCTCACTCTGTTTCCCTCTTCTCAAACCACTCCCCTCTCTCCTCCATGATCGAAACCCTTCTCTAACGCTCACTCTCTCACTTTGTTTCCCTCCATGATCGAAACCCCTACTTATAAAGCTCCAATCTGTCTCCCTCTCAATCTTCACCTCCGATCGGTATACGATCTGTCTGTATACATACTCATATCTGATCTGTTTATAAAAATACTCATATCCGATGTATACGATCTGTCTGTATATATACTCATCTTCACCTTCGATCTGACTGTGGTACGATCTCTATCTTCACCTCGTGATTTTTGAAACTCAAAACTGGCAATGGATTCAACCCGGATCTTCATCCAACTCAAATTTGGTATTTTTTTTTCCAAATCTTCTTCATTATTTTTTTTGATCAATTTTTGTTCATCCATCAATTTTTGATATCTGTCTTATTGAATTTTTTTTGTTCATCCATCATTTTTTTTTTTGATATCTGTCTTCCTCTTAATTTTCATTTTGCAAATTTTTGGACTTTCGATCATTTTATTGTGATACTGGATTATCTGATTTCGTTTGGTTTATTGTGAATGCATACGATTTGGATTGGCTGATTTGGTGATAAATGAATTAAAAAATAAATAAAATTGAGAAACTGAGTTTGGGTTTGTCAATTTCATTATGAAATTTGTTTGATTCTGAAAATTGGGTTTGATTCTAAAAAATGGATTCCCTACTGGATTAATTATGTTGTTTTCAACTGAATTTGGTGCCAAATTGTTGTTGATTTTTGCTGATCTAGCAAGCTTGACATCTGCTATTTCACTTGCCAAATTTGAGAGCACATATGGCATTTGCCATCTTTGGCAACTGAAATAGTAGACCATTGGAGACAACTTTTTACCATTCCTATCATTTTTTAGCTCTGGCAAGTGAAATAGCAGCTCCATTGGAGATGCTCTAACTTCACTGGTATAGATACTCTGTTGATGCCTTATTATAAGTTGTGTGTACAAACCTCAAAGCCATAAATCAACATTAATTGCGGGATATTCTGCCCTCGTTTGGCAAGGGCTTTTTGGAAAATGTTTGGTAACTCAAAATTTTGTGGCTTAAATGGCTCAAATCTGTCAAAACGACGTCGTTTTAAGTAATTTGAGCCATTTGAGCCACAAAATTTTGAGTTACCTAGCATTGTTGGGGCTTTTTTGATACTTTGGTGATCAGTTAGTAAGTTTTTCTTCTTATATACTTTTTTGGTGAAAATTTCATATTATCAAATAAATTTTTATGAGATGTAATTTAATATTCAAGACTTTAGGGATTTCAAAATGACTTGAAATAATGCTTCTTTTTGGCGGAGTAGATTGGAGTTTTGAAATAAGAAAGAAGATAAAGAAACTTGAATATAAATAATACGTATTAATAATTAGGATGTACTATAAAAAAAATTAATTTAAGGTTTATTAATAAATTTACATTAGGGTATTGATTAGAGCATAAATGTTACATATTTAGTCTGTTAAAATATATTTTATTAGTCGATTAATTTGTATTATTTTTATAATTTCTTATTCTGTTTAGGAAATAATTTTTTTTAGTTTTTTGGGATAAAATAGTACTAAAAGACAGACTAAAATAGCTAGTAAAAAAATATCTGATTAAATTCATAATGATTTCACATTTTCTCTTATAAACATCACATCAAATTATAAAAAAATTTAATCATCTTTCCAAACATAACTATTTTAACATACTAAAATAACTTATTAAAATAGCTAACTTTCCAAACACCCTAACAATATTATGCAATAATGATTCAGAATACTAATTTTAGTGCTCTAATTGAGCACTAATAACATAGTGAGAAAAAAAAAGGACCAAAACATTACATCATAGTGGGTGAGACTCACTGCTAGCTCATTAGAGCTAGCTTTAGAGCTCAAGAATTAGAGCTCCAAAGCATTTTTCTAATATTATGTGTTTCATACGTTTAAGTGTTTTAGGAAGATGGTTAAAAATTGACTTTTTAATTTTTTTGACTTTTTTTAAAAAAACGTGTAAAAAATATGAAAGATGATATAATCCAAAATAGATTAAAAATTAAGAAGTGTCTTTTAACTCACTTCTCAAAAGAGGCCATTGTGAATGTTTGTACATAAATTAATATAAATAATATATTTTAAATATTTTTTTTATATTATATTATATATATTATAAAATAAAAAAAGAGAAAAAAGAAAAGGGGAGGCGACTGGCAGCCACTCCCTAATCGTTATATATAATAAAATATTATAGTATTTGTGTGAGATAAATTCTGATCACACTGCCCTCCTTAGGAATCCAGCTGTAGAACACAGGCAGAGTAGACGGCTCTCTGTAACCTGCAAAGAAAGAAAAGGCTCCGGCGGTGGTTCTTCCACCTGGGGGCACTCCGACGATCAAGTCAGTATCTCTCCAAGATAACCAGTGCTAGAATTACTGCTCAAGGCTACAAATTGCGTACCTTAGACCCGCCGGGGGTTCCCTTCTTTTATAATGTCTCTCCATCCTAGTCCCACTAGAAGTCTTATTTCTATGGACTCCAACTCTGGATCTACTTTGGACTTTTCAAGAGATAAGGATAGACTCCCTAAGAGTTCTACCTTTATCCATCTTGTAGTCTTTCTTCTTCCTAGGACTCCTGTCCCTTATCCGATCTTCTCGGATTCCGATATCTTCGGAGATAACCTCGGTAACCCCGAGATTACCTCGGCATAACTGTCAAGCCACGTGGCTCCTCGGATGACACTTCGGTATCACCTCGGCCACGTGTTGGTACTCAGAAAATACATCCCCACAACTGCCCCCTAGGTTCTATTACCTCGGCATTCTGAGGTGATGGAACCTACATTCGACTTTTTCTCGTACGTCGGCTTAAGAACTTTCTAGCCGAGATCATCCATTTCAGGCCGATGTGTCTTCTTCTTAAACAAGAATTCAGATCGATTTGACCTCGCGTATGAGCTGTCATACACCATTTTTCAACCGTTTCACCGACGCGTTTTTCCCTTATTGGTCCGTGCTGGCGACGCGCCTGTTGCCCGTCTTTTCCCTGCCTGCGCCGCCTGACGCGTGCGTTAACCTAGGCGCATTTAATGATCTCCATTTTGCCGCCGTTTCACTTTTTGGACAAAACATTTGCCTCTCTCTTCTTCGCTTCACTTTTGCATTTTGAATACTCTATACTTTCTCTAAAGTTCTTTCTTTGAATCCGCCATTGCTCAAAGCTCTTGATTCTGCTACTGTCTTGCATCCGCCATTCTTGCGAAGCTTTCGCCATTGTAGCGTCCGCCATCTGACCTCGGCGTAGCTCATTCCGGCCTTCACCTTTTCTGGTAAGCCAGTTTCCCTTCTTTTCTCAGTTCTTGATTACTTTTGGAATTTCTTGTTCGCTTTATTCTGTTCCATCATTCAATCTGTGAATCACTCAATTGAATTTACCCCTGATTTATGGTTTCGTACATGTCATGAACACTTGCACTGTTGCATCTGTGATCTTCCATCCTTTGTATCTTTGAATCTGAAGCTTCGCTTTTGCCTTTCTGTTTTTCCAGATTTTTGCCTTCCATACTCGTTCATCATAGATCTAGGTTTGGGATTTGTCTGTAGGACCTTCATCTTTTTAAGAAAAACTGAAACAAATTTACCAATTCATACCCTAGGCTCAAGCCGAGGTCCCTAGAGCCCTTTAGGAATATCCTGTCTCTGTAGTTAAATACCCGTACATCAAAACCATGGGTGTGTGGAGAGATAGGGTCAACAACCCAACCAAACTAGAGTACTTTAGGCAAGAATTCTCCATCCCCTCCGATGTTCACCTCAGGCTAGCTGGGGAGAACGACTCCATTATGCCCGAGGATGATAACATGCCTTTTCCTATAGTAGCCTTCGTCCAGTGTGGACTTCGATTCCCTCTTGATCCTCTCTTTCGCGAGGTCCTTCATTACTATTCTTTAAACCCTATGCAACTTGCCATTAACGCCTATAGGACGCTTAATGGTATAATAGCCTTAGCTAGGCAGGAGTGTTAGGATCACTCTTGCCGACATCCAATACTGCTACACCATGTGTGGCCTGAACCTTAAGGAAAAAGGTTATGTCTATTACCTAAAGCCGAGGTCCACGGAGTTTAAAATTGTAGCCGACCTTCCAGACTCCAACAAAGGGGCTGGAGATGATTATCTAATCGCTTCTGGGAACTGGGAATTTGGCCCAGATGAAGAAGTTCGTCTCTTCCCTCTTCCTCGAACGGTCAAGGAGGGCAAGGGTAAGATCCCTGTGTTAACTGCTTAACTATCGCTTTCCACAATTTTTCCAATAAATTTGTTTCTGATGTTGTGCTTCTTTTTGCAGACGTTCGTAAGCCTCCCAAGGACTTTCGCCAGTCCTATTACCCTGGGAAAGGATTGAAGAAGCTCTTGGACCTACCAATTCACAAACGCAAAGCTCCACTGCTGTTAAACTTCATCCCAACATACAAATCTACCTTGGCCGACGTTCCGAAGAAGAAGAAGAAGAGCTCGTCCACAGCCACAACCCAAGCCACATCTACATCCCGGACAGATCAAGGTTCTACTTCTGATCCAGCCAATCTTCCTTCCACATCGGCACCATTCTTGCTTCCAGTTCAAGAAAGAAAGCGTCGCCGACGTCTTGTCAAAACAGCCGAGATGGAGCGTCCGAAGAAAGTTGTGTTGGATCTTCTTGCTGACCTTCCAGCTGATGCGGATGATGCACCATCCCAATCAGTGCCTCCGCCTAAACCAAAGAGAATCAAGAAGGCCCAGCCAAAGGCCAAGGCTGCTGAAGCCGAGGATGAAGATGCTGTGCCCATCTCCAAGTTAACCCAGAGCCAGAAGACCACTTCTGTTTCTGCCAAAAGATCTGCCGAGGCCCAGCCATCGGGGTCGACTCAGCCCAAAAAGCCGAGGTCGTCGTCTGCGACGACTTCGGGGTCCAGGGTTCCCAAAGTTCCTTGGGAGCCAAAAATTACGCTTGAAAACAGGCCCGTCTACGCCAACGAAAGCGCCGCCGACGTAAATATCGGCGTGGCACTCAGCACTGCAGTGCTCCTTGAGGGTGATCTTGAGCGTAACGCCAAGATGAGTGGCTATGAAAACTATGCCTTTATGCTGCAGCACTCCGTCCAAGTAAGTCTTTAGAATTTTGAGAACCTGTCTTTCATACTTGTAAAATTTTGAAAAAATCTTTTGTAATCATTTTTGCCTTATATTCTTTCAGGCCATCCAACACGCCCACTCCTTCTCCGTGCAAGCCTTTGAAACAGGGGAGGAGTTAGCCGAGCTGAAGAAGGAGTTTGCTGCCCTCCAGAAACAAAACAGGAGTTTCCAAAATAAGATGAAAAAACTGGAGGATCAGGCCGAGGAGGCAACTAAGGCTAAACAAATAGCCGACGAAAAGGCCGAGGCTGCCGAAGCTATTAAAACCGTTGCTCTAGCTCAGCAAAAAGAGGCGGAAGAAGCGGCCGAGAAAGAGCTGCAGGACGCACTGGCTACAAAAGATGCCGAAATAAGGGCTGCCGGTAACAAGGCATACGCCCAGGGCATGGCCGATGTGGCAGAAGATTATAAGCTTCAAGTCAAGCAAGCATGCAACAGGGGATTTTCCCTAGGTTGGAATGCTTTGGCTAAACAACTTGATCTTCCCACCGACTCGCCCTGGCGCAAAACCAAAGCCATTCGTCTCCCCTTTGCTCCTCCTTCACCTCCAGGCCAAGTTGAAGAAGAAGATGATTCTGAAGCCGAGGTTGAAGATGAAGGCGAAGATGAAGATGAACCATTGGTCAGGAAATCCAAGGAAGCCATTGAAACCAAGTCACCTCCTCAGGGCGATCAAGTAATGGATTTAACCCAAGGGGAGGATGAGGAGGTTGAGAAGGTGCCCAAGGAAACTAGCCCCACCCACCAATCATCTGACCTTCTGGTTACAGAGCAAAGCGTGGAGAAGACCTTGGCCGAAATAGACGCTGAAATCGCTGCTGATAAGGAGGCTGAGGCTGAGGTTGAAAAGCACGCCGAAGTGGTGGTGCAAAAAGACGCCGAGGTTGTTCTTTCAGAGACTTAGAGGTGCGACGCAACCCGCCTCTGTTCTGCTCCCTTTTCAAGTCAAGAATCTTAGCCTTTTATTTTTGCTTTAACTTTTGTACTTTCTTTTGTTTTCTGAACAATGTAAGCTTTGTCTTTATGGCCGATGTGCCTTTTCGTTATTTAAGAACAATTTACTTCAGCTAGGC
Organism: Camellia lanceoleosa; assembly: GCA_025200525.1. Lineage (NCBI taxonomy): Eukaryota > Viridiplantae > Streptophyta > Magnoliopsida > Ericales > Theaceae > Camellia > Camellia lanceoleosa. The sequence goes on from CM045762.1 coordinate 38,596,314, forward strand.
CGTTGTGCCCCTTCTATATACAACTGTTTTTCTCTGAGTGTTTGTCATTGATTTCTCTTCGTTGCTTCTACACTTAGAATATTTTGCATAATTCTTCCTTTGCTCAATCTTCTCTGGGTTACATACCTCGGGCATGTTTACCTGAAAATTTACCTAGGCTAGAACTTCACCTGAAAACCTGCCATAAACTTCAACGAGTATAAAGTATATGAACTCAACTAATCTTCATCTTGTAAATTGCTACAAATTTCAACAATTGAAGATAAACAATCATATCGGCTTAACTTTAACTTGTAAATTGCTACAAATTTCAACAAGTAAAGATAAACAATCATATCGGCTTAACTTTAACTTGTAAATTGCTACGAATTTCAACAAGTAAAGATAAGGAATTTATTTCGGCTTAACTTTAAGTTGTAAATCGCTACAAATTTCAACAATTGAAGATAAACAATCATATCGGCTTAACTTTAACTTGTAAATTGCTACAAATTTCAACAAGTAAAGATAAGGAATTTATCTCGGCTTAACTTTAACTTGTAAATTGCTACAAATTTCAACAAGTAAAGATAAGGAATTTATCTCAGCTTAACTTTAACTTGTAAATTGCTACAAATTTCAACAAGTAAAGATAAGAAATTTATCTCGGCTTAACTTCGGTTAAGCATTACTAATGTCTTCTCTCTGCCCCTAATGTGAACCTAAGTTCCTCTTGGGTTCTCATTATTCAAAAAACAACATCATGCAAAGTTGTACAAGTTCAGAAAAATCCTGCTAAGATTTTATTGATCATACCGGCAGAAAAATCAAAGAATATCTAATGATAAAAAAACTTTAAATTACAAGTGTTCCATGGTCTAGGCAATGCTTTGCCCTCATTATCTTCGAGCCGATATGCCCCATTTCCTAACACCGAAGTGATTCTATAGGGACCTTCCCAGTTTGGGCCAAGCTTGCCCTTTCTGGAATCCTTTTTATTGCCGACGACTTTTCTCAAGACTAGGTCGTTGACCTGAAAATCCCTTGGATTGACCTTCTTGTTGTAAGCTTTGGCAAGTCGTTCTTTGGTATCTTTGCGACTTTCTCTCTTCTTTCTTCCAGTAGGTCCAGATCTCGGGCTAAGAGCACATCGTTTGTCTCGTTCTCAACTCCTTGTGTTCTCGATCCACGGATGCCGATCTCGATGGGATGGCTATACATGCCATAAGCCATGGCAAAGGGGGATTTCCCTGTTGATCTTCTCGGCGAAGTGCGATATGCCCAGAGCACGTTGCGCAATTCGTCTACCAAATTTCCTTTTCTTTGCTGACCTTTTCTTTAATCCATCTAGGGTGACTTTGTTTGATGCTTCGGCTTGCCCATTACTTTGGGGAAAGCTTGGTGTTGAAAAATAATTCTTTATCTTGAATTTTGCACAAAAATTCTTGATGAGTTTGCTGTCAAACTGTGTTCCGTTGTCGGCAACGATTGCTCTTGGAATCCCAAATCTGGTGATGATATTCTTCCAGATGAAGTTCTTCACATCTACATCTCGGATTTTGGCAAAGGGCTCTGCTTCTATCCATTTTGTGAAGTAGTCTGTTGCTACCAGCAGGTACTTCCGCTGTCCAGTTGCTTGGGGCAATTGTCCAACGAGATCCATGCCCCATTGGGCAAATGGCCAAGGGCTGGAGACAGGGTTCAGGTCAACAGCTGGCTGATGTATCAATGGTGCAAACCTCTGGCATTGTTCACACTTCTTCACATAGGCTTCCGCATCTTTTTGCATATAGGGCCACCAATACCCCTGGGTAATGGCCCTGTGAGCTAACGATCTGCCCCCTGCGTGGCTTCCACAAACTCCTTCATGAATTTCATACAAAAAGTCTTCGACCTGAAGAGGGTGTACACACCTTAGAAGAGGTCCAGTGAAGGATCTTCTGTAGAGATGTCCTTCTGCCGTCAGGCTGAATCTTGCCGACTTCAGTCTGACCTTGTGTGCTTCCTTTCGATCTTCTGGCAGTTTTCCCTCTTTCAGGAATGCAACAATTGCATCCATCCAGCTTGGTCCCATGTCCACACATAATGCTTCTTGCATTGTGTTCGGTGGCTCTATGCTCGGGCCTGGTAGGTAATCAATCATTATTGTCCTCGTCTTCCCGGTTTGCACTGAACTTGCCAAATTGGCCAGCGCGTCGGCGTGGTTGTTATCATCTCGGCTAACCTAAAGGAGTCGGCAGTTTTGAAACATGTCCGCCAGCCTGATGACTTCTTTTGCGTATGCCGACATCCTTTCATCTCGGGCAGCAAACTCTCCTGTAGTTTGATTCACTATAAGTTGTGAGTCACAAAAAATTATTACCTCATCTGCCTCTGCTGCTATTGCCAGCTTCAGTCCAGCAATCAGTGCTTCATACTCCGCTTCATTATTCGAGGCTTTGAACCCCAGTCGAATGGACTGTTCCAAGATCTCCCCATCGGGGGAAATTAACACTACTCCTGCCCCTGCACCCTGCCGGTTTGAGCTCCCATCAACAAAAAGTTGAAAGGAGTCACCGATGTAGATGCTGCAGGGTCTGAGTTTTTCCTTCCTCGGTTCCTTACCCTTTGGCTGGGCTTCTCCTTCCTTGTTTGGACATCGTTCATCTCGGCTCAATGGAGCCGGAGGTTCGATGTATTCTGGCGAGAACTCAGCCACGAAGTCGGCCAAGACTTGGCCCTTAATTGCGGTTCTTGGCCTGAACTCCAGGTCATACTGGCCCAAAATTACTGCCCATCTTGCAATTCTTCCAGTCAAGTCTCCTTGTTGCAATAAGGATTTTAATGGGTGCTCTGTCAGAACCACTATCTTGTGAGCCTGAAAATAATGGTTTAGCTTCTTTGAGGCCATTACCAAGGCCAGCATTAATTTCTCCAGTGGTAAATACCTTGTTTCTGCATCGGCCAAGGTTTTACTTACATAGTAGACTGCCTTTTGCTCTCCCTTCTCTTCTCGGACGATCACAGCACTTACTGCGTGTTCTGAAACTGCTAGGTATAAGAACAGTTCCTCCCCAGGTTGAGGTGTTGAGAGGACTGGAGCCGAGGTAAGGTACTTCTTCAGGTCGGCCAAAGCGGCCTCACATTCCTCTGTCCATAGAAAATCCGTGGCCTTTTTCACCAGATTGAAAAAAGGTTTACACTTGTCCGAACTTCGGCTTATGAACCTGTTTAGGGCTGCGGCCCTTCCAGTAAGCATCTGAACCTGTTTAGCCGATGTCGGACTCTGTAATTCCAGAATGGCCTTGATCTGATCTGGGCTGGCTTCAATACCCCTTCTGGTCACCAGGTATCCCAAGAACTTACCGGATCTGACTCCAAACGCGTATTTCGATGCGTTTAGTCGGAGCCGATATGTTTTGAGTATGTCAAAGACCTCTTCTAAGTCAGCGAGATGATCCTTTGGTTCCTTGGTCTTCACGACCATATCATCGATGTAGACTTCTACAGTTCGGCCAATCAAGTGTCTGAACATCTTGGTCACCAGTCTTTGGTAAGTTGCTCCTGCGTTCTTCAACCCAAAAGGCATGACTCTATAACAATACAGACCTTTGGGAGTGATAAACGCTGTCTTCTCCTCATTCGGGGGGTACATGGCTATCTGGTGATACCCCCTATATGCTTCCAAGAAGCTCATCCTTCCATTTCCAGATGTGGCGTCCACCAACTGGTCGATCTTTGGCAGAGGGAAGCTGTCTTTGGGACAAGTTTTGTTCAAATTTGTGAAGTCTACGCAGACCCTCCACTTGCCATTCTTCTTCTTTACTACCACGGTATTTGATAACCATGTCGGATAATTGGCTTCCCTGATGGCCCTGGCCTCCAGAAGTCTGTCTACTTCCTCTTCGACTGCCTCGACGTGCATCAACGTCGGTCTTCTGGCTCGTTGTATTACAGGTTTGGCTGACCTGTCAACGTTGAGTTTGTGGCATGTGACCTCGGGGTCAATGCCAGGCATTTCATAAGGTGTCCAGGCGAACACCTCAATATTTTTTCTTAGAAAGGCTTCCAACTCCCTTTCTTCTTCTTCGGCTAATCCTGTGCCGAGAAGAAAGCGTTCCTCATCGCCTCTTGGACGAAGATTTCCTTCAATGCTTCTTCACTCTTCTCGGTCGGCTCCTTGCCGACATCATCTAGGACCTTCATGTCCTCTTCTTCAACCACTGCTTCCTCTCGGTTCTCGAATCTGCGAGTTAACTTCATTCTCGCCATGGAGCAATTTTTACTTCTGAATCGATCTCCTCTGATTTCCTCAATCCCATGTTCATTGGGAATCGTAATGATTGATGCAAGGTTGAGGAATCGCCCCATTGCATGCAACCACGGCCTCCCGGGATGATGTTGTAAAGCGGCGTATCAATCACAATAAATTCGTCCTCATCTTCTTCGTGCGGCTTGTACCTCCAAGCTTGTTGCGCCTAAAGGCCATGTCGGGGTTCCATTGAAGCCGACCATCGGGCCGCTTTGATCGCTCCATGTCGTGCGGGTGAAGGCCTAACTCCTTGTAGCATCGACATACATGATGTCGCAGAGTCGCCTTGATCAATCAAGATCGTTTCACTGGCACTCCCCAACCGGAGGGATACTACCAGGGCATCATTGTCTGGTCTTTGAACCATGTCAAGATCAGCCTCTGTGAAGGTTATCATTGGTCCTTGGCAATCTTCAGGCCGAGGTCTTTTTAGTCCGACCTGGTTGACATGCTGCAGATGTTTTACCCTCTGCGTCTCCCCCCGTATGTCGTTTTCATTCACCTTTGAGTGGATCACGTTAACCACCGAGGTCCACACTGTAGTTCTTCTTGGTTATCGCTGCAGTGGGCGGGCCGCTGCTGCTTTCCCTCGCAGTTACGGCCTCATCCACAAGGTCTCTTAAATGGCCTTGCCTCACCAGATCTTCTAGATGTGCTTTAAGGGCTCTGCAACCCTGAGTTGGGTGACCCTGCTCATTGTGGTAGGCACAACGCCTACCAAGGTTTCTCCCCATAAATTCTCCTTGTGCTCTTCTTGCATACAAGTAGGTGATTTAATTTGGTCAAGGACTCTTTGGACGAATTGAACACCGTGCCATTGCTTGTTTAGCCCTCAACTCTGTCTCCTGTTTGTTCTGTCCATTGTTACCTCGGCCTCGCTTCGGCGAGCCGTTGCCTTTTTCTGTCTTCGTCTCCTTGTTCCCCGAGGTATCTTCCTCGGCTCGTGCGTACTTCTCAATTCTCGCCATGAGTTCTTCCATGCTCTTTGGCAGGGTTTTTGCCAAAGACTTCCGCAATGGACAGTCATCCTTCAGGCCGTTCTTGAAAGATACGACCGCCACCTCCTGGTTGCATTCAGGTATTCGATTGAACACCTCATAGTACCTCTTCGCATAAGCCCTAAGGCTTTCGTCTTTGCTAATTTTTAGGGCCATCAACGCATCCACCCTCAGTGGCTGCAGTTTGTTTGTTATGAACCTGGCAACAAACATCTCGGCCAGGCCTTCCCAGCTCTTCACGCTCTCATTTGGCAGTTTGTGGAACCAGTCTGATGCAATCTCCCCGAAGGATGAAGGGAACACTTTGCAGAGCAACGGCTCGTTCCCACTGTACAATGCCATTGAATTCAAAAATAATCCAACATGGAAGTTAGGGTCCGACTTACCATCATATATCTGGAGCCTCGGCATACTGAATCTTTTCGGCGCGACGAATCTATCCAATTCTGCCGAGAATGGAGTCCTCGGCTTAACCGGGGAAGTTACTTCGGCTCCGGCATTCTCCTGTTTCCTCTTGAGGTAATCTCTTAAGTCCTCTTTACTTCTTCCTGCAGCCCGGCTTTCATTGGGTTTCAGCCTTTTCGGCGCACTACTCTCGGCCTCATGGTGGCCCCTTTTCGATCCTTCTCCGCAGGACGCATCAAAACACAATATCCTCCCCGGAACATGTCGATGTTCCTTGGGATCTGCTTCCTTCTCGCGATATGTCCTTCGGGACTCTTCTCTTCTCGGCTCTTCTCGGCCGACTTCCCTGGAAGGTCGGTGAGAGTACCTTCCGCTCCTCGTGTGCTGTGGGGCTTCGGGGATTTCTTTCCGTCCTTTCTTCTGGGCGATTGCTGCTGGCATTGGTGTGTCCTGCAGCGGGTATGGCGGCTGCATGACATTGTTCTGCATCATGAAGTTGACGACCGATTGAAGGTCTGCCAACTTATTTGCCATCTCCTTTACTTCTTCATCCCTCCTCAGACATCTGTCTTTCCATGTCTGGAGGTCGTCCTCGTTATAGTATTTGCCCCTGTCCGCTTTCTTTGATGTATCACCTTTTTGGCCGATGGCGTTCTCTGCGTGATTCTGATCACGAACTTCCTCGTTGTGGTCTCCTTCTTCCGCGTTAAGGTCGACGGGTCTTCCACTCCCAACTGGGGTGTCGTCCCCAATCTTTTCCCTCTGCGTGTTACTGGCCATCTACTCTTCTTTCGTTCCCACAGACGGCGCCAAATTGTGTGAGATAAATTCTGATCACACTGCCCTCCTTAGGAATCCAGGTGTAGAACACAGGCAGAGTAGACGGCTCTCTGTAACCTGCACAGAAAGAAAAGGCTCCGGCGGTGGTTCTTCCACCCGGGGGCACTCCGACGATCAAGTCAGTATCTCTCCAAGATAACCAGTGCTAGAATTACTGCTCAAGGCTACAAATTGCGTACCTTAGACCCGCCGGGGGTTCCCTTCTTTTATAATGTCTCTCCATCCTAGTCCCACTAGAAGTCTTACTTCTATGGACTCCAACTCTGGATCTACTTTGGACTTTTCAAGAGATAAGGATAGACTCCCTAAGAGTTCTACCTTTATCCATCTTGTAGTCTTTCTTCTTCCTAGGACTCCTGTCCCTTATCCGATCTTCTCGGATTCCGATATCTTCGGAGATAACCTCGGCAACCCCGAGATCACCTCGGCATAACTGTCAAGCCACGTGGCTCCTCGGATGACACTTCGGTATCACCTCGGCCACGTGTTGGTACTCAGAAAATACATCCCCACAGTATTTATATTGTTATGTTGGTTTTATTTATAGATATTTTCCCTATAAAAATAGGCGAAGGAGCTCAGCGAAGCATGGAATGGAGGCTGCCTTTGGCCGGGGCTATGAAAGGAGAATGAGAAAAGAGAAAAAAATAGAAAGAAAGTGAAAGTGAAAGTGAAAGTGAAAGTGAGAGAGTTTAGTTTGTATATTAAAATGTTGTTGTTATATGAGTAGTGGCAGAGTCGACTAGGGAGGTCACGTGTCTTCTTGAAATTTTTATTTATTTATTTTTTATATATGTATATAAATAAAAATAATATTTAAAATAAAATGTCAAGGGGTATTTTTTAATTTATAAAAACAATAGTGATTGTTTTATTGAAAATGAAGTGACTACAATAAATTATATTTTTGTGTATTAAAATTTTGTGAAAAAATCTCAATATAAAGATAATATCCATCATTATTGATATGGAAGTATAATTAATCTCATTATATATATGTAAAAATTACTAGAGTGTTAGGTTTATTTGCATGTGGAGTTCACTCTTCATATGTTACTTTACTATTGGTTGATGACATTATATGTTAATTATGACATTATATCACTATTATATGAAATTTTTATCTAAATTTTGTAAAAATTTGATTTATCTTACTATTATATAATTTATTTTACGACTTAAATATATAACTTTTTTATATTATCCATGATACACTAGTTACAGGCAATTCTTTTCTTTTTGATTTTACTCGAAGTTAATTATAAAATTTTATGTGAAACACTTTTGTAATAATTTATTTAAGTTTTTGTACTTAATATTAATTAAAAAGTTATTATTATCTTCTTATTGTTGGTTATCGAAAAAAAATTAAAGTTATAATTAATAAGTGTCTATTCTAATTTAGTTTTTTAGCTCCGCTACTGTATATGAGTATGAGAAGCTAACTTTCTTATCTTAGGTAGAGATGAAATCCTAACAAAGTAATTACACTTTGGGAAATTATTCAATATTCTCGAAATATCACATGTCTGTACTCCCCAACCAATTATTATTTAATATACACCCCATGTTTTTCAATCACCCAACACAATACCTTACCTACCTACCTTATCTACCAATCATAATACTATAGAATACCACGTGTCCATACTCCGGGATTACTGAATAATTACCTGTTTGGTTTTATTATATTTAGTATTTTTTAGTTTTGATTTGATTGGAATAAATTGTATAACTTTTAACTCTTTTTGTACAATAAATATTTTATTCAAATCATGTTATGCAATTATTTTCACTGCTGTGTATTAAAATTGTTAAAGAAGTCATAACTAGTAAAACGGGTCATGCATTAACCGTAGTTTAGTGTAATTTAGTAATTACAATTTGTGTTAAGTAAAGATGATTCGTGACTTTTGGATTTTAGTATGCAAATTCTCTTGACAATATATTTTTGATCAACTTACGTTATACTATCCAAATTAACAATTTTTTGAAAACTAATACAATAATCCTGATTATAAGGTTAGTCGCGGATTCAAAACCCTGAGATATTTCTTATTTTATTTTATTTGTTTTATGTTTTATTAATTTTATTTTTATTATTTTCAAAATCAAACTCTTTAAATTATTTTATTTATTATTTTTGAATCAACACAACTTGATTAATTTTTGAGGATTGATGTCTGATTTTAATCACTATATTTCATAATATGAATTATTATTTTATTTTAAATAGAATATTTTAATGTGTAAACAATCACACCAAATATAATATAAATTAAAATCTTAAAATTCTAATTAAACTTATTGAATTACTATTTGGATAAAATAAAATCACTCGAAATGTCACGGGTTAAGCCTAATGGAATTCAATTAGGGCCTACCTATAATTTTAACTAATTAATTAATTATTATTATTATTTTTTTTTTTATCACGAGTCAATAGATGAGTTACCTCACAGGTCAATGAGCTGAATTACAACACACAAGCACAAACCTTAATACTACAACCTTTATTCGACCTAGTTGCTAGGGATGGCAATGGGCCAGGGTCAGGAATCACACTCCCTGTTTCCGATTTCCGATGGTAGAAATTCTCTCGTCCCCGGCCCCGATCCCAGATGGGAAACCTATCACCGCTCTCGCTCCTGCCCCCGCCCCCTAACAGGGATCAGGTTTTCCCGACCCCAAAATTTCTCGGCACAAAAAAAAAAAAAAAAAAAAAAAAAAAAAAAAAAAAAAACAGAGCTCTAGATCTGATCAGATCCAAGCAGTCTATTTCTTGATTTCCAGTTGCAAATCTAACAATACAATCACAAAGTTCTACAAGAATACAAGAAGTCATCAACAACAACATCATCACCAAATCATATCTGTTCATCATCATTATCATCAGCAACAACAAACCTATACACCAGATTTAATATATCTATTCAACAGATCTAACAGATCTGAGCTCAAATGTAACAAATATAACACATTCAATAGATCATCATTTTCTTCATCTTTATCAACAATAGATCTGCACCGTCGACCGCCGCTACCAAATCTATGTGTAAAAGAGAGAAAGAGAGAGTAGTGGTGGTACGACTCAACACTATCGGAGCTTCATTAGTGTTGACGACAGAAGAAAAGAAAAATAGAGAGAGTTCAGTGGCGAGAGTTAGTGGTGGTAGTGGTGTTTTCAGTTCAGATCACCTTATTGTAGTTTGTTTGGATCGTCAATGGCGCTATGTTAGGGAAAGAGCTCTCAAGGCAGAGGAGGAGGGACTCCAGATCTAGTGATGATGGCGGTAAATTCGTTGCCGACGAAGCACAAGTGTGGCAGTAAAGGAGATCGCGAAATGAAAAGAACGAGAGATGAAAGAGAAGAAAGAGAGGAAGATGAGCTATTGCCGACACCATGAGCACCTGCAGCAGAGAGAGACAGAGAGAGAGTCTAAGAGAAGAGGAGTGTGAGTGGAAGAGAGGCTTAAAATGAGACACATAATATATATATATATATATGAGGAATATGTGGGGATTATTCGAAGCGGGGGCGGGGCTGGGGCTAGGGCTGGGGGAACCTATCTCGTCCTTGACCCGGAAACTGTTAGGGATTCAATTTTCAATACCATCCCCGGCTCTATGATGGATAATTTTCGGGAAAAACCAGTTCTAATCAGGGTCGGAGGGTCGGGTCCCTGTCAGGCAGGGTTCAAATTGCCATCCCACTAGTTGCTTTGTTACAGTTTTAAAAAATTATTTTTAGACCAGTTTTTGTTTGTCTTTATTGAATTTTTATATTTTAGTTATTATTTTTTTGTATTTTAAAAATAAATTAAGCTTAGATGTATTTAACAAAATTAATTAAAATATATATATATATATATAAAACTAAAAACAAATAAAAATTCAAACAAAAATGCACATTGATTTTTATTAAATTATTATTTTTTAATGATTTTTTAAAAATATTTTAGTCAATTCATTTTACTTTTTAGATGCAATTTGATTTGGTGCATTTAAAAAGTACAAAAAAAAAAAAATTTAAAATATAAAAAAATTCACTAAAAATAAACAAGAACTCATGTAAAAATAATTATTGAAAAACCAAACCAAATAGACACTAAGGCCTTGTTTGGAAATTTGACTATTTTAATTGATTTTTTGACTATTTTATGAGCAAAATTTATGCTTGGGATAATTTTTGATTTTTTTTTTGTAATTAAATAGATAGTTATGAGAGATAATATGATTAATTTATGTATAAAATATAATATTTTATCTTATAAATTATTTATTATTTATTATTTATTTTTTTTGATCTTTTATTAATTATTTTAGCCTCAACACTCCTTTCCAAACAAGACATAAATTTGAACCATATAAAAACTCGTCAGTTTAGGTGGCCTAATTGTACCCCCAAAAAAGTAATGATATAGTAATACAAATTTTGCACAAAGTTATGTACAAAACGAGTTGACATCTTATAATTTTTTTTTTAAATTTTTAATCAAAATAATAATTATTATTTGAGAACCACTATTTTCACTCCACTTTACTCTAAATATTTTTTTTTCTGAGTCTTTTATTGATTAATGCTTGAGAACCCAAAATGGATGATTCCCATGACCCCCAATTGATGTGGACACGGCATGTATGTATTTTTTTTTTTTTTGCCCTCTCTCTCACAGGTGCGTGGGGGTTGGATTTTGTGGGAGTATGTATCAAAACAGCATACATAGTTACATTAATTCTCTTTCACACAAAATACACTCTCTTAAAAAACTAAAATTCCAAGAGTATTAATGTAACTATGTATAATAAAGATAAAGAAGATAGTGTATTTGGAGTAAAGTGTAGTGAAAATAATAGTTCCCTATTATTTTTGTAATTTCATAAATATTATTAATACGTATATATATTCAGAGAGTTTTATATTCATAAATCACTATCTCCAAATAGGTCTTATTTTTGAAATTTATTACCCATTAAGTTTTATTGATAAATTTATCACTTAAATTTATCAGTCTCTCTTGTTTTTATGAATAAACTTATATTGAAAAATTTATCAATCAATATCCATAGGTAAATAAATCTAATTAATAGGACTGATTGATAAGTGGCCCAAATAAAAATTGGTAATGAGAGGAAAGCTTCTATTTGCACTCCAAAAATTAGGTTGGACACTTGTAAACACCCCAATTTTGACCGCTTGTAAGACTTAGGTGCTTGATTCCGAGCACTCAATGATGACGATTACATTGAGTCAGTGGTTTAAATTCTCAATAAAAGAATCCGAGTTCGAGTTCTAAACAATTCCAACCTACCATACCCACTGTATTTCTACCTCGGAATTTCAATATTGCACAATGTATCAACCTATATTGAACCTAAAAGTAAGAGATAGTGGAAATACACTGAAGTCCAGCTGGATCTCAGTTTATCTGGCCGAAGATACCAACATCCAGCCTGATCTTTTGACTTTTTACACAGAATCAACAATGTTCTGCCAGCTACCCAATTCTGCAGATATTTGTGTCAAACCTACTCGAGGCCTATAAATACAAGGCTGAAACTGCTGTAAAAGGGGGTTAGAGATTACTACCATCAATAAGAAATATTAGTTACAAAGATCAAATATAGGAATATCCAAGAGAAATATCAAAAGAAAGGTGAAAACTATACAATAGTTGAGTTCATCTTTGTTCTTCCATAGCCTTGAAGCTTTCATATCATCCATACGTACCATTCAAGAGCTTGGACTTGAACTTGATTTGAGAAGTGAAAATCATACTCAAACTTGAGGGTGCTTTGGAATTAAGTTTGATTTACAACAAGAACACCTTCCCTACAAGAGGTAAAGCTTTCTTGCATTTATTTCAATTTTTGTTCATCTTTTTCTTGTGTTTTTATATTGTTTTTGGATTGTTTTGTGGGCTGAAACTTGTGATTAAAAGCTACCCAAAGGTGAAATGGTTAATCCCCCTTGCTTGAACCTTACTCCTAGCTTAAATCCTGGTGTTTCCCACTTGTTTTCGCTAATTTTTGCCACTGTTTTGGGACTATTTTGGGGCTGTTCTTCAACATCTAAGCTATGTAATTTGAAATTGTACAAATGGAGGGGTTAGCCACCCTTCCTTAAACTTGTTTACTAGCTTTAATCTTTCATAGTTGTTCACCTTTGTTAGCTTAATTTCAACACTATTTTATGTTATTTAGGGGCTGCTTAATTTATTTCAATAAGTTTGTTTTACATATTACCTTTGTGCTATGATAACCAATTAATCAACTTTGCATAATCATCTCTGCAATCTCCCTCCATTCTGTAATTATTTTGATTAAAAAGTTGTGAAAAATTAAGGTTGTCATTCAAGTATAAGAAAGAAAATTTTCCATACTTAATGGTTTAATCTCTTCAGAGGTTCATTACTAAAGGCATAAAACTTTTTTTCATGCTTAATGGTTTAATATCTTCGTCGGTTCATTACCAAAGGCATACATCTTTCTTATACTAAAACCAATCTTTTATTTTTTTTATTTCTTTTTACCAATATGTTTACTTTTAAGGAACCAATGGACCCTTCAAAATCACCAAGGAAAGTGTCATTATCACTTATTATCAAGTTTGGATTTCAAGTCATTATCGCTCACTTTGGATTTTTCTAAGTCATTATCACTCTTCTGAGTCATTATCACTCTTCTGAGTTTGACTAGTTCTTGTTGCGCATCTTGGATTTGACTTGAAATCCCTAACTTGTAAATAAGTTTGACTCTTTCTTTGTAATTTCTTCCGAAGAAAATAAGGTTTATTTCCTCGGGTTAAGTCGACACTTATTTTCCTTTATTGTATTTCAGACTTAATGGATATAAATATCACCGTGGACTTAATGGATTAAAAAAAAGGAAAGGTAATAAAAAAGAGGCTAATAAAATTGAGTTTAAAATGAATCAACCAACATAAAGAACCAATATGATTGATTGAATTCAGTTGGATGTTATACCAAGTTTATTATGTCAAGGCGTGTCTTACATCAATTCATGATAATTTGATGAACCTTGAAGCGTCTCTACTTCCCTTCTTGAATTTACTTCATGATAGGAGGGAGGGGTGGTTATCATGCATTGCATTTATTGATCTTTGTCTTATCGTGTCCGAAATTATCATGCAAACCAACTTGCAACCATTGATGGTTTGGGAACCGAGTTCGCTCATCTCTTGAGTATTTTCTATGATAAAGAAGGGTAGAAGAGACAAACATGGCTAGGAATACCCTATCTGCACTGTTTCACCTCAGGCACAAAAAACAAATTTCCTCAAAAAAAACAAGGTATGATTGGATTTATTTGGGGCTCGACTGAGTCGCATTTTGGGTCAGCAAAGCTCCAATAAATTGCAAAACAATACACTTTTGGTTGAAAGCAGTGACTAAAGACGAAACAGAACAAATCCCAACAAGGCATACAGAGTAATTCTTGAGGAGCATTGCGCAATCATTATATATTATTTGTTATAATAAATTAGATAGCCCCCTTTTAGTTATTATTATTCATTTAGATTTGTAATAATTATCTATTTAGACACTTGGACATTCGAACCCTCCTGCGCAAGGGCAGACAAACTTGTAATAATGTGTATGTCTTCCAACCCCACGTCTTTCTCCTTTTTATTTACCAACTTATGATGGTTACTTTAAGGACATCATGTTTAATTTAGCATACTCGTGTTTGCATCCACTTATATTGCATGCATAAAAGTTCGGCTCATTATATTATTCAAATGTCAAATTCAAATTCTTTATTTGAATACGTGAGCTATCACATGCCTTGAATTGACTCGCATGCCATGCTAGTAGCCGAGCTTATTAATTGCATATTGTATGTGTTGTATTGGCCATATTATATAGTTAGGATCATACATTTTTTATAACTAGTTCCTCTTTTGGCTTGGAGTACGAGATAAGTTTTTATGCTTTAGCATATTGCATAAGTGTGATTGCTGTCATATCAAACATACTACCATGAGGCTAAATGCTTATTTGATATATCTGTTTGAATGCCTATGGATGAAGGCTCTTCACTGAAATTGGGATACTTTGATTAAATGTATATAGATGAGATCACTTTTTCAAGTAGTACATATTCAAAACACTTTTTCAAAACAAGCATAAAATCAAACGTTCCAACTTCTAGTGAAATTAGTTTATACTTGTATATTAAAAATAAAATAAGAACATATACTATACATAAGAATCACATCATAATTAGTAGAAGCCGATCTTTGATCGGGTGAGTGGGGTGCTCATTATTGACCTTCCCCTCTCATACCTAAGTTCCTGAACCAAGACACTTTGGTAACGACGGACTAATGGCCTTTGGCACGAGTCACGGGTTTCCTAAATTTTCCAAAATAAATATTTAGGTGGCGACTCTGATATCTGGCAAAGCGGTCCATTTTTGGCATTTGATTCAAAACATCGATTTTCCAAAAGCAATTGCCAAATTTTGACTTTTTTTGTGTTTCCACTGTTTCACATTGCACTTGTGAAATCAAAATCAGAACCAAACACGAGTAGAGTTCGAACTGTAAGGGGCTATTCATCCTTCCGAAAGGAGGGCGCGAAAAGCCGAGCTACAGTTTGTGGCGACTCTACTGGGGATTTAGAGAACTTGACTTGAAATTTATGATGTGAATTTTTATCTACACTTATATATTCTTTGCATTGCATTTGCATTGTTGCGCTTAAGTCCTCGTGTTTGCCATCTACTATTCCTGGACGGTTTGCCAGAGGCTTGTCTACAAAGCTTGCCAAAAGGCTGACCGGTCATGGGCTCTGCCATGTTGGGAACACAACCCTTGGATCTAGATTACCACTGTACCGTTTGATCCTCTTTTCACTTCTCGGTGTTAGGTGTGAGAGGTATATTAGGTAGTCTCGCTGAGGTACCCTCTGTGACTATTTGATCTAATGCATATAGTACGCTCTAGTGACTATTCCAAATTAGGACATGATGCCACCCGTACAGGATGTTATGAAACCATTTGCTTGAATAGTAAAACTGTAAATCACTCCAAAGTTAGGACAGGGAAACCCTAAACCTCTCATAGGGGTGTTTTGAATGCTTTTGTACAAAATGTGAAAATCTTTGGGAATGTATGATGCAATCCTCGGAGAGTCTTAATATTGAGGCGATTCCTTTGAAACCTGAGGATCATACCAAAATCAGAATTTGGGTCAAAATCCAGGGGTTTGTGTTTGATATGGTGGGAACATACCAGAACCAAAACCAGGGCCAAAATTGTATCTTACTTTGTTTTGACCAGCATACCCGGTATCCTAATCTAATGGGGCATTTTTTTTTTAATGCCAGATTTGTTTGAGCCAGAGAAAGAGCAGTACCCAACTTAGTAAAGGCCAAGCCCAATCTAACCCGAAAAGCCTTAGCCCATCACAATCCGCCAAATCCCAGAAAAATCCACTCAGCAAAAACCCAGCCCATTTATTTCCCCGATTGCCAACTAAGCGGACCCATGATGACATAGAGTCCAAAAGAAGTTGTGGCCACGATAGCGGCGCTAAGCTAGGGAATTTCCATGCAAGATGAGACCAATGCTGAAATGCAATGCCCATCTGGGGCATCTACTACACATCTAATCTCGGGCCCCTTGCCGAACTATGGCCCACTTCCGCTAACTGAAGAGTTGCACAATCTAGATCCTCGAGAAGGGTTAACTCAAGCTCTAGTTTTCAGACCCTTGGTGCAGCTTAATGAGGGGCTCTATCCCCTTGATATTAATGAGCTCGACCTAACCTTGTTAAAAATTGTTAACCTTGAGAAGCAATTCAGAAAGGCACAGGGAATTAACTCCATTCCTGACATTGAGGATGGATACACCGAGGCAGCCGTAAGGCTTCCAAACAGATTCAAAATGCCACACATTGACCGTTTCGACGGGTCTGGGAGATCCTATGGTACATATCCGGCTTTTCTTGAATGTCCTAAAACCAATAGGTCTGACTAAGCCTCAGAAACTCTCTCTATATGGAAGAATCCTGTCAAGTATTGCAGCCACTTGGTACGCCAATTTGGAGAATACAGTAAAGCAGAACTGGGAAGAGTTGGTTGAGGCATTTGTAAATCAGTACTCTTACAATACCCAACTTGAAATGACCATTCAAGAACTTGAAGTAACCCACCAGAATCCTGGAGAACCTTTTGTGGAATTTGTTGCAAGGTGGAGAGCAAAGGCTGCACAAATGATAGATCGCCCTTCTGAGAAGGACCAAATACGAATAGTGGTACAGAACCTTGAGCCTGATATGTTACAAAAGTTAATAGTCACTCCACTATTCACTTTCAAAAATTTGCATGAATTAGGGGTGCAAATTGAGAGTGTGTTTAACAAGGGGATTATTCTTAGAACAGGCGAATCGACAAAGAGGGTGTTTTCCAGGAGTACCAATGCTGGCAGTAGCACTATTTCCAAAGCCACTGAAGTCAATACCGTCATCACTTATCCAAAAACTGCCGACCCTTTTGCCAAATCCAACCCACAAACAGCTAGCCCAACCCAAGCTCAAAGCAGAACTTTCACCCCCCTCCATATGAGCTTAACTAGCACACTAAAAGTCCTGATGGAAAGAGGGTATCTCAAACCCCTTTATTCCCAACCACTTCTTGACCCACTTCCTGCTAGACATAATCCCACCAAATACTGTGCGTATCATCAGCAGCGTGGTCACGGCACCGATCATTGCTACCGCCTTCATCATACGATTCAGAATCTCATCGACAACCAGACAATAGCTCCACCTCAAGACCCCAATGTTACCACCAACACACTTCTCATCCACAACCAAGTACCTCCTCCTTACTTTAACCTCATCCATATATTGCCACCTACCTTCAACCCCAATATATACATCACCCCAGCCCATCTGCCCAAGCCAAAGGTGTTCATTGTTGAAAGTACCTATTTGTGCATGATGGATACATCCACTCCGGTTCAAACACCCCAAGAGCACCAAATGGCCGAACCTACTGCTGCTGAGATGTTGAGAATGATTGAAGACCTTTAAGGAACAGTGGCAAATTTAACCTTTGGGGTTCCGACCCCATCAAAGAATTCTCCAATCTTGGGACAAACTAAAAGTGAAATGAGCCAATCAAAAGCGAACATGGTCGAAGCAAGTAGCAAGAATGAGTCTGGGGTAACTATTGATCCCTATGCACACCTTCGGTGGGTCATTAAGACTTTGAAGGTCAAAGGGTTGAACAAACAGCAAGTGCTTGTAGTTGTTGTAAAGACTGTGGATGACACTTTTATCACTCAAGTTGAGAGTATTTTGAATTAGGGGGGCAAACAATGAAAAGGGATGTTTTACCCGAAACACCCATCTTGATTCTAGTCCCAAGCCTATGAATACTCGACCAACACCTGCCACTCTATTTGCCTACATTTCTAAACCTAGTGCTTCTTTCTCCTCGAAACGAACCTTCACCCAACTCTATATGAGCCCAACCCTCGCCTTGAAGGTACTAATGGAGGAAGGGTATCTCAAACCACTCAATCATCGACCTCTTCCTAACTCTATCCCACTTAGACATGACCTTATCCAATATTGCACATTCCATCAACAGTATGGTCACTATACTGACCATTGCTTTCGCCATCGCCATGAAATTCAAAACCTGATTGACAATAAGGTCATCACCCCACTTGAAAATCCCAAAGCTGTCAATAAACCTCTCCCTAACTATAATAGATTGCCACCCCATAGAATAAATCCTATCCATGGTTTGCTAACAACCAACATTGACCCTAGCCAGCACGGCCAAGGAGATGTGTGGGGACAACTAGGACAATTGTGAGGCTTAATCTGTGAAACTCAGTTCGAAAGTTTGAAATCAATCATTCTAGGTGTGGATGTTAGTATTGCTGAATTGAAGGCAGGTTTGGACTTTCTCGTGGCCTACTTGAAGTTGTTTTTGAAATTCTGCAAATGGACTTAAAGAGGGACCCCCTTTTTAGGTCTCAGAAATGCTTATTTTGTTTTGAGTTATGTCCTGCAAATAGTTTTGTTGTGAGTTATATTTTTTGTCTTTTCTTGCGTTGTTGCGTCAGTTGAGTCTTTTCCTTTGAGTCACACTTGTGTACCCCCTGGTCTTTATCTTTATAAAAAGTGGGAGTCAAGTTTTTGATCATTTTATTGTGCCTATAGTGATGCATGTGTGACCTTTTACAAATAGAAAAAGGGTTTTGAATTTGTTTTTTGAATGAGATTCTGTTAATAAGCTCAAGTGTTGAGAAGGATCCCTTGAATGTTTTTTTAATTCTGACTTATCGACACAAAATCATTCATGCTTTCAAAAATTTTAAGCTGTTTCTTTTGCAAAACTTGTGAAGATAGGTTGGGGATTCTTTTCGCCGTTAAGCGATCATTGTTGCAAATACAAGATGGCTTTTAGACCTACAAGTACAAGGCGACTTTCAGACCTCACAAATCATAGAATTTCTCCCCTGGTGTTTTCATCATTTCAAAGAGGAAAAGATAAGAGAAACCAAAAAGCAAAAAGAAGAAAGAAAAGAAGAAATAAAATGGAAAAGAGAAAAGAAATCAACCATCAAGCCAGGGGTATCCATTGGAATAAAATCCAATCAACTGTGAGCAAGGGAAATTCCGCCTAAATTCGGGAAAGCTAATGCAAGAAGGTATCACATTGCGAGAAGAACCAACTCTGAAAATGGAGTGAAAGAAAAGAAGAAGGCATGACCGAACTCAACTCAAGGTGAAGCCAGTTCAAGTGTTAGGGAAAGGATGACTACTGATCAAATTCACCACAAGTGTTGTAACGCTATCCTTGAGAGACTCGCTAGGCCAAAAACCTAAAAGGGCGACCTAGGCAAAAGTTAGAGCATGAAAAATGAGAAATTAAAAATATATAGCTCGTAAGGTTGAAAATCCCGAAAGGGCGACTTTGGCAAAAGTTAGAACGCAAAAGGAGAGTGTTAACACCCAAGCGAATCTCAGCCATGAACTATGTTGACCTGATTCCCATCTTGGGATACGTAGGCAACTTTATCCCGAAGTTCGGTCTTAACCATATCTATCTCATTCATCTCAACCTAATCATCTTGTCCAATTCACGTCGTCAACTTCGCATCAATCCACGGGCTACACTGACTGCTGTACATATCATATACTTGCGTTGGGTAAGAAATAACTAACTTCAATAAACAAGCGGAGAAATTTTCAATACTTGAACTTATCAGTATAATCTCTATCTTGAGCAAACAAAAAAAAAATTGAATCAAAACTCGAGTTTTGCGAAATTGAGTTTTAAAGGGAGCATAAGTAAAACTAGGGGCACTATGAATGATCAGTTACCTTGAGTCTTTTTTTCTACTTTTGGGTCAATTGTGAGTTCTATTGTGTCATGCCTAGTGTTTGTCTCAGTCTGCGCTCTTCATCGAGTCACCATAGTGTGTTTGTCGCTCAAAGTTCAACAGAGTGGCATGGTCAAAATTCCATACACAAATGTTCGTTCCAAGCTCTAA
The DNA here is from genome assembly GCA_025200525.1 of Camellia lanceoleosa. Lineage (NCBI taxonomy): Eukaryota > Viridiplantae > Streptophyta > Magnoliopsida > Ericales > Theaceae > Camellia > Camellia lanceoleosa. The sequence continues at coordinate 38,616,370 of CM045762.1, forward strand.
AACAATTCCATGTGTGGAATTCATAAATGAGCTGAGAGTGCCCATACAAGGGGCATCGCATTCATGATCATTGCAAAGTGTATATGAGAAATCTGCCCTAGCTTCGGAGGGGACTGGAGTAAGTTCTTAATATGTTAGAAGAGAAGCATGAGTCAGATTGGTTGACAACTGCTCCAGGATCTGATGATCCCCATTACATGTGCTTGCATAATGTTGAAAAGGTAGCTGGTGACTGGATACTAGGGGCAATTTTTAGTACATCTAATCGGGCCATCAATCGAACAAGGGGCATGAACCCAAATGGTGGCCAATGCTTGGACACTAGGGTCAATTTTTAGTATATCTAATTCGGCCAGCAATTGAACAAGGGCCATGAACCCAACCTTTCCCTTAGTCCGCTCAAAGCCATTTGTTGGGCACTTTCCCCTTGGATTAGGGTAGTTTACCCACATGTTGATTCTGATATGATTTAGTTTTTGAAAGTTGTCTCTGACCATTTCAAAACTCTCTTGGGATTGTCGTTTTCCCCTCTGATTAATACATATGCTTTGGATTATGCATACATGTTCATACATTCTAGTTGCTTTGAATTGAATGATTGGTTGCTCTTGTTTCGTCGAGTTACTTTCCGCAGCGTTTTTCAATTACATTTCAATGAATGCACTTATTTCATAAGATACATGACGCATTACTCTGATTACTGCTCATTTCCCTCTACATACCTTGCATTATTCACCTTTAGTTTGCATTGTTTTGTGCATTCACTTTTAGCTCGCACTGTTTTGTGCACCTTTAGTTCGCATTGTTTTGTGCATTGTTTTAGTTCGCACTGTTTTGTGCATCTTTAGTTCGCACTGTTTTGTGCACCTTTAGCTCACATTGTTTTGTGCATTCTTTTAGTTCACACTGTTTTGTGCACCTTTAGTTCGTATAGTTTTGTGCACCTTTAGCTCACATTGTTTCGTGCATTCTTTTAGCTCGCATTGTTTTGTGCACCTTTAGTTCACGCTGTTTTATGCACCTTTAGCTCGCACTGTTTTGTGAATTCTTTTAGTTTGCACTGTTTTGTGCACCTTTTAGTTCGCACTGTTTTGTGCACCTTTAGCTCGCATTGTTTTGTGCACCTTTAGCTCGCACTGTTTTGTGCATTCTATTTAGTTCACATTGTTTTGTGCACCTTTAGCTCACACTATTTTGTGTATTCCCTTTAGTTCGCACTATTTTGTGCACCTTTAGTTCGCACTGTTTTGTGCACCTTTAGCTTGCACTGTTTTGTGCATTCACTTTTAGTTCGCACTGTTTTGTGCACTTTCTTAGCAATATTTCATTTTGTATTGCACTATTTTGTGCATTCACCTTGTATCGCACTGTTTTGTGCACCTTGCATCGCACTATCTTGTGCCCCTGTCTCGCACTGTTTTGTGTACCTCACTCGTACTGTCTTATGCACTTGTTAGGTCTAGGAGACCTTAAATCCTCTAAAGATGCAATTCCTTTGGTGTTTGTCGTGCCCGGACGACTTCAGACGGTCTGGTATAGCCACCTGACTGTGTTTGTAGTGAATTCCTAGGAGATCAATTAAGACAGTGGAAACTAGAGTTCGAATGGCGATGCCCAGAATGTAAAGGTTCGGAATTTTCGAGACTAAAGTTTGGTTTAAATATCCAGGGTGGTATCCTCGGCTTGAAATCTGTATGGGAGCCCTATAGGTTGAGGTAACGTGTATGCGCCTCAATTTTAGATACTGAACCAACCTAGTCTGTTACCCTGTTGGAGAATAGGGAAAGTTGCAAACATAACTAGAGAGAAAAGTAGTACCTTGGTTTTGAAGTGCAAGATGAAGGAAGAAGTCTTAAGACCCAAAAAAAAGAAAAAGAGAACGAACTTTGTTTTGTTATGTTCCGATAAATTCATAAGTTTTATTTTTTATTTTTTATTTTTTTCATGTGTGTTGCATTCACACCTTATCTTTGTTTCGTTTTTATTTATATTTTTGTTTTGTTTTTATTGTTTTGTTTTATTCCGATGAAACGTAAGTTGGTATTCTGTTCTGTACCCGTACTATCGAGTTTTTATCACCGGAAAATGTATAGTAATCATCGCCGGCGATTTTTTCCTATGAGTGACCGACCAGGGAATCGATTGGTATTGCTCTATTTTGTGTCCATTCTATGTCCATTTTGTGTCCAGTTCATCGAGTTTTATCATTTCATTGAGCTTGATTTTGTGTTATGATCAGTAAAAGGCTCAATTTGCAGTTCAGAACTTATTCCTAAAATCCAAATATTCGTGCCATTCAGGTTTGCCATTCGGATTTGCACAAAAACAAACTCATTTTATTAATATCAGGGATTAACCCCGATCAAATTTGTACAAAAAAATTTTAAAAAAAAGAAAAAAAAATTAATAATAAAACAAAATAAAAGAAAAACAGAGAGAGAGAGAGAGAGAGAGAGAGAGAGAGAAGAAGAAGAAGAAGAAGAAGAGAAAATAAAAGAAAAAATAAAAAAAAGAGAGGAAAAAAAAAGAAAAGAGAAAGAGAGAGAGAGAGAGAGAGAGAGGGATCTTGTTCTTCTTTTTTCTCCGACGACGACCACACGCTGACCTCTGATGACGGCCGCACGCCAACCTCACTTGCTCAGCTCTCTTGCCGATTTCTTTCTCTTGGTTTCTTTTGAGGAAACCCTTGAAGTCCCTGCCCTGCCTCAGTACTTACAAGACTGCCAAGAAAGTTGCCCCCCTGCTGATCATCAAAAGAAAAGTACGAAGGTGCTCCAAATTGGGCCATGATGGTGGATTTCCATTTCAACTCTTTATTTTGCCTTCAATACGCAAATCTCTACTCATGCATCCTTGTACATACGATGGAGTAGAGTGAGTTGGGTGTTAACCCGATATACCTCACACGTCCTGTTTTGCAGACGGTGAGACAAGTTAGTGACCACGGCCACTGTCTCCATACACGACTTCAACGTGTAGTGGTTGGCCTCAATGTTAGTTTAAGCAGCCATCACTTGCTCAATTGTCAGTGTAGGAAGACTAGGATGAGTAAGAGCAAGGGCACTTGGCCTAGGGGAGTTCGATGGATCATTAAGATCCGGAAAGAGAGAGAAGGGGCGGGACGAAGCCATTTGTGAAGGAAGAGAGGTATAAAAGAAAGGAGTCGCAAAGAAATAGCAGAGAGCAGACTGAGTTCTGTCTCTCTTAGTCCCTTTGTTTTGCCTCCCTCAGAGAAAGAAGAGAAGATGAAAATAAAGGAGGAAGAGAAGAAAATAGAGAAGGAAGAGAAGAAGGAGCTAGAAGAAAGAAGAGAAGAAGAAGGAGACAAGAGAGAAAGACAAAGAAGGAGAGAGGGCTGAGGCATTTGTCAGCTAATTGACACCGACTGACTCAAAAAAGCGAGGCCGCGTGCCAGACGTGGTTTTCGAAGGAAGAAAGAGAGGCGAGAGAGTTGTATACATATATGTATATGTATTGTATATTTATGTATTATATACATATTTGTTTGAATTTTTTTATACAAGAGTGGCTTTGGCTCAATGGTTGAAGGGTGAAAGGCTGAGCCCGAAGTTGGGGGTTCGAACCCCACAACGATTGTTTCTTTTTGTTTTGTTTTGGTTTTGTGTATATATGTCTTGTATAAGTATATATATATATTTGTTTGTAGATTTTGTCACAAGAATGGCATGGCTCAGTCCTTGAGGGACCAAGGAGTTAAACTTAAGGTCAAGGGTTCAAAACCCTGTATCCTCACATCCATGAATTTTGTTCCTTTCTTTTTGCGTGTTTTGCGTACGCATATCATATATATCTCTCGTATATGTTTGTGTATATACTCGTATATGTATAGGTAAAAACAAAAAAAACAAAAAAAAAATTCAAAATTCAAAATTCAAAAAAATCAATAAAATCAAACAAAAACAAAGAAATCATTCTACCATCACATTCCTCCTATCGCAAAAAGACGTGATTGGACTCCACCATTCCTCCCCTCGTGAAAAGACGTGTTTGGACTTCACCATTCCTTCTCTCGTGAAAAGACGCATTTGTACTCCACCATTCCTCCTCTCGCGAATAGACGCATTTGGACTTCACCTTCCTCCTCTCGCAAAAGACGCATTTGGATTTCACTATTCCTCCTCTCACGAACGAAGCGATTAGATTTCACTATTCCTCCTCTCGCGAGCGGAGCGGAGCGATTAGACTTCACTTTTCCTCGTGTGAAGCATGGTTAGATTTGTTTTGCTCTAATTTATGTTTTCGTTTAGTGTCACATCATTGTCTTGATTGCATTTCATTACATGATCATAAGTTATGTTTTGCATTTCATTGCATGATCATAAGTTATGTTTTACATATCATTTTGCATCTTGCCCTTGAACTACGCAGGATTGATCCCTTGCGATGGGATATGTAGGCAACCCTCGTGTTCAACCAATTGTGTGTGCATTTGTTTGTTTTTGCCAAAGTCTTACGATCTTGTCAAATGGGTCGTCTTCAAGCTTTGACATTTACTCACGTTGTAAAATGAGTTCGAGCTCTATCAAAGAGGGTCAACTGTAAGCACCCTAATTTTGACCACTCGTAAGACTTAGGTGCTTGATTCCGAGCACTCGATGATGACGATTACATTGAGTCAGTGGTTTAAATTCTCAATAAAAGAATCCAAGTTCGAGCTCTAAACAATTCCAACATGCCATACCCACTGTATTTCTACCCCGGAATTTTAGTATTGCACCTTGTATCAACCTGTATTGAACTTGAAAGTAAGAGATAGTGGAAATACAATGAAGTCCGGCCGGTTCTCAGTATATCCGGTCGGAGATACTAACATCTGGCTGGACCTTTTGACTTTTTACATAGAATCAGTAGTGTTATGCCAGCTGCCCAATTCTGCAAATATTTGTGTCAAACCTGTTCGAGGCCTATAAATACAAAGCTGGAACTACTATAAGAGGGGGTTAGAGATTACTACCATCAGTAAGAGATATTTGTTACAAAGATCAAATATAGAAATATCCAAGAGAAATATCAAAAAAAAGATAAGAACTATACAATAGTTGAGTTCATCTTTGTTCTTCCATAGCCTTGAAGCTTTTATATCATCCATACATACCATTCAAGAACTTGAACTTGAACTTGATTTTAGAAGTGAAAATCATACTCAAACTTGAGGGTGCTTTGGAATCAAGTTTGACATACAACAAGAACACCTTCTCTAAAAGAGGTAAAGCTTTCTTGCTTTTATTTCAATCTTTGTTTATCTTTTTCTTGTGTTTTCATATTGTTTTTGGACTATTTTGAGGGTTGAAACTTGTGATTAAAAGCTACCCAAAGGTGAAAGGGTTAATCCCCCTTGCTTGAATCTTACTCCTAGCTTAAATCCTGGTGTTTCCCATTTGTTTCGCTAATTTTTGCCACTGTTTTGGGACTGATTTGGGGCTATTCTTCAACATCGAAGCTATGTAATTTGAAGTTGTACAAATGGAGGGGCTAGCCACCCTTCTTTAAACTTGTTTACTAGCTTTAATCTATTCATAGTTGTTCACCTTTGTTAGCTTAATTTCAACAATATTTTTATGTTATTTAGGGGCTGCTTAATTTATTTCAATAAGTTTGTTTTACATATTACCTTTGTGCTATGATAACCAATTAATCAACTTTGCATAATCATCTCTGCAATCTCCCTCCATTCAGTGATTAGTTTGATTAAAAAGTTCTGAAAAATTAAGGTTGTCATTTAAGTATAAGAAAGAAATTTTTCCAAGTTTAATGGTTTAATCTCTTTGGAGGTTCATTACCAAAGGCATAAAACTTTTTTTTCATGTTTAATGGTTTAATCTCTTTGGAGGTTCATTACCAAAGCCATACATCTTTCTTATACTAAAGCCAATCTTTTATTTTTTTTATTTCTTTTTATCACCAGTGTGTTTACTTTTAAGGGACCAATGGACCCTTCAAAATCACCAAGGAAAGTGTCATTATTACTTATTATCAAGTTTGGATTTCAAGTCATTATCGCTCACTTTGGGTTTTTCTAAGTCATTATCATTCTTCTGAGTTTGACTAGTTCTTGTTGCGCATCTTGGGTTTGACTTGAAATCCCTAACTTGTAAATAAGTTTGACTCTTCCTTTGTAATTTCCTCCAAAGAAAATAAGGTTTATTTCCTCGGGTTAAGTCGACACTTGTTTTCCTTTATTGTATTTCGGACTTAGCATATGTAAATATCACCGTAGACTTAATGGATTAAAGAAAAGGAAAGGTCATATAAAATAAGCTAATAAAATTGAGTTTAAAATGAATCAACCAACATAAAGAACCAATATGATTGACTGAATTCAGTCGGATGTTTTACTGAGTTTATTGTGTCAAGGCATGTCTTACATCAATTCATGATAGTTTGATGAACCTTAAAGCGTCTCTACTTCCCCTCTTGAATTCACTTCATGATAGAAGGGAGGAGTGGTTATCATGCATTGTATTTATTGATCTTTGTCCTATCGTGTCTGAAATCATCATGCAAATCAACTTACAACCATTGATGGTTTGGGAATCGAGTTCGCTCCTCTCTTAAGTATTTTCTATGATAGAGAAGGGTAGAAGAGACAAACATGGCTAGGAATACCCTATCTACATTGTTTCACCTCAGGCACAAAAAATAGATTTCCTAAAAAAAAACAAGGTATGATTGGATTTATTTGGGGCTCGACTGAGTCGCATTTTAGGTCAACAAGGCTCCAATAAATTGCAAAACAATACACTTTTGGTCGAAAGCAGTGACTAGAGGTGAAACAGAATAAATCCCAGCAAGGCAGACAGAGTAATTCCTGACGAGCATCGCGCAATCATTACATATTATTTGTTATAACAAATTAGACAGCCCCCTTTTAGTTATTATTATTCATTCGGATTTGTAATAATTATCTATTCGGACACTTGGACATTCGGACCCTTTTGTGCGAGGGCAGACAAACTTGTAATAATGTGTATGTCTTCCAACCCCACGTATTTCTCTCTTTTATTTACCAGTTTATGATGGTTAGTTTAAGGACATCATTTTTAATTTAGCATACTCATGTTTGCATCCACTTGTATTGCATGCATAAAAGTTCGGCTCATCATATCATTCAAATGTCAAATTCAAACTCTTTATTTGAATACGTGCGCTATCACATGCCTTGAATTGACTCGCATGCCATGTTAGTAACCGAGCTTATTAATTACATATTGTATGTGTTACATTAGGCATATTCCATAGTTAGGATCATACATTTTTCTAATTAGTTCCTCTTTTGGCTTGGAGTATGAGGTAAGTTTTTATGCTTTAGCATATTGCATAAGTGTGATTGCTGTCGTATCAAACATACTACCATGAGGCTAAATGCTTACTTGATATACCTGTTTGAATGCCTATGGATGAAGGCTATTCACTGAAATTGGGATACTTTGATTAAATATATATATATATATATGAGATCACTTTTTCAAGTGGTACATATTCAAAACAATTTTTCAAAACAAACATAAAATCAAACGTTTCAACTTCTAGTGAAATTAGTCTATACTTGTATACTAAAAATAAAATAAGAACATATACTATACATAAGAATCACATCATAATTAGTAGATGCCGGTTTTTGATCGGGTGAGTAGGGTGCTCATTATTGACCTTCCCCTCTCATACCTAAGTTCTTGAACCAAGACACTTTGGTTACGACGGACTAATGGCCTTTGGCACGAGTCACGGGTTTCCTAAATTTCCCAAAATAAATATTTAGGTGGCGACTCTGATATCTGGCAAAGCAGTCCATTTTTGGCATTTGATTCAAAACATCGATTTTCCAAAAGCAATTGCCGGATTTGAACTTTTTTTGTGCTTCCACTATTTCATATTGCACTTGTGAAATCAGAATCAGAACCAACACGAGTAGAGTCCGAACTATAAGGGCTATTTATCTTTCCAAAAGGGGGGCACGAAAAGCCGAGCTATGACACCTCAATTTAATTATATATATTTTTTATTACTATTAATTCCCTATTTAAAATGTTTAAAAAAGACTTGACGTTAGAAAAAATATAAATAAAAGTGTTTTAGATACCCCATTAATCATCAGTCTCAATATTCCTTTTCTCTCTTCTCTTCCTACTTTTATCATTTTGCATCGTCATACATAACCCTAACCCAACCCTATTTGTTTTAATTCATGATTCTTACATTTTATTTCATATTGAAATCAACAATAGATAATAAAGAAAATGTTTTCAAACAATTTTCTATAGAACAAGTAGTTTTTAATTGTTGTTCAATGTTTTTCGTAATTTAGTTTTCCGAATTCATTCAGAACTGGAACAAACTCCATATGTTTAAATATCTAGAAAAAGATATTTTGTTCAACACTGAGTATCTATATGAAACAACTAGAACCAATTTTCTTGTGTTTGACAACACTAAGTATCAGAACAAATTTCATATGTTTAAAATTAAGTATCAAGACAAATATATTTTATTTGATATGGAGTATCCATATGAAATAATTTGAACAAATTTTCTTATGTTCGGCACTGAGTATCTAAACAAATTTCATATGTTTGAAATTATGCATCTAGACAAATATATTTTGTTCGATACTGAGTATCCCTATAGGCCCCGTTTGTTTTGGGCTATAGGGAGGGTATTGGGATTAGTAATACCAAGGTATTACTAATGCCCTTGTTTGTTTGCAGAGAAAGCCTTGGGACTATTAGTCCCTTGGTATTGCTAATACCCTTGGAGGGGGGATTGGTAAGGAGGAGGTAGAGATGGTATTAGAAAAATAGTGAGGGGATTAGAAATTTTTTTATTTTTTTTACTTTTTATATATTGGAAATTTTTTTTAAAATATAATGTTTAATTTTTTATATTTTTTTATTTGTTTTATTATTTTATATAAAAATAATTTAACAATTCCTCATTATTAATCCCCTCACTATCAATCCCCTCCATTCTATCTCCCAAAACAAACGGGGCCATAAAGTAACTGGAATCAATTTTCTTGTGTTCAATACTGAGTATCTGAACATATTTCATATGTTTGGAATTATGCATACAGACAAATATATTTTGTTTGACACTGAGTATCTATATGAAACAATTGAAATCGATAGTCGTCGGTAGATGTAGAGTGAGAGGAGATCTTCGTCTAATGTAGAATGGGAGGAGACCGCCGATGAAGGTAGAGTGGGAGGAGACTTTCGTCGCTTGGAATCCCTTTTTGTCTCGTATGAACCCTCTTCTTCACTTGAAACTTTCTTCTAATTTTGTTCTTCGATTTATGGGTAATAAGGTCTACAAAATAGATTTGTATAGAGCCCATGTTTAGTAAGTGGCTTTTTTCGATGTTGGGGAGTTAAATTAGTCACTAAAGACAAAATAGACTAAAAAGATAATAAGATAAAATGTCACATCTAAATCATAATCATTTTATGTCACATCTAAATCATAATAAAATTCAAAAAAGTCAACCTAAATGAACTTTTTAACCCCAGGCTAAAATAGTTAAAAAGCCAACTCACTTCTCAAACGAAACCAAAGTTTTAAGGCCCCGTTTAATTGTTTGAGAAAGATATATAATACCTAAGGATAAAGATGTAATATAATATGTTGTAAGATATGAGATGGATTATATATATACTGTAGGATCACTTATATTATGTTTGGTTAAGATAAGATATAAAATGGGATAAGAGGAGAATAATTATTTTTAACCTTTGAATAAAAGATTTCATATATCCAACGATATATAATATTATGGAGGGTTGGTATTGCATATCCCCTTTTTGTATCATATACTATACGAACTCCTTATATCTAGAGCAACCAAACACGGGATATAAGGAGACAACAAAAACATATAGGACCCACCTCATATTATATTCGATCCCACCCTCATATCCACCCTTTATATACGTTAAACAAACATGGCCTAAGAGTTTTAGAATTATTATAGGTATTATTTAAAACGTCCAAATAAATAAATAAAATTTCAAATTTATTAGGAATAATTGTTGAAAAATCCAAACTAAGGAAGGTATAAGGCATTAGGTTCAATGGATATTTTTTTGTTGGTGAAAGGTTCTTTCTTTATGAAATAGCATGGTGAGAAGTCCTTTTATTTATTTTGAAGGACATTTTGTTTCCAATTTTACCCATTAATTTATCTGTTAACTTTCTTTAACTATTTGTTTAAAATTTTTTCCTATCTGTTCAAAAAAATTTCTATCTATTCCAATTTTTCCCTACCTGTTTAATTTTTTTTCTTATCTATTCAATTGTTTTTTACCCTATATGTTTAATTTTTTAATATTTACAATTGAAATTTCCTTTCTCTATTAAATACTTGTCTAAATAAAATTCTATCTGTCCAAATTAATTATTTGTTCAAATTTTTTGACAATCAATTTAGTTTTTTTTCCCTTATATGTTGAAAAATTGACCAAATTTGATTATCTGTTGCAATTTGTTTATTCATCATCATTAACAACAACAACAACAACAATAATAATCAACTAAAAATAAAAAAAATAAAGATGTGATTTGAGAGAAACAAATAGTTTTTCCATGCGTAGAACTGAGAGATTTCATCACGCAATAATATTTGAAAAGTTTGGATCTAAAGATTATACTCTACTTTAGAGATTCTATCAACAAATAAATTTACTATTCAGTGAACAAATCTTCCAATAGATTAAGTCAAGTACATTATAATGAAATATAAATCAACAAAATTCAAATTTATACTCAAAACACCAAAAATTCAAAATCATAATACATCAGTTTCCTCAGTATACTCAAACAAATACTTCAAATAACACATCAAATCATGTAATTAAAACACTATTATTCAGATTAGTGAGAAACAAATCATAGCACACCACTACTATCTACTCCGGTATGTCTTTTATGATTTAAATAGATAACATGTGAGAAACTTCACCGAGGGACAAATCTTATTGAAATAAATGCAGAAATGATAGAACTGATAATATATATATAGAGAGAAAGAGAGAGAATTCAATTCTGTTTGGTTTGGGTGTTTACCGTATAGAATATATATACGTGGATAATGTGGTCATTTTATTTAAGCTTGTCTTTATGGATATATTATTTTAACGTTTGGACCTTTAGAAAAAAAAAATTAATTTTAGACTTTTGACCCCGAGTAGTGTGCCAAAATAATGGGGAAATTCTATTTCCACACACTTAATTACTTCAATGCACACACTTAATGAAATACTATTTTAATGACAATTATATCCTAAATTAAAATGACTATAATGGATATCTACCAACACTTACAGTATTATATGAAAATATTTTCTGTACACATCTTTTAAAAAGAAAAAAATCTCAGTGTAGACCTTTTAACCAAAAAATATCTAAACCCTAGTTTCCCTCCCCCCCCCCCAATTATTGTCACTTTGCTTACTACACACTCTATACTCCTCTATTACTTGCAAAGCAATACTCTCATAACAACTCTCATTTTGCTTTAATTTGTATGTTTATACTCTATTATTTATATTGTTTCTTATTAGTTCTACATTTTTTGCTTGATTTTGTTATGGAAGAGTTGCAAAACAATGGAAGTTCAAACTCAAGCAAAAATATGTTTGGTGAAAGCAAAATTAGTAATGAACAGGTTATTTCAATATATTCGGATATTAATTGCTAAATTATTTAATTTATTTCGACACACTAAGGCCGAAAATAAGAGATTATTTCGATAATTTAATATCGATTTTTAATTAATTTTTTGATATTTAAAAATTGAATTTGGTAATTTATTTTGGCTATCAAGTGTTGAATTATATTGTTCTATTCGGCTCTGTACTACCGACTTAAATTTTTTTTCCCCTGGTTAGATTCTATACACTAAACAAACTGAGGTTTAATATGATATTATGATGGATTGTACTAGTCATTTTACAGCAAAATTGGTAACCTTTAACATGAATGTCGTAAGTTAATAATTTTTATTAGTTAATTTGTTAGTTTGCTGTTATGAAAGTTGTGTGACATTATGTACAGGTTTTCGACAATAAGGATGATTTGCTTACTTGGGTACGTGATATTAGAAGGACCAATGGCTTTGTTATTATTGTTAGGACGTCGGACTATGGTGGCGGTCGCAAGAGACCAAAAATTTATCTTGCTTGTGAACAAAGTGGCAAGTATAGATTACGTAACAAGTTGAAAGATAGCTCGAAAGACTTGTTGAGGCAAACAAATATGAAAAAGTGCGAATGTCCATTTGATTTGAGGGCATACAAGTTGAAAACAAACGATGAATGGACATTGAAAGTAGTTTGTGGACTGCATAATCATTCAGCTGTGGAGCAGCTGCAAGGACACTCATATACTGGGAGATTGTCAGCTAATAAAAAGTCATTATTAGTAAATATGTCAAAGAGTTTGGTAAGACCAAAAGAGATACTCATTACACTCAAATAGAGAGATGCTCTTAATATGAGCACAATGAAGACAGTTTATAATGTACGACATCGATGTAGGGTTCTACAAAAAGCTAGTAGATCCCAGATGCAACAACTACTGGGTGAATTAGCGAAACATAAGTACATTGAGCGTCATCAATGTGAGAAATGCTCTATGACTGTGATGAATTTGTTTTGGGCACATCCAGTGAGCTTGGGTTTACTTCGTACATTTCCTCATGTGTTGATTATGGACTGTACATATAAGACGAATAGATATCGACTTCCTCTTTTTGAAATTGTGGGAGTGACATCAACTAAAATGACATTCTCTATGGCTTTCGCATACTTGCAAACTGAGCAAGTTGATAACTATGCATGGGCATTACAAACATTGCATGCTCTTATGGACAACATTATTTTACCTAAAGTCATTGTCACAGACAGAGAGCTTGCCTTGATGAATGCAATTAATAACACCTTTCTGAATGCCAGACATTTGTTATGTCGTTGGCATATTGATAAGAATGTATTAGCGAAATGCAAGAAAATGTTTGAGACAAAGCAAAAATGGAAAAAGTTTAACACTGCATGGAATTATTTAGTTTTGTCATCGACTGAAGAGGAGTATAACGATCACCTTGCTATACTGTATAAGGATTTCAGTAACCATTGTGAAGCAGTCAAGTATATTACTGTGAGTTGGTTAAATCTGTATAAAGAAAAATTTGTTACGGTACATACAGACATGTGTATGCATTTGACAATGTTATAACCAATAGGTAATATTTATTTTTTCATTTTCTTGTAAGTCATATTGTTGTTTTTAATTATTATACTTGACTATTTTTTATTTACATCCATATAAATAGGGTTGAGAGTACTCATGCTAGATTGAAGAGGCAATCGGGTTCAAGTCAAACGACAATTGAGATATCATTTTAAAAAATACATTGTTTACTTGAGGTACAACACATTCAAGTAAAAGCATCATTCGAGAAGAGTTTGACTGTTGTACAACATCAATTCAAACCTTCTCAATTCAGAGAGCTTCAGGGTAACGTGTTTATTTAAGCATTAGAGTACGTGTTGGTAGAAAGTAAGAGAGCAAATTTAGTTTGAATTGATGTTGCAGCATGTGGGTGTGTTCTTAGGCGCATGCATGGTTTACCTTGTGCTCACGAGATTGCACATTACATGAGACAAGGCCGTCCTATTCCACTCGGTAGTATACATGTACATTGGACGCGACTTAATATATGTGTGCATAATCCAATGGTTTACAAATTGGTATTGACTTGTATCCCAAAACTTGAGATGATTTTGAAGCAGTTCAATGAGTATGATATTGCTACGCAATTGGATATGTTGAAGAAATTGAGGGAAATTGCAAACCCAACAAGCACTTTCCTTAGTGAGCTTGATGTGAAGCCTAATCCACGTCGAGGACATAAGAAAGTTGATATATCTTGTCGTTGTGACCCGTGTGCATTTGAGTTGGTTGACGATGACCATGATAGCTAAAGCACATTAGCTTCCAGTCAATCAAAGAAAAGAAGAGCTTTGAGAGTCCATGAGAAAAAGCAAAATGTAAAGACAAAGAATATTGTACTAGAACAATTTTACTGCGTGCATATGCTAGTGACTTCCCCTCAATGTTAAAACCATTCATAAAGTTGATGAAGGATGTAGATGGTGATGGGAATTGTGGTTTTAAAGCTATTGCGATTTACTTGGTCTTGGAGAGAATGACTGGGTGCAAGATAGGCGTGATCTGCTACATGAATTAAATGGTCACAGAGATGAATGCGTCGTACTATACAGGTCACATGAGAGGGTTGAGGAGTAAACACACATCCTGTCATATTTTAAAGATAACCCAGGCTTTGATTGTTGGATAACTGTGCTTGACATGGGACATCTGATTGCATCATTCTATAATATAGTCTTGTACCACTTGTTTTGCAATAGTGTCTCACTTTCTTATCTTTGAGATCACCACTAGTTACCCCAACAGATTGTCGCGAGATTGCCATTGGATTTGTTAATGGAAATCATTTTGTGCAGGTATAACATTTGAAACTTAACTACCATTGTTGTTTAATAATTGTGTATTTGCAAATTTGATTTATTTGGTAAATATATGTAATTTTTTATTATTATATTAATTTGATTAAATTCTCATTGGATGTTCATGCAGGTATTTTTGAAGGCCAGTCATCTAGTTTCTCCCATTACTATGCTTTGGCAAGTTCACCATCACCCTTGCGCATCAGAATGGGAGAATGCATATGTCAGCTGCATTTAGAAATTCAAAGACAACATAAGACCTAATGTAGCTACTCAAGAGACATTTGATGTAATTGACATTGACTGATTTATTAGAGAGCCGTTCTAGGATATTTAAAAGATTTAAGACATTAGTTTTTATGATTTATACTACCATGGAGTTATGAAATGGATATCGTTTTGTCATTGGATTTTGTAATGGCCATTTTTTGATGGAATATCATATGAGTTATAGTTGTCTTATGTATGGAATGAATATCATATTATTTGCATTGACTGAACACAAAATGCAATAAAAATAATATTAACCAATTGCAACTATTGTTAAAAAGTGATAATATTAACCAACAAGTATCGAAAAAGAGAAAATGATATTAACTAGTAGTTCATTCCACATAAAATACATGTCTCGTTCTACATAATGCAAAGAGTAATAATAATATTAAAGAGTACCATTGATAAATACCTACTACTAAATCCACCAAAGTATCCAAAAAGTACAAAATCCAAAGATGATAATAATAATATTCGTCTCCTTGTACATCTACCAACGTTATCACAAAATACCTAATGTAACATTATAAACTACTCTCAACTACGTGATCGACGAGTGTAATGTGCTCCAAAACGATGTGCAGTAGAAGAGCTGGGTGCAGACTAACCTTGAGCGGATGTGATGAGGGCAGCTTCACCAATGTACTGATCTTGCAGAAGCTGTTCAATTGCATAGTAAAGTCCATCAGGATGTTGAACACTATCCTCATAGCCCGCCTCAACAAAAGGATGAATAATCTAATATATCTGTGACATATGCTATATTACAAGAACAAGTACAACATTATATACATTATCTGAACAATGTACATATCTAATTTGTAATTGTAACAACCCCGACCTGTGATTAGCTTATAATCCATGATTAAGTATGCTTAATGCGTAATTCAGAAGAAATTCTGGGGTAATTACATGTGCAATGCATTATTTGTGTCTATATTTGTCTGCTATAGGAATATATGTTTGTGTTTCTATTTTGTTTTGCGAATTGAAGGTCTTATCGGCATCCGATCACGAAATTGACCTAGTTTCTATGTTAGTTAGCACTTTTAGAATTTTATGGTACGTTCAATTGAAATTCGATTCGGAATCAAATAATTATAATAAAATGATCCCAATTAGTTATCTTTAATTCAGGTTAAGTAAGCTTCATTAGTGGGGCCTATATAAGGCATATGAGACCCCTAGGATACACTTTACACTCTCATGTCATTTTACTTGAGCTCCAAACATGTGAGGGGGAGGGGCCAAAAGAGATTTGAACTCAACTAGTGCAATTGAGAAAGATTTGGAAGAATTGGCTTAGAACCTTAACCAATTAGCCACTTTGAGCATAATTGAACACCTAAGGTAAGAAATCAAACCCTTAGTTGTGTGATTGAGTTAGTTTAGGCATGAATTCAAGTGAAAGAGGTGGATTGATATGAAGATTAAGCTAGAATTGGAGAATTGTAACTCATACCATGCATGCATATTTTCTTCAATTTTGAGTTTAATTGTTAAGGATTCTCACATGCATGTACAAAGTCTGCCATAGTTTTTCAATTTTATCATGTTTTCCATCAATTTGCCTTAGTTGATCATGTTTTGGAAGCTTTGAAGTCAAGAAAGTGCTTGCATGTGAGTTCATGTGTTGTTTTCAAAGTTTCAAGTTTAATTTTGAACAATTGACATGCTTTTGGACTTTGATTTTGCGAAATTGTTTTCAATTCATGAAGTTTTACAAGTTTACATATGTTTCCCAACTTTGGGCTCAAAAAGATGTGTTTTGGAAGGTTAAAGATGAGTTTTGCACTTTGGAAGCAAATATGGATATTCCAAATTTCTGCTCTTTCGCTCCAACAACGGATTCTGCGCTTGAGCGACCAAAAGTTGGCTCGAGCGTAAAATGCATGCTCCCAGAAGTTTACAAGTTTTACAGGCCATCTGAGCGACAATAGTTGCGCTCAAACGAAGACTTGTGTCTTACGCTTGAGTGACGGTTGAGCTTGCGTCAAGCGGAAAAATTAAGCAACCAGTACTTTTATAAAGTTTACAGACCGCTTGAGCAAAGGAAGTTGCGCTTGAGCGACCACTCACATGTCTGGATGTCCGCTCGAGCGAAGGAAGTTCCGCTTGAGTGAGACCCCTGTTTTCAGCATATTTGCCTAAGTGTTGAATAGCATGTTTTGGCATCCTCATTGCATCCTAGGCATTCTTAAGCCCTAGTTAAGACATAATAATGAGGATAAGAAGTAGAAACACACCAAAAGAAGAAAGAACTCAGTTAATAATTCTGGGTATGTAATTTAGTACGTATTCGTTCTGTATCTGTGTAGGTCACGCACCACAAATTACCTGATTCATCTACTTTGTTGTTTGCTTTAGAGCCATCTGTGAGGAATAACTTAATAAAGCTATGTTCAACTTTATTTATTTTTTGTATGTGGAATAAAATCTGTTTTATAAAATGTTATGCTATGTAGAATGAATGATTGTCCAATTTCTGACAAGCACTCGTGGCAATAATTTCGTGGTTCAAGTATATGATCTGTTCTCGGTACTAGAGGTTCCTTTGTGGAATTGGCAAGTATGTGATCCGTTCCCAGTACTAGAGGTTCCTGTGTGGAACTGGAAAGTATGTTATATGTTCCCAGTACTGGAGGTTCCTTTGTGGAACTGGCAATCATGTTATTTGTTCTTGATACTGGAGGTTTCTTTATGGAATTGACAAGTATGACCCTTAATGCTTTGAATTCGATTTGTTACTGCTAATAGATGTACCGCATATGAACAAGTATGAATTCTAATTTATGGATATGATTTAAGTAGGAATATGAATATGAATCTATTTCTATTTTCTAAATTTGTTGGGACATCATTCATTTAACCCTTTACTCTGTTATTATTCACTGGGCCTCTGCTCACTAGTTATTTTATGTATGTAGGTGATTAGGTGCGTGACCAAGCTCAATGATGATCGCTTGGAGCTTGTTTTGTTGGCCAACCCTTGTGCCTCCCGAGGAGGTTCTGAAAGTCATGTGGTTAAGTTTTGTGAATCATGTGAAGGATGTTTTTGTTTTGTTTTTTTTCTATCTATACTTTGGGCTAAGTCCCTTATGACATTATATGTACCTGTATGGTGATACATGATGTAAGGAAGTTTGACATTATATGTATAAGATTTAAATCTTTTTTGTACCATGTATGTCTACACAGCTCTATAGATATTGTATTTTGTATATTTGCTTCCGCAACCTCTTATATTTTGTAATTCTGTTTAGAGGCCTTGGGTAATCCTAGGATTACTGGCCGGTTATGACGTTAAACCTATAGGGACGGGTTTGAGTCGTGATAGTAATGTAAATGATTAAGATGATACTTGTGCATATTGGCTAAGATACTGATAATGATGAATATTCAGGTCCACCTATGAACGACGCGTTGGGTTTTGAACATATATATGGGTAATAGTTTGGTACCAATCCATCTAACCAGGAACATAATCCCAAGGTTGTCGTATCGGTGTACTCCTCCTCCGTTTAGATAACATATGGTTGTTCTATGCCTCTCAAATGATGTCCAAGTATGTATACATAACATTGTAGCATAGAGCTGTGGCTCCTCGTAAAGCACGCATAGGGCCAAGTGCTAGATTAGAGATTGTCTACACTCTACCAAACTGTCACAAAACTCTATCAGGGTGATATGGTTCAACTACTTCCAAACACTTTAGGTAACTGTGGTAGAACGTAATTGGGTAATACGGATAGACATCTCTGCAACTCTGATACGGGTCCCAAATAACCTACAAACGATAACAACTATAAGATATAACAATTGTAAAATTTGTATGAAATAGAGTTTCAATTTTGAAGGACTTCTTAACTTACATTGTGTACACCTAACCTATTAAGCTCCTCTCGAAAAGCCTACAACTGTGTTTCTTCACCAGACTCTCTCCAAGAAATCCAATGGTAAACATGTGGCATGTCTTGAGTGTAATTCATATTCAGGTGTGGTTGGAATCCACAAAAGTGCTCATAAATCCATCCTTCAATGAGTGCCATGTAACCGGCTATTTGTTTCACACCGGACCTGCTAGTGTACCCTAATTATCTGTATAAGTACGCCAATGCAGCAACACCCCAAGCATATGAAGGTACGGTCATCAAATTGAACAACAAACTCAAATAAACAACGGGAACCCTAGTACCAGTCTTGTCATTGAAAACTGTACAACCCAACAAAAATAACAAGTATGCTTTACCTGCACATGCAGATCTTAGACGAGTGATTATGACACTTCAAGGGCCCTCTTTCATCAACACCATTCCAAATAGCTGCGACAACATGACTTTCAAAACTTTTTAAGGCTTGATGGATCAGTTGGCCCTTCCAAAAATGGCTGAGTAAGGATATTTTCATCAACAATGTGAGCATCATTACCAGTACGGTCATCATCCATAGCAATATCGTCTATAACTGGTGCATCCTGTATATGATCATCATCTATGGCAATGTGTGCATCATCATGCACTTGAGCACATCCACGTCCACGTTCAGCATTTTCTAATTCATAGAGTCTTCTATTCGAAGCTATTACTGACCGATGTTGACTGGGACTGACATCCATCTGCATAATAAAAATTGTTCTCATCAACTCAATATAGAATTTATGGTGAAAACACAATAATAAAAATACAATGAAACAGTCAAATTGTAGTCATCAACCAACATAGCAATAACATTAGAGGTTAGACTAGGGCGTGTTCTCTAGTTACATGAAATTTGAGTTCAAATATCACTAGTAAAATAAAATAAAATTGTTGGAAAAGAGGAACCAAAAAGAGAAAAAAAAAACCTAAAAGAATAAAATGATAGCATGAATTTCGGTGAATAATACTAGCTTCTATGTTAGTGCACCACTGTAGATTTGCTTCAACTCCTATTCCTAAAATCAAACTCTCAACAACACTCAAATCATGTGATCCTTTAAACATAAAAGAATCTAAGGTCCATCCAATCATGGTGTGTAACTTGGTCTAAATAAGTAAAAAAAAATAATAATCATTCGGAACTGTAGTGTCAAAACAAAATACATAATTTGGAGCTCTATTGTCGAAAAAATTGACAAAATTCAGAACTACATAACTGAAATAATTTGTTAAATTTGGAATTCAACCATTGATAAATTACATATACCTCTCTCGAGATTTAGCTAAATTACAGATACCCTCTGAGGTTTCGAAAATTACAGATACCCCCTTGAGGTTTATATTTTCATATCAAATTTCCCCTTGAGGTTTATATTTTCATATCAAATTGCCCTTTGAAGTTTATATTTTCATAACAATTTGCCCTCTAATTTGTTATGCAAATAGTACCTTCAGGGGGTATCTGTAATTTCTCAAACCTCAGGGGATATCTGTAATTTTGCTAAATCTCGAGGGGGTATGTAATTTGCCCATTTTGTTTTTATTCGGAACTAACCTGTTGAATTAGTAAATATTATTCGGAAGTAAATTTCTGAAATAAATATATAATCTCGGAAAACCAAGGTCGAACTCTCAAAATGGCAAAAGTTGGAAGAAAAAATGAGGGTTTTATAGCAATGGAGTACACAAATATCTAGAAATGATAAATGTAATAACAAAATGGTAAATGCAATAACAAAATGGAATGACGCCTCACTTTCAACAATGCAATGAAGTCTCTTTAATGTTGTCAATGGAGGTCTTCAATAGAATAGAGGTTTTCAATAGAGGACATTGGTTCTTCAACGTGGATCTTTACTTTGATTGTGTTCTTTAATGAGTTTTCACTTTGACTACAAATTTTCAAACTGTGGGCTACAAATTTTCAAATCGTAGCAATAGTAGTGTGCGGAAGAAGGGACAAGTGTGTGGAAGGAGGTTTGAGGGGGTGTATGTATAATGATGCAAGTGAAGAGTATAATTAATACATTTAGGGCTATTTTAGAAAATGAGTTAAAAGTTACTTCTCACCTTTTAATCCAATTCCTTCTCTCACAAAAAAGATATAAAAAAGTCAAAAAATAATTTTAAATTATATTTTCAAAATATCCCTTAGTATGTGGGTTAAAAAAAATTAATTAATAATTAAATTATAAAATATATGCATGGAGAAATTATGTGAATTAAGATAATTAGGTGTGGAAATAGGATTTCACAAAATAATGGGGTGCAGTTATACTGGGGGCAAAGACAGGGTGCGAACTCGGAACCAACGGCCATGACGTCCATCTGACGACTTCGCCTAAATTCAAAACCCACAGAAAACTTCCAATCGATGTGGATCGATTTCATCGTCCTCACAGACTCAACATTCGTGAATACAAATGCTAAAATTTCGGTTCCTACGCCTCTTTGTCTCTCCTTCCATTCTCTCTCCAAAACCCACAACAACACTTCTTCCACCTCTACTCATCTCTCTCTCCACAACTCCAATCACAAAGCCCACATTGCCAATGGCTTCTTACACCACCTCCTCCGCTTCTCACTCCCCCAAGCTCTTGTTCCGTCAGCTCTTCGAGAAAGACTCCTCTACTTATACTTACCTTCTAGCCGATCAATCCCACCCTGAAAAGCCCGCTCTGGTTCGTTTCCTTATCTGAATTCATATTCATTTGCATAGATTTGGGTATATTTGTGTTTTGGGTTGTGGGTATATTGAGGTGATCTATTATTATTATTTTTTTTTTTTGGGGGTTTGTGCTTAGAATTGAAATTAATTGAGCTATTTGTTGAATTTAAGTGTTTTTTTGTTCTTTTTATTCTTGGAATTTCTTCAAATTAAGGGTATTAAGAAATTTACTATTGTGATTAGTTCAAAATGGTGTGGTGGTCTTGTTTGACTTGCTTGTTGAAATGTGTGTATGAGAAAAAATTGTTCATGGCTTCATAAATGCAAGAACTGATGCAAAGGTAAGCATGAATTACAAATGGTGATTGATTGCTAGTTTGACATGGATATAAAATAGGGAAATGAATTTTCTTCGGTTGTGGCATATTGTTTGAAGCTTTCAGTGATTAATCGAAGTTGGACTAATAGTAATTTTTATCAAGGTAAAGTTTTTGAATTTTAAGGTTAATAATAGCTATAAAGTGACAGATCAATTCAGATTTAATTTGTATACCATGGTTGAAATTCTAAAGAAGTATGGGGAGTTATGTACTCAAAAGACTCTGAAATGGATTGAAATCAATCAAAATGCCAAAATTTGAACTTTTTAGGGCTTTGAAGTCTTGTTTTTTTTTTTTTTTATCTTTATTTTTTTTTTTTTTTACAATCTACTCTTAAATCTCCAAATGTTTGTTTAACTATTGTTTTTGTGGATGTGTACTCTGCTTGACTAGTTAGAATACACTACATATCCAAGCTTTTTAGTAAATATCACTGCAGTTCCTTTTGTTTCTACAGTTTATTTGCATTGTAAATCTAGTATTATCTATTTGCTTCACTTTCTCTGTTGGCTGCCAAGTTCAGTATATGTTGACATCTTTACCTATATGTAGTTAGTTGACCCAGTAGACAGGACAGTGGATAGGGATATTTCTCTGGTAAAAGATCTGGGATTGAAGCTCATATATGCCATAAACACCCATGTTCATGCGGATCATGTCACTGGAACTGGCCTGATTAAGGTAGGTCAAATTTTCATTTCAATTATGAGCATTTTGTAATAGACCTTTGCTACTGCTTCAAGAAGTGATCATCTTCAGGAAATTTATTTGTGTCATTGGCTTATTTCATTTTACAGTTCAATAGAACCTGTCAGCATCTGTTACTTCATTTTTGTTTTGTTTATGTTATTGTTTCTTGCAGACAAAGGTTCCTGGTGTGAAATCTATCATTTCGAAATCAAGTAATGCAAAAGCTGATCTTTTTGTTGAACCTGGTGATAAAATTTATTTTGGTGGTCTTTTTTTGGAGGTAGGCATGCATGTTTGTTTCATATCGATCTTTTCTGAAAGTTTAATGCTACAAATGTACATTTATTTAAGCTTTTCTTCATTTTAATAAAAACAACACCCAATTAGTACACATTAATGTGTGTTTGGGAGGGGAAAGATTGAGTACACATCTAACCTTTGGCATAATATACAAAGTGATGGTCCCAAGACTTGAACCCATAACCTCAAGGTTATTAGACCAAATCTTAGACATTAAACCAATGGTCACCCCTTCTTCTCTTCATTTTAATGTTATAAAACAAACCATGAAGTGCCTTGTAGATGGTGTCTCTTGCAAAAGATAACGTGCACAACATGATTAGGCTAATAGTTGTCAAATGGTAAAGACCAGTCAACTTTTAATATGAAACAACATTATCATATCAAGCAAATATGAAAACGCACAAACAATGTCATTTCTATGATTGACTTCAAATTCAACTGCTGATGTTATGATGTGAGGATAAACAGCAATTGTGGTTGGGTTCTTAAAGATGCTTTAGAAATAGTACCACACACTTTTGCTGAAATGTGAACCTAATGTTGTTGAATTCAACCCTCAAGGGATGATATTACATTTTATATTGTAATTGAATGGTATATGGTATTCTATTCTATTTATAGTTTAATACTTTTATTGATTACTGTCTTAAGGAAGTATTTTGAAACTATGAAGTGATATCATACAGTGAGTAGCAAGGAGATTGACTGGATAAAAAGTCTTGCTTCATGTAAACAATAATTTATTAATTTGGCAAAGAACAAACAATCGCAATAACTAGGCTGAATCATACATAGGAGAGAGAGATTCATGTTGATGTTACTCATAGAATTAAGGCAGGATGGACTAATTGGAGGAATGCTTTGGGTTTGTTGTGCGATTGCCACATACCTATGAGATTAAAAGGGAAATTCTGTAAGATGACTATAACACCAGCCATGCTTTATGGTAAAGAGCATTGCACAATCAATCAAGAAGACAGGTAAGTGCCCCGGTTAGAAAGTGTGAAACTACCTACATTGAGGGTAATGCTAGGGGATGAGTGAGGCCAAAGTTAACTTAGATGATGATAATAAATAAATACTTGTTATCTTGTGGTTTTTTAACTGAGATTATTGTCCTTGATAGAGCAGAATCATGAAACAAAATTCATGTAACCAACCCGAAGTAGTTGGGAAAAAGGCTTGGTTGAGCATCCAGGCCATAGAGTGCTCACTGAAATTATACTTGATTTCCATTTTAAATTGTAGAGACAGAATAAATGCAACATTAACACTCTGATCAGATTAATGTTTGTGAACGAACAGCAGAAACTGATACAACAAAATATATAAGAGAATGTAGGCCATAACTATAAGCCTGGTTGTAATTAGGATCATGAATATAAAAGATCTAGTATAGCATACGTCACTTACTTTTTAGTCATGGCCAGTTTGATCAGAATCTCATGTCAGCGGTCTTGACTACCACCTCTGGGTCAGTTATCATCTAACATTTCCTCAGACTTGGAAGAAAATCTTTGCATGCAATCATGATTCTTCTTGGTTGATCATTATAACATTCTATGCTTAATAATCCATTAAGTAGGCCATTTTGTTGTTATACAGTTCTACCCTTGAAGGTATCAACATGCTTTGTTGTGTTTCCTCAGACCTGAATTGGGACCTGTGTGATGATTATTATGGTTTGATAGGTTGCTACTTTGCTATATATAATTATTAATCTACATGGTTATCATGTAACATGCTTGTGTGCATGTAGTTATATTGCTTAGTTTCCCCCCTCTCCATCTCAGTTATCTCATAACAAACTATATATTTCTTGTAGGTTCGTGCTACTCCGGGTCATACCGTAGGATGTGTTACCTATGTTACAGGAGATGGACCTGATCAGCCTCAACCAAGGATGGCTTTCACTGGTGATGCACTATTAATACGTGGATGTGGGAGGACGGATTTTCAGGTATAGTTGCTTGTCAAAAATGATTGCTTCTCATTTCTTAAGAGTAACACTCATGCGTAGTGATTTTGAAAATGTACGCATAGCAAATTACAGATTCTCAGTCTTATGAAGCATCATGTAGTGATGAAATTTTTTGGCTAGGCATCATAAATCATCGTTTCTTCCCTCCTGTTCCAGTAGGTGAATGGCATTATATCAATTGTTAGATCTTCCTTCCTGCTTTTAGAGACTTGAATTAGTATCTTTCCTTCCACTCAACATTTTCATCAAAGCCAGATTCAATGCATGAATGTGGGCTTTTATTATCATTTATTTATTTATTTAATTTTTTTTTTTCGATTTTCTTTTGTTGGTTTCTCATGTGATGGGACTTCTAGTGTGTTCTTCACACATGCAAGATTTATTATATTTTATTTTTTCCTGCAGGGTGGAAGTTCTGAGCAGCTGTATAAATCGGTGCATTCACAGGCAAGAACATGAAAATCAGTATGTTTTTACCTAAGGAGTAAACCTAAGAAAAGTAAAAAAAGAACTCATAATATGTTTATGCTTATTTTTCTTTTTCTTTTGCCCCTGTATCACTAATTCTATGACATTATATGAGCCAGATCTTTACATTGCCCAAGGACACATTGTTGTATCCAGCTCATGACTACAAAGGTTTCACTGTAAGGATACATTTAAGGCCCCTTGTTTATATATATATTGGAAAAATGTAGCTTCTTATATGACGCCAATAATTTCAGGTTAGTACCGTAGAAGAGGAGTTTCTCTATAATCCTCGCCTGACAAAAGACGAGGTGATTCCCTATTTGAAAAGTGTATTACTGTTAAATTTCGACATTTTGTTTATCTTGGCTGCATATAGCTAAATAGCAAGGGAGTTTATCCAAGTATGGTTCCATTCGGTACTGAGGAAATTTCCAGGAATTTGCTCTAGCTACGTGTCAACCTCAAAAGTGCTCTTATCATATTTAGGATTCCTATCTCAGTAATTTGTTCACATGACAGATAAAATCCGTGGTGAAATTTGGCACAGTAAGTTTGGAAAGGCATTGAATTACCTTGCACATTGCTTGGTAAAAAATAAGTCTTTTTAAACTTGTTAGTGTAATTCGATAGAAAGCCAAGTGTATTGCAAGAACTTTTCAAAAGAAAGATAAAAAAGAAGATTTATATTTACAAGAATGCTATGATGGCCAGATTTGTATATCAAAACTTGTTTACCATTTAATATGTCATCATCGCATACTCTGTTTGGAAATCTCCAAGTAAGCTGTTTTTGGTTAAAAATTTCAGAAGTAAAAAGGTTGCTTGGTTTGGCTAAAATAAGTAACTTCTCTATAATTTATTTATTTATTATTATTATTATTGTGTCTGGAAATCTTTGCAGATTTTCTGTAAAGACTTTTTGTGTCCCTTTGGTTTCACCAAAAATCAGAAGTTTGAAAAAAAAACCCACCAAACTATCTCCATAACAAAAAAATAAACTTTTTTTGGCAATTACCAAAAATATAAGCTTTTTAAGATTGTAAAAGAGTAAAAAAGGTACTAAAAAAACAATTGCCAAACCCTAACTGATAAAATATACGAGTGCTAGGACCCATTAAACTAATGCAATGGTGACATATGAGATGATAAATATTTTTTGGTATACAATTGTAATGATCATAACATTATTATTGTATTTAGCAATGTAATGGGGAGAGGTTGATGCATTTCATTTAAATGAAATAAAAAAATCTCAGTTCAGTCTCCATTTGATGCATTTCATTGAAAAGCAATTTTCTTCTCTGCCAAAAGACAATTTAGGTTTTATTGCATTCTACTTTGGTTATATATATATATAGAAGCATGATGGTGAATACATTTTTTTTTTTGTTTTTGCAGGAAACATTCAAGAGCATCATGAAAAGTAAGTAGATTTTGCTACAACATCTGGAAAGCTAGTTTACATTCAGTATTCCTCTTGACAATCACAAGTTACCATATAAAATTCCTAAAATTGTTTCCTAATTCTACAGATTTGAACCTGGCATACCCAAAGATGATTGATGTAGCAGTCCCTGCAAATATAGTTTGTGGGTTGCAAGATCTGGTTCCCAAAGCCAGTTATTAATGCACTTATAGGCCGGATGGACCAAATTACTGTACTAGATGTTAATAAAGAGCTTGATTCTATGTGTTGAACAGAACAAAACAACTAACACAGTTTGCTGCTGTATTTGGGCCTGAAAATGTTGAATAAATGGCCCTATGAAATGGGTTTTAGAAATGATGTTCATTGTAATTAACGTGTTTTTTTTTTTTTTTTCCTTCAACATTTTAGGAAGTTAGAGTTGTTAAGTTTGTTAGTACCTAGTAAAGTTAGCGTATAGAAATGTACCACTTAAAGGGGTTACTGCTGATTCATTAGTTTGAACCTTTGATCGCTCCTCATAGCACCTTGAGGTGCAGATACTCGCCAAAGTGATGAATTTTCTCGATATATATATATATATATGGTTTAGCTCTGCAAGTACTGTTTTGGATGCATAAACTCGAACTTATCAATCCTCATCCAAACTTCATAAATCTGCAAGAAAGAAGCCATTGTAATCTTTTCTTTTGATGAAGTTTTCCTGATTGCTGTTGTTGCGGAGGTCCATTGTTACCACGCATTTTAAAATTGTGCACAAACTGGGCAAATTTCTACAATATTAGGTCAGGAGCCTGCCGTTGCGCGCCCATCATTCCGTCATGCATTAAGCATAGTTTGGTACTTCAATTTATTTTTCTTAAATTGGGTTTAATGAAGAAAACTCTGTTTTACATAACCATATTTGCTTTTAACAATGTATCCTGCGTGCATTCATACAAACAAGGGAAATCATGTTATTATCCCGGAAAACGTTGTACTCTAAAAATGTAAACCAGACACAACTTTAGCCTTTGTTTGGCTATCCCAATTGGGATTAAAAAACACAAAAGACAAAGTTTTCATTTGGAATCTGAGTTGATTTTTTGGCTATTTTTAGGGGCGACGCTACCCTTTGCTTAGGGGTGTCAACTGAACCCCCTCAGTGGTTTTTTTTTTAAATTATTTATTATTATATGGATATTAGAATTTATAACAAAAGTCAACAATTGAACCCACTAAATTATAATTTTGAACCCACACTTTTCAAAATCATTACTTTTTGAACCCTCCAATGAAAAGTTTTAACTTTTGATTTTTTTTTTTAATGATATGTCTACTTTTTGTTTAAATATTTTATATGTAAAAAATGTTATTTTGTAGTCTTATTTTGGGAGATCAATAGATGAATGATTGTTCGGTTATCTATATTGAGAAGGATGTATTTGATAATGTTGATAATGAGTTTATTATGCAACGATTTCAAAATATGAAATCTCGTTGTGGTCAATTGTAAAAGCT
This sequence comes from Camellia lanceoleosa, assembly GCA_025200525.1. NCBI lineage: Eukaryota > Viridiplantae > Streptophyta > Magnoliopsida > Ericales > Theaceae > Camellia > Camellia lanceoleosa. The sequence goes on from CM045762.1 coordinate 38,644,522, forward strand.
CATGTGTTAACATGTCTTTTTGTTTATAGAGTAGTATCAATATGTTGACATTCCTTTTGTTTATAATTTGAGAATTTAAATTAACTTGTTGATTTTTTTTGTAAATAGGTGACATATATGATTAATGTGAATTTTTTTGTAGATATGTCATTTAAATTTTTTATTAACACCACTAACAATAATTCCTGCAGTCGCCACAGGCTATTTTAGCTTGAGACTAAAAAATTTCTTTTGTGATGGATTTTTTGACTTTTTTTGACTTTTGTGAGAGAAAAAATAAAATAATTATGATTTGGATGTAACATTTTATCTTATTGACTTTTTAGCTTTTTTTTTTTTTGTGACTAAAATAACCTGAAACCAACACTTTTGTGGACCCTACACCCATGTGAGACATTTAGTCATTTATTTAGTAAGAAATTTGGTATCTCTAGCATTATTCGTAGGTTAAAACTGATATTTTGATTTTTTATGAAAAAATGTGTAAAAAAATAAAGTGATAATGTGACTCAAACTAGATTAAAAGTAAAAAAAAAAAAAAAGACTTTTAGCCATTTTTCCAAATTAAGGTATCGTTTCTAAAAAAAAGCCTCGTTGTCAACTATATATTTTAGTCAAAAAGTTCAAAAGTCACTATAAGTTGTCACATCACCTTTTTTATTTTTTATTTTTCTGCATATTTTTTCATAAAAAATTTAAAAGTTAAAATAACATGTTCCCAAATGAGACCTAAGTCAAAAAAAAAAAAAAAAAACCAAAAAAATCATTAATTTACAATCAAAAGTGGTCTTATTACAATAAAATCTCCATGAACTATGACTTATTTGTATTTTGTCTTTCTAAACGTTAATCTCCTTATAATATTATTTTATTATAATTAATTATTTTTTATCAAGATTCTATTCGAGTTTTATAGCAAGGAAAATGTTTGGGACTCCTTTGGGGCTGACTACTACATCCCAAACGTAATCCTGACCTTCCATATATGTGTGGAGTCCACATCATGAGTGATTCAAATTTGTAAGGGTTTTGTAGGGTTTTGTGGAGTGGGGATCTCATTACTCTTATAGAAAATAAGATCATATATAAAAGGAAAATGTTTGGGATCTCCTTTGGGATAACCCACACACCTCCAAAGTGACCATGACCCTCCATATATGTATGGGGCCCACTCATATATATATATGTGTGTGTGTGTGTGGGATCCACATTATGAGTGATTTAGATTTGTGAGAGTCTTGTGGGGGTAGGAGTCTCCATCATTGCTCTAAAATTTTTAATAGTATCCTAATAAAAAGAATTAATTATAATAAGATAATACTAGTAGTAATCCGAGCTATGCACGGAACTTTATAAATTTAAAAAAAAATTATAATTATCTTGAAGTAATTTAATATTGTCTTATGATATACATGAAATTTATAAGTTAACTTTTATGTTTAGAACCTTTTAAATTATTAGTTTAAATTTTTTTTAAAAAATATATACATATATATCTATTTAGTGCAATTTTGATAATTTGTATTAAAAAAAGTTAAAGCTAATTAAATAAGATTAAATGAGTTATGACATATCTGTTCTTGTTATGAAAATATACAAATTTAAAAGTTATAATTAAGACAAATATACAAGTTTATTATAATGTGAAGTGAAGTGATATTTAACAATAATTAAGGGTTGAAGATTCTTTTAATTGGAATTATAGTGAAATAACATCTTGAAATAATCAAAATTTGAGTATGTGGTTGGTTGAAATGTATAATTTAATTAATTCTCTTATTATATTTGTATAAAAATTGACACTTATGACTATATCATTATAAGTCAGATTATGAAAAAAAAAATTGAGGTGTCCAACATTTCCTATTTGTAAATATCTTACATATTAAAAAAAGAAAATGAAAAAAAAATGTGTAGCTTTTAGATATGTGTTTATCAGTTTTGTTTTATGAACATATACAATTGATGTTTCAATTTAAAAAAAAAAAAAAAAAAAAATAGATTGAATTTTTTAGAAATAAAAGAAGCCATCAAACTTTTCTATATAATATTTAAGATGGGCTATTTAATCACATAAAAAAAATCAAAATTATATCTAGAGATTATCCCAATATATTATGCTATTATATACAACTATAACTATAACTATAACAAATTAACTATAATATATATGAAAAGCTGTCACGCCCTCAAAATAAATGTATAAATCAACCATTTATGATACCCATAGACGTAGGAGGATAAAATATATTCATTCATCAGACTGTTCTTTACAAAAGGTGTTACATGTTCGTCAACAAAAATAGATGCCCAACGGCTTACAACTTTCCAAGTCAATACTTGATTACACAAAGAAGAGTTCTAACTCTTTTACATATAAAGCCCTTGGCTTGAATTTACATGTAACACAAAAGAAAATGCAACAACAAAAGAAGCTTGCAGCCTCTAAACTACCCAAGCTAAGTCCTTGGAGGCGGCATGCCTTCTGTACCTGAAAATGGTGTCTCAAGTAGGGTAAGCCAAAGCCCAGTAAAGTTATGCTAAACAGTATATGAGAATTAACTAAAATATTAACATTCGATAAATGTTTAGCACCTATAAGCCAATTTACATTCTCTCCGTAACCAATCAACATTTACAATCCGCTTCCTTTCATTTGTTCAAATCAATCCACTTACATTATTCAATATTATCCAAATAGTTTAAAATGAGACTACAACTCATCTATCAACACTTCAATGATAACAACATTCAACACTTCCATTTTCTTGCCATTTTGCGGAACTACGTCCGAGGGAACCGGCACCCAAATATATAAAAGATTTCGGGACTTTCACCCTGGACACTCCGGCCAACTTAATTATCAATGGAGTCCATCCCCTATCTTCTCCCAAACAAATGGAGTACATCCCCTATCTCCTCTCACACAATATACATATACAATGTATTTAAACACATAGTCATATACAATGACCCAACAATGCATATATTCAATGCGTTAATCCCACCATCACATTCAATGACATAATCCGATTGATTAGTTTTAATTTCCCTAATCATCATGCAGTGTTTACAACAATCAAGACTATCCTCCACCGATAGCCCAAAATAATTATTTCTAAACAGATAATAAATCTATCAAACAGATAAATTATTACATTTTCCATCGGTGAGTGATTTATCAATCCAACTACACCATTCAATCACAATTCCCCCAATTTCAAGATTCTCAACCCAATTTCATATTTCCACAATTTACCAAATTAATTATTTAAATTTAAGTAGGGCATTTTCCTGCTTTTCTCAAACATTGATCCAAAGACCAAATTTCATCCATTCTACCCAAATATACCCATTTTCAAGACCTTACACACACAATGAAGTCCAAAGATAGAAAACCCCTCTTTCAAACATTTCAAATTTCAAACTCTAACTTTCCAAAATTACCAAATCTCACCATTTATACAAAATGACTAATGTCTATGTTAAAGCTCATAAAAATGAGTAGATTATTCCTACCTCAAATGGAGAAGCTCAAAGGAGAAGGAAGAGAAACTTGAAGATGCTCCAAAACCAAACTTTTTCGGATCAATAGGTAGCTCGCGCGAAGCTCTAACTTTTATACAAAGGGACTGGGGTAGAGAACCTCTAGAACAAGGTGTATTTGTAGAGAGAGAGAGAGAGAGAGAGAGAGAGAGAGAGAGGCAGCCGGATCTAGGGTTTGGAGTGAAATGGAGATGAAAAAGTGATGTAGAATCACGTTGCTGAGAACTGATATATACAGAGCTCGCTTGAGCGAAGGAGTGGTCGCTCGAGTGACCAGACACAAAAGAACCTCGCTCGAGCGCAAGAAGCCTCGCTCGAGCAAAAAATGCAAAGTTTCAGGTCTACAACCCAGACGCACGCTCTAGCACAAGAGTGCTCGCTTAAGCGAAGGAAAACAAAACACAAGGTCTCGCTCGACCGCAAGAAAGCTTGCTTGAGCGAAGAATGCTCACCTTCAGGTCCAAAAGAGACGCAGACGCACGCTAGAGCGCAAGAAGCCTCGCTCGAGCGAAGAGACACACCACGCAGGGCTTGCTTGAGCACAAGAAAGCTCGCTCAAGCGGAAGCTACGTCTGAAGAAAAACCTGAGAACCTACAATTCTCGCTCGAGCGCAAGAACCTTTGCTCGAGCGAAGAAGCAAACACCCAAGGCTCGCTTGAGCGCAAAAAGCGTCGCTCAAGCGAAGTAGCCAAATCTTGGGCAGCAACCATTTGTTCTAACTCACAACCAACCTGTTCCAAACTTAACCAACACATTCCAAAACTCAAATACAAAGAATAAATGATGGAAACAAGGCATAGACAACAACATACAACCACGAAACCTGAGTCCGGAACACAACAAAAGAAGAGGTAAAACCTGGAACGCTATAAAAGCTATATTAAACTTTCATTTTCAATTAATTGAATTATAATTAAAAAAACTAACAAATAGCAGTAATGGTATAATGGGATAGAAAGATGATAAAAATAAATAACACAATGATATTTAAAAGTTTTAAATTTACATAGTTATACAAAAATCTAATGTTATAGTAAAATCTTGAATTCTCAATAAATTTTCACATTTTCTATAAAATAAAATGACAATAAAAAAAAATTGATACCCATTTTTTTTACTTCAATTGTATGAATTTTATGGTATGCATTGAAGAAAACAAAATCCGATCAAAATCCTTAGCACAAAATGGACATAGATACTTCGATTGCAACCATAATTACCAATATTTTTTCTCTACCATACAAACCTGTAAATAAACACATAACCTCACTAAAACCGAAACCAACAGTAGAGAAATAGAATCACACAGGGAAAAAAAAAAAATTAAAAAATAAATAAATTTATGAAATGGTAGGATAGTACCCCCAACTTAGACCTCGTCCCGCCTAATCCGTTAGCTCCTTCGTCAGTGCCCGCGAAATCTAGGAGTTGGGATGACTAATCAGATTATTCTTTAAATAAGACTTGAAAATTGATTAATTTTTTCCATTATGTAATTTAAAATTTTGATAGATATATATCAGAAAAATAGATAAGGGTAAATTACATTGACACCCCCTGATATTTATTACAGTTCTCCCTTCACCTTTTAGAAATTACAACCTCCTCCCTGAGATTTAAAGTTTCATTACAGATTGCTCCCTCAGTTAAGTCAACTAATAGATTTTGTTGATGTCATCAATTTAATTTTTTTAAATACCAATTTTGCCCTCACTGGGTAAATTACATTGACACCTCTCACATTTTAGAAATTACAATCCCCTCTCCAAGGTTTAAAGTAACATTACCAATTGCCCTCTCGGTTAGTACTAGTTGAAAAAAAAAATTAATTGGAAAAAAAATTATTTCGAAAAAAAATTAATTGAAAAAAAATTTGGTTAGTCAAAATTTTAAATTTCTGTTTAAAAACCAACGTAAACTCATTTTTTGAATTTATGTTTTTTCCTCAAATTTACAAACTGAGACAACCATTTATAAACTAAAAAAATTATCAAACAAGTTTTTATGACAGTTTTTAAAATTTTTGTAAATATAAATTGAAAACTGAAAATGAAATGGTTACCAAACAGGCCTCAAGTGGTAAAAATATCGTAAAATTAACAAATAATTAAATAAGTTACCAATGTAAAAAATGATTTATCAAAAGATTCTTAGGCTATGTATGGTTTGATTTTTAGAAAAAAAAAATCAAAAATTAAAAATTAATTTGGTTAAGAAATAAAAAATAAAAAATAATTATCATTTTTATATAATTTTTATCTTTCGAGTGGTTAGAAGTAATTTTTTACAAATTAAATATATTTCTTTATATTTATTTTTATTAAATTAGTTTTTTTTTTTAATGTCAGGGGGGATTCGTATTAAATTTAAACCTCGGGGGGTGTCAATTTAATTTACCCTTTAAAGTATATGTAAAGGTTAAGGGTAAATATGTCATTTTAACTTAAAAGTTAACACTATCAAATAATTACACTGACAAGGGGGGGTCAGTGTAATTTTCCAAATGTGAGGGGGAACTGTAATAAACATAAACCTTAGGGGTGTTAGTGCAATTTACCCAATAGATAATTATGTTACTAAATTATAATTCAAATTTAGATATTATCATATTTTTTTTGAGATCCATATCCAAATTCTTATCTTTTTTTTTTATTTTTATATGGTTTCTATTTGTTTTTTTTTTTAATTTATTTAAGATGGAGTCGTGGTATAGTGATCCCGTTTTTTTCCCATTTGGTTGTTGTATTTCGGACTTAGGTTCTGTGGTGTTGGTTGTTGTATATATCTTATTGTCGTCCTTTAATTCTTTATATTCGAGTTTTGGGATGTGTTGGGCAGGTTTGTTACAGGTTGGTAGTCCTCGCTCGAGCGAGCTCTGTGTTTTAGATCCATCGCTCGAGCCAGGGTTCCTTCGCTCGAGCTAGAGTTGGGTGTTGTGTCTGGTGGCTCGAGCGAGAAGTCTTGCGCTCGAGCTTGCGTCTACGTCTGGTTCTGGACCTGATGGTTACAATTCTTCGCTCGAGCGAGCTTTTCTTCGCTCAAGCGAGCGAGGTCTATGTTTTGGGTTCCTTCGCTCAAGCAAGCTTTTCTTCGCTCGAGTATGCTTCTGGGTTGCAGACCTGAAGCTTCGATTTGTTAGCTTGAGCGAGGCTTTCTACGCTCGAGCGAGGTTTCTTTGTGTCTGGTCGCTCGAGCGACCACTCCTTCGCTCGAGCGAGCCTCGAATATATCGGTTCGCAGCAACAGCTTCTTCTTCACTTTTTCTACATCTCTTTTCTTCTCAAACCCTAGATCGGCTACCTCTCTCTCTACATTTAACTTCTCTCAAAAATACACCCAGTTCTAGTGTGTTTCTAGCCTAGTCCCTTTGTAAGAAAGGTTGTGCTTGGTGTGGACTTCACTTTGATCTGAAATTTTTTTGGTTTGGAGCATCTTGGCTTTTCTCCATCTTCTCCATTTGGTCTCTTCATTTTGAGGTAGGGATAACCTACTCTATTCTATGAGTTTTAACATAAATTTTGGTCATTTTGATTAGATGGTGTTGTTGGTAAATTTTGGAAAAAGTTAGGGTTTGATGTGTAATTTATAAAAGAGGGGTTTTGTGTTTTAAAGCTCCATATGCATATAAGGCCTTGGGAATATGAGTTTGTGAGTTAAATTGGTGGAATTTGGTCTTTGGATCAATAATTGGAAAAAAAAGGGAAAATGCCCTAATTATGTTGAATTATTAATTTGAATAATTAATTTGGGGAAATATGAGATTGAGTTGATAATTATGAAATTGGGAAATTATGAGGTTGATTGGTGTAGTTGGATAAATTAATCACTCACCTATGAAAATGTTGTTATTTTATTTGTTTGATAATTATATTATCTGTTTATAGATAACTGCTTTGGGTTATCGGTGGAAGATAGTCTTGATTGTTGTAGACATTGTATGATGATTAGGGAAAACTGAAACTAATTACATTGAATATGTCATTGAATATGGCGGTTGGAATAATACAGTAAATGTGTGTATTGATTGATCATTGTATATGATAAGTGTTTAAATACATTGTATATGTATATTGTTTGGGAAGAGATAGGGAATGTACTCCATGGTTGGAGAGGAGATAGGGGATGGACTCTCAAACCTGTTTGGGAGGAGAAAGGGGATGGACTCCACTGATACAGCAAATCTGTGTATCACTTGAAGTATGGAAGTGTTTTAATATGTGTTACAGTCACATTGAATTGTTTGGCGAGGTTCTGAGCCATAATTATGAATAAAAAATGTATAAGTGAAGGAAATTGAAATGAAAAATGGGTGTACTTGATATTGAATTGAAAAGTATTGTAAGTTGGTTTATATGTGTTAACAATATATCAAATGCTATTGTTTTAATTATTTCTCATACTTTGTTTAATATATCTCTACTGGGTATTGACTCACCCTATATGGGACATCATTTTCAGGTTCAGGTGATATGCCACCTCCAAGGTCGTAGCTTGGGAGGCTTAGAGACTTGAAAATCTTTTTGTTGTTTACCTTTTTGTGTATTATATGTAAATTCAAGCTGAGGGTTTATTGTGTTTGAGTTAGTACTCTCATTTTTGTAATCAAATATTGGCTTGAAAAGTTGTAAGCCCGTAGGGCATTTACTTTTGTTGTCAACATGTAATACTTTTGTGATAAATACTCTAATAAATAGATGTACACTTTATTCTCTTGAATATATTGTCAATTTCTTGTATCTTGAAGGTATGAATTATGGGTTTATTTTGAGGGCGTTACATGTGGGTTTTAATGTTTTTTAAAATTTAATTTATCTGGGGTTTCTATTTGTTTTTAATTATTATTGTTTAGGTAAGTTATGATGTGAGTTAGATATGTGATTGACATGTGAGTTTTATTAATTTAAAATATGATGGTGAGAGATATTTTCAAATTTGATTTGTTTAGATAAATTTTTAAAAAAATTTAAATTTAAAAATTGGATATTGAGATCCAAAATAAAGATTTTAACTGAATAAATAAAAATCAAATTTATTAATTTTATCTGTTTGTATATCTGATTTTTAGTTTTTTTTTTTTTTTTGCTATGTTATAATATAATATATAAGATATAGATAGATATCCACAACTTTCATGAAAAATATTATCTTATTTTTTGGGGAACAGAAAAGAAAGACAACTTTTAATATTCTTTTTTAGAAATCAGGGACAGAGATTATGATGGAGAGATTATGAAATATTTTTCTTATCTTTCCATTTAAAATCCATAAATTAAGGAATAATTATTATTTCTAAAATAATTAAACAAATAAATCAGTCAATTGTTTTTTTAATCTATTTTATAAATTGAAAAATCAATAATTTTAGAATATTGACTAATATGTCTCATTAAGTAATTTAGAATTTTGATAGATATACATAAAAAAAATAGATGATTATATTACTAAATCATAATTCAAATTTAGATATTATTATATCTTTTTGAGATCCATATCTAAATTCTTATCTTCTTTATTTTTGTGTGGTTTCTATTTGTTTTTTTTTTAAATTTATTTTAGATGGAGTTTTGGATTTCTATTTTTTAAAATTTAATTTATTTATGGTTTCTATTTATTTTTAATTATTATTATTTAGGTAAGTTATGATGCGAGTAAAATATGTGATAGATATGTGAGTTTTATTGATTTAAAGTATGATAGTTGGAGATATTTTCAAATCAGATTTATTTAGATAGACTTTATAAATTTTTAAATTTTAAAATTGGATATCGAGAGGCAAAATAAATATTTTAACTAAATAAATAAAAATCAAATTTATTAATTTTATCTGTTTGTATATCTGATTTATTTATTTTTTGGTTATGTTTAATATAATATAGATAAGATATAAATGGATACCCATAACTTTCATGAAAAATATAATATGATTTTTTTGAGGAGAGAAAAGAAATGCAAGTTTTAATATATTTTTTTTAAAAATTGGTGAGAGAGATTATGATGCATGAATTATGGGAGAAGTTGAAAAAGGTACTGCAATAACAATGAAATAAGTCAAAAAGGCTTGTGGGTTAAGAGAAGTCAATAAATCCTAAGGTTTTTTTTTTTTTTTAAAATCAAAAAATTAGAAAATTAAGATTGGGCTATTACAACTTCCACAAGGCTTGTGGGTTAGAAACCCCATTTTCCTTATATAATATATAGATATGAAGGTTTCAAAATATTTTCAAACTTTCATCATTTTCTTTTAATTTTTTTTTATCTCATTTCATTTTAAATTTCAATAATTTTTTTGATTTTATATGAATTACTTTAAATTTTTATCAATTTTTAAAAGAATTTCATTCTTATCCCAATTTTTTTTTTCCTTTTCACCAATTTTGATGGAAAAAACAATAATTTTACATATTTCATCTTTTTAAATTTTTATCAAATTATAATTTGATAAAAAAATATTAAGGATTGAAGATTCTCTTAATTAGAATTATGATGAAATAACATCTTGAAATAGTCAAAGTTTAAGTATGTGATTGGTTGAAATGTATAATTTAATTAATTCTCTTCTCATATTTGTATAAAAATTGACACTTATAACTACATCATTATAAGTTAGATTATAGAAAAAAAAAATTGAGGTGTCAAATATTTTCCATTTGTAAATATCCTACATATTTAAAAAAAAAAAAGAAAAAAAAATGTGTAGCTTTTGGATATGTATTTGTTTTATGGACATAAACAATTGATGTTTCAATTTAAAAATTAAAAAGTAAAAAAAAAAATAGATTGGATTTTTTATAGATAAAAGAAGCTATCTAACTCTTCTATATACTATTTAAGACGGAATATTTAATCACATAAAAAAATAAAAATTATATTTAGAGATTATCCCTATATATTATGCTATTATATACAACTATAGTTGTAACAAATTAATTATAATATATATGAAAAGTTATATTTAGTTTTTATTTTCAATTAATTGAATTATAATTAACAAACTAACAAATAGTTGTAATTGTATAATGAGATAGAAAGAGGATAAAAATAAATAATACAATGATATTTAAAAATTTAAAATTTACCCAATGTTATAGTAAAATCTTGAATTCTCAATAAATTTTCACATTTTCTATAAAATAAAATGACAATAAAAAATAAAAAATTTTGATACCATTTTTTTTTTACTTCAATTTTATGGTCTTTATTGAAGAAAACAAAATTCGATCCAAATCCTTGGCACAGAATGAACATAAATACTTTGATTGTAACCATAATCATCAATAATTTTTCTCTACCATGCAAACCTGTAAACAAACACATAAACTTCAATAAAATTGAAACCGAAACCAAACCAACAACAAAGAAAGAGAATCACATATAAAAAAAATAAAATTAAAAAACAAATAAATTTATGGAATGAGAGAATGTTACCTCCAACAACTTAGACCTCACCTAACCCAATCCGTTAGCTTATCCGCCAGTACCCGAGAAGTTTAAAAATAAAATATATGAACAGATAAAATTAATAAATTAGATTTTTCTTTATTCAGTTAAAATATTTTTTTTGCTTCTCAATATCAAATTTTAAATTTTAAAAATCTATAAAGTCTATCTAAACAAATCTGATTTGAAAATATCTACCGCTATCATACTTTAAATCAATAAAAGTCATATCATAACTTACCTAAATAATAATAATTAAAAACAAATAAAAACAACAGATAAATTAAATTTAAAAATAAAAATAAAAATTCACAACTCCATCTAAAATAAATTGAAAAAAAAAAAAATAGAAACCACACAAAAATAAAGAATATAAGAATTTATATATGAATCTCAAAAAGATATAACAACATCTAAATTTGAATTATGATTTAATAATATAATTATCTATTTTTTTATGTATATTTATCAAAATTTTAAATCACTTAATAGGACAAATTAATTAATTTTCTAAAATTATTTATTTTTCAATTTTTAAAATAATTTTTTTAAAAAAATATTGACTGATTTATTTATTTAATTATTTTAGAAATAATAATTATCCTTTAATTTATGAATTTCAAATGGAAAGATAATAAAATATTTCATAATCTCTCCATCCTAATCTCTCTCACCGATTTCTAAAAAAAATATTAAAACTTGCCTACCTTCTCTCTTTCCCAAAAAATGAGATAATATTTTTCATGAAAGTTGTGAATATTTATCTATATCTTATATATTATATTATAACATAACAAAAAAAAAAAAAACTAAAAATCAGATATATAAACAGATAAAATTAATAAATTTTATTTTTATTTATTTAGTTAAAATTTTTTCTTTTGCATCTCAATATCTAATTTTAAATTTTATAAATCTTTAAAGTTTATCTGAACAAATCTAATTTGAAAATATCTCCCACCATCATACTTTAAATCAATAAAACCCACATGTCTATCTCATATCTAACTTACATCATAACTTACCTTATAGCGATCCTAGTTTTCCCTCCATTGTTTATTGTATTCCGGACTCGGTTCCATGGATCTCTGTTGTTGTCTATATCGCATTTCCATCCTTTAATTCTTTGTATTTGAGTTTTGGGATGTGTTGGGCAGGTTTGAAACAGGTTGGTTGGGTGTAGGAACAAATGGTTGCTGTCCAGATTTTGGTTTCTTCGCTCGAGCGAGGCTTTTGTCGCTCGAGTGAGCTTCGTGTTTTAGTTCCTTCGCTCGAGCGAGCTTTGGGTGGTGTGTCTCTTGGCTCGAACGAGCACTCTTGTGCTCGAGTGTGCGTCTACGTCCCTTTTTGACCTGATGGTTGTGTTTATTCGCTCGAGCGAGCTTTCCTTCGCTCGAGCGAGCGAGCTCCATGTTTTGGGTTTATTCACTCGAGCGAGGACTCCTGCGCTCGAGCGTGCTTCTGAGTTGCAGACCTGAAGCTTCGCATTGTGCGCTCGAGCGAGGCTTCTTGCGCTCGAGTGAGGTATTTGATGTGTCTGGTCGCTCGAGTGACCACTTCTTCGCTCGAGCGAGCCTCGAATATATCAGTTGCAGCAGCGTGTTTCTCCTTCAACTTTTCATCTCCTTTTTCCTCAAAACCCTAGATCCGACACACTCTCTCTCTACATACACCTTCTCTCTAGAAATACACTTGGTTCTTGGGTGTCTCTACCCTAGTCTCTTTCAAGAAAAGGTAGAGCTTCGCGTGGGCTACGTTTTGATTTGAAAAAGTTGAGCTTTGGAGCACTTTGAGTTTCTTCCTCCTTCTCCTTTGAGCTCTTAGATTTAAGATAGGGATAAACTACTCGTCTTTATGAGTTTCAACAAAAATTTTAGTCTTTTTGTATAAATGGTGAAATATGAAAATTTTAGGGAGTTAGGGTTTTGAAATTTAAATTATAAAAGACGGGTTTTGTTAATGTGGAGTTCCATGTGCATATGAGACCTTGGAAAATGGGGTTATTGTTGTAGGATTGATGAAATTGAACCCTAGGGTTGATGTTTAAGAAGAGGGGGAAAATGCCATAATAATGTTTAAATAATTAATTTGGGGAAATATGGAAATATGAAATTGAGTTGAAAATCATAAAATTGAGAAATTATGAGATTGAATGATGTAGTTGGATTGATTAATCACTCACCTATGAAATTGTTGATAACTTATCTGTTTGATAAATTTATTATCTGTTTAGAAATAATTGTTTTGGGCTATCAGTGGAGAATAGTCTTGATTGTTGTAGACACTGTATGTTGATTAGGGAAACTGAAACTAATCAATTGGGTTATGTCATTGAATACGATGGTTGAATTAACACATTGAATATGTGTTTGGATTGATCATTGTATATGATAAAGCGTTTAAATACATCGCATATATATCTTGTTTGGGAGGAGATAGGGGATGTACTCCATGGTTTAGGAGGAGATAGGAGATGTACTGTCACGACCCAACTCCAGGGGCGTAGGGTTGGAATTGCAACTTACTAACTTATTCTTATTCGAAGCAAATTAAGCTGCGCAAGCGAAAATAAAAAAATAATTAAATAGAAATTGTATTTCATTTTTATTATTTAAGAAAGAGGAAATACATTTCTAGGGCTTTCATTATTTTATTATTCGGTGACTAGCCCCGAATAGAAACAAAAGGGAGCAGAAATATAAAAAAAAAAGAAAGATAAAATAGTGATTCAATATCAGTCCATATGCAGGTTCTATTTTGTGGGGTTATGGATTCCCCTATATCTCGTCACCTGAAAGGGGTAACAGCTATAAGCACACAGCAGAGTGAGAAATATTATGCCAAGAGTGTAGGGAATACAAAATAACCATGGATAATCAGTTAGGCTAAAATATTTACATAATTTAATTTGAAATAACAATTTATTTAAAATGGCAGAATACAGAAATCATGTACATAAATAATCATAACCACGGTATAAAACAGAACAGAACAGAGGTCATAGAAGTGACAGTCAGAACAGAGGTCATAGAAGTGACAGTCAGAACAGAGGACCACAAAGTGGTCAAATAGAGACCAGTGGTTATTTAAGTCCCCCAAGGCGTGGGACTCCCGTGGTGGTACGTACAAAACATAATTGTTTATAAGGTTATAGTCAAATATATACTAAAAGTTAAACAAACATATCCATGGGTTTCCTTTTAAGTAAATAGAGTTTAGAAAGTAACCCACGTAACTGAAACATTTATAGACATAACTTTAATTTATATAACTTAATAAATATAACTTGTATAAAATAAGCAATGGTAACTCAAAACATTCGTAAAACATATAATGGTAAATCAAGGTATAATATAACTCACCTTAGTTATAACCCTTAACCTTACTTTACTATCAGAACTTCCTTACTATAAGTTTCTTTCTCTCGGTTTTTCACTCTTTCTTTCCTTTTTTTTTCTTTCGTTTTTTCCCTTCTCTTTATTTACAACACCTTTGCCCCTTTTATACTGCAACCCGAGCCTTGATGTGAATGCCACGTAACCTCTCTAAATGGAGGCATCATTAAGCTAGTAGATTGAGCCTTAATTGTAAATTCAATTCACAGATTTGCATCTTACTAGATAAGTATAAATCTCCTCAATATATATATATGTACTTGGGCCTTTTTGCTTGGGCCAATATTTGCAAGGCATTTGCTGGGCCAACATTAGCTTAAACTTTTATTATTCATTTTTATTTTCTCTTCTTCTTTTTATTTATTTATTTACTTGTTTTGGTGCTAAATTTTTCAATGTATCCAATTAAATTACATCTTATCATTGTATTATTATTCCATATTATTTATTTACTATTTTTAACTGTAATTTAACCCAACTAGTATTATAATTCCATAAATGTGTCAACTTGTCCCCAAATAATTTCTAATTAATCCTATATTTGATAACCCAATGCCAAATTAGATTTATATATTTATTTATTTAATAGTCTATCATCACAAGCAACCATAATTATATATAACTCTAAATATTTATGTGGTACTTAATTAAACGTTCGGGGTGTCACATGTACTCCCAAACTTGTTTGGGAGGAGATAGGGGATGGACTCCATTGATAACTAAGTTGGCCGAAGTGTGCAGGGTGAAAGTCCTGAAATATTAATTACGTTTGCATAACGTAGATGAATTGAAGTATTGAAGTGGTAATAATATGAGTTGTAGTCTCATATTAAATTGATTATATTTAAAGTATTGATAGTATGAGTTGTAATCTCAGTTTGAACCGTTCAGATAAACAATGAACCATATCTATGAATTGGGTTGGATAATGAAACGGAAAGGGATTGAAATATGGTTGTAACTATGGATTGGTTATGGAAGAGATGTACGTTGATTTATATGAGTTAAACATTTATCAAATGCTAATGTTTTAGTTAATTCTCATATTATGTTTAGCGTATCTATACTGGGCTTTGGCTCACCCTATATGGGACGTCATTTTTCAGGAACAAGTGATATACCCCCTCCAAGGATGTAGCTTAGGAGGTTTAGAAGCTGAAAGCTTATTTTTTGTAGTTATCTTTTGTATTACATGTAATTCAAGCCAAGGGTTTAATCTGTTAAGAGCTAGAACTCTCTTTTTGTTGAGACCAAGTGTTGACTTGGAAAGTTTGTAAGCCCGTAGGGCATTTACTTTTGTTGTCAACATGTAATACTTTTTGTAAAAAATACTCTGATGGATGAATATATTTTACTTTCCTATGTCTATGGATATCATGTATGATTGAGTTATATGTTTTTATTTTGAAGGCATTACATACCTAAATAATAATTAAAAACAAATAGAAATCATTGATAAATTAAATTGAAAAAAAAAATAGAAACCCACAACTCCATCTTAAATAAATTAAAAAAAAAAAACAAACCAAATAGAAACCACACAAAAATAAAAAATAAAAAGATAAGAATTTAGATATGAATCTCAAAAAAATATGACAATATCTAAATTTAAATTATGATTTAGTAATATAATTATCTATTTTTCTTATGTATATCAATCAAAATTTTAATTCACTTAATGGGATAAATTAATCTATTTTTAAGTCTTATTTAAAAAATAATCTGATTAGTCATCCTAACTCCTAGACTTCGCGGGTACTGGCGGATGAGCTAACGGATTGGTTAGGTGAGGTCTAAGTTGTTGGAGGCAACATTCTCTCATTCCATAAATATATTTGTTTTTTAATTTTATTTTTTTTCATGTATGATTCTCTTTCTTTGCTGTTGGTTTGTGCTTGCGGTAGAAGGAATGAGAGTTTTTTCTTGCCAAGTTACGCCGTTCAAATAGCTGTTAGGTTTTTGATAAAGAACACTTTGGATAAATGAATAAAATGTATGAATGAATGACTACATGTATGCTTGAATATATGTATAAATGTACGTATGTTTTGAATGTATGTATAAATGTATATATGTCGATCATAGGATGAGGGGGGGTGAGCTAAAACCCAGAAAGGAATTCAAACAAATCATAACGATGGGCCACGGTATTGTTACCCCCGGGCAAGGCCTGTAGGCCGCAGTATTATGACCCTCGGGCATGGGTGTAGGCCACGGTATTATGACCCTGGGCAAGGGTGTAATATATTGTCGAGTGCAAAGATTGCTTCCAAATATGGACTTTCGTGCCGAGCTAGAAATATTTCTATATGCTGAGCACGGAAATGATTGCCTGAACCAAATAAGACAGATTAAATAAAGTAGATACATCAGCCAAAAAATAGACCACGGTATTATTACCCCCGGGTGAGGGTGTAGGTCACGGTATTCTAACCTTCGGGCGTAGGTATAGGCTGGGGTATTCTAACCCTTGGGCATGGGTGTAGGCCGCGGTATTCTAACCCCCGGGCATGGGTGTAGGCCTTTGCTGATGGTGCTCCATGCTGAGTGCGAAGATTACGCTGTACTCTGAGACTTTTACTGACTTTAAGTGGCGACCGAGTGCCAATATGGCAAAGACTTTGAATAATGCATCCTGTACCAAATAAGGTGGACGTTTTAATCACCAATAATGTTGCTTCGCTTATATGGAATTGCCAAGTAGATATTGGGCCAACTATGTAATTGTCGAGTTGCTCGGTTTGCGATTAGTCCAAGGTAGACTTGCCCCATTGTTTTTGAATGACAGGTGTTAGTCGGAAGGAATGCAGATTCCCATTGCCCTATGTTGTAGGGAAAATTCGGCTTTAGTAAAATGATAGCGAACTGCTGACTGCCAAATGCGAATTACCGACTGCCAAATGCGAATTGCCGACTGCCAAGTGTGTAATGTATTGCCCCAAAACTGGCGCTTGCTTGGAGCGGTGTGAAAATGAGCGGGAGTGTGTAACTCAAGTAAATGTTGTAATGTTTGTACCAAGTTGGCCGAGTATGCATGCATATCAAAGGTGCCGAGATGATATTGCCAAGTAAATTTGATGCACTGCCGAGTAACTAGTGTCAAAACATCGGTGTCTTTCATATATAATGTGATTTTGCCGAAAAGTTGGTCAGCTACACTTGGGTCGGTGATTGTGCTGATCTTTTGGCCGGTGATTTTTCTTGGCTTCGTGGTGTGTCGGCATCACTTCGGAGTTGGATTTGCTAAAAACTTGGTTGGCAATGGTTGCCAATTTATTGAAATTAAGATTCTTATGGAAGTTGAGATTCTTGTCCAACGTATATTTGCCCTATTGCTTTTGAATAAGATTGCTTATTCGGAAGGAATAAAATTGACTTGGGCCAAAATTGCTGAGTAGGCCAATAACAATTTGAAATGGATTCCGTGCCCCTGTTCAGTGCCGTGGTGAAATCGGAATGAAGTCGAGACAAAGTAGGGTGCTTAGTGATATGTGAAGTGAGCCATTGCACTCAATTTTTTGAATAAATTCTGTAATATATATATATATATATATATTTTTGGAGCTGAATTTGCAAATTCTGACTGTACGGATGGACCCGGAATGTATCAGATAGCTGGAAAGGACTATTGGATCGCTGTGATCAGACTCCTGATGGCGTAATTATAGCCAAAATGGATTTAACAGCTTAGATCACTAGGATGTAACGCAACCGCGAAGCACATGATTATTTCTTCACATATTGCTGGATCGTCTTCTCCAGCGAAAGAATTCATTTTCTGGGCAAACTTTGAGCGGGCCGTATGGCTTCGTTTGAGCTTCGATTTTGATGCGGTTTGCTGTGTTGGACTCGTCTCAATGAGTACTTCACGTTGGTATGGGCAAAACTTGAGTTTGACAGCTTCGAAAATTTCAGTTGTCAAAAAATGTGAGCCGTATCGCAATTTTCGACATACTTTGGTTACTTCTTGACTTCTTGGTTGGTGGGTTTGGACTCTTTGAGCCGATATGAATCCTGTGGTATGTTTAGATGTGGATTTTGGCAAACCGAGATTATAGTTCTATGCCGAGTTATTAGTGCTGAATAAGTCACAAACTTGCCGGATATTGTTGCGGAATAATATTGATGTCAAAGAATGTGCCGAATAAGAAATGTTGCGAGCTGAATAATGTAGATAACGGAGCGGGATTGTCCGATGCTGACGTATGGGCAACCGAGTAGTATGGCACCACGGAGCAACTTTGTCGCTTTTTCGGGAAATTTGCTATGAATCTCGACACTGGCGAAGTGCACATGCAATGGCTTAAATGCTGAATAACTCTTGCCGAAATGATTTGGTCGCCTTGTCTTCTTTGTCTTCGTCGAGAGCTTGGTTGGCAATGATCACTCATTAGCTCTTTGCTTATGTCGAAAATATTTCTTTATACCTTGGTATCTTTATTTTGGCAACGTGGTCGATTGGCTATTTGATGTTGCCGAATAATTTGATTAAAGTGCTAGCGCCGAACTTCGAAGGCAGAGATGAACTGGCAAGGTGATGGGCCCATGCTGACACCGAGTAAATAATATTGCGAAGTGAGATTGAAGCGAGTCAGCCATTTGTTAGGCAATGTAACATTAGATCGCCATTGTCCTATTTCGGTGACTGATCAATTGCCGAATTGGAGTTGGAAGGAGATGCATAAAGGTTGAATATTATCATTTGTGGTGACGAAGTTGTAATCACTTCGTGTGGCATCAACATTTGGCCGAGCTATATGCGTTTAAGCAACCTCTGATTTGCCGACATCCTTTCTTGGGTGGTTTGTGAAGAACATTCTGGAGAGAGGAGTTGATTGTCTATCTAAACTTACTCAATTGAGATGGGTGCAAAGTGATTGCCAAACTGATGAAGCTGGGATGATGTCAGCCGAGTCGATTGATCTTGACGCCGAGTAGATAATACCATCATTTTTAGAAAACTCGATGTCGAGGTGACGAAAATTCGGGTTTGGTTTGAAGTATGGGTTGGCCCTTATAATTCCGTCAGCGTTGAACTTGTTGCATTCAACGAAGTGGAGGGGCCCGATCTTGGTGGGGTAATTTCTTGGTGCTTTACTTTGCCAAAAACCTTGCTAATAGATGAAATAAAGACCCACTGTAATCATGAGGTGCTCGTTGCTTTTAAGCCGTGGTATGGAGATGGCAGCATTGCCGAGCAGATAGGATGCGTAAGTGCCAGTTTTACGTGCATTTGGTAGTGCGTGTTCGGTGTTGTCTTCTCGGCATTGTTGTTCAAAAGGGTGTCATACAAAGGGACAGGTAATTGGAACGGCCGGTGAACGCAGAATGGTTTAGTACAAAGATCCATGTGTGGTCATGCCAAGTAGCCTTCTGCAGGGTTCGCCGCAGCTAGACTGGGTTGAAGAGATGCCGAGTTGTGTTGCAACGATGGGCAACTTGGGGAGTGTAGTGATACCGAGAAAGGTAGAAGAGCTACCGAACATGGTTTGCTAAACAACCTTTGTTGGAATACTTGTGATTCTAGTGTCAACCTGGCTGTCGGCCAGACTTCTTTACGCATGCAACTTGTTCAGTTTTGTCGAGATTTTGGTCGGCATCAAAATGAGTCATTTATGACAAATGAATTCTTATGTATATATATATATATAGAGAGAGAGAGAGATTGCCTCAGACTAGCACAAATTATGAACTAAAAACCTTAAAAATTGTTTTATAATAACTCATGGCCCTGTTTATGTTATTTTCGTCTAGAGAAAGAAAAAGTGAAAAAGTGAAGACCAATTTTGTTTTTAACATAGGTACACAGCTACGTTAACAATCAACTGCAAGGTAAGTGTTGAGAAACAAAGAATAAACAGATAAATGGTAGACTACATATGAATTTGGCCGAGCAGTCCCATTTGTAATGCCGACAAGTTGTTGTCACCAAGAAAAGTATGAAATCCATTTTTAGAGAGAATGAAAATGTAAAAGCAGATCCACATAATATGTGCCGACTACTCTTCTCAGAATGTCGAGATAGATATTAAACAAATGTTTGGACCAAATCTATGAGCATCAATATGTAGTGGACCAAATCTATAAGCATAAATTCAGAAATGAGATTTAGAATAACAAGAGAGTTGACAAACAACGCAATAAAGAGTTGTTGTTGCTCAGTTGGTTGATAGACAAGCCAAATAAAGTGCCGAATTAAATGAGCCTTTCAGTTTTAACAGTTTACTCCGATCTCATTTCGATCCCGCTGAGAAGATAGTGGTGCCGAATATCTTGATTAATAAACTTTTAGAGAGAGAAAGTAAAGACCCAATTGTGGATTCCATAAAAATTGCTAGTATAGACGTATGTATATCTCAAGAATTAATTATAAAATAAACTCCTTTGAGGCAAAAACTAAATAAACAATCCTGGGGTGGGTTTGACTGAGCAACCCTTTTGATAATGCCGAAAAGAAGCTCCCACAAACATAATTTGAAACCCATTTTTAGAGAGAGAAAATGAAGATGCAAAAGTAAATCCATGAGCACTATTTTATTATAACACTTTTCATCAAGATTTACCATGAAAAAAGAAAAGAGATTCCATGGAGTTTGTCAGTACACACAGATATATGTATACAATTCAAGAATCAATTTCACAGTAATTTTATAATAAGTTTCATTAGAGAGAAAATTCAAAGCTTGGCTGTGGCTCGTGATAACCATCAAAGTGTTGTAGAGTGTTTACTTACAGTAACATGTTTGTTGTGTTCTTCGTTGATCTCATTCAGTCTTTCCCACAGATGGCGCCAATTGTGAGACCATGAAATATCCTCCCACATGGATTGTAGAGATCCAACGAAGAGATGAACTTGGTCCTGGTACACCTGCAAAGACGAGCATGATCGGCGCCACCCAACTGGGGTAGCCGGCCAGAGGCACTTCGATGGTGAAGTCAGTCCTCTGTTAAGCAGAATGAAAGTCTAGAAAGAGAGTGATTGGTGTGTAGTGTAGGGAAAGAGAACATACCTTCCACTTGGGATGGCCCCTCCTTTATGTAGATGGGGGGTGTAATATTTATTTGGGCTGGACCGTTGTAGGCTTTGTTTGGGTTAGGCCCAATAAGCTTGTACCTATATTTTTCTGGCTCCCATAGTTTGGTTTTGGTTTTAGTTCGGTTTCGGTTTCAATTTTATTGAGGTTTATGTGTTTGTTTACCAGTTTGCATGGTAGAGAAGAATTATTGGTGATTATGGTTGCAATCGAAGTATTTATGTCCATTATGTACTAAGGATTTGGATCGGATTTTGTTTTCTTCAATAAAGACTATAAAATTGAAGTAAAAAAAAATGGGTATCAAATTTTTTTATTTTTTATTGTCATTTTATTTTATAGAAAATGTGAAAATTTATTGAGGATTCAAGATTTTACTATAACATTAGGTAAATTTAAAACTTTTAAATATCATTGTATTATTTATTTTTATCCTCTTTCTATCCCATTATACAATTACAGCTATTTGTTAGTTTGTTAATTATAATTCAATTAATTGAAAATAAAAACTTAATATAACTTTTCATATATATTACAATTAATTTGTTACAACTATAGTTGTATATAATAACATAATATATAGGGATAATCTCGAAATATAATTTTTATTTTTTTATGTGATTAAATAGTTCGTCTTAAATAATATATAGAAGAGTTAGATAGCTTCTTTTATCTCTAAAAAATTCAATCTATTTTTTTTTTACTTTTTAATTTTTAAATTGAATCAATTGTTTATGTCCATAAAAACAAACACATATCTAAAAGCTACACATTTTTTATATATATATTTTTTAAAATATGTAGGATATTTACAAATAGAAAATGTTTGACACCTTAAATTTTTTTTTCCATAATCTGACTTACAATGATGTAGTCATAAATGTCAATTTTTATACAAATATGAGAAGAGAATTAATTAAATTATACATTTCAATTGTAACGCCCCAAAATAATCCCACATAACTATTACATCAACCCATTTCCAAAATAAGATATGAACCATATTCCTTTGCAGAATTCCAAATGTTTTACAAAAGTAATTTCACATGCGATTATACATTCATTAATAAACTAGCACATGAATCTATAGCATGTAAAATCATTAAATCAAAACGAATAAGGCCCTCAAGAGCTTACAAGCTCCAAGGCAATAGCCTGGTTACACAAAATGGTCTCTCGGACCCAAACACATTAGCCCTAGGCTTTAAAAAAATTACAACCAAAACAAGAGAGCAATCTACTCTTCACAAATAAACCCACGCCCTCAACTTGGCAGGATCACCACATCTTTACCTGCACTAAATCCCATAGGGGTGAGCATAAAGCCCAGTAGAGAATTCTTACAAAGTATATACAGTTATGCAAATTCTCAAATAAAAATGCAAATGTAATGCCATGCAAAAGCCAATAATGAGAGGAATTTCATTTTAATGCACAATTTGAAAATTTCCAAGTTCTCCATAATGTCTTTCATTCTCATCAATTTCAAAGCTTCCAATAATTAAATCAATAGGGGCGTAAATATGACACTAGTAATCCCTAGGCTGGTGTTTGCAAGTAGACTCTACAAGTACTACAAAAACTGTCATTTTTACCGGTATTAATGGGAAGGCTCGACACCTATCCGCGCAGTTTTTTGGTCTTTCACCATGGATACTCAGGCCAACTTATCAAGATTAACTACACCCCCTATTCGGACTTACCACATATTTACCCCATGCCACATTTCCATAGTTCTTATTACGACTGAGAGGGTAATTTATACGTACATATAAATTGGGCCAAGCTACTTGATAGGCCAGTGTGGCCGAAGTCCAAAAGGCAGCAAGGCCTCGACGTCATGATTGTGGTTAGTCCGGTCGTCAGTTGGTCATGATCAGAAGATAGTTCGGTCCGAAGGAGTGTAGACCGGTCTAAGGTGTTCTGATGTAGACCGGTCTCCGAGTTAGATCGATGATAGCCCAATATGGCTAGCTCGGTCTGATTACACCATGAGCTGTTCAAAAGAAGCCGAAATAAGGGCAGTTGAAGGAAGAGCCGAACTAATGTTAGTTCGGCCCATACTGCGGTTAAGCATAGCCATGTTTATTTCGGTCTGATGGTAGTTCGACCATAAGAAAACCATCTCACTTGGTTTAAGCAGTGAGGGGCGTGTTGAGAGAAACATTATCTCTTAAGAGTATGAATCCTAGGAGGACTCTGCATGGAGGAGTAAGAGTCCTACTAGGATTGTGCTACACAAAACCTATAAGAGCTCACCAATATCACATTTGGAGAGGTAATGCAACTTAAATTCCTAAATACACAGAGCTTTTGCCTATTTGTCTTGTTTACTGACTTAGGCATCGGAGAGGTTTCCGGCACACCACCCGCCAGCTAGCTCACGTTTGTGTTTTCAGGTAGCAGAACGACATCGTACGGAGAAGCGCAAGCTTGATCAACAAGATTATACGAGAAGGTGTATTTCTTTCCCGTACAATTGGCGCCGTCTGTGGGAATTCAGACAAAAACAAAACCTCTGGATCAAGCTTTTCCTTTAGAAGAATCAATGGCAAACAATGAAGAGTTACCTCAGTCTGCCATTGACGGACAAACTCCAGATGGGGGTGCAAAGCACGAAGGTCTACCTTTGGTCCCTCCTATGGCGGACTTGGAGCAACGACAAAATCCCAAGAGGGATGCCAGGGGTAGAAGGAGGAATAACAGCCCTCATCCCTCTCGTTCGCAAAGCCCAGAAAGACAAAGGCGCAGGATTGATCCTCAAACTTTGGAGGATCGCGTCAGGGAACAGGACGAGTTGATACGGCGGATGGCGGCAGACATGGAATCTCTAAAACGTCAGGTGAAAGGAAAAGAAGTGGCGACAGGAGAGGGACGCAACAACAAGACGCCCCCTCGCCACTCAGAGGGTCGTAGTAGGAATTCTACACCCTCCCAAGCAGAGAACAGAAGCCTTAGGACAGGCGACACGCAATCCAGATCTTCCAGGACTCGTCACTCTAGGTCTGAGAGGACGAGATCTGAAAGGTCTTACACGGAAGGAAGCACTTACTGGCCCTCACATATGCACCAAACAAGGTCTAGACAGACGGAATTGCCTAGATCGTCCGACTTACGGACTGTGGTCGAAGAGAATGCACGATGGAGAGAGGACGCCAGGGCACGTGATCCACATAGAGTTTCTGCCTTACAGCAGTTGGCTCCTCGGACGCATGGAAGCGTCGAGGTTGGAATGCCAATACCGCGCCCTGCCTACGAACCAACGGACAAAGCATTGGCAAGGCTGCAGACCTCACCGTTTGTCCCAGCAATTGAGAACGTGCCCCTACCATCAGGCTTCCTTTAGCCCAAATTCACTACGTATGAGGGGAAGACGGACCCCTACTCACACTTGAGCCACTTTCGCCAGGTTATGGCTGTATACCGGCGAAACGAAGCCTTGATGTGCATCCTCTTCCCTTCCAGCCTTGGCGACTTAGGCTTGACTTGGTTTGAGAAACTCCCAGAAGGCAGCATAGCCTCCTGGGCGCAATTGGCGGAAATGTTTGTCACAAGATTCAGGACAAATACCAAAACTCCGGTGGAGATCGACCAGTTACTCTCCATCGACATGGGTGACAAGGAGACCCTAAGATCTTATAACAGTCGTTACTGGGAGACATTCAACCAGATTGGGGATTTCCCCACCAATCTCGCCATTGCACAATACAAAAGAGGCCTTCCAGTCGGGAATAGACTAAGGGACTCAATCACCATGACGCCGCCACTTACCATGGAAGCCCTGATGGAAAGAGTGCACCAGCACATCAGGGTGGAAGAGGATGGCGCACGCGCCAAAGCAAAATCGCGCAAGCCATGACACCGAAAAAAGAAGGCCTTAGCAAAGGTCAATGCGGTAGACCGGCCGAACAGAAACGGACGTGGCAGACGAGACAACGGAGAAGACCAAGACAAAAGATGGTTGAGAGTCCGCACTGCCATAACCACGGTCTTCAAGAAACTGATCTACCGAATTCTAAGTGAAATACGGGATGAGCCTTTCGTCAAGTGGCCAGCCAAACTAGGCGAGGCTCAGAAGGATTACGACGACAGATCGCGGTGCACCTTCCATAAAGAAAAGGGGCACCGCACTGAGAACTGCACGCCATTAAGACAGCACCTGGAGGAGTTGGTGGCAGCAGGGCACTTAGACAAATACATTGAAGGAGGGGTGCAACCAGCCCCCCAAGACCATAATAACCCCAACGGGATGCCAATCGACGCCCCACCCCAAGGCGTAATCAATGTGATACATGGAGTCTTCGAACCTGAGCGTATATGCGAGCTCAGAGGGTCGATCAAGAAGGCTGAGCACTTAAGGGAGGTACTAAGTGCTCAACCTATCATCAAAAAAGGGAAGACAGAAGCCAGAAACATCATGTCTTTTTCAGACAAGGACTTGGACAGGATATATTGCCCTCACAATGATGCTCTGGTTGTCACTCTCCGAGTCAAGGATTTTGACGTCAAGCGGATTCTGATTGACCAGGGTAGTTCATGTGAAATCATGTACTACAAGACATTTAAACAGTTGAAGTTGCAAGATAAAGACTTGGCACCTGCCGTATCTCCCCTGATTGGATTCAACTCCATGCCAGAATGGCCCATCGGCAAAATAATCCTCCCAGTCAGAGCAGGGAGTGTGACAAAGCAAGTGGAGTTCTGGGTGTTGAAGGTTCCCTCAACTTACAACATCATCTTGGGCAGAACGTGGCTGCATGCCATGCGCTCGGTGGCGTCATCCTACCACCAAGTAATGCGGTTCCCCAACGACGCCAGAGTAATAGAGGAAGTCTATGGAGATCAGATAATGTCGAAGCAGTGCTTTGCCACAGTGAGCGGCAGCCGCGCTGCCAAAGGATACGTTCATTCGGTGGAAGAACCGGAGAGTAATGAACTGTTCGCGGATGTTGGCAAAGCGGCTAGCTAGAAAGCGGTGAAAGACTTGGTAGAAGTAAGAATAGATGAAAAGAACCCGGATAAGTTCTTTTTGCTCGGTTCGTCATTATCCAGCGCTGAGAGGTTAGAGGTCTTGGAATTTTTGACCTTTAACATCGAAGTGTTTGCCTGGACTCCATACGACATGCCAGGCGTTGATCCCAACTTCATCTGTCACCAACTCAATGTCCACTCATCCGCCAGACCCGTCATCCAGCGCACCCGCAGATCGGCACTCCACCACGCCAAGATAGTGGCGGAAGAAGTGGGAAACCTACTGGAAGCAGGAGCAATCAGAGAGGTGCACTACCCCAGATGGATCTCCAACACCGTCGTAGTACCAAAGAAGAATGGCAAGTGGCGTGTTTGCGTCGACTACAAAACAGTCAACAAAGCATGTCCAAAAGACAACTTTTCTCTGCCACGGATAGATCAACTGGTAGATCTAACAGCGGGACACAACCGACTTAGCTTTCTGGATGCATACAGAGGCTACCACCAAATCGCCATGCATGAACCAGATCAGGAGGTGACATCCTTCACAACTCCAAGGGGACTATACTGCTACAAGGTCATGCCCTTTGGCCTAAAGAACGCATGGGCGACATTCCAGAGAATGGTCACCAAGATGTTTGAGCCGTTGTTAGGCAGAACAATGGAGGCTTACATCGACGATATGGTGGTCAAGAGCAAGGATGAGAATGACCACCTCAAGGACCTAAGTGAGATGTTTGAGATCCTGAAGAAGCATAAGTTACGCCTCAACGCATCGAAGTGTGCATTCGGAGTAAGATCAGGCAAATTCCTAGGCTTCTTGGTGACCAACCGAGGTATAGAAGCAGACCTTTCTCAGATCAAGGCAACACAGGATCTGGAAAGGCCAAATTCAGTGAAGGAAGTGCAACATCTCACCGGCATGGCAGCCGCACTCAATCGGTTCATAAGTCGGTCGTCAGATAGACTACGACCATTCTTCCATGCGCTGAAGACCAAGTTTGAGTGGGACGAAGAATGCAACCAAGCTCTGGAAAGCTTGAAGGAGTACATCTTCTCCACCACTCCTTGTAACACCAATCCCTGGAGAAGAACTCTTTTTATATCTTGCAGTCTCGCAGCACGCAATCAGCGCAGTGTTGGTCCGTGCAAAAGGAATCCAACATCTTCCCATCTACTATGTCAGCAAGACATTACTAGGCGCCGAAACAAGGTACTTGCCACTGGAGAAACTGGCATTGGCCTTGATGATGGCCTCAAGAAAGTTGTCGCATTACTTTCACGCCCACACCATAGTTGTTCTCACAGCCTTCCCATTAAAGACTTTATTTGAAAGGGCGAACTTTTCTGGGCGAATTCTGAAGTGGGCAGTAGAGTTGGGACAATACGACATCAAGTTCCAACCCAGGACCGCAATAAAAGCTCAAGCACTGGCGGATTTTGTCGCAGAGTTCACTCCTGGAAGTCATCACATCTGCCCAGTCGACCTGACTGAAACAGCTGAACTAGGGATCGAAGTTGACGTCGAAATAACGCAACCCCTGGTATTGGTTACTCAATCAAGTCCCAAAGCAGACCGGAGTAGTACAAGAAAGGAAGAAGTAAACCATGCTACACCAAGTCAAGACTCACCAACAACACAAGACTTGGTGCAACCAGATGACGTAGGGCAGACAGCAAGCATGGACCTTAAAGAGGACACCAACAACATGGAAGATCCCAAGGCATCATCTGACCCCTCCACTTGCTGGAAGTTGTTCGTCGGGGAGATGTGGAAACTCTTCGTGGATGGAGCATCCAACCGACATGGAGCAGGACTTGGCATAGTCCTCATCTCTCCAGACGGCCTAGTAGTGGAGCAGGCAGTCAACCTTGGCTTCCCAGCATCAAACAACGAAGCGGAGTATGAAGCACTTCTTGCAGGTCTTAAATCAGCATTCTACATGAAGGCCACCGAACTAATGGTCTACAGCGACTCACAGCTGGTGGTAAACCAAATTTCAGGCGACTACGAAGCAAAGGATGACAGAATGGCTAAGTACTAAGAGCTGGTCAGAACAGAGATCAAGAAGTTTGAAGTGGTAAGGATAGAACAGATCGGCAGAGAGGAAAACAGCAGAGCAAATGAACTAACAGGCTTCGCCTCAATGGAAGATACCTCCATCCCTCATCCACTGCTGATCGACTATCTGCCTAGACCAAGTATTGAAGACCCAGAAGCAGAAGAGGTATGTTGTGCAGAGTTAGGCCCTTCTTGGATGGATCCAAACATCCTGTTTTTAAAAGAAGGCATCTTACCAGCAGAAAAGAAAGAAGCCAACAGAATAAGAGCAAAGTCGCAGCGATTTTGGCTCTCTCCATCCTTGGCATTATACAAGAAGTCGTTCTCAGGACCTTACTTAAAGTGTGTTCACCTCAGCAAAGTGGAAGCATTCCTGTTCGAAATACATGAGGGTGTATGCGGCAGCCATCAAGGAGGAAGATCATTGGCATATCGAGCAATTTTACAAGGATACTGGTGGCCATACATGCAAGCAGATTCAGAGAAGTATGTCAAAAAATGCGAAAAGTGTCAGAAGTTTGCGCACCAAATACACCAACCCGCCAGAGAACTACTACCATTGACTAGCCCATGGCCATTCGCAATGTGGGGCTTAGACATAGTTGGGCCACTTCCAACGGCACCAGGCAATAGGAAATTCTTTCTTGCGGCAACCAACTACTTCACAAAGTGGGTGGAAGCAGAAGCCTTAGCATCAATCAAAGAGAAAGATGTGAAGAAATTTGTTTGGCAGAACATCATCACTCGCTTTGGCATACCAAAAGCACTGATCTCGGACAACGGCACTCAGTTCGACGGCAGAATTTTCAGAGGCTTTTGTGAAGAGTATAAAATAGAGTTCTACAATTCTACACCGGCATATCCCCAAGCAAATGGTCAGGCGGAGGCATCAAACAAGGTAGTCTTGGATGGATTAAAGAAAAGGTTAGAGAAGGCCAAAGGCAAGTGGGTAGAAGAGCTCCCCCATGTTTTATGGGCTTACCGAACCACGCCTCGACGATCAACAGGAGAAACACCATTCTCCTTAGCTTATGGCATGGAAGCAGTCATCCCATTAAAAGTTGGCCTCCCCACAATTCGGAGCGAAAACTTTGATCCAGACTTAAATGGCGAAGCCATAGCATTGGAGCTTGACCTTGCGGAGGAAAGAAGAGACAGAGCAATGGTTCA
Source organism: Camellia lanceoleosa (assembly GCA_025200525.1). NCBI lineage: Eukaryota > Viridiplantae > Streptophyta > Magnoliopsida > Ericales > Theaceae > Camellia > Camellia lanceoleosa. The sequence continues at coordinate 38,674,138 of CM045762.1, forward strand.
CATCGCCTCCTACCAACAAGAACTGTCCAGAAAGTATAACAAAACAGTGCATCCAAGGCAATTCAAGATCGGCGATTGGGTACTGCGCAAAGTAATGGGAAACACCTTGGTTCCAGGAGATGGCAAGTTGGGGCCTAACTGGGAAGGGCCTTACAAAGTGGTTGGATTAGCAGGCAAAAGGGCATACCACTTGGAAGATAAGGACGGCAAAGCAATTCCTAGGCCATGGAACACTGCCAATCTTAAGTTATTTTACTTTTAGCTTTTTTCTTTTTAAGTATGTGTAATTTTTTACTTTCTTAATAAAACAAATCGATTCTTTTTTAGCATAATTATTTTCAGTAGAAAGTAGCTTTAGTACGTTAGGAGCATTGTAAACATAGTTGGCCGGAATAACCAACTATGAACCCTTCCTAAGCCTAGGATAAGGATCCAGGCTGCAGGACGTTTGGTCGGCATAACCAAACACTTTATTCTAAGATTGGCCGGAATAACCAACTTAGAGGTTGGCTGGATTAAACCAACACCCTTCCTAAGCCCAGGATAAGGATCCAGGCTGCAGGGCGTTTGGTCGGCATAACCAAACACTTTATTCTAAGATTGGCTGGAATAACCAACTTAGAGGTTGGCTGGATTAAACCAACTCTTTGTACTCTTTAGCCGAAGCAAGTTTTCTGGCTGACGAGTGGTTGGCTGGATTAAACCAACACTTTGTACTCTTCCACCGAAGTAAGTTTATGGCTGAAGAGTGGTTGGCTGGATTAAACCAACACTTTGTACTCTTCCGCCGAAGTAAGTTTATGACTGAAGAGTGGTTGGCTGGATTAAACCAACACTTTGTACTCTTCAGCCGAAGTAAGTTTTCTGGCTGAAGAGTGGTTGGCTGGATTAAACCAACTCTTTGTACTCTTCTTGGGAAAAATAAATTACTCGCAAGAGTGGTTGGCTGGATTAAACCAACACTTTGTACTCTTCAGCCGAAGTAAGTTTTCTGGCTGAAGAGTGGTTGGCTGGATTAAACCAACACTTTGTACTCTTCCGCCGAAGTAAGTTTATGGCTGAAGAGTGGTTGGCTGGATTAAACCAACACTTTGTACTCTTCAGCCGAAGTAAGTTTTCTGGCTGAAGAGTGGTTGGCTGGATTAAACCAACTCTTTGTACTCTTCCGCCGAAGTAAGTTTATGGCTGAAGAGTGGTTGGCTGGATTAAACCAACACTTTGTACTCTTCAGCCGAAGTAAGTTTTCTGGCTGAAGAGTGGTTGGCTGGATTAAACCAACTCTTTGTACTCTTCCGCCGAAGTAAGTTTATGGCTGAAGAGTGGTTGGCTGGATTAAACCAACACTTTGTACTCTTCAGCCGAAGTAAGTTTTATGGCTGAAGAGTGGTTGGCTGGATTAAACCAACACTTTAAACCAACACTTTGTACTCTTCAGCCGAAGTAAGTTTATGGCTGAAGAGTGGTTGGCTGGATTAAACCAACTCTTTGTACTCTTCAGCCGAAATAAATATATCGGCTGAAAAGTGGTTGGCAGGTATATATTAGCTAAAACTGAGATGGTTATCTCGGCATAAAAATATTGCAAGTTATGACTGATTGAAACAGAAAATCAAAACCGGAATACGGTATATCGGCCCTGAAGTATTTCAGATTACAGTTAGAAAGCAAGCATTCAAACCGAGATCTCAGTTGAGCAAATAAGTTCATGGAAAATTCATTACAAAGGGCAAGCATACAAAACAAAACCGGAATAAGAGTTGGGCACAGAAGAAGACTTTTTTCATTAAAATGGAACACAAGTACAACTGAGGGGCCGCAGCCCGGTTACAAATTCAAACACAAGAAAAGAAAGAAAAAAGACGATAAATGAAAGAGTTCATCAATTCCGGCATCAAAGTCATCATCTGTTGTCCGGAGTCCGGTGTCGGCTGGGAGCACGGTTTGAGCTGGGAGCTCAGTTTCAGTTTGAACCTCGGTCTCAGTTGGTTGCGTTCTGTCAGTTAGCAGCTCGTCCGTTAGGTCTTCAATAACAGGCTCCAACCGAACTGTTTGATTATTTGGTTGTTCATCAACGGCCGGAGTGAGAGTTGGCTCATTTTCATCAGAATCTTCATCATCATCTTCATCATTGTCAGATCCTTCGAGAAATTGCCTTTGAAGATCGGCAGCGTATTGCGAAAGCGAAGCCGGAATGGAGTACGGGGGAGGATTGTAGACCTCGGTGTCGGGCGTACAACCGAGCTTCTCCACCGCACTTCTCCAGCCACATTTGAAGAATAAATCCTTGGCTGCGTTGCACTGTAGGGTGTATGCGTCTTCGGCTTCCTTAAAGCCTTGTTTTTCGGCTTTCTTGATACCCTCCTTCAATTGGGCTATCTCGGTGTCTTTTTTCTTTTCCATCTTAGCCAAAAGGCGCAGGTATTTGTCTTTTACCTCGTTGGCAACCTTTTGCTTTTCGGCCTCAACCGAATTAGCAAGCTCGGTCAGCCGACCGTTTTCAGATCGAAGCTCGGCCAATTGGTTTCTGGCCTCGTCAAGCTCGGCCGTTTTTGCTTCGGCCTCCGCCATGGCCTCCCTGGTGTTTCGCCTAAGCTCTATGACCCTCCTGTGTGTAACTTGGTTTTTCTGGATGGCCTGCAAAGGAGAAGTAACTTTAGCCGGACTGAAAGTTGGAAAAAATTATATAGAAAGAAGAAAGCTATTTACCAGGATCATGGACTTGGTTGAAGACCGAATGGACTTTAGTTCGGTGTTAAGTTGCTTGTAGTGGTGCTCTATATCTTTTGGAAGGCACACACTTTTGGCCAGATTAAAAGCCATCAGGTGGTCCTTCTCTGTGACAACCGAATCAGAAGCGGTGATATCTCGGTTGTTGAAGGTCAGTTCAGGAACCCATTTGGAGGAGGAGGTAGTTCGGTCTGATTGCTCCGGTTGGGGGCTTGGTTGAATGTTTAGAGGAGGACTTGGTGGCAGGATGGTCTCGTCTTCGTCAGCAAGACGTGGCTCGGTTTGGTTAGTCCGGACACGCTTGCTCGGACGAGATGTGGAGGGCCGCTGGAACGGAAGTGCTACCATGGTTTGAGTGGTCTGCCCGGCTGGTGGTACATCGGCGGGATTGGTCACGGTTAGCAGGGCCTTCAGTCTGTTTCTTTTAGCCATTTCTTCTTCGGCTGTGAGGGGCACGAGGTTGACCTGGGGCAAGGTCGGGTCCGGTTCTGGGGCGTCTTCGAGGAGGAAGTCGGTCACTCTCGCTTTTTGGCGACCGCTGTATCGGTATGTCAGTTCAAAGTTTAGCAATTTAGCCCAACTTCTTTCCTTAACCCGTAGTGCAGCGCGCAGAATACCGAGGTTCGGATAACCGTAATTCGTTAAGAGATGGGCTTTATCTACAAAAGAAGACAAATGTTAGTCCGGTTCAAAGTGAAAACCGAATTGAAAGGACAGGTAGAATTGGAACCGAAGTATGTATACCAGGTTCTCCTTTTTTCCTATTTATTCTTCGGCCAGGAATCTGGGCTTGATGGTCTTCAAAGTTCCCAGACACCCAGAAGAAATCATCGTCATTTAAGTCTTTGTCCGGTGTATGTTTTATTATTTTCTCTCGGCCACGGCGTATTCTTAAATAATAACACCAGCCTTCATCTTTGGATCCTAAGGAGTATTGATGGAATATTTTGGCTAAACCAAGGTTGAGATCGGCTTGGCGGTTTAGCGCGTCTATGCCCATTATTATACGGTAAGTGTTGGTGGATAGCTGGGTTGGACATAATCTGGTTTGTCTAAGGAATTCGCATATTAAAGGTTGGACTGGGAATCTGAGTCCGGTTTCTATTATTGATTGGATGGTAAAGGGGACAAAGCCTTCGTTGTCCCATGGGTCAACGTCTTTTACGGCTAAGGTAAGATTTACATCAGCTGGAATGTTATAATCCTTTCGGAATTCGGCTAAGCCTCCTGGGGTTTCTACAAGGAACCTATATTTCCCCATTTATTGTATAAGTTAAAAATAATTTAGCTCGGTTGAGAAGATGTGCTCAAAAGCTCGGTTGTGAGCGCATAGGGAGTGCCTGGGCAACCTAAGTCTGCATAGTGGAAAAACAAGGTGTTAAGCACAGATCATTGACCGTGCTACAAAAACAAAGCAAGAAAAAGAAGCCTTACTTCGGCTAAATAGGGTGCTACAGGATCTACCTCGGTTTTAACAAGTTGCTTGTTATCTCGGCTCGGCAGTATGATTGGTTATCTCGGTTCCACCTATGGGTTTTGTTACTCCGGTTATGCTTCAAGGGGCAGCTTTCTGAGTCCGGTTTAGAAACTAAGAAAGCTGGCTTAGCCCTAAAGCTTAGTCCGGTTGAAGGCCTAGACTTCTAGTTCGGTGCGTTTTTATTTCGGCTAGTGTGAATCAGATAATGACCTCTTGAAACTACTGTGATATGTACAAGTTCTAGTTCGGTTCCAATCTACCTAAATCTTTATATTAGTAAAAATAGTTTCCTAGCCCGGTTGGATGTGTTTTACGGATCAAATGAGTGTTCTACTAACTATTACTTGATTTTCTAGAGGTTCTTACGAAGTTCTTTCCGGAAACAAAGCTAAGCATGAAAAGTGTTTTGTAAAAACACCAAACAGACTACAGAAGATTGAACAAAGTACAGAAAACAAACGAAAAAGAAATAAATTCATGATACTAACCTGGTAGAAAGGGAGAAGAATGAGGTTGAAGCGAACGAAATCAAAACACAAACTTCAGAGATGCAAGGATGAAGAACAGCAAAGCACAGCCCAAGAGAGAGAAGTGAACAGTTTAGTGAATGATTCACAGAGAGAGGGTTTGTTTGTTTTGTGGAAAGAGAAGGGGCAAAAGGCGAGAACTGTTCAAATTCGCGAAGTACGAAGAACGGCGCGACAGCTGTGATTGGCCAATCAAAGGCTGCCACGTGTCACTAGAAAGGCAATCGATTCAGTTTCTGTGATTGAAACGACATTTTGACCGGATGTGCACAGCTCGGCTTAAGTTTAGCTCGGCTGGAAAAGCTTAATGGTTTTTTTGGCTCGGCCGGAGAAGCTAAAAAAGTTTTCAGCTCGGCTGGAATAGCTATAGGATTGTAGCTCGGCTGGTAGATCAGTAATCCCTATCATGCAATTGCAGATGGAATTAAGGGGCAATTGAGAGGGTAATTTATACGTACATATAAATTGGGCCAAGCTACTTGATAGGGCGGTGTGGCCGAAGTCCAAAAGGCAGCAAGGCCTCGACGTCATGATTGTGGTTAGTTCGGTTGTCAGTTGGTCACGATCAGAAGATAGTTCGGTCCGAAGGAGTGTAGACCGGTCTAAGGTGTTCTGATGTAGATCGGTCTCCGAGTTAGATCGATGATAGCCCGATATGGCTAGCTCGGTCTGATTACACCATGAGCTGTTCAAAAGAAGCCGAAATAAGGGCAGTTGAAGGAAGAGCCGAACTAATGTTAGTTCGACCCATACTGCGGTTAAGCATAGCCATATTTATTTCGGTCCGATGGTAGTTCGGCCATAAGAAAACCATCTCACTTGGTTTAAGCAGTGAGGGGGGTGTTGAGAGAAACATTATCTCTCAGGAGTATGAATCCTAGGAGGACTCTGCATGGAGGAGTAAGAGTCCTACTAGGATTGTGCTACACAAAACCTATAAGAGCTCACCAATATCACATTTGGAGAGGTAATGCAACTTAAATTCCTAAATACACAGAGCTTTTGCCTATTTGTCTTGTTTACTGACTTAGGCATCGGAGAGGTTTCCAGCACACCACCCGCCGCCTAGCTCACGTTTGTGTTTTCAGGTAGCAGAACGACATCGTACGGAGAAGTGCAAGCTTGATCAACAGGATTATACGAGAAGGTGTATTTCTTTCCCGTACAACGACATTATTTTCTTCCATGAAATAAATATCTCCAATCGAAATTTACAATGCAAAATAATAATTGAATGAATATGCAATGGCATGATCTTTCCATATTTCATAACACTTCTCCAATTTTCAAATGTCTTTACAATAATGCCAACAATCACAATTCCCATTTCCTTTCTTCATTGTTCTTTCACAATAAGGCCAAGTGTCATCAACACATAGTTATTATTTTACATTCACAAGTCTCAACAATCTAGTTTCTTCAAGACCGCAAATAGTGTTTTTCAAACATCAACTATCAAGATTTCAATTCTCATACATCAAATACATTGTTATTTTGTTGAACATTTGATGAAACTCACTCTCATTCATCCTCTTAACATAAGAAAATAAGGAATTTCAAAGACATTTTCCATTTTACCAAAATCCCCAATTTCTAGGGTTTCATAAAAAAAAAAAAAAACAAAACCTTCATCATTTTCCCAGAAAAACTCCACCAAAACATTTTTTTTGTCTTGAGTTTAATAGAGGGAAACCCTCAAGAGATAGTAAGAAGATAGAGATACAAACCCACATTTCAAAACTCTCTACATTTTGAATCAAAATCTAAAATCAACACAAAACTTCAAGAACACCTTTAAATCAACACCAATCTAGCAAAACTTGTATATATGACTCAAGAAATCTCTACCTCAAGGTCTTTGAGAAGATGGAGAAGAGAAGCCCTAGTTTAGATGGATGATCCTTCAACCCTCACTACACCAAGAGGAGCCCTAGTTCTTGACCTTCAAGATTTAGAGGAAGATAATGATGATCTTGGCCCGAAGATTGCAAGAATCAAGGAGTTTTAATGCTTGAGGAAGTTTTCTAGGGAGAAGGGGGAGAAAAATAGGGTTTAGAGTGAGAGAGGAATGCACAAAATAAGGTATACATTCGGACCAAAAAGTGGGGAAAAAACAGAGTTCGAGCTGCCCAGTTGGCCGCATGTGCGGCGTCCCTCCCTGCACTTGTGGAGCGCCCCCACCGCTCGAGCGGCCCACCTCTACCACTCGTGCGGCCTACTATTTCCACTCGTGCGTCAAATTTCAGAATGTTCACCTAGGTGGTTCAACCCTTACCGCTCATGCGGCCTAGCCAACCGCTCATGCGGCCCTTTCCTGCACGTGCGGCCCTGGCCCAGCCATTCAAAGTTCCCGCTTCGCTCCCAGGCTGTAACGCCCTCAAAATAATACATATAAACCCACATTCTTGACATCCAAAACTTAAGAGAGTAAAGCATATTTCCATTCATCAGAGTAATAAATACAAAGTATTACATGTTGACGATAAAAGTAAATGCCCTATGGGCTTACAACTTTCCAAGTCAACACTTGGATTCAACAAAAGAAGAGTTCTAACTCTTTATACAAATTAAGCCCTTGGCTTGAATTTACATGTAATACACAAAAAGATAACAACAAAAGTTCTTCAGTCTCTAAGCCTCCCAAGCTACGTCCTTGGAGGTGGCATATCACCTGAACCTGAAAATGATGTCCCATATAGGGTGAGCCAAAACCCAGCAGAGATATACTAAACTAGATATGAGCAATAACTAAAACATTAGCATTTAATAAATGGTGAACACTTATAAACCAACTTACAACACAATCCAGTTCCATGATGAATATGTACATGTTTCATTCCACTTTCCTTTACTTAACCAATTCAATTCATAAACATGGCTCAGAACCTGAATAAACAATTAAATGAGACTACATCCCATATTAAAACACTTCCTTTAATCACAATTCAAATGAGACTACAACTCATGTCAAAAGCACTTCCAATACTTCAATTATCTACGTTATGCAAACGCAATTAGAATTTCAGGACTTTCACCCTGGACACTCCGGCCAACTTAATTATCAATGGAGTCCATCCCCTATCTCCTCCCAAACAGGTTTGAGAGTTTATCCCCTATCTCCTCTCAAACCGTGGAGTACATCCCCTATCTCCTCCCAAACAACATACATATATAATGTACTTAACAAAAATCATATACAATGATCAATCAATACACATATTCGATATATTATTCCAGCCGTCATATTCAATGACATATTCCATATGAGATCAAAACTCAACCCACATGTTCGAAACATGCTCAAAACAATTCTAAACTCAATTACTAAGAGTTAAATGATGGAAATGTAACACAGACAACAACCAACAACTACAGAACCGAGTCCGGAATACAATTAAACAGTAAAGGGAAAACCGGGATCGCTATAAAAACCCCTTTTCCTTATAATATATACTAGTCTATCACATGTGCTATGCGCGGGATAATTATTGATATTTATATTTGTTTTAGATTTTTTTTTAATATATAAATTATGTTTTTTAAGATTTTTTATAAAAATAATGTAACAATCTTATCACTAATCATAATGTATGGGAGAAGTTGAAAAGGATACTGTAGTAACTATATACGGATTGTATCTATAATTATTTGTTTGAGGGGATTTTAAATGCTTATCAGGAAATTTTGACCAAATCAATAAATGCTGTTTTTTTTTTTTAAATAAAAAATTTAGAAATTCAGATTGGGATATTGAAACTCCCATAAGCCTTGTAGGTTAAAAATCCCTTTTTTAAATGTCTCATTTTTTTTTTCTTTTTTATATTATATTAAAGTTTAAAATTTTGATAATAATCATATGTGTTGGACTTTTCAAAGAATTAAATGTCTTTTTTTTAATTATATTATATTAAAGTTTAATATTTTGATAATAATCATATGTGTTGGATTTTTCAAGAAATTTTTTTTATGCTTGTTCTTAATGCATTAAAGTGTTATTATGAGGGATAATAATCATATGTGTTGAGACTTTTCAAGGAATTCATGTGTTGGATTTCAAAGAATTTTTTTTATGTATGTTCTTAATCCATTAAAGTGTTATTATGATGGTAAGACTTGGGAGTTGGAAGAAGTCAATAAATGCTAAGATTTTTTTTTAAATAAAAAAATCAGGAAATTTAGATTGGGTGATTGAAGCTCTCACAAGGCTTGTTCTTAATGCATTAAGAACAAGCATAAAAAAAATTCTTTGAAATCCAACACATGAATTCCTTGAAAAGTCCCAACACATATGATTATTATCAAAATATTAAACTTTAATATACTATATAAAAAAAAAAGACATTTAATTTCTTGAAAAGTTCAACACATATGATTATTATCAAAATATTAAACTTTAATATAATATAAAAAAGAAAAAAAAAGACATTTAAAAAAAAACATTTAAAAATCACAATTCACATATATAGATAATTGTAAACACAATTCGTGCATTGCATGTATGATATGCTAGTCTATATATTAAGGAAAAGGGTCTTTTAAAACCCAAGGCTTATGGAAGCTCCAATATGTCCATCCTAATTTCTTGATTTTTTAATATTTTTTTTAAAAAAAAATTGACTTGGTGATTGGTGATTGGTTTATAATAATTACACTATTGACAAGCAATAAATGAAATCCTAATTTCCTTACTTTTTACATCCCCAAGAGACCCATGTAATTATGGTGTAAATGCCTACTCATGTAATTATAGTGTAAATGCCTCTTAATTTTTTTCCCTCTTAATTTTTTGTTTTGTTTTTTGAAAAAAATAAATAAACACTTATTAAATTCTTTCAAACTCCTCGGTCAAACCCCATGTATTTAATCTATATATTAAAAAAATTAAAAAAAATATAAATATCTATAATTATCCCGTGCATAGCACGGGTGATAGGCTAGTATTATATAAGGAAAATGGAGTTTCTAATCTATAAGCTTTGTGGGAGCTCCAATATCTTAATCCTAATTTTCTAATTTTTTGATTTAAAAAAAAAAAAAAACCTCAGCATTTATTGAGTTCTCCTAATCCACAAACCTTTTTGACTTCTTTCATAATTATTGCAGCACCCTTTTCAATTTCTTCATACACTATGGTTACACACAAAAATAAAAAAGATAAGAATTTAGCTATGGATCTTAAAAAGATATAACATCTAAATTTGAATTATAATTATCTATTTTTTTGATGTATATCTATCAAAATTTTAAATCACTTAATGAGACAAATTAATCAATTTTTTAAAATTATTAATTTTTTAATTTATAAAATAGATTAAAAAAACTATTGACTGATTTATTTATTTAATAACAAAAATATTTCATAATCTCTTCATCCTAATATCTCTCACTGATGTTTGAAAAAAAATATTAAAACTTGCCTTCTTTCTTTCTTCCCCAAAAAATCAGATAATATTTTTCATGAAAGTTATAAATATCTGTCTATATCTTATATATTATATTATAATATAACAAAAAAAAAAAAAAAACTAAAAATCAGATGTACAAACAGATAAAATTAATAAATTTGATTTTTATTTATTCAGTTAAAATCTTTCTTTTGCATCTCAATATCCAATTTTAAATTTTAAAAATCTTTAAAGTTTATCTGAACAAATCTAATTTGAAAATATATCCCACCATTATATTTTAAATCAATAAAACTCACATGTCTATCACATAACTTATATCATAACTTACCTAAATAATAATAATTAAAAACAAACAAAAACCACAGATAAATTAAATTTAAAAAAAATAGAAACCCGCATGTAACGCCCTCAAAATAAATGCATAAATCAATCATTCATGATATCCATAGACATGGGAGAATAAAATATATTCATTTATCGGAGTGTTCTTTACAAAAGGTATTACATGTTCGTTAACAAAAATAAATGCCCAATAGCTTACAACTTTCCAAGTCAAACACTTGGTTACAACAAAAAAAGAGTCCTAACTCTTTAACATATAAAGCCCTTGGCTTGAATTACACGTAATACAAAAAGGTAACAACAAAAATAAGCCTTCAGCCACTAAACCTCCCAAGCTACGTCTTTGGAGGGGGCATATCACCTGTTCCTGAAAATGGTGTCCCAAATAGGGCGAGCCAAAGCCCAGTAGAGATACGCTAAACAGTATATGAGAATTAACTAAAACATTAGTATTTGATAAATGTTCAACACTCATAAACCATTTAACATTCTCTCCAGATTCAATCAACATTGACAACCACTTTTCAATTTACTTGCCTTGACTTATTTGAGTCCATTTATTAGCATAATTCATATTCATCTAAATAATTCAAATGAGACTACAACTCACTTATCAACAGTTCAATGATACACATTAAGCACACACTTCCATACACTTGCCATTTTATGGAACTACGTCCGAGGGAATTGGCTCCCATAAATAAATAGAATTTCGGGACTTTCACCCTGGACACTCTGGTCAACTTAGTTATTAATGGAGTCCATCCCCCTATCTCCTCCCACACACAATGGAGTACATCCCCTATCTCCTCCCATACAATATTCATATACAATGCATTTAAACACATAGTCATATACAATGACCCAACAACTCACATATTCAATACGTTAATTCCACCATCACATTCAATGACATATTCCAACTGATTAGTTTCAAATTCCCTAATTATCATGCAGTGTCTACAACAATCAAGACTATCCTCTACCGATAGCCCAAAACAGTTATTTCTAAACAGATAAATAAATCTATCTAACAAATAGTTTATCAACTTTTTCACAGGTGAGTAATCAATTAATCCAACTACACCATTCAATCATAATTTCCTCAAATTTCACAATCCCATACTTAATTTCATAATTTCATAATTTAATCACAATAATCCATTTAATCAAAATTAGGACATTTCCCCATTTTCCCCAAAATTTACACCCAAGGCCAAACTTCATCAATTATACACAAATAATTCCATTCTAAGGCCTCACATACATAATGGGATCCAAAGATAGAAAACCCCTCTTTCACACATTTCAAATTTCAAACCCTAACTTCCTAAAATTACCAAATCATACCATTTATACAAAATGACTACAATTTATGTTAAAGCTCATAGTAAAGAGTAGTTTATCCCTACCTCAAATGAAGAGCTCAAAGGAGAAGGAAGGGAAAACTCAAAATGCTCCAAACTCGGATTTCTTCGGATCAAAGTGAAACCCACGCGATACTCTACCTTTCTTACAAAGGAACTAGGGTAGAGAGACCCAAGAACAAGATGTATTTGTAGAGAGAGAGAGAGTAAATAGAGAGAGACTGTCGGATTTAGGGTTTGGAGAGAAATGGGGATGAAAAAGTGATGTTGAATCACGCTGCTGCGAACTGATATATATGGGGCTCGCTCGAGCGAAGGAGTGGTCGCTCGAGCGACCAGATATAAAAGAATCTCGCTCGAGCGCAAAAAGCGTTGCTTGAGCGAAAAATGCAAAGATTCAGGTCTGCAACCCAGACGCACGCTCAAGCGCAAGAGTTCTTGCTCGAGCGAAGAAAAACAAAACACAGGGTCTCGCTCGAGCGCAAGAAATCTCACTCGAGCAAAGAATGCTCACCTTCAGGTCCAAAAGAGATGCAGACGCACGCTCGAGCACAAGAAGCCTCGCTCGAGCGAAGAGACACACCACACAGGGCTCGTTCGAGCGCAAGAAATCTCGCTTGAGCGGAAGCTGCGTTTGAAGAAAAAACCTGAGAACTCACAATCCTCGCTCGAGCACAAGAACCATCGCTCGAGCGAAGAAGCAAACACCTAGGGCTCGCTCGAGCGAAAAAGCCAAATCCTGGGTAGCAACCATTTGTTCTAACTCACAACCAACCTGTTTCAAAACCAACACATCCCAAAACTCAAATACAAACGTTCAAAGGATGAAAATGAGATACAGACAACAACATACAACCATAGAACTTGAGTCCGGAATATAGTAACTGACAGGGAAAGACCGAGATCGCTATACCACAACTCCATCTTAAATAAATTGAAGGAAAAAAAAAACGAATAGAAAGCACACAAAAAAAAGAATTTTTTTTTTAGATATGGATCTAAAAAAAATGATAATATCTAAATTTGAATTATGATTTAGTAATTTAATTATCTATTTTTCTGATATATATATATATATCAAAATTTTAAATCACTTAATGAGACAACTTAATCAATTTTCAAGTCTTAATTTGATTAGTCATTTCAACTCCTAAACTTTGCGGGCACTAGCAGATGAGCTAACAGATTGGGTTATGTGAGGTTTAAGTTATTCAAGGCAACATTCATCCACTCTATAAATTTATTTATTTTTTAATTTTATTTTTTTCTATGTAATTCTCTTTCTTTACTGTTGGTTTGGTTTTGGTTTTGGTTTTAGTGAGATTTATGTTCTTGTTTACAGGTTTGCATGGTAGAGAAGAATTACTGGTTATTATGGTTGCAATTGAAATATCTATGTCCGTTCCATGCCAAGGATTTTGTTCGAATTTTATTTTTTTCTGTGAAGACCATAAATTTGAAGTAAAAAAAAAAAAGGGTATCAAATTTTTTATTTTTTATTGTCATTTTATTTTCTAAAAAATGTGAAAATTTATTAAGAATTCAAGATTTTACTGTAACATTAGATTTTTGTATAACTAGGTAAATTTAAAATTTTTAAATATCATTGTGTTCTTTATTTTATCCTATTTCTATCCCGTTAAACTATTACTGCTATTTGTTATAGTTTGTTAATCATAATTCAATTAATTGAAAATGAAAGCTTAATATAACTTTTTATATATATTATAGTTAATTTGTTACAACTATAGTTGTATATAATAGTATAATATATAGGGATAATCTCTAAATATAATTTATATTTTTTTATGTGATTAAAAAGTCCATTTTAATAGCATATAGAAGAGTTAAATGGTTTCTTTTATCTCTTAAAAACTCAATCTATTTTTTTTTTTTACTTTTTAATATTTTAAAATGAAACATCAATTGTTTATGTCTAAAACAAAACTAATAAACACATATCAAAAAGTTACACACTCTTTTTTCTTTTTCATTTTTTAATATGTAGGATATTTACAAATGAAAAATGTTTGACAACCTAATTTTTTTTTCATAATCCAACTTATAATGATGTAATCATAAGTGTCAATTTTTATACAAATATGAAAAGAGAATTAATTAAATTATACATTTTAACCAACCACATACTCAAATTTTGACTATTTCAAGATGTTATTTCACTATAATTCCAATTAAGAGAATCTTCAACCCGTAATATATATTTTTGTCAAATTATAACACACGTGGTGGAGATTCTGTACTCTGTGTTTGGTAAGGTTTTCAAAACTCAATTCCACTCCTTGGTTTGAGTGTGGTGTTTGATTAGAGTTTTCAAAATTTGATTCCACAGCCACTTTTGAAAACATGTCTATCCGTTCATCCTCCCAAACATTCCCCCGGACGTCCGGTTGGTTGACCAGAACGTGTTTGTGTTTTTTTCTTTTTTTTTTTCACCTGTTATTTTTATATTTTAAATAAAAAATATTTTCAGAATCTTTTAAAAAAAAAATTTATGAGCTTTGATTAGAATTTTGGGTTGTGTGTTTGGTTATGAGTTATAAGTTTTTGAATCAAATATTATATGTCACATCAAAAATTTCAAACTCATTTCAAAACTCATAACCAAACAAATATTTCATACTCAAACAATAATTTTAAAACTCACAAACTCAAAATATGACTCTATTATCAATCATAATTCTAAAACTTTACCAAACGTTACCCAAAGCTCTTTTGTTTTATTTATTTATTTATTTATTTTAATATTTTTATCTTATTTTTAAATGACAATATTGAGAATAGAAGTATTCGAACTTTAAAATCTCATTGTGTCGAAGTCCTCTCTCTAGAATGAGAGCTCTCTCTGCCTGAGTGTAGTTGTTAGGGTTTATCACTTGGGGTCTTTCTTTACCATTTTCTACTCTCATGTGCTTATTGCACCGTTTTGATTAGAGGCGTTTGGTTGGCTTATGGAGTCTTTTGAGTTGCCGGAGGGGACCGATGAGTGTGAGGATATTTCTCACTGGTGTCTGGTGGGGAGGATTCTTGCTCCCAAAATCTTGAACAAACCTGCTGTAACAACATCCTTCTGGCTGCTTGGAAAACCAGGGCGGGAGTCTCCATTTCCCCATGGTTAGAGAACATCTATCTTTTCCAATTTGAGGAGTTGGAGGATCGTGCTCGGGTCCTCCAGGAGGCCCCGTGGTCAGTCATGGGGAGTTTGCTGGTTCTTCAGCCACTTCAACCTGGTATGGCTGCGGAGGAATTGGAGTTTCGTTGGTGCCCTTTTTGGGTTCAAGTCCATGGCCTTCCGTTTGAAAAAATGACTCGTGCTCATGGGGAGGTTATCGGTAATCGTATTGGCAGACTGATGGAGATTGAGGCTCTCTCCGATGGTCCTCTTCTGCATTGGAGCTTCTTGAGATTGCGAGTCGAAGTGGATGTCACTAAACCTTTGCTTCAGGGGTTCGTTTTGCATCGGCGGGGTGGAACAAGGCCAGGAGACGATGGTGTCAAGGTCTACTATAAGTATGAGAAACTGTCCGAATTTTGTTACGATTGTGGTAGCATTAGGCATGATAAGCAGTCTTGTAAATTCGTTTCAAGAGAGACGGGTCTCTCCTCAGGCTATGGTCCTAACCAACGGACTGGGGTTGCTAGAAGCTTGCATTCCCTTCGTACTCCACCTATGAATCCTATGGCGGACCAGAGTGCTGGCAGGGAGAAGCCTGCATCCCTTTCGAACTTTCCGATCGGCCATGATGGTAGCGTCGAAGAGAGGCTTCTGGGTGGCGCGAGTGGTCTCTGCCGTACCAGGCACCAAAATTTGGAGAAGCGTGGCAAGACGTCCAAAGACGACCACGGGTAGTGGAATTGGAAGATATGGATCCTTTGCACCCTGTGGTCCCACGTCCTTGCTCTTCAGGTTCGTCTCTAGAACCTTCTTCGGATCTGGGCCCCCTCCACGCTTGAACCAATGTTGGAGTGTGGACCATCTCCTCTCACTCATTCGCATATTGGGCTAGCTGTATTTGTGGGTGTGGATCGCCCTGGCGGAGGCCCTCCTATGGGCCAGTCTGTGATAAGGCCCCAAGATTCTTATTTTGTTACCGAGCCTCTAGAAGGAGAATCTGCTGTTTCCCAGCCCATGGGTCACCACATCCAATCTACTATCAATGTCGTAGAACTTAGCCCCAGCCCAAGCCCTGAAAGGTACAAGCCCAGTGATGTTATCACAGATTTGAGTATAGCTCAGGTGTTCACTTCTCTTTCTTTGAAAAGGCCTGACGGTGAGGAGCTTGAGAGTGACCAACCGTTGAAAAAACTTAAGGGGGTGGCTTTGGAGGGGGACGGTGCTCCTACTGAATTTAAGGCTATGTGTGCTGCTGTTCACAAGCCGAGAGCACGGGCAGTGTCTCGTAGAAAGAGTTGTCAGAGGAGGGACTCTCTTGTTGATATCCAGGTCCAAACCTTTGTTTCCGCTGTTATACCGAGCCAAGGGGGTGATGTCCCTGTCGATGTTGTTTCGCTGGCTGATGATGAGAATTGCACACCGGAATTTGGTACTCTTCGGACCTCGTCGAAAGAAGGGGTGGGGAATTCTGTTAATTTGGAAAGGGTGGTGGTGGCTGACCCCAAACAGCCACAAGGTTCATGTTAATCATAAGCTGGAACTGTCAGGGGTTGGGTCGTCCCCTGATAGTCCGGGTATTACGAGGGTTGTGTACAACCCATCGGCCTTCGGTGGTCTTTTTAATGGAGACAAAGAATAAGAGTGCTAAGCTGGAACGGATTAGGCGCAGCCTTAATTTTCAGA
This sequence comes from Camellia lanceoleosa, assembly GCA_025200525.1. Lineage (NCBI taxonomy): Eukaryota > Viridiplantae > Streptophyta > Magnoliopsida > Ericales > Theaceae > Camellia > Camellia lanceoleosa. The sequence goes on from CM045762.1 coordinate 38,690,802, forward strand.
ATAGTTGTTATGTTGATCCTATCGGCGCCTCCGGTGGACTTGCGCTTTGGTGGATGGATGGCATTGTGTTGGATGTCCGGTAAAAATCAGAAAATATTTTGCATTGTATTATTTCGGCAAATGCAGGAAGAAATTGGGCTGCATCATTTATTTACGACCCCCCTCGTAGAAGAGAGAGGAGGGCCTTCTGGCATTTTTTACGAGATATGGCTCGGGAGCAGCATCATCCATGGTTTTGTATTGGTGATTTCAATCAAGTGGGCTCTATTATGGAAAAGCAAGGTGGCAGGGTGTGTCCTTCGTCTCAACTTAGTGAGTTTCAAGAGATGGTTTCGGATTGTAATCTGACTGATTTGGGTTTCAAAGGTAATGCTTTTACTTGGTCCAACAACTAAGGGGGTGAGGCTAATATCCGCGAAAGATTGGATCGGGCTTTGGCGACGGTGGCGTGGAGGGATATCTTTCCGAATGCCCAGCTCTTTCATGACATTTGCTTCGGTTCGGATCATTGTCCCTTGGTGTAACAAGCCCGCGGGGGACCTCGGCTACAGTTCGGACTCCCCTTTTTTTGTTTGTTGCGGTTCTTAATCTGAACCAAAGAGTCCAACTCTGGCAAATCATTTTGAGAAAAACAGATTTTGAAAAGAAGTGCCAAACATGGACTACTTTGCCAGATACAAAGTCGTCACCTAAATTTTTTATTTTGGAAAATTTAGGAAACCCTGACTTGGTGCCGAAGGCCACGTGTCCGTCATCACCAAAGTTGTCTTGGCTCGGGAGCTTGGGTACGATCGGGGAAGGTCAGCTATGAGCACCCCCTTTCGCCCGGTCTGAAGACCGGCCTCTACTAACCATGATATCCGATTTTGAAAACTTTTATGTGTTCTTATTCCGGTTATTAGCCTAGAATTACTATGTTATGCGCACAGCAAACAAGTATAGACTAGATTGCCTAATTTGGAAACAAGCATTGCATATCCGTTTGTTTTGAAAAGCGCTTTGGAATTTGCTACTCGCAAGTAGGCTAAAACACGGATTTCAACGAGTTTTTCCAACTCAAACAAACCAACCTTCATCCACAGGCATTCAAACAGTTTATCTCATATAAACACTTAGCCACATGGTAAGCATACTGTCATGGCAACATTCACACGCATGCGATATGCTAAAGCGAAAATACTTACATCGTACTCCGTGCCAAAACAATAAACTAGTTAGCAAACATGCATGTCCTAGTTCATGTTAAAATGACTAATGCAACACAAGCAAAATGTGAATAGGATAGGCTCGGCTAATCTACGATGACATGTGAAATGCTACAACTAACACGTATTCAATTTGGAATTTGAAATACAATGCAGTTAGCATGATGTACCGAGCCCGGTGCATGTAAGACAAATGAATGGATGCACGCATGCATTGCATGAGGTATGCTAATTTAAACGTGCCCTAATACTAACCATCAAAGCAGGTAAATAAAAGGGAAGAAAGAAGTGGGGATTGGAAGACATACACACCACTCACACACACTTATTACAGATTTTCCCTCGCCCGGAGGGACCAAATAAATAATACAAATTAATTAACTACGCAAGCTAATTAAATATTACAAATTGCCTAATCAGTTAACAAACTAATTAAACTAGGAAAAGCAGTAAACCGCCTCGGGAGGAGAGCCAGATGCAGCGCATGCTCGGGTCCTGCTCGGAAGTGCACGGCCATGCATAGTCTGCCTCTGTTTTCCCTGCTCTGCCTCTCTGAAGACTGCCAAAGTCTCAAGGATGCCTCTCTGGATACTGGGAATCACCACCGGCTGAGTAGAATTACCACCGGCAGTGAATTGTGGTCACCGGCACAAAATGAATCCATCGGCTGGTGATTTACTGCCGGTCGGCAATGAATGCCTGCAGAACCTGCAACTCACAGCAGCAGAGGACAGAACTTGCATGGCAGTACAATTCAAGCAATATATGCACTAAGCAAGCCCCTTTTCATGTGTATGACTCAAAGGGACATGGTCCTTGGTTCTCGGACCATCAATCAAGCATTTCCATGCATGATGGCCCAAAAACCAAGTGTGCACTTTTATGTCAAATGCAATGCAAACCAACAAACGAACCAAGGCCCAAATCCTATCACCAAGTCAAGGAACAAGGCATGCATGTAAGATGCAATGCAACCTAGGCATGCAAGCTAAGGATGCAACATGGCATGGCAAGGCACTTATGCAAGCATACAAGCAAACATGAGGCAATGCAAACTGATGAAAAGGTGGACTTAGACATGATTTGGGCAGCTCTAAATAGGCCTAAAACAGTGGCCAAAAACCAAGGAATTGGGATCAAACATACATACACACATGCAAGTAAGTTGTACCAACACTTAGGCATTAAATAAGCAACTCTAAGGCACACTTGAAAGGGGATATCATGGACAATTAGCATGCAACATAAGCTCTGAAAATCATGTTAAAACATGGTGCCAAACCAAGCAACAAGGCAAGCTAAACATGCAACAATGGTCCAAGCATTCAAGGCTCACCAAAGAGGCAATGGACTACACTTAGTACAACCACACATGGCAAGACTTAGGCAACCAAAAACAAAGTTTTAACACATGAAACTAAGCCCAAAAGACCAACTAGATAGCATCTAGATGGTTTGAATTCAAAGGCATGCATAAATGCTAAAACATGGAGTATGCAAGGCAAGCTTCCAAAGCTTCAAAGAGGCATCCAAGGCAAACATATGAGCATGTCAAAAGGACTGAAATAACATGTAGGGTGGTTCCAAACCATCGAAATGATGCAAGCAACACATACTACACATTCACATACTTGAAGCATACAAGCTCAAATACAAAGGAACCATACTACGCATGCCAAGATCGACCCAAACAACTATGGACAGACCTAAAACATGGCAAAATGAGCACAAAACCTTTACAAGGCTAAACCTAAAACATGCTAGAGCAAAGGCTAACAACCTAAGGCATATTAAGGCAATAGCAAGGCATTACATGGTAGGTATACTAAGTATGCATGGTGTACCAAAACCAACACACAACAAGGTTATATCATGGCATAATAAGCATGGAAAACAGCCAAGACATGATCAATACACACTCTAACATGATGCTCCCTCAAGAGGCCAAAAAGGGTCCCTTTCAAGGACAACAAGGAGAGGGGGTGACCCTCCCCTTTTGGAGACTTCAAGGCACCATCTCCACCACTAAAATCCCTCAAGATTTCAGTAGTGAAGAGGCCCAAGCACCAAAGTCTCGAAACTTGCACAAAAATAGCACAAAAGGAGCCTTACAAGGCTTAGGAGGGGTCAAACAAACCCAAACCACAAAACACTCTTGATAAACAATCAAGAGGGCTAAAAAACAGAACTTTTTTGTATTATACACTAAGCACGAAAACAGCTCTAAGATAGGTAGAAAAGCAATGCAAAAATAAGGAATAAAAGGGAAGTTTCTCACCCTTGTAGATCACCTTCACAAATGATGCTCCAACAGCCCTCCTTGGCTTGAATCCAGCTCCAAAACACCAAAACCAACCCCTTAGAACCTCAGTAGCCAAAGGAAGGTGAAGCACTAGGTGTTTGTGTGCAATAGTATGGACTAAAACACCTAGAACACAAAGAGGGAAAAAGAGAGATAGGAGGTATGTATGAACCCTAACCCTAAAACCAGAGCTTCTCTCTGTGTTTTTCTCTCCAAAATTCTCTAACCTTAATGCCAAGAGAAGGGACCCTTCTCTTATAGGCAACAAACTTGTAAAGCTTATACAACAAGCTTACAAGGAGGGCATCCCTCCATACACGTGTATGGAGGGGAACCAAATGCCACACAGCTGTCCTAAAAATATCTGCAAAAGCAGATGAACACTAGTCGGCTGGCCAAAAATGTCATTTTGACAAAAATGACTGCCGGCCGGCAACAAAGAGTGCCGACCGGCCACATACATTGCCGGTGGCAACAAAAACCAGCCGGTGGCCTCTAGCCACTGCCGGTGGTGTGTGGGGATGCCTCACAAGGAATTCCCTGCCCCTCCAAGGCAAAACACAAGTGTTTGGTGCAAAACCAGACACAAAACGGTCGAGTTCGGAGATCCTGAGGCAGGGCGCGTAGCCGAGACCTCCGGGAACTCCAAACGAACACAAACATGGATAATCACCGAGTGTTCAAACGGTGACGTCCAAGTCTTGAGGACGGTCAAAAATGGGGTGTCTACACTTGGTTGTGAATTGTAGTGTCCCTCTTGCTCGGGTGCCAAAACAATTTAAATTTGAAACACTTTGGACCACTAGTCCAAATTGTGTGGCTACTATTCAAACAGTGTGGAACCAAGATATTTCAGGCTCTCAGATGTTTCAACTTGTTCACAAGTTAAAGAGGAGTCAACGGAGTTTGGGAACCTGGAGTGCTAAGGAGTTTGGTAATGGACGGAGGACCATTGAGAAGCTTAGGGGGCAAATCGCTCACCTTCAAAGTCAACCTTGCACAATGGCTAATGCAGAGTAATCCCAGCTTTTGTCTCAAGAGTTAGATATGGCCCTGAAGAGGGAAGAGATGTACTTACATCAGCAGTCCAGGGTGCGTTGGCTTAGCTTTGGAGACCGCAATTCAGCATTCTTTCATGCTACTATTAATCAACGATGCCAAAGAAACCAAATCTTGCAACTGAAATGTGATGATGGCAGCCTGCTTACTTCAGAATCGGACATTAATTCTCATTTGTTTCATTACTTTTCGACTCTTTTTTCGGACCGGGATGGAGGTGATATGACTGAAGCCCTTGAGGTGGTACATCGAGTTATCTCGGATGAAATGAATATGGTGCTGACTTGTGATGTGACAGATGAGGAGATTAGAACAGCAGCTTTTCAACTTAGATCTTTGAAAGCTCCCGGTCCGGATGGATTCCCCGAGTATTTCTATCACCAGCATTGGGATATTGTGGGGCCATCTTTGTGCTCAGCGGTGACAAGCTTCTTTCGGGGGGGTTTCTTGTTGAGGGAGCTCAACCATACGAATTTGGTTCTTATTCCCAAAGTGGGCGCTCCTGAAAAACTATCGCAATTCTGGCCTATCAGTTTATGCAATTTCAACATGAAAGTTATCACCAAGGTTCTTGCAAACCGGCTGAAAAGGCTTCTAAGTGCTGTGATCTCGCAAAATCAGTCGGCCTTTGTGGCTGGACGGTTGATTCAAGATAACATTATTGTGGCTCATGAAGCTTTCCACGCATTGAAAATTCGCAAAGGAAAAGTGGAGGATATGGCAATTAAAGTGGATTTCAATAAAGCTTATGATCGCGTGGATTAGAACTTTGTCTGGGCTGTGTTGATTAAGATGGGTTTTCATTCCCAATAGGTTTAATGGGTGATGGAATGTGTCACCACAGTCTCCTTTTCGGTGATCGTTAATGGGGCCAAACGAACTAGCTTTACACCTATGCGGGGTCTTTGCCAAGGGGACCCGCTATCCCCTTATTTGTTTATACTTGTCATGGATGTGTTTTCGAAGTTGATCGCTTGTAGTGCTCTTAATGGGAGATTGACTGGACTGCGCATTAGAAGGGGCTGCCCAACGCTAACCCACTTGTTTTTTGCGGATGACGTGGTGCTTTTTGTGAAGGCCAATAGGGCAGAGTGTAATGAGGTTTGCAATTTGCTGCAAGTATTTGGTCAAGCCTTGGGCCAGTCGGTTAATTTTGCCAAGTCGGGAGTGCAATTTTCTAGCAATGTTCCATGGGCCCGCCGGATGGAGGTGTGTTATTTGCTTGGCACTTCCCAGCTGCATGCTTCTTCTAAATATTTGGGCCTGCCATCGTGTTGGGGTCGCTCTAAGGCCGAAGCTTTTAATTTTTTGTGTGAGAAAGTCTTATCTAAACTGCAAGGCTGGAAGGTGAAATTACTGTCTCAAGCAGGCCGGGAAGTCCTCATCAAATCGGTGGCCCAAGCAATGCCCACCTACGCCATGGCTTGTTTCTTATTTCCTCACAATCTATGTGACAAACTCAGTTCCTACATTGGGAACTTTTGGTGGAAAGGTGATCCTGAGGGGCGGGGTATTCATTGGACTAGTTGGCATAATTTGTGCTTAACGAAACACAACGGTGGATTGGGCTTTAGAGATTTTTGGGCTTTCAACTGAGCTCTTCTTGCCCGACAAGGCTGGCACCTTCTTAAATGCCCAGACTCTCTATTTGCTAAAATGATTAAAGGCATTTACTACCCTACCTCGGACTTTCTGCATGCTGCGCGGGGGGCGCGTCCGTCATGGGCTTGGCTCAGCTTACTCAAGGGTAGGGACATCCTCTTCGGGGGTTTACGGTGGCAGGTTTTGAATGATAAATCTATTAATTTCTGGGAAGACCAATGGATCCCATCTACTCCGGGATTTCGTGTTCAGACAGAGCGGCATCATGGAGTTTCGGTGCAAAAGGTGAATGAGGTGTTTAATTCTGCTCGCAAGTCCTGGGATGTTCCAAAGCTTAGAAACCTTGTGTCTGCATCAGACTGTAATGCTATTCTCTCAATCCCAGTTTCAGTTGAGGATAAAGATGACGTTCTGCTTTGGCACCATGACCCCAAGGGATGTTATTCGGTTAAATCGGGGTACCAAGAACTAGTGAGACAAGCGCATTTGGGCTCAGATCTGCCATCCTCTTCTATGGTTTGGTCTCAGAAAGATTGGAAGGTGGTTTGGAGTCTGAACTTACCTCCAAAATTGAAGCATTTCGTTTGCAAGATTTATCACAATGCTCTGGCCACCTCGCAGAACCTCTATAACAGAAGGTGTGCTAACTCGGGATATTGCCCAGTGTGTTTGCAAGCGCCGAAGTCTATTGAGCATATTCTGTTTGAGTGTGACTGGGCTAAAAGAGTTTGGCTTGGGTGTGATCTTGGTCTTAGATGCGATGCTATCGTCAGTACTTCGGCTCGGTTTTGGTTTCGGCAATGCTTTGAATCTCTGGGTGCTTCTACCTGGGGTAAGTCAGTGATTTGCTCAATGGTTTGGGTTGCTTGGACCATTTGGAAAGGCCGCAATGAGCATCTGTTCAATCACTATCTGGTTAATCCTACCGCAGTGATTGAGAAGGCCAAGCGTGATGAATCTGAGTTTTTGGCCGCTTGCCAAGTGTCCCCACTACCGGCTTTTGTGCCCACGGGGGTGAACAGCAGAGGGGCTGTGTGGGTTCCCCCTGCTAGTGGGAGGTGGAAATTTAATTGTGGCCTTGTTGTGGATTTGAAGCCGCAACCGGGCTGTCATGACTCTTCTTCAAAACCACTTGGGAGAGTTGGTGGATGGAGTGGTGTGTCGGTCGAGTCGATCAGTTGCTCAAGGAGAATTTCGCTATTCGCCAAGAGTGTCTTATGGCATGCTCTTAATCTTGGGGCGATGGAGTTCAAAGTGATTGCCAATCTGTTATTAAGCTTTATGTCTCTGAGGGTCCCCATGGACATCTTCTTTGTGTGTAGTGATGTTAGAGCAATGGCCCATAAAAGCGGTGGGTTTTTAGCCGGTGTCCTAGAGTCGATGTCAGAGTGCCTTTGGGTTGCCTCTGCGTTTTTTCGAAATGTCTTAACCCCTAATTGGGTTGCCCAACCACCTATGGGACTTGTTAGGTGCTTGTCTTCCCTATCTATTTAGTTGTTTTTGCTGGTTTGCCCGATCAAAAAAAAAAAAAAAAAAAAGAACTTTAAAATCTCAATACCTAACAGGTGAGAACTACTTACTGATATTTAAAATATCAGTACAATAGAGCTTATGAATGCAATTTGAAGTGGCTTGAGATTTAATTTGCTGTTTAGACTGTTATTTTTACAGGTTTGTTTGATTAATTGATTGATCCATGCTAGTCTTCTGTCTCTCTATTGTACTGCATCTCTTTCTTTTTTCTAATAAATTTATGTTTTTCGCAAATCAAAAGAGGAAAAACAGAAAAAAGAAAAAAGAAAAAGAGAGAGGGTAAATTTTATTGACTTTCCCTTGAATTATTTATTTATTTATTGTAATTTTAAGGATTTCCCTTGAGATCTTTGAAATAACACTGCTCATCCAACCAAATACCGTGACGGAGGTTGTTATTTTACAAATTTACTCTTATAATTAAATAATTCATTTTTTCTCAAGGAAATTCATTGTTTTTGTTTGGATTTCTAAAAGTTTCAATTTTGGCTTGACATAGGATTGATCAACCCAAAATCTTCAGTTTGTTGCTTTGCATGTAGGCCACATGATACTGGGTTTCAATTATTTCCATTTTTTTGGATTTTTAAATTTTTGTATGTAATTATTTGATTGTGGTTGTCTATATAAATTGTGTTTATCATACTTTTGCAATTAAGTTGTGCTCTTTTTTTATTTCCTTTGTGACATGTAATCGCCTGAAACGAAAGCAAATATATGGTGGTCTTGCCTTTTGTTGATGTTGGTTTTAGTGTTTGCTCACTATATTCAATTTTTATTGATAAAGATCTCTTTTTACTGATCAAAAAAGAGAGTAAAGTTTGATATATATTTCAAATAACTTGAACCCTAAAAAAACAAAACAAACAAAAAAAAAATTTGAAAGTATTATGTTCATGATCCATTTAATCATCTAATGCACTAGCATAAAAAATTTAAAATAAAATGGCAGTAATATTCACACTTTCCTTTTGAGAGATTATGGGCTATTTTGGGAAGATGGTTATAATTAGCTTTTGGTGAAAAGCTACTTATAAGCAGTTTTTTTGTGAGAGAGAAAGTGAGTTATAATCTGGGAAGTGGATTATAACCCACTTCCCAAAATAGGCCTATAAAATAAAGAAAAGTGATTTAAAATGAAGTCTAAATATCATTGTTTAAAAAAATTAAGGCAAACATATTTTAAGCTAAAAATTCTCTCTCTCTCTCTCTCTCTCTCTCTCTCTCTCTCTCTCTCTTCTCTAAAAGGATTTTTCGTGCATAATACGGTTATACTCTTAGTTAAAAAATAAACAAGAAGGGATGTGAGTAGTATTTTAGAGATTTTAAATTTCATTTTTGCCAAAATTGTTTCAATTTGAACAATTTGTTCTCTATACTTTAAGTCTAATTTTAATTTGATTATTCTTTCTAAATAACCATCAATTTCTTCTATGTGTATGCTTCAAGAGAGTGGTGTGTGTACCAAAATCACTTTAACATTTAAGTTAAGTGGATGACCAAATTAAAACTAAACTAAAAGTATATGGATCAAATTGAAACTAGACAGAAAGTACGTTGGCTAGATTCGTTGATGACCCATATTCCCATTCTTCTTCTATTAGGCTCTGTTTGTTTAAAAAGAAACGGATGATAGAAAATGAAAATGACAGAAAGTGAAGTGTTTATTTTTTTACATGGCATTGTGGGGATATATTTTCTAAGTACCAACACGTGGCAAGGTGAGGCCGACGTGTCAGCCGATGTGTCACGTATCCTGGTCGTTTTGCCGAGATGGTCTCGGCGAGACCGAGGTTATCTCCGAAGATATCGGAATCCGAGATAAGCGGATAAGGGACAAGAATCCTAGAATGAAGAGGAGACTTAGTCAAGATGAGGATAAAGCTCTTAAGGAGTTTATCTTTATCTCTTGAAGAGTCCAAAGTATGTCCAGAATTGGAGTCCATAAAAGTCAGGCTTCTAGTGGGACTAGGATTGAGTTAAACTATAAAAAAGAGGCACCCTCGATGGGCCTAAGGTACGCAATTTACACTTTGAGCAGTTAATTTAGCACTTGATTATCTTTGAGAGATATACTAGCTAGATCGTCGGAGTGCCCCCGGGTGGAAGAACCACCGCCGGAGCCTTCTCTTTCTGTTGCAGGTTAGCTGAAGCCATCTATTCTGCCAATGCTCTCTAGCTGATTACTAAACGGGCAGTGTGATCAGAAAATCACTCACACAATTTGGCGTCGTCTGTGGGAAAGAAAGAAGAATAGATGGCCAGTAACGGACAGAAGGAAAAGATTGGGACGACGCTCCTACTGGGAGTGGCAGATCCATCGACCTTGACATCGGAAGAGACAACCACAACGAAGAAACTCGTGACCAGAATCATGGAGAGAAAGACATCGGCCAGACTGGGGACGCACCAAAGAAAGCAGACCAAGGAAGGTACTATAATGAAGAAAACCTCCAGGTATAGAGGGATAGGTGCCTACGGAGGGACGAAGAGGTAAAAGAGATGGCAAACAAGTTGGCGGACCTGCAATCGGTCATCAACTTCATGATGCAAAACAATGTCATGCAGCCACCATACCCATTGCAGGACACGCCGATTCCAGCGGCTAATGCCCAGAAGGGAGGGTAGAAAACGATCCCTATAGCCCCTCAACACACCATGAGCGAAAGACACTCTCACCGACCTTCCAGGGAGGTCGGGCGAGGGGAACCAAGGAGGGAAGAGTCACAGAGGACACGTCGCACGAAGGCGGCAGACCCCAAAGAACATCGGGATGTTCAGAGGCAGACATTATGCTTCGACACATCTCATGAGGAAAGATCAAAAAGGACCCACCACGAGGCCGATAGTAGTGTGCCGAAAAGACTGAAGTCCAAAGATAGCCGAGCTCCAATGAGGAGTGAAGAAGACTTAAGAGATTACCTCAAGAGGAAGCAACAGAATGCAGAAGTCAAGGTAACCTCCCCGGTTAAGCCGAGGACACCATTCTCGATGGAATTGGACAAATTCGAAGCGCCAAAGAGATTTAACATGCCGAGGTTCTAAGTATATGATGGTAAGTCAGACCCTAACTTCCATGTTGGATTATACTTGAACTCAATGGCATTGTATAGTGGGAACGAGCCGTTGCTCTACAAAGTGTTCCCCTCATCCTTCAGGGAGATTGCATCAGATTGGTTCCACAAACTACCGAAGGGAAGCGTAAGGACTTAGGAAGGCCTAGCCGAGATGTTTGTGGCCAAATTCGTAACAAACAAACTGCAGCCATTAACGGTGGACGCCTTGATGGCTTTGAAGATCAGCAAAGATGAAGGCCTTAGGGCCTATGCAAAAAGGTACTATGAGGTGTTCAATCGAATACCCGAATGTAACCAAGAGGTGGCGGTCGTGTCTTTCAAGAACGGCCTGAAAGATGATTGTCTACTACGTAAGTCTTTGGCAAAGACATTACCAAAAAGCATGGAAGAGCTCATGGCGAGAATCGAGAAATATGCCAGAGCCGAGGAGGATACGTCGGGGAATAAGGAGATAAAGCAAGAAAAAGGAAACAGCTCACCGAAGCGAGGCCGAAGTAACAATGGATCCAACAAACAAGAGACAGAATTAAGGGCTAAGCAGGCAGTGACGACTGTATTCCGAATCCCGGTCCACAAAGTCCTGGATCAAATACGGAACGAACCCTATTTCAGAACACCAGCAAGGGCACCAGGGGAATTTATGGGAAGAAACCTCGGTAAGTGTTGTGCTTACCACAATGAAGAGGGGCACCCAACTCAGGGTTGCAGAGCCCTAAAAGCACACTTAGAAGACTTGGTGAGGCAAGGCCATCTGAGAGACCTTGTCGATGAGGCCAGGACAAGAGAAGAACAGGCAAGATTGCCTCAAGTACCAGCAGCCCCGCCTCCCCCAGCACAGCAACCACAAGCAGGAGGACCTCGGGTGGTTAATGTAATCCACTCAAAGGTGAACGAAAACGACATATGGGGGGAGACCTAGAAGGTAAAACACTTGCAACATGTGAACCAGGTCGGACTGAAAAGACCTCGGTCTGAAGAGTATCAGGGCCCAATGATAGCCTTTACTGAAGCCGATCTAGAGATGGTCCAGTATCCGCATAATGATGCCTTGGTAATATCCCTCCAGGTTGGGGAGTGCCAAGTGAAACGCATCCTGATTGACCAAGGAAGCTCTTGTGACATCATGTACGTCAAATGCTACAAGGAGCTCGGCCTTCATCCCGATGACATGGAACAGTCTAATGGCCCGATGGTCGGGTTCAATGGAACCCCCACATGGCCACTGGAGGCAGTAAACTTGGAAGTGCAGGCTGGCACCAAGAAGATCAAGATAGAATTCATCATGATTGACACGCCCTCGCCATACAACATTATCTTGGGGAGGCCGTGGTTGCATGCAATGGGGGCAGTTCCCTCAACATTGCATCAACTACTGCGATTCCCAACAGAGCATGGGATTGAAGAAGTCAGAGGAGATCAATTGCAGGCAAAAAATTGCTCCATGGCAGCAATGAAATGCACCTGCAACATTCGGGAACCAAAGAAGGCAGAAATTGAAGAAGAGGACATGAAGGTCCTAGATGATGTCGGCAAGGAGCCAGCCGAGAAGAGTGAAGAAGCACAGAAGAAAATCCTCGTCCAGGAGGGCGATGAGGAACGCTTCTTTCTTCTCGGCTCGGGCTTAGCCGAATACGAGGAAAGAGAGCTGGAAGCCTTTTTAAGAACAAACATTGAGGTGTTCGCTTGGATACCTTATGAAATGCCTGGCATTGACCCCGAGGTCACATGCCACAAACTCAACGTTGACAGGTCGGCCAAACCTGTAATACAACGAGCCAGAAGACCGATGTTGATGAACGTTGAAGCAGTGAAGGAAGAAGTAGAGAGACTTCTAGAAGCCAGGGCCATCAGAGAAACTAATTATCCGACATGGCTATCAAACACTATGGTAGTAAAGAAAAAGAATGGTAAATGGAGGGTCTGCGTAGATTTTACAAACCTGAATAAAGCTTGTCCCAAAGACAGCTTTCCTCTACCCAAGATTGACCAGTTGGTGGACGCCACATCTGGGCATGGAAGGATGAGCTTCCTGGATGCTTATAGGGGGTACCACCAGATAGCCATGTACCCCCCAGATGAGGAGAAGACAGCGTTTATCACCCCAAAAGGCTTATACTGTTACAGAGTAATGCCTTTTAGGTTGAAAAACACAGGAGCAACTTACCAAAGGTTGGTAACCAAGATGTTCAAACACTTGATTGGCCAAACAGTAGAAGTCTACATCGATGACATGGTCGTGAAGACCAAGGAACCAAAGGGTCATCTTGTCGACCTAGAAGAGGTCTTTGAAATACTCAAAATATATCGGCTCCGACTCAACGCATCGAAGTGCGCGTTTGGAGTCGGATCAGGTAAGTTCCTGGGGTACCTAGTGACCAGAAAGGGGATTGAGGCCAGCCCAGATCAGATCAAGGCCATCCTGGAGTTACAAAGCCTGACATCAGCGAAACAGGTTCAAATGCTTACTGGAAGGGCCGCAGCCCTAAACAGGTTCATAAGCCGAAGCTCAGACAAATGTAAGCCTTTTTTCAATCTGGTGAAGAAGGCCACGGACTTCCTATGGACTGAGGAATGTGAGGCCGCTTTGGCCGACCTAAAGAAATATTTGACCACGGCTCCAATCCTCTCTACACCTGAACCTGGGGAAGAGCTATTTTTTTACTTGGCAGTTTCGGAACACGCAGTAAGTGCAATGGTAATCCGAGGAGAAAAAGGGGAGCAGAAGGCTATTTACTATGTAAGCAAAACCTTAGCCGATGCAGAAATACGGTATCTACCATTAGAGAAGTTAATGCTGGCCTTAGTAATGGCTTCAAAAAAGCTGAACCATTACTTTCAGGCCCACAAGATTGTGGTGCTAACAGAGCACCCGCTGAAATCCTTGTTGCAACAAGGAGACTTAACTGGAAGAATAGCAAGATGGGCAGTAGCCTTGGGTCAGTATGACCTGGAGTTCAGGCCGAGAACAGCAATTAAGGGCCAAGTTTTGGCCGACTTCGTGGCCGAGTTCACACTAGAATCCATCGAACATCGGGCTCCATTGAGCCAAGGTGAACGATGTCCAAACAAGCAAGGAGAAGCCCAGCCAAAGGAAAAAGAACCAAGGAAGGAAAAACTCAGGCCCTGCAGCATTTACATCGGCGAATCCTTTCGACTGTTCGTTGATGGGAGCTCAAACCGACAAGGAGCAGGGGCATGAGTAGTATTGATATCTCCAGATGGAGAGATATTGGAACAGTCCATTCGATTGGGGTTCAAGGTCTCCAACAATGAGGCAGAATATGAAGCATTGATTGCAGGACTAAAGCTGGCAATAGCAGCAGAAGCAGATGAGGTAATAGTTTTTGTGACTTACAACTCATAGTGAATTAGACAACAGGAGAGTTTGTAGCCCGGGATGAAAGAATGTCGGCATACGCAAAGGAAGTCATTAGGCTGGCAACCTTGTTTCAGAACTGCCGACTTCTCCAGGTTAGCCGAGATGATAACAGCCACGCCGACGCGTTGGCCAACCTAGCAAGTTCAATGCAAACTGGAAAAACAAGGACAATAATGATTGACTACTTGTCGGGCCCGAGCATAGAACCACCAAGCATAGAGCAAGAGGCAATGTGTGTGGACATGGTCCCGAGCTGGATGGATGCAATTGTTGCATTCCTGAAAGAATGAAACCTACCAGAAGACCGTAAGGAGGCACACAAGGTCAGATTGAAGTCGGCAAGATTCAGTCTGATAGCAGACGGACACCTTTACAGAAGGTCCTACACTAGACCCCTTTTAAGGTACGTGCACCCTTTTCAGGTTGAAGATTTTTTATACGAAATTCATGAAGGAATTTGTGGAAGCCACGCTGGGGGCAGATCACTAGCTCACAGGGCAATCACCCAGGGGTATTGGTGGCCCTACATGCAAAAAGATGCAGAAGCTTACGTGAAGAAGTGTGAACAATGCCAAAGGTTTGCACCTTTGATACACCAGCCAGCTGCTGACCTGAACCCTGTATCCAGTCTATGTCCATTTGCCCAATGGGGCATGGATCTCGTTGGGCAATTGCCCCAAGCAACTAGGCAAAGGAAGTACTTGCTGGTAGTAGCAGATTACTTCATGAAGTGGATAGAAGCAGAACCCCTTGCCAAAATCCGAGATGTGGATGTCAAGAACTTCATATGGAGAAACATCATCACCAAATTTGGGATTCCAAGAGCGATAGTTGCCGACAACGGAATGCAGTTTGACAGCAAACTTTTCGACCCCAAGCTTTCCTCAGAGCAATGGGCAAGCAGAAGCATCCAACAAAGTAATTTTGGATGAGATAAAGAAGAGGCTGCAGGCAGCAAAAGGAAAGTGGGTAGACGAATTGCCCAATGTACTCTGGGCATATCGGACTACGCCAAGAAGATCAACAGGGGAATCCCCCTTTGCCATGGCTTATGGCACAGAAGCCGTCATTCCACTGGAGGTCGGCATCCCAGGGATCAGAACCCAGGGAGTTAAGAACGGGACTAATGATGTACTCTTAGCCCGAGATCTGGATCTTTTAGAAGAAAGAAGAGAGAAAGCCGCAATACAGCTTGCAGTATACCAGCAACAGCTTGCCAAAGCTTATAACAAGAAGGTCAATCCAAGGGATTTTCAAGTCGGCGACCTAGTCCTGAGAAAAGTTGTTGGCAATAAGAAGGATCCCAGAGAGGGCAAGCTTGGCCCAAACTGGGAAGGACCTTACATAATTACTTCGGTATTGGGTAATAGAGCATACCGGCTTGAAGATAGTGAGGGCAAAGCATTGCCAAGACCCTGGAACACTTGTAATTTGAAATTTTTTTATCATTAGATATTCCTTGTTATTTTTTTTTTTTGCCGACGTCATCAATAAAATCTTAGTAGAATTCTCCAAGACTTGTGAATTGATAAAAGATGCATAATGTTGTTTCTGAATAATGAGAACCCAAGTGAAACTCTGGTTCACATTGGGGGCAGAGAGAAGACAAAAATGTTTAACACTTGTTGAAATTTATAGCAATTTACAAGTTGAAGTTAAGCCGAGATAATTGTTTATCTTCACTTGTTGAAATTTGTAACAATTTACAAGTTGAATTTAAACCGAAGCGATGCTTAACACTTGTTGAAATTTGTAGCAATTTACAAGTTGAAGTTAAGCCGAGATAATTGTTTATCTTCACTTGTTGAAATTTGTAGCAATTTACAAGTTGAAGTTAAACCGAAGCGATGCTTAACACTTGTTGAAATTTGTAGCAATTTACAAGTTGAAGTTAAGCCGAGATTATTGTTTACCTTCACTTGTTGAAATTTGTAGCAATTTACAAGTTGAAGTTAAACCGAAGCGATGCTTAACACTTATTGAATTTTGTAGCAATTTACAAGTTGAAGTTAAGCCGAGATTATTGTTTACCTTCACTTGTTGAAATTTGTAGCAATTTACAAGTTGAAGTTAAGTCGAGAATATTGTTTACCTTCACTTGTTGAAATTTGTAGCAATTTACAAGTTGAAGTTGAGCCGAGATTATTGTTTACTTTCACTGGTTAAAATTTGTAGCAATTTACAAGTTGAAGTTAAGCCGAGAATATTGTTTACCTTCACTTGTTGAAATTTGTAGCAATTTACAAGTTGAAGTTAAGCCGAGATAATAGTTTACCTTCACTTATTGAAATTTGTAGCAATTTACAAGTTGAAGTTAAACCAGAGCGATGCTTAACACTTGTTGAAATTTATAGAAATTTACAAGTTGAAGTTAAGCCGATATATATTGTCTAACACTTATGGAAATTTGTAGCAAATTACAAGTAGATCATGGTTTAGCACTTGTTATAACTTAAGAAAAGTTTACATAGTTGAGATTAAACCAGTATATGTTTATCCTTGTTGAAATTTATAAACAACTTGCAGGACAGGAACTTGCCGAGGTAAATCATCAGTTGGTACAACCGAGGTGTGTCACCCCGAGAAGGTTGCACAAAGAAGGAAGAGTATATATATGCAGAATATTCTAAGTATAGAATCATGCAAAGACAATAAAAGAAAGACAAAGGTACAAACATTCAAAGAAGAAAAGTTGTATTAAAGCATTCAGTTGAAATGAGGGCACATCGGCCAAGTGAAGAAGCTTGCATTGTGTCTAAAAACAAAGATGTATAGAGTGCAAAAGAAATAAAAGGAAAACCATCAAAACTAAGACTCCTCAACAGTAGCAGTTAGTTGAGTCTGAAGTTCAGATGATTGTTGGGTAGATGCCTCAGCAGCCTTTTTCGCCTCGATCTCGGCGTCAATTTGAGCAAAGGTTTCATCAATGCTTTTGTTGGCTACAGGAACGTCGAAGGATGCCTACTCAGGGGTAGTTTCCTTGACAACCTTATCACCCTCTTCAACTTGAGTCAAGTACAGGACTTGCACAGTTGAAGGAAGGGACTTGGACGCAGTAGCCCCCTTTTCTTTTCTCACCAAGGCATCATCCTCTTCTTCGTCTTCAGATTCTGAATCTTCTTCGGATTGAGCTGGTGGAGGAGGTGAGGGGAATGGAAGAGGAATGGCATCGGCATTCCTCAGAGGCGAATCATCAGGCATATTAAGTTTTTTGAGAAGAGACATCCAACCAAGGGTGAAACCCCTGTTGCATGCCTGCTTCACTTGTATTTCATAGGCATCCGTGACATCGGCCATGCCTTGATCGTATGCCTTTGCATTGACTGCTTTGATTTCGGCTTCTTTGGTGGCCAGGGCCTCCTGAAGCTCCTTTTCGGCCTGGGCCGTTTTCGCCGTGGCTTCCTTCTTTTGAGATTCTGCAACCTTTCTGATGGCCTCGGCAGAATCAGCCTTTTCTTCGGCATCCTGTTGGGCTTTGATGGCAGCCTCGGCCTGGTCCTCCAATTTCTTCATTTTTGATTGAAGGCTTTTGTTGGCTTTTTGAAGGGTAGAGAACTCCCTCTTCATGTCAACTAACTTCTCTCGATTTTCAAAGGCTTGAATGGAGAGAGAATGGGCATGCTGAACTGCATGAAAGAGCACAAGGCAAGAGTTATTGCAAAATATTACAAAGTATAGAAAAGAGAAAGGAAGACAAGTTACCAAGTGAAGACACTTACTTGAACAGAACGTTGAAGCATAAAGGCGTAGTTCTCATACTCGCTCATCTTGGCGTTGCGATCAAGATCGCCTGGAAGGAGCAGAGCAGTACTGAGGGCTACACCGATGTTTATATCATCGGCACTATCGTCAGTCATGACAGGCCTATCTTCTAGAGTGATTTCTGGTGCCCAGGGGACAGCATGTTTTTTAGACCCTGAGGTCGTCGCAGATGATAACCTCGGCTTCTTTGACTTTAGGGATTCTGATGGCTGGGCTTCAGAGCGCCTCTTTCCAGCGGAGCGTTGAGATTTGTCACTCTCAGCCAGCTTGGAGATAGGTAAAGTATCCTCAGATTCAACCTGAGTTACTTTAGCCTTTGACTGAGCCTTTTTTACTCTTTTCGGCTTCGACGGGGGCATAGTTTGTGTTGGCTGAGCGTCAACGTCGGAAGGAAGGTTGGCCAGCTGTAGACACCCCATTTTTGACCGACCTTAAGACTCAGACATCACCGATTGAGCGCTCGGTAATATTGCATATTTTGCTCGTTCTGAGGTTGCGGAGTCCCGACTGCGAGCCTTGCCTCCGGACTTCCGGACTCTTTTGTGTTTTGCCTCGGTTTGCGAACCAGGCCTTGTTTTCTCTATTTTCTCTTCCCGAAGGGAGGGAGAGGTCTCGTAGACCATCTCTCAGTGGCCGTAGGCTACGTTTTGTAGTCGTAGGCCATTTTTCCCGTTTGGAGCCCGGTTCCCGATTTTTCGGAGCTTTCGGCCATGTGCCTCGGTTCAGGACCGCTTAACCACCTCCGTTTGCTCCGGTTTTTGGCACACACCTTATTCCCTCCCTTTTGAGGGACACTATGGTCCGAGAGACCAACTTCGTGGTCGGACACCACTTCCGGTGCCTAACAGCCCACTTTCGGGGCCCCGAATTGCGTGTTTTGGCTCCCGAATCTTCATTCTGCATTTTTGGGCTCCGACCCAAACTTGAGATAGTCATATTTTGAGGTCCTTTTGATGTTTGATTAAGGACCTTTTTCTGTTTGAGATCTCCTACTGCCACTTTCTTCTTTACCCCTCTTTTAGGCCTTTTCTTGCATGATAGTTTAGGCCTACTTGTATTTATTTTTGTGGCTTGTCATAAACTACAAAGTATCTTATTTTGAGCCCCTCTTAAACTTTTTTGAAGGGCTCTCTTCGGTTTAAGATCTCCTACTATCACTTGCCCCTTTATCTCCCTTTTAGGCCAATTTTGGGGGGAAATTTGAATTTCATTTCCCCTTCTTTTCCACCCTCTTGTGTCTATATAACAGACCCCCCAGCTGTGTTTTAGGGGTTATAAAATTTTGGTTTGGAGCTCTCACATTAAATCTCTCTCTTTCTCTACTCTAAGCCTTAAAAAACCCTTTGATTCTTACACCATTTCCTCACCATCACCTAGCACCACACCACCACTCCATTCCAGCAGCTTGGAGGGTCTTCTCAGAGCTTAGGAGGCAGCATTTCTTGGTCCAAAAGGCTGTCAAAAATTAGTCTTCAAGGGTAAGTCCTCTTCTCCCTTTTTTGACCCTTTTCTTGGTTCATATCTTAGCTCTTTGTGCTTGCATGTTGGGGCTCCGACGCTAACTGAAAATGTCTTTTTTTTAGCTCTATTTCATGTTTGTTTAAGGGCCTCTCACTGTTTGAGGCTCCCTTTTTGCACTTACTTCATTACCTCCTTTGTATGTCATTTTCTTGCATATTATTTTAGGCCTATATGTAAACTGTTTTGATCTCTGGTCTGAACTGTAAAGAAGCTTATTTTGAGTACTTCTTCAACATTATTGAAGGGTTCATCACTTTTTGTGGCTTCCATTTGCCACTTGCCTTTATACCCCTCTTTTGGCCTCATTTTTGCATGATTTGTTAGCCCCTTGTGTTTGTGTTTTTGGGCTCTGGTCCGAACTGTAAATGGCCTTATTTTCCCCCCCTCTCCATGTTTTATCAAGGGACTTTTGCTGTTTGGGGCATCCTTTTTGCTCTTTGTGTTTAAACCTCTCTTTAGGCCTTATTTTGCACAATATTTTTAGCTTGCTTGTGCATTGTTTTGGGTTGAGTCATAAACTATAAAATGCCATATTTTGGGCCCCTCTTCAACATTGTTGAAGGGCCCTCCCATGTTCGGGGTCAGAAGCTACTACTTGCTTCATTATCTCTCTTTCGGGGCCATTTTTGCATGCTAGCTTAGCCCCATTTGTGTTCACTGTTTGGCCTTGCTTAAAACTGTAAATATGCTTGTTTTGGGGCTTCTTTGAATCTGTCTTCATACTTCATGTACAAATAATGCATGCATTGCATAGCCATAGGTCATTCCATGCGCCTAATTTCATGTTTCGGGACTCATTCCATCCATCGGGTGTCATTTTGCCATGTTTCGAGGCTGTTTTGCATCACATTTCAGTACTGAAATTTGCATGCTTGCATGCCATGTTCCATGCTTTGTCATGCCTTGTTAGAGTGGCATTTTGTGCCCTAGGATCGGTCCTCGATTTGCGTGCACGTGTGCACGCATTTCGAGTTGTCTCATTTTCATCTTATGGCCTCCTACGTGAGTGTGGCTAAGGTCCACTTGTGTTGGTGTAAGCCCATTATGCATTGTGTATGCCATTTCATTTCATAGCATTGCGTATGCTAGGTTGTATATTAGCGCATTGTGTATGCCATGTTACCTCGTGCATCGTGTATGCCATTCCATAGCATTGTGTATGTTAGGTTGTATCTTAGTTGCATTCATGCATGTCATGCATAGTGCATCGTGTTTGGGATAGGGGTTAGCCCGAGCACGGGAAACAAGGTGCGTTTCGTACTCCGAGTGACGGAACGTGTCTCAATTCCTAGTCACCGACACTCCGGATTATCCATGATGGAGTTAGGTCTTATTGCGTCCTCATGTGCATTCATTCCATATTGAGTTGTGCAATTCGACTCCTTGGCCATCATGCATCGAGATGCGTGATTGGTGGCACGAGGATCGAGGCATGCATACATATGTGAAAATACATTGCCATGCCCCTTTGTTGCTCTCTGTTACAGCAAATCAAGAATCAGCAGCCTTCCGGAGTTCGGCACGCATTCCAAAAATAATTGCAAACAGAGGCTAATCGGGGCATCGCCGTCGATTTCCCCGCAAAGTAACTCGAGCATGCATCATTCATCATCCAGAGCAGAGTCGAGGCAGTCCCTAGCTTGCATGCTAGTTTATTGCTTTCCTTAGTTAATTTGTTAACTAATTAGGGATTTGTACATATTTGGACTGTATTATTATTTGGACTGTAATATTCATTTGGGACTGTATTATTCTTTCGGATCCTCTGCGCGAGGGCATAATTGTAATAAGTGTGCTTGTGTGTGATGTATGTCTTCCAACCCCACATCTTTCTTCCCTTTTATTTACCAGCTTATGATGGTTAGATTAGGGCATGTTTCAATTAGCATACAGTATGATAGCATGTTTGCATTCATTCATCTATTTTGCATGCACCGGGCTCGGCGCATCATACTAATTGCATTGTATTTCAATTCCAAATTGAATACTTGTTAGCTGTAGCATTCCATATGCCATGTTTAGAATAGCCGAGCCTGCTATAGTTGCATTTTGCATGTGTTGCATTAGACATTTCAGCATATTTAGGATCATGCATGGATTTCTAATGAGCTTCTGTTTTGGCTTGGAGTACTCGGTGAGTTTTATACTTTAGCATCCTTGCATGCGTGTGGGTGACTGCCATGAATAGCATGCCTACCATGAGGCTATTTGCCTATGTGATATAACTGCCTGAATGCCTGTGAGTGAAGGTTGGGTTATTTGGATTGGAACAAATGCATTGACTGTGAGTTTTAAGCCCACTAGATAGTGGCAAAACCATCTTTTTCTAAGCCCACCTGAGGGTGGCAAAATCTGCATTTTAAGCCTATTTGCGAGTAGCAAAAAAACAAACATGAAATGTTTTGTTCCAATTCAGGTGACCCGGTCTATACTTGTATGCTGTGCGCATCACATAGTAAATCTAGGCTAATAACCGGAATAAGAACGCATAATGTTTTCAAAACTAGATATCATGGTTAGTAGAGGCCGATCTTTGATCGGGCGAGCGGGGGTGCTCACGAAGTGACCTTCCCCAATCGTACCCAAGTTCCCGAGCCGAGGCAACTTTGGTGATGACGGACACGTGGCCTTTGGCACCGAGTCAGGGTTTCCTAAATTCCCTCATTAAAAAATATTTAGGTGGCGACTCTGTATCTGGCAAAGCAATCCATGTTTGGCACTTCTTTCAAAAAAATCTGCTTTCTCAAAACGATTTGCCGGATTTGGACTCTTTGGTTCAAGATTAAGAACCGTGACACAAATTGAGTCCGAACTGTAGCGAGGTCCCCCGTGGGCTTGTTACACCAGCAGATCCCTAGCAACTGGTTTTGAGTGAGACATCTCGGCTCTAAGCACAAGACGGCGACGACGCTTTCGTTGGGATGGCGGGATCAGGTATGGGGCCGAAGTTGATGGCTGATCAGCTGGATCAGATATTGATCCTTGATCTGTTCGTGATGTGGATGCAGTTAATGGAGTTGTGGCAGAGGGTGGAGAAAGGCTTTTCTTCTTCCTTTTAGGAACGTCGGGCAAAGTTGACTTGTAAGTTGGAATAAAGTTAAGAAGCAGAGGTGTTTTCCTCTTTTCGACAGGCAAGTCCAAAAGTTTCTTCAAGTCTTTGCTGGGAGAGAAAGACTCACGGAAGCCCTTTGGTGGTTTACGAACATCTACAAGAAGAACAAGACGTCAGAAATAGATAAAGTATTTGAGACACTGAAAGAAGGCAGGTAAATCAGAATGCTAGGCTCTTACCCTTGCCCTCTAAAATTGATCGAGGAAGAGGAAAGAGATACTGGTCCTCGTCTGGAGCAAACTCCCAATTTCCTGAGGTAATGAAGTTGTCGTCTCCAGCCCCCTTGTTGGAGTCTGGGAGGTCGGCTACGATTTTATACTCTGTGGACCTCGGCTTAAGATAGTAGATGTAGCCTTTTTCTTTTAAATTAAGGGCACACATGGTATAGCAGTACTGGATATCGGCTAAGGTGATCCTAACGTTTTCCTGTCTTGCTAAGGCTATGATGCCATTAATTACTCGATAAGAATTTATGGCCAGTTGCATGGGGTTCAACTTGTAATAGTGAAGAATCTCGAGAAAGAGGATGTTGAGTGGGAGCCGGAGTCCGCACTCAGTGAAAGCTACGATGGGAAAGGGCATTGAATCATCTGTGGGCATGATAGAGTCATTATCTCCAGCCAGCCTCAGATGGACATCGGCAGGAATGGAGAACTCTTGCCTAAAGTACTCAAGTTTTGTCGGGGTGTCTACCCTATGCCTCCACATACCCATAACGTCGGCCTAAATTAGAAGGACTGGGTTTCAGAAGAGAGATAGTCTAAAAACGTTTTGTGAACCTCAGCTAAGACCTAGGTATATATTGGTGCAAGAATCTGTGAAGATTGTTTTAGTTTTGACGGGTTCTACAGTCAAATCCCAAACCTAAATTTATGAAGACGAAGATTGAAGGCACAAATCTGGAAAACAGAAAAGCAAGAACGAGGTTTCAGAATCAAGAACAGAGGTAGGGCTATCAAAAGCACAGAGAATACAAGGTGTATAAGGTCAAGAACAGTGACAAAAGCGCAAGAAAGTGGTAAAACAGTTCGTGTGTTCAAGATTTGGGCAAAAGCAGAATCATGGAAAAAATACATTCAGATATATGGTTTGCAAATCAAATATTGAACAAAGCAGTAATGGCAACAAATGATGAAGAGCATCAAGGAATTGAAAACAAGAGGAACAATGGCTTACCAGAAAATGTGAAGCCGGTGAGAGGATCGCCGAAGTCAGGCGACGGTTACAAAAGTAACAGAGCGGCGAGAGCTTCACTGGAATAAAGGAATGCAGGCAGTTGCAGAGCTTGAAGCTAAAACAATGGCGGATTCAAGAGGAAAGGCAAGAGAGAGAGAAAGAACTTGATAGTGCAAAGTAAAGAGACGAAAGACGAGAAAAACGAGTTTTGTCAAAAAATATTTTTGAAATGGCGACAAAAGAGGACATTAAATGCGCCTGGAGCAACGCACACGTCAGACGGCGCACGCAGAGAAGACGGGTTTCAGGCGCGTCAGAGACACGATCCAATGAGGATCAAACGCGTAAATGAAACAGTTGAAAAGTGATGCATGACAGCTCACACGCATGAAGGAGTTCATGGGGAATTTTGTTCACAAGAAGACATGTCGGTGTAGACAACCTATTTTTGACCGTCCTCAAGACTTGGACGTCACCGCTGGAACACTCGGTGATTATCCATGTTGGTGTTTGTTTTGAGTTCCCGGAGGCCCCGGCTGCGCGCCGTGCCTCAGGACCTCTCAACCGGTTTGTTCCGTGCTTGGTTTTGTACCAAGACTTGTGTGTTTTGCATCTGAGGGTAGGGGAAGGCTTATTAGCCATCCCTGAAGTCCACCGGCTGCCCCACACCTACACCGGCACTCCCTAGTGGCCATCGGCACTTTTTTATCCAAATCCTTGGCCGGTCGGCACTGTGTGTTGCCGACCGGCAGTGTTTTGTGCCGGTGACTGTTTTGGCTGGTCGGTGTGACCCCTGTGCACCCCCAGGGATGGTGCATGCCAGCTGTGATAGCTGGAGTGCACCGTCACCACTCCCCATGCCCGGGTGTGCACCCTTTGGTCCCTTTGACCCCCTCTCTCCTCATGGAGCTTGAACCCTTGGCCAAGCTTCTTGGAGAAGCTTGGCCAGCTGTCCTAGGACCTTCTAGAAACCCTAGAACCCTTTGGACCCTTTGCACCCCTTGACCTCCCTCTCTTGCTTAGCCACCAAGTCTTTTCTTGCCTATATAAGTCCATCTCATCTCCCTTTACAAGGGTTAGCCATTTTAGGTCAAAAAACCAGAGCTTATATCTATATATCTGTGTGATATACTTTCTCTCTCTATATTTTCCCTCTCTCTCCTCTCTTGTGTGTGTTTTAGGCCTAAAAAGTGTGTTTTTACCTTACTTTTGCCCTTGTACACATACCATTACACCTAGCTCTGAGATTGAGGGACTTGGAAGGTTGTTTTGTGTGATCTTGGACTGGTTTTGATCATTAGAGGAGGGCTGCTCCACCTGTTCTTCATTGGATCTTCAAGGGTAAACTTTTTGCTTTAGTTTCCCCATTCTTGCAACTAATTTCTACCCCTCTTACTTTGTGTTTTTGGATTTGTGTTTAACATGAAAAACTCTTGTTTTTACCTGCTCTTGAACATTCATTAAGGTCACTTTGTGGTTTGGGTAGAGTCTCACCCTCTTAGGCCTTGTTTTGGCCATTTTGGTGTCTTTTCTTGAAGCTTTGCTTGCTTGGTGTTCTTGGTCTTCTCACCACTGAAAACCAGTGAGTTTTCAGTGGTGAGGAAGGTACTTCCAAGTCTCAAATAGGGAAGGGACACCCCTCTCCCCCTTTGTCCCTTGTTTGCCTTGTTTTTTGACCTAAAAAGTAGCATGTGTGCATGGTCGGTTTTAGCTTCATTTCAGAGTTTCTTTGAGTGTTTTGGAGCATGTTTAACCTCTGTTTTTGGTCGGATTTATGACCCTTAGCATGTCTCTCATACTTGCTTTGAAATGCTCTCTTATGCTTAAAAGTATGCCATGCATCTAAGCCATGTTCTTTGCATGTTTTAGCATAGTTCCATGAGGGCATTAGCATCATATTGCTATGTATAAGGGCTGTTAGCCACTGTTTTGCCATGTTTGGCATGTTTGGTATTGTTGTCTTGCTTGTTGGCTTGTAAGCCTTGTATGTGTGAGCCCCCTAGCATGTTTAGCCTACCTTGATCTCATGATTTGGCATCATTTTAGATCACCTTTCAGTCCTTATATCATGCCTATAAGTTTCCATTTACCATCTCATTCATGCTTTGAAATGTTGTAATGTTATGCCTAGGAATAGGCCATTTGCATGCTTCCATGTTTCAAGGCATTTTGGGACTGCCATATAAGGGGATTAGGTGTAATTTTGCATGCTAAGAAACTGTTTTTGGTTATCTAACATGTGCCATGAGTGGTCATATTGATGGTAGTTAGATGCTCTCTTTGATGCCCTTGGTTTTGGGCCTATTTACTTGCATGCTTGTATAGCATTTTGCTCATGTTTTGGGGCACCTTTTGCCCTTTGTTTTGGGGAGAGTTGAGGACGCCCGTTGTAGTCAAATCCACCATTGTATGCTTGCGTCATGTTTGTTGCATCCTTGTTTCATTAAGTGTTATAGCATGATGAGCCTATGCTTGATTTGTCCATGCTTACATTGCATTTGCACTTTGCATGTTGCATTACATTTAGCATGTTGGCATTTTAGCATTGGATTGTGTTATGGAGTCATGTTTGCATAACATGCATTGCATTACTTGGTTTGTGGTTGTCAAACCAAGCATAAGGGTTGAGGGAAGTTCACACTACAAGTGGTGCAACTTGTTTCAACTCTTGGTCACCAAGACCTTTGATCTATACATGATAAGGTTTTGGTCTCATTTGTGTGTTGCATGCATTACCATTAAAATGCAACCTTGGTTCCTTAGGCCATCATGCATCAACATGCATAATTGATGGCCCAAGAACCAAGGGTCATGCTTCCTTGAGTTCCCAAACATGATAGGAGGCAATGGCCGTGCATAAATATGCCTAAAAACCCATGCTATGCATTGCTGGTCTGTTGCTGCTGTCAAACTGTCCCCTGCAGGAACTTTCTGCCGACCGGCAGTGTAATGTGCCGACCGGCACTATATTCTCAGCCGATAGCCTCCAGATCAGCCGATGGTCAATATAAGCAGCCGGTGGTCATTCCCTCTGGCCGGTAGTGTACTGCGGTTCATTTGGGAGATGTTCTGGGACTTTGGCAGTTTTTCAGAAAGGCAGGGCAGTGGAAATAGAGACAGCAGTGGTGCGGTGTGGGCTTTCCGGGCAAGTCGGACTCGAGCATGCATCATTCGCGCATCCCGAGGCGAGGGGCTGTGGCCCCCTTTTATTTCACATTTATTTATTCAGTAATTAGAATTTGTAATATTTATTCATTTATTTTGGGAATGTATTATTATTTTGGTCCCTCCGAGTGAGGGCGCAATTGTAATAAGTGTGGGTGAGTGTGTGTATGTCTTCCAACCCCCACTTCTTTCTTCCCTTTTATTTACTTGCTTATGATGGTAGATTAGGGCATATTTAAATTAGCATACCTTATGCAATGCATGCGTGCATCCATGCATTTGTTTACATGCATCGGGCTCGGTACATCATACAAACTGCATCGTACTGTCAATTCCAAATTGAATACGTGCTACTCGCGCATTTCACATGCCATGTTCAGGGTTAGCCGAGCCTACTCTAGATTGCATCTATGCCTGTGTTGCATTAGCCACTTAACATGAACTAGGTCACGCATGTTTGCTAACTAGTTTATTGTCTTGGCGCGGAGTACGATGTAAGTTTTTTACGCTTTTAGCATACCACATGCGTGTGAATATTGCTATGACAGTATGCTTACCATGCGGCTAAATGCTTATGTGTTATAAACTGTTTGAATGCCTGTGGGTGAAGGTTGGATCGCCTGAGTTGGAACAACTCATTAAAATTCGTATTTTAGCCTACTTGCGAGTAGCAAAATCTAACACGTTTTTCGAGACAAAACGGGTATGCAATGTTTATTTCCAAATTAGGCGATCTAGTCTATACTTGTTTGCTGCGCGCATAACATAGTAATTCTAGGCTAATAATTGGAATAAGAGCATGTAATGTTTTCAAAAATGGATATCACGGTTAGTAGAGGCGGTCTTGGACGGCGAAAGAAGTGCTCATAGTGACCTTCCCGATCGTACCTAAGCTCGAGCCAAGACCACTTTGGTGATGACGGACATGTGGCCTTCGGCACCGAGTCAAGGTTTCCTAAATTTCCCATTTTAAATATTTAGGTGGCGACTCTGTAATCTGGCAAAGCAGTCCATGTTTGGCACTACTTTTCAAAAAAATCTGTTTTCTCAAACGATTTGCTGGATTTGGACTCTTTGGTTCAGATTTAGAACCGCGACACAAAATCGAGTCCGAACTGTAGCGAGGTCCCCCGCGGACGTGCTACAGTTTCTAGCGACTCTGCTGAGGAGTTTTAGAGAGCATGACTCGAACTCGTGATATCTTGTTTTGACTACACTTATGTGTTTCTTTGCATTGCATGTGCATTGGTGCGCCTAGGACACCGTGTTGGCCATCTGCTATTCCTGAGCGGTTTGCCGGAGGCTTGTCTTGTCAAGGCATGACCATAAGGCTGACCGGTTGCGGGCTCTGCCAGTATGGGAACACAAACCCCAGTTTTACCGGGGCACCCTTTTCGACCATTCGACCTAGTGCATATTCGGAATCCATAGTGACCATTCCAAGCTAGGACAGGTTGCTTACCCGATGTTAGGTTGTTTGAAACCGCTGCGTACGTAGTGAAACCCTAGTTCCTGACAAAATAGGACAGGGAAACCCTACCCCAACATAGGGGTGTTTTGGCTCTTTTTACTTGCTATGTGCTTTTAAAGTGTATCTCTACAGGGGGAACACACATGTCAGTTTGCAAGATTGGGTATCAGGCCTGAGGGCACCGGTAACAGTATTTTGGGGAATCAGTTGTCTGTGGGTACAAGATTCAGACTTAGGGGCAATGATTCAGAAACGGTGGTCAATATTTGGAGGAACAGTGTATCAAGTTCAGCGTGTTATCCAACAATGTGTTGTTTATTTTATGCTGTTATGCTATCCGATTTTCTGCTTATTTATACGCTTTATTTATCTTTTTATTAGGTAGTTGAGCACGATTGCTACCAACCCGATAGATATCCCCCAAGCACCCTGGGTCAGAGGCCGTCGACTCCTTCGATCTGAGGATCTGATAGACGGACAACCAGTGTACTACTCGCTACCCCCGGTTACTAAACGGAAGTCAATAAGGCAGAGGACATCAGTACAACAGTCAATTCAGAGAGCTTTATCTACCCCACCTGTGTTCAGTAGGGATCAGGATTCTGTGTCACCAACAGAGAGGGAATATATACCAGTAATTCAATCAGAGCAGAATAGTATGGCTAGTTTGGAGGAGATGGTGCGCCACCTTCAAGAGAGCATGAAAGCAATGCAGCAGGATGCCGTCCGTCAGGCAGATTTCGCCAGGCAACAGGCCACAGTTGTGAGGGAACAGGCAGAGACAATTGCCAGGCTAGAACAGCAAACCAGAGCATCCGCTTCACATCAAGTTCCTCCCCCACCGAGAGCTCCTAATGTCGGGGAGACAGCCAATGCTCAGACTGATACAGAGCTGCCCACAGGACCACCCCCACCTCCGACCCTACCTCAAATTCAACCTCAGCTATCAAAAGCACCCACCAATCTACCGGACTCTTCCTTTGAGTTCGAGACTGATCCCACTGCATTAAAATTGAGCAAGCTTGAAAAGTTGTTCAAAAGGTCCCAAGGGGTCAAGACTATCCTCGACATTGAAGATGGTTACACTGACGCAGCTGTGACGCTGCCCGACAGATTCAAAATGCCTCATATTGATCGGTTTGATGGGTCCGGGGACCCCATGGTACATTTGAGACTGTTTTCGGACGTTCTTAGGCCAATGGGCCTCAGCAGGCTTCAGAAGTTGTCTTTATTCGGCCGGACCCTGTCAGGTGTGGCATCCGCATGGTATGCCAAGCTAGAAGATGACGTCAAGAGGAATTGGGACGAAATGGCTGAGGCCTTCATCACACAGTACTCATATAACACATAGATTGAGATCACTACCCGTGATCTCGAGACAACTAGGCAAGAGCCTAAGGAGAGTTTCTCAGAGTTTGTAACCAGATGGAGGGCCAAGGCTTCAATGATGACCTTGAGGCCTACGGACAAAGACCAGATTCGGATGATTGTGCGCAATCTACAGCCGAAGTTGATGCAAAAGATGATAGTAGTCCCCTTTCCTACTTTTTCTGACCTACATGAAATGGGGGTGCAGATTGAAGATGCCTTGAAACAAGGCTGGATTGATAATGATCGGGAGCAACCCCGAAGGACCTTCAACCGCAACACTAATGCAGGCCCGAGTAGTACATCTGCTACGAGAGCCTCCGAAGTGAGCATGGTCACCACTAACCCCCCACAAAGAAATACGGCAGCCTCGCCATTTTCCGGTGCGTCCGGAAGCAACCCGCAAACAACCAAATACCCACCCCGAAACACCAGAACTTTTGCTCCACTCTATATGCCCCTATCCAAAGCTCTGGGGGTGTTGATCAAGAAAGGGCACCTGAAGCCCCTGGAGCCGCGGCCCCTACCAGAAAAACTCTCTCCTACCCATAACCCGGCCAAATATTGTGCATTTCACCAATAGCACGGTCACGACACCGATCAGTGCTTCCGGTTACGTCATGAGATTCAAGATCTCATTGATAACGGGGTGATTTTGCCTCCCGAGAAGCCCAATGTCACTACAAATCCCCTCCCTGCACATAACCAAGCTCCACCACCTAAAAGACTTGATTTCATCCATACTGGGGCCGTGTCTTATGACCCTAGTATCTATATCACACCCACCCACTTGCCTAAACCAGAGGTGTTCCTCCCCGATTGCACCGACTTGTGCATGATGGACATCTCCGTAACCCAACCTAAGCCAGCGGTGGTGACCATGAGAACGAGGAGAGGAGACCCGAAGAAAGAAAAGGTTGTTGAATCGAGTCTGAATCTGGAGTTCTGATGGGAAGACATACAGCCCGAGTGACTACATTTCGTTGATAGGCCAAGATAGGCCCAGGATAGAATTGCCAACAGGGGGAGACTTGTGTGTGATCCAAGGGGACAGTCCGGGACAGGGAACAAATGATGTAACAGTTGTGGAGGAGGACCTGGCCAATCTCCAATTTTATAGCGACCAATACCCAGAGGACGCGGCAGTTGCGTGGTTCAATTATGAGGATTCAGTAGAAGCTACCGGGTAGTTGGACAAGCAACCCGATGTGGTGGGAAAATTTCAGACAGAGCAGAGTTCAGCAGGAATGAGAATATCAGCGACGGCCGGAAGGGTCGAAGAGCAGAGCATATTGCTGGGGGGCGCCGGTATTAAGAATTTCGCCCGAGATTGGAACATTTTGAGTACGGAAATGATTGAACAGTCAGCTATGTCAGAACAAGCAAGTTTTGAGGATTCCGAGAGAATCAGGAGGGCAAAGGCCCATGTGGGAGTGGAAACTGCTGTGTGCACAGGAACCGAGAATACTGCGGGCATGTGGATGGAAGGTGCTGCGAACGCAAGAACAATCATACCAAAGCCGGACAGGTGTCTGTTGACTGCTGATGGAATGTGGTGGGAAGATGAGGACCTATGTCTTGCCCACACAGATGAAGATTGGGGGAATAACCAACCCGATAACACTTGGTACCTTGGAGAGGTCGACCACATGACAAGGAGTGGGCGATATTTCAAACCTCCGCACTTGGATCAACCAGAGGCTTCAGGGAAAGACAGAGAGGCTGAGAAGCAAAAGGAGAAGCAGCTCGAAGAGGAAGCCGTACTCAAACAGTTGAAAAAGATACAAGCAGACATCTCTATTTGGAGACTGCTCATGGCCTCACGAGTGCACAGGCAGGCCGTTTTGACAGCCATAGATAAGGCCAAACTCTCCATAGAGACTACACCAGAGCAGCTGGTTGGACTGGTCTTCCCGGGAGGAGGTTCCCCAACGTTGACCTTTTCGGCTAAAGAACTACCGCCTGAGGGCGCAAATCACAATAAACCCCTCTACATCTCCGTGGAATGTAGAGATAAATGGATACCGGTGGTACTAGTCGACACTGGGTCTGCCATCAACGTCTCGCTTGACAGGGCGTATGCGATTGGCTTAAAAACTGCAGATTTCATACCAACAGCCCAAGTCATCCGGGCGTACGACAATACAAGTAGAGAAGTGATGGGAACGGTTAAAGTTCAGACAAAGGTTGGGCCGGGACGACATGAGATAGATTTCTACGTCCTAGAAGTTCCCGCGACTTTTAATTTGCTTTTAGGGCGGCGTGGGTTGCATCAGTGAAGCGATGTCATCCACTTTGCATCAAATGGTGAAATACCCCTACGGGAAGGGAGCAGCCATCGTTTTCGGGAATTCATCAATCCACCCACCACCCGAGGTATCCACGCCTGTTCTGGAAATCGAGCATGGCATGGAGGACGTATTCATATCGGGTTTTACCTTGGCTGAGGCTCAGGTCGTACAGAATATCATGGCCGCTAATGAAGGGATATATGTTAGTGCCCAAGCAGTGTACCTCATGAACAAACTCCAATACGTCCCCGGGATGGGATTAGGAAAGAGCGGCCGTAAGGGCATTGCAACGTTGGCTGAAGTGCTGCACAACCCTCACACCTTCGGCTTGGGTTACCTGCCCACCAAGGAAGATTGGGTAAGAAAAGGAAAAGAGGTGGCTGGAAGAGCCAAAGCCAAACAGATGGGAAAACCTTTTGAATTGATGCACCGGCCCATCCGGGGTACCTTGAACGAACGTTTCGTCCGGGAAGGGGAAGACTTCCCATTCTGTGGTTTTCCGGAGCCATGGCTGAATAAAGAAGGGAAACGCATGCCGGGATTTGAGATTTTCTTTGACTTGCAGTTATCTGGGGATGATGTTGCTGAAGAGCAGACAGACCTGACAGTTGAGGCTGAACATAGCAAGGAATTGGAGTCTGCGGACACAGAGTTTGAAATGGGGGTAGCACTGGCATGTCTACTTTCAGATCCTTTGATCAACCAGGTGTGCTTGGGGGATGACTCCTCGGTGTCCATGATCGGAGATGAAACGGCTGCGGGCCTACCATCAGCTATTTTGGATGCATCCATCGCACCCTCCCTCACCTGGCAGTACGAGGAGGGATTTTTGTCAAGCAGCACCGGGTCAGGTAGTGAGCCGGAATCTGATTCCACCGAGTCTTGTGAGTCGGAATCAGGTTCCAGCTCGTCTGAGTCTGAGTCCGGTATTCCTGGGGGTGATAACCCGGATGCCACAGTCCTGTCCAGGTCGTCTTTTTCTTTCTCTTTTGAGTCTGTTATAACAGAAGAATTGGGCCAGTTCGAAGTATCTAATGAGAATGAGGTGTATGGTTTTCGAGTACTTTTACGTGCCTTTGGTTTATTGCTTAAATCAAGACTTTCAAAATTTTGATGAAAAGCAGCGAGGACGAAATTCCTCCGATTTTGCAACGACTAATTGAACAAGAGCGGAGAGGTTTGTTAAACCCTTAATGGATGAAATCACTACCGTGAACATTAGTCTTGAGAAGGACTCATGGTGGTCCAGATCGGGTCCACGTTGTCTTCGGAGAACGCGAGCGCTTAGTCGCTTTATTAAAAGATTTCAAAGATGTTTTTGCGTGGTCCTACGAAGACATGCTCGAATCGATCTGAGATTGTACTGACCGGATCCTCTTGACCCGAGGCCCGACACATCAAGCGAAACTCAGGAGGATCCGCCCCGATTGGGCCATTAAGATCAAGGAAGAGGTCACCAAGCAGATCGACGCAGGCTTCCTGCTGGTATCCGAATACCCGACTTGGTTGGCCAACATTGTTCCAGTGCCGAAGAAGGATGGCAGAATCCGGGTATGCGTGGATTTCAGGGATTTGAACAGAGCCAGTCCGAAGGATGACTTTCCCTTGCCACATATTGACGAATTGGTAGATTTCACAGCGGGGCATGCTTTGCTCTCGTTCATGGATGGCTTTTCAGGCTATAATCAGATAGTAATGGCACCCGAAGACCGGGAGAAGACTGCTTTTACCACCCCATGGGGTACATATTGCTACAGAGTAATGCCGTTTGGATTGAAGAACGCTGGGGCTACTTATCAACGTGCCGCAACTACAATATTACACGACATGATCCATAAGGAAGTCGAGGTGTATGTGGATGACATGATTGTCAAGTCCAAAGAAAGAGAGGGCCACTACACCGCCTTGCAAAAGTTCTTCCAAAGGATCAGGGAATTTAGGTCAATTGAATCCTCAAAATGTCGCTTTGGTGTTACAATGGAAAAATCTTTGGGATTTCTGATTACACAAAGGGGCATCGAAGTCGACCCTTTCAAAATCAAGGCCATCTTAGAAATGCCCCAGCCAATGACTGAAAAGGAGGTGCGAGGCTTTCTGGGTAAAGTGCAATTCATAAGGCGGTTTATCTCAAAACTAACCTTAACTTGTGAACCACTTTTTGGTCTTCTGAAGAAAGGAAAGAAGTTCCATTGGGACGGCCGATGCCAAAATGCATTTGAACAGATCAAAGAGTATCTACAGAATCCACCCGTGTTGTCACCACCAAAGCCGGGAAGGCCGTTGATATTGTATCTGTCAGTAACCGAGACTACAATGGGCTGCATGCTCGCACAAGAGTCGGAAGATAAAGTGGAAAGGGCCATCTACTATCTGAGCAAGAAGATGCTCGATTACGAGACCCGCTACACTCCATTGGAGAAGGCTTGTTTGGCCTTGGTATGGGCTACTAGGAAGCTGCGGCACTACCTATTAGCTCACTCTGTAATGTTGGTTTCACGACTTGATCCCATCAAATATATTTTCGAGAAACCAGCACTTACGGGTAGGCTAGCTCGTTGGCTGCTGTTGCTCTCCGAATTTGATCTCAAGTACGTGACGCGCAAGTCCGTAAAAGGGAGAGCGGTGGCAGAGTTCCTTGCCGACCACCCGGTTGAAGGGGATGAAGCGATTGAATACCTATTCCCAGATGAAGATATTCTGCACATCGAAGATGAAACTTGGACGATGTACTTTGACGGGGCGTCAAATCAATATGGGTATGGGATAGGGGTGTTGCTGATAGCGCCTGACGATTCCCGTATCCCTTTAGCATTCAAGCTTCGATTCAAAGTCTCGAACAATGAGGCAGAGTATGAGGCATGTATTGCCGGACTAGAAGCTGCCCTAGAACTAGGGGCAAGGCGATTGGACGTTATTGGAGATTCGAACCTAGTTGTGTCTCAAGCGAAAGGAGACTGGAAAGTCAAGGAGGAGAAGATGATAATTTACCATCAGACCTTGGATTTGTTAATCCCTCGGTTTGAAAAGTTAAAATTCACTCACCTGGTAAGAGAGAATAACAAGTTTGCGGATTCGCTAGCAACTCTATCTTCCATGATAGACATCCCATCTGGGGTCTGGATGCGTCCAATCATTATTGACCAGAAATTTGCACCTGCCTACGAGTCAATCTCTGTCATAGATGAAGTACGGGATAACAACCCTTGGTATCACGATATATGAAACTTCTTAGAGAATGAGACATACCCACCAGGGGCAAATGCCAAAGACAAGAGGGCAATCAAAAGAATGGCTGTTCAGTTCATCATCTGCGGGGGTAAATTGTACAAAAGAGGTCATCTGGGAATGCACAAGCTGTGTGTGGAAGTTGAAGAGTCGAAGCGCCTGATGGAGGCCATCCATGGAGGAGAATGTGGTGCACACGTGAATGGAGTAATGCTGGCACGGAAAATCCTCAGACAGGGTGACTACTGGTCCACCATGGAAGAAGATTGTATCGGCTTTGTTCGGCGATGCCACAAATGCCAGATCCATGCAAATCGCATGAATATCCCGCCGTCAAAGTTGTACAACATGACGTCGCCGTGGCCATTTTCAGTATGGGGAATTGATGTGATTGGGGCAGTTACTCCGAAGGGGTCGAATGGGCATGAGTTTATCTTGGTTGCAATAGATTACTTTACGAAGTGGGTCGAGGCCCAGTCCTATGCGGTGTTGAAGGCTTCGCATGTCGCGAAGTTTATCAGAAACAACATCATCTGCCGTTATGGAGTTCCGAACGAGATTATTTCAGACAATGGTTCCCACTTCAAGAAGGAAGTGATTGATTTGTTGGAGAAATACAATGTGCCTTTCCATAAATCGTCTACATACCGGCCGCAAACCAACGGAGCAGTTGAGGCCGCCAACAAGAACATCAAACACATTTTGCAGAAGATGGTGGAAACCTATCGGGACTGGCCAGACAAGTTGCCATTCGCTCTGTGGGGCTACCGGACTTCAATTAGAACTTCAACTGGAGCAACTCCTTATTCACTGGTCTATGGGATGGAAGCTGTTCTACCAATTGAGATTGAGGTTCCATCATTGCGAGTGCTGGCTGAGTGTCAGATAGCTGAGGCAGATTGGCAGCAGAGTAGATTCGAGGAACTCATGCTCTTTGATGAAAGAAGGCTGAAAGCACTGTACCATGTCCAAGGTTATCAGCGCAGAATCGCCCGGGCTTTCAACAAGAAAGTTAAGTCCAGGAATTTGAAGGAAGGAGATTTGGTGCTCAAGGACAACCGAGCTCCCATCCACGACCCAAGGGGCATGTTCAGACCTAATTGGACGGGTCCCTATATCATCAAGTCTATCTGGTCAGGTGGAGCTGTGGTTCTGATGGACCTAGATGGCCTAGAGTTCTCCCAACCGATCAACATGGACAAGTTGAAGAGATATCACCCCTGAGAGGCTCGCTAGGCCGAAAACCCGAAAGGGCGACCTAGGCAAAATTCAGAGCACAAAAAATTAGAAAATATAAAAACTGAGCTCACAAGGTTGAAAACCCGCAAAGGGCGGCCTTGGCAAAAGTTAGAGCGCAAAAGGGGAGTGAAAATACTCGAGTGAACCCAAGCCTGAACTACGTAAGGCTTGATTCCCATCTTTGGGATACGTAGGCAGCTTCATCCTGAAGTTCAGCCATAAACTTTTTCCCGATCAACTTTGTCCATTCGATCATCTTGGTCATCTTTGTCCATCAGCATTTATCACAATCTCCGGTACGGTGCTATTCAGACTAGGGGCAACTTTCCGTTGCTGTACAAGTGCCGCGGTACCATTCAGACAAGGGGCAACTTTCCAGTTGCTAGGATCCAGGGTTGTGCATCTCAGTGATAGATTTCAGGCGTGTCCAGTTCCGATCCATGTCGAAAATAGTTTTGAAAAGTTTTAATAAAGATGACTTTGTTCAAATAAATCTTTTTACAAATAAGACCATTTCTAGACCAAAAACGGAAAATTTTCAGTACCACAACCTTCAATTTCATTGATTTCAAATAGAGTTCTCTTGCTCTTGCATACAATTGAAGTTGCTTTTTTATTACATTCACAAAGAAAACTTGAAAGTACTAATAAAGCAATAAATCCGGGGCATGGTCAAGTCAAATGTCCCTACGCCCCCTCCCAGAGCTGGTTGAAGCCTCTGATGCCAAAGTAGGCCCCTCCTGCGCCTCTTCATTAAGCCAATCCAAGCACTCATCAGACAAAGTGCGACTGAAAACGGGAGCGGGGGCCAGGAGTTCTCTCGTCCTCCACGCTGTGGCATACCGGGCCAACTGTGCGCCTCGAATTGGGAATGTAACCGGGTACTCCATCCCTTCCGGCGGGCAAGTCTAATTATGACCAAACTGGCGCAGGATACGGAATGGGAAGTAGAAGACACAGTGAGTCAAGCCAATCAATTGGATCCCGGGTTGACGGGTCATGCTATAACTCATCATTGGGAGATTGAGCCAAGGGCACCGCCAAGCAATGCGGTCTGCGGACAAACTGCACATCCATTCAAACCACCAACCCTCATCAAGGGCGTCAACCAGGCGTTGCCTGAAGAAGTAGCCACGAGCTGAATATGCTGGGCAAGAGTCCACAACCTTCAGTTTATCCATTAACCACACCTGGGGAGGGACAAAAAAAAAATGAGAGAATAAAGAATAGAGAGAAGTACGACGAGAGAAAAAGTGAGAAAAGGATTTTTGTGAGAAAAACCGAGCCTGAGGGCCGAGTGATGTAAGCAAACATAAAATGTGAGACGGGGTGGGAAACATTACCTGCAGTAATAGTGGACTCCCTGCTAATCTGATCGTCTCTCGACGATAAAAGGCGTCTAAGCCCAACAGTGTCTCAGCCAAGACCATGGCAATGCAGCTTTGGCCCTCCTTCAAGCCTTGGGCAATTTCAATCAACCGGACACTGGGTCCTCCGGAACCAGAAACGAACAGAAAATGAGATAGCATGCATAGACAGAGGGCGTGCCGCCGAAAGCCTTGCCAGTGATGGTCGCCACGATCACCAGTCTCAGAAAAACGACAGACCAAGCTCGGAACATCTAATGTCCCGTCACAAATCAGAGAACGAGCATCGGGTATTGAGAGCCCACACATTTGTCCTAAGGCTTGAGCATGGCCAAAACGAAATTGGGGCAGGATTTCCTCATTGCGCCCAGATTCCATTAGAACTTGGAAATCTTCAAAAGTGGGACACACCTCTTGCCCGCTAAAGCTAAAGACATGTGTTACTGGGTTCCAGAACCTTGCCGCGGCATGGAGGAACGGAAAATGCAGCGGGGTGAGGCGCAAAGTGAATAGTGTGTTTATGCCGAAAGCCCGAAAATTCAGCTTTTTCCGAGCCATCCAAGTTGTTAATCCAAGTTGCGAGATTTTGAGCAAGAAATTCTTCCATTTGGAGTAAATTAGTGTGGAAATGAAGAAAACCACGAGGCTGAGATCTTTTGTAGAAGATAAGGTTGAGTGGAGGACACGTGTCAGCGTTCTGCTAGTGCTGAAGATTAGTGGCCGACCGGCAGGTGATAGTGCCGACCGGCCAAGTATTGTGCCGATGGAAATCCCTCAAGGCCGGTGGACTTTCTGTCAGGCCGATGGTTCTCCCCTTTGGTCCTCTGAGCTGTTTATGCTGAATGTTGGGGAATTCCACCACTCCCAGCACTCTCCGGTGATTGATCCCCGCCGAGTCGCGTGTATTTGTGTATCGAGTTGTTGTATATTTGCTTGTCGAGTTGTATGTCACTCTCTTTAAGTCTTTGTAATGCTTATCAAGGTGTACTTGCATTTGGCTAGTTTGCTGAGTTCCCCTGTTTTGCTTATCGAGTTGTAATTGGTTTACTACCTGATTATTACGATGCAATGCTTGGTTTTCAAAACACAGTTTCAATTTCAATCACTTTGACTTGTGATGCCTTGCGATGCGATGCATAGAACACGCAAATACAACACCTTTTGAGCAAATAGCTGTTCCATCTCCATCATATGTTTTGCAAAACAAAACAAACGCTTTTGAGAAGTAAAACCTGCCTGAGGCAGTACAATGTGCTTAAACTCCTAGTAAAAAGGAAGGTAAAGCAGAAGAATAGCAGGGTAGTAGAGTGTTGGGTTTGACGCCGGTAACCTCTCCCTTTCGATCAACGTACCTTTTGCGCCCTCGTTCGGGTCAATCGTGTGATTTGGCACCCTTATCATTCAAAGTAGTCCAGGAAATTGCGCATTTAGAACATAAATGGAGCTTTGAGTTGACCTCACACTACAACTTTCGTGAGCAATGCTCGGAACATGCGAAGGATGTCCCTTCCCGTATCCTTTCGTATCCTGCGAATTCTTTAAATCATTTCAATCATACTGAGTTGCAGTACGTGGCATTTCAGCGTCATGTTTTCCATATTCAATTTCAAGTTTCTCTATATACACATTGCATTGTATGCGTGCATTGCTTTACTGATATGTGTTCAAGTTTCTCTATATACACATTGCATTGTATGCGTGCATTGCTTTACTGATATGTGTTCAAGTTTCTCTATATACACATTGCATTGTATGCGTGCTTTGCTTTACCGATATGTGTTCAAGTTCCTCTATATACACATTGCATTGTATGCGTGCATTGCTTTACTGATATGTGTTCAAGTTTCTCTATACACACTGCATTGTATGCGTGCATTGCTTTACTGATATGTGTTCAAGTTTCTCTATATATACACATTGCATTGTATGCGTGCATTGCTTTACTGATATGTGTTCAAGTTTCTCTATATATACACATTGCATTGTATGCATGCATTGCTTTACTGATATGTGTTCAAGTTTTTCTATACACATTGCATTGTATGCGTGCATTGCTTTACTGATATGTGTTCAAGTTTCTCTATATACACATTGCATTGTATGCGTGCATTGCTTTACTGATATGTGTTCAAGTTTCTCTATATACACATTGCATTGTATGCGTGCATTGCTTTACTGATATGTGTTCAAGTTTCTCTATATACACATTGCATTGTATGCGTGCATTGCTTTACTGATATGTGTTCAAGTTTCTCTATATACACATTGCATTGTATGCGTGCATTGCTTTACTGATATGTGTTCGAGTTTCTCTATATACACATTGCGTTGTATGCGTGCTTTGCTTTACTGATATGTGTTCAAGTTCCTCTATACACATTGCTTTGTATGCGTGCATTGTTTTACTGACATGTGTTCAATTACAATCTTTTATACACATTGCATCGTATGTGTGCGTTGCTTTACTACATGTGTTCAATCACAATTCTCTATATACGTTGCATTGTATGCGTGCTCTGCTTTACTATATGTGTTCAATTACAATTTTCTATACACGTTGCATGCGTTGTCACGCACTTTCGATTGCACTGTTATGAATGTTGCTAACAATATCATACCTGTTAAGTTTGCTTTCTTTTCAGGCACGATATTGTATGTACGGTTCATTTGAAGCTGGCGTGACCAGACGAGCCGCACAGGTATTGTATCCTCCGTGTGAGACGTTTTGAGAATTGCATAATTCTCTTACATCCTTTCTGCATTGTAGTGTAGATTGGCGTATGCTAGCTTATAACTGTTGCATGTGTGCTTCATTACAGCTTCCTTTGCATGATCATGAGTTATGCTCGGCTTTTTGCATCGTCTTGCATTTTGCCCCTGCCTGTAGGCGCATATCTTGCTTGCCTTGTGTGCTTGTCCAAGTCTTCGGCCTTGTCAAAAATGGGTCGTCTTCGGGCTTTGACATTCACTCCCGTCATTGTTATGACTGCCGAGTTCTGTCAAAGAGGGGCAACTGTAGACACCCTATTTTTGACCGTCCTCAAGACTTGGACGTCACCGCTGGAACACTCGGTGATTATCCATGTTAGTGTTTGTTTTGAGTTCCCGGAGGCCCCGGCTGCGCGCCGTGCCTCAGGACCTCTCAACCGGTTGTTCCATGCTTGGTTTTGTACCAAGACTTGTGTGTTTTGCATTTGAGGGTAGGGGAAGGCTTATTAGCCATCCCTGAAGTCCACCGGCTGCCCCACACCTACACCGGCACTCCCTAGTGGCCATCGGCACTTTTTTATCCAAATCCTTGGCCGGTCGGCCGTTGTTTTGTGCCGGCGACTGTTTTGGCTGGTCGGTGTGACCCCTGTGCACCCCCAGGGATGGTGCATGCCAGCTGTGACAGCTGGAGTGCACCGTCACCACTCCCCATGCCCGGGTGTGCACCTTTTCCTCCCTTTGACCCCCTTTCTCCTCATGGAGCTTGAACCCTTGGCCAAGCTTCTTGGAGAAGCTTGGCCAGCTGTCCTAGGACCTTCTAGAAACCCTAGAACCCTTTGGACCCTTTGCACCCCTTGACCTCCCTCTCTTGCTTAGCCACCAAGTCTTTTCTTGCCTATATAAGTCCATCTCATCTCCCTTTACAAGGGTTAGCCATTTTAGGTCAAAAACCGAGCTTATATCTATATATCCGTGTGATATACTTTCTCTCTCTATTTTTCCCTCTCTCTCTCTCTTGTGTGTGTTTTAGGCCTAAAAAGTGTGTTTTTACCTTACTTTTGCCCTTGTACACATACCATTACACCTAGCTCCGAGATTGAGGGACTTGGAAGGTTGTTTTGTGTGATCTTGGACTGGTTTTGATCATTAGAGGAGAGCTGCTCCACCTGTTCTTCATTGGATCTTCAAGGGTAAACTTTTTGCTTTAGTTTCCCCATTCTTGCAACTAATTTCTATCCCTCTTGCTTTGTGTTTTTGGATTTGTGTTTAACATGAAAAACTCTTGTTTTTACCTGCTCTTGAACATTCATTAAGGTTACTTTGTGGTTTGGGTAGAGTCTCACCCTCTTAGGCCTTGTTTTGGCCATTTTGGTGTCTTTTCTTGAAGCTTTGCTTGCTTGGTGTTCTTGGTCTTCTCACCACTGAAAACCAGTGAGTTTTCAGTGGTGAGGAAGGTACTTCCAAGTCTCAAATAGGGGAGGGACACCCCTCTCCCCCTTTGTCCCTTGTTTGCCTTGTTTTTTGACCTAAAAAGTAACATGTGTGCATGGTCGGTTTTAGCTTCATTTCAGAGTTTCTTTGAGTGTTTTGGAGCATGTTTAACCTCTGTTTTTGGTCGGATTTATGACCCTTAGCATGTCTCTCATACTTGCTTTGAAATGCTCTCTTATGCTTAAAAGTATGCCATGCATCTAAGCCATGTTCTTTGCATGTTTTAGCATAGTTCCATAAGGGCATTAGCATCATATTGCTATGTATAAGGGCTGTTAGCCACTGTTTTTCCATGTTTGGCATGTTTGGTATTGTTGTCTTGCTTGTTGGCTTGTAAGCCTTGGATGTGTGAGCCCCCTAGCATGTTTAGCCTACCTTGATCTCATGATTTGGCATCATTTTAGATCACCTTTCAGTCCTTATATCATGCCTATAAGTTTCCATTTACCATCTCATTCATGCTTTGAAATGTTGTAATGTTATGCCTAGGAATAGGCCATTTGCATGCTTCCATGTTTCAAGGCATTTTGGGACTGCCATATAAGGGGATTAGGTGTAATTTTGCATGCTAAGAAACTGTTTTTGGTTATCTAACATGTGCCATGAGTGGTCATATTGATGGTAGTTAGATGCTCTCTTTGATGCCCTTGGTTTTGGGCCTATTTACTTGCATGCTTGTATAGCATTTTGCTCATGTTTTGGGGCACCTTTTGCCACTGTTTTGGGGAGAGTTGAGGGCCGCCCCGTTGTAGTCAAATCCACCATTGTATGCTTGCGTCATGTTTGTTGCATCCTTGTTTCATTAAGTGTTATAGCATGATGAGCCTATGCTTGATTTGTCCATGCTTACATTGCATTTGCACTTTGCATGTTGCATTACATTTAGCATGTTGGCATTTTAGCATTGGATTGTGTTATGGAGTCATGTTTGCATAACATGCATTGCATTACTTGGTTTGTGGTTGTCAAACCAAGCATAAGGGTTGAGGGAAGTTCACACTACAAGTGGTGCAACTTGTTTCAACTCTTGGTCACCAAGACCTTTGATCTATACATGATAAGGTTTTGGTCTCATTTGTGTGTTGCATGCATTACCATTAAAATGCAACCTTGGTTCCTTAGGCCATCATGCATCAACATGCATAATTGATGGCCCAAGAACCAAGGGTCATGCTTCCTTGAGTTCCCAAACATGATAGGAGGCAATGGCCATGCATAAATATGCCTAAAAACCCATACCATGCATTCTTTGATTCTGTCATTGCCAACCGTCTCCCAGAAGAACTTTCTGCCGACCGGCAGTGTAATGTGCCGACCGGCACTATATTCTCAGCCGATAGCCTCCAGATCAGCCGATGGTCAATATAAGCAGCCGGTGGTCATTCCCTCTGGCCAGTAGTGTACTGCGGTTCATTTGGGAGATGTTCTGGGACTTTGGCGCTTTTTGAAAGCGAAGGAAATAGAGACAAGAAGGTGGTGCGGTGTGGGCTTTCGGGGCAAGTCGGACTCGAGCATGCATCATTCGC
This sequence comes from Camellia lanceoleosa, assembly GCA_025200525.1. Taxonomy (NCBI): domain Eukaryota; kingdom Viridiplantae; phylum Streptophyta; class Magnoliopsida; order Ericales; family Theaceae; genus Camellia; species Camellia lanceoleosa. The sequence goes on from CM045762.1 coordinate 38,734,382, forward strand.
GCATCCCGAGGCGAGGGGCTGTGGCCCCCTTTTATTTCACATTTATTTATTCAGTAATTAGAATTTGTAATATTTATTCATTTATTTTGGGAATGTATTATTATTTTGGTCCCTCCGAGTGAGGGCGCAATTGTAATAAGTGTGGGTGAGTGTGTGTATGTCTTCCAACCCCCACTTCTTTCTTCCCTTTTATTTACTTGCTTATGATGGTAGATTAGGGCATATTTAAATTAGCATACCTTATGCAATGCATGTGTGCATCCATGCATTTGTTTACATGCATCGGCTCAGACATCATACAACCGCATCGCATCGTCAATTCCAAATTGAATACGTGCTACTCGCGCATTTCACATGCCATGTTCAGGGTTAGCCGAGCCTACTCTAGATTGCATCTATGCCTGTGTTGCATTAGCCACTTAACATGAACTAGGTCACGCATGTTTGCTAATTAGTTTATTGTCTTGGCGCGGAGTACGATGTAAGTTTTTTACGCTTTTAGCATACCACATGCGTGTGAATGTTGCTATGACAGTATGCTTACCATGTGGCTAAATGCTTATGTGTTATAAACTGTTTGAATGCCTGTGGGTGAAGGTTGGATCGCCTGAGTTGGAACAACTCATTAAAATTCGTATTTTAGCCTACTTGCGAGTAGCAAAATCTAACACGTTTTTCGAGACAAAACGGGTATGCAATGTTTATTTTCAAATTAGGCGATCTAGTCTGTACTTGTTTGCTGCGCGCATAACATAGTAATTCTAGGCTAATAATTGGAATAAGAGCATGTAATGTTTTCAAAAATGGATATCACGGTTAGTAAGTAGGTGCTCATAGCTGACCTTCCCCGATCGTACCCAAGCTCCCGAGCCAAGACCACTTTGGTGATGATGGACATGTGGCCTTCGGCACCGAGTCAGGGTTTCCTAAATTTCCCATTTTAAATATTTAGGTGGCGACTCTGTAATCTGGCAAAGCAGTCCATGTTTGGCACTACTTTTCAAAAAAATCTGTTTTCTCAAACGATTTGCCGGATTTGGACTCTGTGGTTCAGATTTAGAACCGCGACACAAAATCGAGTCCGAACTGTAGCGAGGTCCCCCGCGGACGTGCTACAGTCGGCCTGAAATGAATGATCTCGGCTGAAGAGTTCTTGAGCCGATGTACAGGAAGAAGTACCGATATAGGTTCTATCACCTCAGGATACCGAGGTAATAGAACCTAGGGGGAAGTTGTGGGGATATATTTTCTAAGTACCAACACGTGGCAAGGTGACGCCGACGTGTCAACCGAGGTGCCACGTATCCTGGTCGTTTTGCCGAGATGATCTCGGCGAGACCGAGGTTATTTCCGAAGATATCGGAATCCGAGATAAGCGGATAAGGGACAAGAATCCTAGAATGAAGAGGAGACTTAGTCAAGATGAGGATAAAGCTCTTAAGGAGTTTATCTTTATCTCTTGAAGAGTCCAAAGTAAGTCCAGAATTGGAATCCATAGAAGTCAGGCTTCTAGTGGGATTAAGATTGAGTTAAACTATAAAAGAGAGGCACCTCCGATGGGCCTAAGATACGCAATTTACACTTTGAGCAATTGATTTGGCACTTGATTATCTTTGAGAGACATACTGACTAGATCGCCGGAGTGCCCCCGGGTGGAAGACCACCGCCGGAGCCTTCTCTTTTTATTGTAGGTTAGCTAAAGCCATCTATTCTGTCAGTGCTCTCTAACTGATTACTAAACAAGCAATGTGATCAGAAAATCACTCACACACATGGCATTTGAATAGATGAAAGCTTTTATAAGAAAATGATAGGGAAAAAATATAATCATTGCAGAACAGAGAATTGTGGAGAGAAATATAGGTAAAAAGGAAAAAAAAAAAAATTGTCAAGATTTATGATTTTTTTTGGGGGTATATTTTGTAAGAAATTGTTAGCCTAACTAACAAGTTAAAATGAGTTGTACAGAAAATTTTAATTTATATTATTTTCTAGAATTCTCTATCTAAATAAACACATACATTTTTTTTCTATATTATCTATCCAACCAAATTAAATTTTACACAAAATTTTCTCTATCTCTGTTTTTTCTAGAATTGGAGCTACACTAGGCCTAGAAGGGCAACTGCTTCCACTGCAAATTTATTCTCTCTCTTCCCTCACCTTTTTTATTTTTTATTTTTGTCTATCTTTCCTAAGTATTAATTTAAATTTTATATTATATCTAGTAAATTTTTAATTTAATTTTTTTTTTCTTACTCAAATTTTATTAGCAAGATCTTCCACTGGCAAATTTTTTCTCTTTCTTCCCTCACTTTTATTTTTTTTTATTTTTTTATTTTTGTCTATCTTCCATAAGTATTGATTTAAATTTTATATTTTATATAGTAAATTCTTAATTAAATTTTTTTTTTGTTACTCAAATTTTATTAGCAAGATCCTTTCTTTTAAGGACAGCAATATTCCTATTCGTCAAAAGGTTCAATTGCTCCTTTTTGGGGTTTACTAAAATTAGGAAATAAATGACAATTCAATCACACAAGTCAATTAAAAGCTTAAAATTAGTTTATATTTTCATATTATTAATTAGGAAATAAATGACAATTCAATCACACAAGTCAATTAAAAGCTTAAAATTAGTTTATATTTTCATATTATTAATCTATTTATAAAGAAGTCAAAATTTCCATTTTGAATGATTGAAAAATTCTGTTTTACCCACAAATTTTTTCTTCTTTCAAATCCTTAAATCAACATTTTCAAGGATACAAGGTTACTGCTCTGTGACTCTCATTGTTATTCCCTGTTGTAGCCCATATGGTACCATTCAGCTTGTTTTGTTTCGTTTTTCTGAAAACAATTTTAAAAAAAATTTATTTTTTTATTTTATGTATATTTTTTTGTTTTTAATGAATTTTTTTAATATTTTAAGCAATTTTTTTTTTATTTTTAGATATACCTAACATAAATATATTTAAAAAGTAAAAAAATTGTGAAAAAAAAACCTTTTAAAAATTCACTAAATACCAAAAATACAAAAAAAATATGAGAATTCAGTACATTTTTTGTATTTTTATGTATTTAATAATTTTTTACAATATTTTTTCACAATTTTTTTACTTTTTAGATACATCTAAGTAAGGTGCATCTAAAAAACTAAAAAAAATGTTTAAAATTTAAGAAATATTCACTAAAAACAAAAAAATACGAAAAACAAAAAACTTAGTTTTAAAAAAATTTAGGCTAAGTTTGGGATATTCCAAATAATCCAAAAAGTCAAAAAGTTACTCAAAAAGTTAAAAAGTTAACACTATTCACCAAAAGTCAACAATTACGGCTGCACAACTCCCAATTCAAATTTTCCTCTAAAAACTCAAACCAAACAAGACAAAAAAGATGAAAATTAGTCAAACCAAACTCAACAATTAGTCAAAAAAGACAAAAAGTGCACTTATTTAGTCTTCCCAAACAAGGCCTTAATCTAGAAAACTCAAACCAAACACACTGATTTTATTTTTCTTTTATTTTTCCAAATCCTTCTCTTATGGTGCTGTTTGTTGGAGCAAGATACGGGATTTTTTGGGGTGTCTTAAATAAATGTATTTTTTATTTTTTTGGACTAAAAAGTTGAGAGAAAAAATATGGATGTTTAGGTTAACTTTTTGACTTTTTATGAAAAAATGTGTATTAAAAAATTATATAAATTAGTATATAGAGAAAAATTAGGATTGAGAGTTGTGCAGTCATACTTTTTGACTTTTAGTAAATAGTGATAATTTTTTAAATAATTTTTTAACTTTCTAATTTTTTTTTTTTTAACTTGTCAAACTTAACCTTGAAAAAATATAATATTTTTATTTATTAATCTATTAAAACAAACACAAAAGAATGTTATAGTGAGAGATAGATCTTGCCCAAATGACGCGGTCGTTGACTGGACTTTGGACTCAGACAGTATCGTTGTCGAAGAAAAAGAAGATTGAGAATCGTGAAATTAATGCTACTGTCTCCTAATAATATAAAAAGTCAAAAAGTCATTATCTTATTTAAGTTATATTATTTTATTTAAATCATATCACATCAAATTCAATCTAAACTCAATCCGATCCATATAAGTCAATAAGTCAAAAAATATATTTTTGTAATTAGTTCTGTGAAGTTACGCCAAGTGATTTAGAGAAAAAAGAAAAAAAATAAAGAGGTATATTTTTTTTTTATTTGTTTAGATAATTTAAGTAGAGAGAAATAGAAAAAAATTGAAAGAAACTCATTTATCTTATATGCCTTATTTTCAATCTTCTCAAAAGTAAAGAAATTGAAAGAAAAAAGAAATCACTATTTTCATAATACCAATTTTATCCTTATAAAAATAAAAAAAATAAAATAATTGAAAATATAAAAAAATTATTTTAGTAATATAATATAAAATAATTTATTTTCTTTTCTTTTAATGAAATCTAACCAAATAAAAATAAGAAAAATCATAATCATTTTTTTCTTTTATTTTTTCTTTATCTAAACAAAAATAAAAAAAATCACAATTATTTTATTTATTTTCTTTTCTCTTAATACTTATTATTTCTTTTTCTGTTCTCTTAATACTTATTATTTCTTCTTTACCTAAACAAAAATAAAAAAAATCACAATTATTTCATTTCATTTCTTTTGATACTTAACACTTAAGTAACCATTTCTTCTCTTAAGCCATTTCTTTTCTTTTCTTTTCTTTTCTCATCCTTTGCATAATGGCCGTAAAAATGTTTGACTACTTTGCTTTTCTATCTCTGGCAATCTGCTTCTTCGCAATCACAACTAGGTTTCTGCCTTTCACCTTGATGATCTGTCCTGCGGTTGCTGCTGTCCTCCTTTCGCACGCGTTTGTCCGGGCGTTCTTCAAACTCCGGTAATCCTCACAAACTTTAATTAGGGTTTTCTTTTCAAATGCCAAAATTCAAATATTACACACTCATTATTTTTATGAAAAAAGTACATATACAACCCATAATTTTGTTTTTGTTTTTGTTTTTGTTGAACAGCTATAGAAACCATCGTTAGATACACAGATCTCAACAGTCTGATTATTTATTTATTTATTAGGGTAAATTACGAATGCATCATGAGATTACTTAAAATATAAGTTTGAAAAATTATAAATATTTCACTGGAGAGAGAGAGAGAGAGAGAGAGAAGAGATAGTGGTTCGTGAGAGAGAGCTCTGGTTTGTTCGCCGGAAATTGCCTCAACACGCCGGAAATCGCGCCTCTCTCTCTCTCTCTCCAGTGAGCAAATGAACAGTGTTTTGAGAAAGGGAGTTTATGTACTTGGGTTTTTCGTAATTGTTGAAATTGACGAGGGGCATTTAAGTAATTTTGCCCCTCGATTTTCAGCTTCCCCCTTTAAGCCAAATGGAAAAACAGCTCCTCCCCCACTCAAAGAAAAAGCTGAAAATCAGCTTATAGAAAGCTATAATCTACACCATTAAGCTACACCAACCACACAAAAATAACTTATTTTAAGTTATAAGTTGACTTAAGCTGAAAATAAGCTGTGCCAAACGGGGCCTTAGTAACTAATAAGCTACAAGAGCTTACACAGTATTCACAACAAACCATTGTTAGACTTAGACATCACTGAGAGCTTTGATAGTTAACAAAACCAGTGAAACAAAAACTGTTGTAATAGAAATACCAAATTAGTTACAATTGGAGTTGGTTAAGCTAAATAGTTAAGAGTTAGATTAATCCTAGTTAGTGAGTTCTATAACTTACTTTAGTGTCTATACAAGATAGTCTCATCCCTATAATCTGTATTAATATTGAATCAATTGAATGAATCCTTTTTAGAACATTGATTGCAGATGCTTTCTGTTAAAGGTTATAGGTGTTTAGACCCTGCCACTAGCAAGGTTTATATATCTAACGTTTATTTGGGGTATGGCTTATAAATTGATTTTTATATTTATTACGAAAAAATATGTAGAAAAGTAGAGAGATGATGTAACCCAAATAAACTAATACAGGTATTGCCAAAAGAGCCCTAAGCATGTAATTTTTTATGAACTTCATTTTCCCTTTGCCAGTTCTTGCTCTTCTTTTCCTTTTGTGAAGTAGTGGCAGACCTTTTGGTCTTCCTCTCCTATGTTCCCCTCTCTACCCTTATCATCTTCTTATTTTTTCTACAATTCTTTCTTCCACTTTTTTTTGTCAATTTCATATTGCTCAGGCTTCATCTCCTCTAGTTTCCAGGTCCAGTCTTCTTCCAGGTAAAAGTATTTCTAAGCAACCTACTATCTGATTCTTTTTGTTTGGCTCTTCACTTTCAGTGGAAAAATAAGCAACTGAACATCCTCAATGCCTCTTTATTGTATTTTGGAAGAGGACGTCTACATGTCTCAGACAGGGCTTTGTTGATTAAGCTCATCCTCATCTTATTTACACGTTAACCAAAGCCATTTACGGACTTAAACAGGCCCCTAGAGATTGGTTTTCAATCTTTTCTTCTCTCCTTCTTTCAATGGTTTAAAAAGCAGCAACCATGATTCTTCTTTTTTTTATGCGAAAAGACTTCCACTACAATTATTATCATGCTCATTTACGTTGATGATATACTCATCATTGGCAATGATTCAGTCTATATTGCTTCTTTAACTCACATGCACTCTTTGTTTCCTATAAAAGAGTTGTAAAATATCAATGACTTCTTGCCAAGACTGGCATGGTTGAGTGCAAGCCTTATTCCTCACTCATATCTGTCATGCCTTTTTTTGATATTGGTGCTTCAATGCCATATTCTCAACTATCCTTCATGGAAGGTGAGAGGTCTAAGGAAATTAATTAGGCAGCTTGTGATGTCTAGGAAATTAGTTGTAGTGTTCTCCCAAAAGATTGTTCTGGGAAAAGGTGATTTTTTATGGAAATTTAGTAAAAGGTTGATCTATTTGGTAGTCTACATTCAATTTAGGCCGAAGGCTCTTTTATTTTGCAAAGGAATTTATTTCTTAGAAACTTCATCTTGCACGAAGGTTCCTTTGTGTTTTGGTGAACTTTGATGGGTCAATTGGTGAAACTCAGTGCTCTTTATCAAATGTTCTTTGCCCCTTGGACTTTGGAAGGGATTTATTTGAAGTCTTCACAGTTGGCGATAGGAATGGTTGTCTAAGATGTAGCCAAGGCATAATTGGTTTTAAGATAATTCATTGATGAAATGGTCACTTTTGTTCTACCCAAGATTGGAAGAATATTCTCAAGCAATATGTGGAGTGATGGAGTAGGCTCCACAGGTTGTTATATTCAATTTCTGCCTTGGTAGTATTATGTTCATCGTTTGGAGCCTTCCTAGATGTCTTTCTTATCAGTGCCCGGTTCTCCTTGTTGATGAATTTGCTAAGAGTGGTTTTGCTTCAATTCAATTTTATGATGTTGAGATTTTATGTGCGAAGAGGTTTTTTTTTTTTTTTTGGATAAGTGTCATGCCTTTATTAATTAGAAAGCAATAGAGTTAGGCATGGAAGCTTCAAACTTAAGAGATTATTTTGGAAGGACTTGTCCATATTAGAAGACTTTGCTGGACAACTGCTCTGTCGCTATTGCCTCTTTTTTCAGTGGACTGCTCCATTAAGGCCTTTTGGTGCTTATCTTGAGTTTAGTATGTTGGTGTTCTATTGCTTTGGTTAGTTGCAAAAGTCTTGAGTTTAGGTGTGTAGCTGTGTTTTTGGGTGTATTCATTTTAATGTTTTGGTAGTGTTGTCTTGTCAACTTTGTTTAGCTTGGTTTGGGATTCTTACTTGATTTGCTTGGGGCATATTCTAACTTAGAATGTGCTTATTAAGCAATTATATTTTTTCTTGAACTTCTCGATGTAATTTGTTGTACTTCTTGTGCTACATAATTCATCAGTAAACTTTTATTTTGCTGATAAAAAAAAAAAAGGAAGTTTGCTTAGTGCTTTGTAGTACTTAACAATTACAAGGTCAAATTTGACTTTTGCAGTTAATCATACTTGTCAATTTATGCAGAATCCAACAAATGGACATTTTGGTACTTATATGCTCTCCATTTGGACCTGTTTTAATTCTTGGATGCCTTTGTGGTATTCCCAATGAAGAGATCGAGAAAGATCACCTTTTTTTTATGGCCAAAAAAAGATGATTTCAATTGAAAAAGGCTTGAACACCCTTTCCCAACCCTTTTTTTTTATATTTTTTATCTCTTAAAGACTTAAAATTTCATTTTTGACCCTTAGAAGCTCAAAATACATAACAAAACCCTAAAGTCACAAGTTTTCCTCAGAATGATGCTCGTATACTGAGTTTTGACCAACATGGTGCAAACTAGACCAAGCACGGCACATAACGCCCCCACTCCCCCCCCCCCCCCCCAAAAAAAAAAGAAAAAAAAAAAAAAAAGTGTTCAGGTTAAGGAGATATCATTAATGAGTTCTTTGGTCAATAGCCTAGTAAGATTCCAGGAAAGATTAGAGTAGTCAATATAGCCTCTCTTCGATGTTCAATCTCCTTAGATAATAAAGTTATCTTTTTGACAAATCTCACAAGGTCTCAACCAGTAGATGGAAAGGTTGAAATTTAGAAGTACAAATATATATGAATATATATAAGTAGGTGAATAATTACGAAGTCATACTTAGCCACAAACCAGAAGTTCCATTATATTTCCAAAAAAATAATACAATTTTGGATGGACTTTAAACAAAAGGATACTCTACTGATGTCTATGATATCCAATAATCTTCGAAAGTTTCTGGCTCTCCTTCATCTTGGTAGGTCTCCATGATATTTGGCATGAAACGCCATGAGTTTGGAATGCTCAGTAAACGCATACACAACCCACCCCATTTTATAATCCAATACACAATAATGATATGATCATAATATATAGTGGAAGTAATAATCAAGCAAAGCTTAAATTAAATTTCAGTTCTCAAGAATAACGGTCAATCAAGTTAATTTTAGGCAATTTCCCGTGAAATGCTGTTCCTACCCAACCACTCACATTGACCATGGGCAATTCTGACTCCCCATTGATTAAACAAATACCAATGCGTCACATATCACACAATTACCGATGATGCCCATGTACCTAGGTTACATATTCGAGTAGTGACATTACGGTCTACCATAAGGGAACGGGCCTCCAGGGATACTCTCCCTGTGTGAGACCTTCACTGCCACCCTTATACCTCCCAATTCCGTTAAGCAGCTAGAATACCTCTCGTGCCACGTTAGGGTTTGAAAACACACTTGTGTAATACTTAACTCCCGAATAGGGAACACATCCCACCAATCAATAATTGAAATCAACAAGTTATTATCTCATAAGATTTATCTTAGTGATTGAAAATCTAATACCATCCTTATTAAGTTTCTTATTGAATTAGATAAATTTGGTTAAGGCTAGCGCATGCCATGAGACAATAATTCATGAACAATATCATAGCATCATTATTATGAAAAATAGTTGCAACACATGTAGATAATCATACTAAGGCATGAACAAATGGCTACAAGCATATTCATGAAACTAGAACTATGAGCTCACTAATAAAGTAGATTTCCAGATTTGGTACTTTCTAAAGAGACATGCATATTTTTCCTGAACTTGGCCTCCTTATGGTGTGTAGAGAATTTTGTCTAGTTTTCGGAACATATTTTAGAATTTGAATACCTTTCCTAGATTTTTATTTATTTGAGAAATACACCAGAGCTGTCTTGGTTTGTCGGCTGTTACGGAAAACGGATTATCTCTCAAACCACTCACTCTTTTTCAATAAAACCTTTTTTCCTTGGAAACTAACACTTAAAGAAAGATTTGGACATAAAAATGAGGTCAAGGAGATTTTTCTGTATTTTTCTAGAATTTTTGAAAGTAGGCTGTAAAAATCTATCTTCTTGCACAATATTAAATATAAGAAGGTTTGAGTGAAAAGAAGGCGACTTAGGGAAATTTCTCACTTCCTATGAGATTAAAACATGTTAAATAATGTACTTAGATTCTTAGAGTGATGTTTTGCCTTTGAACTAGTGTGAGATATGGAGAGAAAAAGATAGCTTTCATCCCTTGAGTGAGAGTATCAGTAGGAGAAGACTCAAGGCTCAACCCATCCATTTCACACACAGGAACAACAGAATATCAGAACTGAAATGATAGTAACGGTCCTCTAGAACTATGTATTTGAATAAGAAAATAGAAGAGGAGATTGTGTTGTGGCTTACATGAATTTTTATGAAATGGTGGCACAAGATTTTCCTTCTATCTTCCCTTCCTTCACCACCAAAGCTTTTTCTATTACTCTCTTTTCCTTTCAGCTGTGTGGGTGAATGTGGTGTATGAGTGTATTCTTTTTTCCCAAAATGTGGAGGGAGAGTGACGTATTTATAGGTTTCACAAGCTTACTCTACAATTTTCCCAAGCTGCCTTCAAAATCTATGTTTAAAGCTTCCTCAAAAATCTATGTTCAAAGCTTCTCTAAGAATCCATGTCGAAGGCTTCCCTAAGAATCCATGTTCAAAGCTTTCCTAAGAATCCATGACCAAAGTGTACAAGTTTAAACATATATATATATTATGGTACTACTTGGGGTCCAAGTATAATTTCACTAAATTATGAGGGCTAGGGCTTAATTTTATTATTTGAAACATTTAATTGGATTAGGATTTGAAAGTTTAATTCGGTTAAAGTTTCTCCGTTTCGAATTAAACGACGAATGTAATGAGAACCAGAAATCTAGGATTTTAGTTGACCAATCCTTAATCAAAAAGTTAATTAATTATCATTAAGGTATTAGAAATGATCCCTAAGTTATCGGAATTGATTAGGGTTTGCACATTTTTGATCAGCGCTCACTTCCAATTTTAGGGTTAAAATTGCAAGAAAACAAGAATTCGAGAGCTTTCATTGAAATAATTCTAAAATAAGGGTTTAGAAGAAATTACAAAAGTCAAGGGCCTCACACATACCGCACTAAGTTCTGTATGCTACACTGAGTTTTGGGCATGCTTTATGACATGGCGCGTGTCGTACTGTCGCGATATGGCATGTGCCATAATGTGATATGGCATGCTCCATATCGTGTCGACACAAAATGGCGGGTGTCATATCATGATATGATAGGCACCATATCGTGACTAGTGTGTGCCATTCTGCAACTGTACTTGCATGTCCTTGCACATTGGTTCAAGATTTGTCTAGTTGACTTTCCCCACCATCTCTGACCTTTTGACTCTATAAATAGAGGCCTCTTTTTAGTTGGGAGAAGAGAGGAATCATAGAGAAAGCTTTGAGAAACACTAGAGCTAAGAATTGGTAAGGGAAGGAGATCTCAATTCTTTTCATCTTGCTAAAGTCTTGTGTAAATATCTTCTCAAACCTCTGAAATCATCTATATCCCAGCCCCTAAATCAGTAATTAAACACTCTACAACTCTCAAACATTGAAAATCTTGTTCAAATCTTCAAATCAAGCTAGTCATCTTCAAGTAAAAATTCATAACCGAAGGAATATCGAAAGGGACAAGGCTGGCGGCTTTGTTGCTATTTCAATCATGCTTGTATAGGTATAACATACTGTTTTCCTAGTTTTTATTAACTTTGGCGTTCATTTCTTTAACCAAATGCGTAGCTAGTTGCTTGAAAATGCATGTTTTGACTCTTAATCATGTAGTGATAGATTTTAATACAAATGTACTGGTTTTTCATGCTTAGCTAGCCATAATATAGTCATTGCATAATTATGAATGCTTAGAATAATCATTTCTCACATGTTATTCAAGAAAATCACATTTATCGCCTTTTAGGTGTATTATTAGAAGAGTTTTATTTGTATGTGTGATTTGTATCTTTGAAGAGTACGTATTTTCCATGTTAAAGTTCATTAGATTGTCATAAAATTACGTATTTTGCTTTTTCCTTGTAGCATTTCTTTAGTTTGTAAGTAGTGAAGCTTTGAATTGCATGCCACAACATTGTCTTTGATTTTTAGCATTGGAATATCTACTGTTCGAGCATGAAATAGCTGCGGGAAATTATAGTTTTAAACTCCAAATTGTATCATAAGCCCATGAAACATGCCATGCGTTTCTTTAGATAGGTCCATCCATATTTTCCTATAATTTGTGTTTTATAGACATGATTTGCTCACTGTTTTGATCCTTTTGTTGTTATTTTTTATTTAATTTCCAGCATATTAGTGTAGTTTGAACACTTAGAAACATGATAGGAGCTTCCATTAAAATTAAGATTTCATGTTACCTTTATTCTGCACATGTATTGTGTTATTTAGGAAGTTTACTTCATTGTCTTTCTTTTTATTACATTATTGAACTAAAAGATTTGTCATGGTTTTTTTTCCCCTCTTCCTTTCTTGTTATCGAATAATAATTATTTTTATTGCTTTGATTATTTATCTTTTTGCTCATATCTTGTAAATACGCGTGTAAGTTTATTTTTAGTTTATAAAGAAAAATTCATGCTAACTAGAGACTAACCATATGGTTAAGTTAAATGGGTACTTAATACCTTCATAATTAGTAACTTGGCTTCCGGACTCATTTTCACTTGGTAATGATGGAACTAATGCTTATCCTTGGATTCATATATAAAGTTTCACGAGACATATAACCGGGTGGCAACTCTTTAAATCAATTAAATCCTTTTTTGGACCTCCTGCTTCCTCTGGGACATCATTTACTAGACTGTTCTACAAGTGCTGGTCCCAAAAGCCCCACAAGTTTTATTAGGAGGGAAGACCAAATGTGGCCCACCACACATGCACCCTGCCGTTAGGGGTGGGCATCGGCTCGTTGGCCCATCCAACCTACTTGGCCTAACCCAATTTTTTAAGGATTTGAGAAGGTTCTTTTAATCCATAAGGCCGGGTTGGGCCAACATTTTCAGCCTATATATTAATGGGCTGCATTTGGGATTTATATTTTCAACCCAGCCCGACCTGTTATTAAATTAATTAATTAATTATAATATATCCAAATATATATTTTTTATTGAGATGTATACTTTATCTTTATTGATTTTATTAAAATTTACATTTGTAGTGATGTGTGCTTGAATTTTTTTAAGAAATATCATGTGATTGAATTTAATTATGAAATGTTTTAATTTTTTTTTTTAACATGTAACCCCGATGGGTGGGTTTAGGATTTATAATTATTTTTTGGGTCGAGTTGGGACAGATGTAGAGGCCCGATGTTAGGGCTGGGACAGACAAAAAATCCCTTATTATGTAGATGAATGTCCTGCCTTACCTACCGCTACCCCATGATGAACTGGGCCAGGATGTGGGTCAATCATTTATAGTATATTAATTAGGATGTGGGTCAATCATTTATAGTATATTAATTTTTGACAAAGTTTTTTTAAATTAAAATAAATTTATCATTTAAATAAATCTGTGATTGTTTATTTATTTGGTCAAAACCGAATTGGGTGTGATCCATAATTCGAACGCACTACTCTAAGAACAGACATGATTGTTCTATTGCACCTCTTCCATCGAACAGGCCTTTTCAATCTCAATAGTCATCGTGGCCTTTCAAAAAAGCATGAATTTGCATATATAACAACACTGTTGCATTCATTCTGCTTCAAAATCAACTCGTCTTCTCTCCATTCTACTCTCTACTTTCTGTCAAAGAGAGTACACCACTTTGTTCGTTCACCAAACTCGACGATTGAAGTGTTACTTCTACTAGGTTCTTGATTGTTGTATCTTAAAATATGGACGTCCATTCAACTCATGAGCACCGGAGCGAGGGGTGAATTAAGTCTTTAGAACATTGTGGCAAACACAAGCCTCGATCATTTACTATTCTTTGCGGATTTTCAGAATTTTTATATTTCGTAAGTTATTATTTTCAGTTTAATTTTTGAATTATTTTTGGTCTAACATTGGTTTCACACACAAGTACACAAGATTGTCCAACAATTTGTTTGTTAGGTTTTCTATATTTCATATTTAGCATAACACATACTTCGTGAGAGCAAGGATGGATCCAGAAGGCAGTGACCTCACTCCCAAAAATTTAGAAGAAAAAATACCCCTCATATTATACCAGTAATTAATAAGAAAATTTTAAAATCCTAACATTTCACATTACCAAAATTATAGAGGTTCGCACCCCCAAAACTTTAGGCTTGCATCCCCCAAATTAAATATAATGACTAAATTTTAAACTAATTTTTTAAACAAGTTTTATCAAATATTAGTCTCCCTGTCCTTATTTATGTTTACTTTGGGGTATACTCTAAAGAAACTGTGAGATTCATTCCATTCAATACCAGTTACAGAGGGTTCTAGTGCATTATATACATGTGATACAATTGCTTAACCATAACTACTAACTACCTAACCTAACCATAACTACATGCATCTAACTATAGTTCTAACAAACTAACTTGTTCTGAGGAGAGTCGACTTAGGCTTCATACTGCAGGTCATACTGCAGCCTTGTCATGTGTGGCTTGAGCTGCAGCTGCTGTGTCTTTGGCTATGGCTGAGGTTGCAGCCTTGGCTACTACAGGCTGCGGCCGCAGCCTTGACTGCTGCTGAAGCTGCCCTGTGTCTATGCTCAGCTCAGATATCTTATCATTCCCCCTCAAACTTTGGGGACATGGAAAGACCTGAAATTTTCCTTGAAGATACTGAAACCTAGAGATTGAAAGAGGTTTAGTGAGAATATCTACAATTTGATCAATAGAAGCAATATGACAAATGACAATCTTTTTGGCGGCCATTCTTTCTTTGACATAATGACAGTCAACCTCAATGTGCGTGGTCCTAGCATGAAAAACTGGATTGTGAGCCAAAGCTATGACAGACAAATTATCACACTAGAGAGTGGGAACAGATGTATGGAGTTCAGCAAGAAGCATGCCAAGCCAGCTTCACTCAGCAGAAACTTGAGCTAAACCTCTATATTCTGCTTCTGAGGATGATCTTGAAATTGTGGGCTGCTTTTTAGCACACCAAGAAACAAGATTGGGAGCAAGAAATACACAATGCCCTGTAGTAGATCTTCTATCAATAACATTGTTAGCCCAATCTGAATCTGAGAAAGTATTAAGAACAAGAGGACCATTGGTAAAATGAAGGCCACGACTCAACGTTACATTGAGATATGTGAGAAGTCTCTTAACTGTTGTAAAATGACTTTGCAAAAGATTTTACAAAAATTGACAAAGATGATTAACACTAAAACTAAGATCTGGCGTAGTGATGGTTAGATATTGAAGAGCTCCCACTAAACTTCTGTAAAGACTACGCTGAGAGAAAGGAGGATCATCAACAACAGAGTTAGCAACCTTAGTAGCCATGGGAGAAGCATAGGACTTACAATCACTCATACCAGCCTTAGCTAAGATTTCTAAGGCATACTTTTGCTGAGACAAAACATAGCCTGAAGAAGAAGAAGAGACAGAGATGCCCAGAAAATAATTGAGAAATCCGAACTCTTTCATAGAGAAAGCAAAATACATTTGTTGAATAAGAGTGGGCATATAAAGAGGATCACTGTCAGTGACAAGAATATCATCGACATAGACAAGAAGAATGGTAATAGAAGTAGGAGTTTTCTTGACAAATAAAGAGGAATCACAATGACTAGGAATAAAGTCATGAGATAGAAAAAAAGAAGAGAATATCGAGAACCAAGCTCTTGGAGCTTGCTTCAAGCCATAGAGAGTTTTGTGAAGTTTGCAAACAAGAGATGGATTAGAAGTATCAATGAAACCTTGGGGTTGCTGCATATAGACTTCTTATTCAAGCATTCCATGAAGAAAGGCATTTGAAATGTCAAGTTGCTTAATAGACCAATGATGATGTAGAGCAAGACATAGAAGCACCCTAATTGTAGGTTGTTTAGCTACAAGACTAAAGGTTTCATGATAGTCCACCCTTTTAGTTTGAAGAAAACCCTGAGCAACTAATCTTGCTTTATGCCTAGCTACAGAACCATCTGAGTTTCTCTTAAGTCTAAATACCCATTTGCAGCCAATGTCTTGCTTGGTGGGTGGAGGTGGAACTAAAGACCAAGTACCTTGTCTTTGCAAGGCTTGATATTCATCAAGCATAGCAGCTTGCCAAGCAGGAGAAGTAGATACTTCCTGATAAGACTGAGGTTCAACATGATCAGTAGAAGCCAACAAACAAGTAGAAGAAGACACAAGAGGAAGTTTGGCCTTGTATATGGTTACCATGGAACGAGAATTTGAAAAGGAAATATGAGGAAGATCTATAAAAAGAGAAGAAATTGGAATTTGAGGTGAAGAAGAAGAAATAGGGACATGTGAAGGAACAGGAGGTAAGCCAGGAGAGACAGCAGATGCGGGTGCAGCAAGTGCAGAAGCTGCAGACGCAAGTGGAGCAGGTGTAGGGGAGACGGGTGCTACTGGAGCAGAAAAAGGAGAAGGCACAGGAGATGTAGACCAGAAAAAATTGTGTAAGGTAGTGAGATGAGATAAAGTAGAGAAAGATGGAGCTGATGAGGAAGAAGAGAACGATGAAGACTAAAAAGGTCTCACAAAAAACATGGCGAGATACATAGACTTTGTTGGTACTTGGGTCAAGATATCTATAGCTTTTAACAGAGGGTTGATACCCTATAAACACACATGGAACAGATCTAAGCTGAAGTTTAAGGGAGTTGTAAGGTTTAAGCCAAGGATAACACCTGCAGCCAAAAGTTCTCAAGAACTGATAATCAGGTTTTTGATGAAACAAAACCTCAAAGGGAGTACTGAGTGTATGCAATCTATTGATTTAAAACACAGGTGGAAAGGGCATTGAACTAATAAACCAAAGGCAATGAAGATTGATACATAAGAGTAATAGTAGTCTCAATATGATGCCTACAAGTTAATTAATGGTCGATGCCTTTTAGTTTGAGAAATTCCTGGAATTGAGTACTAAGATATTCACCCCCAATTGTCACTTCTTAGAACTTGTAACTTGGTAGTGAATTGTGTTTCAACAAAAGATTTAAATTCCAGAAAGTTAGTGAATACTTCACTCTCATAATGAAGAGGAAAAAGCCATGTGAATTTACTGAAATCATCTATGAACAAAACATAGTATTTATACCTTGAACAAGAAGCTGAAAAAGGATCCCATACATCTGTGTGAATGAGAGCCAGTGGTTTATTAATAGTTGAATTGGACAAGTTAAAAGGTAGTCTATGACTTTTGGAAACACAACAATGCTCACATAGACTCGAAGTTTTATTAGTAGACAAATGACTATGATTAAGAACATGATGAAGCTTCCTGGAAGAAGGATGTCCAAGTCTAAAATGCCAATTAGGAGCAGCATTGAGTGAACCAGGAGAAGAAGGCCTTGTGGAACAAGACAAGCAGACTGGAGATGAAGTTGCAACAAAAGTAGAAGAAGATGCAAGAGGATAGAGGTCATGAGAATAAGAACCTCTATATAGCTCCTTCTGAGTAGTCTTGTCGTGAGCAACAAAAGAACGTTCATCAAAAGTAATGGGACAATGATTATCTACTGCTAATTGATGAACGGAAAGCAAGTTTGGGGAAATGGAAGGAACACAAAGCATGTTGGTGAGATGAAAGGGAAACTTAGGAGTTGGAAGTAAATCATTACCAGTGTGTGAAATAGGCAAGGTGGAACCATCACCAATAGCCACCTGATTATATCCCTGATAAGGTTGATAAGTGGACAAGTTACTCAGGTCATTTGTCATATGACTTGTGGCTGCAGAGTCCAAGAACCAATTTGAAGCAGATGAGGAAGCAGATGATGGTGAAGTCATAGCTGGAGTTGCAGCCACATAGGCTTTGGCTTATTGTGATGGAGTGTGTTGACCTGTCTGATAAGATGTGTCCCAACTGAACCAGCATTCTAGGGCAGTGTGATTTGCTTTTCCACAGATCTGACAGATCACAGAATTAGTATTGTGACCTGTCCTACCATCTCTTTGATAGTGATGACCTCCTCTTGTTTGAAAGGGATTAACCTGAGTAGTCTGAGAACCTTGACAAGAGCCTCTATAGCCTCCCCTACCTCTTGTGGAATAGCGTTTGCCTCGAGAAGAAGAGGCTCCATAGCCTCGAGTAGCAGAATAAGCAAATGGAATTTCTGCAGCGTGAGTGTGTTTGAGTGAAGACTCAACATGAACGGATTCAGAACAGAGAAGAGCAGACAAATCTTCCAGAGAAATAGGAGCAGATCGGGCCCTAATTGTGGTTTTGAAAGCATTATATTCATCTGGTAAACCATTGAGAATTAACAAGATCAAATCCTCTTCATCCACATGCGATGAAGTTAAAGAAAGCTGATCTGAAATGGATTTGAATTGACTCAAGTAATCTTCCATTGTTCAACCTTTTTTAGTAATTCGACTGAGTTTGTTCTTTAACTGATGAATATGAGATCTGGAAAGAGATGTGAATCTCTTTGCAAGAACATTCCAGACCTCAGAACTAGACTGACACTGAATCACAGATGTGTAAACAGATGGTGATAATGTTGCTGTTATACAGCTCAAAAGATGGGCATCAATTGTGATCCACGGTGTATATTCAGGATTCTGAACTTCATTATGGTTGGAATCAACTACACTGAGGGAGGACATACCTCTGATCCATCAATATATCCAAGAAGCTTCGTAGCTTTCAGGATATTATGCAATTGACTCTTCCAAACAAAGTAATTTGTTGAATCAAGCATGGTTGTAACAAGAGCATTGAGATTAGAGATTAGTAGTGTCAGATTTGCAGGTAAAGAAGATGAGGAACTTGAAGCCATGGAGATTGCTGTTGCTGGTGTGAGGCTAGGGAGGTTAGGGTTTGGAATAGCCATTAAAGGACCTTTGCTCGTAGGAGCTTTAGAGCTCTGATACCATAAAGAAACTGAGATTCAGTTACAGAGGGTTCTAGTACTTTATATACATGTGATACAATTGCTTAACCATAATTACTAACTACCTAACCTAACCATAACTACTTGCATCCAACTATAGTTCTAACAAACTAACGACTTGCTCTGAGGAGAGTCAACCGAGGCTTCATACTGCAGCTCATACTGCAGCCTTGTCATGTGTGGCTTGAGCTGCAGCTGCTGTGTCTTTGGTTATGGCTAAGGCTGCAGCCTTGGCTACTGCAGGCTGTGGCTGCAGCTTTGACTGCTGCTGAGGCTGCCCTGTGTTTATGGCTCAGATATCTTATCATACTCTTTTATTTAATATGTGAGTTGTGTCATTTATATTTTTTTCATTTATCGCAATAGTTGTTTATTATTTATTATTGTAGTTAATACAATCAATAGAATATGATCATAATTTTGTAGTCAAACTATGTTGATAAGATGTTTAGTTGATAATATTATTGATTTTTTTTATATTAGTATTGCATTTTAAATTTTTCAACAAATTTTTCGATTAGGAATCATGAACCTTGACCCAGTGTTATAATTGTGGATCCATCTCTATGTGAGAGAGCGTGTTGGATTTTGATAATAAATTTTCTCTCTATGCAGAGAAGCAGGGAAGTGGGAAGAAGGCATTACCGTCAACTAAACAGTGTACAGACCCTTTGGTAAGGCTTTTAAAACTCAATTCCATCCTTTGGTTTGAGTGTGATATTTGGTTTAGAATTTTTAAAAATTGATTCTATAGCCACTTTTGAAAACACGTCTACCCGATCATCCTCTTGGACATCCCCCCAGACGTCTGGCCGGTTGACCAGAACAGTATTCGTGTTTTTTTTTTTTTTTTTTTTTTTTTTTTGCGCTGTTACTTTTATATTTTAAATAAAAAATATTCTCGGAATTTTTTTTTAAATTTTTTTATAAGCTTTGAATAAAATTTTGGATTGTGTGTTTGGTTATGAATTATAAGTTTTTGAATCAAATATCATATGTTACATCAAAAATTTCAAACTGAATTTAAAACATTTTTCAAAACTTATAACCAAACAAAATTTTCAAACTCAAATTATAATTTCAAAACTCACAAACTCAAAATATAATTATATTCTCAAATTATAATTCTAAAACTCTACCAAACGCTATCTTAGTTTTTTATATTCTTCACCCCCTTGCTTTTAGTTGAAATCTTAGTTTAACTCTTTTTATATTTCTTGTCTTTGTGTCATTTTGGTGTGATTTTTATTTTGCCCTTTTTATTGATCTTTGAGGACTTCTTGTCCTCCTTTGTATTTTTTGGCCTTTTACTCGATAAAATTACTTTGTTGCTGATCAAAAAAATAAAATAAAACATTCTTTACCCCCCTTGCTCAGCTATGACTCAGTGATGCTGCTTATTATGTGCAGGCTGTTATTGCTACCGTTGCTGTCATCTTTGGCGGTACAAGGAATGATGACATTAATGATCGTGATAATGACCAGCTTCTTTTCCTGCCCATCTAAAGATAATAAAAACATAATATGATATTAATTTTTATAAATTTAAATTGTTTTATTTTATTATCGTATCTTAATTTGTTTTGTTCAAATATATAGACACGTGTGGCTTTCAAGTGTTGTGGTCTTAAAAAACAAATTTAATACATTTTGATGAGTGTTAAATATGTATCGAGAAGTATCTAATGAATATTGGTATCTGACAGACACATCACTTTCTTAAAAATGTTTGTACTTTTGAGGTGTTATATAATTAGTTGTGATGCGTTAAACAGTACGATGCTTGATTGCAAATTGAATAGGTAATTAAAACCTTGCTTGACATAGATTGGTAATTAACTTTCTAATCTTGTTTTGCTTGTTCTTGATTCATTATAAACTAGTTTATTAATTGGATCAAATGATTTAGATATTTTTGAAGGACAATTCGCTTAACCTATCATCTCTTATTCATTTATTGGGGGGCATCTCATAGAAATTGAATAACTACATAGTTAACAAAATATTATGGATGTTATATAATTGGTTGTAATGTGTTGAGGATACAATGCTAGATTGGTAAACATAAGCCTCATCGGGTTTAGTTTGGTTAAAGAGTGGGCGATCTCTTATGAAATTGATATAGATTAACAAAAGTGTTTACAACTTGAGACTGAGAAGCTATTAATTGAAATTACAAATTTTATTCTTAAAATAATTCAAAGAAGGATGGAGAGGTGAAGGGCTGAAGAAACAATAAAGATCCGAATCCCATTTTTTTTCCATCCCATTGATCCCCTCTCAACCTCATTGGACAATTTTTTTTTTTTTTTTTTTTTCCTTCTCCTCCAATAACCATCCGTCACATGTTGGGGGGAGAGGGGAGGGGGGGAGGGGGGTGGAGGGAGTAGTGATTGGAGGGGGTCTTAATCATGATTGCTGAAGAAATTTCACATGATGACAAATTCTTTAAGCACACAAGAAAATAACATGCATGTGTGCACGCAAGCAAACAACATGTACATGTCTACATCCTTACACCAGCACACACTGGAATTATTTATTTCTGGTTAGGAAATTGAGAAGAAAATTAATATTTATTTACTATTGTAAAAAAAATTCATTTTTGCCTTTAGTACAAATAGAAAGGGACAGTAATGCTATGGTGACCAATTTGATCAATTTTGAATAATCCATTATGTTATTTTATTTTATCTCACTTAGGAAAATTTAAATTCTAAATAAATAAAAAAAAGGGGGCAAATTTCATTTTATCCTTATAGTTTGGGCCATGTGCGGTTTACTTCCTTAACGTTTGAAAATGACAATATAACTTCTTTGTGGTTTGTGGACTGAAGTGCACCATTAACATTCCGTCCAACTTAATAGCAAGTGTGAAATATGTGACATACATAAGGGGTTACATGTTCATTTTCAAATTTCTTTCAAGGGAAGTAAATCGCATATGAAATAAAGTACAGAGGGTTAAAGTGAGCTTTATCTTTCAAACAAATGATGAAAATACAGGGATATTTTAGTCATTTTTATTAAATCATTAATGGGGCTAACGGTATATTTCAGTCCACAATCCACGAGGAAGTTATGTAGTTGTTTCCAAACGTTAGTAAGAAAAATTGCACATGGGCCAAATCATTGGAGATAAATTAAAATATGCCCTAAAAAAAAAAACCTTGACTTAAAAAGAAATATTGTAGATGTTAGATGGAAAGTGGCTTTTGCATTTTTATTGTAACTAACAAAATTACCTTATGAATATTGAAATTTGAAATTATTTAATATAAAAATTATTAATATGACATTAAGCTTTCGTTTGGCAATAACTTTTTTAGTTGACTTTTTAACTTTTTTAGCCGGGAACTTTTTTGTTTGTTTGGTTTTCTAGTTTGACTTTTTGGACTTTTTGGCATTGAAAATGATCCCAATAGTCAAATAACAAAATTGCTCTTCACTTGCCAACTCCAAAAACACCTCCAATTAATTACAGATTTTGCAATGGAATTGCACCATTTTAATTTTTTTTTGTCATTTCCCTTTTTTGACATTATTTGTACTGTGTTTCATGAAATTTGTTTTACATGGGTGCTGAATTGCAATAGGAAAAATATAAAACAAATGAAACAAACTACGACAATATTACGGAATTAACGGAAAAGTTATTTTCCATATTACAAGGCTCTGCTAGTATGGCATTTCCATACGTCAATGAACATGGTCCACCAAGCCACTGTTGCATATCCCCCCCCCAAAAAAGAAACGTCGCAAATACATTAATGAAATTAATTTTTCAAATCGCGGCAAAGGTTTGTACGAACAATTTCCCCCTCAATTAATACATAGGACAACAATTTCTTGGTAATTATCTGTCTGACAATAACCAATGCATGAACCTACCATAATGGGAACGTACATACCTAATTACATAATGTATATACGCACAAGACCATAAATACCGTGGTGCTACAATTCCATACACATACAAACAACAACAAAAATTCCCTTGGGTTCGATGTCACTTAGCGAATTCCCCCTATATATTTCCCAATATGTCGTGGTTGCGTATGTGGACCAAACGATCTCTTACGAGAAGGCGCATGCTTGCCATATGTGGGTCATCATCCCTAACCATTAGTCCATCCTCCCCATGTGCTGCCAAAGGTATTGCATATTGATTATGGTTTCCGCGTCGTCCTTAGTTATTATGGGGTGCACAATGGTTGGATTACCCGTATTTCTACGTATGTAGTTATGTAATGCCATTGACGCACCAACTAAATGCACCTGCACAGTCGCAAAATCATAACGAGGCATATTCTCGATAAACCCCCATCGATTTTTCCACACTCCGAATGTTCGTTCAACGACACTGCGTAACGACGAGTGTGCCTTGTTAAATAATTCTCTTGGGTTTGCTGCGTTCCTTGCACCTAGTCGAAAATCTTGTTGGTGGTAATGGTAGCCCTTGTACGGTGCGAGGTAACCCATTCGGTTAGGATAGCCCAAATCAACAAGATAATATTTCCTCGCCGGATGTAAATAAATAACGCTATAAGCTTTCCCTCCATACTTCTACATACTTAATTTTTTTTAAATAATTGTCTATACCTTCCTCCGGGTGCGAAAACGACACATTTTCATTGTTGATTATTTTAGCAAAAATTCGACTGTCATGCATACTGCCTTCCCATCCAATTGATAAGAACGTAAAACACATGTTGAAATCAACCACGACCATGATATTTTGGGTGTGACAGTATTTGCGTCCAAAATATGTCACTGCATCGGGTCTCGTCACTTTCGCAACAACATGCGTGCCATTGATTATGTCGATGCAATCCTAATTTCTAAATTAAACAGCAAAACAAAATTCAATATATGCCAAAACTTTGACATAAAGAAACCGTATTTTATGAAAATATGAAAGTTGTACCTTGAATGGTAGGTATTTCATTTTTGACTGCAAGTGAGGAAGTTAAACATTTTGATTTGTTGTTGGCCTACAATGCACAACCGTAAACTTCTTCATCGCCTCCAAAACGTTTTGAACGTGGCATGATATGGTTTCACCTGAATGTTGAAACCGTTCTTGGATGGCTCTATTCTTAAACCCTCTCAATGCTTTCTTCCATGGCTAATCCATGGCTACGTTGGTTAACACATAAACCGAATTTTGCAACTAACATGTCACACAACGAAGAGAATACTTCCTTTGGAATACATACATTTTCTTCAAAACGACCAATATGTCCATTGTATAATTCACATATTCATGCATGTCTAGTCAATATTGATGTTCGACATGGAGTTTTTAACATGTATTTTTCGTAATACTCTTGTACATACCGACATGCTTCCACGTACGTCCAATTATTTTGTCGTTGTATCTATATAGCCATTTGATTTATTTGCTCGACGAAGTCATCGTTGCTGCTACCTTTCCCATTGGACATGGCCACGACTTTGGCGAGGCCTACAAGACAAATGTCCAATGTTAAAATCATTACTGTAATTGTTAACTTGTTCAACCGTTTCGTCAACATGAAAGATATACATCAAACTTAATGACACATAACCATTATAAAAACAAGAGCAAGTTGTCAAAGGAAAAAAAAAGAAGAGCATAAACCATCCATTCCATACTGCATTAAAAACATAATGAAAAAAAAAAAAAAATGTTGTTTTTCACGCCAACCATCCAACATTTGTGATATGCAAGTATGTTGTTCAGGACCAACCAAATACGACAAATGAAACACACCAAAAAAAAAAAAAACTTAAACACGTCCTACTGATTCAACACACCAAACAAGTTCCCATAAAAACATCATAACACATCGAACCCGAACAACCATCACTAAATAGCAGCCCCCCAAACCGTTGCCTCATCCCAGCAGCCATCAAACCCGTTGTGTACCAAAGAGGTTCGCAAATGGAGCTCTAGTGTAGCTTTGTAGTTGCTTCAACATACGCCATCTGATAATATGGTCATCATCGGGCTGGGACATCATAACCTCGCGATAATCAGTGTTGTCCATAAGCGAGTATGCAAATTGGAACAATGGTGTACCAACAAGGGTATGAATGGATTTCAGCCTCTCCATGCACTCTGAAATGGTATATAATGACTCATTACCAGTTAAGTGCCTAACAATAACTTGTTGGTTTTGACTTCGGATGACATTGGTCAGATTGTTCATGTTGTCAACTATAGCAGATGCTCCACTAGTCGGCTTCCGCAACTTTCCAGACCTTGCGGGTGTATTCCTTTTCCTTTTACCCCCAGTTTCAACACCTTCCATTGAGGATTCAGCGTCCACGTCAATACCAACTAAAGGGATTGGATCTAGGAATAGCCTCATACCAAGGCTTTGAATTGAATCAGAAGAGACCTCGTTATCTTCGACAGTCTTCTCCCCTAGTGTCCAATGATGTTTGTCAATTGCAGCAACCCCTGTAAAGACAATCTCCATCAAATCCCGGTGCTCCAAAGTTTTATTCCTGAACTTTGCACAAGTTTTGTTTATTTGTAGAACAGGAAACACAACACAATTAGTAAAATATGTTACGAATTGAAATTAAAAGCAATGTAGAAAAAAAAAAGTGTAAATACTATACTAGTTCCATCCGATCCCACCATTCATCGAAAGCCTGAAACATGCCTATTTTGTTGTCAAATCCAATTCCTGTAATTCCTTTGGTACGATCCATCAACTTCATTCGAGCAATCCAATCTCTTTTCATGCTAACGCACTTGTTCTTCAATTGCTTCACATCATGTTTTTTACTGATTTTTTTTCAAACTTTTTCGCCAATGATTTGTACCCAGCGCTACTCAATACCATGAATGGCCGGTTTCTCCCAAGAATCTCATCGGCAATAAGCTCTAAGAAAAGCCTTGTGGATTCAGTATCCTACACAACTTTGTGAACATGATATGTGTCCTCAATAATGATTGGTTCACCCATTGCAATCCCTTTATTTTTGGAAGGGATACATGGTGAAGTTCATGTGGAAGCCATAACGACAATGCAACTGATACATGAAAGCGTAAGTACCTTATACATGTATGCGTATTACTCACCCAACCCAATTTGCGCAACAAAATAGATTAGGCATTATGACATAAAAAAATAAAAATAAAAGATTACCACAAAGAAGACAAACAATTATGTAGATCCAAACCATCCAACATTACATGTCATGCACAAAGCTATTGCTATCAAGTTCACAACAAACATAAGTCATTACAATACTAGCTTTGCAACTGTCTACTAACACTTGGAACATTTTCACATACGCAATAACAAAATTATGACGACAATGCACAACGCGGAAACAATGGTTTTCAAAATTTAAAGCTAAAAAAACATATACATAACAAGGATTAAACAAAAAAACAAGAACCAAATTAAGTCCAACAAAATTTCACAAAATTAGGCAAACAAACTTGACACTTTCAATACCAACTGGACTAAAACAGAACCAAAAAAAAAAAATTCTTGAAATTGAAAAAAGCACTAAAAGGTTCTGCTTTATTTGGTCTCAAGAGACAGCAACTAGTTTGGGTACACTTTTGTCAGAGAAAATGGATAGTTAGACATCTCCAACCCTTTTCCAAAACTTGACTCAAAGTTAAATTTAAGTATGTATTGTTGGAAATTTTGGTTTATAAGGCTTATTTTGGGACAACTTTGAGCCCAAAATTGAATGGGCCCCAAACATCTTTTGGGGTGGGTCCGAAGAGGTGACGTGTTCCTTGTCGCATGACAAGTCACACGATGAAGATGGTTTGTCAAAACCATTTATGAGTGAATGGGAAGTTGACGTCGTTTTCGGGTTCGTGGAATTGGATATTTAAAGATTTAAATGTGGGTTTGTTTGAAAAGCTAGTCCCATATTGAAACTTGAAGAGAACTTATGTGTATATATAAGCTTTAGATTACAACACCTGGGTTGGACCCCAAGGGGCACCCCAAGTTTGTATAAGGGAGGAGTTATGGACAAAGTGAACCTTAGCCCAAACCACCATACGTGTGCGTGCGCGTCGCCGTTCATCTGGCCGAGCCGAGTCAAACGCAGTTGTGGGTCGAGTCGGTTCTTATATTAATTTTTTGGACAAAATTCATTTGAATTTTTTCAAAAAAATGACTTGCGGGAAAATTTAATTAAATTCAAATTTGAATTTAATTTTTGTCCTAATTTCTTTCCTCATTCGGTCTATGTCCAACAGGTTCAAAAAGACCATAACAGATTCGGTTTTGGGCAGTTTCTAAATAGATAAATAACTGCAGCAGTTAATCTGTTGAAACAGTGTGCAGATCTGTTTGAATTCAACCAGCATCTATTCAAATGCAAAATCACAGCTGTTCACTACTTGTATGTACCTGTTTGGGACAGAATTTTTGCCTATAAATTCATATCTGTTCCTGCAGTCTTGGTATCCAAAAAACAGTTAGAAAAAATTCATTTTTGCAGACCATATTTCTCCTTTGCATTTTATTCTTCATTCTAGTGTTAGAGAAAATTAAAGAGAGTATTAGAACACAAGGTTCTAGTTCGCCGGACAAATTTGTTTGGAGTGCTACTACAAATTTGTGAAGATCATTATATCCTGGGAGATAGATGCCACTTAACCGTAAGCACCGTAACGGGGTGAATCTGTCTTAAGGACAGAGTGTCACACACTCGACTTGATCTTTTATTTTTCATTCGGTTTGATAAAATAAATTCTGTAAGTTATTTATTTTATTTATTTGATTTTGTTTCAATTTATTTATTGTACACAGAAGATTGTTTCAACAATCTTAAGACAGATTCGAATTATTCTGTTTAAAATTTTTTTCATTTGTTTCCTTTCTTCTTTCTTCTTCTTACAGAAATTATTTTCTGTGATTTTACAAAATAAAATTCTGGTTGGAAAACAAATAGTAGTAATATACTGTTTGACAGATAGTAGTAATATACTGTCTATTTTCTTTGACAACTAGTAGTAATATACTAGTGTCATTAACAATTCAGAATTTTTATTTGTGGAATTTTGTCAGAAATTAATTTTGGTTTTCCATAATTATTTCTGAGTATTCATTAATTAAAATTATGTTTCAGTATTTTAATTATTGAAGTGCTACAGAAATTTAATTTTCTGTGTGGAATTAATTTGGTTAAATAAAATTTTATTTTATTTTCAAATTAATTGAAAAATAAAAGTTACAATTCTTGTTTCTTTTATTTTACAGAATTTTATTTTCTGTGTGAAATTAATAATTTTAAATAAAATTTTATTTTATTTTCAAATTAATTGAAAAATAAAAGTTACATTTCTTGTTTCTTTTATTTTTACAGAATTTAATTCTGTGAATTTAGATTAATTTTCTGTGTAGTATAAATTCTAATTATAATTTTATTTTATCTATTCTATTATTAAAAGCCAACACTAATTTTGGTGTCTTGAAGCCTAGAAGTCCAACTTTTATCTACAGCAGGTTTTGCCACCTGTAATTAGATAATAAAAAAAAAATAAATAAATAAATACATCCACATTCTCCCCAACCCACGTTCCCCCAACCCACGTTCCCCCACGTTTCCAAACTGCATAGCAGTTTTAAATCAGTTTGAACGTCTTCCAAAACTGAGAACGTTTCCAAACTGCATAGCAGTTTTAAATCAGTTTGAACGTCTTCCAAAACTGAGAATTGCTTGCAGTTTTTTTGTTTTAAGAACACAATGCAAGAAAAGACAAAAGTAAGAGCTCTCTAACCAGGTTGCTCCTCTACTTTGGGCCACAAGAAATCGACCTTAGTAGAAAGACAAGCCCTCGACGCAATCGCCAAAGCGGTCACCGCCACATGAGTCATGGCCGAACCGAGCGACGCCGCCAAGGCGGCGATCACGTTCCTCGTCAGAAACACAGAGCTCGGACGAGGAGACCGCGAATTTGGGCACAATTTGATCCAAAACGCACCGGAATCTCATCGAATCGCGAAGGTTTCGGTCAGAATTGTAGAGAAAAGAAGGGCTCTTGCGAAAGATTGAGGAGGTTTGGCGTGAACACATGTTTGGTTTCCTAGAATCCTTTTCTCTTTCTTTTTTTTTTTCCCTGAAATCACATCTTTGTGGGGACGAAATGGAACAGATAGAATATGTATTACTGTGTATTTTTTATTTATTTATTATTATTATTTGTTTTTGTGTGGTTAATCAGTTCATATATCAAGAAGGTTGCAAACTTCAGTCTTAAAAAAGTTGATTTGTTTGTTTGTTTAATTTTGTGAGTGTATTTTTTTTTTTTTTTAAATAGTGTTCTCAATTGGTTTGTTTGGTTGATTAATTTTGTGTGGGTGTGTTTAATTTTTTTTTTTTTTGATATGTTTTCAATAAAATCTCTTTATCAGTATATTTTTATTTTATTTCTGAGAAAATAGAGGTTCAAGCGGTTGGAAATAAAACGCTGCGCTTTGTGTTCTTTCATGGGTCGTCCAAGGTAAGTTGGTAAAGGTTTTGATTGCACAAAATCCTTCTGCTTCA
This sequence comes from Camellia lanceoleosa, assembly GCA_025200525.1. Taxonomy (NCBI): domain Eukaryota; kingdom Viridiplantae; phylum Streptophyta; class Magnoliopsida; order Ericales; family Theaceae; genus Camellia; species Camellia lanceoleosa. The sequence goes on from CM045762.1 coordinate 38,763,809, forward strand.
TTTTTTTTTTTACTATTTCATTTTTAATTTTTAATATGGGTTATGGTGGTTATTCAGTTCATATATACAAGAAGGTTGCAAACTTCAGTTTTAAAAAAAAGTTGGTTTGTTTGTTTGTTTAATTTTGTGAGTGTATTTTTTTTTTTTTAAATAATGTTCTCAATTGGTTTGTTTGGTTGATTAATTTTGTGTGGGTGTGTTTAATTTTTTTTTTTTTTTTGGGTATGTTTTCAATAAAATCTCTTTGTCAGTATATTTTTATTTTATTTTACAGAAGAAACAGAGGTTCTGAAGTAATTGGAAATAAAAACGCCCTGGGCTTTGGGTTCTTTCATGGGTCGTCCAAGGTAAGTTGTTAAAGGTTTTGATTGTACAAAATTCTTCTGCTTCATTTTTTTTTTTATTTAATATTTATTTTTAATTTTTAATATGGGTTATGGTGGTTATTCAGTTCATATATAATTTTTTTTTTCTAAAATGCTGTTCTCAATTGGTTTGTTTGGTTCACTACTTTTGTGTGGGTGTGTTTAATTTTATTTATTTATTTTTTTTTTTATGTTTTCAATAAAATCTTTTTGTCAGTATATTTTTATTTTATTTGAGATTTGAGATAATGCAGAAGGATATGAGAATGTGTGTATATGTATCATATAAATACAAGAAAAAAAATATACAATTGAATATATAAATTAAAAAAAAAAATTGAATGAGGATGGATTAAAATTTTTATCAATTGAGTTGGTTGAGATATGTGAGGGAACGTGGGTGGGGGAGGATGTGGATGTATTTATTAATTTTTTAATTTTTATTATCTAATTACAGGTGGCAAAAGCGGAGACAAAAGTTGGCTTCTAGGCTTTTAATAATAGAATAGATATAGATATATATATATATATATTTTTTGGTGGTGAAAATTAGGAAATATTGTATATTTTTAAAAGATTTCCTAATTTTATATTGTTCATATTTTTGTTTGAAATATATACCAAGTAAATATTATATTACACATAGTTAGAAATATTAAGCTTGCATTACATTACACTTATAATACATTGGTATATTATTATTAAGAAATATAATAAAAGAATAATATAATTTTTTTGCAGAATTTGCACACGCATAGCGTGTGCCTCAGCCGCTAGTAATTTAGAATTCATGGCTACTGAAACAAATGCTTAAACGAGTACTAGAATGGTGGCTGCAATTGCACCAATCTCCTCTCCTGTTGTGACTGTATCAATAAATCACGGTGAGAAGCCAGAGAAGTTCTCTGGAACTGATTTTAAAAGATGGAAACAAAAAATGTTGTTCTATCTTACAACTCTGAACCCAGCTCGTTTTCTCCGTGAGGATGCTCCTATTTTGAAAGAGGATGAAACCGACCGGCAAGTGGTTGCTGCGGTCGATGCCTGGAAACATGCTGATTTCCTTTGCCGGAACTACATTTTGAACGGACTTGACAATACATTAGACAACGTCTACAGTCCTATCAAGACAACAAAGGAACTTTGGGAGTTTTTGGAGAAAAAGTACAAAACGGAAGATGCCGGCTCAAAGAAATTTGTGGTTGGCAAATTCCTGGACTTTGTAATGGTTGATTCTAAAACTGTGATCAGCCAAGTTCAAGATCTCCAACTCATTCTGCATGACATTCATGCAGAAGGCATGTCTCTTAGTGAATCCTTCCAAGTTACTACCTTAATTGAGAAATTACCACAAGGTTGGAAGGAATTCAAAAACTACCTCAAACCCAAGCTCAAAGAAATGTCTTTAGAAGAGTTAATTGTGCATTTGAGGATTGAGGAGGACAACTATAATTCTGAAAAGCGGGCTGGTAAGCATCCTATGGAATATAAGGCAAATGTGGTGGAACATGCTCAAAGTAAAGAAACGCAAGTTTTTTGGAGAAAGTTCATCACAAGGTTCTAAAGGAGGGGAAAATAAAAAGTACAAGTTTAATGACAAATGTTACATCTGTGACAAAGAGGGACATCGGGTCAAAGATTGCCGTAGCAAAGGCAAAAGCAAAAGAAGAACAAGCAAGAAGCCTGCTCAAGCCCACATGACCGAAGTGGACAAAATTTTCAATGGTGTTGATGACATCAATCTTTCTGTAGTTGTTTCCGAGCCAAATCTTGTCGGAAATCCTAAAGAACGGTGGGTGAATACTGGTGTTACTCGCCACATTTGTGCTGATAAAAAGATATTCACATCTTATTCTACAGTGGACAACGGTGAACAACTTTTTATGGGTAACTCCTCAACTTCCAAATTTGAAGGACAAGGGAAGATTGTTTTGAAGATGACATCTGGAAAGGAACTTACTCTTAACAATGTGCTGCATGTACCGGACATTCGTAAGAATCTTGTTTTCGGATCTTTGTTGAGTAAGAATGGGTTTAGGCTAGTGTTTGAGAGTGATAAATTTGTACTTACTAAGAATGCAATGTATGTAGGAAAAGGTTACATGTCTGATGGCCTTTTCAAGATAAATGTAATGACCGTTGTACCCTCAGTTATTAATAAAAACACATCTTCTTCTTACTTGCTTGAGTCTTCAAATTTATGGCATGGTAGACTTAGACATGTTAATTATAGATCTTTGCGTAGATTAATTAATATGGAATGTTTACCCAAATTTGACATTGATTTAAATCATAAATGTGAAATTTGTGTTGAGGCAAAATTATCCAAAACTCCTTTTCATTCAATTGAAAGAAGTACAGAACCACTTGAATTAATTCATAGTGACATTTGTGATTTTAAATCAATTCAAACTAGAGGTGGGAAAAAATATTTTATCACTTTTATAGATGACTATACTAGATATAGTTATGTTTATTTAATTCGAACCAAGGATGAAGCTTTGGAAACTTTCATTCAATATAAGAATAAAGTTGAAAATAAACTTGGTAAGAAAATCAAAAAACTAAGAAGTGGTAGAGGTGGTGAATATGAATCACCTTTTGGTGAGTTTTGTAAAGACCATGGAATAATTCATCAAACCACTGCTCCTTACTCACCTCAGCAAAATGGAATTGCTGAAAGGAAAAATAAGACTTTAAAAGAAATGATGAATGTCATGTTAATAAGTTCTGGATTACCTCAGAACTTGTGAGGGGAAGCAATACTTTCTGCTAATTATATACTTAATAAAGTACCCTGAAAGAAAGTGGATTAAACACCTTATGAATTGTGGCATGGGAGAGTACCATCCTACAAATACTTAAAAGTGTGGGGGTGTTTGGCTAAAGTGGCTATTTCTAGTCCTAAAAAGACTAAGATAGGTCCTAAAACCATTGATAGTATTTTCATTGGTTATACCAAGAATTGTAGTGCATATCAGTTTTTGATTCATAAATCAGAACATTCCAAAATGCATGTAAATACTATTATTGAGTCTCAGAATGCATCATCCTTTAAACATGAATTTCCAAATAAGACTGGACAAGAGACTAGTACTAATAAAAGATCTTTTGATGTTATTACTAGTAATGATCAAGAACAAGATCAAGAGCAAGAGATAGATCAAAATGACGAAGAGGAACTTAGGTGTAGTAAACGTGCTAGAATCTCAAAATCTTTTGGTCTAGATTTTCTAAGATTTTTGTTAGAAAATGAGCCTTTAACTTTTAGAGAGGCTATGTCCAGTCCTGAGGCTCCTTTATGGAAAGAAGCTGTCAATAGTGAAGTTGAATCCATTTTGCAAAATCACACTTGGGAATTGGTGGATTTGCCACCAGGTTGTAAACCTCTTGGGTACAAGTGGGTTTTCAAAAGAAAAATGAAAGCGGATGGATCAATTGACAAATACAAGGCAAGACTTGTGGTCAAAGGTTTTAGACAAAAAGAAGGTCTTGATTACTTTGACACATACTCACCGGTTACTAGAATAACATCCATTAGAATGCTAATTGCCATTGCATCTCTATACAATCTAGAAATTCATGAAATGGATGTGAAAACCGCTTTCTTAAATGATGAGTTAGATGAAGAAATTTATATGGAACAACCAGAAGGTTTTCCTGTTCCAGGAAAAGAAAAGAAAGTGTGTAAATTGGTTAAATTATTATATGGTTTAAAACAAATGCCAAAGTAATGACATGAGAAATTTGACAAGGCAATGATGTCAAATGGATTTAAAATTAATGAGTGCGACAAATGTGTTTATATTAAAAATACAGACAAAGATTATGTCATTGTATGTCTTTATGTGGATGATATGCTCATCATAGGTAGTAATAATGAAATGATTAAAACTATCAAGAAAATGTTAAATAAACATTTTGACATGAAAGACATGGGCATTGCTAATGTAATTCTTGGTATGAAAATTACCAAAACATCAAAAGGTTGTGCTTTGTCACAATCTCATTATATTGAGAAAATACTTGACAAATTCAACAAAGATGATGATCTTCTTGCTAGAACACCTGTGGATGTTAATTTGTTTCTTTCTAAGAATGTACAGGAAAGTATTTCTCAATTAGAGTATGCCCAAATTATTGGAAGCTTAATATACTTGATGAACTGTACTCGCCCAGATATAGCTTATGCAGTAAGTAAATTAAGTAGATATACGAGTAATCTGGGAGTAGAACACTGGAAAGCAATTATAAGGGTTCTAAGATATCTCCAATTTACTCGTAATATTAGGCTGAATTATACTAGATATCCAGCAGTACTTGAAGGTTACTGTGATGCAAACTGGATATCGGATACTAGAGAGTCAAAGTCCACCAGTGGGTATGTCTTTACTCTTGGTGGGGCGGCTGTATCTTCGAAATCTTCCAAACAGACTTGCATTGCTAGGTCTACTATGGAATTAGAATTCATAGTTTTAGACAAAGCTAGGGAAGAAGCAGAATGGCTTCGCCACTTCCTTGAAGATATTTCAATGTGGCCAAAATTGGTGCCTGCTATTTGCATACATTGTGATAGTCAATCAGCAATTGGTAGAGCACAAAGTCATATGTATAATGGTAAGTCACGACACATTCGTCGTCGACATAACACCATAAGACAACTACTCTCTAATGGAATTATTTTCATTGAATATGTGAAGTCTAAAGACAACATAGCGGATCCACTAACCAAAGGGTTAGCAAGAGAGCTAGTTGAAAATTTATCAAGGGGAATGGGACTTAAGCCTATTAAATAACAGTTACTACAACGGCAACCCAACCTAGTTGACTGAAGATCCCAAGATCTAGGTTCAAAGGGACAACCGAGTCGTGTATGACTCAGAAGGATCACTGGGGAGTCAAACTCCTACCCATTTCTAGGATGAAACAATGATGTCTGCAGTGTTTTAGGTTTAGTAAAATTTTAATGATTCTTATATCTAGGTAAACCTAGTGGAGTATGGCAGGATACTGTAACAACCCTCATTTTACTCTAGTCATGCTTGCATATATTAGATGACCTTGTCTTGATATGTTGAATTTGCAAACCTTGATTTGTCTTGCATAAGTGTTACTTGCTTGCTTTGTTCCTTGCTTGGTGTGTGTTTAGCCGAGGTCAGCTTAAGCCTAGGTTACATGTTGGAACCTCTTGCACCTAGGATCACCTTGAAACCACTTTGGTTGGCCTCCACCTTCACCCCGGCATATTGGTCGAGATGTCATTATCTAGGCCGAGATTCTATCCTTGCACCTAGTGATCTTGTTCTTGGATTGGTGTAACCTAGACTGAGGTGTGGCACAGCTAAGTCAAGTGTTGTCTTTCCTAGCTGAGATCATTGAAACCTTACTTGCCGAAGCCTTGTTATTAGCCAATGTCATTACCTGCCGGAGTGCCTATGCCATCTTACTTGTTGAACACACTTTGTCATAGTCTTGTCTTTTCACTCAGTCACCTTTTTGAGAAGAGCCAACCAGCCGATGCTACGTGTCCCAACTGAGTGTTAAGTCAGCCGGCAGACCTAGAAATGTATCATTTGCTATATGTCTTTGTTCTTGAGGAGAGAGAAGCTCTAGGAGAGGAAGGGAAGTTCTTAGAAGAAGGAATAGATTTCCAAGCTTGATCCTTAGAGTTCAACCCGTTTGATTCGTGTTTAGAATCTTGATCTACTCTTGTTGTTCTTATTGTTCATCTAGCTGCATTGCATGATTGAGCACGATTTGTAAGCCATGCATTGATTTAAAGTTGGTTTTGGAAAGAGAAAGTGATATTCCTGTGTTCTTGAATAAAAGCCTTGTTTGATCCGAAAGCTTGCATCAAGATTCATGTTTTTGTGTTTGTTCTCCCAAGATCTTCAAGTATGGGTACCCAGGTCTATGTTTTCGAACTCATAGCATGAAAAATCCCAGATTTTGAAATAACAAGTTGTGATTGAGCATTCATGTTTTTCAAGTTTTTCATGCTCATGTTCTTCATGTTCTTCAGCAGAGGGAAACCCAGATTTTCCTGACTTCGTTTCCTTGAATGTGGCCATCGGGACCACACCTCGGCAAGGAGGTGTGGGACCTCGGCTAAGACCTGGTGGTACCCAACATGTCTTCCCGACATGTAAAACAATGTTTCACCTCAGCATGCCTTGCCTTGTCTTGACTTAGTTTTTGAAGGATTGCCAAGATCATCTGTATTCATGTGAAGCTTGTTTGAAAGTGCATTCAATAGACTTTGCCATGTGTTTGTAGGACTTGGACTCGCCTTGACCCCGACGTTTGAAGAACTAAGTGTGTGGTATTTTTAATAAAATTACGTTATTAAGTTTTGATAAAGTTTTGCCTTGCTTGTTTTGAAAAAGTATTTGTTTAGCATGAATGACTATCCCTATTTTGTGTATCAAGCGTTAGCTTTGGTTTTGATAACCTTCTTGACAAGTCTGTACGTGCTAGGGGACTATAAGCATTTGTAGCACAATCTTTGAAAGTCCGTACGTGCTAGGGGACTATAAGCATTTGTAGCACAATCTTTGAAAGTCCGTACGTGCTAGGGGACTATAAGCATTTGTAGCACAATCTTTGAAAGTCCTTACGTGCTAGAGGACTCTAAGCTTTTGTAGTACCTTTGTTATGTCATCCCTTGAAACTTGAAAGACTTGATTGATGAAGCTTGATAGATTTGTTAGATGCACTTGATTCATCCCACTTTTTATTATAAGCTAAGATTATGTATTGTTTTGTTAAAGATCTCGAATATCATGCATGCAAACCCTTTATTACTTGTACCATTCACTGAGTATCCAAGCTCACCTCTCTCTATATATATGTAGGTGATAAGCAGGACGGCGGCGACGCCTAGATGTGCTTTGCAACTTGTTTTGGATTCGCATTTTGTAGCATCTTGAAGATTATGCTTCTTAGCTTGCATTTCATTGTGTTTTGTATATGATGGCTTAAGAAGCCTTTTGGTCAAGATGTATTCTTGTACTTCATTTTGTTTGTAATCAAGTTGTAAAGTTACGAAAAGATGTATGCCACTCCATTTGACTTACGCACAGCTCTTAGGGATTAATTAGATTTGTATATATTGCTTCCGCACTTGTGAGCCCCATGTATTTATACTCTGATTGTGTGTGAATCTTGAAAGCTGGCCTTTGGTAATCTCGGATTACTGGCCATCACGGCACCATTCTACTAGGGGCGGAATGGGGTCGTGACAGATACTCTTCATAAGAATCACCTATGTGAGTGTGAATTGGGCCGGTTCTATGAGATTTGTGAAGGGCCATAATTCTCTAGAGCACTCATGAAAGACCAGGTTGTTTAGGGCCAAAATGAACACAATAGTGAGAACTAAACTGTGTATGGTAATATGCTGTGTGAGTTCTATTATTTTGGTTTACACAAACGGCTGAACAGTTCAAGACATCATGTTCACTGGTTAGCTAGTAAATCTGATAGTGTCTCACAAGGGAAGGTTCAAAGCCAAAAGCTACCTATCCTTTACAGAATATTTCCAATTTCTGTACTCTCTGTAATTAGATCATGTTGTTGCATTTTCTCTCCGTCAAATTCCATTCATGTGGGGGATTGTTGGAAAATTTGGTTTATAAGGCTTATTTTGGGCCAACTTTGAGCCCAAAATTGAATGGGCTCCAAACGTCTTTTGGGGTGGGTCCGAAGAGGTGACATGTTCCTTACCGCATGGCAAGTCACACGGTGAAGACGGTTTGTCAAAACCATTTATGAGTGAATGGGAAGTTGACGTCGTTTTCGGATTTGTGGAATTGGACATTTAAAGATTTAAATGTGGGTTTGTTTGAAAAGCTAGTCCCACATTGAAACTTGAAGAGAACTTATGTGTGTATATAAGCTCTAGATTACAACACTTGGATTGGGCCCCAAGGGGCACCCCAAGTTTGTAGACGAGAGGAGTTATAGACAAAGTGAACCTTAGCCCAAACCACCACATACATGCGCGCCGCCGCTGTAGGGCACGAGTGTGGGTTGTGGGTCGGGTCGGTTCTTATATTAATTTTTTGAACAAAATTCATTTGAATTTTTTCAAAAAATTACTTACGGGAAAATTTAATTAAATTCAAATTTGAATTTAATTTCTGTCCTAATTTCTTTCCTCATTCGGTCCATGTCCAATAGGTTCAAAAAGGCCATAACAGATTCGGTTTTGGGCAGTTTCTAAATAGATAAATAACTGCAGCAGTTAATCTGTTGAAACAGTGTGCTAATCTGTTTGAATTCAACCAACATCTATTCAAATGCAAAATCACAGTGGTTCACTACTTGTATGTACCTGTTTGGGATAGAATTTTTGCCTATAAATTCAGATCTGTTCCAGCAATCTTGGTATCCAAAAAACAGTTAGAAAAAATTCATTTTTGCAGACCATATTTCTCCTTTGCATTTTATTCTTCATTCTAGTGTTAGAGAAAATTAAAGAGAGTATTAGAACACAAGGTTCTTGTTCGCCGGACAAATTTGTTTGGAGTGCTACTACAAATTTGTGAAGATCATTGTATCCTGGGAGATAGATGCCACTTAACCGTAAGCACCGTAGCGGAACGAATCTGTCTTAAGGATAGAGTGTCACACACTTGACTTGATCTTTTATTTTCCATTCGGTTCAATAAAATAAATTCTGTAAGTTATTTATTTTATTTTGTTTCAATTTATTTATTGTACACAAAAGATTGTTCCAACATGTAAAACCGCTGAATTCCCTCTAGTCCTTTACTCAAACCTATACCAAATTAAATTTTGAGTTAAATTTTACTAAAATCAAAGACCCATTTTATTGACTCAAATTTCTATCCAAACAAAATTTCACATAGGTGCTTCTATCCAAACTTTTCAAATTCTCCTTTACTCCCAACTTCTAAGCATCTCCAACCTCCATTCACAAAATTTTAATCGAATTTGAATCCAAATTTGAGTAAAATTGATTTGATATGAACTCCAATCCTTTCATCAATTTTCTATTAAAATCTTTTTAAAAAATTCCCCTATCATCCTAAATTTCCGTTTTGATTAAATTTGATGAAAACAAAAATCATCTCCAATGCTTCAGTTTTTAAATCAAATTCAAATTGTTGAAGAATTATCCTTCACCTTTTCTTAAGTGCTAAAAATTGATCACCAATCCTTTCATCAAATTGAGAACCCATCATAGTTGATGAAAAGAAAAAAATATTTTGATTATATAATCAAGCTTTTTACTCAAATTTTGAATCAAGCTTTTCATTTAGACATTAGGTCTAGTGAAGCAAAAAAAAAAAAAAAATAGTAACAGATTTATTTATCCAACTTATTTGTTGTTGGTATATTGCTGTTCTTTGTTGAATTCATTAACAAGAAAAACAAAAAAAGAATTACAGAAAAAAAGAATTAAAAAACCATAATCAGAGTTAAGACAATCTTTACAGAGACAAACTGATTAAAATAGAGGGAAACAAAAGGTTTGTATGGGGAAATTGGATCTTCATTTTCGAACATCATGTTCGACAATGTGGTTGCTAGTAAAACATACAAAGGAGTTCAAACTGTGACAATATTTTGGATTTAAACCTCCATTGACACCAACAAAAGCATATTACAATTGATCCAACACGATAACGATGGATTTTGAACATATACACAACAAACAAGTATGATCTAGTGCAAGGAGAGGAAAACCCCAAAATAAATCGAGTTATGCGCACCAGAGATGCAAACACGAAACAATATTACGAGTAGAGGATGGTCGAGGCGTTGAGAAAGCGGTGTTGGCTTGGATCGGTGGTCCAATCGTGTGCAGTCTTCTCCCTCTCTTCCGTTCTTCTTCTTCGCCGTCTGCCTGGTCTGTGAAAAAAATAGAACCCTAGTTTGCATACACAGTTGTGTATTGGTGTATATGGGGCAGTTTGGTAATTTTGCATTCCAATTCACGTGGCTCAAAACTCACATGATAGTGTTTTAGCAATTTGTGATTTTGTAGCCTCTTTTGTCCATATGTGTCTACCGTAGCCCAAAAACAATTGCCAATCCGGGGCTAAAATTTTTAGTATGCTTTTAATGATCAAATCCTGATTACGGTAGTGTTAGTGTATTAGAAAACTGCTATACGAAATTTTTTGGATAAATTACGCTCACCACCCTTGAAATTTGGAAAAACGAAGTTTCGAAAAAAATACAATTAGTCTCACACTTTGATATAATTATACTAGTCTCCCTTAAAGTTTTAATTTGCACAAAAGTTAAGCCATTTTTCATTAGTAATTCATTAGTCATATAAAATAAAATAGAAAAGATGTTGTCATCTATTTTCTACGAAAATGTTTATTTATTTTTGTTTTTTTAGTGTTTACCCACCATCTTTAATAGTTTCAGTCGTTTTAGATTTACTAAAAGAATAATATTAGGGATCATGAAACAAAGTTATCGTCATTATGTCAAAAGTTTGGGGCTAAATGTAATTTCATGGGAAATCCAAAATTGGAAGTCCTAATCATTTTGCAATACCCAAAACAATGTTTAACTTACCAATTAAGATTAGTAATTTGCTTTCAAATCTTGTTGCATGTGTTCTAGATTTATATGCTAGTTTAGTAAATAGAATAGATGATTTAGATATTGTCGAAGCTTTGTATTTATATGATTGTTGTTATATGTGAACATATGTTATGTGAAATTTGATGGGAACCCAAAAGTTGAAATCCTAATCATTTTGTGGTACCCAAAATTGTGCTTAACTTACCGATTAAGATTAGTATTTTACTTTTAAATCTCGTTGCACTTATTCTTGATTCATTATAAGCTAGTCTAGTTATTGAATTAAATGATTCAGATCTTGTCGAAGGATAAATCAATTAAGCTATCTTTGGATTCATTTATTGAGGGTGCTTCGTGGAAATTGAATATCTATATAGTTAACAAATTGTTATGAGTGTTATACTAAGAAGCATGGATATGAACATGACACGCAACACGTCAATTTTAAAAAAAATTCAAGACACAACATGTAGGGGACATGCATGAAATATATAATTTTATATATTTGTCGTACATTATATACATGTACGTACAATTCTCGTTCCCGCCTTGCCTGAGATAACGTATACGTAGACTTGACGATAACTTGTCAGACGAGTTCCGCATATATATATATATATATGAATATATCATCCAAATATAATAAAAAACACAATATGACATTAATTCTTATAAATTTATTTTTCTTTTATTATCATATCTAAATTTGTTTTGTTTAAACTTATAATTAGTATCATCCGTATCTAATGATAGATACTTAAGTGTCCTGTCTTAAAAAGAATAAAATAAAAAATAGGACACATTTTGATGAGTGTCGGACATATGTCGAGAAGTATCTAACGAGTATTGTGTTCAACATGGGCATGTCACTTTCTTAGAAGTGTCCATACTTTTGAGGTGTTATATAATTAGTTGTGATGCATTGAAGAATAAGATGCTTGATTGGAAATTGAATAGGTAATCAAAACCTTGCTTAACACACTAATTAATATTCATGATTAAGTTTCTAATCTTGTCTCGTTTATTTTTGATTCTTTCTAATTTAGGTTAGTTATTGGATCAGATGATTCAGATCTTATCTAAGGACAATTCACTTAAGCTATCTTCTCTTATTCATTCATTGGGAGTGTCTCATGGAAAGTGAATAGCTACATAGTTAACAAATTATTATGGATGTTATATAATTGGTTGTGATGCTTTGAATTGTACAATGCTAGATTGGTAAGCCTTGTAGAGTTTGGTTTGGTTAAAGAACGCGATTTCTTATGAAATTGATAGAGATTAACAAAAACGTTTACATCTTGAGACTAAGAAGCTATTAACTGAAATCACAAGTTTTATTTTTAGGATAATTCAAAGAAGCACTGCAACATAAACACTTTTAGCAACCAATTGATTTCGTCCCTAAAACTAGTATTTTTTGTCGGCAATTACATTTCCGTATGGAATAAAAATTGTTAGGAAAGCCCTGTCCGAAAAAGTCAAAATTGCCTTTTTGTGACGAATTTTTTATAACGTTGCTAAAACCAATAGTTAGTGATGATTTTTCTTTTGTGCCGAAATGTCTGAATTTTCGAAACTAAATATTTTGTCGCTAATAGTTCGTCACAAAACATCTAATTTCGTCGCTAAGAACTAAACAGTGGCATTTTTAGGACCAATTATATTTGATCGCTAAAAGTATAAATGATTTCTACATCATACATTTTCATCTCTAAAAGTTAGCTCATAATTTTCAATCCAAAAAGGAATGAGGAAACATGTAAATATTCACACAAAGGGGGATATTCACACAATACTATGCAGTTGTCCCTATTCATTTTAAAATCTTTGCACCTATTCTTCTCATAAGTTCATAAGGGACTCTTTGGGGTTGAAGCCAAAGAACTCATATATGCGTTGAAACCTTAAAAATGAGATCGACCTTCCAATTGAAACTGAAGATCTCAAATCTCCATTGGCGTACTAGACAAAGAAAACAAAGTTGTAGAATACAGAGCACGTATTTGACACATTAGGGCAAGAGGAGGAGATTTTATTTGCCTATTATTAAGAGAATCAAAATATTTGGTTCCTAAAAGGCTTCATACATTTAGCAACCAAATTAATTGGTCTCAAGCTCTTACGCTCCTAATTGCCTGGGTCAAGTGGGCAAATAAAAATAATCTTTAACTTTTTGGATCCCTAAAAAGGTCTCTGAATAATTTTTTTTTTATCCCTATAACAGATATCATGAAGGAATATGGTGTGTTGGTCCCTAAATATTGGTCTCTAAACCACTAATTCCTCGTAGTGAGGGTGGAAGGGTAAAAATTTGAAGAAATTTTATGTAATGACAAATTTCTTGCACATTGGAAAAACAACATTCACTTGTGCATGTGTGCAAACAAGATGCACATGTCTATATGCTTACATGTGCACACAAAGTGAAATTATTTATTTTTGGGTTTTGTTAATAAGTGTTCTTAGGACACTTGTTAAAGATGCATTAAATTATCTGAACTACCTCCACTATTATAGAAGATAGGAAAAACTATAAATGTGTCTTTCTAGAGACTAAAATACCCATTTCTTCAATTCTCTCTATTTTAACATTATATACTTTTTAAATGTAGTTTATTTATTTTTTCAATATTTTTTTAATCATAAAACTAAATACATTTATTTTTAAATGAAATTTCATTTTTTAAAAATTTTAAATGTCCTTTATTTGCAATCATAATTAAATTATATGGTGTAAAGAAAATGAATCTAAAAATAAAAAATAAAAAATAAATAAAAGTGAATTTAAAAATAAAAAAGGAAAATGAATCTAAAAATTAAAGGAAAATGAATCTTATAAAAATAAAGGGCATATAATTTTTTATATTTGTTATAAAAATAAAGGTGTAGCTCGATTTTCCGCGCTCCCTTTCGGAAGGTGAATACCCCTGTCTAAGAGGATTCGAATGTCCAAGTGTCCGAATTGACTACTTATTACAAATCCAAATGAATAAGTGAATAAATACTAAGCTATTATTAACTAACTAGCTAATTATCAATCCAAGGATGCAAAATGCTCACATGTGTAGTGTCCAGAGACTACTCTGTCTACCTAGATTATTCTGTTTCACCTTCACCATCGCCTCTCTGTACAGACAACACATCGTCTTACCAAACATGGATGCCTCGCTGCCCTTCGATACCTCGGGCCTAAGAAAGGCCGGTCATGCCTCAGTTTCATGCAACTCCATTTTGTGCTCTGAAGTGAAAACAGTGTAGACTGAATGTTTTGGACTTTGTTTGTCCATCTCACACTTCTTTGTCATGGGAAAGCCTCGAGAGAAGAGTAGAATTGTTTCCAAATCCATCAATGAGAAAATTGATTGCTTGATGATTTTGATGTACAATTTGGACAAAAATCAATAAATGAAAAGGGCTATACCACCCCTCCCTCCTATCATAGAGTGAATTCAAAGAGGGAGGTAGAGATGCTTCAAGGTTCATCAAAACATCAAGAATTGATGTAAAACAAACCTTGACATAACGGACTCGGCATAACGTCCGGCCGAACCAAAGCAAGATAACTCATTTTCTTTTTATGGGTTGGTTAATTTTAAGCCAAATTCATTAGTCTTTACCATCCTTTAATCCATTAAGTCCAAGGTGATGATTATGTCCACTAAAAGGAGAGAAGCATCAAATGGGAAGTAATTCTCAACATGAAAGAGAGATTACGCCGTTGACGATGAATCTCCGTGGAGATTAAGCCATTAAGCGCAAAACTCTAGTTCATGTGTTGAATAACCATCAACCATTTGAAATAACTCTCAAATGAAATAAAGGAGTGACAACTTGATTATTAAAATGAGGTTATTAAATATGGAAATGAGTTGAAGAAAAGCTAGAACAACATGCAATAAGCTATACAAGTGAACTTATGAGACAAAAAATGAACTAATCAAAGCATGAATTAATTAAATAAATTAAAACAATTTGTAAAGTGTAAAAAGCAGTAGCTAAAACCATGTTAAAAAAGCACAAAAAGATAGGCAAAACAAAGAGATACAAAGCTAGTAAGCAAGGCTAAGGAGGGGCGGCTAACCCCTCCACTTTTGGGACTTCTAAATCATATTTTGGCCTTTGAAAATAGTCCCCCCCCCCCCCCCCCCAAAAAAAAAAAGAGTCCAAAAACTGCCCCAAAACAATGGCTAAAATCAGAAAAATAAGTGGGAAACACAAGGATATAAGCTTGGAATAAGGTTCAAGGAAGGGTAGTTAACCCCTCTACCTTTGGTAGCTCTTAAATCACTAGTTTCAGCCTTTGAAAATAGTCCAAGAATAGTAAAAGATGGACAAAGACTGAAATGAAAGTAAAGGAAAAGATAGTAAGTTAATACCTCTTGTAGAGAAGGTATTCTTGTTATAAACCAAACTTGATTCCAAAGCACTCTCAAATTTGAGTTATGATTTCCAAATCTTAATCAAAAGTCCCAAATCCAAGCTCTTAATATGGATGATATGAGAGCTCAAAGGTTATGAGAGTGTGAAGATGACTTACAAAGAGGAAGTTCAACTCTTTGATGATTTCTAACACCTTGATATTTGATATTTCCTCTGTTTGATATTTTCTAACCCCTAAAACACAGGTCTGAGCCTCCTATTTATAGAATTCGAGCTGCAAAAGACAAATATCTTCAGCATTAGACAGTTGACAGATTGCTGTACAATCTGCCCAGAAAAGTCAAGAAGCTTGGCCAGGCATCATTGAGGCACGGCCGGCTATCACTGAGGCACGACCGGGCCTTAGTGTAATTCCACTGTTTCTCACTTTCAGGTTGAATGCAGGTTGGTACTATGTTCAAAATTGAGTTTTTGGGGCAGAAATACAATGGGTATGGCAAGTTGGGATTGTTTAGAGCTTGAAATCAGATTTCTTTGTTGAGAATTCAAACCATTTACACAACGTAACCTTCATCATCGAGCGGTCAAAATTGGGGTGTCTACAAAAGGGCATTTAAAATTTTTTTTTTTAAAAAAACCTTGAAATTTCATTTGAAAATAAATGCATTTTGTTTTATGATAAACATATTTAAAAAATGAATAAATTATATTTGAAAAGTTTATAATGTTGAAATAGAGAGGATTGGAGAAAAGAATACATTAGTCTTTAGTATGACACATTTATAGATTTTCCTATCTTCTATAATAGTAGAGGTGATTGAGATGATTTAACACATTCTTAACAAATGTCAAAACCCTTTAACTTTTTAGTTAGATTAGGAAAATGAGGATAAAATTAATATTTATTTATTGTTATAGAAAAAAATGTCATTTATGTGTTCTCAAATAGAAATGACAGTAATATTATAGTGATCAATTTGATCAATTTTGAATAACCCATTATGCTATTTTTTATTTTTTCACACTTAAAAAAATTTAAATTCTAGGTTAACAAAACTTTGACTTACAGAATAAATGTTGTAAATGTTTGATGGAAATTGATTTTGAAATTTGAAATTATTTAATATAAAAAAGCTATTGATATAACATTAAAATTTTATTACGTTTTTAATGATCAAATCCAGATTGTAGTAGTATTACTATATTATTTGAAAACTGGTATACAACTTTTTGGCTAAATTACACTCACCTCCTTTAAGTTGAGAAAAAATACAACTACTTTCACATTTTTGATATCATTACACTATTCTGTCTTATGGTTTTAATTCATATAACAACTAGACCTATTTTCATCGATAATACGTTAGTCGCATAAAAAAAATGTGATATCTTTTTTACAAAAATATATATATTTATATTTATTTATTTCAATGTTTACATGCCATCTCTATTAATTTTGATTTCTTTAACCCTATTAAAAATTTAAAGTTTGGGCTAAACCTTAGGGCAAGTGAATGTAATTTACCCAAACTTTTTAAAGCATTTCTTACATTGAAATTTAAAGGATAAATTACACTATTTGAACAATTTTAACCCTACACTTTTAATTTTATGGCAATATGGTCCTTCCATCAAGCGTCGTTAACATTTGGAACCAAAAAAAAAAAATGTACAAAACTAAAAGGACTAAAGTATAATTCAAAATAAACTATAGGCACATTACAACAAAATTGAAAGTGTAGAGTTTAAATTAAAATTATGGGAACTAAAGTGATACTACACTTAAACTATAAGGACTAATGGTGTAATTTACCAAATTTAAACACACACACACAAACACGTTCAGTTGGCATCTTCATATACCAAAATAGCACTTTAGCCATTGCCTAATAATGCAAGTTGACATAGAGATATAGCATGTATTCATATTTCCTCTTCAAGTTCATGCACAAAAGTGAATGTTAACCCACCATTTCACAAGAAAGTATTGAACTCCATAGATATTCTTCCATAAGGGCCTTGAGTTGGATATTTGAAAGTGTTTTTCTAGAAAATGAAAAAAGAAAACAAAAAAACAACCAAACAAATGTTCTACTTCCATAATTCACCTAATAGCAAAAGGATACTTTTATATTCTATTGATTCAGGAGTGCCAAAGAAGTGTTCATTTGCAAATTGAAACATCCACTGTTGCAATAGTAGAGAGAGAGAGAGAGAGGAAACAATATGTGTTGTATTCAATCAATCTACCCTATACAATGGAAGGCTTGTATATATATAGGCTGAGAAAGTGTATCCCATAGGAAACCTAACTATGAGAAAGGGAATTGTACAAGAAACCTAACTATGACAATACAAATATATCTAGGAAATTAATACCTAATATATGTAGGAATATATACCATATATACATTAACATCCCCCCTCAAACTCAAAGAGGATAAACATCTTGAGTTTGGAGAGAGAAGCTAAAATATGAAATAAAACTAAATAAAATAAAAGACAAATAGATTGCAAAGTCTGAACGGGAGCACAAGGGCGCTTGAGATATATCAGAGGCCAGAGCTAATGTTGGGAGACAGTTTATGGTCATGTCGAACTGTTGTAGGAATTGGCTGAAACTAATGGCGGAACAATTTAAGGTCATGCTAGACCATTGTAGGAATTGACCGGAATCAATGTCGGAACAGTTTATGAGGTTATGTCGGACCGTTGTAGAGACTATATGTTGAACCAACAAGCGTGACACACACATAACTTATGACATGGTGTTGAACGATGATGGCAACAGATGACTTTGTGCGCCAGGGGACGACTTAGGCGGTGCGCCAAAGGGCAGCTTAGATAATGCGCCACATGAGACAACTTGGGTTGTGCGCCACAGAGGGCGACTTAGGTAGTGCGCCAATGGGATGGCTTAGAGAGTGCGCCACAGAGGGCGACTTAGGTAATACGCCATTGGGGCGACTTAGAGAGTGCGCCAAAGGAGGCGGCTCAGGGAGTGCGCCAGAGGGGGCGACTTGGGTTGTGCGCCAGAAAGGGCTACTTGGGTGGTGCTCTAGATGGCGACTTATGAGAAAGCGAGCCTTGGGGTGGTTTGGGTTGTGCAATAGAGGAGGCGGCTTGGGTTGTGCGCTAGAAGGGGCGACTTAGATGGTTCATATGGAATATTAGTATTATTACCCACGAAAAAATTCTTAGAAGAATTCTGGAGATTTGGTTTTTGAATGACTAAAAACAGCTTTGAAATGAGCGAGAATGGACCTAAAAATCGTTTGGACCAAGTTGTTGCCGGTTCAAGGGCTAGGCTAAACCGGTTTGGGCCGGCGTGACACGCAGGTTAGACAGAATCTGGTCGAGGCGGAGGCGAGCGGATCTTGAGCCGAAGATGGGCTGCGGCTTTGGGCTGCTTGACTGTGTCTCTGTTGCGCTCGGTTAGGCTGCCTGGATTGGCTGTCACGCCCCGATTTTTAATTACTCGGAATCATTACCAAAAGCCTTTAATTTAGGTCTATTTTTTTTTTTTATATATCTATTACCTTTGAGTAATAGAAACATAGTAGTATATGCTCCCTTTCATGATGAATACAACAATAATAATAATACATGCTAAGCTCCCGTTACGGAGTTACAAATAAATAATTACAAACATCAATGTACAAAATTCATTTCTTTTACATCTACTATGAAATTACACCTAACAGACACGTGAACTTCTTAATCCTCCAACCAATCAATCCGATTTCTCTTCCTGTAGGAAAATGAAACAATAAGGGGTGAGCACAATTGCCCAGTAGGAATCTCATAGTTCTAAAACAATAACCATCCTATAGATAGAAATGATCATGCATGCAGGGTGATACCATTTAGTAAGATGATGTTCTGTAATTTCAAAATATCATATATAGAGTATCTTTTTTTCAAAGTTTATTTGAACATTTAAGGAAAACCTTTAACCATAAAAATTATCCCTTATCAGCAGAAAACCACAAATCTTTTTTGAAAACAAATATGTTTAAGGAACAATATCATTTTAAATTTATTAACCAATTCCAAAATATTCCTCATTTAATTTTCATTTTTAATATTCCTCTTTTTAATTCCATTTTGTCTTTCTACTCATTATATTTATTAAAACTCCATAATCTCAAGTTCATGTTCCCTTAATACGCAAAAACAACCCTCATACACTCTATTCCCATCTGCCAATCCTTTATTACTGTAACTCCTTCACGTAGAAATCCAAGTCTCCTTTATATTCAATAACAATTCTCCTACACTCAACTTCTACTTGTCTAACAACTATGAAAAATCTAGAAATCCCCTAGATGTTGATTTGTGATTATGTATCAATTTTAAACAGTATATAACAATCCCAATCAAACAATCAAGACAAATCGACACAACGATTTTATGTGGAAAAACCACAATTGGACACCTTCAATCGTGATAAAAAACCATGGGCAAAAGCCACAAAATAATCCACTAAGAAGATATAAAGGAATTACACAGGTATACTCTCAATTACCTAGCGAATCCACGCCCGAATTGAACCAACCCCTATGTGCCTCTTCCAACCCCGTCTTCACCTCGGAATTGTCTTGATGATGAGCCACTCTAGAATCCACCAAAGCTTCAGGCTCGAATTCTTCAGAATCCACCGAAGAACAACTCTCTCTTTTGTGTAGAATAAACAAACAATCCTTTGATGTATACTCTTTAAACCATGAGTTGAATACTCAATCAAAACATCAAAGAAAACTAGCAAAATATCCCCAGATATAAACCCTAGAACCCAAGAAGAAGATCTGGAAAAGTAATCCTAGTTTTGGATTGAAACAAATACTTATAGAAATCTGGGACTGCAAAGCTCGCTCGAGCGAAGACTCTCTCGCTCGAGCGAGGAACCAAAAACGCATGTTTTCCATAAGTGGCTTTGCTCGAGCCATGCACCATTCGCTCGAGCGTACATTCATCTCTTTCAGGTTTTTACACAGACGCAACCTTTGCTCGAGCGAGAACTCCTTCGCTCGAGTGAGCAAGGGCGGACAGGCAACTTTGAATACAATTTTGCATTTTGCTTCGGGGCCGCTGCCCCTAGACCTCGCCGTGGCGATGCCCCAAACCCGCCAAGGGGTGCTGTCCCCTGGACCCCTGTGAGCTGACCGGGCAGCTCGATCCCCGTCATAATCAGCGAAGTGGCAATCTTGAAACCATTAATATCACAAACTTCTCTGCAAGGCACAATTCGGATTGGATTCACATCTAACAAACTCATAGCCTCACTGAAATAAAAGTGCGAAAACAAGTACAACGGAAAGGAGTTTTGTCAAACGGGATTGCCAAGAATAAAAACCTAACAATCTCCCCCTTTGGCAATTCCGTGACAAAACACACCTAACATAGAAAATCCTAATCACCCCAACCCATTACAGCCAACAAACGCAAACTTCTTTCTCAAGGTCATGAGCTGCAAAACAACTATTAGTGCCACAATCTCCAAAACAACTGTTAGTGCCACAAGAGTATATGAAAAAGCAATAAACATATGACAAGATTATCTTGAAGCATGAGATGGAAAACATGAATAGATGCGACTTGGAGATTTTAAGAACATGCAGCATGAAAACTTGAAAACTAAGACACATGCACCTGACAACATTTGACGAAGGAAGCTCAAACAACTAAAGTAAAAGCATAAAACACACAAGCAATGACATGATAACAATAAACCAAACTCCCCCTCACTAAAAGCAACCACAAACACTGAAAATAGTGAACAAGAAGAAAACGACAAAAATAATATGGTGGAGCAAGCAAGAAATCTCAGATTTGTACCTTAGAACACACAAGATTATCCAAGAAGCATAATTACTTGAAAACACAATGTGCACAACCTCTAGAAGATTCCTCATAAAAGAAAGTGATGCATTATGTGAAAAGTATAGATCCCATGATAAAAGTGTGTGTGTGACTTTTGGAGTTTGACAAACACTAAATTCAAATCCTAGTAATGATCTAAAAGCTGGACCTCCGGCAAGAGAATCTAAGCACAACTAAGGAAAGTCAAATCACTTGGAATCAAGGGGTATTTGGTGAGTAAAAGCGGAGGCTCTCCCTCAATCAATGAATCCTTTATTTTTTTCCTTTTATTATTTCACATCTTTTTCTTTTCTTTCTTTTGCACATTGTTTCTTTCTTTTGCACATTTTTTCTTTCTTTTGCACACTCATTGGCGGCTGACATGCTCAAGAGTATGGAAACCGAACCAGAGAAGCATGGATATAATAAGGATGGCCTGGTTGGTGACTCTGAGGTAGCCTTTTTCTCATGGCTAAACTACAAAGAACAGAGGGGAAAGTCGTGGAGATGCAAAAAGATGGAAGGTGGTTTAAGAGACTCAACATCACCCATGATATGCTAGTATAGGTCAATTCCTCTAGAAAAACAAAAGATACAATGCCAGAAGTCCATAGAAAAAAAAAAAATCACTAAGGCGAAAGACTCCGATATTTGCTAATCCAAGAGTGTGTACAGAATGAGACATACTAATCAAAAAACACACACTCCAAAATGAGTAATGACCACAGAAAGCACACACATATTAACATGTAATGTATATTCTTATCAATTCCAATATGCACCAAGGACCACTCAAAAATTTTAAGCTTGCAAAACCATGCTGAGAAAATCTTTTTGGTTGTTTTTTTTTTCATTTTTTTTTTCATTTTCTAGACGAAACAAGACATAAAATGAACATGCACACACTAAATGACTCAAAAAAACATACAGAAACCCAAAAACCAAAACGACTAAACAAATTAACACAAGTCAAGTTTTCTCACCTAAACTGCTTTAGTATGAACAAAGTTGTGAGAATGGCGGTTCTTGGGTGGTGTCTTGACGTTGTGGTTCCCTTCCACTTCAATGAGAACCCGTCTTGACATGGTTTCCAACTTTCTATTCCTAGAGCTAGGCAAATGCAAACTCGCTCCATGTTTGGTCTCAAGCACATCAAAATAATGAGGTCTAATATGACCCTTAACCTCATTACCACCAATGAAGTGTCTCCTACCCCACGAGATGTTGGAATTTCTTCCATCTCTATGAGACACTCTCCCATGCAACTCATAACAATAAGGGTGAATATGACCATGCATATCACAATGATGACAAATAAAAATAGGGTGTACAGGGTGTACCTTCTTTTCTTTTACCTTACCAACTCTAGGAAGTTTGAGAAGTCCATCCTTATGTTGAATTTTTTGTTCTCCTTTTCCTTGAGTTCTTGTATCATGAGATGTAGATGCACTCTGTTTTTGCTCTTTGTTATCACCAAAGCCAATCCCACTCTTGTCACAACACATTTGTTGAGACCCAATGATATCCTCCAAAGTCTTTGATCCTTTGTTCCAAAGACCAATGGTAGCCATAGCACACTTGAGCTCTTCCTCTTTCTTGATCATTAGTTCTTCCAAGGCAACTTGAGACATCTCGAGAGATTCAATCTTTTCTTCATACATTGCATAGATTTGTTGTAGCTCATTCCTCTCTGTCTCACAAGTCAAGAGTTTTGCACAAAGAGCTTGTCGATCATTAGCTATCTTGATGGCATCAATCCTAGCCTCGGAAATCTCCTCCTTCAGTTTGACATTCTCACTTTCACATGCTTTGAGTTTCATAGTGAGTTTGTCATTCAATTTAGATAAATTAAGAGATTCCTTATACAACTTTCCATAAGCTTGCTCAAGCTCTTCATCATCACTCTCCGAGGATTCATCATCAGTGGCATTCTCAACCGACCTCTTCGGATACTCTGTTCGTCCTTTAGTTTCGGAAGCCGCCATGAAAGCAAGGAATTGTTTATGTCCCTCTTCGCCTTGATCTTCGTTGTCACTTTCATCTTCGTCAGATTCTGATTCATCATCCCAAGTGATATCGAGGGCTTTCTTCTTATTCAAACAAGTGGGGCATTCTGAAGCAAAGTGGTCAAATCCTTGGCATTCATAGCATTGGACTCTTTCAGAGTTCCCTTGTATCTTTCCTTTCTCCTACTTGGCTATAGAATTAATTTTGAGTTTATCTTTGCCTTTAGATTTATGAGTATGAGTAGACTCCAAAAGATTAGGATTCTTTTTCAAAAAAGATTGTTTAAATTGTTTAACAAAAGCAGCTGTAATCTTGGAATCTATCTCACAATCCTTATCAGAACCCTCTCCAACTCTATGAGCAATACTAAAAGCAATAGTATCTTTTTGTTTCTTTTTGAAATTCCTATGTGCCTCATAAGTTTAGAGATTTCCAACCAAGTGATCCAGCTTGAGGTTGTCAACATCTTGAGCCTCCTCAATAGCCATAACTTTTGGTTGGAACCGATCGGGCAAGGATCTCAAAATTTTTCCCACAACTTTGGATTCTGGTATTTTTTCACCTAAATTGAAGCTGGAATTTACAATGTCACTCAACTTCGCATAAAATTCATCAAAGGTCTCACTATCTTTCATTGAAACGTTTTCAAAACCAGATGTGAGCCTTTGAAGTTTTGAGCATTTCACAGAAGAAGTGCCCTCATGAATAGTTTGTAAGATATTCTAAGCCTCTTTTGCGACTTCACAATTACAAATACGACTAAACTCTTCAGGTGTGACAGCGCAAAAGAGAGAATTGATAGCTTTACTATTCCAACTACTATTTTGGTAATCAATTGTGTCCCACTTATCAATTGGTTTGGGGAAGGTTATTCCATCAACGGTAATCGTTGGTTCAGTCTACCCATACATGACAGATTGCCAAACTTTTTCATCAATAGATTTTAAAAACGATCTCATCTAAGCTTTCCAAAATGAATAATTGGATCCATCAAGTAGGGGTGGTCGACCCATAGAATTTCCCTCACGAATTGAATCCATTATCACAAATCAAACAAGATCTCGTTCTAAAAGATTTAAAAAAAAAAAAAAATAGAACGACCCGCTCTGATACCAATTGAAAAATCTAGAAATCCCCTAGATGTTGATTTGTGATTATGTATCAATTTTAAGCAGTATATAACAATCCCAATCAAGACAAATCGACACAACGATTTTACGTGGAAAAACCACAATTGGACACCTTCAATCGTGATAAAAAAACCACGGGCAAAAGCCACAAAACAATCCACTAAGAAGATATAAAGGAATTACACAGGTATATTCTCAATTACCTAGCGAATCCATGCCCGAATTGAACCAACCCCTATGTGCCTCTTCCAACCCTGTCTTCACCTCGGAATTGTCTTAACGATGAGCCACTCTAGAATCCACCAAAGCTTCAGGCTCAAATTCTTCAGAATCCACCGAAGAACAACTCTCTCTTTTGTGTAGAATAAACAAACAATCCTTTGATGTATACTCTTTAAACCATGAGTTGAATACTCAATCAAAACATCAAAGAAAACTAGCAAAATATCCCCAGATATAAACCCTAGAACCCAAGAAGAAGATCTGGAGAAGTAATCCTAGTTTTGGACTGAAACAAATACTTATAGAAATCTGGGACTGCAAAGCTCGCTCGAGCGAAGACTCTCTCGCTCGAGCGAGGAACCAAAAACGCATGTTTTCCATAAGTGGCTTTGCTCGAGCCACGCACCCTTCGCTCGAGCATACATTCATCTCTTTCAGGTTTTTACACAGACGCAACCTTCGCTCGAACGAGAACTCCTTTGCTCGAGCGAGCAAGGGCGGACATGCAACTTTGAATGCAATTTTGCATTTTTCTTTGGGGGCGCTGCCCCTCGACCCCACCGTAGCGATGACCCGAACCCGTCAAGGAGCGCTGCCCCCTGGACCCCCGCAAGCTGACCAGGTAGCTCGATCCCCGTCATAATCAGCGAAGTGGCAATCTTGAAAGCATTAATATCACAAACTTCTCTGCAAGGCACAATTCAGATTGGATTCGCATCTAACAAACTCATAGCCTCACTGAAATAAAAGTGCGATAAAAGTGCAAAAACAAGTACAACGGAAAGGAGTTTTGTCAAACGGGATTGCCAAGAATAAAAACCTAACAAACTACATCACATCTACATTTGTATTATCAATTATAATTCAACATATCACAAGGATAATAAACCTTTTTAATTCAATTTCTTTAGATAATTTCGTGCATTCCCTTTCCATGCCAAATTACACATCAATTGTAATTTCATAAGTTCATCTCAATTCACACATATTATCATCGACTCAACACATTTCACCTTTTGCCGACTTGATACGGTGGGATAGCGGGCACCCAATCCATAACACTTTGCACCTTTTGCCGGCTATTATATAACGGGAAGTGAACTCCTAAAAACCATTTTCTTAAAAGCCATTTTCTTCTAAAAACCACATTTTTCCAAAAACCATTTTTCAACTTTTTAAAACCATCCCCTACACTTGCCGGCTATTATACGGCAAGACGTGGGCACCCAAAACATTTTCGAAAACTATTATTTTTTTACTTTTGCCGGCTATTATAGGGCAGGACTGTGTTGACACCCAAAAATATTTTTCCCACATTCGTTCAGCGATAAGCCTAGACAGGGCAATTGGGCACCTTGAATTCAAACCACCCCCACATTTACCAGCTATTATATGGACAGTCGTGGGCACTGAAAAACCATTTTTCAATTTTAAAACCATCCCCCACATTTGTCGGCTATTATATGGTGGGACGTGGGCCCCCAAAAACCTTTTCGACTCCCCGCACGGGTACCAACCACAACACAACCCAACACAACTCAACTCAACCCAACACAACTCAACTTTACACAACACAACTCAACCAAACTCAACACAACCCAACCCAACTCAACTCAACTCAACTTAACACAACATAACCCAATACAATTCACATAACACACAACAAAATTCAACACAAACATTTCAACACAAAGCTCATATCATCCATACCATTAGCAATTTCTTTTCCCCCAAGTTTGGTTTCATATTATAACATAATTTAAAATATCAACATTAAAATTTCAATCGCAACTTTTACCTAAATTTTTCGAACTCTTTAACATTTCAATTAAACCTATACATGTGTGATTTAACACCTCAATTTCATGATTCTACTATCAATTAAAGCAAAACCATTAACCATCTTCATGAGCCAAACTAGGGTTTTCAAGAGAAATTAAAGCTTTTCACAAAAACACATCTTATTCCAACCCTTCTATTACTTTTACACCCAAACTCATGACCCAAGATCATAACCCAACAAGTAAACCCAACTCTCTTCAAACCCTAATCCCCAATCTCATGATTCATCACAATATGTATAAAAATATAAAATTTTGTATTTATATAAAGAAAATACCACAAATCTATCTATAAATGAGGGTATTGAAAGAGATCTAGAAACCCTTACCTCTTGAAGCAAGGAGATGACAACGCAAAATTCACCGACGACGAAACCATGAACTATTTGGATCAAAATGAAGCCCTTGACGAGATCTACACTCTTTCTCAAAGGACCAAGGTGGAAAGATCACTTTAGGTGAGTAGGTCTAGAGATTTAAGTGAAAAAGTTTGAGTTTTAGAGAGAGAGAAAAGAACTCACAGTTTGAGAGAGAAGAAAGAGGAGAAAAGTGAAATGAAAATATGTTTGGAGCCTATTTATAGTAGCAAGGTAATAATAGAATAATAGCCCCAAAGTCAAACAAAAAGAACAAGTCAAAAACCCCCAAAAAGTAGGGCCCAAACCAACCCAAAAAGCTAAAAATTACATGCAGGTGTCGACCCTTCAGGAAGAAAAGCAATCTGTGCAACAGGCAAGGTGTCGACACCTCCCAGACTAGTGTCGACACTAAATTTCAACAAGCAACTTCTAGATTCAGCAACATACAAGGGTCGACCATTCCCAAATTGTTGTTGACCCTTGTGGACAGCAACAAGAGGCAGGTGTTGACACCACCAAGGCTGGTGTCGACCCTAAATTTCAGCAACACTTCCAGAAACTTCACCAACAGGTAAGGGTCGACCCTTAGAAAGGCTGGTGTCTACCCCAGAACAGAATTTCTAAGTTTCTAAGGAACTTTTTAACAAGAACAAGCGCGAACAAACAAACCTAACATGTCTAAATCGAATTATACTCCTCTAAACCAAGATACAACAACCTCAAAGACTCCTAAAATTAAAATAATGAAATTAAATACACCCTCCAATAGTTTAAAGGACCCAAGTGTTACATTGGCCCAATCAAATTCTTTTTAATTCTTAAGCCCAATGGAATAGATTTTCTTGCTGTTTTTCTTATTTTTGGTCCTTTCTTCAAGTTTAAATTTGGCCCAATTTGTTGTGTCTTGAAAACAGAAGCATCAACGGATTGTAAACTCTAATTGTCTTCTCCAATGATGGGAGTAAGAGACCACACACTGAAATTTGAATTTTGTGGATCAAATTTTTGCCCTTTTTTACAACGAATTTCACCATTGTGATCAAATTCTGAGAAGAACAAGATGGTGCTAATGTGGAGGTGCAAATTGAACTAAAAATTATTTTATAAAATGGTTTCCACCGGTATAATTCGGCCTCACTTTCGACAAGGTTCGGAACAATAGCACCACCAACTATTATTTTCTTTGGGTATTTTTCTAGGAATACAACACATTGGTGATGATTAAATAAATAAACTGAATTAACCAATGCTGAAGGTTGACGATCAATAACTCTCTGAATTTTTGGTAGAATTCTTTTGGAAAATTTTTGTTTTTTCGGGTTGTAATTCGTCATCTGCATTTTTGTGTAAACAAAGCTCTAATACCACTGTAAGATAAACTTAATGGCAAATGATCGGAGTTCCCGTGACGGTGTTTATCACGCAAGAATATACAATTCGAAAGAGAAAAATAAATAGAGAATTCAAGTGAAATGAACCCATGTTTTGTCCATATATTTATAGTATATATGGTGACTTTTAATCAATGGTTACAACCATTGAAATTGAATCATCAAACTCAATGGTCACCATGTTTCCAACCATTGTGACTCTTCATTCAAAATTCAAACTTCCAGTTGCTTCTTCCTGCGGGAAGGTATGAATCACCATATCAAACTTTGATTCGATGTGAGAGGGTTCACCATATTATGGTGTGATCACCTCTCATACCTTCATCTTTAGTGCAAAAATTACTGGCGCAGTCAGGTTCTCTTTTGCCAGGTCGCTTCCAGCTGGCTTTCCTAGCTGCTCCGTGGACTATGTGAAATCCAAAATGTCATCAACAACTTGGAAGGATAGTCCGAGATTCTTACCATACAGATACATTTGCTTATCCATAGGAGGCTTATTACAGCCCAGAGTCGCCAAAAGAGTTATGCCGACCGTAGGAGGAGGCCTTTGGCATTTGAAACGGGTGATCATGTTTTCTTGAAAATATCACCCAAGCGAGGTTTGATGAGGTTCGGGAAGAGTGGGAAGTTATCCCCTCGGTTTATCGGTCCCTTTGAGATCCTTGAGAGGATTGGGGAGGTTGCTTATCGTTTGGCTTTGCCACCGCAGTTATCCGGGGTACATGACGTGTTTCATGTTAGTATGCTTCGGAAGTACGAGCCGGATCCATCGCACATGTTGGATTGGACCGACTTAGAGGTAGATGAGGATGCCTTGTATGAGGAGAGACCGGTTCGGGTCTTGGATAGGCGGGATCAAGTCTTGCGAGGCAAGACCATTCCCTTGGTAAAAGTTTTGTGGAGACATCACGGAGTGGAGGAAGCCACTTGGGAACGTGAGTTGGAAGCCCGCGAGAAATATCCGAACATGTTTGTTGATGTATAATCATGTATTGAGATTTTGTGATATTATTGAACTTTAAGAGCATTGTATATGTCTTAAGTTGTAAAACATGGTAAATGTTTTGGTTTATGGAAATGTTGGAGAACTTGCCTTAAAATGGAAGTTTGTTTTAACATTGTGTATGTTAAATATTTTGTGGAAATGCAAGCATGATATTAAGGTTGCAAATGTTATAGAATTGTGGAGAATGTGTTGAAATTTGTAAATTTCAAAGGAATGCATGTTGATAATGCAGGTTGTTATATACAATATGAATTGCCTCTTGAAAAGAGATGAGATTGACCGGTAATGGGTCGGGATGTTTAATATTGTGTTGTAATATTGTTGGAAATGGAGAAAACTTGTTTTTGAAAACTTGTATTTAATTTCGGGGACAAAATTCCTTAAGGGGGGAAGGTTATAGTGATCCTGGTTGTCCCTTTACTGTTCAGTTGTATTCCGGACTCGGTTCCGTGGAGTTGGTAGTTGTATTTATCTTGTTGTCATCCTTTAATTCCTTATGTTTGAGTTTTAGGGCAAGGTTGTTACAGGTTGGTTGAGCCTTGGTTTCATTTCCTTGCTGCCCAGTTTTTAGATGGTTCGCTCGAGCGGGTCATTATGCGCTCGAGCGGGATTTACACCCTTTCAGTATTTCGTGTCCCTACAAAACTTCTGCAGGTGCGTTTTCTACGCTCGAGCAGGTTTCCTACGCTCGAGTGGGTCGCGCTCGAGCGGGCTTGTTGGCGCTCGAGCGGGTAGTTCTTTTTTCTGAAAAGTTCTGGGAGATGAAAATCTATGCTCGAGCGGACTGGTTCTTCACGCTCGAGCGGGTGTGTTTTGCTTTTGTTTCTTGGCGCTCGAGCGGGCCTTCTTGCGCTCGAGCGGGTCCAGATTTTTGTGCTTGACGCTCGAGCGTTCTATTCTCCGCTCGAGCGGGTCATGCGTATATGAGTTATCCGCTGGGTGATTTTAAATCACTTTTCACTTTTCTTTCTCTCTCTTACTTTTTCAAAAAAGCCATTTTTGAGAGCTCCTCTCTCTAGAATCTCCCTTCTCTTTAAGGTTTGATCTAGCTAGAGTGTTTTCCTTCCCTTTGACCTTTACAAAAAGTGTGTTGATCGTCGAGGGCTACATTTTGATCCGAGAATATTGGGTTTTGGAGCACGTTGAATTTCTTCATCTTCTTCCTTTGAGCTCCGAATTTGAGGTAGGGATTCCTACTCACTCTTATGGGTTTTGACCTGGATATTGAGCATGTGGTTTAAGTGTCTTGATTTTGGGACTTAGGGTTTCAAAATGTGTACAAGAGGGTTTTGTGATTTTGGCTCATAATATGTATTTTTGGGTCTCAAAATGAGGATATAGTTGTTGGTTGTTGACATTTGAACCTTTGGGTTAATATTGAGAGATGGGGAAGAAAACCCTAAATTGTGTATAAATTAATTTGGAAAAGTTATGGATTTGTGAAATTGAGTTGAATATAATGATATTGGTTCATTATGAGTTGGAATAGTGGAGTCGAATTAATAAATCGTTCACTTTTGAAAATGCGGATAATTTATTTGTTGGTGCTTTTATTATCTGTTTAGAAATAATTGCTTTGGGCTACCGGTGGAGGGTAGTCTTGATTGTTGTAGGCAATGCATGATGATTAGGCAAACTAAAACTAATCAATTGGATGTGTCATCGAATATGACGGTTGAAAGAATACATAAATTTTATGTATTGATTGATTATGTATATGACCTATATTTATATACGTTGTGTATGTGGGAGGAGATAGGGGATGTACTCCACGGTTTAGGGGAAGATAGGGGATGGACCTCTAAACCGGATGTTGTTTGGGAGGAGATAGGGGATGGACTCCATTGATACAACACTAAAATGTGTATCTGTTGAAGTGTTGATATAGCTCATATGCTTATCTGTTGAGGTGTAGATATAGCTCATATGCTTATCTGTTGAAATGTTGATACAGCTAGTATGCTTATCTAATATGAAGTGGGAAATGTTTAATACGAGTTACTATCTCATTTAAGCTGTTTGGCCAGGTTTTGAGCCGTAGTTGTGAATTGAAAACTGGATAAGAAATGGAAAATGAAATGAAACATGGACACGGTTGTCATGTAATGGAAATGGTTTATGAATTGATTTATACGAGTTAAACATTTATTAATTGCTTATGTCTTAGTTACTGCCCATATTGTGTTTAGCATATCTCTACTGGGCGTTGGCTCACCCTTTATGGGACATCATTTTCAGGTACAGGTAGCATGCCACCTCCAAGGACGTAGCTTGGAAGGCTTGGGACTGTTGGACTGTTTTGTGTTTTTGGTTGTATTACATGTATATCAAGCCAAGGGCTTTCTTTATATAGAGTTAGTACTCTTTTTTTGTAACCAAGTGTTGACTTGGAAAGTTGTAAGCCCTTAGGGCATTTACTTTTGATGTCAACATGTAATACATTTTGTAAAGATTACTCTGATGGAGTACAATTATGCTTTATTTTCTTATGTCTAAGCATGCAATTGTTGGTTGATTTATGGGTTTATTTTGAGGGCGTTACAGCTATCGACCCCACTAAAAATGGAAGCTCCTTTGGTGCTAGCGGTGATTAAGAAGGCTGTTTTGTAGTAGCTCCTGATCAAAGGCTAACAGTATAATATCGAATTGTTTGGGATTCTAAGAGAAAGAAACTATTTTATCTACTAATAGTGGCCAAATTGGCATGTTAGTCTGATTTTCTCTCTGTTCTTCTGTTTGAAGAGATTAGACCTAACAAAATTCCAAATAGAAACTTTCAAGGGGTATTAGCATATGAGAGAGAAGCATGAACACCAATTAAAGTTTTTAAGGACTTGTGGTGCAATACCTGACTGATGAGCTTGATGACTTCAAGATTTTCAAGATTAGCAAGGTACCATGATGACTGGTTAAACATGAAGTCCCTAACAAGAACTGCCACTCTTGTACCAAAAAGTTGGTGAACAGCTTCTTTTCCTGCAAATAGCCAGGAACGTGATATAGCTATGAAGAGAGTGGCTTTCTAGTTACTCATTTTAATGGTTGAAAGTTGAAACTTGAAAGAGACGTCCTTATATATGATGCCACTTAAATTTTTGCATAAAGTAACAGAACCTCAGAAGTTTGCCAATTGTAGTGGAGTCAACCTCATACCTTTGAAAACAATAGAGCAAGATCTCATGGTTTGCTCGGTCTACAGCACATAAACCAGTGACATTACTTAACGTCCCCTTGGGGGGCAAGAACACAACTGAAAGAAAACTCAAAAAATTGGCTCAAGGGATAATCCAGACATGGTACACGCCATTTCAATTCAGGTTCATGTCCTGAATGCAAACATTTATAAAGTTCGCAACAAGACAGAGAAACGTGTCGGCACATAGTTCCACCAATCTGTATTTCCTTCCTCTGTTACTATTGTTTAACCAAAAATCTATGTTATGCAAGCCACTCTAGCTAAGCAAAACTCAATTGCATAAATCCTAATCCAGACTTCTAGATGGAACTAAAAACAATGGAACTTGTCAAATCTAATACTTGTTATGAAAAATTGCATATAATGTTAAGACAAACAGAGATGGCATAAATACTTAACGGTCTTGTCAAGTTTATATTGGTAAAATCTGGACTAAAACCACCAAATATTTTGGGAAACAGTTGAAGGTTTCTGCTAGCAAGTTCCGTATCGTAGACTCATCCAACTTAAGAATTAGAAATCAGTAATATCATATGAAACAATGACATAAACTGTGCTGGTGTTCAATACAGATATGAGGTTTCAACAATATAAACTGAAATGTGAAATGAACCATGACAATGATTTTGATTCCACACAGCAGCACCGAATTTTGAATAAACCGAGAGTAGCAGCATATAGCTAAAGGCTTACCACTGCGCATGTCACTTTTATCTAATACGTCCTCATGAATCAAGTTTGCAGTATGGATCATCTCAATAATCTCTGCCAAGCGTCTATGTTCTTTGGTAAGTTCCCTGGTAAGAAATAATAGTATTGAATAAAACATCTATTTTGTTTAATATCTCAGAAAGAGTATTTTAACAAATACAAATTACACTGCTCACATCAAGCCTGCAATTTCTGCTGTTGCTCTTGACACTAGGAACACCAAAGCTGGCCTCATCTTCTTTCCACCAGCACTAAAAATCTGTTCAGCGGCAGACATCAAAACCGGGTTGTCTGCACCAACAATCTAGCAAAAAAATTTCATCAGAACGGAAGCGTATAAAAAAGATAATGGGAAATTTAGACTCATATTTTGAAGGGTAAATTATGCTGATCACCCTTGAGGTTTAGAAAAAAAATACAATGAACTCCACAATATAATTACTGACCTCTCTTTTACTAAAGCTAAAACAATTTGAACTAATATAAATGATGTGTAGACACAAGAATAAACAAGATAAAATATACATTTAAAAGAGATAATGTCATCATTTTTCCATCGACACGACTAACGAATTATTAAAAGGGGCCAAGTGCTATGTGAATTAAAAACCTTAAGAGAGCCTAATATAATTATGTCAAATATTTTGTAGGGCTCAATGTCCCCCCCTCCCTCTCAAGGGAAGTTAATGTAATTTATCCTGTTTTAAAGAGCGCTGCTATTAGCACTCCATAAATTATTTTGGATCCTTAATTTTTAACTTTTTTTTATAACAATAATAACCTTAAATAAAATTATTTCAAAGGACATCATTAATTTTGGGACACTCCATCTCACAATTAAGCCTACACACCCACTACATCATGAATTAGGGTTTATGAGAGCACCCATCTCCATCACCACCCATCTATCTTCCCCAAATCCCACCTTCAAAACCTACCCACCCTCAAAACCTTGAAAACCCTTTGGCGACAATATTTCGGCGATAACGGTAGCAACCATTTGATTATCTACACTTCTCCAGCAATCATAATGAGTGGAAGTTTTTTTGACAACCATAATTCCATAAGACGAGAAGAGTACAACAATAAAAACTTAAAGGAGATTCATATCTTTGATATTGTTCTTAGCTCAGAGGAAATTGGTCTTATAAGGGTAAGTTTCTTAAAAAAATGAAAAACATAATAAAATGTGTTCGTCATTTTTTCGGGACTGAACTCCCGAACATATGACCGAAATTATTGTTTATTTGTTCGGAAACAGGTAACCGAACATTATTCATAGGTTTGGACCTTGTTTTATAGATCACATTTTGAAATTTAATTTGTATTGTTATTTATTTCAGGATGATGGCGAGTTAACAGTTAAAATTCTTAACACTTGCAAAAATTTTATTTTTTCAAGTTCGGAAATATAGGCCTGAATATTATTTATTTGTTTGGGAACACATTCCTGAACATAACTTATTTGTTCAGGAATACAGGTCCGAACATGAAGGAAACTCACCATTTTTGGGTACACTACAACTTTGTTTTGTTTATGGCTCTCCTTCAATCCTCACTTACCACCCACCCAAGCCAGACCGCCACAGTTGTAAGACAGAGATAGAGAGGAGAAAGGGAGGATATGTTATGGTAGAAACTGGAGCACATTAAAAGGCTATACCATGTTAAACAAGAGTCGTTGATCAACAAGTTAGCATATCAAATGGCCCAAACGAGAATAAAAATAAAAAATAAAGATCTCTCTCTCTCTCTCTCTCTCTCTCTCTCTTTGTGTAGTAGTTAGTCAAAGGCTATATCGTGTTGTAACTTATATGAACATAGACAATATTCTTCTTCTTCTTCTTCGTGGGTTTTGAAAAGGATAAGACTCTTCTTCTTCTTAGTGAGTTTTGTTAGGATTTTTTGGAATGGAGGTTTTTTTTGGGGAGTGTGGAGGGGGGGTGTGCATTCAATGGGTGGAATGTTTAAGGATAATGTTGGTATTATTTGGGGGGAGAAAAGAAATTTTAAAAGTTTCAAAATTTATAAGTGGGGGTTCAAAGAAATGAGGGCTTCAAAATAATTCATGGGGTGCTACCACTCGTTTTAAAAGAGCACACCAGTCTAAGCATTTGAAGTTGATATAAAAGGTAAATTGGCTACGCATAGAAGCATAACGTATTGATGAGGGAATTCAAATGATATTTAGTGAATTTTTTAAAGATTGTTTTTATAAACATTATATTTTTTAAGTGTGTTTATATTAGGTGTGTCTAAAAATTAAAAAAATTATTTAAAATATTAGAAAATTTTATTAAAAACAAAAAAAATACGAAAAATAAAAATGTAAAATTTTTTGAAAAGTATTTTGTAAAAACTAAAATCAAACAAGCTGATTGTAATCTTTTCTTTTGTTGAAGTTTTCCTGGTTGCTGTTGTTGTGGAGGTCCATTGTTGCAACGCGTTTTAAAATTGTGCGCAAACTGGGCAAATTTCTACAATATTAGGTCAGGAGCCTTCAGCTGCGCGCCTATCATTCCATCCTGCATTACGCACAGTTGATACTTTAATTTATTTTTCTTAAGCCTTCTTTTGGGATGTGGGTTGATTTTTTAGTTTTTTTGGTTATTTTAGCCTAGGGCTAGCCTCGTTTGAGATAGGTTGTTTGACTTTTTTGACTTTTGTGAGGAAAAAAATGAAATGATTATTGTTTGGATGTGACATTTTGTTTTATTTAACTAAAATAGCCAATTTTGTTTGGCTATTCCAGTTGGGACTAGAAAAAATTTGTCAAACAAACTTTTTAATCACAAGTTAAAAAAATCTAAACTTCAAAAAGCCAACTAAAAAAAGTTTTTGTCAAACAAATTTGTACACATTGGGATTTGCTTAGTGCAGCTTAAATAATTTATTTATAGCTTATTAGACATGTACAAACTAAAATAAAATTTAAAAAAAAATTAATTAATTATCTTAAAACTAAAGAAGTACTTTTATTTATTTTCTGACTATTAACTTTCAGCTTAATATTAACTTTACATTGAGGACTCATACATTGCAATCCACCGTAATTTGAGTTGTTATTATCTGAATTTGTCACATAAGTTCAAATTTGACAATTTCTCTCTATTTCTCACTCCAATATTAAAATTAAAATTTTCGTCCGAATTTTTTCACATCTTTAATTGTCTAGGACATTTGAGCAGATGTCTTGGAGGTTGTCCAAACATGAACAAAAAAGGCTGTCAAATTGCCTTAGGTGGACATTCGGGTGGACGTCTGGTCTAACAGTAACAATTTAAATTTGATGAAGGATCAAACCTTCCTCCATTTGATGAAATATTTACTTCTCTCTCTGTTTAATATCACTTTGATGAAAACGTTGGAGCTTTTATTTTAAGACTTTTTTTTTATTTATTTATCAAATTTGAATTTGATGATAGATTTGAGTAAAGATTGAAGATGGTCTAAGTTATGACATTTCGACATAAAATATGATCTTCTTGAATGCCAAAATGCCAATTGGAGTTGTTTTTAACCAAAGGCTTGTTTTGGGAAAGTAGGTTAAAAGCTGTTTTTTTTTTTTTTTTTTTTGACTTTTTGTGAAAAAAAAAAGTACAAAAAAATAGAGAAATAATGTGACCCAAATAGGTTAAAAGTAAAAAGAAGCAACTCTTAGCCAAGTTTCTAAATTAAGGCTTTGTTTGTCAATTATAGATTTTGGTCAAAAAATCAAAAGTCAATATAAGTTGTCATAATACTTTTTATATTTTTCTATACATCTTTTTATAAAAAGTTAAAAATTTATTAAAATAATCTGTTTCCAAACGAGGGCTAAGCCAAAAAAAAAAACCAAAAAAATCATTAATTTACAATCAAAGGTGGTCTTATTACAATAAATCTCCATGAACTATGACTTATTTGTATTTTTTTTCCCTAATTGCTAAACTCCTTATAATATTATTTTATTATAATTAATTATTTTTATTAGGATTCTATTAGAATTTTATAAAAAAATCAGATCATATATAAAAACATGACATATTTAGTGAATTTTTAGGATAATACCCATTATTGATTGTTCTATCTGGTAATTTCATAATTTAATTTTTTGTGAATTTCTAATAGAATCCTAACAAAAAGGATTAACTATAATAAGATAATTTCTTAATTTAATTTTTTGTGAATTTCTAATAGAATCCCAACAAAAAGAGTTAACTATGATAAGATAATATTTTTAATAGATTAAATGTTGAGTTTTGAAATTCAGGACAGCAAAATGTAAATGAGTCATACTTTAGCCTATTTTGACAATTAAGAAAAAAATCAATTTATTAGTTTATTGTTTTATTTAAATCAGATCACCTCTTTATATTTTTACACATTTTAAAAAAAAAATCAAAAAATTAACTTTTTTTTCTTCCTTCCCATGACAATTTATGCTTTTAGTTTAACAGCAGTGCTGCAAAGCTCTAATTAGAGCTGCATTGCAGCAGCTCTAATGAGCTGACCACATATAAAATTAAATTAAAAAAAAAAAACAATGAGGTAAAGGACAAAATATGGGAAAGAAAAAGACAAATTAATGCTCCATTAGTGCTCTCTTTTTAGAGGTCTAAATCATTTTGCTTTAGTTTAAATTCATCCAATCATGTCCTACACATCACTACAAGAAATAACACTTTTGCCAACCAAAAAATTGGTCGCTAAAAGCCCATTTTTAGTCGGCAAAAGTTATCCGCGACCAATTTTTTTAGTCGCTACTTTGGTTGCCAATTGAGGATCGGCAAAAGTAATTTGCGACCAAAATTTATGTTGGTCGGGAAAAGTTGGATTTGCCGACTAAATTTTTGGTCGCTAAATATATCATTACTGCGACTAATCCATTTTGTCACTAAAACACTTTGGTCGCAAAAAGTGATCGGGTTCGTTTGGTTTGATTTTCTAAAAAAATTTTGGGAAATTTTCTCTACAAATAAGTTTTTAAAAATAATCAAACCAAACAAATTTTCCCAAAAAAATTTCCCAAAACTTGTAAACCAAACAAGTTTTCCAAACAAATCTCTCTCTCACACATATCAAATCAATCACTTTTTCCAAAACTTTCTCTCAAAATCATTTTCCAAAACATCTTTTGAAAAAAACCAAACCAAACATGTTTTCGTACTTTTTATCTCTAAAACACATCTCTCAAACACAAACCAAACATACCCGATATTTTCCCGACCAAGTATCTTAGTCGCCAATTGTCACATTCCACGACCAAACAGATTAGTCGCCAAAAGTCGAGGAATTGCCAACTAACAATTTAGTCGCCAAAAGATAAGAAATTGCCGACCAATGATTTTAATCACAAAAGTGTAGAATTTGCCGATCAATTTTTTAGTCGCCAAATCTCTTTCTTTTTTTTCTTTTTTTTTTTAGAACAATCAATTTTTGTTTATAAACATTCAATCCAATATCAAACAAAATTCATTCAACCAAACCACAATTAAGGGACAATAACATTTAAAAAAAAAAAAGCTTAAGAACAATAATTAACAAATTTCCTTTCTTGTAACTTCACTAAATCATCAAACAATAATTAAATTCCATTTAAAATAAAATGAAAATAT
Organism: Camellia lanceoleosa; assembly: GCA_025200525.1. Lineage (NCBI taxonomy): Eukaryota > Viridiplantae > Streptophyta > Magnoliopsida > Ericales > Theaceae > Camellia > Camellia lanceoleosa. The sequence continues at coordinate 38,802,448 of CM045762.1, forward strand.
GTAACCGTAGCACAACACAAGGCATATTCAAGTCAAATTGAATTTAGTAAGCATGCCTTCTCAAAAGTTATATCCTCTTTGAAGTCCAACAGGACACAACTTGAAGCCTTTCACCTTCTTTAATGATTTAACATATCAACTTGCTTGGCAGCTGATCCAAACTAACATATCAACTATATGGATAATTGACCCTCCACCCTTGCATGGCCGAATGAAATAGCCACTTGGAAGCATTTCAACTCTCACAAATTGAGCAGCAGTAGCTGCATTTGGGCTAGCACCAGAACCTGACAGAGATCTCTCATAGACCTTGAAAGATTGATGACAAAAAAGAACAAAGATCAAATTTTTGCATCACCAACTATCCCAAAAGTACAAGTTTTAGAAAATAGGCGGAACAATGTATTCAATTAAGTCCAAACTCGATTCATTAGGTAATATTAATGCCCTCAACTAATACATTCAATCAAATGCTTTAAATAGTAAAAAAAGAAATTGATATGAATAGTATGAGATGGTAGAGGAAGTCTTGTAGCTACAAAGAAATTTAACTTGCATTTCATTCACATTTCCCTCCTATTTTCTTTTCGCTCCACAAATCCCCTATCCAAATCCAAAATCCAAACACACCCATTAAAAGATCTTCATCAATCATCAAGAATTAAAACTGTCCACATAAAAAAATTCCTTTCATCAATCATCAAGAAATTCTCCGCGAGTAACAATAAATTCCTTGATCTATCCATGTCTTAATCAACTGGTGGATTACAAAACACAAAACAAAGGCACTTGTAAAACCATCCTTTCGTCTTTTCACTCTATCGTTTTGACTGGAAAAATATAAAATAAACACCATTTTATATGGGCGAAAGGTTTTTAAAAATGGAAAGTAATCCTTTTTTTCACATCCAAATATTTTAATGGCAAGTCAAATACTTCATATGAACTTTCCAAGCAGTAATGCAAACGCTTTCGGATTTGGGGTCACTTTTGTGACCCCTCACTGCTGTGCCTCTGCTGTGAGGTCCACAATAGATTATCGCTTGAATACCTAGGCTTTTTTCTCTTCCTTCGATCCAACACTCGCCTATGAACAGAAACACCGCCCATCACCATTAACACAAGCTCAAAACTGATTCTTTCATTTGATAATACCACCATCCAATAAATAAATTAGAGAAAATCTCTAAAACATCACCGGTCCCCATTTACACACAAAATAAAACCCAACAAAAATGAAACTAAAAATAAAGAGAGATAAAATGAAATCCAATACAGGGGTCTTAGTAAACTAAGAAGTGGGTTCTACAAGTTTTGAAATGAAAATTCTTCAAATTTAATCTAATCCACAAATGAAATCAAATATGTAATTCTAAATTTGATTAGAAAATCTATATTTTACAGGCAATGGTGGTTGATTTCATCTCAACTTAAACTCTTTGTTTTAACTACATTCAAAACATTATGGCTTTTATTCCTTTCTTCAAGTTCTATTTCTCAAGTCTACATTGAAGGACAAAACCACCTCCGCCATTCGTGAAGGTCGGGTCACCACCGACCCCTACATCGAACCTCTTGGTTGGCTGAGTAAATCAGATGGCAACAATGATGCGCAACTGAGATTAGCATTGGTAGCACATTATGAGCCATGAACCAAAGAAAGATTTTTAACTCATAGCTCAAGAGGAAGTTAATTTGCTGCTTAAAATCAAAGAAAAAAATTTGATGCCTTCATAATAGAAGCCAAAACAAAGCTGATAAACAAATGTTAAATGAAGATGATGAAATAGCAAGCTATGTTAGTTAGCCTAAGTGACTATTAGTTAGTTTAGGTGTCAAATTTTAGTTTGCGATTAGTGTTGATGAAATGCTCTGTTTTACCCTGTTTTGGGTGACACAGACATTCCTATGAAAATAGTCTAAATACAAGAAGAAAAGTAGTGTTGTAATCTATAATAAAAATTATTAGAGTCCAAATCATCAAGTTCCTCTCATTCATTTCAGTTGTGAGATTACTTTTGAAGGGCATAACCAAGGATTATAACATTTCAACTCCTTAAACAACATGAAAATTTTTGCCAATCAAGAATGTCATTGAACAGCAGATCATAATAATTGAATGGCAGATCTAGGTGTTTGTGAATTTATTGCACCATTCATGGGCCTAAGACTTAATCTCAAACACTCCAAACAATTTTCCTCAGTTTTCTTTTTGTTTTTTTTAGTTTTGCTCGTTACAAAATGCTGTCATAAATTCTGCCTCGATTTAAGCACAGCCTACAGAAGTTTATCTGCTCAAGCAATTTCCTTATGGACGTGTTGAGCCAAAAACACAAATAGGGACACAAGTATGCAAGATATAATCGGACTAATAGTATAAGCACATAAGAGATCAACAAAGAACTCTTGGTCCATAAAACGCATATATATATATATATATATATATGTATATATACTTTAAAGGTGTGCATACCTATACAAGTGTGCTTAAAATTGACAATTACAGATATATGAATGTATAGAAAGTATATATAAATGGTTTAACCTGTAGACCGGCTCGGGATGAGCTGGAAACAGGCCTTTTCTTGTCCTTCTCCTTGGCAGCCACGGCTGCCGCGGTGGTCTTTCCGGCCAAAAGCCCCTTTCCACCTTTTCCTGCCATTTTTTCCACCTGCATCTCACAACCAAATCCACAAGATTCACATCCTTAACAAATTCAGTAATAAAAAACAAAATACGAAATAATTCTTGTTTTGTTTTTTGGAAATCAGAAAATGAGAAAGAAATTAATGGTACACAATGAATGTATTGTATTATGTAAGAGGAGAGACAGAGAGACCTGAGAAGTTCGAAGAACGAAGAGTGAAAGTGGAGAGACGATGAATTCAACTGGTGGAAAATGATTTGTTTTACTCTCTCTCTCTCTCTCAGCTCTGTGGTTTTACATGGTTGTTTGAATTGAATGTGGAAAAGCAAATTAGCGGGTACTTTGGGTGGGAAAATTAAAAACAAAAAACAAAAACACTTTCTTGGGATTTCAAAATTTTACCACTTTACTAAACTATCTCGGTTATTCTCCACAAATACCAGTCTGGCCCCTGTAGAACCAAATAAAAGTCATGTTTGGGAGCTTGGTGACCAAAAAACTAATTTTTGTCGGCAAATATTAATTAATTTCATGCATTCCTTCAAAATTTGAAATATTTTTCTCTAAATATTTTAGTTTTTTGGCAACCAAAATAATTTTAGTCGATAAAAATAAATTTTTGGCGACCAAATTTTTTGTTGCCAAAAATAAAAAGTAATTTTTTATTTTTCATTTAGCGGCTAAATAATTTTAGTAGCCAAAACTAACTATTTGGAGACAAAAATAATTTTTAGTCACTGAAAATACATTTTTGGCGACCAAATTTTTAGTCGTCAAAGATAAAAAGTAATTTTTTATTTTTCATTCGGCGACTAAATAATTTTAGTAGCGAAAACTAACTATTTGGCGACAAATAATTTTTTTGTCGCCAATTCTAGTATTTTTAGCGACTAAAAATTTTTTTAGTCGCCAATAATCAATATATTCCGACTAAAAAAAATTAGTAGCTAAATATTGTACTTTTGCCGACCAAAAAAAAAATTAGTCGCCAATTCCACAACTGTTGGCGACCAAAAGACCAGATTAGTCACAGAAAAGGTACCTTCGCCTACAAACTTTTTTAGTCGCCAAATCTCAATCAACGGCGACTAAAATATTAGTCGCTAAAAGTATTAATTTGGCGACTAATTTTTTTTTGGTTGTTGAAAATAAGTTTTTGGCGACTAAAAGAAATTTTTTTTTAATTTATTCTTCATTTGGTGACTAAATTGTTTTAGTAACCAAAACTCAATATACGGCAACTAAAATATTTTTGGTCGGGGAAAATAAGTTTTTGGAGACTAAAATTTCGGTCGCCAATTCCACAACAAACTTATTTTTGATCTTCCGCGACCAACTTATTTTTTAGTCTCCAAAATGTGTCCTTCCACGACCAAATTTATAGTTGGTCGCCAAAAACATACCACTTTCTGCGACCAACTCATTTTTTCGTCGCCAAAATATGACCTTCTGCGACCAACTCATATTTGGTCGCCAAAAATAATGATCATTCGTGACTAATTAATATTTGGTCGCGAAAATGTAACTTTTAGCTACCAACTTTTATATTGGTCACGGAAAGTGGTTGCTAAAAATGCAAATTCTTGTAGTGCATGTACACGTGTACGGTCCAATAAGTCAAACCCAGATAAATAGCCAGCGTTTACTTGCACTTCCTGTATCTATCTATCTATTTATCTATCTATCTATCTATACATGAATCAAATATCGATGATCAATTGCTGCCCACACTGATCCTTACAGAAGAAGAAACAAGAAGAAGAAGACCATCTCTGAAAACAATAGAAATTTCCTAATTGCTTTTTTAGGAGAAAAAGATGAGCGAAGAAAAAGGGAAGGTTCCTTATCATCACCGTCACCAGTAAGAGCAGCAACAACAACAACAACAAACTCAGTACGGAACGTTTCAGGGCCTGGTTTCTGTAAGTTTTTATTATTATTTGTGTGATTGATGTACCAATGCAGGTCATGATTCAAAGATTATGGCATTGGTTTGTAGATTTGTTTGGCAAGCTTTGCATCTTCTCCTTTGAGAAAACAAGTGGGTTGAGGTTTCAAATATTTAGCTGTACTTGTGAAATTGAAAATTGAAAATTTTGCTTCGATGAAATTGAAAATTTATTTGGAAATTTTGAATGTTTTAGGTTTAGTCCTTTTGCTCTAGCTTATCTTTGCTTGGTCACATTGTTTTGTGTTACATGATAGTAGAGCTTGAAAGTTGACACTTGCACTTGTGAAGAAGTCGGACTTTATGATAAAACCTGATGCTGTTCATCGATATTACCAAAAGAAAGTGTTAAGGAGAGGGAATGAAAGGAAGGAAGGAAGGAAAGAAAATGAACTAGAGAAAGAGAAAAATCTGATGTAGTTGGTCGCTGTAAAGTACTATGTCAATTATGTTCATTTGGTGGATGAGGTTAAACTTTTCTGTGTTTTCAATTTCCTGCATTTCTCTCCATCTTCGGCCCATTTTGCCACAATGCGTAAAAAAATTGGAAACATCTCTGTGTGTACTTATGTGTTGTCAAGGAAGTAGGCCTTGTTCATTTTTGTTCCAAATGGACCGGAGTTTTTTCTTATAAAGGTTGCACCAAGTGTGATGAAAGGGACCCTTTGTGTGATTCTCTTCGGCCCAGTTTTGAAATTCAATTGCCTTGTATACGTTGTAACTTGTAAGAGACTTTGCAAGTTTCTTGAATAAGCCACTTTACAATTGCCTAGTTATTTACATTTAGGGTAACTTAATGAGTTTACATTGTTGTTTTAGTTTCTTACAGCTTGTGTCAATGTGATCATTTACCAATTTATAAAAATAATCATTATTAGATGAAAAAATTTCACTTTTACGCTTGAAGTGACTGGTATTACTTTTACTTGACACTGTTATCAGAATCTTATGATTCACAATTCGATTCACGATTCGATTCGTAATTTTTGTAAAATCGATATGAATTTATGAGTGAATCTATTTTGGAAGTGAATCTCTAGTGAATCACACGATTCACAATCGATTCACAATTCGATTCACGATTCAATTCACTTTTTACGATTTATACAATTTTTGAAATTATTGTGTCTAACATATTTTCAACTCTTTTTTTTCTCCATCTTTTTAGTGAAATGACATAATGCAACTTTTAATAGCGTTTAATACCTAAATGACCAGCATATATACATGGTTTGTTGTTATTTTAGTGATCATGGAATTTTAAATAAGATCCAATTAGATTCAGTCAGACCCAACATATTTGAAAAATCTAGAGATCCCCTAGATAATAATTTGTGATTATGTATCAATTTTAAGCAATAAAACAATCCCAATCAAACAATCAAGACAAATCGACACAACGATTTTAACGTGGAAAAACCACAATTGGAGCACCTCCAATTGTGATAAAAAAAAATCATGGGCAACAGCCAGAAAATAATCCACTAAGAAGATATAAAGGAATTACACAGGTATACTCTCAATTACCTAGCGAATCCACGCCCGAATTGAACCAACCCCTATGTGCCTCTTCCAACCCCATCTTCACCTTGGAATTGTCTTGACGATGAGTCACTCCAGAATCCACCAAAGCTTCAGGCTCGAATTCTTCAGAATCCACCGAAGAACAACTCTCTCTTTTGTGTAGAATAACCAAACAATCCTTTGATGTATACTTCTTAAACCATGAGTTGAATACTCAATTAAACATCAAAGAAAACTAGCAAAATAGCTGTAAGAACCTGAATATAAAAATCAAATAAATAATTAAGTAATAATTATTTTACAATCTCAAATATCTTGATGGTGAATCCTAAGGTGCAAATTAAATTTTATTGGGGGATCTTGAAAATAAATTTATGGTAAAAGTTTTTAATTTGGAGGTAAGATTTTTTATTAAAAAAAAAAAAAGGAGACAAGTTAGTAAGTATATTTTGTTATAATAATAGTTATATTTTATTTAAATTAATGGTGAGAGGAAAAAAAATAATATAAAACAAAGGATAATTATTAAGAGTTTTGTTTTGTTTAGATATATATAGAGAGCAACCCTAGTTTTCCTAACAAAAACCCTAACCCTTATTATAATTGTTTTGCACAACACTTTCAACATGTCGCAACAGCCGTGAGAGAGAGAGAGAGAGAGAGAGAGAGAGAGAGAGAAATTTCCAACAACTTTGTGGCTGAACAACTCTAAGGTAACAATCAATTTATTCTTCTTCTATTATAGTTTGTGAAAAATCTAGAAACCTCCTAGATGTTGATTTGTGATTATATATCAATTTTAAGCAGAATATAACAATCCCAATCAAACAATCAAGACAAAGAGACACAATGATTTTACGTGGAAAAACCACAATTGGACACCTCCAATTGTGATAAAAAAAACCACGGGCAACAGCCACAAGAACAATCCACTAAGAAGATTTAAAGGAATTACACAGGTATACTCTCAATTATCTAGCGAATCCAAAATGCCTAATTGAACCAACCTCTATGTGCCTCTTCCAACCCCATCTTCACCATAGAATTGTCTTTCTGATGAGCCACTCCAGAATCCACCGAAGCTTTAGGCTCGAATTCTTCAGAATCCACCGAAGAACAACTCTCTCTTTTGTTTAACAAATAAAACCTTTGATGTATTCTTTTTAAGACCATGAGTTGAATACTCAACAAAAACATCAAAGAAAACTAACAAAATATCCCCAGATATAAATCTTAAGAACCACAAAAAAGATCTAGAGGAAAAATTAATGAGTAGTCTAGTTTTGGGAGAAAACCAACTACTTATAGAAAATCAAAAGTAATCCTGTTTTTGGAAGAAAATCAACTTCTTAAAGGACTCCAAAATAATCCTAGTTTTGGAAGAAAACCAACTTCTTAGAGAAATCCAAAGTAATCCTAGTTTGACCCAACATGTGAATTTAAAAAATTACAACCTTGGGTTTGATTCATGGAATTTGACAACACAGAGTCCTAACAATCTCCCTCTTTGTCAAATCCCGGACAAAAGCATGCTAAAACAATTTTCCTAACAAAAACACTAAAACAATTTTCTAATCAAAATAAGAACAAAACCACCAACTAGGAACCAGCACTTATAACCAAATCTCTTTACAAACTTATTTCTCAAGGTCATGATCTGCAAAACAACTATTAGTGCCACAATCTCCAAAACAACTATTAGTCCCACAAGAGTATATGAAAAAGCAATAAACATATGGCTAGATTATCTTGAAGCATTTGAAACATGAGATGGAAAACATGAATAGATGCGATCTTAAGAACATGTAGCATGAAAACCTGAAAACTAAGACATATGCACCCGACACATGACATGAATACATGAAAAACAAATTTCTCCCCCTATTTTTTTTTCACGAATTTGACAAAGGAAACTCAAACAATAAAGAAGCCAATGCAAAGCAGCATGCAAACCAACTAATGCCAATCTCCTATACCAAACAAAACAAAGTGTTCATGCTAACAAACTCTTGCAATGATAAACCAAACTCCCCCTCACTAAAAATAATGAACAAGAAGAAAAGCGATAGAAAATAATATGGTGGAGTAAGTAAGGAATTTCTGATTTGTACCTTGAAACACACAAGATTATCCAAGAAGCACTATTACAAGAAAACACAATGTGCACAGCCTCTAGAAGATTCCTCATACAAGAAAGTGATGCATTATGTGAAAAGCATAGATCCCATGAAAAATAGTGTGTGTGTGACTCTTGGAGTTCGACAAACACTAGATTCAAATCCTGGTAGTGATATGAAAGTTGAACCTCTGGCAAGAGAATCTAAGCACAACTAAGGAAAGTCAAACCGCTAGGAATCAAGGGGTATTTGGTGAGTAAAGACGGAGGCTCCCCCTCAATCAATGAATCATTTATTTTTCCCTTTTTTTTTCACATCTTTTTCTTTTCTTTTTTTTTTTTTTTTTGCACATTTTTTTTCTTTCTTTCTTTTGCACATTTTTTTTTCTTTCTTTCTTTTGCACATTCATTGGTGGCTGACACGCTCAAGAGTATGGCAACCGAACCAGAGAAGCATAGATATAATAAGGATGGCCTGGTTGGTGACTCTGAGGTAGCCTTTTCCTTATGCCTGGACTACAAAGAATAGAGGAGAAAGCCATGGAGATGCAAAAAGATGGAAGGTGGTTAAGAGACTCAACATCACCCATGATATGCTAGTATAGGTCAATTCCTCTAAAAAAAAGCAAAAGATACAATGGCAGAAGTCCATAGAAAAAAAATAATCACTAAGGCGGAAGACTCCAATATTTGCTAATCCAAGAGTGTGTACAGAATGAGACATACTAATCAAAGAGCACATACTCCAAAATGAGTAATGACCACAGAAAGCATACACATATTAATATGTAATGGTTATTCTCATCAATTCCAATATGCACCGAGGACTGCTCAAAAATTTCAAGCTTGCAAAACCATACAAGAAAATCTTTTTGAATTTTTTTTTGTTTCATTTTTTTTTCCAATTTTTTTTCTTAACCAAAGCAAGACGAAAAAAAAAAAAAACGAACATGCACATAAGTATTTTTTTCATTAAAAAAAACACACAGAAACCCAAAAACTAAAACAAATAAACAAATTAACACAAGTCAAGTTTTCTCACCCAAATCTTTTTGGTCTTAACAAAATTAGGTCTAGCGGTCTTGGTAAATGTCGTGGTGTTGTGAACACCCTCATGAATTTTGGTATTCCGCCTGGACATGTAAGGTTGTCTACTAACCCAAAAAGTATTCGAATTTCTACCCTTTTGAAACACTCTCCTATGCAATTTATAACAATAAAGGTGAATATGGCCATGCATACCACAATGATGACAAATAAATACCTTACCAACTCTAGGGAGTTTGAGAAGTCTTTCCTCTTGTTGAATCTTTTGTCCTCCCTTTCCTTGAGTTCTTGTATCATGAGATGTGGAAGCACTCTGTTTTTGCTCTCTCTTATCTCCAAAGCCAATGCCACTCTTGTCTGAACAGATTTGTTGAGACCCAATGATATCCTCCAAAGTCTTTGATCCTTTGTTCCAAAGACCAATGGTAACCATGGCACACTTGAGCTCTTCCTCTTTCTTGATCATTAGTTCTTCCAAGGTAACTTGTGACATCTCGAGAGATTTAATCTTTTCTTCATACATGGCATGGGTTTCCTGTAGCTTATTCCTCTCTATCTCACAAGTCAACAGTTTTGCACAAAGAACTTGTTGATCATCAGCTATCTTGATGGCATTGATCCTAGCCTCGGAAATCTCCTCCTTAAGTTTGACATTCTCACACTCACAGGCTTTGAGTTTCTTTGTGAGTTTGTCATTCAATTTGAATAAGTTAAGAGACTCCTTATATAACTTTTCATACGCTTGCTCAAGCTCTTCATCATCACCACTCGAGGATTCATCATTAGTGGTATTCTCAACCGACCTCTTTGAATCCATTATCACAAATCAAACAAGATCTCATTCTAAAAAAATATTTTTGTTTTAAACAAAATAGAACGACCCGCTCTGATACCAATTGAAAAATCTAGAAACCTCCTAGATGTTGATTTGTGATTATGTATCAATTTTAAGTAGAATATAACAATCCCAATCAAACAATCAAGACAAAGAGACACAACGATTTTACGTGGAAAAACCATAATTGGACACCTCCAATTGTGATCAAAAAACCACGGGCAACAGCCACAAGAACAATCCACTAAGAAGATTTAAAGGAATTATACAGGTATACTCTCAATTATCTAGCGAATCCACAACGCCTAATTGAACCAACCTCTATGTGCCTCTTCCAACTCCATCTTCACCACGGAATTGTCTTTCTGATGAGCCATTCCAGAATCCACCGAAGCTTCAGGCTCGAATTCTTCAGAATCCACCGAAGAACAACTCTCTCTTTTGTTTAACAAACAAAACCTTTGATGTATTCTCTTTTAGACCATGAGTTGAATACTCAATAAAAACATCAAAGAAAACTAACAAAATATCCCCAGATATAAACCTTAAGAACTACAAAGAAGATCTGGAGGAAAAATTAATGAATAGTCTAGTTTTGGGAGAAAACCAACTACTTATAGAAAATCCAAAGTAATCCTGTTTTTGGAAAAAAACTGTAACGCCCTCAAAATAATGCATAAAACCCATCACGTTAGACATGCATTGATATGAAAGAAGCCAACCATTTCTATTTATCAGAGTAGTTCTTATAACAGTATTACATGTTAATGTAGACGTCCCCGAACGCCCCGGGGGGATGAACCCCCGTTCTGTTCATATTGGGCTTACTACAGTTCGGACTCGATTTGTTGTCATGGTTCTTAATCTTGAACCAAAGAGTCCAAATCCGGCAAATCGTTTTTAGAAAACAAATTTTGAAAGAAGTGCCAAACATGGATTGCTTTGCCAGATACAGTGTCGCCACCTAAATATTATTTTAATGGGGGAATTTAGGAAACCCTGACTCGGTGCCAAAGGTCACGTGCCTGTCGTCACAAAAGTTGCCTCGGCTTGGGAACTTGGGTACGATTGGGGAAGGTCAGCTATGAGCACCCCCTCTCGCCCGATCAAAGATCGGCCTCTACTAACCGTGATATCTTGTTTTGAAAACGTTATGTGCTCTTATTCCGATTATTAGCCTAGAATTACTATGTTATGCGCGCAGCAAACAAGTATAGACCAAATCGCCTAAATTGGAACAAAACATTTCATGTTTGTTTTGAAAATGGTTTGCTACTCGCAAGTAGGCTAAAATGCAGGTTTTGCTACCCTCAAGTGGGCTTTTTTAGAAAAGATGGTTTTGCCACTATCTAGTGGGCTTAAAACTCGCGTTCAATGCATTGTTCCAATTTAGGTAATTCAACCTCCATCCACAGGCATTCAAGCAGTTATAACACATAAGCAGCTAGCCTCATGGTAATCATGCTATTATGGCAACACTCACACGCATGCGGTATGCTAAAGCATAAAAGCTTACCTAGTACTCCAAGCCAAAACAGAAACTAGTTAGTAATCATATGCATGATCCTAGTTCATGTTAAGATGGCTAATGCAATACATGCGGGATGCAGCTAGAATAGGCTCGGCTAGTCTATGGATGGCATGTGAAATGCAACAACTAACACGTATTCAAGTTAGATTTGAAATACAATGTAGTTTGCATGATGCGCCGAGCTTGGTGCATGCAATACAAATGAATGATGCACGCATGCATAGCATAAGGTATGCTAAATTAAATATGCCCTAATACTAACCATCAAAAGCAGGTAAGTAAAAGGGAGAAAGAAGTGGGGGTTGGAAGACATGCACACACGCACCCACACTTATTACAAATTCGTCCTCGCTCAGAGGGACCAAAAGAATATACAATTTAATTAACCTACAAGCTAATTAAATAATTACAATCCACTTAACTAATTAATAAATCAATTAAGCTATTGAATGCAGTGAAGGGCCTCGGGAAGAGGGATGTATGCATGCTCAGATTGGCTTTGCCCGGAAATCCACTGCCATGCGCAAGTTGCCTCTGTTTTCCCTGCTTTGCTCCTCTGAAAATTGCACAATTCCCAAGGTATGCTCCATGGACATTGGGGAACACTACCGGCTGAGAGGAATGGCCACCAGCCAAAGGAGATGATCACCGGCTACTTATGAAGCCATCAGCCACTGATGGATGGCCAGTCGGCACTGCAGATGGCTGGCTGGCCAAATCTTCCTGCAGAATCCTGTTTTGATAGCAGCAGAGGGAAAAACAAGGCATGGCAATGCATTTCAAGCAAATGTATGCACCACCACATCCCTTATCATATTTATGACTCAAAGGGGCATGGTCCTTGATTCTTGGACCACCAATCGCGCATTTCAATGCGTAATGGCCCAAGAAACCAAGTATGCATTTTGATTTCAAATGAAATGCAATGCAAACAAGCACAAAGAGACCCAACCTCTATCATACTTAATTCAAGAGGCAAGGCAATGCATGCACAATGCAATGCAACCTAGGCATGTGAGCTAAGGATGCAACATGTCAATGCAAGCAAACATACAAGGTATATAACAACCTAGGCAAGCAAGCATGCAAGGCATGAAGCAATGTGACCACATTTGAACAACATGCGAAAGGTGGTCTTAGACCAATATGGACAAGCCTCGGCCATATCTAAATAGGAAGCCAAAATGCTATGGAATGGAGGCAAATACATACACAAACAATGCATGCAAACATGGCCCAACACTTAAGCATTAAAGAGCATCTTTTAAGCACACTTAAAAGAGGATAATCATGGACGAATAGCATGCATGGAAAGCTCTGAAATCATGTCATAGATGGTGCCAAACCAAGTAAGCAAAACAAGCAAAGCATGCATAGAAGCTTGGAATTAGCCCAAGGACTTAAACCATGATCATATGACACATGAAGCAAATGATCAAAGTGAATCAAAACAGTCCCAAATCATGTCAAAGTAAGCCCCAAAACATCACTTAGATGGCATCTAAATGACCTACACATGGAAGCATACACAAATGTCTAAACATGGAGCATGAAACACCAACCTTATAAAGCATTAAAGGGGCATCAAATGCAAGCATAGGAGCATGGAGCAAGGACTAAAATATCATAACTAATGGTGCCAAACCACTGAAATGATGCAAATAGAGCATGGTAGAGGAGCCAACACTCAAGGCATACAAGCTAGATTGCATGGTAGCCATACAAAGCAAGCCATGGATGACCCAAATAACCAAAATCAGACCTAAATCATGCCAAAATATGCATAAAAGCTTCACAAAGCTAAGCCAAAATCATGCTAGAAACAAGGCTCAAAACACAAAGCATGTTAAGGCAATTTCATGGCATTACAAGACAAGTATGCTAAGCATGTATGGTGTGTCTAAACCAAGTAAAAACAGAGGTAATATATGGCAAAATATTACCAAATAACACTTAAGACATGGCCAACATGCACTTAAAAATGGTGCTCACACATAGGGCTGGGCATAGGGTCATCCGACCTGCCCAAACCGCCATACCCGAGCCGAACCGCACGCATGTGGGCGGTTTCGCAAACACATTAGGGTAGGGTGAGGTTTGGATTTTATATGAATTTCGGGTTGCGGGCGGGTTGCGGGTTTGAACCGCACCCGCCCACATTTAATAATTTTTTTTTTTTTAAAAAAACCAAATCTAACCGTCCATCTCTTCTTTGATTCACCAACTCAACTCACTCATATAATATAACAAAACAAACAAAACAAAAGGGAAAAAAAACCCTAATTATCTAATCGGGATCGGCTTCTCCTCTCACTCACTCACTTTCTCTGATCTGAGTCTCATCTCACTCTCTTTCTCACTCTCTTCTCCTCGTTTCTGTGTGCACATACCGATCGATCACTCTCTTTCTCAGCCGATCTACTTCATTCATTCATAGGTGAACTCTCTTTCTCTCAATCTCTGTCTCTCTCTCTCTCCCGATCTCTCTCCCGATCGTTGATTTGTTGTGGATGAACAATAGAATAGAACTGATTTTTTTCATCTCCGACTCCGATCTACTTCACAGGTGATCTCGCAGATGATCTTTGATTTTTTTTATCATCACACAGCCGATCTGCTTCAAAGGTGAGCTCTCTCTTTCAATCTCTGTCTCTCTCTCTCTCCCGATCATGGATGAACAACAGAAAGAGCCGATTTTTTTCATCTCTGATTTTTTTCATCTCCGATCTACTCTTCGCAGGTGATCTCTGATTTTTTTCATCATCGCACAGCCGATTTTTTTCATTGCACAGCCGATCTACTTCACATCACAGGTGATATCTCATCTCTGATTTTTTGTGGACGAACAAATCTGATTTTTTGTAGACCAAAACAGATCTGATTTTTGTTGTGGACCAATAGATCTGATTTTTGTTGTGGACCAATAGATCTGATTTTAGTTGTGTGCCTTACTTGAATCTGTTTTGATCTTAGTTTATTAATTTTTGGAATTCAGATTATTTAATTTTTGGAATCTGTTTGTTTTATTTAAATCTGTTGAATCTGTTTGTTTTTGGAATTCAGTTGAATCTGTTTGTTTTATTTAATTTTTGGAATTCAAATTATTTAATTGAATCTGTTTGTTTGAATCTGTCTGTTTGAATCTGTTTAATTTTTGTTTTTGTTTTTGTGTTTAATTTCTGTTTGAATCTGATTATTTAATTATTTAATTTCTGTTTGAGTTAGCCATATAATTTCTGTTTAATTGTTGGAATTCAGATTATTTTATTCAGATTATTTAATTTTTGTTTAGAATGGATTATTTAATTTGTCTGTGTCTTAGTTAAATCTGTTTCTTTTATTTGATCAATCAGTAGAATCTGTTTATTTAATGGAGGATAGGATAGTATTTTTGTAATCCTCTCTTTGTCTGTCTATAAAATTGATTATAGAATAATCTGTTTGTTCTATCTGTTTATTTAATCTGTCTGTAAAATTGATTCTGTGATTGTATTTTTGTAATTCAGTTTAAATGGAGGATAGTATTCAATCTCCCGCAATCAATCTTGTACCTCCGGAATCCTCTAATTCTCAAATGAATCCTCTCTTAGTTGAATCCGAACTTGAACTTGAATCTAATCCTCCTAGACCCCCAAAGAGAAAGAGTGAGAGTGGAGGGGGGAGAGCACCATCCACAGTTTGGGATCATTTTGACAAGGTTGTAGGGACCGATGGGAAGCGTAGAGCCGTATGTAAATATTGTAAGAAAGAGTATATGGCTGACTCTAGAACTCATGGGACTAGTAATTTGATGAGTCATACACCCAATTGTAAAGAATATCCAAATAGGGATACAGATGGTCAACAAACACTAAATCTTAAACCGAAGCAAAATGAAGAGGGTGTTGAGGTTGTAGCAACAATTTTTAATTTTGAGACTTGTAAAAGGGCTCTTGCGGAGATGGTGGTCATCGATGAGTTGCCATTTAGATTTGTGGAGGGTGTTGGGTTTAGAAGATTTTGTAATGTCATGCAACCCAAATTCACACCAATTCCCTCTCGTCAAACCATATCTAGAGAAGTGCTCAATATATTCAAGAATGAAAGGGATAAGTTAAAGAGAGCCATGAAGGGTCGTAGAATTTGTTTTACTACAGGCACTTGGACATCTAATCTGGACTTGTGTGACATGTGTTTGATTTGCTCATTTGATTGATGATAACTGGAAACTTCAAAAAAGAATCATAAATTTTCAACAAGTTGAGGATCACAAAGGAGAAACATTGGGTCGAAAAATTGAGTCGTGTTTGATTGAGTGGAACATTGATAGCATATTCACCTTAACAGTTGATAATGCTAGTTCAAATAATATTACCATTCAATATTTGAAAACGATAACCAAAGATTGGAAGGGGACTATTTTGCAACATGAGTTTATTCATATGCGTTGTTGTGCACATATTCTTAATCTCGTTGTGAGTGATGGGTTGAAAGAAATGGATGATTCTATTGCCAACATTAGACTTGCGGTGAGATATGTGAGGTTCTCCTCATAGGCATGATGTTTTTAAGAAGTGTGCGGCCACACTCAAACTTGATTCAAAAGCTCTTGTGTGCCTAGATGTACCAACTAGGTGGAACTCTACCTATTTGATGTTAGAGGCCGCCGAAAAGTATGAGAAGGCTTTTAACCGATTGAAGTTTGTGGATTCCAACTTTGAACCTTATTTCAAGGATGTTGATGGTGGCATAAGAAGAAGTCCGAATGAGTTGGATTGGAAAAAGTGTAGAATTTTTTTGAGGTTTCTAAAATTATTTTATGTTGCAACCAAGAAATTTTCGGGGTCTCTCTTTGTTACTTCCAATGCTTTTTACAAAGAGATGTTTGTTATTGAAAGCAAAATTAATCAATTAATTTTGGAGGAGGATGATACTTTGAGCACAATGGCAAAGACTATGAAGCTAAAGTTTAGCAAGTATTGGGGGGATGGAAGTAAAATCAATTTGTTGTTGTATGTTGCGGTGGTTCTTGATCCTACCAAAAAAATGACATACTTAGAGTTTTGTTTTTCCAATTTATTTCTTGGAGATAATAGGAAGGTGGAAGAGATGGTAGACAAAGTTAAGAGTTGCTTGAGTCGTTTGTACAGCCATTATGTCACACTTTATCCTTCAAATGAGAAACTTCCAAGTGTGAGTGAAGTTGTGAATATGGTGGAAGATGATAATGATGATGATCCTATTCTTTAGTTGACTCCCAATTTAGTTCCTATTTGGAGGGGCGATGCACTAGTGGATCTAAGTCGGAATTGGAACAATATTTATCCGAGGTTGAACATTTTGCAAAGAATCAAACATTTGAGATTTTGGATTATTGGAAGGTGAATGCAACCAAATATAGGGTGTTATCACAACTTGCTAGGGATGTGTTGGCCATGCCTATTTCTACCGTTGCATCGGAGTCGGCTTTTAGTACTTGAGGGCGTATTCTTGACCCATTTCGTAGTTCACTCTCACCTTCTATGGTTGAAGCTCTTGTATGTACTCAAAATTGGCTTCGAAGCAACCTTCCAATTTCTCTTCGAAAGGTGATGGATGATGTGGAAGAATTTGAGCAATATGACTCGGGTAAATGAGAATTTATTTATCTTTATTTTAATTTGTATTATTATTCATTTTCTAATGTAAGTTTTATTAATCTTTTCTTGTTGACTTCTAATTAGGTACTTTGGAGTCAATCTCATCTTCAACTTCAACCTATAATGTTGATGCGATAATTGATGTCTAATATCCATTTGTTCATTGGTAATTTTTTCATATACTCAACACATTTTCTTACTATATTGAGATGCAATATATAGACATTTGTTTATTTTTTTATTTCTTACTATTTATGATTGAAGATTAAAGTTTATATTTTTTTCAATTTGTTTGTGCAGGGTTCATCAACCAAATGCATGGAATTAGAATTGGAATTTGTTAAAGTTGAATTGGATGTGATTCATGAAGATGAAGTTTGATATTTTAGAAGTGTTTCAATTTTATTTCATGGGTTTGTATTGAATGAAGTTTAAGTTTGACAACAAATTTTTTTTTTTTAATTGCGTTTTGGTTTTGGATGAATGTAACTTAATGAATTTTTATTTTTTTTTGCATTTTGGATGAATGTAAGTTAATGAAGAATTATTTTATTTTTATTTATATTTTTTTTTTGGGTTAGGAAGGATGAATGTTGAATTTTTAATATAGGATTTTCTTATTTGGATTATGAATGATGAATGTAGGATAGGATGAATGCAAGTTAATGATAGAATGTAGATTTTGAATGATTTGTTAAGGTTATGAATTGAATTTGTTGTGTTTTTTATTTTATAAGTTTTTTTATAAGTTTTAGTTCATTATTAATTATTAATGTTGGAGCATTTTAGAAAATATGAGAAAAAAGGGTCAAAATAAAGATTGACAAAATGGGAGAAAAAAAAGGTTTAAAAATAATTTTTTGGAAAAAAAGTTCAATCCGCAAACCGCCCGCACACCCGCGAACCCTATCCGCACAAACCGCAAACCGCATTGCGGGCGGTTGTGGGTTGATTTTTTCCCAAACCGCATAGATGCGGGCGGGTCCAAACCGAACCGTAAACCGTCCTAAACCGAACCGCGGACACCCCTACTCACACATGAGGCTAAAATGGCACTTTTTGAAAACAACAAGGAGAGGGGGTGGCCCTCTCCTTCTTAGGACCTTCAGTGGTGAGGAGGCCCAAACAAGGTGGTCCCGAAGCTCACCAAAAACACACAAAAATGAGGCCGAACAAGGCCTAAGAGGGGGTAAACGACCCCAAACACAAAAGTGACCTTAATGAATTATCTTAAACACAAAAAAACAGAACTTTGTTATGTTATACACAAAGCTCAAATCAGCAAGCAAGACAGGCTAAAAGTGTGTGCAAAAACGGGGAATAAAAGAGGGTTAGATGCTCACCCTTGTAGACCAACGGGGACAACAGCCTTTGGTCCCAAAAACCAGTTCCTTAGCCTCTGAAAATGGCCTCCAAGAAGCTTAGATGGATGATGGAGAGGTGTGATTGAGAGTTGGTGTGCAAAGGGGCCAAGAACCAACACTTATGGAGCTTGAATGTAGAGATATAGAGAGATACAACTCTTGTATGCCTTAGACCAATTCTTGGAACCCTTGCAATAGAAGAGAAGCTCTTCTTTTATAGAGAAGATGGAGGCTTGAAGCTTCTAAGAGAAGCTAAGCAAAAAGGGTCAAGGGAGTCAAGCTTCTCTTAGAAGCTTGGAGCAAAAGGGCCAAGAAGGCCAAGCTTCTTGGAGAAGCTAGACAAAGGAGCCAAGCTTCTTGGAGAAGCTAGGCAAAAGGTTCAAGAGGTGCAAGCTTCTCTTGGAAGCTTAGAAGGGTTCAAGCTTCTTGGAGAAGCTAGGCAAAGGTGCAAAAGGTTCAAGCTTCTAGGAGAAGCTAAACCAAGATGCAAAAGGTTCAAGCTTCTTGGAGAAGCTAAACCAAGGGTTCAAAAGGTTCAAGTTTTCTCAAAAAGCTAAAGACCAAGGGTTCAAAAGGCTCAAGCTTCCTCAAGAAGCTAAAACCAAGGGTTCAAAAGGTTCAAGCTTCCTCAAGAAGCTAAAACTAAGGATTCAAAAGGTTCAAGCTTCTTGGAGAAGCTAAGCTAAGAGTTCAAAAGGTTCAAGCTTCCTCAAGAAGCTAGAACCAAGTGTTCAAAAGGGTCAAGCTTCCTCAAGAAGCTAAAACAGGGGGTTCAAAAGCTTCAAACTCCCCTCAAGAAGAGGTCTCGGCCAGAAAAAGAGTCAATTGGCCAAATAAAGATGGCCGACCGACCAAACAGAGTGCCGACCGACCAAATATATGGCCAATGGCAACAAAACACTGGCCGGTGATGTGTGGGGCTGTCTCACAAGCCATTCCCTACCCCTCAAAAGCAAAACACAAGTGTTTGGTGCAAAACCAAACACAAAACAGTCGAGTCGGGAGATCTTGAGGCAAGGCACGTAGCCGAGACCTCCGGGAACTCGAGACGAACACAAACATGGATGATCACCGGGTGTTCAAACAGTGACGTCCAAATCTTAAGGACAGTCAAAAATGGGGTGTCTACAGTTAACAACAAAAGTAAATGCCCTATGGGCTTACAGTTTTCCAAGTCAACACTTGGTTACACAAAAGAAGAGTACTAACTCTATACAAAATAAGCCATTGGCTTGATATACATGTAATACAAACAAAATAAACCAAAAAAAGAGTCTTCAACTCTCATCATCGTCTAAGCTATGTCCTTGGAGGTGGCATGCTACCTATACCTGAAAATAATGTCCCATATAGGGTGAGCCAACGCCCAGTAGAGATATGCTAAACACAGTATAGGCAATAACTAATACATTGGCAGTTGATAAATGTCCAATTTTCCATAAATCAATTCATAACCACTGGGTTCATGTTTCATTTCATTTTCCATTCCTTATCTTATAATAGATAAACATACTAGTTGTATCAACATCTCGACAGATAAACATACGAGCTGTATCCACATTTCAACAGGTAAGCGTATTAGCTATATCAACACTTCCAAAGATAAGCATATGAGCTGTATCAACACTTCCATAGATAAGCATATAAGCTATATCAACACTTCCATAGATAAGCATATAAGCTATATCATTACGTTAACTGACAAGCATATGAGCTGTATCAGTGGAGTCCATCCCCTATCTCCTCCCAAGCAACATCCGGTTTAGAGGTCCATCCCCTATCTTCCTCTAAATCATGGAGTACATCCCCTATCGCCTCCCCCACACACACAACGTATATACACATAGGTCATATACTCAATCAATCAATACATAACGTTAATGTATTCTATCAACCGTCATACTCTATACTCATCCAATTGATTAGTTTTAGTTTACCTAATCATCATGCATTGTCTACAACAATCAAAACTACCATCCACCGGTAGCCCAAGCAATTATTTCTAAATAGATAATAAAAGCTCCAACAGATAAAATATCAATGTTTTCAATAGTGAGCAACTAATAAATCAAACTCCACCATTTTACAATATAATGAGTCAATTTCATTATTCCCAACTTAATTCCAATTACCAACACATTACCCCGATTAATTATACCAATTAATCTATTCAACAAGTTAGGGCTTTCTACCCCTTTTTCCAATATTAACCCAATGGTCCAAATACCAACAACCAACAACAATATCATCATTTTGTTACCAAAATACACAATTTTAGAATCAAAATAACAAAACCCTCTTTTACCATTTTGAACCCTAAGTCCCAAAATTACCCAACTTCATCACTTTATCAAAACAACCAAAAATCTATGTCAAAGACCATAAGAGTGAGTAGGAATCCCTACCTTAAGAGTTGACACCCAACGAAGAAGGAGATGAAAACAAAAATGCTCCAAATCACAAGTTTCCAGGATCAAAAGATAGCCCTCGACGATCAACAACTTTTTTGTAAAGGCCAAAGGTGAGCAAACGACTCATACTAGATCAATACCTAGAGAGAAGGCAAGGTTCTAAAGAGAGAGGCTCAACAATGGAGTTTTTGAAAAAGTAAGAGAGAGAAGAGATGTGAAAAAGTGATTTTAAAAAGTCAAAACACGGAGTCTTAAACCAGTCGCCGCGCTCGAGCATGGAAACCCCTGCTCGAGCATCACTCACAGGCCCCCGCTCGAGCATCCAATCTGCCGCTTGAGTGGCAAATACACAATTCCAGTACTTTTGCAAAACCAAGTCCCCGCTCGAGCGTTCAAGTCCCCGCTCGAGCGTAACACACAAACTCCCGCTCGAGCCTCCAAACCACCGCTCGAGCGTACAACACTACAGAGGAGATACTGCATGGTTAATTTTCCTGCTCGAGCGTCAAAACCCCCGCTCGAGCGGACAAGCTACAACAAAGGCCCCGCTCGAGTGCCAAAAGCTCCGCTCGAGCGGACAGGCCAAAATCTGGGCATCTAGTCTTGGTTCCTAAGCTCAATCAACCTGTTTCAAACCTGCCCATCACAACCCAAGACTCAAATACAAAGAGTAGAGGATTCAAAACAAGATATACACAACTACTAACTCCAAGGAACCTAAGTCTCGGATACAATAATTTAAAGAAAAAAGGGAGACCGGGATCGCTATAACCAACTTCTTAAAGGACTCCAAAATAATCCTAGTTTTGGAAGAAAATCAACTTCTTAGAGAAATCCAAAGTAATCCTAGTTTGACCCAACATGTGAATTTAAAAAATTACAACCTTGGGTTTGATCCATGGAATTTGACAACACAGAGTCCTAACAGTTTGTTGTTTACCTAGTTATGGTGCTTGTGGGTGTTGTGAGTTGTTGGAAGAAAAGGAACGGTTTGGCTGATTGGGTTAGTGTTTTGGGTATATTATTATCATGCAAAATTTTAAAGCGAATTAAGGAGCTAAAGTCATTGGATAAGAGTTCTACACAGAATCACAAATTTTAAAAATCAAGAAACCATATCAAATGAATGAATTTTGAACTGAAATTTTTACAGTAGATTAATTACATATTGAATTGCATATCTGAATTTTATCATAATTTTTGGGAGTCAAAATTCATATAAATTGATGCGTTCAAATCTGTCCAAAAAACTGGTTTTAAACAGTAACTTCGGGAGTGTTGTTCTCTTTGGGTATAAATCCAAAAATTTTCAAATCAGAGTCATTAGAACCGGTTACGAGTCTAGTTTCATACATTTTTGGCCTTGCATTTATTGCTCGTATGTACTAAGAGAACCATTAATTTCTTAAAAGTGCTGCAGAAAACAACATGTTTAAATATAATTAATTGTAGATAATTATTTTGATAAGCAAATCAAGTGAAACCATTTGGGTTTGAAACTTAGGATATATTAGTTGAGATCTGGAGGGTTTTAGAATTTTTCGAACAACGTAGAGTGGGTTTTTAATTTTCAACGTTAGCGAATAGATTGGAAAAACTAGTTTGAAATTATGTTTTATCTTAAAGTTACTTTTAATTAAGTTTCGATTTGAACCCATGTCTTGGGTGATTTTAGACCTTGAAGAACATGAACTTAGGTAATATTTAAGAGCAACAGTGAGTTGGTTTGAGCTATGTTAGTGCGCTTTAGTTTGGGGTTACTTAGTTCTTATTCTTTAGTATTTTTAAATTAGTAGTGACGTATAGTTTTCATATTTGGTTCACGGCACTAGTTGGACTTTCATACTCTATTCGAGGATTATATTATTTCGTTTTCAGATGAGTAGTTTCATGCTACATATTTTTATAAATGTTCCCCTACCCTGAACTGTTGGAAAATTAAATTGTTGTTTTAAGGATAAACTGTTTTGATAAATTATTAAATTATCAATGGAATCAAATTATTTCTGAAACATGTGTAAACTTGGCATACTGTAAACTATTTGTTTTGGTCTCATGTTTATAATGATGAACTACCATGTTTTGCAAAACTGATGTGTATTGATTATTGGTACCATATGTGTATTTAGTCTAGGGAAATTATTCCACTGTGTGTGGTGACTCTGGCTGCTAAGGAACATATCCGGGTTGGGCCGTGATGACTCTAGTGCTCAACGATTATAAAGAAAAGATCTAGGTTAAGCTAGGTGACCTTTAATCGGATCGTCTTTGAGAAAAGGCCCAGGTTGCCACCCTAAGGATGACTCTTAGTTCAGTATTGGATCCAATGGGGCTTATAGCCTTGAGAACTTTGTGGCATATTACTTGTTATTTTCTTGGTACCCACAAAATTATTGGTGTTCATGTTGTAATCTATTTTAAGTGGAAAATGTCATTTATCATGTTCTTGAGAGACATGAGTATTTTAACTATTGAACTATGGAACCTTCTTTTTGAAACAGATTCTCCTTACCAAACTATATGCCAATTTAGTTTCTGTGATATATATCTTATTTTGGAATTAATCCCTGTTTTCAAAATTGTATATACTATCCATGTTGCTACTCACTGAGCTATCAACTGACTTAGTTGTTTACCATTTCCAGGTGTTAGAAGGACTTAGAGTGAACTCATAGCGTAGTGGGGACTGATTTGCATGGACGTCTAGGACATTCATTTATTTTATTTTAGAGTGTTATGTGAAGTTTGTGCATATTTATTTATTTTTATTTTTATTGGGGTTCATTTAGGATTATTTTGATATATTGGCTGTTTCTATTGCATAAGTTTGGATGGTTTTGATAACGGTTGATTTTGCTATTTATAATTGTGGCATGTCACTGGATTGAGTTTTGGTTATTTATTATTGGACTATTGTTTAGTTGTTCAATGTGATTATGGATTCGTGTTTAGGCTTACGTGTGCCTTGGGCTAAGGCCCTGTGGGCCACGACCGGTCATGCCCGGATTTGGGGTGTGACAATAGCCCTAGATATAAACCCTAATATCCAATAATAAGATCTGGATCAGTAATCCTAGATTTGGACTGAAACGCATATTTATAGAAAGCAGGGACTGTGAAGCTCGCTCGAGCGAAGACTCTCTCGCTTGAGCGAGGAACCAAAAACGCATGTTTTCCAAAAGTGGCTTCGCTCGAGCCAAACTACCTGCGCTCGAGTGTACAATCATCCTTCTCAGGTTCTTTACAGACGCACTTAGCGAAGTGGCAATCTTGAAAGAATTATCTTTTGAAACTTCTCTGCAAGGCGCAATTGGGTTGGATTCGCATCTAAAAACTCATAGCCTCACTGAAATAAAAGTGCAAAAATAAGTACAACTGAAAGGAGTTTTGTCAAATGGGATTATCAAAAATAAAAACTTAACAATATTTTTTAACTTTATTCTCATTTTTTTTTCTTTTTAAAAAATCATAATATATCTTCTAAAGATGTTTAAGAGTAAAGTTACATTACAAATTATCTATTGCTATTTTATTAAATTGAATATAATTGAATATTACATGTGTGAGGCCAATTATACTTTTTAAAATGTTTAGGCTTTAAAATAAAAGATTCTAAATAATTCTTTCTTATTATTTTCTTACTGTTACTTAGAAAAGTATATATGTTTATTATCCAAATATCAATATTGTTGTTAATTATTGTTACTTTAGAAATTGATAATTTGTCTATTTGGTTATTATCTTTATTAAAATAATAAAAAAAAGAATGGTTGATAAGAAATATCTAAAAAAAAAAAAGGTAAGATGGTGATCTTACATAGGAACTTTTGTTAACTTCTTACCTATTAAACTACGTGATTATTATTTAAAATAACATTTTCATTGATTTAAGTCTAAATATTTCATATTCATAAGATATATGTAACATCTAAGTATGTAGATATATGTTTTTAAGTAGTTTAGAAAAAGTGACCAAATCTTTACGATTCACGATTCGATTCGATTCACAATACGAATCCCGATTTGACAACTATTATTTTGGTCATGAATCTGACATGATGTGTTAATATGCCTGGGTTTCTGATTTCAGAAACCTGATATATAGTAACGTTTTGATTTCATTTGTCATCTTCTATAAAATTCTTTTATTTTTCTTTAGCTGCATATAATCCTGCCATGCATATTTAATAGGAATTTTCCACTTCTTCATTATGGTTGATAATAGTGAGCTGTTTGTATTATGAAGGTTCATTATTGGTTTCTTCCTTGCTGCTATCCCCTGGTATGTTGGGGCAATCATTCTACTTTGTGTTAGATCAGTTGATCACAGGGAGAAACAAGGATATATTGCATGCACGGTTGTGGTAAGTAGTTCTTTTCTGTCATTTTTAGTTTAATTTGCAGTCTCAGGACAGTGTTTCCTATTTTTTCAGTCATTGATTTTACTTGGTTTAATTCTTAGTCACAAAGTTAGCATCGTTGCTTTGGTAGTTATGGTACTTCCTTCCACATACACCGTCCAAGCAGGTCCAAACAGGCCTAGGATGGAAAAAACAGCTTGTTCAAGTGTTGTTTAGTTGTTAGTTTATTAACTTATGATCCTTCCCTAAGTAAAACTCAAATGGAAAAGGGGCTTGTAAGAACAAATGGAACGTTTGGAACTAGCAGTTATATTTTGTAATGGCTTGTGGACACTAGCATGGTTGTCTCCAATATGAAGACCACAAGATTGTCTTCAGTGAACTGGTCCAAATTTACAGGCTGAAAGATTAACAACATGACGAGTGCTGAATAAGTGGCAGTGACAAATATACAGATGATTTGAGCTTGGTTGCTAATGAGAGAGCTGGAATGAAATTCATTGTGTTGTTATGGAGTCCTTGCTTTTACATATGCCGGACCTATTTTATGTTAGGGAAAATTCTATCAGTGGTCCTTATAATTTGTCTCATGTGTTAATTTGATCTTTGCAGTTCAAATTGTATCAATTTTACCCTTTAATTTTTCTCATTTATCAATTTAGTCTAATTGATAACATCTATTAAAAAATTGAGAAGAAATCAATGGCAAAAAGGTATATTCAAAAGGAAATGGACCTTTTTGAAAATCCTACGTGATTCGTGATTAGATCAAGATTAACTTATTCCAAATCCCAACAATTCAAAACACTCAACCTAAAATCATCAAGCACTTACGAGAGTGATTTTAGTTTGTTTGTTTTTAAGAATAAACAATAAATCGACACAAACGATTTTTTACGTGGAAAAACCACAATTGAAGAACCTTCAATTGTAATCAAAAACCACGGGCGAACTGCCACTAATCAATCCACTACTGAAGAACTAAAAGATTACAAAGATACCATACAAATTACCCAACCCAGTCAATTTGTCTCTGAATCTTCTGTAACTTTTTCACCACGCCTTCGTCACGGAACTGATCCTGAAGTTGATTCCACACCACAACTTCACTTGTCGAATTAACGACTACGTAAAGAATCAAACACCTTTTGAAACTTTACGTGTTGACTTTCGGATTTCACCGAAGAGAACTCTCTTGAATATGTAGTATCAACCTCTTTGATGTATGAATCTCAACTCATAAGTTTAGAACTCTCTTAAGAACATCAAAGAAAACTCACAAAACCTTAGAAGAAAACTTCAAACCAAACTCTAGAACTCTTGAATTAGATCTAAGAAAAGTTAGATTAGTTTTAGGAGAAAACCATCTACTTATAGAAAACCAAAAAAAATCCCAGTTCTGAAAGAAACCTATCACTTGAAGAAATCCGGATTCTGAAGTTCGCGATCTCCGCTGGAGCGCTCCACCGTCCGCTCGAGCGGCCTGAACAAAATATGTGCGTGATTAAGCTGAGATGCGCTCGAGCGCTGAACAGTCCGCTCGAGCGTGAATTCACACCCTTCAGTACTTCTACAGCCCTGTCAAAATACTGAGTTCCACCAATCTCCGCTCGAGCGCACATGACCCCGCTCGAGCGGGAAGAACAAAAACACAAAAAAATTACAATTTTAACAACACAAAGTTTTGTCTCCGGATTTGACAATAAAGGGACCTAACACTTTTCAAATTGGACATCAACCCTTCAATCATTTTGAGAAGAGTGAATAAATGATGTTGTCCCTTGATTTCAATCAAATTTCAAGAAGGGCATTATCAATTGGATTAGGCCCTGTTTGGTAGAGCTGTGGGAAAGTGCTTATAACTTATGCCTAAACAGCTTATAGCTTATAACTATGAACATAAGCTGATTTCTGACTTATAAATTAAGCATCTCCTGCCCCACTCAAAGAATAAGCTGATTTCTAACTTCCAAAAGGCTATAAGCTATAAGCTATAAGCTATAAGCTAAACCAAACACATCAAAATAACTTAAATTAAGCTAAAAGCTGAAATAAGCAGCTTTTAAGCTGCACCAAACAGGGCTAATATTGACAATGTGAAAAATTGAAAGGTAAAATTGATGCAATTAATACTACAATGATCAAATTGACACGAAACAAACTACAAGGATTATGAGTGTAATTTGGCCTTTATGTTATTATATAACTCACGTGGTGGAGATTCTGTATTGTTGGAGAAATTTAGGTTGTGTTTGGTATAGTTCTGGAATCTTAATTCCAGAGTTATTTTCAACACATTGTTTGATTTAAGCTTTTCAAAATTGATTCCAAGTCACATTTCAAAACTTATTTGAAAATCTATTTAGCAGCACAGTGAGTTTTTGAGTTTTAAATTTTGAAAAGAGTGATTTGGTTTGCCCAGATGCTCGGCCGGTTGATCGGAACTTCCTTTTTTTTTTTTTTTTTTTTAAATGGCACCTGTTATTTGGGGAAAAAATGTTAATTTCTTTTCGATTTTTTTAAACAAAAATAATATATATTTTTTATATTTTAAATCAAAAATATTTTTTAAAAAATAATTTGAACCAAATATACAATAAAAGTGATTTTAAATCAGTAATTGAATATTTATTTTGAAAAAAAATTATTTCTTTTGGAATATTTTCAATTAAAAAATTGATTAATGTTATTTTTTGTTAATAATTATTTTTTTAATTGGATTTTAAAAAGAGTTTGGTTATGAAAGTTGATTAGAATTTTCAATAGAGTTTTGA
This sequence comes from Camellia lanceoleosa, assembly GCA_025200525.1. Lineage (NCBI taxonomy): Eukaryota > Viridiplantae > Streptophyta > Magnoliopsida > Ericales > Theaceae > Camellia > Camellia lanceoleosa. The sequence continues at coordinate 38,830,624 of CM045762.1, forward strand.
GTAGTGTGTTTGGTTATGAGTTATAATAATTTGAATTAAGTTTTGAAAAATCTTTTGAAAACTTATAACTAAACAAATTTTCTTATTTCACATGTCACATCAAACATTCAACACTCAACTCAAAACTCAATGTAAAAACTATTTTCAAAATTCATAACCAAACAAATTTTCTACACTCAAATCATAATTCCAAAACTCACAAACTCAAATTACAATTTTATTTTCAAATTATATTTAGATAACTTTACCAAATGTTACCTTAGTTTTTTTAATATTCTTCACCCCCTTGCTTTTAGTTGAAATTTTAGTTGAACTCTTTTTATATTTCTTGTCTTTGTGTCATTTTTGTGTGATTTTTATTGTCCTTTTTATTGATCTTTGAGGACTTCTTATCCTCCTTTGTACTCTTTTGCTTTTTACTCAATAAAATTACTTTGTTGTTGATCAAAAAAATAAAATAAAATAGTCTTTACCCCCCTTGCACAGCTATGATTCAGTGATGTTGCTTATTATGTGCAGGCTGTTATTGCTACCATTGCAGTCATCTTTGGCGCTACGAGCGATGACATTGACTGGTAATCTTCAGCTGAACAGTTGTACAGGTTGTGATGGGTGTGAAGCTATTGGGGTTTATAACATTAATCACTGCTATAATTTTTTTAATTTTAAAAATTGAATCAATTGTACTATGATTTGTAACAACATTATGTTTTACGAGTGCTTTTATTAATTTGAATAAGAACCATGTGCTCAATTGTATGTTGCAGATTTATTTGAGTATTTGCAGGATTGCTATTTATGTCTACACTGTAATGTTGCGGATTTATCTAATATTTAGTATTTGCATCTTAGAACTCAAGAACATAGACAAGTTTTTATTTTTATTTATCTGGTTGTTGACAAAACGGAAAGAAATGAAAAAGCAGAAATCTGGAAATTTCTTTAATGCTATGTTTTGGATTAGATTTGTGAAGGGAAAAAGAAAATGAGAAGAAAGCTGTAACGCCCTCAAAATTAAACCCATTAAACATAAAACAAGGCATGCATTATTAAAAGAAAAACATTATATTATTTAAATCATCAGAGTATTTTGAAATAAAACATCAAAATAAGTGCCCTACGGGCTTACATCTTGCCAAGCCAGCACTTGGACACAATTTCATGAGTTCTAACTCAAAACAAATAAAGCCCTAGGCTTGAATGTTTACATAAATCAAATAAAATAACTAAAAACAATTAAAACAAGTCTTCAAGTCCAAATCCTCACAAGCTAAGTCTTTGGAGGTAGTGAACCACCTGAACCTGAAAATAAAGTTCCCATATAGGGTGAGCCACAGCCCAGTAGAGAAATACTAAACCAAGCATAAGAATTAACTAAAGCAGTAGTACCCGATACATGGTTAACACAAGATAATCAATCTACAGTTTATTGACACGAATGCCTACATTGTCTACGACACATGGTCTATGACACCTTTTACTTTCCATTTACACAGACATGGCTCAGAACCTGGCCAAACAACTCAACGAGGATAACAAATTAGGTTAAACCTTTCTTATAACATAATAAACACACACGCTGGTGTTACATCAATCTCAATCAACTTCACTTCCATACTTCCCAACTGATACACATGGTGGTGATGTATCATATCAACAACAAATAGAAATATTTCTATTATCAATAAGCACACACATATGTCATGCTACTGGAGTCCATCCCCTATCTCCTCCCAACAAGTCCGGTTTAGAGGTCCATCCCCTATCTTCCCCTAAACCGTGGAGTTCATCCCCTATCTCCTCCAAAACCAAATGCATATGCAACATAATCAATACTTGCCATATACAACACATAATCAATACACGAATGTTCTGTATTAACTCAACAGTCAAATAAATGACTCAATTTCAGTTATACCTAAGCCGCATGCAAGGTCTACAACAATCAATGGCTATCCTCCACCGATAGCCCAAAACAATTATTTCTAAACAAGAAATAAATATAACAACACAAATAATCTCAATTTCACAGATGAGTGATTAAATATCCAACTACATCAATTTATCTCATAATTCCCCAATTTCATGGATTAAACCCAATGTCACAATCTTCCCTTAAATTAATTATATAAATTAATCTATGACAAACCCTAAGGTTTCTCCCAAAATTACCAAACTACCCCACATACCAAAATACCACCACTTAGGATTAAAACGTATAAATGGAGTAGGAAATCCCTACCTCGAAGCAAAGAACCCAAAAGAAGAAGACGAAGATGATAGCCCAAATTCCAAAGTGCTCCAAATTCAAGTTTGTTCAGATTAAATGAAAGCCCTCACTCTCCTCTATCTTTTTTGTAAAGCAACTAGGGTAAAAACACACCCTAACTAGATCAATCCTAGGAGAGAAGGTGTTTAGAGAAGAAGAGAACTCGGAATTAGGGTTTGGGATCAAAAGAGGATGAAAATCGCTTAAAAATCCCATTGTGTTTATATCGATGGGCTCGCTCGGCGAGGACACAGTCGCCGGCGACCAAACACAAGCCCGACCTCGCTCGGCGAAGAGAAGCTCGCCGAGCCAAAGACAAACCAGCTCGTTCGAGCGAAGGAAAGCTCGCTCGAGCCAAGATACACCGCTTCGTCTCGTCTAGGTATCGACGCTAACGCCGCTCGAGCCAAGAAAGGCCCGCTCGAGCGAAGAACCAAAGATAAAGACCTCGCTCGAGCGAAGAGAAGCTCGCTCGAGCGACCAAGCCAAAAACTGAACATCACCACTTGGTTTCTAAACCCAACCAATCTGTAATCAACCTGTCCAACAAATCCCATAACTTACAACTGAAGAAATAAAGGACAACATCAACAACAATATGGCAACGGAATCCACGGAACATAAGTCCGGATACAATAATCAAATGGGAAAAGACCGGGGTCGCTATAAAAGCTCTGCCACTCCTGTAGAAACTTTCGAGGGGTATTAGCATATGAGAGAAGCAATGAACACCACTTGTGATGCAATACTTGACTGATGAGCTTGATGACTTCAAGATTTTCAAGATTGGCAAGGTTCCATGATGACAGAGCAAACATGAAGTCCCCAGCAAGCACTGCCACTCTTGTACAAAAGAGTTGCTGAACGGCTTCTTTTCTTGCATATAGTCTACTTACTCATTTTAATGGTTGAGATTCTTGAAACTGGACAGAGATGTCGATGTCACATAAATTTTTGCAAAAAGTAACATAAAATGATCATCTAAAGATAATAAAAGCATAATATAACACTAATTTTTATAAATTTAAATTGTTTTGTTTTGTTATCGTATCTGAATTTATTTTGTTCAAATTTATAATTCACTTCACACATATTTATTCGATAGACACATGTGTCCTTCAAGTATCGTGGTCTTAAAAAACAAATTTAACACATTTTGATGAGTGTCAGACATGTTAAAACCTTTCTTAAAAATGTTTGTCAGAGATAGGCACATGACTTGCTTAGAAATGTTTGTAGTTTTGAGGTGCTATATAATTAGTTGTGATGTGTCAAATCAAGTAGGTAATTAAAACCTTGCTTTGACATAGTAATTAATTTTCTAATGTTTTTTTGCTTGTTCTTGATTCATTATAAACTAGTTTAGTAGTTGGATCAAATGATTTGGATCTTGTTGAAGGACAATTCATTTAATCTATCTTCTCTTATTCATTTATTGGGGGCGTCTCATAGAAACCAGGATATATTGCATGCACGGTTGCAGTGAGTAGTTCTTTTCTGTCATTTTTAGTTTAATTTGCAATCTCAGGACAGTGTTTCCTATTTTTTCAGTCATTGATTTTACATACGGTTGCAGTGAGTAGTTCTTTTCTTCATTTTTTCAGTCATTTTAGTTATGTTACTTCCTTCCACATACATCGGCCAAACAGGCCTAGGATGGAAAAAACGGCTTGTGCAAGTGTTGTTTATATGTTAGTATATTAACTTATGATCCTTCCATAAGTAAAACTCTAGAATGGAAAAGGGGTTTGTAAGAACAAATAGAATAGAACTAGCAGTTATATTTTGTAATGGGTTGTGGACGCTAGCATGGTTGTCTCTAGTATGAAGAACCACAAGATCGTCTTCAGCGAACTGGTCCAAATTTGCAAGTTGAAAGATTGAAAGCATGATGACTGCTGAATAAGCGGCACCGACAGGGAAAGTCTATAGTACATTTTGTTTAAAAAATGTACGGTACATAGAAAATCAATGGCTCAGATTGAGCCACATCATTAAAAGTGACCTGGTAAACAAGTCACTTTTTATAGTTATGAGCCGAAATCATATTTGTTCATAACTAGAATCAAATTAATCATAACTTAGTTATGAGCTCTCATCACATATCTCATAACCACATCTCATAACCAGCACCATTTTGTTGATAACCAATATCACATATTTCATAACTATAATCACATATCTCATAACTACATCTCATAACCAATATCATTTAGCTCATAATCACACCTCTTTGATCATAACCAATATCCCATATCTCATAACTACTACTCATATAGCTCATAACCACATCTTATAACCAATCCCCCTTTGACTCATAACCAACATTACATATCTCATAATCAACGCCCTTTTGCTCATAACCATATCATTTTGATCATAACCAATATCACATATCTTATAACTAATAATCACATATCTCATAACCAAACACCTTTTTGACTCATAACTAACCACTTTGCTCATAACCAAAATTACATATCTCATAATCAACAATCATATATCTCATAACCATTACCCACATATCTCATAACCAACACTCTTTGGCTCATAACTAACATCACATATATCATAACCACTAATCACATATCTCATAACACCCTTTGGCTCATAGTCACACCACTTTGATCATAATTAACATTACATATCTCATAACCATTAGTCATATATCTCATAATCAATACTCTTTGGCTCATAACCATACCACTTTACTTATAACCACTAATTACATATCTCATAACCAACATTCTTTGGCTCATAACCACACCACTTTACTCATAACCACTAATCACATATCTCATAACCAACATTCTTTGGCTCATAACCACACCACTTTACTCATAACCACTAAACACATATCTCATAACCACATCTCATAACCAATACCTTTTGGCTCGTAACCATACCATTTTGATCATAACCACCATCACATATCTCATAACCACATCTTATAACTAACATCATTTTCACCCATAACCCCTAACTTTGATCATAACCAACTCAAAACCACTGACCACATATCTCATAACCAAGTTTGATCACATATCTCTATTTTAGATTTATTTTAGTCATAGTATCTACTAAATACAATAAAAAGGGTAATATACAAACAATATACATTTTAAAATATCTATATACACATAGACATACATATAAATAATTTGACTAAATTTTAATAAAAAATGTGTTGAAAAAATTTATCTACGATGTGATTTTATTTATTTATACTAAATCATTGTGCTCTTAAATTTTTTTCCGAACTTTTCCTCTTTTATTTCCCCGTTCTATTTTCTTTCCCTCGATTTGTCCTAGTTGTACCTCAGCTCTCTCTATTTCTTACTTAAACTCCTTTATTTCGCTCAAATTATCAAATGACCAACATTGATAGTTCTTTCTCGCTAGATTTTTACTCTTTCAATGTCAATCGTCTCTCTCTACTCCTGTGTCTCTGTACAAGATCCTTGAGCTCGTCATTGCTCTCTCTGTCCACTTCAACTATATTGATGGTGATATTTCTATATTTACTAAATGCATCTATCTTGAAACTCTAGTTCCTTCACATTAATGCCATGCATACACAAACCTTTGGCCCAAGTATTGATTCAAAAGGTTTTGTTGTTTTCAATTTGTACACACATATGTGTTCTATAACTATTGGAAAATGATTTTGGGTATATATAACTAGTGGTGTGTGGTCGCTCGATGGGTGTGTAATAAAAATAAAAATTTTGATTGGAATATAATTTTAATTTCTTGCAGGACACATGTTAGTTACAAGTGATAATTATGCGAGGTTATTTTGGATAAATAAAAAAATTGTGACATTACACTAGGGGTGGCCATCGGCTCAATGGCCCGCTCAACCCAGGCCAATATTTTTTGGATTTGAAAAAATTATTTTGCCTATAGTACTGGGCTGGGTTGAAATTTTGCACCCATTTAATATTCGAGTAAAGCTGCAGATAGAGTTACAACCAAGTTCATTTATTTATATAAATAGTAATTATAATTTTATAACATTTTAATTATAAGACAAAGTAAAAATTTATATAAGACAAAAAAAAAAAAACATATATATACTTCTTTGTATGAATTAAATTAAAACACTTGTTAAAAATCATTTTCATTTTACCATTTAATTTTATTAACATTCTGAATTCAATGATATATAAAAAGATTTAAATAATTTAATACACATTCAAGAAAATAATAGTTTATATTTATTGGATTAAGTGACCAGACTTGGAATTTGAACTTTTTTAGGATTAGGTTTGAGATGGTTAGATTAGTCTCGATGTCAGATTGAGTTTGGGATGACACATATCCTAACTATTCCCAACTATTCCTCTTTTTCTTTTGATATAACATTTCTCTTTTCACCTATTTTTCATCTTCCTGTCTCTCTATCTCTTCTCTTTCTCTCTCACACTCATCACTTTTCTTTCTCTATTTGTCTGTCTGTCTGTCTCTGTGTGTGTATATGTGTGTGTGTGTCTTTCGCTCATCTGTCTTCTCTCTATCTCTCTCTCTCTCTCTCTCTCTCTCATCTCTCTTCCCTCTATCTCTCTTATCTCTTTTCTCTCTCTGTCTCTCTCGTTCATCTCTTTATCTCTATCTCTCTGTCTCTCTTACTCATCTATCTTCTCGCTCATCTCTCTTCTCTATTTGTCTCTCTCGATCATCTCTCTTCTCTCTCTATCTCTATATCTTTCTATATCTCTCTCGTTTATCTCTTTTTTCTATCTTTTTCTCTTTTTTTGTCTATCTCTCGCTTATCTTTTGTTTCTCTCTCTTTTTCTTTCTCTCTCTATCTCTCACTCATCACTCTTCTCTCTCTCTCTCTATCTGCCTATCTATTTGTCTTTTTGTCTCTCTCTCCCTTATTGTGTTCGCTTTGTTCACTCTTCACCTCCTCTCTTTTCTATTTACCGAGCTCCCTCTCGATTTATTAAGACACTATAAGAAAATGCACTTTTAGTGACCTTTTTGTCTCTCTCTCACTCATCACTCTGTCTCTTTATCTCTCTATCTCTCTTCTCTATCTGTCTCTCACTCATCTCTCTCACACCACTCATCTCCTCTACTATTTTCACCACTACTACAAATGTCATTCCACTACCACTACTACTACCACTGTTGCCACTCCACCTCTACGACTATCATTACTACTACCATCGCCACCACTTCACTACCACCACTGCTACTACCATTACCTCTCTTCCACCGCTGCTACTCTATCTCTTCTACCACTACCACGACTTCACCACTAATCTCCTTCGCCATCACCACCACCACCACCACTTTCACCACTACTACCGCTCCCTCTCCTCTACCAAAAAAAAATTAGTCCCTGATTCTTAGTAACAAAAAAAAAAAAGGGTCGCAGAAAAATATTTTTCATTGATCACAAAAAATTTATTTTATTTTAATGAAAAATATTTTTCATTAAAATATTACCCCTACTTCTACCAAATTAAAAAAAATAATAAATTTTTATTCATTAAAATAAAAATAAAACGAATAAATTTTCAATTTTAGTAACTAAAAAAAATAAAAAAGTTCATTAACTATAAAAAAAAAATTATTTTAACAAAAAATAATTTTTTTTTTTTTTAAAAAAGAGCCGTTTTGTGTTGTTTAAATATTTATTTGTGATGGAAACCCAAAAAAAAAAAAAAATCTCGCTCAATTCCCCCCCCCTTTTTTCCATTCCCGCTCGGGTTCCCCCCTCTCAAATCCCTTGAACTAAAATCCCCTATCCTAAAAACCAAAAATCCCCTTCAACCAAAAATCCCTATCTCTTCTTACAGCTCTCTCTCTCTCTCTCTCTCTCTGGTGAGCAGTGGCAGACAACGGCGAGCGACAAACGACGGCATCGAGCAGCCTCCTCACCTTCCAAGTTCGTACAAAACGTCGCGGTTTCATCCTAGTATGAGCAAGAAGAGGACCTATTGAGTGATGCAGAGGAACCCAGTTTCTCTCCTGCTTTCAAACTCTTCGTTGGAAACTTACCTTTCAATGTCGATAGTGCTACTCTTGCTGGGTTGTTTGAACGAGCTGGAAATGTGGAGATGGTTGAGGTATGAATTTACATTTTCGTCTATCTATGAAACATATATGTATATATATATATATGGGTTTAGGGTTTAGTGAGATTTTAATTTTCTAGATAATGTTTTGTTTGATGTAAAATTTATGTTATTTGGTGTGAAGGGTTATTTTCATTTTCACATTTATTTATTTATTCTTGTGAACGTTTGTTAATTTTCAAGTTTTGCTTGTGAAAATTCTTTGACTGAAATATGAATTTTTGTGGGGTTCAGAATTGAGTTCAAATTTTATTCTTTGGGTTTGGTTTGTTACAAATCCATGAAATAGATATGGGTTTTTATTTTTTGTATAATTGTAAAAAGGTTTATAGAGATTTTAGTTTTGTAGATAATGTTTTGTTTGATGCAAAATTCAAATTATTGGTGTGAAGGTTTTTTTTTTGGCCCATTGTGAACTTCGGTATGTAGAGTTATTCACCAGAGGACAACCAGTTTGATCTTTGCCAATTTCTATACAATGCGAGATGGCCGTATCAATTTTGAAAGATTGATGAAATTGTATGCAAGTTTGATGGTGAAAAAACTGCTCTTACAAAATCAACTGACCAGGAAAAAGTGGGTGTTACATCTGTTGGTGGTATGGGAGTTGTGGCAACAGGCTTAGGTGATCCAAAAGCTAGACTTTGGTTCGAGTTGATGGCTGCACGTTCACAGTTGAATTCTTTACGTGCAAATGAATTGTCTATTCACCTTATGCAGTGTTTGTTTTATTTTAGTTTTTACACAATTAAGAGGAAGAGAATAGGAAGGGAAACCACTTCATGCAGAGAAACTTTTGACTTCCCTCAATTTCCATTGTAATTCATCCATTTTTAACAGAATAATGTCATCTATGATTTTTAGTAATAAATATTATTGAAGAACTTTGTTCCTGTGAATTTTTGTTCACGGACATTTTTGCAAATTCAAGAGTCTTTTTATATATCATTGATCACTAATAGAGTCTGTTCATTACAGTTTTGAAGCCACAAGAACACGGGTAAAGGTGTTGGCAGATGAAATTGGCTCATGGCATCTTGATGTTAACATAGATGGTGTTGTTTCTGCTGTGCTCTCTCTGTTTCAAACACTTACAGGGAAGCGACCGTGTTATAAGGTAAAAGGGGTAAAAATATTGTTAATGTTTTCAAATTTTACCTAATTTGTTTTCTCATATGATGCATTGGATTGTAGGTTTTGACTAGAATCTAGGCATTAGTATGTATCTACTATCTATCTTTTCTAATAAATTTAAGATTAGTTCTATTTCCCATTTTGTTGATAAGGATTGAATGCATTGCAAACAGGGAAGCGACCTCGTTATAAGGTAAAAGGGGTAAAAATATTGTTAATGTTTTCAAATTGTACCTAATTTGTTTTCTCATACGATGCACTAGATTGTAGATTTTGACTAGAATCTAGGTATTGGCATGTATCTACTATCTATCTTTTCTAATAAATTTAAGATTAGTTCTATTTCTCGTTTTGTTGATGAGGAGCGAATGCATTGTAATTCAATGGCCAACTGGGTGCGACCAGTATCATATTGATCAGAATGATAGCTTTTTGAGTAAATGTTTTGAGCTGATTGTGTTTCCACAGGTAGATGGGGGATCAAACATTGAAAACTTGGGGTTGTAAAACATTCAAGCTCAAATAAGAATGGTGCCAGGATTTATGTTGGCATCCCTCATGCCTTGGGTTCATAACAAGCCAGGTTTTTATCTGGTACTAGGTAGCTCCAATGTGGATGAAGGATTGCGTGGTTACCTAACAAAGGTATTTGATATAGCAGATTTTTGGTTCTTGAGCAAACTACCTTTTGTATTGCTAACCTTGATTACACCAGTTATTTAATGTATAAAAAAGAATAGTTTATATATGACTCCATGCAGTTGGCTTACATATGGGAATACTTTGGGGATATTCTTCAATGGTTTACTCAATTCTTTTTTCCATTATGTTTGTTTAACTCATAATGGGTGTCGATAAATAACTTGGTTTTATGTTTTTCCACTGTATCTGGTTCCATCTTTTTTTCGTTAGTAGCATTTATCTATAATTTACTCGTTTTCCTTATGAGAACTGCATTATTATTATTATTTACTTTTTTTTTTTGTTCAATATGATTGCAGTTCAGCAGATATAACAATTGGAAGTATTAGTAAGCATGATCTTTGTAGATTTTTGCGATGGGCTGCCACCCATCTTGGATATGCATTTTTAGCAGAAATTGAAGCTGCTCCCCCCACTGCTAAATTGGAGCCTATACGGTCCAACTACAGCCAGGTATTGAATTAAGCACATTTCTATATTCTTGTCCTTCATATTTTGTTCTTCTTGTATGTGTATTTCTTCTGTTGTCAAATTTTATTTCATTAATGCATTGTTGTTCTTGATGTTGACGGCATGCAAAGCTTCTTTCAAGTTTACATTTTTGTTGGTTATCATCTGGAATCAAAAGAAGTTCCTAGAGTTATGTAGGTCAAAATCTGAGCTACATTTATTTTTATTTTTTTTGGGTGTGGAACAGCTGGGTGAAATGGACATGGGACGGACATATGAGAAACTTTCAGTCTACTGAAGGTTGTGAAAGATTTTCCACTGCGGTCCTGTATCCATGTTCCAAGTTTCTTTTAAATTTCCTAATACTTAAGTAATATCTCAAAATAGAAAGCATCATTATTTATAAGCTTCCATATATGAAATCATTCGAAGGATATATTTAGGTTATGTATGCATGAGTTTGACATATCAATGTATGTCGTAAATATAAGTTTGACATTAAAAAATATAAATATTAGAAAAATTCGTTGTAAATAGAAGTCTTGGTATATCTCAAGCGTGAAACTTTTTGACATTCAACTTTCAGAAGATTAAGTGAGCTTGTTTCATTATGCATGATTAAATATATAAGGTTGTTGGCTTTAAATTTGTTCATATTTTTTTTATTTGTTACGATTTCATTCTTCTTTTAGAATCTCTGCTATAAATGGGGTGCAAAACTGACTCCATCAGAGGTGGCTGATAAAGTGAAGCACTATGACAAGATAAGTGGAATAAGTCGAGGGTTTGGCTTCGTGAAGAGGAGGTTGTTTTTTTGTCCTTTTAAATTTTTTTTTTTAAATAATCTTTAGCATGATGTTCACATTTTGATTTGGGTTTAATTTGATTTGATTGTAAAAGTAAGCAAAGCAGGGCCTCTGGTTGAGTATATGAGCGTAGAATTGCCACGAGTGATCTTGTGGATGGGGATAGTAGTCAGGTAATATTGCAATCAATTCACTCTTCATGTTTGATTATAAGTTTCAAAGGAAAAGCTAGTAGTTTGTATGTCTCTTCTGAATTTTCTCCAACCTAGAAGGTTAAGTTTCTCATATTCGATCGGAATTTTAGGTGAAGTAGCTGTGTATCAATTAGTTATCATGAGCATACCACTACCTTTTGGTGTACCATTTTGGATTTATAATTTATAAACATTAATTTGTTAATTGTTGTGGATTTAACACAACTATATTATTTGAAAATAATTAATGGATGTTAAGGCGTTCATTATTAGGTACAAATTCCTTTGTCATTAATTATGTTTGCTAGGAAAATATTATGTTTTAAGAATCACTCAAATTGATTATTAGCAAAAATATTGAATTTTATGGACATTGATATATTGAAATATATAGTTTGGAAATTGTTCTTCTGTATTATTGACAATGCAATTGATCTATTGATGAATATTGAAATTAGGGGCTTATTTTTTGAAATCTTATATCTAAATATTCAAAATGTATATGAATCTCATACATAAACTTTTGTCAAGTATTTGGGATATTTATCTAGTCGAAGCCATTGTAGCACAGTAATTAATTTATTTGAGATGTTCGCAGGTAATGTGGTTTGTATTGAACCACAATTGAGTTGTTGCATTTAGTTGTTAGATCCTTTCTTGATCTCTGGTCACTCTACTCTCAATCTCTCTCATTTTGAATCGCTATTTTTTTTTTTTTTTTTGAGGGATAGAACAACAAAAAAAAGTTTGGTTTGTGGAGTTATGAATTTGTTTTGGTCTTTTTGTTTTGTTTAAATATGGGACAATAGTGTTTCAACCATTAATGCTCTTGGTGGTCTCCTGAGCTATGTTTAATTTGATTGTGTTCTTTGATGTCATCATAAAGTTGGACTCTGCTTATTAGGGTCTCTATTACAAAGAGAGGAGTTGCTTGCTATAAATAACTGTATTAATGAAGATGAAATTTGTTTGTCTTTAATAGGTTTGAATGTGTTCAATTTATGTGGAATGTAGGTCTTTGAATTAAGGGTCATAACTTTGTTTTGTCCTTTATTTTTATTTTTTTGGTTTTGTTTATTTGTTTTTGTTTTTGTTTTTTTTTTTTTGTTTTTGTTTTTTTTTTTTTATATCTAATGCATATCTTTGAATTATATTTTCAGAAGCAAACAAGAAAAATGGGAGGTAGCCATCATGTATGTCACTACTAAAAGTCTATATTAGTTATTGAAGTTACATGGAATGTTCATTGAAAGTCTTCATAATAATAATAATAATAATAAAGAAAAGAGTGGAGAGTTGGTGGTTCTCTTCCCGTCTCTATTAAATCAAAGATCAAATTTGTTTTTGTTTAATTGGTTTGAATGGATTCAAATTTTGTGGAATTCAAAAGTGAATCAAATTGATTTGGAAAGTTATTTGACCAGTCTATTTTTGATTAAGTGCTTTAATCACTCTCATTCTTCTACAACATATTCAATGTTCAGGTTGGGCATGACAAGCAAGGATTGCTGATAGGTTTGCAACTATTAGGCTGTCCATGGGGGTGAAACTTCAATTTTGCTCTTGGTTGTTGTAGTAGAGGTTTATATTACTATTTCACCCACAAAAGGAAAATGTGGCGGGTATGATTTCTATATTACTGATACCATCATGCTACTAGCACTGCATATGTTCTCTATTTATAATATGCAAATAAAGTTCTAATTTACAATGATCTTTGTCATTTTCAAGATCTACACGCCGAGACTAAAAGAAGTCTATCTCATTTTATGGCATTTTAAAAGGTGTCTCTGTATCTTCGTGAGTACTTAGAGATCTTGATGGGTGATTCTATGGATTTTTTAGTTGTGTGCTATTTTATTCACAATGTCCACAAATATATTACTAGCGAATGAATTGCATTTTTTCATTCTTATTTTCTGTTAGTTATTCTTGAATTTTATTGCTTTAACCTAGGTATAATTTTGGGTTTTTAAATTTTTTTTGTAAATGCATACGGTTGTTATGAAAGAGGATGAAAGAGAGATACTAGATCCACTGTCCGTGGTGGAACCAAGAGGTAGACACTCGAAAAACAAAATTTGTGTTGCTTTGTTATATAGATTTTGTCACAAGGATGTAGACAACATTTAGGATTAATTTTAATTGTTTTGAGTTCTTGCTGTTTGTAAATTATAGCTCTTGAGGATTAAATTTAATTGTTTTTCAATAGAGCACATGGATGTAGGCTCTCACCAAAGAATTCCCTACTAATGTGCCAGCACAAATTTGATCCTGCAAGAAAATAGTTAGGAACACTCTTATAAAATTTCACATCACTCAACTCTTAACTTTTGTTTAATTGGTTGTTGAGTTTTTGAATATGGGTTAAATTTATCTAGCGAATATTGCTCCAATAGTGTACTAACATGCCATCTCAACTTAATGTTTCTAGGATGATTTCTTACCAAGAATGTCAACCCCTTAGAACATATATTTAAATTGCTCTTCAGGTGAGTTGTGTTCCTTTTATATGATGACTTTGAGAAGCCTTTGAATGTTTGTTTTAATTTTACTATTGTCTCTTTAACTTGGCCCTAATTCATTGCCCTTAATTCTTTGGACACAGTTAGAGATTTAGACAAAAACATGTGAGAAAAAAGGCGAAAATGGGCTGTTTGGGGGGTGAAAATTGGAAACAGCCCTGAGATCACCACGGTTACCTCAGCCTAGATTAAACAAACTTGTGAGAGCAAGTGACGTGTCACTAGGAAGCACGGTTAGAGAATTAGAGACAAAAATGTGAGGAAAAAATATGAAAAGTATCATTTTAATTTTCACCTTTACTTTCTTGTTCATGTTACCTAGCTACTTCCCATAGATCTTTTTCTTTTTTTGTCCAATTTTACAATCATTTGATGTGCAAATATTTTCATAAAAACATTACCTGACATTTTTTTTATCTTTTTTTTTTTTTTTTTTTTTTGTACAGATGGATGAACTCGTGCAACAAGTTGAAATTGTACAGGACTAGTTGGCATTTGTTTCATTTTTTGAAAGATTATATATTTTTGGATGTGTATGAAAAATATTTGGGTAGACCATTAGTTATATTTTTGAATAAATGTGTATGGATAAAAAATTAAAACATAATAACAAGTACTTGTTATGTTTTAAATTTTTAAGCTAGATGGATGTGAATTGGATGATTATATAGATTACATGACATTTTGGATTGGACGATTATGTAATTTTGAATTACTTCTAGATGAAAACTTAAAATAGTTGATGATTTTAATTAAAAAGGTTTAAGAATTGGATGATTTATGTATTTTGTTGGATGTTCATGATTCAATTGATTTTGTTGGTTTGAATTATTCTTGCAACTTAGAGGTTATATTGAATGGATTGAATGAATTATTATATTTTGTTAAACAAAAAGGATTGAATTGGCGACTAAAAATTGGTTTTGTTTTTTCTCTTTTGGTGACCAAGTGATTAGTCGGGAAAGATAAGTAATATTTTTGCCGACTAAAGTTAGTCAGTGTCACACCACTCACATTTAGCGATCAAAATGTTGGTAGGCAAAAGGTACATTTGGCTATTAAATAAATAGTCGGTAAAATTATTAATTCTGGCAACCAAAGTGTTTTGGTCGCGAATAGGTTTATTGCCGATTAAAGTTTTAGTCACACAAATATTACTTTTGGTGACTAACATGTTTTGTGGTATGTGACTTTTGGTGACAAATATGTTTCGTTGTGGAATGTAACAATTGGCTAACATGTTTTGTTGTGGAATGTGACAGTTGGTGACTAACATATTTAATCGGGAAAATATCACTTTTGGCGACTAAACTGTTTTAGCTATAAAATGGTTTCGTCGCGGTAAATATATATTTAGCGATCAAAAATTTAAGTCAGCAAATAGAACCTTTTTCTCGACTATTTTGTGAGAACGATGTAATTATTGTTATTGGAGTTTGTGTTTAATGAATTGAATTTTTATATTTTTTTAGTTGAGTGTTTTTACATATTTGGATGAAAATAGAATTCTGGCTAATTTTGCTGTTAAAGATATTTCATTGTATTTACCAAGTGTTACGATAAAAATCTTTTAGTAATTGCCAGCTCTTTGATAGCATTTCTTGAATACTATGATATCCTTTTTTCACGGCATTTGTCCATACTAGTTGATCAAATACTAGTTTGTAACAAATTGCTTCTATGATGCATTTTACAAACCTCTTGAATGCAAAAAAATATAACTTGCAACAAGAACTATGTCAACATAAAAAAAATGTGGATACTTGGATTTTATGAACAATTGATTGGCTTTCAATTGAGTTGGAATGACAAATGATTACATAATCAATTAAACAATCAATTATAAAACACTTTGTTTTTATAAATTGTCTTGTACAATTGATTGTAAAATCGATTCTTGCAAATGTGTTGTGGCTTGTATTCATAATCAATTCAATTGCAGTAGTCTATTTGGACCAAGACTCATGGCTTGTATACATAATTGATTGGCCTAAAAGAATTGGTCTATAGTGTTGGCATTCTTGCCATAGCCTAATGCAATCTCAACTAATTTTCAAAGAGATTAACTGACATCAAAACACAGTCTGACACTTGATTGGTAAGAACATTAGATTAGCAAAACCCATGTAGCCATTACAATACCCCAAAAAAGAAGTTTAAACTCATTTGATCCAATCATACATATTGTCAATACAATTCAATTGTTATATCGAAACCATTACCAAGAATCACAACCCAATCCAAAAAGATAAACTCGATCTACAAAGAGATGGCACTTGTGCATATTTACATGTGTGCAAATCTAAGAAATGACATGCAGTTCTGCGTATTTAATGTCCAATTTGATGTTGACGAGCCTCTTCTAGTGCTCCTTCAACAAGCTCTTTGATTCATACTTTTTATCTTCTTGCATACCATTTCTCTTCAACTTGCTTTCACAAAACATACAATGACCAAATATTTTTTTGATCACTCGTCTTTTGAAAATCTAATTCGAAGACATGCATTTAATAAGGAAAAAAAAATAACAAAAGAAAGGTCTAGTCACTCATCACAATTACTCCTTTTTTTACTAAATAAAAGTGCCAGGAAAAAAATTCAAATAAGAAAAAGCAAACCAAAGAAGAAATGAAGTAAGATTCAATGAATAAAATTCAACAAATGCTTCTCCAAATTAAACTCAGGAGTCAAAACTCCATTCTATATCACTTGTGAGTCAAGATTTCACACTTGAACTTAAAAAAAGCTATTTTTTATTTGTTTCTTGGGTGATGGAGCCAAGGTTGATATACTAATTTGTATGCAAACAATTAAACAAAAGCTAAATTTGTTCAATGAGGATTGAGAAGATGTAAATTTTATATGAAAGGAAATTACAACAATAGTTAAAATTCTTGGATTCTTTGATCACATGTTCAAGTTGACTGGGTTCCTTACCCCCAACTCTCCCATACTTCCATTCCATTTTGTCCATGTATACAAGAGACTAATCAATAATAAGTAACACAATTG
Source organism: Camellia lanceoleosa (assembly GCA_025200525.1). Lineage (NCBI taxonomy): Eukaryota > Viridiplantae > Streptophyta > Magnoliopsida > Ericales > Theaceae > Camellia > Camellia lanceoleosa. The sequence continues at coordinate 38,847,805 of CM045762.1, forward strand.
GTGGATGGAATATTTTAGTGTATATAGTAGACTAACCAATAAGCTAGCTTCCGATACACATGTTTGACAAATTAATAATAAAAAATATTGCTAAATGTTAAAGCTGGGATGCAAAATACAATTTTCTATGTGGAATCAATTTAGAATTAAAGAAATAAACTTTAAGCATTTAGGAAAAAATAAAACCAGTAAATGTTATTTTTCTTAGCAGTACCTATTAAATTAAATTGATGAGGTCCAGTAATGCTCTATAGCAACAAAAATCAATGTGGTTGTTGTGTACCTAATGGGTGATGATACATAGTTGTGTTTCTTATGAAACATACAATTGCAGGGAGAAGCTAATCGAAAAAAAGCATTCAAACCTCATATCCATAAAGATAACCCAAAGCATCATGATTCATGAACTTTCAAAGGGTATTACCTAGATTTTCACATGTTACTTAATCAGTAGCAACAGTTTAATAACATCAAAGACAATTCTACATTATTCGTTCACATTGCAACTACTATAAAATTCACCAAAGCCCATAAAAAAAAAAAGAAGAAGAAAAGAATTTAAATAAATTCTCTCACTAAGAACCCCAGGATGGCCTTGAGCACAACCAGAAGAATTTAGCCTATGCACTAAAGATTTAGAGGAACTGAGAATAACCACCAACATAGAGGAACTAACACAATGGAGCCATATAATCTTTAAGCAATTCTAGAATATATGTACATCTACCTGCCATTATTGAGCCAATAGAGGAACTAACTTGTGAATGACCCTTATTCAATTGCAGGGAGAAGGTTTGTGAATGACAATATGATATAATTAATTTATATAAAAAAAATCAGATATAATTAAAATAGCAAATGGAATAAAAAAAAATCTACCTCAATATCTTACCATATTGTGACCAGAAGTAACTGGATGAATTTCCTGCAAGTGACTGTCTTTAATTTTAAAAGCATTTGGTTTTGTGTTTAGTTTTAGAGTAAAACCACAACAAAATTTTAGAATCCAAAACTTGTATACAAAAAAAAAAAAAAAAAAATAGAAGCCAAACATGAAGGAGAAGATTAAGATTAGGTATAGGAAAACACACCACCAACCTTGGCCAACTATTATGTTAGCTCTATAATCCCTCTTTAAAATCAGTAACTCTCCTTGGTAGCTTCCTTTGATATTCTAAAGCAAGAGTTCAAAACTCAAATCTAAAGGTATGTGATAAAACAAAGTAGACAAACACATTTGAGCAAAAGAAAGTACTATTTAAGTACTATATATATTTTCTGTTAGGCTTATTGTTTCTAGGGTAATTCTTTTAGTGAATAAACATAATGCCCGAGTCAAGTTTCCTCATTGAATCTTAAGAGGACATTTTTTTTTCCATTCCTAGTCGTATGAGTTGGCAAAAGCTGTAATTTGGCAAGAGAGAAGTCCTGAATCACAAACCCACCTAACCTTGTACTTACCCACCTTGCTAGTATGTGTCCACACATGCAATCTAGAATAACCATAGAACTCTTTGAAAAATCTAGAAAACACCTAGATGTTGATTTGTGATTATGTACCAATTTTAAGCAAAATATAACAATCCCAATCAAACAATCAAGAGAAAGAGACACAAAGATTTTACGTAGAAAAACCACAATTGGACACCTTCCAATTGTGATCAAAAAACCACGGGCAACAGCCACAAGAACAATCCACTAAGAAGATATAAAGGAATTACACAGGTATCACTCTCAATTATCTAGCGAATTCACAACGCCTAATTGAACCAACCTCTATGTGCCTCTTCCAATCCCATCTTCAGCACGGAATTGTCTTTCTGATGAGCCACTCCGGATTCTCTCCAAAGCTTCAGGCTCGAATTCTTCAGAATTCACAACTGAAGAACAACTCTCTTTTTTGTGTATAACAAACAAACCTTTGATGTACTCTCTTTAAACCATGAGTTGAATACTCAATAAAACATCAAAGAAAAATAAAATATCCCCAGATATAAACCTTTAAGAACCAAAAAGAAGATCTGGAGGACTTCAATCAATTACTTAGTTTTGGGAGAAAACCAAGTATTTATAGAGAACCAAAAGTAATCCAAGATTGGGAAGAAATCAAACTCCTTGAGAAATCCGGATTCTGAGGCTCGCTCGAGCGAAGATTTCTCGCTCGGCGAGGAGAGTAATTTTCATGATTTCTACTAGTGCCTTGGCTCGAGCGACGGATCCTTGGCTCGAGCGAGGAATACACTCTTTCAGGTTTTTGTATGGACGCAATCCTTGGCTCGAGCGAGCATTCCTTGGATCGAGCGAGCAAACCTTCGCTCGAGCGAGCTATTCTTGGCTCGAGCGACCAATGGCAGATATGCAATTTTCAATGCAATTTTGCATTTTGCTTCGGCCGCGAGCTGACCGGGTAGCTCGACCCCCGTACTAATCAGCAAAGTGGCAATCTTGAAAGCGTTAACATCACAAACTTCTCTGCATGGCTCGATTCAGGTTTGGATTTGCATCTAATAAACTCATAGCCTCACTGAAATAAAAATGCGAATAAAATTACAACTCAAAGGAGTTTTGTCAAACGGGGTTGCCAACAATAAAAACCTAACACTCTTGAACAAAAATACTGGGGCTGGTGTGCGTTTATGTCAAGGGGTACTACGACATTCTTATCTCTATCATCAACATGGAGACATGGGACAATGGAAAACTTAAAGCACCCATACAAATTTTAAAGCAAATATAAGCTTAGAAAAGCCATCCATTTAAAAAGAAAGTTTTAAATTAAAATTAGCTCCCATGGAACACTTTCATATGGCAAGCCATGATGAACAACCTTCAATTGCGAGAGAGAGAGAGAGAGAAAACTATACCAAAGCGAATAAGATTATGACAAACATAGCAGCTAAGGAAAAATTTATATGTTCACCGTTAAAAAGTAAACAGAAACAATAGTACCTATCAATTTGTTTTCTTCTTAAAAAGTAACTAGCACAACAATGTATGCGTTTTTTTCTCTAGAAAGATAGTTATTAAGTAACAAAAAATATAAATAAAGAACGATTAGAATGTACCATACAACATTGATTGCTTGGAGATTTCAGGAAATCCAGAAGGCACATTTCAAAAAAAGGCCATATGCTTTCAACGTTCAATGCATACAAAATACTATTTTAAAATGGAATCCAAAAGGCTTTGACTAAAAATTAAAATAAAACATTTCTACAACTTACACTAGAATGTTGAATTGGAGCACAAATTCCCATTAGTCCACATCCAAGATGCTCTATACCATCTTCAAATAATTGGACTATGTTATAAGTCAATTTTTACCTTGTTCTTTCAATAATCAAACAATAGCAACATGTTTTTTGTAAGAAAAAAGTACAAAATCTACAATAGCACAAATGAATAGAACATGCAAGTGATGCAGACATATTTTCCAAAACCATAATTAAATTTTTTTTTCTTGCCATACCCATTGAAAGGTTTTAATTTGCAATTGCAATCACTGCCAAACTTCCAAAGCATGGGTAATGTAATGCCCTCAAATCTAACCCATCATACATCTCACATTGACATGCAATATTTAAAAGAAACAATTCATCAGAGTATTACTAAATAAAAACATTACATGTAACATCAAATTAAATGCCCTACAGGCTTACATCTTTCCAAGTCAACACTTGGACACATAAATATGAGTTCTAACTCAAATACAAGTAAAGCCCTAGGCTTGAATGTTTACATGTACTATCAAACCAAAACAATTAACTAAAGATAGCCTTCAAATCCAAAAGCCAAATCCTTCCAAGCTAAGTCCTTGGAGGTAACTTATTACCTGCACCTGAAAATGATGTTCCCATAAAAGGTGAGCCACAGCCCAGTAGAAAAATACTAAACCAAATATAAGCATCGAATAAAGCTATGGCATTCAATAGATGGTTATTCAAGATGACCAGTTATAACCTTATACAGTCTCGTGACACTAATGTCTATAACATGTTTCAATTCCCTTTAATATCAATATGACTCAGAACCTGGCCAACTTACAACAGTGAACTATATATCATATTCACATTACTTCCAATATCAACAACACAAATGAGACTCAGGCTCATATCAAAACACTTCATACTTCCAGTTTGATACACATTTTAGTGCTGTATCAATAACACGTAAAACACTTCAATATAATAAGCACACATAATAGTGATGCTAATGGAGTCCATCCCCTATCTCCTCCCAAACAAAATCCGGTTTAGAGGTCCATCCCCTATCTTCCCCTAAACCGTGGAGTACATCCCCTATCTTCTCCCAAACAATATGCATATGCAATGCTCAATCAATACATGTATTTTCTGTATTAATTCAATAGTCAAAAATTATAACTTAACCAATGTGATTAGTTTCAATTATCCCTAATCCACATGCAATGTCTACAACAACCACGACTATCCTCCACCGATAGCCCAAATCAGTTATTTCTAGACTAGAAATAAATAAATCAACAATTAGATAGATGAGTGATTTAAATCAATCAACTACCCAATTTAATCAACAAATTTCCTCAATCTCATGAATTTAACTAATTTCCCCAATGTTCCTTAAATTAAATATACAATTCAATTTATTTAAACAACTAGGGTTTTTCCCAAAATTACCAAAATACCCCCCCAACATATTAAAATGCCAGAACTTAGAACAAAACGTATACATTGGAGTAGGAAATCCCTACCTCGAAGAAACAACTCAAAAAGAAGAAGAAGAAGATGAAGATGATGCCCAAATTCCAAAGTGCTCCAAATCCAAAACTGTTCAGATTAAATGAAAGCCCTCGACTCACTCTACCTTTTTAATGAAGAAACTAGGGTAGAAACACACTCTAGATAGATCAATCCTAAGAGAGAAGGTGAGTTGGGAGAGAGAGAACTCGTAATCTAGGGTTTGGAATCTGAAAGAAGATGAAAAACTGATTAAAAACCCGCCACGCTTATATAAATCGATAGCCCGCCGGCGTAAAACACACCGCTCGAGCGTAAAGAACAAAACAAGGTCCGCTCGAGCTCAATGATAACCGCTCGAGTGTAGATTCCCCCATTCTAGAACCCACGCGAAGAATACACTACCCGTTCGAGCGTCAACAATACCGCTCGAGCTCAACCCGCCGAAAGATAAAACCCGCCGAAGGAGAACTCTCACCTGCAGAAGTTTTGCAGGGACCAAAAATGTTGGAAGAGTGTAAACCCCGCTCGAGCTCAGGAATGTACGCTCGAGCGGAAAGGCTAAAAACTGAGCAACCAACATCTAGACCAAGGCTCAACCCAACTGTTCGAAACACGCCCAACACATCCTAAAACTCGATCAAATAGAATTAAAGGATGACAACAACAATCTGATAACAACGAAATCTACGGAACATAAGCCCGAATACAGTAAACAAATGGGAAAGACCGGGGTCGCTATAGGTAAATTTTGTCAATGGCCTATTGGCATAATTGATGAGTCATAGGTACTAACATTTCAATAAGAATAGTTGAAAACAAAAGGAATAACAAATGGCATACTTCCACAAAAGTTGTTGTTTAAAAGCAACTTTAACTTAGAAGTCAAGAGAGAAGGTCAAATAATGTTTCCCTGAAGAGTAGGTAACACAAAACCATTTACTAAGGGCTATTAGTCTTGGGTCCTCCAGGTACCACTCCTCATTTCCCCATTATGCTACCTAATTAGACGCTCCAGATTCACCGTAAATCTAAAATTGGTAAAAAAAAAATTAATACAAGAGATATAATTACTAATTTATTAAATATATGATTTCAAGGTCTAAAGATCGATACAAACAATCAAGAAAACTAATGGGTGTAAGGGTAGATTATATGTATGCATATATACATACCTATATGCATATGATATGCTATCTCTATGTGTGTATATATATATAAACAACGCCCAAATAGTACACATTAATATGTGTTGGAGAGGGAAAAGATTGGGTACACACCTAACCTTTGACATAGTACACAAAGTGGCTGCCTCAAGACTTAAACTCATAACTTCAAGGTTATTAGGCTAAGATTTTTACCATTGAACCAATGGTCACCCCTGTGTGTGTGCGCGCGCATATATATATATATATATGTATGTATATGTATATATCTTAAATATAAAAATATGAGAAAGTAACATTTCTCATAGGAAAGTAAGTTTCCAGTAAACCAAAAATGGGTAAACAAGAAGTATTATCATTGAATCTGTAAACAATGTTCAAGATTATCATTATCAAAGGGTTCAATAAAACCACAATACACATACACACAACGAAATGATTTTCTAGATAATAATTTTTGAAGAATTCATCAAGAAAATTGGTTGCACCTGTCTTCAACTAGCCTAAGTTGAAAGAAAAGAATTCATCAAAAAAAATTAGTTATATTTTTTGGAAAATTTTGATAAAACTCTAATTTGAACAAGAGTGTTAAGATGAGTTGGGTTTTCCCATATCACACTAATCTTGCACACAACTTTCAAATCCAAAATTTCATATCAGGAAGTACTAAACAATCCAAGAAGGCTGTTTTGATTCTAACATATTAATCAGAAACTCAAACAAGGTCTACAATTTCTTACATATCTATTGGTTTTCATAACAAAATCATATGATCAAAACAAGACCCAGATAAATTATTCTATCAAACAACACCATTCAAGCTCGATCCACAGATCATTTTAAGATAAGTAAATACACCAATTAGATTATATTATTTTATTATAAATTTTCTTTTACACATTATTATGTTAAAATTATTGTTTGTTTTATATGTCTAGATTTTTTATTTTACTTGTGTCTAATAAAAATTTGGATCTGCCAAACTTTAAAAAAAAAAAAAAAAAAAAAACTAAAACTTAAAAGTAATTTTGTAGCTTAAAAACAGAGAAAGTTTATTTTATATAAAAATTTACACTGTAAAAAAAACTCGTTTAGATTTTTCTCCTCAGGTGCACTTTTAGATTTTCTCAAAAAAGCTTGAGCTGGGTCGCCTATGTGTTTAATCAGCATGTAGACGTATAATGCTATAGCAAAGAGAAAGCAATTGAACAAATGCCAATATGATTGAGAACCGATGTTAATTTTCAATGTGAACAAAACTTAATATCATCAGCTATTCACTTTTTAGGGTTAGGGTTTTGAAATCAAAGCCCTATCTTGGGTGGTTACAGATGTTAATTTTGACTGAGAACAAACCTTAATATTAGATATTCAATAAAGGTTAGGGTTTTGAAATCAAAGCCCCAATGGCATAGCTATCTTGGGTGGCTGTAAATAGGAACATACCTGACCTACAGAAGAGAGCTCTCGTAAATATTCAATTCAACTAGAAGGGAAAATATTTGCTCACAAACCCATGGTGGAGACGTGAACAGAGTGATGGCTTGTGAAGAAGATGTCGACAACGGTGGTGTGAATTGCCGATGGGGCTGGTGGTCTTTGGCCATGGCGGAAGCTTCGGCTATGGTGGAAGAGAAGAGAAAGGTGAAGAACAGTGGCCCCGACGCTTAACCGTTGGACTTCGACAATCGTTGCAGCTTTGGCTATGGTGGAAGAGAGAAGGGAGGAGAAGAGAAGAGCAAGAGCACGAACCAGAGCAAGAGAGGGAGGCAACTGACTTACTTTGCTCTGTTTGGCAACCAGTTAGACCGGTTGCCAATTCAAAATTAAATTATTAAAATAATTGAGTTATATGATAGTTATGAGATAATATGGTATATATAAATAACTAAATATAACTAAGTTATGAGTTAATATGAGAATAGTTATGATTTATATAATATTAGTTATGATATCAAATCACATAATCTCATAACTGATGTATGGTACATCCAAATGTACCATAGCATCACCCGCAGTGACAAATATACAGATGATTTGAGTGTGGTTGCTAATGAGAGAGCTGGAATGAAATTCATTGTGTTGTTATGGAGTCCTTCCTTTTACATGTGCCAGTCCTATTTTATGTTAGGGAATATTCTATCAATGGTCCATATAATTTGTCTCATGTGTCAATTTAATCCAGCTCAAATTGTATCAATTTTGCCTTTTAATTTTTCTTATTGTATCAATTTAGTCCAACTGATGACATCTATTAATAAATTGAGAAGAAATCAATGGCAAAAGGGTATATTCAAAAGGAAACGGTCCTTCTCAAATTGGACATCAACCGTTCAATTATTTTGAGAAGAGTGAATGAACGATGTTGTCCTTTGATTTCAGTCAAATTTCTAAAAGCGCATTATCAATTGGATTATATTGACACAATGTGAAAAATTAAAAGGTAAAATTGATGCAATTAATACTACAATGATCAAATTGACACGAAACAAACTACAAGGATTACGAGTGTAATTTGTCCTTAATGTTATTATAACACAAATGGTGGAGATTCTGTACTCTGTGTTTGATAAGGCTTTCAAAACTCAATTCCACTCCTTGGTTTAAGTGTGGTGTTTGGTTAGAGTTTTCAAAATTTGATTTCATAGCCACTTTTGAAAACATGTCTATCCGGTCATCCTCCTGAACATTCCCTCGAACGTCCGGTCGGTTGACCAGAACGTGTTCGTGTTTTTTTTTTTTTTTTTTTTTTTTTTTTTTTTTTTTCACTTGTTATTTTTATATTTTAAATAAAAAGTTATTTTTAGAATCTTTTAAAAAAAAATTTTGAGCTTTGAATAGAATTTTGGGTTATGAGTTTGGTTATGAGTTGTAAGTTTTTGAATCAAATATTATATATCACATCAAAAATTTCAAACTTAATTCAAAACTCATAACCAAATAAATTTTTCACACTCAATCATAATTTTAAAACTCACAAACTCAAAATATAATTCTATTATCAAATCATAATTCTAAAACTTTACTGAACGTTACCTAAAGCTCTTTTATTTTATTTTATTTTATTTTATTTTATTTTTTATGTTTTTATCTTAGTTTGAAATGACAATATTGAGAATAGAAGTATTGGAACTTTAAAATCTCAATACCTAACAGGTGAGACAATAACTACTTACTGATATTTAAAACGTCAGTACAATAGAGTTTATGAATGCAATTTGAAGTGGCTTGAGATGAGGCCAAGTTTGGCATCTACTAAATAATACAAAAAGTCAAAAAGTCACTATCCTATTTAAGTCACATCCTCTTATTTAAATCACATCACCTCTCTAACACATCACATCAAACCCAACCCATATAAGTCAATGAGTCAAAAAGTGCATTTTTTTAGAACATCCCAAACCAACCCTTACTGTTCAGACTGTTATTTTTACAGGTTTGTTTGATTAATTGATTGATCCATGCTAGTCTTCTGTCTCTCCATTGTACTGCATCTCTTTCTTTTTTCTAATAAATTTATGTTTTTTGCAAATCAAAAGCGGAAAAACAGAAAAAAAGAAAAAAGAAAAAGAGAGAGGGTAAATTTTATTGACTTTCCCTTGAATTATTTATTTATTTATTGTAATTTTAAGGATTTCCCTTGAGATCTTTGAAATAACACTGCTCATCCAACCAAATGCCGTTAATGGAGGTTGTTATTTTACAAATTTACGCTTATAATTAAATAATTCATTTTTTCTCAAGGAAATTCATTGTTTTTGTTTTGATTTCTAAAAGTTTCAATTTTGGCTTGACATAGGATTGATCAACCCAAAATCTTCAGTTTGTTGCTTTGCATGTAGGCCACATGATACTGGGTTTCAATTATTTCCATTTTTTTAGATTTTTAAATTTTTGTATGTAATTATTTGATTGTGATTGTCTATATAAATTGTGTTTATCATACTTTTGCAATTAAGTTGTGCTCTTTTTTTATTTCCTTTGTGACATGTAATCACTTGAAACGAAAGCAAATATATGGTGGATTAGGTGGTGATGGCATGAAAGGGGATGTTGGACTTGCCTTTTGTTGGTGTTGGTTTTAGTGTTTGCTCACTATATTAAATTTTTATTGATAAAGATCTCTTTTTATGATCAAAAAAGAGAGTAAAGTTTGATATATATTTCAAATAACTTGAACCCAAAAAAAAAAAAAAAAAAAATTGAAAGTATTATGTTCATGATCCATTTAATCATCTAATGCACTAGCATAAAAAAATTAAAATAAAATGGCAATAATATTCACACTTGCCTTTTGAGAGATTATAAAATAAAGAAAAGTGATTTAAAATGAAGTCTATATCGTTGTTTAAAAAATTAAGACAAACATAATTTAAAATTGTCTCTATCTCTCTCCCTCTTTTTTTTTTTTTCTCTAAAAGGATTTTTCGTGCATAGTATGATTATACTCCTAGTTAAAAAATAAAATAAAGTTTACCCCCTTTGTCATGTAGCAAGAGGTGATTGGAGGAGAAGGAAAAAAAAAAAAAAAAAAAAGTGACCAATGAGAGAGAGAGGGGGTCCAAAGGGGGTCCTAAAAAGGGGGGATGAATCATTGTTGTAAAAAATAAACTAGAAGGGATGTGAGTAGCATTTTAGAGATTTTAAATTTCATTTTTGCCAAGATTGTTTCAATTTGAACATTTGTTCTCTATACTGAGTTTTTACGGCTTCACATCAACGATATACAGTAAGGGGTTGTTTGGGGTATCCTAAATAAGTGCATTTTTTGTCTTTTTGGATTAAAAAATTGAGGAAAAAAATATGGATATTTGGGTTAACTTTTTGACTTTTTATGAAAAAATGTGTATTAAAAAATTGTATAAATTAGTGTGTAGGGAAAAATTAGGATTAAGAGTTGTGCAGCCGTAATTTTGACTTTTGGTGAATAGTGATAACTTTTTAATTTTTTAAGTAATTTTTTAACTTTTTTTTAACTTGCCAAACTTGGCCTAAATGCAAGTCGTTTTTTCTCACTTTTAAGATTTATTTTTTTTGCATGTCGTAAATAATTTCCCAATCACGACTTGTCTAATGTGTAGGTCGTGAATGCTAATAACGATGATTTTTTTACGACTTGCAATGTTAGTCATAAATAATAAAATTTTTCATGACGTGCATATGACATGCCGTTAATATGTCAACTATACATGACATGCATACACTTGTTATTAAAAATATTAAGTATTTCACAGCGTACAAAAAGTCAATCATTAAAATTACATTTTTCACGACGTACAAAAAAGTCAACAATTTAAAATATTACATTTTGCACGACACGCAATTAGTGTCACCAAACCTACAACCAAAAAAAATTCGCGCCAAAATAAAAATTTAAGGGGCAAACACCAAAAAAATAAAAATAAAAATAAAAAAAATAAAAAACAAAAAAATAAAAAAAAATAATAATAAAAAAAAAAAATCAAAACCCTAATCTTTAGCCCCAACATTTGATGAAAGCAACTGATGGAATAAAACTCTTCCCACCGATGCTCCTCTATGGCCGATCTACATTCTCACCCTTCTCATCTTCGTTTTGTCCCTCCCCCCTCAATCTTCCCATCGTTGATCTACTTCACTTCACCCTTTCGAGCCCTAATCTGCCTCCCCCAACGTCTCTCTCGTTTTGATGAACTACAATCGAATCGATTTCACAAACCATCATCCAGCGACGCAGAACCTATTTCCTCCGAATGTGAATCCACTACCCTAAGGCAGCAACAAAAACAACAACGATGAACAACAGAGCCAGATTCAAGACGGTTCAGAGACCATTGGTATCACCCAGAGTGGAACGGACAAGTATGGTTCGGGTGGTGAGGATGAGACAAAAAATGGGGAGGCCAGTGGCGGCGTGAAGAAGGGGAAGTCGAGGTGGGCCGACCTTTCTGTTACTGGATTTTATGAAGGGCTTCTCTGGAGGTGTGAACATTGACCCCTCTCTCTCTCTCTCTCTCTCTCTATAAAGTGCTCCTTGTATCAGCCACTTTGTGCGCTGAACCAGTTCGACGAAAGTCCTCTCTGAATCAGAGAAGTGTCTCTAGTCTAGTCTATATTTGAGAGTTGAGAAGCGTTCAATATAGATATACGGCCGATCACTCTACAAATGTAGTTTCTATAGCGTCCGATCCGATTGCAGGTACTTGTTCTTGCTACAAAACTTTTTTTTTTTTTTTTTACAAAACATCGCAACTTGCATTTCACTTTACTATTTGTTCTGATCCATCGTTTGACTTTACTCTTTGTTCTATTGGAGACGGGGGTTTTTACAATTAATTTGCTTGTCTGATTGCTTACAAGTCCTGAAGCTCTAATTGTCAGAATCATACTTACTTTTTACATTGCATAAATTCCTAGAAACAGTTCCACCGTTTGATTGCCAAGAATGTCCTCTCTCTCTCTCTCTCTCTCTCTCTCTCTCTCTCTCTCTCTCTCTCTTATAATTATTTTCGTCTTCTTTCATTAGCCCTTCTTTAATACTAACGTTTTATCGTCAATGCAAGAGGGCATTGAAGCATATGGGTTGGTGGGTTGGTGGGTTGATCCATCTGAATATAAACAAAATTTGGGTATGCTAGTTTTAGAATTAACAGTCAATATATATATAGAAGTTTTCCTTTTGATTGCCAAGAAATTCCTTTTGATTTCCTTTTCATTGACATTTTGGAAAGTATGTTAAAAGTTGGTTTTTGGACTCTTTTTTGAAAAAATGTATAAAAAAGTAAAGAGAAGATGTGACTCAAAAAAGCCAAAAAGTCAAAAAGCTGCTTTTAAGTTTTATTATAAATGCAAGAGGGCATTATATGGATAATTCATATAAAAACAAACAAAATTTGGGCGTGCTAGTTTTTAAAATAAACAGTAAATATATATATATATATTTAAGTTTTAACGTCAGTAATCCGATCCAACACCCACTGAGACACGGCTTTTGCCGAAGGAATTTCCTCCCCCGATAAACCTCCAAAATCATCCGACCTGTGTTGGTGGTTGAAACAACTAGCCAAATCACTAACTTCAGACCTTTGCCAAAGGGTCAGTAGCTCCAAGACTGGATTGCCACACACCCAGTTCGCCCCTCCTGCCCCCCAAGAAGCATCATGACTCTTCGCCAACACCAAGGGGGAAAGTCCCTCAACCGTCTCTGAATTCAACGCCAATTGCAGAGTCGACCCGTGATCCCCCATCGACTGTGAGATTTCCTTATCCGACACCGAAGGAGACAGATCACCATCCGTCCCACGATCCCCCGCAGATAACAAATCGCAAGGCATATGGAGCTCCGACATGGTCCGTTGCTTAACCAAACCCGAAACCGCCGAAAGAGAAATGCCCTTCTCCGACGCCTCCACGAATCCCGAACCTTGAGCCTCAGGGTGGACTACCAACGCCATGCTAGACTGCGACACCGAACCTCGCCGATGACCCCCTAGCCCAAACGGATCATCCCGACCCGATTCAGTCAGACATGGAGCACAGGATACCGGACTGCCCAAAACACCCTCAAATCGATCCACATCTGTATTAACAAGAGTGTTGGGCCGCATAGACAGGCCCAATCCATCAACCCCTTCTAAAGGTATTCGGGAGCTCAAGAATTTGGAGTGTTCTGTGAATTATGATCATGGTGTGAGGAGTGTAGGACGGAGTGAACGGAGAGATCGGCGGGGCCCCTTGTTGTTGAAATGAAGTTAAAAATTTTATCGTGGAATGTGCGGGGGTTGAATGATAGGGATAAAAGGGTGGCGGTCAAGGCGGTGTTGCGAAGTGCTAACCCGGACATTGTATGTTTACAAGAGACAAAGATGGAAGAGGTGGGTGTGGAGTTGATTCGTGAGGTGTGGGGGGGGGAGGTTTGTGGAATGGAGCTTTTTGCCCTCATTAGGCACAGCAGGTGGGGTTCTACTCTGCTGGGATAAAAGGGTAGTGGTGAGGGAGGAGGAGGAGATAGGAGGTTTTTCTGTTTCTTGTTTGTTCCGTTGTGTGGACGATAACTTCCGCTGGGGTTTTACTGGGGTATATGGGCCTGTGCAGGATTCCGAGCGGGGTTTGTTTTTGGAAGAGTTGGAGAACATAGCCTTCCGTTGGAATGTCCCCTGGTGTGTAGGGGGTGATTTTAATGCTGTCCGTTGGCCTTGGAGATCCTGCAATGCCAGAGCTCTGGGGTACGCGGGCTTTTGTTCTTTCATTGATGAGTTCTGTTGGTTGATTTACCCCTCCAGGGGGGTAGCTTTACATGGTCCAATGGCCGAAGTTTGTCTAGAATTGATCGGTTTTTGGTTACTGTGGGCTGGGAGGAGCACTTCTCTGACGTGGTTCAGCTTCGGTTACCTCGTCCTGTGTCTGATCATTGGCCAATTTTGTTGGATAGTGGGGGCATCCGTCGTGGTCCTATGCCATTTCGTTTTGAAAATATGTGGTTACATCATGAGGGTTTTCTGGACCTGGTTCGTGGTTGGTGGAATAGTTTTGTGGTTCGTGGTTCTCCTAGTTGCGTGTTGGCTCAAAAGCTTAAGATGTTGAAAGTAGCCTTAAAAAATTGGAATAAGGAGGTGTTTGGTCGGTTAGAGGGCCAAAAAACTGCAGTGGTGTCCTTACTTCAATCCTTCGATGAGTTGGAGGAGCAACCGGAGCTGTCTCGAGGTCGGTATTAAAGGAGGCAGCTAGACAGGATTATGTTCGTATATCCCGAATGGAGGAGGTTTGTTTTCGTCAAAAGTCTAGATGTTTGTGGTTAAAGGAAGGGGATCGTAATACCAAATTCTTTCACCGTATGGCTAATGCTCATCGACGGGTTAATCAGATTAGTAGGTTATGGGTGGATGGTCGGGAGCTGCATATTGACGGAGAGATTAAGGACGGGGTTGTAGGTTTCTATCAGCATTTATTCCGGCCTCAGGAGGGGCTTTGGCGGCCGGGTTTGCAAGGTGTTCAGTTTGCCACGATTCTGGGCGAGGATCGAGAGAGTTTGGAGCGAGCTTTTACAGAGGAGGAGGTGTTTGGTGCTTTGGGGGCAATGAGTGGAGATAAAGCCCCAGGTCCGGATGGTTTCACCATGGCTTTCTTCCAGCATTGTTGGAGTGTGGTTAAGGGTGATATCATGGCCACTTTGGCGGATTTTCAGATGTCTGGGCTGTTTGAGAAGAGTTTCAATGCAACCTTTTTGGCTTTGATTCCGAAGAAAGGGGGGGCTGATGATATTCGGGATTTTAGGCCTATTAGTTTGTTGGGGAGTGTGTATAAGTTATTGGCTAAAGTGTTGGCCAATCGTTTGCGAGGCGTTCTACCGACTGTGGTGTCAGAGTCTCAGAATGCGTTTGTTGGAGGGCGCCAGATTTTAGATGCAGTCCTGGTTGCCAATGAGTGTGTGGACTCTCGGATTCGCCAGGGGCGTCCCGGCTTGATTTGTAAATTGGATATTGAGAAGGCGTATGATAATGTTAACTGGGAGTTTCTCTTGTATATTCTGGACCGTATGGGTTTTGGGACGACTTGGTGTCAGTGGATCAAGTTCTGTATCTCGACTGTGCGGATGTCGGTGTTGATTAATGGGACTCCGGCGGGTTTCTTTCAGACTCATCGTGGCCTTCGGCAAGGGGATCCTTTGTCCCCCCTTCTATTTATCTTGGTAATGGAGGCGTTGAGTTGCTTGTTGGATAAAGCTGTGCGCGAAGGTTACTTGGAAGGTTTCGTTGTGGGGTCTCGGGCGGGGGTTCCTTTGGGGGTTTCGCATTTGTTATATGCGGATGATGCCTTGATCTTCTGTGGTGCGGATGCTAGACAGGTTGGTTATTTGCGATGTGTTTTGCTTTGTTTTGAGGTGGTGTCAGGTCTTCGTGTTAATTTGCGGAAGTCGGAGCTCATTCCAGTGGGGGTGGTTGATAGGTTACCTGTCTTGGCTGCAGTTTTGGGGTGTAAAGTCTCGGTTTTGCCAGTGTCTTATTTGGGTTTGCCTTTAGGGGCTTCTTTTAAGGCCAAAAAGGTATGGGATGGAGTAGTGGAGCGGGTCCATCGTCGTTTGGCAGGGTGGAAGTGCCAATATCTGTCGAAAGGAGGCCGTCTAACATTGCTTAAGAGTGTGTTGAGTAGCATCCCTACTTATTTCATGTCGGTTCATGTTATTCCAGTGTCAGTGGCACATCGGTTAGAAAAGCTTCAACGGGATTTTTTGTGGGGGACTGGTGGTGATGATTTTAAGTTCCATTTGGTTGACTGGGGTCAGGTTTGTCAACCCAAAAGGTTTGAAATTTGGGGTTAAATGGTTGGTGACTTTTAACCGAGCTTTGTTAGGGAAGTGGCTTTGGCGTTTTGCTTTGGAGCCTTACAGATTATGGCGGCAGGTTGTGGCGGCTAAATATGGGTTGGCTAGAGGGGGTTGGGTTTACGGTGCGTGACCTGTACTTATGGTTGTGGGTTATGGAAAGGAATTTGGATGGGGAGGGTAGAGTTTTGGAAATGGATAGGGTTTACGGTTGGGGAGGGGAGTAGGGTGCGGTTTTGGAAAGATGTGTGGTGTGGGGAGTTGGTGTTGGCGACCCGTTTCCCTTTGATTTTTAATATTGCATTAGATCAAGATGCTTTGGTGGCTTCCTATCTGGATAGTGGGGGCGGGGTAGTTTGGGATATTCAGTTACGACGCCAAGTTCATGATTGGGAAGTTGCTCAGTTGTTGGAGTTGTGGAGTTTTTTATATGGTCTGGGAACGGTTGGGATCGGCCCCGATGTGTTGGTCTGGACTAGGTTGGGAGCCAAGGGGCGGTTCACAGTAGCCTCATTTTATCAGGGTTTGATGGGGGATGCGGGTTGGGTCTTCCCTTGGAAAAGTGTTTGGGTTCCGGGAGTTCCGACTAAGGTTGCCTTTTTTATGTGGACAGTAGCTTTAGGTCGGAATCTTACTTTGGATAATTTGATGCGGCGGGGGCATATTCTTGTGAATCGATGTTCTATGTGTTGTGCGGATGCGGAGTCAGTTAATCATTTATTTCTTCATTGTTCGGTGGCTTCGCGTTTGTGGGGTTTTGTTTGTTCTCTCTTTGGCATTGCATGGGTTCAGCCTTTAGGGGTGTCTGATTTCCTTTCGGCTTGGTGGGGTGTTCGTCTTCGTCGCAGAAGGCGCCGTGCTTGGATATTGGTTCCGTCCTGCTTGATGTGGTTGCTTTGGCTGGAGCGGAATAGTCGAACTTTCTTGGCAGTATCTCATAGTGATTCTTGGTTAAAAAGTCGACTTTTTATAGTTTTGTATAGTTGGTTGGATGGGAGGGTAGATCCAGATTTATTTGTGTTTTTAGATTTTCTAGATGAGATGATTGGTTAGTTCTGGTTTGTTTGTATTTGATTGCATCGACTTGATGCTATTTTAATAAAGTTTGCTTATTTATCAAAAAATATTTAAGTTTTGAATGATCGTCATACAATGTGCTAGGTGGTTTAGTGGCCACAAAAGCATATCATTGGCTTATGTAATGGTAAATAATGATATATTGGCTGCTAAATATTGGGCCAGTGCGCCTTTGTTTTAAGCTTTGCTATAGATCAAACTAGAGAACACATTTTTAGTTTTCATTATATGTTGAATTGTTCTCTCCATTTTCTAGTGCTTGTGATGTTTTTTCCTTTAAAATAAGTTGGTTTCTAGCTTAAATTGATTTTTCTTCTAGAAATCTCAATTTTCTTATTCTGTCAAGATATGTGAATTATTTTTTCTTTGTAAAATTCATTAAAATAAAAAATTTGAAGCGGAACAAACTTATGAAAAGACATATTAATTATCTATGTTCTGAGGGTTAAACAAGTGTCACTTTGTAGAGGATCATGAATAAAAAATTTGCAGTTGCAATACTGGAAAAATTTAATGGAGATGAGTTACAATATGACATTTTTTCATGAGGGTTGTTTAACATTAACTCTCTGTGTACACCACACACACACACACACACGCACATAGCTATTCTAATATATAAAGTGAAGGCTGCTGGTGGTGTTGACACATTAGTGTCTCATATTTTAGGTTTTTATAAAATACTCTTGTAGTTGATGTTTATGTAAAAAAGAAGGTATCTCTAAGCACAGTACCCTTGGGTCCTTTTGATTTTTTGGAGTGTTTTTTTTTTACTCTGTCCTTGTCATTGCTATCAACTGGCCCTCCCTTTCAGTTGCCATTTGTAGCCTTGTTGAGCTTTGAGTAATTGCCATATGCTGTCATCCTTTGCTTGTGCAGGCTGATATTTGGTCTCTAGGGATAACTGCGATTGAAATGGCAAAAGGAGAACCTCTACTCGCAGATCTCCACCCAATGAGTTCTTTTCATTATACCTCAGGAAAATCCTCCACAGGTTTGCTTTGTATTATTTGATTTGTTCCTTTTGTCTTGTGTTCTCCTACACCAAATGCCCTCTTTCTTTTTGGGAGGTTCTTCAATGTCATGCTGACTAATCATTCTTGTTTTTTGATTTTGATTATTAGACAATTTCCATATGCAATAAATAAAATTTTCAATGAAAGTGAGTGTTATTTAATTTTTCTTGTGCAGTTGGATGAACACTTGTCCTATGAAATAATTTGTTTCCCTGTGTTTAAAGAAGGTTCCTTCTGAGGTAGGTACCTATGCCCTCCAAATTCCTGCATTGTTTTTGCACTCGCTTTGTGCAGTCAACAAAGGCTACTTGCTAATCATTGTAAGGCAATAACGTTTAGTGTCCCCATTCCCATGGAGGAACAAGACAATCAAGAAATTACTTTATTTTGCTTATTTTTGTTTCACCCACTAACAAATTTAAAGTAATGGGATTTTAGTGTTGGAAGCTGGACAAATGGGAAGCAATTCCAGGCCGGGGATATGCTAAGTAAGATGAAATACTGTGTCATTTGTAATTAATTATGAGTCTTTCTTCTTCTTCTTCTTCTTCTTCTTCTTCTTCTTCTTCTTCTTGTTTTTACCATTTTTTTACCATTTTTATTAGTCTTTCTTTATGCAGCTACTTATTAGTCTTTCTTTCTTGCACTAATTTCTTGAATTTATTATTATTATTATTATTATTATTATTATTATTAAATTGTTCAGGACCAGAGTTGGATTGTTGTTGTTACTTTGTTGAAGGTTCAGTTCAGAACTGGTTTAAGTATATGGAGTGGGAAAATATTACTTTTTAGGATTGATTTCTAGTTTTTCGTCCACTGGATCCAGAGACAGAACTATGCTATGGCCTGGGGTGGCCATGGCCCCCTCAGCCCTTGATAAGCCTCTATGTCTATGTTTGCTAGTAACTAAGAATTCAAAAGTTTTCAGAATAGTGTCCCCTCCAATATATATATATATATTGTAATTTTGCTGGGCATTTCATCAAGTTTCTTTCACCTTTTTTTTTATTTCATAACTATCCACTGCCACTTGTTACCAAATGAAAAAGGCTCAAGCAATTTTATATTTAATTGTCTCTAGTTAGGTAATTTCGCAATGAAAAAGCTCAAACAATTTTATATGTAATAAAATAAATTCAAATACATGGCATACACTAGTTTATTATTAGATCAATGGATTTTTTTTGTTTGGTATTTGGTTTGAAATTTGATTATCAAATTAAAACACCTAAAATCTGTTATGATTTAAAAATGATTTATTATGATGAAATTTAGGAATGATGGAGTTTATTTTGAGAAATTGGCAATTTATGTGCAAATCATGCTGACAATGTGATTATATCTATGAAATTATCACTTTGTGTGCGTTAATTGATATTGGACATAGGGCTTGAATTACCAATTAACAGTGTCTGTCTATTAGTAGTATTTTTTTTCTTTACTTTCAGAATGTAGACATACTCTATTACTTAATTGTCACTGCTACTGAGAGGGACAGTTGTTGCACCCCCAGATAAATTTGGTAAATCATCATGATGTTGCTTTTCTATGGATAGTCTTAGCATATGGTAGAAACTGTTTTGTGGTGGTTTCAACTTTTTTTTTTTTTTTGGGGGGGTATAGATTTCTCGCCAAAAAATATTTATTTATATTATAAATATGTATTGTTTTTAGGATTTATTTTCCTGATTTTATCTAGGTTGCTTTGTTGGAATATCATTAGCTTTGGTATCTTATGGTTGCAGGGGAAGCACTACAAGATGAGAGAATTAATGGAGAGGCATTCATAGGCACTGATGGTCTTCAATTTTCACACAAGCTAATACCTGTAAGCTTTAATCTTGCCATGTCATTGATGTCTGTCTAAGCTGGATTTACTTGATGCCTATGCATGTCTTGCGCATTCCACTTTGTATGAACTATGGTGTACTTAGAAAATAATCTAGAACATTTCTTCTTATCTTCGTTTCTTTAATTATTGTTATTATTGTTCTTATTCATTACACATTCATTCAACATAACATGTGTTTTGTAAAAAAAATAAAAAATAAAACATGTTTGCTTCTCCCGTGGCGTATTTGTTGATATTTTTCTTGCCAACTGATCTATAGATAAACTACAAATAATAATCTTATGTATTTGCTATAGTTCCTATAGTTCCTTATCTTATGTATTTGCTACTAAGTACTCAGGTAGAATTACATCACATTATTCCAAAAAGCACCTAAAGCTACTAAAACTTACCTAAATTTCTTCTATAATGGATTGAAAGTTTCTTTTTAAACTTGTAAATAATATAGACTCTAATTTGACTTGAACTCTTTATTTTGGATCTTACAACGGTAATGGATAAGACCTATACAAACCTAAATCTTATACATAGAGATCCTTTAACATAATTATGCAAGTCCCAAGTAGGTAGTACATTGAAGTAGATTAATTACACCTCTTTCTCTTTTTAAATTTAATTTTTTTCTTGAGCTTCTTATGGCCTGGATTTAGTACCAAACTATATTTTCCTGTACAAATTTAATGGTTTGTTTGAAGATTTCTACTCATTTTCCTCTAGAAACATTGTAACAAAAGAGGCAACTTCATTAAAGGCAACCTCATTAGAGGTATGAAAAAATAGGTTTTGCTTTATGTTGATTTTATTTGCATATACGTTGAGACTATTAAGATCTTGAATTTTTCTAATTTTTCATTATGGGGCCATTGAATTATCTTATTAATTTTGGAAATGTTTTGTTGATATTTTAAAATTTCTTGATCATTTCTTAATACCTCAAGAAATATTTTTGTTCCTGAGTCGTTGGTTTTTGTACTTATGTGAAGTTTCCTTTGTCATGCAGACAATAAATGCAACAGGGTTAGTTGCTCTAGCTATTATTGCGGGTTTAGGTGCCTTAACACATACATTGGGCACCTTCGTCCCTGTGCTAATGTTTTGTTGATATTTTAAAATTTCTTGGTCATTTCTTAATACCTCAAGAAATATTTTTGTTCCTGAGTCGTTGGTTTTTGTACTTATGTGAAGTTTCCTTTGTTATGCAGACAAGAAATGCAACAGGATTAGTTGCTCTAGCTATTATTGCGGGTTTAGGTGCCTTAACACATACATTGGGCACCCTCGTCCCTGTGATAGGAGCAAGTCAATTTGTACAACTACAACTGCAGCTGCAACTGCTAGAGGAATTGTTGTCGGTAGTTTTAGATAATCTATTAATAATTATTGATATGTTTAGAAAGTTAGGTATGTATAGTTTTGGATGGTTTAAATTTTTTGTATAGTTTAGAACTTAAGGATATAATTTTCGAATGTTTGGAATGTATAGATAATTGTTAAATGTTTATAATTTATGGATATAGTTTCTTTTTGATGTTTCAAACAATATTTTGGTGATTGATTGATGTTTTGTAATGCTTGTTTGTAATATTTGTTAGATTGTACAAAATTGGTTAAATAGAACTTGTTGAATTTAAAAAAAAAATTGCATATTCTACGGCAGACATAATTAGTTGTTGTATTACATATTTTACGGTGTGCAATCAACGTTATTATTTGTCTCACCAATTAATGGCGTGCAAACGTAGTCGTAGAAAAAATAACGACGCACAAAATCTACCGTTAAATATTTTTTAATGGGGTATTATAGCATGTAGAAAAAGTAATAATGGCGCACAAAATTTGTTGTTAAATACTTTTTAATGGCGTACGAAACATGTCGTTGAAAATGAATGACTTTTCATGACTGGTTATAATATGACGCGCACTGCATGTCGTAGGAGGGTTTTTACGGTGTACATTACACGTCGTAAAAACTTTTTTTTGTTGTAGTTCTAATTTTAATTTGATTATTCTTTCTAAATAATCATCAATTTCTTCTATGCGTATGCTTCGAGAGAGTGGTGTGTGTACCAAAATCACTTTAACATTTAAGTTAACTGGAATGACCAAATTAAAACTAAACTAAAAGTATATGGATCAAATTGAAACTAGACAGAAAGTACGTTGGCTAGATCCGTTGATGACCCATATTCCCGTTCTTCTATTAGGCTCCGTTTGTTTAAAAAGAAACGGATGATAGAAAATGAAAATGATAGAAAGTGAAGTGAAAAAGGAAAAAGAAATGAAAATTTATTTTCTTACATGCATTTGAATAGATGAAAAATTTTATAAGAAAATGATAGGGAAAAAATATAATCATTGCAGAATAGGGAGCTATGGAGAGAAATATAGGTAAAAAGGAAAAAAAAAAAAAAAATTGTCAAGATTTATAATTTTTTTTTTTTGGTAAGAAATTGTTAGCCTAACTAACAAGTTAAAATGAGTTGTACAGAAAATTTTAATTTCTATTATTTTCTAGAACTCTCTATCTAAATAAACACATACATTTTTTTTCTTTTTCTTTTATTTTTCTATATTATCTATCCAACCAAATTAAATTTTAGACAAAATTTTCTCTATCTATGTTTTTTCTAGAATTGGAGCTATACTAGGCCTAAAATTTCTATGTTTTTATTTTTGTCTATCTTCCCTAAGTATTGATTTAAATTTTATATTATATATAGTAAATTTTTAATTTAATTTTTTTTTTCTTACTCAAATTTTATTAGCAAGATCTTCCACTGGCAAATTTTTTTCTCTTTCTTCCCTCACTTTTTTATTTTTTATTTTTGTCTATCTTCCGAAAGTATTGATTTAAATTTTATATTTTATATAGTAAATTCTTAATTAATTTTTTTTTTCTTACTCAAATTTTATTAGCAAGATCCTTTCTTTTAAGCACAACAATATTCCTATTCCTCAAAAGGTTTAATTGCTCCTTTTTAGGGATTACTAAAATTAGGAAATAAATGACAATTCAATCACACAAGTCAACTAAAAGCTTAAAATTAGTTTATATTTTCATATTATTAATCTATTTATAAAGAAGACAAAATTTCCAGTTTGAATGATTGAAAAATTCTGTTTTACCCACAATTATTTTCTTCTTTCAAATCCTTAAATTAACATTTTCAAGGATGCAAGGTTACTGCTGTGTGACTCCCATTGCTATTCCCTGCTGTAGCCCATACGGTACCATTTTATTTTTCTTTTATTTTTTTATTTTTTTTCCCAAATCCTTCTCCTATGGTGGTGTTTGTTGCAGCAAGATATTTGAAATAATATAATATTTTTATTTATTAATCTATTAAAATAAACACAAAAGAATGTACACATAAATAAATTAATTTAAATCAAAACTTATTAATTTAAGTTATATTTTTATAGTATGATATAACTAAAATTATTATTTTACATTATGAATGTCACAATATATTTTAAAATAATTTTAGGAATCATTTGTTATATGATTAAAAATTATAAATACAAAGGGACCATTTGTTATATGATTAAAAATCGCAAAGCAAGAGATGTAATTTTTTTTTCTTCACTCAAATAGAGTCACCCACAAGAAAATGAACAGCTCTGATTTATTTCTTTAAAAAAAAAAAAAAAAAAAAAAGCACACCCACTAACACACACTCACAACACACACACACTCTCTCCGTCCGTCCGTTCTCACGACACACTCACTCACTCTCTCTCTATCACATTTCTAATAAAACATTAAAAAAACTATATATATAATTTTTTATTCTATTTTCATAATATATATATATAATTTTTAATATAAAATTTCAATTTTTATAAAATTAATATCATTGCAAATATACTTTTAAAATAAGATTGATATTAAATATATTTAATAAAAATTTAAAATAAATAAAAAGTAATTGATATGTTTAGTTATGCTTTCAAATTATTATTTTTAAAATACAAAAAATATTTTGATGAAAATAAACACACAAAAATCATATATTTTTGAAATTTTCATTCCAAAAAAAAAAAAAAATACTATGAAAATAATGACTTTTAATTTAATTTTATTAACCAAACGAGTTTATATTTTTTTTTGAAAGATTGTAAACTTGGGCCCAACTCGCACTTGGGCCTAACTCACAGTGGAAAGGTCATCCCAACCACAATGCTAGACTGGGCCGAGCTGCAGGACTTAATCCATAGAGCAAACTGATGGGCCGAGCCCATCATCAGAACCAAAGTGGGCCGAGCTCACACAAAGATATCTAAATGGGCTAGCCCATCTCTACAAGCACTCTTACAAAAGACCGAGCTGAGGAACATCGATACCGAGCTGGGAAAACCTTTTAGGGAAACGTGGAAGATATGGATACATGCATATGAAGGCTGCCACCTCAGTTGGTCCCTTTCCCCTAGAATCACGGAAATGGTTAGCACAGGGAATGTGGTCTATTATAAGCATGATTATAAAGAGCACATGCCTCCATGGACAACTACCTAGAGGGAATATGTTTTGGGCCGATGCACAAATGATCATGGGTTATACCCAATTTGGCGATGTAGTTACATTTGATACTACCTACAAGTTAAATAAAGAGCATAGGCCATTTGCATCTTTTGTGGGATTTAATCATCATAGGGAAACAGTTGTTTTTGGTGCTGTTTTATTGTATGATGAGACCACTGAAACGTTTGTATGGTAATTTCAAATTTTTTTAGAGGCTATGTCAAAAAAGGTACCAAAAACTTTGTTTACCGATCAAGATGCTGCAATGGCTAAAGCCATACCCATTGTCATGCCTGACATGAGTCACCGTTTGTGCACTTGACATTTGATGCAAAATGCATGAAGGCATATTAATTGCCTCTTTCAAGATAAGGGGGTGAAAGGTGTATTAAATAGATTCATGTTTGATATTGAGGATGAAAATGAATGGAAAATGAAGTGGGGGGAAATGCTTGATACATATGATGCTCATGATAATGTTGACTTTTGGGGTGAAGGAAAAATGGGGCTGGCCATATGTTAGATCAACATGGGCTGCGGGAATGAGTACAACACAACTTAGTGAATTTTTTAATACGTTTTTGAAGGATTACATTCGTTCTAATTTTAATTTAAATGAATTCTTCATGCATTTTGAAAGGGTACTTTGTGAGAAGCGGTACAAGGAGTTATATGCTTTATGCCAAAGGTGAGAGCACCATTCATAATGTTAAGTCAAATGGGTAATGTGCTGTGTTACATGGACTCGCTACTTTTGGGCGAAGTACCCGTGTCGACACGACACGACACGGGTACGGGTGTGGGATCTGTGTCGGATTCGCATGCTCTCACTCGGACACGGCACTTCACAAACAGCAAAAGAAATGAAAGAGGAGTAAGAAAAAACCTGGTTGAAGCTCCATCCAGTCGATCTCTCAGTCGATCGAAGCTCTCCGTCGATCGATCTTCTCAGTCGATCGAAGCTCTCAGTCGATCGAAGCTCTCTGTCGATCTGCTCTCAGTCGATCTGCTCTCTCTATCTCTCAGTCGATCGAAGCTCCATCGCGATCGCCTCTCAGTCGATCGAAGCTCCATCGCGATCGCCTCGCCTTTTCTCCTTCTCCCTCTCGCTGTCCTTCTCCCTCTGTTTATCTATTCATATGACCCTGTTGAACTATATCTATCTAGTATTATAATAACTATAATAATAATAATAATAATAGTTAATAAACTATTAATAGTTAACAACTATAATAATAAATATTATTATTATATATCATATAATAATTATTATATAACATATACCATATTTAATAATTATTATATAATATATAATATATTTATTAGATAATATATTTATTATAATAACTATAATAATATCTAATAATAATAATAATAATAATAATAGTTAATAACTATAATAATAACTATTATTATTATATATTAAATAATAATTATTATATAACATATAATATATTTATAAGATAATATATACTTATATATATTAATAAAAAAAATAAACACATGTATGTAAAATAAAATAAAAAAATTAATTAGAACACATTGTTTAAAAAATATAATAAATAAATTAAATAATTAATGTATATTAAAATAAAAATATTTATAAAAAATATATATATAATATAACTCATCTCCATAGATTTTTGTTTGTTATTTATATAATATAACTCATCTTCATATAATAAATATATATATATATTTTTTAAAATTATTTAACGTATCCCCGTACCTGTATCCAAATTTGGACACATATCCACGTATCCTGAATTTTTAATTTTGAAGTGTCCGACCCCTAGATACGCACCCGCACCCGACACCCGTACCCGCGTCCGTGTAACTTAGGTAATGTGTACACTAAAAATATTTTTGAGGAGTTTCAAGATGAGTATTTTCTTTCTGTTGAATCAAACATACAAACAATTGAATACGGTGATGGTTGTACCCTATATACAATTGTTGATGCTATTGGGAAAAATGTAAGGAAAGTGAAGATGGAGATGGATGGCTCTTTGGCTTGTAGTTGTACAAAGTTTGAAAGAAAAGGGATTTTGTGCAGTCATTGCTTGAAGGTTGTGAGAGAAATATTGAAGCCGAAAGAGATTTCTTTACAATACATTATAAAGAGGTGGACCAAACAAGCAAGAGCAGAAGCTGTGACGGACAAGTTGGGAAATGGGATTCAAGTAGATGTCAAATTCCAACAAGTCTCACGATAAAAGACATTGATGACTGCATTTAGAGCAATAGAATGTAGAGCTGCTGAAACTGAGGAAACTTATGATTTTTCTTGTTTACAAGTCGTTGCATTAGGTGCAAATGTTGAAAGCAAGTTAAGTGACCATTTTTGTACCGAAAAAGAAGTAAGTATTGATGATCAACCTCAAAGCTTGGAAGTGGCTTTTGAAGACAATAATCATGTTGTGCGAATTCCAATAGGATTGAAGAAAAAGCATCCAACTAGTAAGGGCAAAAAGAGGATAAAATGTCAATGTGAGCTGGCATTGGAAGCAAGCTTTAAAAAGAAATCCTGTGCTAAATTTGTGAGTTCTTCAAAACCTGTTGCTGCTGCAACAGTGAGACCTTCTCCATTATTTGTTGGAGGAGATGTCTACATTCATGAAAATGTTACTCCTCTTCATCTTCCTCCTCCTCCTCCTCATCATCATTCCTTTGCCATGGGTGATACTTCAATTCCTCCCCCATTCATATATCCCATATATAATGTGAGTGAGAATTTGTCAATTAGTTTTTCTTTTTGTGTTTTTTTTTTTTTTTGTGTGTGTGTGTGTGTTTTTTTTTTTGGGTATAATATGGTCATTTGCATCTTGCTATGAAGCCTAATATAATATGAATTCATTGTAGGCAAACAATTTGGCATATTGTACTCAACCAACATTTATGACACTACTTCAAGGTGGGTATGACATTGGGTTTCAAGATTCTTAAGCTTCAAATACAGATTCTTGACCAACAAATAATTTGCTGCTGTGTAATGAGGTACTTTTACTGCTGTTTTGGTATTGTTTTTGCTGAATTTGTTACTATTTGGGTGCTATATTGTTGCTGAAATTGTTGGTGTTTTGCTGCTGAAAGTGCTGCTGTGTTGGTGCTGTTTTTTGGTCATTTTTTGTGCTGAAATTAATGTTGTTTGTTGCTGCTGAAAATGCTGCTGTTTTGGTGCTGTTTTGCTGTTAATTTGTGCTGCAATTGCTGTTGTTTGTTGTCTTTGATGCTGTTGATTTATTTAATTTTTTTTTCAAGGTTTGGATGGCCATGAAGAGGTGGAATGCACTTCAAATTTCAAGCATAGGGGATGAATTATTTTTGAACTTTACTGCTACTATTTGTGCCTCACAATTTGCTGAATGTTTTGTTTTTAGTTCATGTTCTAGTCCATTTGTAGTAAAACTTGAGGCTTTTGGAGTCAACATGTGAAGATGAGTGCATTTGGGTTGTTGTAAAATTTGAGTAGCATTTGGAGATGAATGCACTTGGATTCTTGTAAAATTTAATGCGTTTGTTAAACAAATGAGGACAAATGAATAATATGTACTTCATTTTCTGTGTGTAATGCATGCCTATTAAGAGGCAATTCTTCTTATTTGAGGCAAAGTCAAATTTCTTCCATTTGAGTAATAACAAAGAATGCAGATCACTATGCAGGTCAAATTTGTTCCATTTGAGGCAATTCTTCTTTTTTTAAACAAAGAATGCAGGTCACTGTTTACAAAAGGGGATATTCCCTTGCACAACCCTCTATGGTGTGGTATAACACTTATATTAACTCCTTGTAACCTACACATTAGCAAACAGTTAGAAACACTCATATATGATGATGCTGTTAGAGTTAGAAAAGCAACCCACAATATATGACAAGCCTTTACATTCAACCTTTAAACAAATAAATCATTACCACTTCATTAAACAAAAAAATGCCATTACATTCATTACCACTTCAACAAAATGGTAGTCGTTTACCATACATTACATACACATTCAACTTACAATACAAGTCATACTCATTCTACCCTACATTACATATACTATTTCAAATACACTAGAATGACAACTACCACCAACAACCGAATAATAAAAGCAAAGACATAATTCAATTTATCACCAACTCTTTCAATCATCATTGCTAAGTCTCTATATTGTTTCTTACTTTTCACAGTCATGTCTTTGAGCTCCTTATTCAAGATAATTACTTCTCTAAGAGTAGACAAGACATCCATGCGTTCTTTAAGAATATCATTCTCGACTACCTTCAAATTATACTATATATGTGGAGGGATCCATCACTCAAAGAACTTACAATCATTCGGTGAATGGGGGCATACAAAATATAAGTAATTTGGGTTATCTGTTGACTGAGAAATCTTAACCATAGCTTTGCTGCCACATTGACAATTGCAGTTGTCGAATCTAACTTCATGAATGCTGCTCATACTTGCATTTGATGTTGACATTGACACTGACCTAAAAAAAAATATCAAATAGCAAAACTCGTTTATCATATCAACCAACCTCCAAGATTTAGCAAAGAGCATTAGCAAATTAACGGATTGACATTTCTACATAGTCATCAACTTTCTTCTAAATTGGATGAAGGAAAAACCACAAACTAGAATTTTAACAATAGTGAGCATTTTTTTCTTTTACTTTGAAAAAGAAAAAGTACTACATAGTGATGTCACTCATTTTAAAATCATCAATATTGACAATGTTCGGATGTTACGAGTTACAACTACTAAAATGAACCAAATTAGAAAAAGCAACATAGACACAAGTTATTCTAGCAAGCAAATATGGAGAGATTGCTATTGCCCAAAAAACAAAAAGACCAGTAATCAGAATTAATTTATACTATCAGAATTAACCCACTATTAGTATATATATATATATATATTTCATGTTAATTTCACTTTTATTTCTCATATTGACATTTTTTTTTTTATTTTATCAACAAAACTTACCAATTCATCTATCTATTCTGCTTTGAAGTTATTTATTTATTTATTATTAATGTATATGATTGTTAACTATATAATGAATAAAAAAACCATTTCAATCTACAAAGGGAGCAGATGAGGGAGGGGAATAAGTAGATGAATGTTTAAAGTGGTGTAGGACAAAGGAAACACAAAAAGGAAAGGAAGAAGTTGGAAGGAACCTCTTGAAAATTTCATGGTTTTTGGTTTGCCTGGTTTTAGTCTCTTCTCTACATTTATTTTTTTTAAATTTTTTTGGGCCTATTAAACAATGAAAATGGCAGATTATCAATCATCCTTTCCACTATATAGGAAACACACATCATTGTTCAAGTTTTGAAAATGGCAGATTATTTGGGAGAAACAATTGAAAAAAACATATTACCTTAATTCTGGTTCATGGTTGAAATCTTCAGAGTAAGACCGAGGAAAAGACTGTCGATGTTCACCGCCAACTTGGATTTGCCACCGTCGGTGTCACAAGATGGAGTCGTCGTTTACCAGAGCTCAAGAGGAAGGGAAACAGTGAATGGGAAGATATGAGAGGGAAGCTCTATTTTGCTGTGTTGACTGAAATGAAATTCAAATTTTTTTTATTTGTCTTTTAGCTAATTTGATTTGAACCGTCGATTTTGAGTCCAGATCCTCTCTAGCCTCTCTTTTCGACTGTTCTTGCAGGAGACAACTCAGATAGATCCAAGTTACCTGCAAGGAAATAAATGGCTCAGATTTATTTCTTTAAACCAAAAAAAAAAAAAAATACACACCCACTGACATACACACTCACAACACACACACACTCTCTTCATCCGTTTCTCACTGACATACACACTCACAACGCACACACTCTCTCTATCACATTTCTAATAAAAAATTAAAATCACACACTCACAACAAACACACACACACAGACACACACACTCTATCACATTTCTAGGAAAACATTAAAAAAACTATATACATAATTTTTCATTCCATTTTCATACTATATATATAATTTTTAATATAAAATTTTAATTTTTATAAAATTAATATCATTGAAAATATACTTTTAAAATAAGACTAATATTAAATATATTTAATAAAAATTTGAAACAAATAAAAAGTAATTACTATGGTTAGTTATGCTTTCAAATTATTATTTTTAAAATACAAAAAATATCTTGATGGAAATAAACACACAAAAATCATATATTTTTGAAATTCTCCAAAACAATTTTCATTGAAAAAAAATACTATAAAAATAATGACTTTTAATTTAATTTTATTAACCAAACAAGTTTATAATTTTTTTTCAAAAGAAATTTAAAAAAACACATAAATCCAATCTGTGCATAGGTGTAAATTTTTTATTTTCTTTAAAACACAAATTCAACTGTGCTTATGTGTAAATCAAATACATTTGGTTAAATAAAATTAAATTAAAAGTCATTATTTTCATATTTTTTTTTTTTTAAAATGAAGATTGTTTTTTATTATTTCAAAAATATATGATTTTTGTGTGTTTATTTCATCAAATTAATTTTTATATTTAAAAAATAATAAATTGAAAATATAATCAAATATCGAATTACTTTTTATTTAATGACATGGCCGTTGACTGGACTTTTGGACTCAAACAATATCGTTTAAGTCCATGAAAAAGAAGATTCTGAAAATTCTGAAATTAATTAGTTCTGTGAAGTTAGGGAAGACCTTGCATGATGTCCCTAAAAATGGTTGAGGTTGCTATGGCCGTGATTGGTTTGATTGCTATCATCTTGCTATGCCATGCCTCCCCACGTGTGGCGCCCTATGTTGAGTACGTCGGTTTCCTATCTCTGGCAATCGGCTTCTTCGCAATCACAACTATGTTTCTGCCTTTCACTTGGATCATCTATCCTACTGTTCTCCTTTTGTAACGCCCTCAAAATAAACCCATAATTCATACATTCAAGACATCTATAAACTTAAGAGGATAAAGCATAATTCTATTTATCAGAGTATTCATTACAAAAGTATTACATGTTGACATCAAAAGTAAATGCCCTACGGGCTTACAACTTTCCAAACCAACACTTGGTTACAAAAAGAGAGTACTAACTCAAAACACAAAATAAGCCCTTGGCTTGATTTACATGTAATACGCAAAATAATCACAAAAAGGAAGCCTTCAGCTTCTACAACGTCCCAAGCTACATCCTTGGAGGCGGCATATCACATGTACCTGAAAATGATGTCCCATATAAGGTGAGCCAACGCCCAGTAGAGATATGCTAAACATAATATGAGCAATAACTAAAACATTAGTATTTGATAAATGTTGAACTCATACAAACCAACGTACAACACAATCCAATTCCATGACAAATATGTCCATATTTCATTCCACTTTCCTTTACTTATCAAATTTTCAATTCATAACATGGCTCAGAACCTGGCCAACAATTTAATGAGACTACGACTCATATTAAAGAACTTCCTTTTTAAATGAGATAACAACTCATATCAAAACACTTCCATACTTCACAATAGATACACATATTTGCTGTATTAATGTCATATTAAAACACTTTCATACTTTACAATAGATACACATATTTACTGTATCAATGGAGTCCATCCCCTATCTCCTCCCAAATAATATCCGGTTTAGGAGTCCATCCCCTATCTCCTCCCAAACCGTGGAGTACATCCCCTATCTTCTCCCACACAATACAATGTATATAAACACTTATCATATACAATGATCAATCAATACACATATTCGATGTATTATTCCAACCGTCATATTCAATGACATATTCAACGTGATTAGTTTCAGTTTTCCCTAATCAACATATAGTGTCTACAACAATCAAGACTATCCTCCACCGATAGCCCAAAGCAATTATTTCTAAACAGATAACAAATGCATCAACAGATAAATTATCAATATTTCCAAAGGTGAGTGATTAACTCATCCAACACCACCATTTATTCTCATAACTCCCCAATTTCATTATTTCTAACTCAATTTCATATTTTCATAACTTTCCAAATTAAATGTACAAGTTAATTCATAACAACAAATTAGGGCTTTCCTCCTCCTTTTCTCAACGTTGACCCAAAGGCTCAAATATTTTCATTAAACATTAATAACCTCATTTTAAGACCCAAAATATACATGTATGAGTCAAAAGAACAAAACCCCTCTTTATATATTTTGAAACCCTAACCCCCAAAATTACCCAACTTCAACATTACATCAAAATGACTACAATTTTATGTCAAAGACCATAAATATGAGTAGTTATCCCTACCTCAAATGGAGAGACCAAATGGAGAAGATGAAGGATTTCGAAGGTGCTCCAAACCCAATAATTTTCGGATCAAAATGAAGAGCAAGCCAAACCCCACACTTTATATAAAAGGACCAAGGTAGAAGATCACTTGATCTAGATGATTTTGTAGAGAGAAGTTGAAGTCTAGAGTGAGAGGCTCTCAAGTTTGGGTTTTGAAAAGTAAGAGAGAGAGAGAGAGAGAGAGAGAGAGAGAGAAAGTCGAAAAAGTGATCCAAAAAGTGATTTCACGGACTGATATACAAACAGGTACGCTCGAGTGTAGAACGCCCCGCTCGAGCGTCAGACACAGACTTACGCTCGAGCATCAAAAGCGTCGCTCGAGCGCCAGATGCACACTTCCAGAAGTTTTGCAGTCGATGGTCCCCACTTGAGCGTGAAAGTGGATGCTCGAGCGTCTGATGACCTGCAGAACAAAAATACTGGGAGATGAATAATCACGCTCGAGTGTCAAAATACCTGCTCGAGCGGAGAAGCAAAAACAAAGGGCCCGCTTGAGTGTCAAAAGCCCCGCTTGAGCGTGAAGGCCAAAATCTAGGCATCAACTTTTGGTTTCTAAACACAACCAACATGTTCCCAACCTGCCCAACACAACCCCAAGACTCAAATATAAAGAGTAAAGGATAGAAATGAGAATAAGACAACGACCAACATCCACGGAACCGAGTCCGGAATACAATTAAACAATGAAGGGAAAATCGGGATTGCTATACCTTTCGCACGCATTTGTCCAGACATTCTTCAAACTCCGGTAATCCTCACAAACTTTAATTAGGGTTTTCTTTTCAAATGCCAAAATTCAAATATTACACACTTATTATTTTTATGAAAAAAGTACATATACAGCTCATAATTTTTTTGTTTTTGTTTTTGTTAAACGGGTATAGAACCCATCATTAGATACATAGATCTCAACAGTCTGATTATTTATTTATTTTTTTAGGGTAAATTACAAATGCATCATGAGATTTACTTAAAATATAAGTTTGAAAAATTATAAATATTTCACTGGAGAGAGAGAGAGATAGTGGTTCGTGAGAGAGAGCTCTGGTTTGTTCGCTGGAAATTGCATTAACACGCCGGAAATTGCCTCTCTCTCTCTCTCTCTCTCTCTCTCTCTCTCTCTCCAGTGAGCAAATGAACAGTGTTTTGAGAAAGGGAGTTTATATTCTTGGGTTTTCGTAATAGTTAAAATTGACGAGAGGCATTTAAGTAATTTTGCCCCTCGATTTTCAGCTTTTCGTTTAAGCTAAATAGAAAAGCAGTTCCTCCCCCACTCAAAGAAAAAACTGAAAATCAGCTTAGAAAAAGCTATAATCTACACCATTAAGCTACACCAAACACACAAAAATAACTTATTTTAAGCTATAAGTTGACTTAAGCTGAAAATAAGCTGTGCCAAATGGGGCCTTAGTAACTAATAAGCTACAAGAGCTTACACAGTATTCACAACAAACCATTGTTAGACATCACTGAGAGCTTTGATAGTTAAAAAACCAATGAAACAAAAACTGTTGTAATAGAAATACCAAATTAGTTACAAATGGAGTTGGTTAAGCTAAATAGTTAAGTGTTAGATTAATCCTAGTTAGTGAGTTCTATAACTTACTTTAGTGTCTATACAAGATAGTCTCATCCCTATAATCTGTATTAATATTGAATCAATTGAAATGAATCCTTTTTAGAACATTGATTGTAGATGCTTTCTGTTAAAGGTTATAGGTGTTCAGACCCTACCACTAGCAAGGTTTATATGTCTAACGATTATTTTGGGTATGGCTTATAAATTGATTTTTATATTTATTACGAAAAAATGTGTAGCAAAGTAGAGAGATGATGTGACCCAAATAAACTAATAAAGGTATTGCCAAATGAGCCCTAAGCATGTAATTTTTTATGAACTTCATTTTCCCTTTGCCAGTTCTTGCTTTTCTTTTCCTTTTGTGAAATAGTGGTAGACCTTTTGGTCTTCCTCTCCCATGTTCCCCTCTCTACCCTTATCATCTTCTTATGTTTTCTACAATTCTTTCTTTCATTTTTTTTTTTTTTTTTGCAATTTCATATTGCTCAGGCTTCATCTCCTCTAGTTCCAGGTCCAGTCTTCTTCTAGGCATAAGTGTTTCTAAGCAACCTACTATCCGATTCTTTTTGTTTGGCTTTTCACTTTCAGTGGAAAATTAAACAACTGAACATCTCCAATGCCTCTTCATGGTATTTTGGAAGAGGACGTCTACATGTCTCAGTCAGGGCTTTGTTGATTAAGCTCATCCTCATCTTATTTACAAGCTAACCAAAGCCATTTATGGACTTAAACAGGCCCCTAGAGATTGGTTTTCAATCTCTTCTTCTCTCCTTCTTTCAATGGTTTAAAAAGTAGCACCCATTCTTTTTTTATTCGAAAAGACTTCCACTACAATTATTATCATGCTCATTTACGTTGATAATATACTCATCATTGGCAATGATTCAGTCTATATTGCTTCTTTAACTTACATGCACTCTTTGTTTCCTATAAAAGAGTTGGAAAATATCAATGGCTTCTTGCCAAGACTGGCATGGTTGAGTGCAAGCCTTATTCCTCATTCATATCTGTCATGCCCTTTTCTTATATTGGTGCTTCAATGCCAACAGAAGTTGAAAATCAACTTGGTAAAACTATTAAAATGATTAGAAGTGATAGGGGTGGTGAATATGATGCACTATTGAATGAATTTTGTGCACTACATGGCATTATTCACCAAACTACAGCACCCTATTCTCCTTAGCAAAATGGAATTGCTGAAAGAAAGAATAGAACCCTAAAAGAAATGATGAATTCTATGTTACTAAGTTCAGGCTTACCACAGAACTTGTGGGGGGAAGTAATATTGTCTGCTAATTATGTTCTTAACAGAATACCCCACAAGAAAACCAACAGCACTCCTTATGAATTGTGGAAAGGTCAACCACCTTCCTATAAATACTTAAAAGTGTGGGGGTGTTTGGCAAAAGTTGAAGTTCCTGTTCCTAAAAAGACTAAGATTGGACAAAAAACAGTAGATTGTATGTTTATTGGTTATGCTCAGAATAATAGTGCATATTGGTTTCTAACTTACAAATCAAAAATACCTTATATAAATGTGAACACTATTATAGAGTCAAGGAATGCTGTGTTTTTTGAACATGTCTTTCCTTACAAGAAATGACAGGAATTAAGTTCATAGAAAAGAACTTATGATTGTGCACAAAGTCAAGAGACTAATGACAATCAAACACAAGAGGCTAGTAATGGTCTCGACCAACAGGATTTAACTGATAATGAACCAAGACGAAGTAAGAGAGCGAGAACATCAAAATCCTTTGGTCCAGATTTTCTAACATACCTGTGATAAAATGAACCTCAAAGCTTTAAGGAAACAATGACAGGTCCTGAAGCACCTTTGCAGAAAGAGGTTGTTAATAATGAAATTGAATCCATTATGCAAAATCATACTTGGGAATTGGGGGATCTTCTACCAGGTTCAAAACCTCTTGGATATAAGTGGATATTCAAGAGAAAAATGAAAGCAGATGGTTCAATAGACAAGTATAAAGCAAGACTTGTAGTAAAAGGTTACAGACAAAAGGAAGGTCTGGACTATTTTGACACATATTCCCCTGTGACTAGAATAGCATCTATTCGCATACTTATTGCTATAGTAGCGTTGTTTAAATTAGAGATACATCAAATGGATGTTAAGACAGATTTTTTAAACGATGATCTAAATGAAGAGATCTATATGGAGCAACCCGAAGGGTTTGTAGTGTCGGGGCAAGAAAAGAACATTTGTCGGCTTGTAAAGTCTCTTCATGTATTAAAACAAGCGCCTAAGCAATGGCATGAAAATTTTGATCATGCTATGCTTACTAATGGGTTTAAGATAAACGAATGTGACAAGTGCGTCTATGTTAAAAACACTGACCAAGGATATGTCATAGTTTGTCTTCATGTGGATGACATGCTTATCATTAGAAGTAGTAAAAACATGATCAAATCAACTAAGCAATTGCTTAACAAAAGATTTGATATGAAAGATATAGGGGTTGCAGATGTTATATTAGGAATGAAAATTACTAAAACATCTGACGAATATGCATTATCTCAATCTCATTATATTGAGAAAATTCTTGATAAATTTATCAAGGATGATTTGAATGTAGCTAGAACACTTGTAGACATCAGTCTTTATTTATCAAAAAATAAAGATGATGCAGTGTCTCAGTTAAAATACTCCCAAATCATTGGAAGCCTAATGTACCTAATGAATTGTACTCGTCCTGACATAGCTTATGCAGTCAGTAAATTGAGTAAGTACACTAGCAATCTCGGAGAAGAGACCATTGGAAAGCAATCATTCAGGTTCTTAGATATCTAAGATTTACTCATGATCATGGTTTAAACTTTACTCGATATCTAGCAGTACTCGAAGGTTATTGTGATGCCAATTGGATATCAGATACTAAAGATTCAAAATCCACTAGTGGATATGTCTTTACTCTGGGAGGCGCTGCTGTTTCTTGGAAATCCACGAAACAAACTTGTATCGCACGATCCACAATGGAATCCGAGTTCATTGCTTTAGACAAAGCAGGAGAAGAAGCAGAATGGCTTCGTCACTTCTTAGAAGACATTCCAATGTGGCTAAAACTTGTGCTAGCTATTTGCATTTATTGTGATAGTCAATCTGCAATAGGCAGGGCACAGAATCATATGTATAACGGTAAGTCATGACATATTCGCCGTCAACATAATACCGTAAGGCAATTGTTGTCAAATGGAATAATCTCAATAGCTTATATAAAATTTAAACAAAAGGTTTGACAAAAGAGCTAGTGTATAGTTCATCGAAGGGGATGGGATTAAAGCCTATTACATAAGAGTTATCATAATGGTAACCCTACTTATATGACTGGAGATCCCAAGAACTAAGTTCAAAGGGACAACTAAGTTATGTATGGCTTGCAAAAATCACCAACGGATTAAAATTCCCTACCTATTCCTATGGTGAGAGTGATATCTGCAACATGTGTTGTTTATAGGGGTATACGGATAAGTATTGCTTTTAATGATTACTTATATCTTGATTTAGGCATAAAATCAAGACGAGTATACGGAGATACTCACAATAAGAATCAAATATATGAGTATCGAACTAGAGCCAGTTCTATGAGAATGAAGAGGCTACATTCTCTAGAAGCACTCATGAAAACCAAGAGCGTTTAAGGCCAAAATGAACACAACAATGAGAACCACGATGTGTTAGAAGATATTTTATGTGAAATCTATTGTCTTGGCTTACACAAATGGTTGAACAATTCAAGGCATTGCGTCCATTGGTTAGCTAGTAAGTCCGATAGGTTATCACTAGCAAAGGTTCAAGGCCGAAAGCTACCTATCCTGA
The DNA here is from genome assembly GCA_025200525.1 of Camellia lanceoleosa. Classification (NCBI taxonomy): domain Eukaryota; kingdom Viridiplantae; phylum Streptophyta; class Magnoliopsida; order Ericales; family Theaceae; genus Camellia; species Camellia lanceoleosa. The sequence goes on from CM045762.1 coordinate 38,886,187, forward strand.
TGCAAGATATTTTCGATTTATACTCTTTCGACAAATTCTGCATATTGTTGCATTTCTGTTGTCATCAAATTCCATTCATGTGAGGGATTGTTAGAAATGGTTTGAAATTCTGGGTAAAACCAGAATTTTTTCCTATCTTTGGTCAATTATTTATGTGGGACTCGTGCACCAAAATTGGCGGGTCTAAGTGGTAACGCGTTCTATGCCGCGTTGTGATTCACGTGGTATATTTGGTTGCTCAAAACCATTATCGAGTGAATGGAAAATTGAAGCCAAAGTGTGCTCCATGGAAATGGAGTTTTGGTGGAAATTCCTTAAAGTTTGTGTAAATGGCTTGTCCCACATTGATTTGGTGGGAAGTTTTGAGAGGGTTTATATAGCTTGGACTTATAACTTGGGGAGGGGCCCAAGGAGCACCTCAAGTTTGTAGAAGCGAGAGGTTATGGGCAAAATGGGCTAGACCCATTGGACCCAAAAATCACCACATGTGCTCGCCGCCACCGCCATCCGTCCGGTCAGGCGGCCTAGGCTTGGGCGCGTGGTGTGAGGTTGGGTTGGGCTTGTCCGGCCCAAAACTAATCTTTTTGGGCCAAAAATATTTGAATTCAATTTATTTTTGATAGAATAAATTCTGTCCAAATTTAAATTAAATTTTTTGAATTCAAAATTTTATTTGCACCTCTTCAGAAATTCTTTATAGGTTCGGATCTGTCCAAAACCGAATCTGTTCGGTTCAAATTTAAATCCACCCAAACAGATTTGAAATTCAAACAGATTCGGTTGTCTGTTCAAATTCAAACCCAACAGGTACAGTACCTATTCAAACAAGTATGCTACCTATTCAATTCAAAATTAAAGGATGCCATTACTTCTATAAATAGACCAGCTCTCATTTGATCAGATTTACTCCAATTTTCGTCCATTTTTTGCTGCAAATCATCTCTACATTTTGTTGCATTTATTCCGTTATTTTTTCTGTGAGAAAGAGTGTATACACTAAGTGTGTTCGTTGAACAAATAAATTGTAGTGCTGCATTTATTTGTCGTTGATCGTGTCATCCTGGGAGATAGATGTTCATATTCCGAGGAGAGGACGAATCTATCTTAAGGACAGAGTGTCAAACACTGGACTTGATCAGATTATTATTTGAAGAAATTAATCAAGTAAGTTGTTTAATTTATTATTTTGTTTTATTTATTTATTAAATCAGATTTTAATTTTGTTTTTATAACAAAATAAAATCTATTTTTATTTATTTAATTTTATTTCTAGTTTGATTTTTGTAATCAAACAATTTTCTCTCCTTTCCTTTATTTCTTGTATATTCTGTTTGTTGTTAAGTACACAAACAGAATTAATTAATTACAGTGAAGATTGTCGGACAATACCATCCTTATTCAGTTTCCCATTGAATTAGATAAATTTGGTTAAGGCTAGCGCATGCCATGAGACAATAATTCATGAACAATATCATAGCATCATTATTATGAAAAATAGTTGCAACACATTTAGATAATCATACTAAGGCATGAACAAATGGCTACAAGCATATTCATGAAACTAGAACTTTGAGCTCACTAATAAAGTAGATTTCCAAATTTGGTACTTTCTAAAGAGACACATGCATAGTTTTCCTGAACTTGGCCTCCTTATGGTGTGTAGAGAATTTTGTCTAGTTTTCGGGACATATTTTAGAATTTGAATACCTTTCCTAGATTTTTATTTATTTGAGAAATACACCATAGCTGTCTTGGTTTGTCGGCTATTACGAAAAATGGATTTTCTCTCAAACCACTCACTCTTTTTCAATAAAACCTTTTTTTCCTTTGAAACTAACACTTAAAGGAACATTTGGACATAAAAATGAGATCAAGGAGATTTTTCTGTATTTTTTTAGAATTTTTGCAAGTAGGCTATGAAAATCTATCTTCTTGCACAATATTAAATATAAGAAGGTTTGAGCGAAAAGAAGGCGAGTTAGGGAAATTTCTCACTTCCTATGAGATTAAAACATGTTGAATAATGTACTTAGATTTTTAGAGTGATGGTTTGCCTTTGAACTAGTGTGAGATATGGAGAGAAAAAGATAGCTTTCATCCCTTGAGTGAGAATACCAGTAGGAGAAGACACAAGGCTCAACCCATCCATTTCACACACAAGAACAACAGAATATCATAACTGAAATGATAGTAATGGTCCTCTAGAACTATGTATTTGAATAAGAAAATAGAAGAGGAGATTGTGTTGTGGCTTACATGAATTTTTATGAAATGGTGGCACAAGATTTTCCTTATGTCTTCCTTTCTTTCACCACCAAAGCTTTTTCTATTACTCTCTTTTCCTTTCAACTGTGGATGAATGTGGTTTATGAGTGTTTTCTTTTTTTCCAAAATGTGGAGGGAAAGTGACTTATTTATAGGTTTCACAAGCTTACTCTACAATTTTCCCAAGCTTCCTTCAAAATCTATGTTTAAAGCTTCCTCAAAAATCTATGTTCAAAGCTTCTCTAAGAATCCATGTCGAAGGCTTCCCTAAGAATCCATGTTCAAAGCTTTCCTAAGAATCCATGACCAAAGTGTACAAGTTTAAACATAAATATATATATATATATATATATATTATGGTACTACTTGGGGTCCAAGTATAATTTCACTAAATTAGGAGGGCTAGGGCTTAATTTTATTATTTGAAACATTTACTTAAGTGCAGTATTTAATTGGATTAGGATTTGAAATTTTAATTCGGTTAAAGTTTCTCCGTTTCGAATTAAACGACGAATATAATGAGAACTAGAAATCTAGGATTTTAGTTGACCAATCCTTAATCAAAAAGTTAATTAATTATCATTAAGGTATTAGAAATGATCCCTAAGTTATTGGAATTGATTAGGGTTTGCACGTTTTTGATCGGCGCTCACTTCCAATTTTAGGGTTAAAATTGCAAGAAAACAAGAATTTGAGAGCTTTCATTGAAATATTTCTAAAATAAGGGTTTAGAAGAAATTACAAAAGTCAAGGGCCTCACACATAACGCACTAAGTTTTGTATGCTACACTGAGTTTTGGGCATGCTTTATGACATGGCGTGTGTTGTATTGTCATGATATGGCTGTGCCATAATTTGAAATAGCATGCTCCATATCATGTTGACACAAAATGGCGGGTGTCATATCATGATATGATAGGCACCATATTGTGACTAGTGTGTGCCATTCTACAACTGTACTTGCATGTCCTTGCACATCGGTCCAAGATTTGTCTAGTTAATTTTCCCCACCATCTCTGACCTTTGACTCTATAAATAGAGGCCTCTTTTTAGTTGGGAGTAGAGAGGAATCATAGAGAAAGCTTTGAGAAACACTAGAGCTAAGAATTGGTAAGGGAAGGAGATCTCAATTCTTTTCATCTTGCTAAAGTCTTGTGTAAATATCTTCTCAAACCTCTGAAATCATCTATATCCCAGCCCCTAAATCAGTATTTAAACACTCTACAACTCTCAAACATTGAAAATCTTGTTCAAATCTTCAAATCAAGCTAGTCATCTTCAAGTAAAAATTCATAACAAAAGGAATATCTAAAGGGACAAGGTTGGCGGCTTTGTTGCTATTTCAATCACGCTTCAATAAGTATAACTTATTGTTTTCCTAGTTTTTATTAACTTTGGTATTCATTTCTTTAACCAAATGCATAGATAGTTGCTTGAAAATGCATGTTTTGACTCTTAATCATGTGGTGATAGATTTTAATACAAATGTACTGGTTTTTCACGCTTAGCTAACCATAATAGTCATTGCATAATTATGAATGCTTAGAATAATCATTTCTTACATGTTATTCAAGAAAATCACATTTATCGCCTTTAAGGTGTATTATTAGAAGAGTTTTATTTGTGTATGTAAGATTTGTGTCTTTGAGGAGTACGTATTTTCCATGTTAAAGTTCATTAGATTGTCATAAAATTATGTATTTTGCTTTTCCTTTTAGCATTTCTTTAGTTTGTAAGTAGTGAAGTATTGAATTGCATGCCACAACATTTCTTTGATTTTTAGCATTGGAATACCTACTGTTTGAGCATGAAATAGATGCAGGAAATTATAGTTTTAAACTCCACATTGTATCATATGCCCATGAAACATGCCATGCGTTTATTTAGATAGGTCCATCCATATTTTCCTATAATTTGTGTTTTATAGCCATAATTTGCTCAATGTTTTGATCCTTTTGTTGTTTTTTTTTTTTATTATTTAATTTGCAACATATTAGTGTAGTTTGAACACTTAGAAACATGATAGGAGCTTCCTTTAAAATTAAGATTTCATGTTACCTTTATTCTGCACATGTATTGTGTTATTTAGGAAGTTTACTTCATTATCTTTCTTTTTATTACATTATTGAACTAAAAGATTTGTCATGATTTTTTTCCCTCTTCCTTTCTTGTTATCGAATAATAATTATTTTTATTGCTTTGATTATTTATCTTTTTGCTCATATCTTGTAAATACGCGTTTAAGTTTATTTTTAGTTTATAAAGAAAAATTCATGCTAACTAGAGACTAACCATATGGTTAAGTTAAATGGGTACTTAATACCTTCATAATTAGTAACTTGGCTTCCGAATTCATTTTCACTTGGTAATGATGGAACTAATGCTTATCCTTGGATTCATATATAAAGTTTCATGAGACATATAACCGGGTGGCAACTCTTTAAATCAATTAAACCCTTTTTTGGACCTCCAGTTTCCTCTGGGACATCATTTACTAGACCATTCTAAAAGTGCTAGTCCCAAAAGCCCCACAAGTTTTATTGGGAGGCAAGACCAAATGTGGTCCACCACATATGCACCCTGCTGTTTGGGGTGGGCGTTGGCTTGTTGGCCCATCCAACCTACTTGGCCTAACCCTATTTTTTAAGGATTTGAGAAGGTTGTTTTAATCCATAAGGCCGAGTTGGGCCAACATTTTCAACCCATATATTAATGGGCTGTGCTTGGGATTTATATTTTCAACCCAGCCCGACCTGCTATTAAATTAATTAATTAATTATTATATATTAAAATATATATTTTTTATTAAGATGTATACTTTATCTTTATTGATTTTATTAAAATTTACATTTGTAGTGATGTGTGCTTGAATTTATTTAAGAAATATCATGTGTGATTGAATTTAATTATGGAATGTTTTAATTTTTTTTTAACATATAACCCCGATAAGTAGGTTTAGAATTTATAATTATTTTTGGGGTCGAGTTTGGACAGATGTGAAGGCCTGATGTTAGGGCTGGGATAGGCTTGGATAGACAAAAAATCCCTAATTATGTAGATGAATGTCCACCCTTACCTACCGCTACCCCAAGCTGAACTGGGCCAGGATGTAGGTTAATCATTTATAGTATATTAATCAGGATGTGGGTCAATCATTTATAGTATATTAATTTTTGACAAAGTTTATTTAAATTAAAATAAATTTATTATTTAAATAAATCTGTGATTGTTTATTTATTTGGTCAAAACCGAATTGGGTGTGATCCATAATTCGAACGCACTACTCTAAGAACAGACATGATTGTTCTACTGCACCTCTTCCATTGAACAGGCCTTTTCAATCTCAATAGTCATCGTGGTCTTCCAAAAAAGCACGAATTTGCCAATATAACAACACTGTTGCATTCATTCTGCTTCAAAATCAACTCATCTTCTCTCCATTCTACTATCTACTTTCTGTCAAAGAGAGTACACCACTTTGTTCGTTCACCAAACTCGACGATTGAAGTGTTACTTTTACTAGGTTCTTGATCGTTATATCTTAAAATATGGACGTCCATTCAACTCGTGAGCACGGGGCGAATTAAGTCTTTAGAACATTGTGGCAAACACAAGCCTCGATCATTTACTATTCTTTGTGGATTTTCAGAATTTTTACATTTCGTAAGTTCATATTTTTAGTTTAATTTTTGAATTATTTTTGGTCTATCATTGGTTTCACACACAAGTACACAAGATCGTCCAACAATTTGTTTGTTAGCTTTTCTATGTTTCATATTTAGCATAACACATACTACGTGAGAGCAAGGATGGATCCAGAAGGCAATGACCTCACTCCCAAAAATTTAGAAGAAAAAAAACTCCTCATATTATACCAGTAATTAATAAGAAAATTTTAAAATCCTAACATTTCACATTACCAAAATTATAGAGGTTCGCACCCCCAAAACTTTAGGGCTTGCATCCCCCAAATTAAATATAATGACTAAATTTTAAACTAATTTTTTAAACAAGTTTTATCAAATATTAGTCTCCCCGTCCATATTTATGTTTACTTTGGGGTATACTCTAAAGAAACTGTGAGATTCATTCCATTCAATACCAGTTACAGAGGGTTCTAGTACATTATATACATGTGATACAATTGCTTAACCATAACTGCTAACTACCTAACCTAACCATGACTACATGCATCTAACTATAGTTCTAACAAACTAACTTGTTCTGAGGAGAGTTGACTTAGGCTTCATACTACAGGTCATATTGTAGCCTTGTCATGTGTGGCTTGAGCTGCAGCTGCTATGCTTTGGCTAATGCTGAGGTTGCAGCCTTGGCTACTACAGGCTGCGGCCGCAGCCTTGACTGCTGCCGCAGCTGCCCTGTGTCTATGCTCAGCTCAGATATCTTATCATTCCCCCTCAAACTTTGGGGACATGGAAAGACCTGAAATTTGCCTTGAAGATACTGAAACCTAGAGATTGAAAGAAGTTTAGTGAGAATATCTACAATTTGATCAGTAGAAGCAATATGACAAATGACAATCTTTTTGGCGGCCATTCTTTCTTTGACATAATGATAGTCAACCTCAATGTGCTTGGTCCTAGCATGAAAAACTGGATTGTGAGCCAAAGCTATGATAGAAAATTATCACACTAGAGAGTGGGAATAGATGTGTGGAGTTCAGCAAGAAGCATGCCAAGCCAGCTTCACTCAGCAGAAACTTGAGCTAAACCTTTATATTCTGCTTCTGAGGATGATCTTGAAATTGTGGGCTACTTTTTAGCACGCCAAGAAACAAGATTGGGAGCAAGAAATACATAATGCCCTGTAGTAGATCTTCTATCTATAACATTGTTATCCCAATTTGAATTTGAGGAAGCATTAAGAACAAGAGGACCATTGGTAAAATGAAGGCCACGACTCAATGTTACTTTGAGTTATCTGAGAAGTCTCTTAACTGTTGTAAAATGACTTCGCCAAGGATTTTACAAAAATTGACAAAGATGATTAACAGTAAAACTAAGATCTGGCGTAGTGATGGTTAGATATAGAAGAACTCCTACTAAACTTTTGTAAAGACTAGGCTGAGAGAAAGGAGGATCATCAACAACAGAGTTAGCAACCTTAGTAGCCATGGGAGAAGCATAGGACTTATAGTCACTCAAACCAGCCTTAGCTAAGATTTCTAAGCCATACTTTTGCTGAGACAAAACATGGCTTGAAAAAGAAGAAGAAGAAGAGACAGAGATGCCCAGAAAATAATTGAGAAATCCGAACTCTTTCATAGAGAAAGCAAAATGCATTTGTTTAATAAGAGTGGAGATATAAAGAGGATCACTACCAATGAGAAGAATATCATCGACATAGACAAGAAGAATGGTAATGGAAGTAGGAGTTTTCTTGGCAAATAAAGAGGAACCACAATGACTAGGAATAAAGTCATGAGATGGAAAAAAAGAGGAGAATGTAGAGAACCAAGCTCTTGGAGCTTGCTTCAAGCCATAGAGAGCTTTATGAAGTTTACATACAAGAGATGGATTAGAAGTATCAATGAAACCTTGGGGTTGCTGCATACAGACTTCTTATTCAAGCATTCCGTGAAAAAAGACATTTCAAATGTCCAGTTGCTTAATAGACCAATGATGATGTAGAGCAAGACATAGAAGCACCCTAATTGTAGGTTGTTTAGCTACAAGACTAAAGGTTTCATGATAGTCAACCCTTTTAGTTTGAAGAAAACCCTGAGCAACTAATCTTACTTTATGCCTAGCTACAGAACCATCTGAGTTTCTCTTAAGTCTAAACACCCATTTGCAGCCAATGTCTTGCTTGGTGGGTGGAGGTGGAACTAAAGACCAAGTACCTTGTCTTTGCAAGGCTTGACATTCATCAAGCATAACAGCTTGCCAAGCAAGAGAAATAGATACTTCCTGATAAGACTGAGGTTCAACATGATCAGTAGAAGCCAACAAATAAGTAGAAGAAGACACAAGAGGAAGTTTGGCCTTGTATATGGTTACCATGGAACGAGAATTTGAAGAGAAAATATGAGGAAGATCTATAAAAAGAGAAGAAATTGGAATTTGAGGTGAAGAAGAAGAAATAGGGACATGTGAAGGAACAGGAGGTAAGCCAGGAGAGACAGCAAATACAGGTGCAGCAAGTGCAGAAGCTACAGACGCAAGTGGAGCAAGTGTAGGGGAGACGAGTGCTACTAGAGCAGAAAAAGGAGAAGGCACAGGAGATGTAGACCAGAAAAAATTATGTAAGGTAGTGAGATGAGATAAAGTAGAGAAAGATGGAGCTGATGAGGAAGAAGAGAACGATGAAGACTAAAAAGGTCTCACAAAAAACAATATGGCAAGATACATAGACTTTGTTGGTACGTGGGTCAAGATATCTATAGCTTTTAACAGAGGGTTGATACCCTATAAACACACATGGAACAGATCTAAGCTGAAGTTTAAGGGAGTTGTAAGGTTTAAGCCAAAGATAACACCTACAGCCAAAAGTTCTCAAGAACTGAAAATCAGGTTTTTGATGAAACAAAACCTCAAAGGGACTACTGCTTTGAAGTTGGAGTGTATGCAGTCTATTGATTAAAAACACAGAGGTGGCAAGAGCATTGAACTAATAAACCAAATGACATTAATGGTCGTGATACTGAATAGCTTCTTTTCCTACCCATCTAAAGATAATAAAAACATAATATGATATTAATTTTTATAAATTTAAATTGTTTTGTTTTATTATCATATCTTAATTTATTTTGTTCAAATATATAATTTGTTTCACGTCTATCTATTCGATAGACACGTGTGTCTTTCAAGTGTCGTGGTCTTAAAAAACAAATTTAATACATTTTGATGAGTGTTAAACTTGTATCAAGAAGTATCTAATGAATATTGGTGTCTGACATAGACATATCACTTTCTTAGAAATGTTTGAACTTTTATGGTGTTATATAATTAGTTGTGATGCGTTAAATAGTATGATGCTTTATTGCAAATTGAATAGGTAATTAAAACCTTGCTTGACATACTGATTAAGATTGGTAATTAACTTTCTAATCTTGTTATGCTTGTTCTTGATTCATTATAAGCTAGTTTATTAATTGGATCAAATGATTTAGATCTTTTTGAAGGACAATTCGCTTAATCTATCATCTCTTATTCATTTATTGGGGGCGTCTCATAGAAATTGAATAACTACATAGTTAACAAAATATTATGGATGTTATATAATTGGTTGTAATGTGTTGAAGGTACAATGCTAGATTGGTAAGTATAAGCCTCATCGGGTTTGGTTTAGTTAAAGAGTGGGCGATCTCTTATGAAATTGATATAGATTAACAAAAATGTTTACAACTTGAGACTAAGAAGCTATTAATTGAAATTACGAATTTTATTCTTAAAATAATTCAAAGAAGGATGGAGAGGTGAAGGGTTGAAGAAATTTCACATGATGACAAATTCTTTAAGCACACAAGAAAATAACATGCACATGTGCACGCAAGCAAACAACATGCACATGTCTACATCCTTACACCAGCACACACAATGTGGAATTATTTATTTCCGATTAGGAAATTGAGAAGAAAATTAATATTTATTTACTATTGTAAAAAAAATTCATTTTTGCCTTTGGTACAAATAGAAAGGACAGTAATGCTATGGTGACCAATTTGATCAATTTTGAATAATCCATTTTGCTATTTTATTTTATCTCACTTAGGAAAATTTAAATTCTAAATAAAAAAATAAAAAAGGGGCAAATTTCATTTTATTCCCTGTAGTTTGGGCCATGTGCGGTTTACTTACCTAACGTTTGAAAATGACAATAGAACCTCTTTGTGGTTTGTGGACTAAAGTGCACCATTAACATTCTGTCCAACTTAATAGCAAGTGTGAAACATGTTACATACATAAGGGGTTGTGCACTAATTTTCAAATTTCTTTCAAGGGAAGTAAATCACATATGAAATAAAGTACAGAGGGTTAAAGTGAGCTTTATCTTTCAAACAAATGATGAAAATACAGGGATATTTTAGTCTTTTTCATTAAATCATTAACGGGGCTAACGGTATATTTCAGTCCACAATCCACAAGGAGGTTATGTAGTTATTTCCAAACGTTAGTAAGAAAAATTGCACATGGGCCAAATCACTGGAGATAAATTAAAATATGCCCTAAAAAAAAACCTTGACTTAAAAAGAAAATGTTGTAGATGTTAGATGGAAAGTGGTTTTGCATTTTTATTGTAACTAACAAAATTACCTTATGAATATTGGAATTTGAAATTATTTAATATAAAAACTATTGATATGACATTAAGCCTTCGTTTGGCAATAAGTTTTTTAGTTGGTTTTTTGACTTTTTTAGTCAGGGACTTTTTTGTTTGTTTGGTTTTCTAGTTTGACTTTTTGGACTTTTTGGCACTGAAAATGATGTTCCCAAAAGTCAAATGACAAAATTGCCCTCCACTTGCCAACTCCAAAAACACCTCCAATTAATTATATATTTTGCAATGGAATTACACTATTTTTTATTTTTTGTGTCATTTCCCTTTTTTGACATTATTTGTACTGTGCTTCATGAAACTTGTTTTACATGGCTGCTGATTTGCAATAGGAAAAATATAAAACAAATGAAACAAACTACGACAATATTACGGAATTAACGGAAAAGTTATTTTCTATATTACAAGGCTCTGCTGTTTGTTAATGAAAAATTTGTTACACTTCTAGTATGGCATTTCCATACGTCAACGAACATGGTCCACCAAGCCACTGTTGCATATCCCCAAAACAAAAAGAAACGTCGCAAATACATTAATGAAATTAATTTTCCAAACCGCAGCAAAGGTTTGTACGAACAATTTTCCCCTCAATTAATACATAGGACAACAATTTCTTGGTAATTATCTGTCTGACAATAACCAATGCATGAACCTACCATAATGGAAATGTACATACCTAATTACATAATTACATATATACGCACAAGACCATAAATACCGTGGTGCTACAATTCCATACACATACAAACAACAACAAAAATTCCCTTGGGTTCAATGTTGCTTACTGAATTCCCCCTATATATTTCCCAACATGTTGTGGTTGAGTATGTGGACCAAACGATCTCTTACAAGAAGGTGCACGCTTGCCATATGTGGCTCATCATCCCTAACCATTAGTCCATCCTCCCTATGTGCTACCAAAGGTATTGCATATTGATTATGGTTGCCACATCATCCTTAGTTATTATGGAGTGCATAGTGGTTGGATTACCCGTATTTCTACGTATGCAGTTATGTAATGCCATCGACGCACCAACTAAATGCACTTGCACAGTCACAAAATCATAACGAGGCATATTCTTGATAAACCCCCATCAATTTTTCCACGCTCCGAATGTTTGTTCAACGACACTGCTTAACGACGAGTGTGCCTTGTTAAATAATTCTCTTGGCTTTGCTACGTCCCTTGCACCTAGCCGAAAATCTTATTGGTGGTAATGGTAGCCCTTGTACGGTGTGAGGTAACCCGTTCGGTTAGGATAGCCCGAATCAACAAGATAATATTTCCTTGCCGGATGTAAACAAATAACGCTATAAGCTTTCCCTTCATACTTCTACATACTTAATTTTTTTTTAAACAATTGTCTATACCTTCCTCCAAGTGCGAAAACGGCACATTTTCATTGTTGATTATTTCAGCAAAAATTCGACTGTCATGCATACTGCCTTCCCATCCAATTGATAAGAACGTAAAACACACGTTAAAATCAACCACGACCATGATATTTTGGGTGTGACAGTATTTGCATCCAAAATATGTCATTACTCAAGTCCCGTCACTTTCGCAACAACATGTGTGCCATCGATTGTGCCGATGCAATCCTAATTTCTAAATTAAACAGCAAAACAAAATTTAATATATGCCAAAACTTTGACGTAAAGAAACCATATGTTATGAAAATATGAAAGCTATACCTTGAATGGTAAGTATTTCATTTTTGACTACAAGTGAGGATGTTGAACATTTTGATTTGTTGTTGGCCTACAATGCACAACCGTAAACTTCTTCATCGCCTCCAAAACGTTATGAAAGTGGCATGATATGGTTTCACCGGAATGTTGAAACCATTCTTGGATGGCTCTATTCTTAAACCCTCTCAATGCTTTCTTCCATGACTAATCGATGGCTACGTTGGTTAACACATAAACTGAATTTTACAACTAACATGTCACACAATGAAGAGAATACTTCCTTTGGAACACATACATTTTCTTCAAAATGACCAATGTGTCCATCGTATAATTCTCATATTCATGCACGTCTAGTCAACATTGATGTTCGACATAGAGTTTTTAACATGTACTTTTCATATTACTCTTGTACATACTGACATGCTTGCACATACGTCCAATTATTTTGTCATTGTATCTATATAGCCATTTGATTTATTTACTTGACGAAGTCATCGTTGTTGCTACCTTCCCCATTGGACATGGCCACGACTTTGGTGAGGCCTACAAGACATATGTCCAATGTTAAAATCATTACTGTAACTGTTAACTTCTTCAACCATTTTGCCAGCATGAAAGATATATGTAACACCCGCATCCTTTAAATCCTTTGGAGAGTGTATTTAATTCTCTTATTTTCATTTTGGGAGTCTTTGGAGTTATTGAATGTTGGTTTTGGAGGAGTGTAATCCGATTTAATCTTGTTGGGTTTGGTTGTTCGCATTTGTTCTGGTCAAAAGTTCCTTGGAAACTTAGAAATTTTGCCTTGGGGTCGACACTAGCCTTCCCAAGGGTCAACCCTTGCATGTTGTCATGTTTCTGGAAGTGCCGCTGGAAAATAGGGTCGACACCAGCCTTGGTGGTGTCGACACCTTCCTCTTGTTGCTGTCCACTAAGGTAGACACCAGTCTGGGAAAGGGTTGACCCTCTTATGTTGCAGAATTCTGTGTTGGTTGCTGGAAAATAGGGTCGACCCTCTCATGTCAAAGGGTCGACCCCCCTTGCTTGTACCAGATTGCCTTTTCTTCATAAAGGGTTGACCCACCTGCCCAAAGGGTCGACCCCTGCGTGTTTTTTTCAGATTTTTTGGGCTGGTTTGGGCCTATTATTTTATTGATTTTAGGGCCACTTTTCTACCACTATAAATAAGCTCCAAACATGTTTGATTTCACTTTTTCTCTTCTTTCCTCTCTCTTAAACCGTGAGCTCTCCTCTCTCACTCTCTAAACTCAAGCTTTTGGCACTAAGATCGCTACATCTACTCAGCTAGAGTGATTGTTTCACCATGGTCCTTTGAAAAAAAGTGTAGATCTCCTCAAAAGCTTCCTTTTGGTCTGATTGGTTCGTGGTTTTGTCGCCATTGGCTTTTGGGTCGTCATCTCTTGGCTTCAAGAGGTAGGGATTTCTAGTTCTCTTTCAATACCCTCGTTTATGGATAGATTTGTGGTATTTTCTTTATATAAATACAAAAGTTCACATTTTTTATGCATATTGTGATGAATCATGGGATTGGGAGTTAGGGTTTGAAGAGAGTTGGGTTTGTTTGTTGGGTTATAATCTTGGGTCATGAGTTTGGTTGTAAAGGTAATAAAATGGTTGGAATAAAGTGTGTTTTGTGAAAATGTTTAATTTCTCTTAAAAACCTTAAGTCGATTCATGATGATAATTAATGATTTTGCCCAAATTAAATGTAGAATCATGAAATTGGTAGGTTGAATTATATATGTACAAGTTTAATTGGAATTTGGAAATGTTTGAAAATTATGTTTAAAATTTGCGAATGAACTTTGTTATGAGCATTGTAAATAACGTTATAATGAGAAAAGAATGGGGAGAAAAGATTTGTTGATGATGTGGATGATGTAAATTTGGCTATGGAATGATGAAATGAGCTTTAAGAATTTAACTTGAATTATGTTGAATTATATTTGGTGGTGTTAAATTGATTATGTTGAATGGTGTTGATTGGATTGAATGATGTTGAATCGAATTGTGTTGGACTATGTTGAATCGAATTTGCATTTAGTTGAATTGTGTTGAGTTGAGTTGTGTGGTGTTGTGTTGGTACCCGCGCGGGGAATTGAAAAATGGTTTTTCGGTGCCCACGACCGTCCGTATTTATAGCCAGTAAATGTGGGGGATGGTTTTGAAAATCGAGAAAAATGGTTTTTTGGTGCCCATGACCGTCCGTATTAATAGCTGGTAAACATAGGAGTGGTTTGAATTCAAGGTGCCCAATTGCCCTGTCTAGGCTTATCGCTGGACGAATGTGGGAAAATGGTTTTTGGGTGTCCACACAGTCCTGCCGTATTGTAGTCGGCGAAAGTGGAAAATGGTTTTTGGGTGTCCACACAGTCCTGCCGTATTGTAGCCGGCAAAAGTGGAAAAATGGATGGTTTTCGAAAATGTTTTGGGTGCCCACGTCCTGCCGTATAACAGCCAGCAAATGTGGGGAATGGTTTTAAAAAGTTGAATACTGGTTTTGGAAAAATGTGGTTTTTGGATGAAAATGGCTTTTGAGAAACTGGTTTTTGGGAGTTCACTTCCCGCCGTATAGTAGCCGGCAAAAGGTGGAATATGTTATGGATTGGGTGCCCGCTGTCCCGCCGTATCAAGCCGGCAAAAAGTGGGGTGTGTTGTGGCGTGTGTTGAGGTCAACGATAATATATGTGACTTGTGATGAACTTGTGAAATTACTATTTGATGTGTAAATGGATATGGAATGTAAATGCTTATGGAAATTATCTGGAACGAATGGATAAAGAAATGGTAATTGGATATGGGATTGGGGATAAAGAACTCACCAGGTTGTTTGTATCTATAAGGAAAGACTTATAGTTTTATTTTGTGATTAATTGAGAAATTGAATTAAAAGAATTTGTTATCCTAGTGGTATGTTGAATTATAGTTGGTAATGCTAATGTGGATGTGATGTAAGTGTTCTTGGATTTCTATGTTAGAGCATTATAGCAATAAAAGATCGATTGGTGGGAATGGAGTGTATGAGGGTTGTTTTGGGTATTAAGGGAACATAAATATGATGTCATGGAGTTGTAACAAACTTAATTAGTAAAAGAGGAGAATGGGAATAGAAGGAAAAATGTTAAGATGGATATTTAATAAGGAAAATTTTGGAATGGGTTAATAAGTATAAAATGATGTGGTTCCTTAAACATTTTGTTTCCAAAAAGGATTTTTGGTTTTCTGATAAAAATGGTGGTTTTTGATGGTTAAGGGTTTTCCTTAAATCGTTCAAATAAACTTTGAGAAAAGATACTCTACGTATGATATTTTGAAATTACAAAACGTCACCTACTATATGGTATCACCCTGGATGCATGATCATTTCTATCTGTGGGTTGGCTATTGATTTAGAACTATGAGATTTCTTCTGGGCATTAGTGCTCACCCCTGTTGTTTTTATCTTTTTATAGGAAGGAAGTGTGGATTCTATAGTCGAAGAGTTATGAAGTCCATAAGTATGTGTGTATATCGTTGTGGATGTGAAGAAAGTAATTGTTGTATATTGATATTTGTATTCATTTATTTATCGTTTCTTAGTAGAAGATTGGCATGTATCATTGTTATTATTGTACTCATTGAGAGCGAGAGAACACGTATCATTGTATTTCTATTACTCAAGTGTAATAGATAGTTGTATATATATATATATAAATGGACCTAAATTTCAAGCTTTTGGTAATGTTTCCATGTAATTAAAATCGGGGCGTGACAATATACATCAAACCTAACGACACATAACCATTATAAAAAAAGAGCAAGCTGTCAAAGGGGAAAAAAAAAAAAAAGAAAGCATAAACCATCCATACCATACCGCATTAAGAACTTAATGAAAAAAAAAAAGCTGGTGATGTTGTTTCACACCAACCATCCAACATTTGTGATATGCAAGTATGTTGTTCACGACCAACCAAATACGGCAAATAAAACACACCAAAAAAAAAAAACCCTTAAACACATCCTACTGATCCAACACACCAAACAAGTTCCCATAAAAACATCATAACACATCGAACCCAAACAACCATCACTAAACAGCAACCCCCCAAATCGTTGCCTCATCCCAGTAGCCATCAAACTCGTCGTGCACCAAAGAGGTTTGCAAATGGAGCTCCAGCGAAGCTTTATAGTTGCTTCTACATACGCCATCCGATAATATGGTCATCATCAGGCTGGGACATCATAACCTCGTGATAATCAACGTTGTCCATAAACGAGGATGCAAAGTGGAACAACAGTGTGCCAACAAGGGTAAGAATGGATTTCATCCTCTCCATGCACTCTGAAATGGTACATAATGACTCATTACCAATTAAGTGCCTAACAGTAACTTGTTGGTTTTGACTTCGGATGACATTTGTCAGATTGTTCATGTTGTCAACTATAGCAGATGCTTCACTAGTCAGCTTCTGCAACTTTCCAGACCTTGCGGGTGTATTCCTTTTCCTTTTACCCCTAGTTTCAACACCTTCCATTGATGATTCAGCGTCCACATCAATAACAACTAAAGGGATTGGATCTAGGAATAGCCGCATACCAAGGCTCTGAACTGAATCAGAAAAGCCCTCGTTATCTTCGACAGTCTTCTCCCCCAGTGTCCAATGATGGTTGTCGATTGTAGCAACCCCTATAAAGGCAATCTCCATCAAATCCCAATGCTCCAAAGTTTTATTCCTAAACTTTGCACAAGTCTTGTTTATTTGCAGAACAGGAAACACAACACAATTAGTAAAATATGTTACTAACCGAAATTAAAAGCAATGCAAAAAAAAAATGTAAATACTATACTAGTTCCATCCGATCCCACCATTCATCGAAAGCCTGAAACATGCCTATTTTGTTGTCAAATCCAAGTCCTGTAATTCCTTTGGTACGATCCATCAACTTCATTCGAGCAATCCAATCTCTTTTCATGCTTGCGTACTTGTTCTTCAACTACTTCACATCATGTTTTCTACCAATTTTTTTTCAAACTTTTTCGCCAATGATTTGTACCTAGCGCTACTCAATACCATGAATGGCCGGTTCTCCCCAAGAATCTCATCGGCAATAAGCTCTAACAAAAGCCTTGTGGATTCAGTATCCTACACAACTTTGTGAACATGATATGTGTCTTCAATAACGATTGGTCCATCCATTGCATTCCCTTTATTTTTGGAAGGGGTACATGGTGAAGTTCGTGTGGAAGCCATAACGACAATGCAACTGATACATGAAAGCATAAGTACCTTATACATGTATGCATATTACTCACCCAACCCAATTTGCGCAAAAAAATAGATTAGGCATTATGACATAAAAAAATAAAAATAAAAGATTACCACAAAGTTTAGACAAACAATTATGTAGATCCAAACCATCCAACATTACATGTCATGCACAAAGTTATTGCTATCAAGTCCACAACAAACATAAGTCATTACAATACTAGCTTTGCAACTACCTACTAACACTTGGAACATTTTCACATACGCAATAACAAAATTACGATGACAATGCACAACACGGAAACAATGGTTTTCAAAATTTAAAGCTAAAAAAACATATACACAACAAGGATTAAACAAAAAAACAAGAACCAAATTAAGTCCAACAAAATTTCACAAAATTATGCAAACAAACTTGACACTTTCAATCCAAACTGGACTAAAATAGAACAAAAAAATATTTTCTTGAAATTCAAAAAAAGCACTAAAAGGTTTTGCTTTATTTGGTCTCGAGAGACAACAACTAGTTTGGCTACACTTTTGTCAAAGAAAATGGATAGTTAGAAATCTCCAACCCTTCTCCAAAACTTGACTCAAACTGAAACTTAAGTATGTAAAACCATTGAATTCCCTCTAGTCCTTTACTCAAACCTATACCAAATTAAATTTTGAGTTAAATTTTACTCAAATCAAAGACCCATTTTATTGACTCAAATTTCACATAGGTGCTTCTATCCAAACTTTTCTAATTCTCCTTTACTCCCAACTTCTAAGCATCTCCAACCCTCATTCACAAAATTTTAATCGAATTTGAATCCAAATTTGAGTAAAATTGATTTGATATGAATTCCAATCCTTTCATCAATTTTTTATCAAAATCATTTTTAAAAATTCCCCTATCATCCTAAATTTCCGTTTTGATTAAATTTGATGAAAACAAAAATCATCTCCAATGCTTCAGTTTTTAAATCAAATTTAAATTGATGAAGAATTATCCTTCACCTTTTCTTAAGTGCTAAAAATTGATCACCAATCCTTTCATCAAATTGAGAACCCATCAAAGTTGATGAAAAGAAAAAAATATTTTGATTATATAATCAAGCTTTTTACTCAAATTTTGAATCAAGCTTTTTATTTAGACATTAGGTCTAGTGAAGCAAAAAATAGTAACAGATTTATTTATCCAACTTATTTGTTGCTGGTATACTGTTGTTCTTCATTGAATTCATCAACAAGAAGAACAAAAAAGAATTACAGAAAAAAAAATAAAAAACCATAATCAGAGTTAAGACAATCTTTATAGAGACAAACTGATTAAAATAGAGGGAAACAAAAGGTTTGTGTGGGGAAATTGGTTCTTCATTTTCGACCATCATGTTCGATAGTGCAGTTGCTGGTAATACATACAAAGGAGTTCAAACTGTGACAATATTTCGAATTTAAACCTCCATTGACACCAACAAAAGCATATTACAACCGATCCAACACGACAACGACAAATTTTGAACATATACACAACAAACAAGTATGATCTAGTGCAAGGAGAGGAAAACCCCAAAATAAATCGAGTTATGCCCACCAGAGATGCAAACACGAAACAATATTACGAGTAGAGGATGGTTGAGGCGTTAAGGAAGCGATGTTGGCTTGGATCGGTGGTCCAATCTTGTGCAGTCTTCTCCCTTTCTTCCGTTCTTTTTTGCCGTCTACTTGGTCTGTGAAAAAAATGGAATCCTAGTTTGTGTATACAGATGTGTATTGGTGTACATGGGGCAGTTTGGTAACTTTGCATTCCAATTCACGTGGCTCAAAACTCACATGATAGTGTTTTAGCAATTTGTGATTTTGTAGCCTCTTTTGTCCATATGTGTCTACCGTAGCCCCAAAACAATTGCCAAACAGGGGCTAAAATTTTTAGTTTGCTTTTAATGATCAAATCCTGATTATAGTAGTGTTAGTGTATTAGAAAACTGGTATACAAAATTTTTTGGATAAATTACGCTCACCTCCCTTGAAATTTGGAAAAACATACTAATTAAGTTTCGAAAAAAATACAATTAGTCTCACACTTTGATACAATTATACTAGTCTCCCTTAAAGTTTTAATTTGCATAACAGTTAAGCCATTTTTTATCAGTAATTCATTAGTCATATAAAATAAAATAGAAAAGATGTTGTCATCTATTTTCTACGAAAATGTTTATTTATTTTTGTTTTTTTTAGTGTTTACTGACCATCTTTAATAGTTTCAGTCGTTTTAGATTTACCAAAATTAGAGTAATGCTAGGGGTCATGAAAAAAATATTATGAAGATGATCATGAAAGATTCTCCACCTTTGGATTACACATACAATAAAACACCAAACACTAATCAAATGATAAAAAATCTTCATGATGCATTTCATGATATTTTTTTCATGATCCCTAATATTATTAGGGATGATGAAAAAAAGTCATCGTCATTATGTCAAAAGTTTGGAGCTAAATGTAATTTCATGGGAAATCCAAAATTGGAAGTCCTAATCATTTTGCAATACCCAAAACAATGTTTAACTTACCAATTAAGATTAGTAATTTGCTTTCAAATCTTGTTGCGTGTGTTCTTGATTTATATGCTAGTTTAGTAAATAGATTAGATGATTTAGATATTGTCGAAGCTTTGTATTTATATGATTGTTGTTATATGTGAACATATGTTATGTGAAATTTGATGGGAACCCAAAAGTTGAAATCCTAATCATTTTGTGGTACTCAAAATTGTGCTTTACTTACCGATTAAGATTAGTATTTTACTTTTAAATCTCGTTGCACTTAGTCTTGATTCATTATGAGCTAGTTTAGTTATTGGATTAAATGATTTAGATCTTGTCAAAGGATAAATCAATTAAGCTATCTTTGGATTCATTTATTGAGGGTGCTTTGTGAAATTGAATATCTATATAGTTAACAAATTGTCATGAGTGCTATACTAAGAAACATGGATATGAACATGACACGCAACACGTCAATTTTAAAAAAAATTCAAGACACAACATGTAGGGGACATGCATGAAATATATAATTTTATATATTTGTCATACGTTATATACATGTACGTACAATTCTCGTTCCCGCCTTGCCTGAGATAATGTACACGTAGACTTGACGATAACTTGTTAGACGAGTTCCGCATATATATATATATGAATATATCATCCAAAGATAATAAAAAACACAATATGACATTAGTTCTTATAAATTTATTTTTCTTTTATTATCATATCTAAATTTATTTTGTTTAAACTTATAATTAGTTTCACCTGTATCTCATGATAGATACTTAAGTGTCCTGTCTTAAAAAGAATAAAATAAAAAATAGGACACATTTTGATAAGTGTCGAACATATGTCGAGAAGTATCTAACGAGTATCGTGTTCAACATGGGCATGTCACTTTCTTAGAAGTGTCCATACTTTTGAGTTGTTATATAATTAGTTGTGATGCATTGAACAATGAGATGCTTTATAGTGACCCCGTTCTTTTTCCATTTGGTGGTTGTATCCGATTTACGTTCCGTAGATTCTGTTGTTACATATTTGTTGTTGTCATCCTTTAATTCCTTATTTTTGAGTTATAGGATGTATTGGGCAGGTTTGTTACAGGTTAGGAGTGTTTGGGAGCAAAGGGTTGCTGCCTGCAATTTTATCCGTTGCTCGGCGGCGATTAAATCGCTCGAGCGAGATATTTGTTTTTGGTCCTTCGCTCGATCCAGGGTTTCTTAGCTCGAGCGAGCGATTGCGTCTAGTATAGACCTGAGAGATGTATTTCTTGGCTCGAGCGAGCTTTCCTTCGCTCGAGCGAGTTTCGAGTTCTTCGCTTGAGCGAGAATTCTGTCGCTCGAGCGTGCTTCTGGGTTGCAGACCTGAAGCATCGTATTGTTGGCTCGAGTGAGATTTCATTCGCTCGAGCGAGTATTCTTTGTGTCTGGTCGCTCGAGCGACCACTTCTTCGCTCGAGCGAGCCTGTTTTATATAAATACGCAGCAGCGGTTTTAAACCTAATTTTTTGATTCTCTTCTCTTTTAAAACTCTAGAGCCAACTCTTTCTCTCTCTAGACTTGTCCTTTCTTCAAGAATTGATCTACCTAGGGTGAGTATCTAACCTTAGTCCTTTATTAAAAAGATAAAGTGAGTCGAGGGCTTCCTTTTAATCTGAACAATCTTGGGTTTGGAGCACTTTGGATTTTCGTCATCTTCTCCATTCGAGTTCTTCGCTTCGAGGTAGGGATTTCCTACTCCATATTATAAGTTTTGTTCTAAGCTTTGGTAGTTTGATATGTTGGGAGTTATTTGGTAATTTTGGGAAAAACCCTAGTTGTTTAATAAATTAATTTGTGTAATTAATTTAAGGAAAATTGGGGAATTTAGTTGAATTCATGGAATTGGGGAATTATAAGCTTAAATAGTGTAGTTGGATAATTTAATCACTCGCCTATTGAAATGTTGAGATTATAATTGTTGATACATTTATTTCCTATTTAGAAATAACTGTTTTGGACTATCGGTGGAGGATAGTCATGATTGTTGTAGACATTGCATGTGGATTAGGAAAAATCGAAACTAATCACATTGACTAAGTCATTAATTTTGACTGTTGAATTAATACAGAAAATACATGTATTGATTGAGTATTGTATATGACAAGTGTTTAATACATTGTATATGCATATTGTTTGGGAGAAAAATAGGGGATGTACTCCACGGTTTGGGAGGAGATAGGGGATGGATTCCATTAGTACCACTAATATGTGTGCTTATTGATTTATGAAAGTGTTTTTACATGTTATTGATATATCACTAAAATGTGTATCAATTGGGAGGTATGGAAGTGAATTTTGGTTGAGATTGATACAACACCAACATGTGTATCCATTATGATATAAGAAATGTTTAACTTGATTCGTTATCCCAAGTGAATTGGAAATATTGTTAATAAGAGATGTAATCTCAGTTGAGTTATTTGGCCAGGTTCTGAGCCATATTTGTATAACAGAAAGTTGAATAAATAATGGAAAGTGCAACGTGTCTTAGACATTAGTGTCATGAGACTATATAATGATGTAATTGGTTATCTGGGTTAACCATCTATCGAATGCTAATGCTTTATTCAATACTTATATTTCGTTTAGTATATTTCTACTGGGCTGTGGCTCACCCTATATGGGAACATCATTTTCAGGTTCAGGTGATGTGCTACCTCCAAGGACTTAGCTTGGATGGATTTGGAGTTGAAGACTCTGTTTAGATTAGTTGTTTATTTGTTTTATTTTGATGTTACATGTAAACTCAAGCGTAGGGCTTAATGTGTAAATGAGTTAGTACTCATACTTTTGTGTCCAAGTGTTGGCTTGGAAAGATGTAAGCTCGTAGGGCATTTACTTTCGTTATTTCATGTAATGTCTTTTAATAGGGTTACTCTGATGAATGGAATAATGTTTTGTTTTCTTATAACGTTGCATGTCAATAGTATATATTATGGGTTTAATTTTGAGGGCGTTACATGCTTGATTGGAAATTGAATAGGTAATCAAAACCTTGCTTCATGCACTAATTAATATTCATGATTAAGTTTCTAATCTTGTCTCGTTTATTCTTGATTCTTTCTAAGTTAGTTTAATTGTTGGATCAGATGATTCAGATCTTATCTAAGGACAATGCACTTAAGCTATCTTCTCTTATTCATTTATTGGGAGTGTCTCATGGAAAGTGAATAGCCACATGGTTAACAAATTATTATGAATGTTATATAATTGGTTGTGATGCTTTGAATGGTACAATGGGGGGTGTTTGGTGGGGCTTTTTTGAGCCAACTTATGGCTTTTGACTTTTAAAAAGTTATTTTGGACTGTTTGATTAAACTTAATTCAAACAGCTTCTAATTCTAACAACTTATTTTAAGTCAAAAAAGCTGATTCTGAGAAGCTGCTCACCACTTGCTTCTGATTATCAACTTCTGCTGTGGACATGTTAATTCATGGTTATACTCTTAAATTTTTTTTTATTTTTTATTTTTTTAAAAATAGAAAAAGTCCCAAATGGATTATAGAATATTATTATTATTTTTTATGAGAAATGTAGACAAATAGTGAATAATAAAAAATAAAAGTTAATTGAAAAAGCTACTTCACAGCTTATTTAACAAACACTACTCAGCAACTTAAATCTATAGTCCAACAGCTACACCAAACAGATTAACAGCTTCTGATTAAAGTCATAATCTATAATCTGTAATCTATAATTTGTTTTAACAGCTACACCAAGCAGGACCAATGCTAGATTGGTAAGCCTGGTAGAGTTTGGTTTAGTTAAAGAACACGATTTCTTATGAAATTGATAGAGATTAACAAAAACGCTTACATCTTGAGACTAAGAAGCTATTAACTGAAATCACAAGTTTTATTTTTAGGATAATTAAAAGAAGCACTACAACATAAACACTTTTAGCAACCAATTGATTTCGTCCCTAAAACTAGTATTTTTTGTCGCCAATTACATTTTCGTATGGAATAAAAATTGTTGGGAAAGCCTTGTTCGAAAAAGTCAAAATAGCCTTTTTGGTGACGAATTTTTTATAACGTCGCTAAAACCAATAATTAGTGATGATTTTTCTTTCGTGCCGAAATGTCTGAATTTTTGAAACTAAATATTTTGTCGCTAATAGTTCATCACAAAACATCTAATTTCGTCGCTAAGAACTAAACAGTGGCATTTTTAGGAACAATTATATTTGGTCGCTAAAAATATAAATGCTTTCTACATCATACATTTTCATCTCTAAAAGTTAGCTCATAATTTTCAATCAAAAAAAGAATGAGGAAACATGTAAATATCAAGATGTTGGCCTGCGATAAAACATAAAAAGGGATATTCACACAATACTATGCAATTGTCCCTATTCATTTTAAAATCTTTGCACATATTCTTCTCATAAGTTCATAAGGGACTCTTGGGGGTTGAAGCCAAAGAACTTGTATTTGCATTGAAACCTTAAAAATGAGATCGACCTTCTAATTGATACTGAAGATCTCAAATCTCCATTGGTGTACTAGACAAAGAAAACAAAGTTGT
Organism: Camellia lanceoleosa; assembly: GCA_025200525.1. Taxonomy (NCBI): domain Eukaryota; kingdom Viridiplantae; phylum Streptophyta; class Magnoliopsida; order Ericales; family Theaceae; genus Camellia; species Camellia lanceoleosa. The sequence continues at coordinate 38,910,815 of CM045762.1, forward strand.
AGAATAGAGAGCATGCATTTGACACGTTAGGGCAAGAGGAGGAGATTTTATTTGCCTATTATTAAGATGATCAAAATATTTGGTTCCTAAAAGGCTTCATACATTTAGCAACCAAATTAATTGGTCTCAAGCTCTTATGCTCCTAATTGCATGGGTCAAGTGGGCTAATAAAAATAATCTTTAACTTATTGGATCCCTAAAAAGGTCTCCAAATAATTTTTTTTTTCTTCCTATAACAGATATCATGAAGGAATATGGTGTGTTGGTCCCTAAATATTGGTATCTAAACCACTAATTCCTCGTAGTGAGGGTGGAAGGGTAAAAAATTTGAAGAAATTTTATGTAATGACAAATTTCCTAGCACGTTGGAAAAACAAATTCACATGTGCATGTGTGCAAACAACATGTACATGTTTACGTGCTTACATGTGCACAAAAAGTGGAATTATTTATTTTTGGGTTTTGTTAATAAGTGCTCTTAGGACATTTGTTAAGGATGCATTAAATCATCTCAACTACCTCTACTATTATAGAAGATCAAAATATTATAAATGTGTCTTTCTAGAGACTAAAATATCCATTTCTCTAATTCTGTCTATTTCAACATTATATACTTTTCAAATTTGGTTTATTTATTTTTTAAATATTTTTTTATCATAAAACTAAATACATTTATTTTTAAAATGAAATTTCATTTTTTTTTATAATTTTTAAATGTCCTTTATTTTCAATCATAATTAAATTATTTGGTGTAAAGAAAATGAATCTAAAAATAATAAATAAATAAAAGTGAATTTAAAAATAAAAAAGGAAAATGAATCTAAAAATTAAAGGAAAATGAATCTTAGAAAAATAAAGGGCATATAATTTTTTATATTTGTTATAAAAATAAAGGTGTAGCTTGACTTTCCGCACCCCTTTTCGAAAGGCGAATAGCCCTACAGTTCGGACTCCACTTGTGGTTCTGAATCTGATTTCATAAGTGCAATGTGAAATAGTGAAAACACAAAAAGAGTCCAAATTCAGCAATTCTATTTTGGAAAATCAATGTTTTGAATGAAATGCCAAAAATGGACTGCTTTGCCAGATTTCAAAGTCGCCACCTAGATATTTTGTTTTGGGAAATTTAGGAAACCCTACACTCGTGCCAAAGGCCACTTATCCGTCATCACCAAAGTCTCTCGGCTTGAGAACTTAGGTACGAGAGGGGAAGGTCATGAATTCAGCACCCCATTCGCCCGACCAAAGATCAGCCTTTACTAATCATGATGTAACTTTTTATTTAAATTATTTGCTCTTGTTCCAGTTATTAGGTTAACTTTACTATGTGATGCATACAAGTATAGACTAATTTTGCAAACATTGGAACACTTGATTCATGTTTGTTTTGAAAAAGTGTTTTCAATATATACCACTTGAAAAAGTGATCGCATATGAACATTACTCAAATTATTCCAATTCAAGCAAATAGCCTTCACCCACAAGCATTCAAGCAATTTCTCAATTAAGCGGTTAGTCTCCTGGCAAGCATGCTAGACATAGCAATAATCACACTCATGCAACATGCTAAAGCAAACAAAAGCTTATCTCATACTCCAAGCCAAAACAAAGCAAATAATTAGAAATATGCATGCTCCTAATTAATGCAACATGACTAAATGCAACACACATTATGTATTTCATAGGCTCGACTATGAACATGGCATATAATTCCATTCAAGACATGCGATAAAGCACGTATTCGAGCAATGAATTGAAACATTTGATATCGAGTTAGTATGATGAGCCGAGCTTGGAATGCATGTAAGACAAGTGGATGCAAATATGAAGTATGCTAAATGAAACGTGGTGTCCCTAAATTAACCATCATAAGCAGTTAAATAAAAGGGAGAAAGACGTGGGGTTGGAAGACATACACAAATTATTACATATTTATCCTCACGCAGGATGGTTTGGATGTCCAAGTGTCTGAATTGACTACTTATTACAAATCCAAATGAATAAGTGAATAAATACTAAGCTATTATTAACTAACTAGCTAATAATCAATCCGAGGATGCATAATGCTCGCATGTGCAGCGTCCAAAAACTACTCTGTCTGCCCAGATTATTATGTTTCACCTTCAGCCACTGCCCTCTGCTTCTGCACAACGCACTGTCTTACCAAACATGGATGGCCGGCCGGCCCTTATTGATACCCGGCCGGGCCTAAGAAAGGTTAGCCGTGCCTCAGTTTCATGCAACTCCATTTTGTGCTCTGAAGTGAAAACAGTGTAGACAGAATGTTTTGGACTCTGTTTGTCCATCTCACACTTCTCTGTCATGGGAAAGCCTCAAGAGAAGGGTAGAATTGTTTCCAAATCCATCAATGAGCAAATTGATTGCCTGATGGTTTCAATGTACAATTTGGACAAAAATGAATAAATGAAAATGGCTATACCACCCATCCCTCCTATCATAGAGTGAATTCAAAGAGCGAGGTAGAGACGCTTCAAGGTTCATCAAAACATCAAGAATTGATGTAAAACAAACCTTGACATAACGGACTCGGCATAACGTCCGGCCGAACCAAAGCAAGATAACTCATTTTCTGTTTATGGGTTGGTTAATTTTAAGCCAAATTCATTAGTCCTTACCATCCTTTAATCCATTAAGTCCAAGGTGATGATTATGTCCACAAAAAGGAGAGAAGCATCAAATGGGAAGTAATTCTCAACATGAAAGAGAGATTACGCCATTGACAATGAATCTCTATGGAAATTAAGCCATTAAGCGCAAAACTCTAGTTCATGTGTTGAATAACCATCAACCATTTGAAATAACTCTCAAATGGAATAAAGGAGTGACAACTTGATTATTAAAATGAGGTTATTAAATATGGAAATGAGTTGAAGAAAAGCTAGAACAACATGCAATAAGCTATACAAGTGAACTTATGAGACAACAAATGAACTAATCAAAGCATGAATTAATTAAATAAATTAAAATAACCTTAAAACAGCCCCTAGAGTGTAAAAAGCAGTAGCTAAAACCATGTTAAAAGAGCACAAAAAGATAGGCAAAACGAAGAGATACAAAGCTAGTAAGCAAGGCTAAGGAGGGGCGGCTAACCCCTCCACTTTTGGGACTTCTAAATCATATTTTGACCTCTGAAAATAGTCCTAAAAAAAAGTCCAAAAACTGCCCCAAAACAGTGGGTAAAATCAGAAAAATAAGTGGGAAACACAAGGATATAAGCTTTGGAATAAGGTTCAAGGAAGGGTAGTTAACCCCTCTACCTTTGGTAGCTCTTAAATCACAAGTTTCAGCCTTTGAAAATAGTCCAAGAATAGTAAAAGATGGACAAAGGCTAAAATGAAAGTAAAGGAAAAGATAGTAAGTTAATACCTCTTGTAGAGAAGGTATTCTTGTTGTAAACCAAACTTGATTCCAAAGCACTCTCAAATTTGAGCTATGATTTCCAAATCTCAATCAAAAGTCCCAAGTCCAAGCTCTTGATATGAATGATATGAGAGCTCAAAGGTTATGTGAGTGTGAAGATGACTTACAAAGAGGAAGTCCAACTCTTTGATGATTTCTACCACCTTGATATTTGATATTTCCTCTCTTTGATATTTTTTGACGCCTAAAATAGAGGTCTGGGCCTCCTATTTATAGAATTTGAGCTACAAAACACAAGTATCTTCAACATTAGACAACTGGCAGATTGCTGTACAATCTGCCCAGAAAAGTCAAGAAGCCCAGCCAGGCATCACTGAGGCGCGACTGGGCCTCAATGTAATTCCACCGTTTCTCACTTTCATGTTGAATGTAGGTTGGTACTATGTTCAAAATTGAGTTTATGGGGCAAAAATACAGTGGGTATGGTAGGTTGGGATTGTTTAGAGCTTGAAATCGGATTTCTTTGTTGAGAATTCAAACCATTTACACAATGTAACCTTCATCATTGAGTGCTTGAAACAAAGCGCCTAAGTCTTACGAGCGATCAAAATTGGGGTGTCTACAAAAGGGAATTTAAATTTTGTTTAATTTAAAAACTTGAAATTTCATTTAAAGATAAATGCATTTAGTTTTATGATAAACATATTTAAAAAATGAATAAATTATATTTGAAAAGTTTATAATGCTGAAATAGAGAGAATTGGAGAAAAGAATACGTTAGTCTTTAGTAAGACACATTTATAGATTTTCCTATCTTCTATAATAGTGGAGGTGAGTGAGATGATTTATTGCATTCTTAACAAATGTCAAAACCCTTTAATTTTTTAGTTAGATTAGGAAAATGAGGAGAAAATTAATATTTATTTATTGTTATAGAAAAAAATGTCATTTATGTGTTCTTAAATAGAAATGACAGTAATGCTATCATGATCAATTTGATCAATTTTGAATAACCCATTATGCTATTTTTTATTTTTTCACACTTAAAAAACTTTAAATTCTAGGTTAACAAAACTCTAACTTACAGAATAAATGTTGTAAATGTTTGATGGAAATTGACTTTGAATTTTTATTGTAACTAACAAAATTAACTTTTGAATTTTGAATTTTGAAATTATTTGATATAAAAAGGCTATTGATGCAGCATTAAAATTTTATTACGTTTTTAATAATCAAATCCCGATTATAGTAGTATCAGTATATTATTTGAAAACTGGTATACAGCTTTTTGGTTAAATTACACTCACCTCCCTTTAAGTTGAGAAAAAATACAACTACTTTTACATTTTTGATATCATTACACTATTCTGTCTTATGGTTTTAATTCATATAACAATTTGACCTATTTTCATCAATAATACGTTAGTCGTATAAAAAAAATGTGATATTTTTTACAAAAATATATATTTATCTTTATTTATTTCAATGTTTACCTATCATCTCTATTAATTTCGATTTCTTTAACCCTATTAAAAATTTAAAGTTTGGGCTAAACCTTAGGGCCAGTGAATGTAATTTACCCAAACTTTTTAAAGCATTTTCTTACATTGAAATTTAAAGGATAAGTTACACCATTTGAACAATTTTAACCCTACACTTTTAATTTTATGGCAATATGGCCCTTCCATCAAGCGTCGTTAACATTTGGAACAAAAAAAAAAAGGTACAAAACTAAAAGGACTAAAGTATAATTCAAAATAAACTATAGGCACATTTGCACAAAATTGAAAGTGTAAAGTTTAAATTAAAATTATGGGAACTAAAGTGATATTACACTTAAACTATTAGGACTAGTGGTGTAATTTACCAAATTTAAACACACACACACAAACACGTTCATCTGGCATCTTCATATACCAAAATAGCACTATAGCCATTGCCTGATAATGCAAGTTGACATAGAGATATCGACATGTATTCATATTTCCTTTTCAAGTTCATGCACAAACGTGAATGTTAACACAGCATTTCACAAGAAAGTATTGAACTCCACAGATATTCTTCCATAAGGGCCTTGAGTTGGATATTTGAAAGTGTTTTCCTTGAAAATGAAAAAAGAAAACAAAAAAACAACCAGACAAATGTTCTACTTCCATAATTCACCTAATAGCAAAAGGATGCTTTTATATTCTATTGATTCAGTAGTGCCAAAGAAGTGTTCATTTGCAAATTGAAACATCTACCATTGCAATAGTAGAGAGAGAGAGAGGAAACAATATGTGTTGTATTCAATCAATCTACCCTATACAATAGAAGGCTTGTATATAAATAGGCTGAGAAAAATTATCCTATAGGATACCTAACTATGAGAAAAGGGAATTCTACAAGAAACCTAACTATAGCAATACAAATATATTTAGGAAATTAATACCTAATATATGTAGGAATATATACCATATATACATTAACATCCCCCCTCAAACTCGAAGAGGATAAACATCTTGAGTTTGGAGAGAGAAACTAAAACATAAAATAAAACTAAATAAAATAAAAGACAAATAGATTGCTAAGTCTGAACGGGAGCACAAGGGCTCTTGAGATATATCAGAGGCCAAAGCTAATGTTGGGAGACAGTTTATGGTCATGTCGGACTGTTGTAGGAACTGGCCAAAACTAATGTCAGAACAGTTTAAGGTCATGTCGGACCATTGTAGGAACTGACCAGAATCAATGTCAGAACAGTTTACGGGGTCATGTTGGAACATTGTAGAGACTAGATGTTGAACCAACAAGCGTGGCACATGCATAACTTATGACATGGTGCTGAACGATGATGGCAACAGATGACTTTGTGCGCTAGTGGACGACTTAAGTGGTGCGCCAAAGGACAGCTTAGATAATGCGCCACATGGGGCAACTTGGGTTATGCGCCACATGGGGCGGCTTAGGTAATGTGCCAATGGGGTGGCTTAGAGAGTGTGCAAAAGAAGGCGGCTCAGAGGGGGCAGCTTGGCTTGTGCGCCAGAAAGGGCGACTTGGGTGGTGCTCCAGATGGCAACTTATGAGAGAGTGAGCCTTGGGGCGGTTTGGGTTGTGCGCCAGAGGAAGCGGCTTGGGTTGTGCGCTAGAGGGGGTGACTTAGGTGGTTCACATGGTATATCACCATACTCATCATGATATAGGTATAATACCACAAAGCGATATTGGAAAAAAAAAAATATGGCAACGAAATGGGTTGAGGTTCAACAAGCAGCCAAGCTAAGGTTGCTGCCCGTCAGTAAGGTGAAGAACACCAAGAGCTTAACCTATAGCTCTGATGCCATGTTGCAATAGTAGAGAGAGAGAGAGAGAGAAAAAACAATATGTATTGTATTCAATCAATCTACCCTATACAATAGAAGGCCTAACTATGAGAAAGAGAATCTTACAAGAAACCTAACTATGGCAATACAAATATATCTAATACCTAATAGATAGAGGAATATATACCATATATATATTAACATCCACAATGGAGGCAAAACTCATAAGTTGCTATGCCACACAATTAAAATTTATTGTTCTATTAACTAAAAAAGAATAGTATTGTTTGGTAAGAGTTCATAACTCAAACATTTATACTTTTGTAGTGTATAACAATCATCGAATGTTATATCCCTCCTCTCGGTTAATTCGCAAGAAGGCTACAATTTTTAATACAATATATAGCGTGGTACCTTTTTATGAAGATGTAATGAATCACATGAAGCTTCTAATTCGTACGGGCACTAATTAATGTGTGGAAGGCTTGATATTTTCATCTTTAAGCCCACAACCTTGTATGTTTGAATGAATTCCCTCAATCAAGAATGACTTAGAAATCAAACATTACCTTGTACTTTAGAAAATATGTCCATTTTAATCAATCCGCTCTAGATTATACATCACCATTCCCTCGAGTGCTAATTGAAACGCGCTTTGAGGAAGACACTAAAGGTTTTGGATCGCAAGCTTAACTTTTTCTTTTGCTAGATCTTGAGCTCTCTCAATCCCCCCCTACAACTCTTAACTATTTTGTAAGATAGACTTAACAATGGCAAAGGATCAGAGTTCCCGTGAGAGTGTTTATCACGCAAGAATATACAATCCGAAAAAGAAAAATAAGAGAGAATTCAAGTGAAATGAACCCATGTTATGTCCATATATTTATAGTATATATGGTGGCTTTTGGTCAATGGTTACAACCATTGAAATTGAATCATCAAACTCAATGGTCACCATGTTTCCAACCATTGTGGCTCTTCATTCAAAATGCAAACTTCCAATTGTTTCTTCTTGCAAGAAGGTATGAATCACAATATCAAACTTTGATTTGGTGTGAAAAGGTTCACCACATTACGGTGTGATCACCTCTCAAACCTTCATCTCCCACTTGATCACATTAGAATATTGGTGATAAAACCTAAGTTAGGCATGTTTACTTTGGTACCAAAATTTTGCCTCATGCCAACTTTCATCTATGAATGCACCTCATAGATCGACGTCTGATTGTGACTTGGCTATACGTGTACACGTTTTTGCCACCAATCTAACCGCACCTACACAGATGTGTTCTCCTACTAAAAACACACTCCAGATGACTTCAAGTCACCATATTTCAAATGAACGGCATCAATTTTCAGTGTTAGGTTCATAGTCCATACCCAATCACCATTTACGACTTCAGTCACACACATTCCTCATGGATCGACCTGCGCCAAAATTATTGTTAAGTACTTCCTCTAAGGCCCATTCCTGAAGGTTTTCCTTAACACACCTTATCAATGACTTTTTGCTGATCAAGCAGACAACATCATCTAGTCAGCATGTTGCATATCATGGACTTTACATCTCATGCTAACTATGATGTATGTACCTTATCAGTTCCTCTATCTTAATACCTAACCAAACACATGTTTCCATACAAGATAGAGTCGCAAAACATTGGTTATCTAGGCGTTCCTAGAGTCATCCGACTATGTTCTTATATAAGTAGCTAAACCACCTAGCTAGGCATTTTTCAATCCCATATTAGCTACATGTTCTCTGAATTTTTCCAGAGACAACCCTTTGGTCATAGGGTCGGCCACCATCTCTTCTGAGGGTATATAGTCGACTTTAATTTCACCTCTCTCCACTATATCCTGAATATAGTGATAACTTACATGAATATGTTTTCCCTTAGAGCTATTCGCTCCATTTTTGATTAACGAAATAGCAAACTGATTGTCAAAAAACATATTGATCGGTCTGGCAGGTGTACCTAATTGTAAACTGTCAACAAATCGTTTTATCCAGACCGCATTACTCATGGTTATGCTGCAAGCTATGTATTCAGCTTCCATAGTGTACCTTGCAACACAACTCTGTTTCTTACTTAACCAAGAAGCTGCTATTCCGCTAAATAAGAACACATGACTACTAGTAGATTTTCTATCATCTATATCTCCTACAAAATCTGCGTCAGTGTATCCTTTTATGTCTAGATCACACAAACCAAAACATAATTTCAAATTCTTAGTGCCTTTTAAATATCTGAATATTCTTTTGATTGCTTACCAATGTTCTTTACGTGGATTAGATTGAAACCTTCTTACTAATCCAACTGCATAACAGATGTCAGGTCTTGTGCTTGTCATAGCATACATTAGGCTGCCTAATGCCTGAGCATATGGGACATCTCTCATTTTCTCAATTTCAGACTTAGTTTGAGGACTCATACTTTTACTATGACTTTGTCCCTTGCAAACATGTGTGCTTAAAGAATTACAATTATCGATATTAAATCTTTTGAGCACCTTGTCTAGATATTTTTCTTGATCTAGATATAATAGTTTTGAATTTCTATCTTTTGAAATTCTAATTCCTAGAACATAGGTTGCAAGACCCATGTCTTTCATTTCAAATCTAGATGCCAAGAAAGTTTTGGTTTTTGTAATCATATCTGGACAATTTCCTGCTAACAATATGTCATCCACATATAAAGACAATATTGCTAACTTATCATCATTTTTCCAGTTATAAACACAGTAATCTACTGGACTCACAACATAGCCCATTTCTAAAATGGCTTGGTGGAATTTCAAATACCATTGTCTTGACGATTGTTTGAGTCCATACAAGGATCTTTTCAGCTTGTAGACTTTATCTTCATTGCCTTGGATCTGGAAACCATCAGGTTGCATTATATAAATTTCCTCTTTTAATTTGCCATTGAGAAAAGCTATTTTAACATCTAATTGATGCAATTCCAAATCCATCCTGGCTACTACCGCCATTAGAATCCTTATTGAGGCAAATTTTGCAACAGGAGAATACGTATCCACAAAGTCTACTCCAGGGTGCTGTATGAATCACTTGGCTACTAGCCTTGCCTTGTATTTCTCCAAACTTCCATTTACTATGAATTTCTTTCTAAGAACCCATTTGCAATCAATGGCTTTTCTTCCATTCGGGAGATCGGTTAATTCCCAAACATCATTTTTCTTGATTGACTCAAGTTCTTCATTCATTGCCTCAAGCCATTGTGTAGCATCACTGCTACTCATTGATTCATTACAACTAGTAGGATCATCTACTATGTTATTAAGTTCTTCAACTTGAAAAACATAATGATCTTTCAAAAACATAGACAGACGTCTTGCTCTCTTACTCCTACTTATCTCAGGATTCAAATGAGGCAAAACAACGTCATGTAGCTTTTGTTTCCTCCAACTATTAAGTGGTTCAGGGTGAATTTGTGGATCGAGTGACAAAGAAAAAAGAGAAGAATCCGGAGATACTTTGGAGAGAAATTCAATTTGTTCAATAAGAGTAACAAGATCAGTGGATTTAAGAAAAATAGCATCTCTACTTGCTATCAATCCACGTTCGGGGATGGTAAAAGCGATAACCACTCCCATTTTCAACATAGCCAATAAACTTGCATTCCCAAGTTTTACTTCCCAATTTATCCTTTAAAGGTTGGGAATAAGTTCATGTGCTTTACATCCCCAAACTTTGAGATTTTGAACATTAGGTTTAGTACCATTCCAGTATTCATAAGGAGTTAGAGGTTTGGCTCTTGTTTCGACTCTATTTAATATGTATGCAACGGTGGACAAGGCTTCCCCCCCAAAAATGAATAGAAAGATCAACATGAGCCATTATAGACCTTGTCATTTCCATTAGAGTACGATTTCGTTTTTCTACGATCCCATTTTGTTGCGGTGTGTATGGCGTTGTAAACAAATGTTTGATGCCATTATCTTTGTAGAAAAAATCCGTAGCTTCATATTCGTCACCTCTATCATTAGTCAAGTTTTTAATGGACCGACCAAGTTGCTTTTCTATTTCTAATTTATATTCCTAAAGCTTCTCAATTGCCTCTGATTTGTGTTTAAGAAGGTAGATATGTCCATATCTTGAATAATCATCAGTGAAAGTAATAAAGTATTCCATGCCTCAATGAGTTTTAGTTCTTAAAGGGCCACAAATGTCCGAATGAATTACGTCAAGTAATTCCGATGATTTCCAATGTTTTAAAAATGGTTTGCTAGTCATTTTTTCTTTGATACATGGTTCACGTATATCAAAATCATCAAAACACATTTTAGACAATAGACCACTTTGAAACATTCAAGACATTTTATTTTTATTAATGTGACCTAATCTTCAATGCCATAAATAAGAACCATTACTGGTAGAAACAGACAAATAATCAGAAATACATACTTTATTATTATCAATAGAAAGATAGAACATGTCATTTACTCTTACACCTTTTACGAATACATTTCCTTTCTTAATCAACACTGTGTTAAACCTAAAATTAATCTCAAAACCCTTTTGGGTTAATACTGGAACTGCAATTAAATTTCGGAGAATGCTGGGTACATAACGCACATCATGAAGCACAATGGAAGTTCCATTAATAGAGAATTGACAGTTGTCGATGCCCAACACATCACTATAGGAGTTGTTGCTTATGTAGATTTTGTGTTCACCAATCTTCTTTTCAGTAAACTCCACGAACATGTCTTTGTTTTGCACGATATGCCTAGTTACAGCAAAATCAATCCACCATGAATTTGATGAAGGTTCAAGCACCATTGCTTCAGAAACAATTCGGGCAATGGAATTATGATCCTTTTTTTGCATGTTTTGAGGACAAGTGGCTTTGATATGATCTTTTGGACCGCAATTGTAACATGGGCCAGTCTGATTCTTGTGATGTTGTTTTTGCCATCCTTGCTACTTTTGCCATACTTTCTGAAACCCCTTCTTCCATTTTTTCTTGAAAAAAGTAGTCTTTTTCTTATTGAATGGTGTGTGAGAATTATTCTGTAGTAGTGGTGAAGATTGTGCCATCAACAAGTTAGAAGACAATCCTTCTTTACACCTTCGCTTCATTCTTTCTTCTTCCAAAACTAAGAGTACAGGCAATGTCACAATTGAAATCTCTCGTCCGCTATGAGTTAGAGATGTGATAACATGATCCCAATACAATGGAAGATTATTAAGTATTGTAGTTACTTGCATCTTGTCTGACAAAGGGTGATCAGCATTGGATAATTTTTTAGCAATTAATTCCATCTGATTATCATGATCACCAACACTATCATTATCACTCATACGAGTGTTATTATATTTGTCCAAGAGCAATTGAATTTGAGTATCTGATCGAACTCCATACTTACTTTCTAGTGCTTCCATTAATTGTTTTGCAGTTTCATGTTCTTCAAATAGCATAATAATGTTGTCTTTCATATTATGTAACATAGTTGCCTTTGCCATTGCATCATCTTCTATTCATTTATTTTGAAACCAATTAGAATCACCATCTGGTTTATAAGTGGATAAAGTGTGCAATGTTTTTTCATGTGTAAGAAGATAAGAAATGTGGTGTTTCCATGCTTGGAAATTATTTTTATTAAGCATCTCAATTCTTGAAGAATCAATAGCACTTTTAATAGCCATACTAAAAACAAATGTGTTACAATAAAAATAAAAATGTGGATATTACCACCAAAAAAAAAAAAAGCAAATGAAATACAATGACTAGTCTTAATAAGAATAAGCCTTGTAGTTGTTGAGTCGACTCCCGTGATAAGCAAAATATCGATGTGGAGGAATATAACGGTCTTCTTGGCTTGGGTAAGAAGAATGATGAAAACCCAATGGCCTATTGAACCCAAAACCCCGTTTATGAGTCTTGTAAAAATAGTTACGAGCCCAAGGAACACAATGGTGCTTATTAGAAATTTTTTCTTTGGATGTTTTCCTGGGTAACACCCTTGAATGGCCTCCTTCTCTGATTATTTTTTCCGAAATATTAGTATCATTACCCATGGAAAAATTCTTAAAAGAATTGTGGAGATTTTGGCTTTTGAATGACTAAAAACAGCTTTGAAATGAGCAAGAACGAACCTAAAAATCATTTGGACCAGGTTGTTGCCGGTTCAAGGGCTGGGCTAAACCGGTTTGGGTCGGCTGGGACCGAACCAACATGACACGCGGGTCAGACAGATGCCGGCCAGGCAGAACAGATGGACGCGGGTTCAGAAGCGGAACAGAAGGACGCAAAGCACTAGGCGTTAGGTCGACGCATGAATCTGGGCGTTGGGAGATGGGCCGCAGCTTTGGGCTACTTGACTGTGCCTTTGTTACTAGGTTGGGCCACCTGGATTGGCTATCACGCCCCGATTTTTAATTACTTGGAATCATTACTAAAAGCCTTTAATTTAGGTCCTTTTTTTTTAATATATCTATTACCTTTGAGTAATAGAAGCATAGTAGTATATGTTCTCTCTCATAATGAATACAACAACAATAATACATGCCAAGCTCCCACTACGAAGTTACAAATAAATAATTACAAACATCAATGTACAAAATTCATTTCTATCACATCTACTATGAAATTACACCTAACAGACACGTGAACTTCTTAATTCTCCAGGCAATTAATCCGACTTCTCTTCCTATAGGAAAATGAAATAACAAGGGTTTAACACAATTGCCTAGTAGGAATCTCATAGTTCTAAAACAATAATCATCCTATAAATAGAAATGATTATCCATGCAAGGTGATACCATATAGTAAGATGATGTTCTGTAATTTCAAAATATCATACGTAGAGTACCTTTTTTTAAAAAATTTATTGAACATTTAAGGAAAACCTTCAACCATAAAAATTATCCCTTATCATCAGAAAACCACAAATTCTTTTTGAAAACAAATATGTTTAAGGAACAACATCATTTTAAATTTATTAACCAATTCCAAAATATTCCTCATTTAATTTCCATTTTCTCTTTCTACTCCTTACATTTATTAAAACTCCATAACCTCAAGTTCATGTTCCCTTAATACGCAGAAACAACCCTTATACACTCCATTCCCACCTGTCAATCCTTTATTACTATAACTCCTTAACGTAGAAATCCAAGTCTCCTTTATATTCAATAACAATTCTCCTACACTCAACTCCTACTTGTCTAACAACTATATCACATCCACATTTGTATTATCAATTATAATTCAACATATCACCAGGATAATAAATACTTTTAATTCAATTTCTTCAGATAATTTTTATATGCATTCCCTTTCCATGTCAAATTACACACCAATTGTAATTTCATAAGTTCATCTCAATTCACACATATTATCATCGACTCAACACATTTCTCAACACATTCCACCTTTTGCCGACTTGATACGGTGGGACAACGAGCACCCAATCCATAACACTTTCCACTTTTTGTTGACTATTATACGACGGGAAGTGAACTCCCAAAAACCATTTTCTCAAAAGCTATTTTCTTCTAAAAACCACATTTTTCCAAAAACCAATTTTCAACTTTTTAAGACCATCCCCTACATTTGCTGGCTATTATACAGCAAGACGTGGGCACCCAAAACATTTTCGAAAACTATCATTTTTCCACTTGTGCCGGCTATTATATGGCAGGACTGAGTTGACACCTAAAAATATTTTCCCACAGTCGTCCAGCGATAAGCCTAAGCAAGGCAATTGGGCACCTTGAATTCAAACCACCCCCACATTTACCGGTTATTATACGGACAGTCGTGGGTACCGAAAAATTATTTTTCAATTTTAAAACCATCCCCCACATTTGTCGGCTATTATACGGTAGGACACGGGCCTGCAAAAACCTTTTCGACTCCCCGCGCAAGTACCAACCACAACACAACCCAACACAACTCAACTCAACTCCACACAACACAATTCAACCTAACTCAACTCAACACAACATAACCCAATACAATTCACTTAACACACAACAAAATTCAACACAACCGTTTCAATACAAAACTCATATCATCCATACCATTAGTAATTTCTTTTCCCGCAAGTTTAGTTTCATATTATAACATATTTTAAAATATCAACATTAAATGTTCAATCGCAACTTTTACCTAAATTTTTCAAACTCTTTAACATTTCAATTAAACTTGTACATGTATAATTTAACACCTCAATTTCATGATTCTACTATCAATTGAAGCAAAACCATTAACCATCTTCATGAGCCAAACTAGGGTTTTTAAGAGAAATTAAAACTTTTCATAAAAACCCATTTTATTCCAACCCTTCTATTACTTTTACACCCAAACTCATGACCCAAGATCATAACCCAACAAGTAAACTCAACTCTCTTCAAACCCTAACCCCCAATCTCATGATTCATCACAATATGCATGAAAATATAAACTTTTGTATTTATATAAAGAAAATACCACAAATCTATCTATAAATGAGGGTATTAAAAGAGAACTAGAAACCCTTACCTCTTGAAGCAAGGAGATGACAACCCAAAATTCACCGGCGACAAAACCATGAACTATTTTGATCAAAATGAAGCCTTTGACGAGATCTACACTCTTTCTCAAAGGACCAAAGTGAAAAGGTCACTCTAGGTGAGTAGATCTAGAGATTTAAGTGAAAAAGTTTGAGTTTTAGAGAGAGAGAAGAGAACTCATGGGTTGAGAGAGAGGAAAGAGGAGAAAAGTGAAATGAAAATATGTTCGGAGCCTATTTATAGTAACAAGGTAATAATAGAATAATAGCCCTAAAGTCAAATGAAAAGAACAAGTCAAAAACCCCCCCAAAAGTAGCCAGCCCAAACCAAACCAAACCAAACCAAACCAAGCCTTAAGTCCCATCAAATGGGGTCGGCTACATGAATCCTTCTTCTCCACGCGGCCCTATCAAAGGCCATTTCATTAGTCAAATTAAGTAGATTCATATCTCTATTTATAGCACTAGTCAACGTTAATCTAGGCCTACCCCGTCCCCTACCACTACCATCTACTGTTACAGCATCGCACCTCTTCACTACTCCCTCTGTTGGTCTCCGTTGAATATGACCAAACCATCTCAAACGATTCTCTCTCAACTTATCTTCTATCGGTGCTACTCCTACCCATTCCCGAATACACTCATTCCTAATCCTGTCTTGTCTAGTCTTACCACACATCCACCTTAGCATCCTCATCTCAGCCACACTCATCTTATCTACATGTTGTTTCTTGGCTGCCCAACACTCTGTCCCATACAACATAGCCGGTCTAATAGCCGTTCTATAAAACTTACCTTTTAGTCTAGTGGGTATTCGTTTATCGCACAAAACCCCAGACGCACTTCTCCACTTACACCATCCCGCCTTAATCCTATGGACCACATCTGCATCAATCTCTCCCGTTGTTGTGATAATCGACCCTAAATAACGAAAATGTTCACTTTTAGGCAGTTCTTGGTTCTCAATCTTCACTTCTCCTCTACTTTCATTATTACTGTTACTAAATTTACACTCCATGTACTCTGTCTTAGTTCTGCTTATCCGGAATCCTTTAGCTTCAAGAGCTTTTCTCCAAATCTCTAGCTTTGTGTTAACTCCTTCTCTAGTCTCATCCACTAGCACAATATCGTCTGCAAAAAGCATGCACCATGGCACGTCATCCTGAATATTTATCGTCAACTCGTCCATAACTAAAGCAAAAAGATAAGGACTTAAGGTAGATCCTTGGTGTAACCCTACGGATAGGAAATTCATTTGTCTCTCCAGTGGCGATCTAATAGTGGTCACCACCCTCATACATGTCCCTAATCACGTCAATGTAACCTTTTGTCACCCTTTCTTCTCTAACACCCACCATATTATATCCCGGCACTCATTCATATGCTTTCTCAAGGTCAATAAACACCATATGAATGTCTCTTTTCTTTTCTTTATACTTTTCTATTACTCTCCTCAAAAGATAGATCGCTTCCATTGTTGACCTACTGCATAAACCCAAATTGATTCTCGACACCTCTGTTATATCTCGCAATCGGCGTTCCATCACCCTCTCCCACACTTTCATTATATGACACATTAGCTTGATTCCTCTATAGTTGTTACACTCGACATCACCTTTATTCTTATAGATTGGCACTAAAATACTCTTCCTCCACTCATCCGCATGTTCCTAGTCAACAAAATTTTGCTAAACAACTTAGTCAACCAAGCAACTCCTTTTTGCCCAAACACTTCCAAGCTTCAATAGGGATATCATCAGTCCTAAAGCCTTATTAGATTTCATCTTCTTAAGTGCAAACTCCACTTCAAAGTTCCTAATTTCGCGATAGAACCTATAGTCTTGGTTTATCGTATTATTGGCTATTTCTTCCTTATTGTCGCACCTCCATGTTCCTCATTTAATAGTTTCTCAAAATAATTCTTCCATCTTTCCTTAATCTCATCATCCTTCACCAATACCTTAGAATCCTCACTCTTGATGCACTTTACTTGATTAAAATCTCTTGTTTTCCTCTCCGCATCTTAGCAAGTTTGTATACCCTCTTCTCTCCTCCTTACTATCTAGTCTAGTGTATAAGTCATCATAAACTTTCAACTTAGTCTCTCTCACTACTTTCTTGACCTCCTTATTAGCCAATCTATAGCTCTTAAGGTTTTCCTCACCCTATCCTTCCGCCACTTTTTAAAGCACTCTTTTTTGCCTTAACTACCGCTTGAACCTCTTCCCTCCACCACCAAGTTTCCCTAGAGCTGGTCTCATTCCTTTCGACTCTCCAAGCACTTCCTTGAGATTCTCCTCATACAATTGGCCATCGAAGTTCCACATAGTGTTAGCATCACCTTCTAAGTCCCAAGTACCTTCCTTATCCATTCGATTCTTAAATATTTCTAATTTATCCCTTTAGGTCCCACCATCTCGCCCCACGACGCCCACCATCCTTCTTAGCTTGGTATTGCCCTCTAAAACATAAATCTAGTACCAAAATCCTATGTTGAGAGACCGACTCTCTCCAGAATCACCTTACAATCATTGCATTTTAGGCGGTCCACTTTTCTCACTAAGAAGTAATCTATTTGACTCTTAACTAATCCACTCTTAAAGGTTATCAAATGCTCCTCCCTCTTCTTATACATAGTATTGGCCACCACCAGGTCAGAAGCCAACGCAAAATCTAAGATACTCTCTCCAGCCTCATTTCTGTCACCAAAACCGTATCCACCATGTACCCTTTCATAACCTAATTTATCTATGCCCACATGACCATTAAAATCTCCACCTATAACCAGGTTCTCTCCTACGGGTATCTCCTGTAAGATCTCATCCATTTGCTCCCAAAAATCCCTCTTAGTCTGATCATCTAACCCTACTTGAGGGGCGTATGCGCTAATAATGTTCACTATATTCCCTCCAATGACTAGTTTAACTAGCATAATCCTATCTCCTTTCCTATTGACCGCCACTACACTTTCCACAAGACCCTTGGCAATTATGATTCCTACCCCATTCCTACGTCTATCCTTACCACTATAATATAGTTTAAAACCGGTATCCTCAATTTCCCTAGCTTTCTCTCCCGTCCATTTAGTTTCTTGTAAACAAGCTATACTAACTCTCCTCCTAATCATAACATCTACCAATTCCATCGTCTTACCAGTTAAAGTTCCTATGTTCCAAGTGGCTACCCTAACCCTATAGTCTTGGACTAGCTTCTTTACCCGCCGTCGAAAAAACGCGAAACCTTTGCCCATTTTTTCACCAAGACTCCAAAGGCGTCGATGCGGCGCCCCTTGCTCACTTTTCGAAACACCCGGAGGCAGGCGCAACGCGTCACTTGAGGGGAACGACCTAGCATTTAAACGATTCAAAGTAGGATTCATTTTCATAAGGGATCCGAGCGACTTTTTTTACGTGTTGGCTGTCGGCTACCTAACACACAACCCTCCTCCTTAACCCGGGCTTGGGACCGGCGGAGTTGTTAACAACCCCGGCGGAGTTAAAAGTAGCCAGCCCAAAAAGCTAAAAATTACACGCAAGTGTCGACCCTTCGGGCAGAGGTGTTGACCTTTTAGGAAGAAAAGCAATCTGTGCAACAGGCAAGGTGCCGACACCTCCCAGACTCGTGTTGACACTAAATTTCAGCAAGCAACTTCCAGACTCAGCAACATACAAGGGTCGACCCTGCCCAGACTAGTGTCGACCCTTGTGGACAGCAACAAGAGGCAGGTGTCGACACCACCATGGCTGGTGTTGACCCTAAATTCCAGCAACACTTCCAGAAACTTCACCAACATGTAAGGGTTGACCCTTAGGGAGGTTGGTGTCTACTCTAGAATAGAATTTCTAAGTTCCCAAGGAACTTTTTGACAAGAACAAGCGTGAACAAACAAACCCAACATGTCTAAATCGAATTATACTCCTCTAAACCAAGATACAACAACCCCAAAGACTCCTAAATTTAAAATAATAAAATTAAATACACCCTCCAATAATTTAAAGGACCCAAGTGTCACATTGGCCCAATCAAATTCTTTTTAATTCTTAAGCCCAATGGAATAGATTTTCTTGCTGTTTTTATTATTTTTGGCCCTTTCTTCAAGTTTAAATTTGGCCTAATTTGCTTTGCCTTGAAAACAGAAGCATCAACGGACTATAAACTCCGATTGTCTTCTCTGGTGACGGGGGTAGAAGACAACACACTGAAATTTGAATTTTGTGGATCAAATTTTTGCCATTTTTCACAACGAATTTCACCATTGTGATCAAAATTTTGAGAAGAACGAGATGGTGCTAATGTGGAGATGCAAATTGAACTGAAAATTATTTTATAAAATTGCTTCCACCGGTATAATTCGGCCTCACTTTCGACAAGGTTCGAAACATTAGCACCACCAACTGTTATTTTCTTTGGGTATTTTTCTGGGAATACAACATATTGGTGATGATTAAATAAACAAACTGAATTAACCAATGCCGAAGATTGACGATCAATAACTCTTTGAATTTTTGGTAGAACTTTTTCGAAATTTTTTTGTTCTTCCGGGCTGTAATTCATCATTTGCGTTTTTGTGTAAACAAAGCTCTGATACCACTGTAAGATAAACTTAACAATGGCAAAGGATCGGATTTCCCGTGAGGGTGTTTATCACACAAGAATAAACAATTTGAAAGAGAAAAATAAAGAGATAATTCAAGTGAAATGAACCCATGTTCTGTCCATATATTTATAGTATATATGGTGACTTTTGATCAATGGTTACAACCATTGAAATTGAATCATCAAACTCATGAAATTGAATCATCAAACTCAATGGTCACCATGTTTCCAACCATTGTGACTCTTCATTCAAAACTCAAACTTCCAGTTGCTTCTTCCTGTGGAAACGTATGAATCACCATATCAAACTTTGATTTGATATGAGAGGGTTCACCATATTATGGTGTGGTCACCTCTCATACCTTCATATTTCAATGGCCTCATCGAGTGAACCATTCTTGCAGAATTCAGATTCAATGAGCTCTCTCAGTTTTGGTTATTTCTCTAATGTGAAAATTACTGGCGCAGTCAGGTTCTCTTTTGCTAGGTCGCTTCTAGCTGGCTTTCCCAGCTGCTCCACAGACTGTGTGAAATCCAAAATGTCATCGACAACTTAGAAGGATAGTCTGAGATTGATACCATATAGATTCATTTGCTCATTAATATCGCTATCGACCCCACTAAAAATGGAAGCTCCTTTGGTGCTAGCAGTGATTAAGGAGGCTATTTTGTAGTAGCTCCTGATCAAAGGCAAACAATATAATATCGAATTGTTCGGGATTCTAAGAGAAAAAAACTATTTTGTCTACTAATAGTGGCCAAATTGGCATGTTAGTTTGATTCTATCTCTGTTCATTCTGTTTGAAGAGATTAGACCTAACAAAATTCGAAATAGAAACTTTCGAGAGGTATTAGCATACGAGAGAGAAGCGTGAACACCAATTAAAGTTTTTAAGGACTTATGGTGCAATACCTGACTGATGAGCTTGATGACTTCAAGATTTTCAATATTAGCAAGGTACCATGATGACTGGGAAAACATGAAGTCCCCAGCAAACACTGCTACTCTTGTACCAAAAAGTTGGTGAACAACTTCTTTTCCTGCAAATAGCCAAAAACTTGATATAGCTATGAAGAGAGCGGCTGTCTAGTTACTCATTTTAATGGTTGAAAGTTGAAACTTGAAAGAGACGTCCTTATATATGATGCCACTTAAATTTTTGCATAAAGTAACAGAACCTCAGAAGTTTGCCAATTGTGTGTTGAGTCAACCTTATACCTTTGAAAACAGTAGAGCAAGATCTCATGGTTTGCTCGGTCTACAGCACATAAACCAGTGACACTACTTAACGTCCCCCCGGGGGTGCAAAAAAACAACTAAAAGAAAACTCAAAAAAATTGGCTCAAGGGTTAATCCAAACATGGTACACGCCGTTTCAATTTAGGTTCATGTCTTGAATGCAAACATTTATAAAGTTCACAACAAGACAGAGAAACATGTCAGCACATAGTTCTACCAATCTGTATTTCCTTCCTCTGTTACTATTTTTTAACCAAAAATCTATGTTATGTAGGCCACTCTAGCTAAACAAAACTCAATTGCATAAATCCTAATCTAGACTTCTAGATGGAACTAAAAACAATGGAACCTGTCAAATCTAATACTTGTTATGAAAAATTGCATATAATGTTAAGACAAACAGAGATGGCATAACTACTTAATGGTCTGGTCAAGTTTATATTGGTAAAATCTGGACTAAAACCACAAAATATTTTGGGAAACAGTTAAAAGTTTCTGCTAACAAGTTCCGTATCGTAGACTCTTTCAACTTAAGAATTAGAAATCAGTAATATCATATGAAACAATGACATAAACTACGTTGGTGTTCAATACAGATACGAGGTTTCAACAGTATAAACTGAAATGTGAAATGAATCATGACAATGATTTTGATGCCACACAGCAACACAGAACTTTGAATAAACTGAGAGCAGCAGCATATAGCTAAAGGCTTACCTCTGCGCATGTCACTTTCATCTAATACGTCATCATGAATCAAGCTTGCAGTATGGATCATCTCAATAATCTCTACGAAGCGCCTATGTTCTTTGGTAAGTTCCCTGGTAAGAAATAATAGTATTGAATAAAGCATCTATTTTGTTTAATATCTCAGAAAGAGTATTTTAACAAATACAAATAACACTGCTCAAATCAAGCCTGTAATTTCTGTTGTTGCTCTTGACACTAAGAACATCGAAGCTGGCCTCATCCTCTTCTCACTAGCACTGAAAATCTGTTCAATGGCAAACATCAAAACCGGGTTGTCTGCACCAACAATCTAGTAAAAAATTTTCATCAGAACGAAAGCATATAAAAAAGACAATGGGAAATTTAGACTCATATTTTAAAGGGCAAATTATGCTGATCACCCTTGAGGTTTAGAAAAAAAATACAATGAATCCACAATATAATTACACTAACCTCTCTTTTACTAAACCCAAAACAATCTAAACTAATATAGATGATGTGTGTCAGACAATCTTCACTGTATTCTGAATAAATTAAGTTTGTATACTTAACAACAAACAAAAGAAATAAAGGAAAGGAGAGAGAATGTTTGATTACAAAAATCAAACTAGAAAATAAAATAAATAAATAAAGATTTTTATTTTGTTACAAAAACAAAATTAAAATCTGATATAAATAAATAAATAACCAGAAAATAAATTAACAACTTACTTGATTAATTTCTTGGACAAATTTTTGATCAAGTCCAGTGTTTAACACTGTATCCTTAAGATAGATTCGTCCTCTTCACGGTGCTTTTAGAATGTGGACATCTATCTCCCAGGATAAAATGATCAACAACGAATAAATGCAGCACTACAATTTATTCGCACAACGAACACACTTTGTGTTTACACTCTTTCTCACAAGAAAATAATATAGTTAATGCAACAAAATATGCAAAGAGTAAAAGCAGAATTTTTGAACAAAAATTAGAGTGAAAAACAAGTGAGGAACTTGTCTTATTTATAGATGCAGTGGTGCCCTTTTAGTTTGAATTAAACAGGTAGCATATCTGTTTGAACAGGTACTTAACCTGTTGGGTTTGAATTGGAACTATTTGGGTTCAAATTTTGAATTAGGACAAATATCAACCTCTATAGAATTCCAACTGGGTTTTTTGAAATTTAAACAGATTCAAATCTGTCCGGGTGGGAAAAAATCGGACCCAATTTTGAATTTAATTTTCGAAATTCAAATTCAAAATATTAGAATTTAATTTTAGAGAAATAAAAATCAAATGTTTTTGGCCCAAAAAGATAGGTATTAGGCCGGACAAGCCCAACCTAACCTCACACCACGCATCCGCACTTAAGCCTAGCCCAGCTCGCCCGACCGGACGGACGGCGGCGCGCACGTGTGTGGTAATTTTTTTTGGTCTAATGGGTCTAGCCCAATTTGCCTATAACCTCTCCCTTCTACAAACTTGGGGTGCCCCTTGGGACCCTCCCCAAGTTATAATTCCAAGCTCTATAAACTCATAAATTTCTTCCCACCAAACTAATATGGGACAAGCCTTTATTCAAACCTTTAAGGATTTTCCACCAAAATTCCATTTTCGTGGAGCACATTTTGGCTTCAATTTCCTATTCACCCGATAATGGTTTTGAGCAACCAAATATACCACGTGAATCACAACGCGGCATAGAACGCGTTACCACTTAGACCCGCGAAATTTGACGCATGGGTCCTACCTAAAAATTAGACCAAAGTTTAGAAAAAATTATGTTTTTTATTTCCAGATTTTTTTCAAAAACCATTTCTAACAATCCCCCACATTAATGGAATTTGATGACAATGGAAATGCAACAATATGTAGAATTTGTCGAAAGAGTATAAATCGAAAATATCTTGCATCAGGATAGGTAGCTTTCAGGCTTGAACCTTCCCTAGTGAAAACCTATCGGATTTACTAGCTAACCAATGGATGCGATGCCTTGAATTGTTCAGCTATTTGTGTAAGCCAAGACAATAGATTTCACACAAAATATCTTCTGACACACCATGGTTCTCACGGTTGTGTTCATTTTGGCCTTGAACACTCCTGGTTTTCATGAGTGCTTCTAGAGAATTTAGCCTCTTCATTCTCATAGAACCGGCCCCAGTTCGACACTCATACAGGTGATTCTTATTGTTAGTATCTCCTTATACTCGTCTTGATTTTATGCCTAAATCAAGATATAAGTAATCATTAAAAGCTAAGCTTATTCTTAGACCCCTGCATACAACACATGTTGCAGATATCACTCTCACCATAGGAATGGGTAGGGAATTTTAATCCCTTGGTGATTTCTGGCGAGCTACACATAACTTAGTTGTGCCTTTGAACTTAGTTCTTGGGATCTCCAATCATATAAGTAGGGTTACCATTGTGATGACTCTTATGTAATAGGCTTTAATCTCATCCCCTTCGATAAACTATATACTTGCTCTTTTATCAAACATTTTGTTAACGGATCCGCAATATTCTCTTTAGATTTTATATAATCTATTAAGATTATTCCATTTGAGAGCAATTGCCTTACGGTATTATGTCGACGATAAATATGTCGTGACTTACCATTATACATATGATTTTGTGCCCTGCTTATTGCAGATTAACTATCACAATGAATGCAGATAGCTGGCACAGGTTTTGGCCACATTGGAATGTCTTCTAAGAAGTGATGAAGCCATTTTTCTTCTTCTCCTGCTTTGTCTAAAGCAATGAACTCAGATTTCATTGTGGATCGTGAAATGCATGTTTGTTTCATGGATTTCTAAGAAATAGTAGCGCTTCCCAGAGTAAAGACATATCCACTAGTCGATTTTGAATCTTTAGTATCCAATATCCAATTGGCATCACAATAACCTTCGAGCGCTACTAGATATTGAGTAAAGTTCAATCCATGATCACGAGTAAATCTTAGATATCTAAGAACCCAAATGATCACTTTCCGATGGTCTTCTCCGAGGTTACTAGTGTACCTACTCAATTTACTGATTGCATAAGCTATGTCAGGACAAGTACAATTCATTAGGTACATTAGGCTTCCAATGATTTGGGAGTATTTTAACTGAGACACCGCATCACCTTTATTTTTTGATAAATAAAGACTGATGTTTACAGGTGTTCTAGCTACATTCATATCATCCTTGATAAACTTATCAATAATTTTCTCAATATAATGTGATTGAGATAATGCATATCCGTTAGATGTTTTAGTAATTTTCATTCCTAATATTACATCTGCGACCCCCATATCTTTCATATTAAACCATTTGTTCAGCTTTTTCTTAGTTGATTTGATCATGTTTTAATTGCTTTCAATGATAAGCATGTCATCCACATAATGACAAACTATGACATATCCTTGGTCAATAGTGTTTTTAACATAGACACACTTGTCACATTCATTTATCTTAAACCCATTAGTAAGCATAGCATGATCAAATTTTTCATGCCATTGCTTAGGTGCTTGTTTTAATCCATAAAGAGATTTTACAAGCTGACAAACTTTCTTTTCTTGCCCTGGCACTACAACCCCTTCAGGTTGCTCCATATAGATCTCTTCATTTAGATCACCGTTTAAGAAAGCGATCTTAACATCCATTTGATGTATCTCTAAATTATACAACGCTGCTATGGCAATATGCATGCGGATGGATGTTATTCTTGGCACAGGAGAATATGTGTCAAAATAGTCCAGACCTTCCTTTTGTCTGTAACCTTTTACAACAAGTCTTGCTTTATACTTGTCTATTAAACCATTGCTTTCATTTTTCTCTTGACTATCCACTTATATCCAAGAGGTTTATAACTAGGTGGAAGATCCACCAATTCTCAAGTATGATTTTGCATAATGGATTCAATTTCATTATTAACAGCATCTTTCCACAAAAGTGCTTCAGGACCTATCATTACTTCCTTAAAGCTTTGAGGTTCATTTTCTAACAGGTATGTCAAAAAATCTGGACCAAAAGATTTTGATGTTCTTGCTCTCTTACTTCGTCTTGGTTTATCATTAGTTAAATCCTGTTGGTCGAGACCATTACTAGTCTCTTGTGTTTGATTATCATTAGTCTCTTGACTTTGTGTACAATTATAAGTTCTTTTCTATGAACTTAATTCATGTCCTTTGTTGTAAGGAAAGACATGTTCAAAAAACACAGCATTCTTTGACTCTATAATAGTGTTCACATTTATCTAAGGTATTTCTGATTTATAAGTCAGAAATTGTAACGCCCTCAAAATATAAACCCATTAAACATAAAACACAGCATGCATTATTAAAAGAAAACCATTATCTTATCTAAATCATCAGAGTAATATGAAATAAACATCAAAATAAATGCCCTACGGGCTTACATCTTGCCAAGCCAACACTTGGACACAAATTCACTGAGTTCTAACTCAAAACAGATAAAGCCCTAGGCTTGAAAGATTACATTGTTCAAATAAACAAATAAAAATGAATAAGCAAATCTTCCAATTCAATTCCTCACAAGCTAAGTCCTTGGAGGGAGTGAACCACCGAACTCGAAAAATAAAGTTCCCATAAAGGGTGAGCCACAAACAAAGAAAGAAATACTAAACCAAGCATAAGAATTAACTAAAGTATTAGCATCGATACATGGTTAACACACTATAATCAAATTACAAGATTCATGACACGAATGTCTATATTGCCTATGACACATTGTCTATGGCACAATTCACTTTCCACTTATGGCTCGTAACTCGCCAAATAACTCAACAGGTTTCATCTTTTATTACCATTACTTCCAATTCAACAGAATAACAATTCAAGTTAGACCTAATCATAACAAATACACATGTTGGTATTGTATCAATCATAATCAATTCACTTCCACACTTCCCTACTGATACACATTTTAGTGATGTATCATATCAACAATAAATAGACATATGCCTATTAATCATTAAGCACACATAAGAGTGATGCCACTGGAGTCCATCCCCTATCTCCTCCCAATAAATCCGGTTTAGAGGTCCATCCCTATCTTCCCTAAACCGTGGAGTCCATCCCCTATCTTCTCCAAACAACATGCATATGCAATGAAACACGCAATTGTCATATACAACACATAATTAATACACAAATGTTCTGTATTAACTTCAACGGTCAAACAATTGACCCAATTCCAGTTATACCTAAGCCGCATGCAAGGTCTACAACAATCAATGGCTATCCTCCACCGATAGCCCAAAACAGTTATTTCTAAGCGAGAAATAAATACATCAATGAATATAAATTCAACATTTCCAAAGGTAAATATTTAGCTACCCAATCCCATGAATTAAACCAAATTCCACTTTGTTTCTTTTAAATTAATTACGAATTAATCTAAACCAAAACCCTAAGGTTTCTTCCTGAATTACCAAACTACCCCATGTACCAAAATACCAACACTTAGGATTAAAGCGTATAAATGGAGTAGGAAATCCCTACCTCGAAGGAAGAACCCAAAAGGAGAAGATGAAGAATATGCCCAAACTTCAAAGTGCTCCAAACCAACAATTGCTCAGATTAAATGAAACCCCACACTCACCACTAACTTATTTGAAAAAGAACAAGGGAAGAAACACACACTAACTAGATCAAACCTAGGAGAAAAGATGTTTAGAGAAGAAGAAAAGTCGGGCTTTAGGGTTTGGGATCAAAAAGAATGAGAAACTGCCCTAAAAATCCCGGCCGCTTTTAAATATCGATAGTCCGCCGAGCGCATAAACACACCGCCGGCGTAAAGACGAAAAACAATGTGCCGTCGAGCGCAAATATGCCCGCTCGAGCGTAGAATTCTCACCTGCAGAAGTTTTGCAGGCACCAAAAAATGCTGGAAGGGTGTAAACTCCGCTCGAGCGCAGAAATGTCCGCTCGAGCGGAAAGGCTAAAAATTGAGCGACAAACATCTTGACTCAGATTCAACCCACCTGTTCGAAACACGCCAAACACATCCTAAAACTCAATCAAATAGAATTAAAGGATGACAACAACAATCTGATAACAACGGAATCTACGGAACATAAGTCCGGATACACTAATCAAATGGGAAAAGACCGGGGTCGCTATAACCTCCCCCCCTTAAAAGAATTTCGTCCCCGAAATTAAGCATAGGTTTGTAAAAATGAGTTTTCCCAATTCCCAATGATATAAAACACGGCAATAAACAACTTGACCCAATACCGGTCACTTCATCTCTTTATCAAGAGGCATCTCACAATATGTAAAAAAAAACAGTATATCTTTCAACCTGCATTAGCAGTATGCAATTTCCTTTCAAGTTCAATATTTTTGAAATACAAGATTCTCATTTTCATATCATAATTAATTCCATGATATCCAATAACAAACCAACATATGCAATGTTCCAATAAACTTCCAAAACATGGCAAGTTTTAAAATAATTCCACAAACCAAAACATTCTCAATGTTTTCCAACTTAAGACATATATAAAATTCTTAAGTTCAACAATATTACATAATCTAAATACAAGATTATAAATCAGTAAACAATTCCGGATATTTCTCACGGACTTCCAACTCACGTTCCCAAGTGGCCTCCTCCACTCCGTGATGCTTCCACAAAACTTTCACCAAAGGGATGGTTTTGCCACGCAAAAACTTGATCCCGCCTATCCAAGACTTGAACCGTCTCTCCTCATATGAGACATCCTCATCAACAACTAAATCGGTCCAATCCAACACATGCGATGGATCCGCTCATACTTCAAGCATACTCACATGAAACACGCCATGAACTCAGGATAATCTGCGGTGGCAAAGCTAAACGGTAAGCAATTTCACCAATCCTCTCAAGGATCTCAAAGGGACCAATAAATCGAGGGACAACTTCCGCTCTTTCCAAACCTCATCAAACCTCGCCTAGGTGATATTTTCAGAAGACATGATCACCTACCTCAAACACCAAAGCTCTCCTCCTACGGTCGGCATAAGATTTCTGACGACTCTGTGCTGTAACCAGCCTCCTACGGATAAGCTCGACCTTCTCCGTCCTTTCTCTCACCCACTCCGGACCCAACAAAGGAGCATCACCCACCTCGCCCAACAAACCGGAGATCTACACGATCGGCCATACAAGGCCTCAAACGGTGCCATACCGATACTAGATCGAAAGCTATTGTTGTAGGCAAACTCCACTAATGGCAAGTGCCTCTCCCACGACCCACTAAAGTCGAGAACACAACCCCAAGCATATCCTCAAGGATCTGAATAGTACGCCGATCGCCTGTCACCGAGGATGATAAGCCGCATTAAAGTCAACTTAGTGCCTAAAGCACTTCGCAAACTCGCCACAACTCGGCAAGAAACGAGGATCTCTATCTCGAGACGATCGTCATCGAACCCCGTGCAACCTCACTATGTCCCAACATACAAAGAAGATGATCATCTGAATCTCTAACGCGATAGGAATGAAGTGCGCTGACTTCGTCAATCGATCTACCACCACCCAAATGGCATCACTACCTCGCTGAGTCCTCGGAAGACCCACGACGACGCCCATGGTGACATGCTCCCACTACCACTGGGCAGTGGGCAAGGGTTGCAACAACCCCGCGGGCCTCTGATGCTCGGCCTGCACTTGCTGACAAGTAAGCCACCTAGATACGAAGGCTGCCACATCTCTCTTCATACCCCGCCACCAAAATGGCGACCCAAATCTGATACATCTTAGTACCTCCGGATGCACCGCAAGAAGGCGAATGATGGAACTCCTGAGTACCTCCTCTCGACAAGACTCCCAAGACAAACAGACGGTCTCAGATCTCACACTCAGTCGGGATACACCACTAAACCCTTCTCAACCTTCCCATTAGAAATCTTCTAAAAAGATTCTACCTCAAGATCACCCCTCCGAGCCTCTAACACTCGAGTCACCGGTGTAGGTCGTGCGACAACAAAAACAAGGCCGCAATTTCAACGGATTCTCCCAGATGCAAATCAAATTCTAACCGCCCAACATCTCCCACTCTGATGGCTATACTAGCTAAGTCACCAACCGATTTCCTGCTAAGGGCATCAGCCACAACATTGGCCTTCCCCGGATGATAGTGCAACTCGAAGTCATAATCCTCAATGAACTCCATCCACCTCCTCTGCCTCAAATTCAAGTCTTTCTGTGTAAACAGATATTTCAGACTTTTATGATCCGAGAATACCTCAAACTTCTCGCCATAAAGATAATGCCTCCAAATCTTCAAGGCAAATATCACAGCTGCTAATTCTAAATCATGCGTAGGGTAATTCTTCTCATGAATTTTTAACTGACGTGAGCCATAGGCAACCACTTTCCCCTCTTGCATCAACACACCACCTGCATCTCTCGTGAGGCATCACAATAGATCGATAACCCAACCCTCTCCGGAATAATCAAGACCGGAGCGTGGTCAATCTAACCTTCAACTCCTGAAACGACTTTTCACAAGTCTCACTCCATACAAATTTGACTCCTTTCCGAGTCAATCTAGTCAACGGTGAAGCTAACTTAGAGAAATCCTTCACAAACCGGCGATAATACCCAGCTAATCCCAGAAAACCGGATCTCAAACACACTCTTAGGTTGTGCCCAATCTTGCATCGCCTCGCCTTTGGATGTATCAACCGACACCCTTCCCCGTAAACTACATGGCCTAAGAACTTCACCTCTTTAGCCGTAACTCACACTTCCTAACTTAGCATAAAGCTTATGGACTCTAAGTAACTCTAGCATCGCTCTCGTGTGTTCCTCGTGCTCCTCCTCTCAAGGTGAATAAATCGTAATGTCGCCCACGAAGACGACCACAAAACGATCTAAGAATTCCTAAGATCCGGTTCATCAAATCCATAAACATCGCCGGGTGCATTGGTGAGCCCAAACGGCATCACCAGAACTCATAATGGCCATACCGTCACGGATTAATGCCGTCTTTTGAATATCCTCCTCCTCGACTCTCAACCGATGATAACCCGATCTCAAGTCTATCTTAGAGAAACAACGGAACCCTTCAACTGGTCAAACAAATCATCTATACGAGGCATAGGGTACTTATTCTTAACCGTAGTCGATTCAATTTCCTAATCTATACACGCCTCAAAGCACCACCTTTCTTCTTAGCGAATAGGGCCGGTGCTCCCCATGGCTAAACACTAGGACCTAATATAGCCCTTATCTAGCAACTCGGAGTTGAACCTTCAACTCAACTAACTCACCGGTAAGGTGCCATAGAAATCGGCGTCAAGGTCGCACTAAATCAATAGAGAACTCAATCTCTCGATGAGGTGGTAAGCCAACAAGATCCTCGGGAAGACGTCCGGTACTCACAAACCACCCTCGGTAACACAACTGGGTCTCATCACACTCACTACTCTCAAAGCTAGCAAGTAGACCAAGAGCTCACTCGCCTCGCGGATCGCACTCAGTGGCAAAACACTACCAACCCCGCCCCTAAAATGGAAACGCTTCTCCGCTAACTGCATGACAACAAGTGACTCTCGACGGTAGCAATCAATAAATGCCCTAGATGACGACAACCACCCATACCCAAAATAACATCAAAGCCCTTCATGGGCATAACTACAAAAGAGAAAGGGATTCTATGATCATCGACCTCTATATCACAACCCCTAACACCTTGTTTCAAAATCAACTCACCCCCAAGAGGCGACACTACACAAATAGGAGATGCCAACTGGGCTAGCTCCAACTCCAAAATAGATGCAAATGCAGCAGACACAAAGGAATGAGATGCACCCGTATCGATCAAAACACTAGCAACTGAATTGCAAAACAAGAAGGTACCTCTCACTACAGACGGAGCCGGTACAAGATCCTGCGCGGTAACAGCATACACGCGCCCAGATGTCCTCTGATCAACTCGCCACTCGGAGCAAAGGATCTGCCGGATCGGGACGAAGAAGCCCCCTGATTGGCCCTCGAGGCTCGAATCGACCGAAAGCGGTGACTGAAGTCTCGCCAACCAAGAGGCACCAGATGTGCACCCAACTGTGGGCAAACCTCTTCATGTGCCCCGCCGACCGTGACCGAAAACACGATAGTGGTGACCTCTACTCGACTCGCTCGAGATCGAGCCAAGAAGATGTTCTCTGAACTCCTCCTCCGAGGACAAATCGAGACTTGTGACCCAACTGCCACACTTGAAACAGTAACGCCTCCTGACTACCCTTCCCGTAACTAGCACTCAAGACCTTTGGAAAAGTGGATCTAGGAAAACTACTCGAGGTCAGCCGAGGAGTGAAACCTCTCGCCTCCTGCCATCACTCGACCGCCCCGACTCTTGGAGCCTTTCGCTTTCCTCCTCCTCCGTGATCGCGATCTCAAGATGGGTGCAGATCAACCAAACGCCCAAAATCCCTAATCATAGTCGGCACAACTCTCAATTTGAGGCGCCTCAACTTCTTCTCGAACTCTATGCAACGGCGTTCTCGGCCGCCACTAACTCAGTGCAAACTCGACAAACTAGTAAATGAGGCCTCGAACTCAAATCGACAAACCGTTTCGCTCAAGATGGCAAACCGATCTCTCAACTTCTCTGAGCAAATTGGAGACAAGTATTTTACGAAAAGCATCAACAAACTCCTTCCAAGTACCTCCTATACGACTTTGGTGAACTTCCACCATCGACCAAGCATCCCCTTCACCGGAAAGATGCTAAGGTCACCTTCAACCCTCGTCATCGATGCCAAGCATCTCAAACGTTTTGGTCTGCTCGAGCCATTCATCCGCTTAAGCGGCTCGCTAGGATCACCTACAAACACGTCCGGTTGAGACCTAAAAACTCCCTCTTCGTAAAAGAAGGCCCTCGCTTCAAAGAACTACCGGGCCGAACTACTGGGCCGATTCGCACCCTCGTAATATCCATCGACGCTGAAATGCCCTCGCTATCTCTTGGGCCAAAGTGCCCATAAATCTGTCCTCTCATGGCTCGCCACATTGGCTCGCCAACACCTCTCGAATCGCCGGAATTTCTCCCAGATAGGCACTTCTGCCTAGCTCGCCTGGCGCCTACCGCGACCTCGCCCTCGCCCCGACATCCTATTAAAGGAAACAAAAACATTAGCACCTTAATAAATGTGCCGAAACTAGACACTCACGTCCTAATGTATTGAACAACAATAAATCACACCACGTAAGCACATAATCACATAAGCACCCACGAATTTCATTCCTGGATAGTGATAGTCCCGAGACGTCCCTAAAGTTCCGGTTGGAAACAACATTGATCAAGTGCCTTTCCAACAAGACTTTCAAAGACTCAAGGATCCGATCAACATCCAAGGAACTACATTCCATACCCACATAGTCACATAAACATTTTATCATATAATCATGTAATTATTACACTAAGTCTCTATCAAACGAGACGAACCCATTATGATACTAATCACTTCCCACGTACCCATTTGGTGAGGAGTTTATTCAAAATTTTTAACGAATTCTTTTTGTGCGTTTAACTTGGAGGTGATAGTTAATTTGGAGGTGATGGTTGGAAGGTATCTTTAATTTTTTTTAAGAACCCATTAGAGTACTTTTTGATACTAATGCCTCTCATTCTTTTATATCTAGACAGTTTGTAGAAAGAGAACACCTTGTAGTTACCTCTTTGTCTAGACTTATTCGTGTTGAGACCCCTTCAGGAGGGGCAGCTACTCTTTATGAGATGTGTAAAAATTTTGAAATTGACCTTGCGAGCAGAGTTTTGTATACGGACCTAATTATGTTAGAGTTTGCGGGGTTTGTAATTATTTTGGATATGGATTGCCTGCGAAAGCCTTTTGGAACTTTAGATTGTGCTAGAAGGACTATAAATATAGATATTACTAGTAGGTCTCGGTTTATCCACACTTATAGCGGTAGAAGAGTGTTAGTGAGGACAAGTCTTCTGTGCTCGGTAGAAATCTCTAAGTAGGATCTTAGTGAGGTAGATGTGGTACGTGAGTTTGAAGATGTATTTCAGGAGATACATAGACCTCCACCTCGATGGGTAATAGAATTTCACATTGATTTAGTGTCAGGAACTGCACTCGGAGCTTTTTGTTAGTACTCTTTCCTATCGAATCTCGGGACGAGATTCTTTTGAGGTGTGTATATTGTAGCGACCCTAATTTTCTTTAGTCATTATTTATTATTATTATAGTTATTATTATCTTATTTTATTTTTGACTTTATTAATTGTGTGGTCACATGAGAGTTAATGTAATATTTAATGGATTTAATGTTGTAATTATTAATTGTGTGGGTTACATGAGAATTTATTGTGATATTTAATGAATTTAATATGGTGATTAATTAATTTAATATGTTATTTAATTATATATAATTAATCCAAATCTTTAAATATTTATGTTTGTTATATATAAAAAAAAAGGGTGTGTCACGCATTGATGTTATAAGGTATATTTATATATTTTGTTGTTAGTTAATAAAATAAAATATATATATCATATTATTTATATTATATTATAATGGTCATATTAGATTAGGGTAGAAAATTAAGTTATTATATATATATATAAGTAATCAACTAGGTATAGGAGTGATAAGAAAATAAAGATCAGAAAAGTGAAACGGAGGCGCAGCGGGGAGAGAGAGAGAGAGAGAGAGAAAAGAGAAGAGAGAGACGGCTCGGAAGAGAGATACAGGGGAGAAAGAAAGAAAAGAAAAAAAAAGAAAAAAAAAGAAAGGGTTTGAGGTTTACTTTGGTGGTTTCAATTAATCCTCGTCTTGCTTCAATTTTCAAAAATAATTGTGAGTACAAACCCTATTTTCTTTGATTATATTTGATTCGTTAATTTATTTATTTATTTATGTTATTAGGTTGATGTGATTTGATATTTTTGTATGTGGATGTAGAGGATGAATTAACTTAATTATTTTGATTAGTGTCTATGAGATGTTTAGGGTTTTTAGATGAGTGATTAATTTTATTTAATTTGAATAGTGGAACATGTAAAATTTAGGGTTCTCAGATGATTGATTTATTTTAATTAATTTGATTAGTGATATATATAAGGTTTAGGGTGTTTAAATGATTAATTGATTGTAGTAATTTTAATTAGATTGGGGATGTAAGGTTTGGGATTTTTAGAGGATTGATTAATTTTAACTATGTTGATTAGATGTATAGGTAAGGTTTAAAATTTTTAGATAATTAATTGATCGTAATTATTTTGATTAGTTGGGTATGTAAGGTTTAGAATTTTTAGAAGATTGACTAATTTTTAAATTATTTTGATTAGACGTGTATGTAAGGTTTAGAGTTTTTGGATGATTGTTTGATTTTAATTATTTGAATTAGTTGAGTATGTAAGGTTTGGGGTTTTATTTTGGGTGACTTTATTAATTCTTTGAGTGATTCTTTGATCTTCAAAAATAATTTTTAAGTACAAAATCCACTTTCCTTGATTTATGTTTAATTCGTTGTATTTATTTTGATTTGTTTGATTTAGTTTGATTTTGTTTTTACATAAAGATGATAGATTAATTTTAATTATTTTGATTAATTGTAGATATAAGATTTAGGGTTATAGATGATAGATTGATTTTAATTATTTTGACTAGTGGTGTATGTAAAGTTTAGGGTTCTTAGATAAGTGATTGATTTTAATTACTTTGATTAGTTGTGCAGGGAAAGTTTAGGGTTTTTAGATGATTAATTAATTTTAATTATTTTTATTAGTTGTGTATGTAAGATTTAAGATTTTTAGATGATTAATTGATTTTAATTATTTTGATTAGTTGTATATGTAAAGTTTAGGATTTTTAGATGATTGATTGATTTCAATTATTTTAATTAGTTGTGTATGCAAGGTTTATTTTTCTTATGTATTTATTTTATGGATTTAATCACCCTCATAATTATATGAAATTGGAATAAACTTAGAATCCATAGATATTGGTTGGAGGATGGATTGGTTTGTTGTTGGTATTTATTTATTTGATGTTGGTTTGATTTTATATTTGCATGTAGATGATGGATTGATTTCATTATTTGGTTAGATGTTTATGTAATGTTTATTGTTTTTATACGTATTTGTTTTATGATTATAATCACACTCCCGAATGTATGAAACTAAAATTAATTAGAACCCGTAAATAAATTCCTTGTACTCCACCATGACTCCATGGATTGTTATTTTATTTGAGTGATAGGGAGAAAGAGTGTATAAAAAAAAAAGTGAGGATTATGAGAGTTGTTTGATGCCTTATGCCCGGCATTGTTATATTTGTCTCATGATGTCGATGAGATGTTTACATATATTGTTGCCTCGTTCTCATGAGTAGACGAGTGCTTTGATTTACGCGCGTACGTATATGCTAACCATCCGGGGAGTGTGAGTCAAACTCGGGACGATATCCCCGTGCAAGTTTGGCTTCGGAGTGGGTTAGGTATACGGGAGGCACATGGGATATATGTGTAGGCCAGAAGGGGAGGGCCGAAGTGGTGGAGTCAAGGTACAAAGAATTAATTATGAACTTGTATGTTAGTCCCGGTCTTTTCCCATTTGATTAGTGTATCCGGACTTATGTTCCGTAGATTCCGTTGTTATCAGATTGTTGTTGTCATCCTTTAATTCTATTTGATTGAGTTTTAGGATGTGTTTAGCGTGTTTCATTGCATATGCATGTTGTTTGGAGAAGATAGGGGATGAACTCCACGGTTTAGGGGAAGATAGGGGATGGACCTCTAAACCGGATTTATTGGGAGGAGATAGGGGATGGACTCCAGTGGCATCACTCTTATGTGTGCTTAATGATTAATAGGCATATGTCTATTTATTGTTGATATGATACATCACTAAAATGTGTATCAGTAGGGAAGTATGGAAGTGAATTGATTATGATTGATACAATACCAACATGTGTATTTGTTATGATTAGGTCTAACTTGAATTGTTATTCCTGTTGAATTGGAAGTAATGGTAATAAAAGATGAAACCCTGTTGAGTTATTTGGCCAGGTTCTGAGCCATAAGTGGAAAGTGAATTGTGCCATAGACAATGTGTCATAGGCAATATAGACATTCGTGTCATGAATCTTGTAATTTGATTATAGTGTGTTAACCATGTATCAGATGCTAATACTTTAGTTAATTCTTATGCTTGGTCCACAGGTCCCAGGATCGAAACCTGGCTCTGATACCAAGTTGTAACGCCCTCAAAATATAAACCCATTAAACATAAAACACAGCATGCATTATTAAAAGAAAACCATTATCTTATCTAAATCATCAGAGTAATATGAAATAAACATCAAAATAAATGCCCTACGGGCTTACATCTTGCCAAGCCAACACTTGGACACAAATTCACTGAGTTCTAACTCAAAACAGATAAAGCCCTAGGCTTGAAAGATTACATTGTTCAAATAAACAAATAAAAATGAATAAGCAAATCTTCCAATTCAATTCCTCACAAGCTAAGTCCTTGGAGGGAGTGAACCACCTGAACCTGAAAAATAAAGTTCCCATAAAGGGTGAGCCACCCGACAAAGAAGAAATACTAAACCAAGCATAAGAATTAACTAAAGTATTAGCATCTGATACATGGTTAACACACTATAATCAAATTACAAGATTCATGACACGAATGTCTATATTGCCTATGACACATTGTCTATGGCACAATTCACTTTCCACTTATGGCTCGAGAACTCGCCAAATAACTCAACAGGTTTCATCTTTTATTACCATTACTTCCAATTCAACAGAATAACAATTCAAGTTAGACCTAATCATAACAAATACACATGTTGGTATTGTATCAATCATAATCAATTCACTACCATACTCCCCTACTGATACACATTTTAGTGATGTATCATATCAACAATAAATAGACATATGCCTATTAATCATTAAGCACACATAAGAGTGATGCCACGAGTCCATCCCTATCTCCTCCCAATAAATCCGGTTTAGAGGTCCATCCCTATCTTCCCTAAACCGTGGAGTTCATCCCTATCTTCTCCAAACAACATGCATATGCAATGAAACACGAATTGTCATATACAACACATAATTAATACACAAATGTTCAGATTAACTTCAACGGTCAAACAATTGACCCAATTCGATTATACCTAAGCCGCATGCAAGGTCTACAACAATCAATGGCTATCCTCCACCGATAGCCCAAACAGCTTATTTCTAAGCGAGAAATAAATACATCAATGAATATAAATTCAACATTTCCAAAGGTAAATATTTAGCTACCCAATCCCATGAATTAAACCAAATTCCACTTTGTTTCTTTTAAATTAATTACACGAATTAATCTAAACCAAAACCCTAAGGTTTCTTCCAGAATTACCAAACTACCCCCATGTACCAAAATACCAACACTTAGGATTAAAGCGTATAAATGGAGTAGGAAATCCCTACCTCGAAGGAAGAACCCAAAAGGAGAAGATGAAGAAAATGCTCGAAACTCCAAAGTGCTCCAAATCAACAATTGATCAGATTAAATGAAAGCCCTCACTCTCCTCTATCTTATTTGTAAAAGAACTAGGGTAGAAACACACTCTAACTAGATCAAACCTAGGAGAAAAGGTGTTTAGAGAAGAAGAAAAGTCGGGCTTTAGGGTTTGGGATCAAAAAGAATGAGAAACTGCCCTAAAAATCCCGCTGCTGCCTTTAAATACTGGACAGGTCCGCTCGAGCGTACAACACACCGCTCGAGCGTAAAGAACAAAACAATGTCCGCTCGAGCGCAAATATGCCCGCTCGAGCGTAGAATTCTCACCTGCAGAAGTTTTGCAGGAACCAAAAAAATGCTGGAAGGGTGTAAACTCCGCTCGAGCGCAGAAATGTCCGCTCGAGCGGAAAGGCTAAAAACTGAGCGA
The DNA here is from genome assembly GCA_025200525.1 of Camellia lanceoleosa. Lineage (NCBI taxonomy): Eukaryota > Viridiplantae > Streptophyta > Magnoliopsida > Ericales > Theaceae > Camellia > Camellia lanceoleosa. Next base: position 38,949,488 of record CM045762.1, read on the forward strand.
CAAACATCTTGACTCAGATTCAACCCACCTGTTCGAAACACGCCAAACACATCCTAAAACTCAATCAAATAGAATTAAAGGATGACAACAACAATCTGATAACAACGGAATCTACGGAACATAAGTCCGGATACACTAATCAAATGGGAAAAGACCGGGGTCGCTATAGAAATCGATATGCACTATTATTTTGAGCATAACCAATAAACACACAATCCACTATTTTTGGCCCTATCTTTGTCTTTTTCGGAACAGGAACTTCAACTTTTGCCAAACATCCCCACACTTTTAAGTTTTTATAGGAAGATGGTCGACCTTTCCATAATTCATAAGGAGTGCTATTGGACTTCTTGTGGGGTATTCTGTTAAGAACATAATTAGCAGACAATATTGCTTCCCTCCACAAGTTCTGCAGTAAGCCCGAACTTAGTAACATAGCATTCATTATTTATTTAAGGGTTCTATTCTTCCTTTCAGCAATTCTATTTTGCTATGGAGAATAGGGTGTTGTAGTTTGGTGAATAATGCCATATTGTGCACAAAATTTATTTAATGGTGCATCATATTCACCACTCCTATCACTTTTTACCATTTTAATGGTTTTACAAAGTTGATTTTCAACTTTAGTTTTGTAGAGTTTAAACATTTCTAAAGCTTCATCTTTACTTCTAAGTAAGTATACATAACAATATATTGTGCAATCATCGATAAATGTTATGAAATACTTTTTGACTCTTCTAGTTTGAATAAATTTAAGATCACACACATCTGAATGAATTAATTCTAGAGGTTCAGTTTTTCTTTTAACCGATTTAAATGGAGCCTTAGTTAGTTTCGCTTCTACACAAATCTCACATTTGTGATTAGGATCAATTTCAAACTTTAGTAGATAATCCAAACCAATTAATCTACGCAAAGCATCAAAATTTACATGTCCTAATCTACCATGCCATAAATTCGACTTAAGAATATAAGCAAAAGATGTGTTATTCTTATTTATAACAAGTTTTGGTACAACCGCCATTACATTCAATTTGAAGAGACCATCACTCATGTATCCCTTATCAACATACATACCACTCTTTGATAATACAAATTATCAGACTCAAATACAAGCCTAAAACTATTTTTACCTAACAAAGAGTTAGAAACTAAATGCTTCCGGATGTCTGGTACATACAGTACGTTATTGAGGGCAAGTTCTTTCCCTGATGTCACCTTCAAGTTCACTTTTCCTTGTCCAGCCACAGTAGAAGTAGAAGAATTTCCTATGAAAAGTTGTTCACCATTTGTAGCCTCATTGTCAGTTGTGAACATCTTCTTGTCCGCACAAATGTGACAAGTTGCTCCAATGTCAACCCACCATTCCTTGGGATTTCCAACCAAATTAGCCTCAGACACCACAGTAGAGAGATTGATGTCATTTACTCCATCAGAGATGTAATCTCATTCTGTCACATTGGCTTGATTGGTGGTCTTCTTGCTTGTACTTCTGCGATCCTTTTTAGGGCGGCGACAATCAGAAGCTCGATGTCCGGTCTTACCACAATTATAGCATTTACCTTTGAACTTTTTATTGCCATTATTGTCGCCTTGTTTAGGACCATCTCTAGTAACTTTCTTCTTTTTGTTATGTGGTTTGTGCACTTGTTCAACTACATTAGCCTTAGACTCAATGGGATTTTTACCATTCCTTTTTTCAACCTTTCGTTTATCTTCCTTAATTCTCAATCTTACAATCAATTCATCGATGGTCATCTCCTTGCATTTATGTTTTAAATAATTTTTGAAATTTTTCCAAGCCGGTGGTAACTTTTCCACTAAAGCAAGAACTTGGAAAGACTCACTAAGAGATATATCTTCAGAATGAATATCATGCAAAATTATCTGAAAATTTTGAACTTGAGAAATTACCGTTTAGGAGTCTACCATAACGAAGTGCAAAAATTTACTGACAACAAATTTCTTCGTGCCGGCATCCTCTGTCTTGTATTTTTTCTCCAAAGAATCCCATAATTCTTTTATTGTTTTCAAAGGGCTGTAAACATTATACAGCATGTTGTCAAAACCATTGAGGATATAGTTTCTGCACAGGAAATCAGAATGTTTCTAAGCATCTACAGCGGCAACAACTTGCCGATCACTTTCATCCTTTTTAAGTATTGGAGCTTCTTCATGAAGAAACCAGGCCAAATTTAGAGTTGTAAGATAGAACAGCATTTTCTGCTGCCATCTCTTCAATTCAGTGCCATTAATTTTTTTTTATTTTTCTCCATGATTTATCAGAACTTGAACATGGCTCGGGATAGGGACCGGAGTCGTTGTAATGATCGGATTTGGAGTACTACTTTCAGCAGCCATAATGTCTGATTACAAAAATCAGAAAAAACCAAAACACAAATTAATTTTCTAGTTACTAAAATCAGAAAATAAATTATAACACAAAATAAAATTATTTTCCTTGTTACTAAAACTAGAAAAATAAAATGCCACAATAATTTTCTGTAACACAAATTAATATTTTACAATTATTAATGACACCAGTATATTACTACTAGTTGTCAAAGAAAATAAACAGTACATTACTACTATTTGTCAAATAGTATATTACTACTATTTGTATTTTCCAACCAGAATATCACTTTGTGAAATCACAAAAAATTAAATGCAATGAAGACACCAAAAAATTGGCCTGTCTTAAGATTGTTGGACAATCGTCACTGTATTCTGAATAAATTAAGTTTGCGAACTTAACAACAAACGAAAGAAATAAAGGAAAGGAGAGAGAATGTTTAATTACAAAAATCAAACTAGAAAATAAATAAATAAATAAAAACATATTTTTATTTTGTTACAAAAACAAAATCAAAATCAAAATTTGATATAAATAAATAATAAACCAGAAAATAAATTAACAACTTACTTAATTAGTTTCTTAAACAAATTTTTGATCAAGTCCAGTGTTTAACACTGTGTCCTTAAGACAAATTCGTCCTCTCCACGGTGCTTTCAGAATGTGGACGTCTATCTCCCAGGATAAAATGATCAACAACGAATAAATGCAGCACTACAATTTATTCGCACAACGAACACATTTTGTGTTTACACTCTTTCTCACAAGAAAATAATGTAGTTAATGCAGCAAAATATGTAAAGAGCAAAAGTAGAATTTTTTGACGAAAATTAGAGTGAAAAACAAATGAGGGACTTGTCTTATTTATAGATGTAGTGGTACCCTTTTAGTTTGAATTAAACACGTAGCATACCTGTTTGAACAGGTACTTAACTTGTTGGGTTTGAATTGGAACTGTTTGGGTTCAAATTTTGAATTCGGACAGATATCAACCTGTACAGAATTCCAACCGGGTTTTTTGAAATTTAAACAGATTCAAATCTGTCCGGGTGGGAAAAAATCGGACCTAATTTTGAATTTAATTTCCGAAATTCAAATTCAAAAAATTAGAATTTAATTTTAGAAAAATAAAACTCAAATGTTTTTGGCCCAAAAAGATAGGTATTAGGCCGGACAAACCCAACCCAACCTCATACCACGCACCCGTGTGTGGTAAATTTTTTTTTTTTTTTTTTGGTTCAATGGGTCTAGCCCATAATCTCTTCCTTCTACAAACTTGGGGTGCCTCTTGGGGCTCTCCCAAAGTTATAATTCCAAGCTTTATAAACCCATTAATTTCTTCCTACCAAACCAATATGGGACAAGCCTTTATTCAAACCTTTAAGGATTTTCCACAAAAATTCCATTTCCATGGAGCACATTTTGGCTTCAATTTTCCATTCACTTGATAATGGTTATGAGCAACCAAATATACCACGTGAATCACAACACGGCATAGGATGTGTTACCACTTAGACCCGCGAAATTCGACGTATGGGTTCTACCTAAAAATTAGACCAAAGTTTAGAAAAAATTCTATTTTTTATTTCCAGATTTTTTCAAAAACCATTTCTAACAATGTGTAGACATGAGAATAAATAAGATAAAAATATACATTTTAGAGTAACAGAGACAATATCATCATTTTTCCATCTACACGACTAACGAATTATTAAAAGGGGCCAAGTGCTATGTGAATTAAAAACCTTAAGAGAGTCCAATATAATTATGTCAAATATTTTGTAGGGCTCAATGCCCCCCCCTCCCAAAGGGAGGTTAATGTAATTTATCCTGTTTTAAAAGAGCACACCAGTCTAAGCATTTGAAGTTGATATAAAAGGTTAATTGGCTAAGCGTAGAAGCATAACATATTGATGAGAGAATTCAAATGATATTTAGTGAATTTTTTAAAGATTGTTTTTATAAATATTATATTTTTTAAGTGTATTTATATTAGGTGCGTCTAAAAATTAAAAAAAAAAATTGTTTAAAATATTTAAAAAAATTACTAAAAACAAAAAAAAATACGAAAAATAAAAATATAAAATTTTTTGAAAAGCATTTTTTAAAAACTAAAATCAAACAAGTTGATTGTAATTTTTTCTTTTGTTGAAGTTTTCCTGATTGCTGTTGTTGTAGAGGTCCATTGTTACAACGTGTTTTAAAATTGTGCGCAAACTAGGCAAATTTCTACAATATTAGGTCAGGAGCCTTAAGTTGCGCGCCCATCATTCCATCCTGCATTAAGCATAGTTTGATACTTTAATTTATTTTTCTTAAGCCTTCTTTTGGAATATGGGTTGATTTTTTAATTTTTTTTGCTATTTTAGCCTAGGGTTAGCCTCGTTTGAGATAGGTTATTTGACTTTTTTAACTTTTGTGAGAGAAAAGATGAAATGATTATGATTTGGATGTGATATTTTGTTTTATTTGGCTAAAATAGCCAATTTTGTTTAGTTATTCCAGTTGGGATTAAAAAAAAATTGTCAAAACAAACTTTTTAATCACGAGTTAAAAAAATCTTAACTTCAAAAAGCCAACTAAAAAAAGTTTTTGTCAAACAATGACTTAATTTGTACACATTGGGATTGCTTAGTGCAGCTTAAATAATTTATTTATAGCCTTGACCCAAAAAAAAATTATTTATAGCTCATTAGACATATACAAACTAAAATAAAGTTTAAAAAAATTAATTAATTATCTAAAAACTAAAGAAGTACTTTTATTTATTTTCTGACTATTAACTTTTAGCTTAATATCAACTTTACATTGAGGACTCATACATTGCAATCGACCGTAATTTGAGTTGTTATTATCTGAATTTATCATAAGTTCAAATTTGACAATTTCTCTCTATTTCTCACTCCATTATTAAAATTAAAATTTTTGTCCGAATTTTTTCACATCTTCGATTGTCTAGAAGGACATTTGAGCAGATGTCTTGGAGGTCGTTCAAACATGAACAAAAAAAGGCTGTCAAATTGCCTTAGGTGGACATTTGGGTGAACGTCTAGTCTAACAGTAACAATTTAAATTTGATAAAAGATCAAACCTTCCTTCATTTGATGAAATATTTACTTCTACCTCTATTTAATATCACTTTGATGAAAACGGTGGAGCTTATTTTTTAAGACTTCTTTTTTTTTTTTTATTTATCAAATTTGAATTTGATGATAGATTTGAATAACGATTGAAGATGGTCTAAGTTATAACATTTTGACATAAAATATGATCTTCTCGAATGCCAAAATGCCAATTGGAGTTGTTTTTAACCAAAGGCTTGTTTTGGAGAAGTAGGTTAAATGTTGATTTTTTTTTTTTTTTGACTTTTTATGAAAAAAAAAGTATAAAAAAATAAAGAAATAATGTGACCCAAATAGGTTAAAAGTAAAAAAAAAACGACTTTTAGCCAAGTTTCATAAAAGGTTTCGTTTGTCAATTATAAATTTTAGTAAAAAAGTCAAAAGTCAATATAAGTTGTCATAATACTTTTTATATTTTTCTGCACATCTTTTTATAAAAGATTAAAAATTTATTAAAATAATTTGTTCTCAAATGAGAGCTGAGGCAAAAAAAAAAAAAAAAAAAAAGCCAAAAAAAGCCAAAAAAATCATTAATTTACAATCAAAGGTGGTTTTATTACAATAAATTCATCCAATCATGTCCTGCACATGTGCACGTGTACGGTCCCCATAAGTCAAACCCAGATAAATAGCTAGGGTTTACAAATCCGGATCCTCGGTCGCACTCATGTGCCGCGCATTCCTGTGCCCTCCAAAACGACGTCGTTTTGGAGGTTTTTTTTTTTCCTTCTCTCTCTCTTTCTTTCTTTCTTTCTCTCTCTTTTTCTCTTTCTTTCTTTCCGAATCCAACACTGGTATGTTGCTCTCTCTCTCTCTCTCTCTCTTTCTCTCTCTCTCTCTCTTTCTTGTTACCCTCCAAAATACAACACGAAACAAAGAAAGACACCCACTATTGTAACATGCCCGGGGGTACCCGTGCGCGTTAAACAGTTCGGACTCCCGAAATTTCTTTGATCTAGTCTCACGAGTGCAATGTGAAACGTAGATGAGAATACAGATTTGGCAATTTTTAGAAAAACCATTTTATTGCGAAACCTTTTGCCAGAAATGGACTGCGTCATCAGATCTCAGAGTCGCCACCTAATATTTATTTTGGGAAAATTAGGAAATCCATGACTCGTGCCAAGGCCACTGTTCGTCGTAACCAAGGATGCTTGGCTCGGAACCTTAGGTATAAAGGGGGAAGGTCATTAATTGAGCACCCCCCGCTCACCCGATCAAAAGATCGGCCTCTACTAAACCATGATATGAATTTTATTTTCTTTCTATGTTCATGTTTTGATTATTTAATAAATCCTAAAATTTACTATGTGAAACATACAAGTATAGACTATGTCACTCATTTTGGAACAACTTGATTTCATGTAGTTTTGAAAGAGTTTTGAAAATGTACAACCCAAATAAATTGAGTTTACAAACATGAAAATCAACACCATTCCAAATTGAGCGACACAACCTCCATCCACTGGCATTCATACAGTTATATCACATAAGCAGATAGCCACATGGTAAGATGCTTAAACATAGTAAGAAAAACACACACAAACGGGATGCTAAAGCATAAAAACTTACATGTTTGACGACCCACGAACAAGCTACAAAACAAAGTTAGTAAAACATGCATGATCTTATATACAAAATCCTAATGCAATTCACTCATGAGATGTAACTAAAGATTCGGCTTCTAAGATATGACATGTGAATCATCTCAAGAACATTAGGTAGCGCACATAATCACATAGGAATTGATTAAATCCACAAATGCAAACTTCGCCGAATCAAGATGCATGAAACATGGATGCAAAGCATGAATATGATGAAAAATAAATATGATGTTTACGTACAAATAAGGAAAGCAAGTAAAAGGAAAGCAAGTAAAAGAATGGGATAGAAAGAAGTGGGGCAGGGAATTATTACAACGCTTTGAATAAATTATTACAAACCAAATAAGAGAGAGAAGGGAATATTACAACAAAGTAAAAATCTCACAAACTCTCAAAATAAAAAAAAAATAAAATAAAGAAACTTCATGTGTGCCGGAAAATATTCTGCTTGACGTAAGAAGACTGCTCTGTTCTGTCCGGGAAAACTTATTTTGCGTGGGCACTATTCATCTCGAGGTACTATTCACTGCCGAAAGTTACTATTCATCATTACTATTCACCTTTCTTGATCGTTATTCATCTTACCGGGCATTTTTCATCCGCAGTTACTATTCATCGCTGGAGGTACTATTCATTGACGGGGTTACTATTCACTGACGGGGTTACTATTCACCGCTGGAAGTTACTATTCACTGCCGGAGGTTACTATTTACCGCCGATCACTATTCATCCGGAGGGGTCACATCTTTTAACAAATTAGGTGGTTCGACCAATCATTTAAAGTGGTAAAATTACAACAATTTAACTAGTAAACTACAACATTTTATGTAAATTACAACAGAATTACAACAGTTTATATACAACAGATAAAGTGGTAAAATTAGGTGGTTTGACCGACCATTTGAAGTGGTAAAATTACAACAATTTATAAATAGTATACTACAACATTTTATGAAATTATAACAGAATTACAACAGTTTATATGCAATAGTAAATTACAGCAGATAAAGTAGTAAAATTAGGTGGTTTAACCGATCATTTAAAGCGATAAAAAAAAGTTATGAAAAACAATAAATGAAGTATTTAAACAAATTATATCACATTTTGAAATTAAATGAAAGTTTGCAAAAACTCACCTTTCGGAAAAATGATAAATTTTCTGATTCACAAACTTTTTTTTGATTACCCTCAAGTCTGTGGAATATGTTCTCAATTCTCAGTCTAAAATTTGGAATTACAACTTTAGTGGTTCCTTCTTTCTAATTCTTTTTCTCTCAAAATTCTCTCACACCACCCTTTTTTATTTTTCTCTCCTAATTTTCTCAGAGTTTTTCTGATCTCTCGCCCGCCCAAAAATCCCTATTCTGCTGTTAGCTTTCCCTTTTTATAGAAAACATTTGTAAGAAAAGGACAAAAGAAGAAACGGTGGAATTTCAAAAGATGCACAGTAATTTTACTGTGCATTGCACAGTAAAATTACTATGCACTTTAAATATAATAATATATAAAAGGGATTATTAGCATAAATATATGTACAAATACCCAAATATATATATAAAAACACACAAATATGTAAAATTAAAATACATGGACTAATAAAATATATTTTACTAGGCCAAATATGTAACCTAATTTGACCAAAGCGGGTCTAAAGGCACGGAAAACAAAAAGACACACGATGGGAGTGTAGTGAATTTTTTTTCAAAGGAGGAATAATACCCTTATATAATATAATATTATATATATACAAAAGTATGGTGCGTGGGTGAAACCATGGTACTGAAAATATTATATAATAATATAACATAATATATATACATATATAATACATAATAAAGGGAAAAAAAATAGAGAAGGAGTCTAAAATAATTTGGCAAAAACAGGTGTAAAACTAGGATTAAAGTTGACATTCCATCTTTTTACTGAGAATTTTGTGAGATAGCATATTCCTGTTTTCATCATCGAGTAATCAAAAGAAAGCGCCCAAATCTTAGGGCTGGTCAAAATGAAGTGTCTACAACTATCCAACACCTAGAAGCAGAGACACACCAAAAGATAACCATTTGTTCTTCTCCTCTAAAAAATAAAAATAACACATCAAAGATTCAATCAAATTTCTCAAAAGAAATTTGAGAAACATTGGTGACAATGGAGGGTGTGATAATATACTGAGAGTGAGTAGTGCTCGTTTGAGTAGTTCCAACATATGGAGGAACAGCTGGGGAGAAGTTTTCTCAAAATCTTTTGCAATAAAGACGACGAAGAAGCTCTAAAATGGGCTACTCTGGAAAAATTACCTACTTATCAGAGGATTCAGAGAGGTATTTTGACTAAATAACAAGGCCATGCAAGAGAGATTGACATCAAAAAGCTTGGAGTGATTGAGAGAAAGAATCTGCTGGAGAGGCTTGTGAAAATCGCAAAGGATGACAATGAGAAGTTCTTGTTGAAGCTCAAGAAACGCATTGACAGGTAATCTCAAAGTTTTTTTTTTTTGGGGGGGGGAGGATTTTGAGATTGTAAATTGATTTGGATTGTTGATGTAATTGTGTTTGAAGCACTTAATTAATTTTATTTTATTTTTTGTGTGTGTCTCTGTTTTTTCTGATTTTTACAAAGTTAGGATTGATCTTCCCACCATTGAAGTCCAATAGAGGCAAACCAGGAAGAAGAAAACCAGGAAGAAGAAGAGGAAAAAGAAAAGAAAGAGTTAACAGAAGATAACACACACACTCTCTCTCTCTTTTTCCTCATTTTAGATTGCAAATTGAATCGGAGAGAGGCATGGAGGAGGAAGAGGAGCAACAATCATCGACCCAAACCACCCCTCTCCTCGGCCTTCCACGGTGGCGCCACCGCCTCACCACTCTTCCATGCGCCACCAACCTTCGCCTCAAAACCACGATTTGGTCCGAACTCGAGAGCTCCGTCGGCGACCTCACAACTCTCATCTTCACCTCCCTCTACAACATCTCCATCGGCCTCCTCTTCGGCACCCCTATACCCGCCATGAAATCCATCGCCGCCATCGCTATCTCCGATTCCCCTCACCTCACTATCTCCCAAATCGCAGCTGCCAAAATCTCCACCGCCTCCGTCCTCCACCTCCACCTCTACCAACAGTACCCAATAAACCCATATTAAGGCCAAGTTTGACAAGTTGAAAAAAAGCTAAAAAGTCAAAAAGTCAAAAAATTACTTAAAAAGTTAAAAAGTTATCACTATTTACCAAAAGTCAAAAAGTACGGTTGTACAACTCACAATTCTAATTTTTTCCTACACACTAATTTATACAATTTTTTAATACATATTTTTTCATAAAAAGTCAAAAAGTTAATCCAAACATCTATATTTTTTCCCTCAATTTTTTAGTTCAAAAAAATAAAAAGTATACTTATTTAGAACATTTCAAACAACTTCTAACACAACTTTGCAAATTTTATTAGAAGAGAGAGAGAGAACAACATACCAGTGTTGGATTCAGAAAGAAAGAAAGAGAGAGAAAGAAGGAAAGAGAAAAGGAAAAAAAAAAAACCCTCCAAAACGATATCGTTTTGAAGGACAGGAAAGCGCGGCACGGGAGTGCGGATTCGGGGTTTACATGCACTTTCCTGTATCTCTGTATCTAACGATCAATTGCTCGCGACACTGATACTTACGGAAGAAGAAACAAGAAGAAGAAGACCATCTCTGAAAACCCTAGAAATTTCCTAATTGTTTTTTAGGAGAAGAAGATGAGCGAAGAAGAAGGGAAGGTTCCTTATCAGCACCGTCACCAGCAAGAGCAGCAACAACAACAACAAACTCAGTACGGAACGTTTCAGGGCGTTGCGAACTACCCTCCTCCGCAAACGGTGATCGGATTCCCTCAGCCTATTCCGCCGCCCGGCGCCGCCGATGCTCCACCGCCGGGTAACTATGCTCATGGTTATCAGGCTGTTCCAGGTAATCCCTGCTATTCTAGTTGAATTCTTGAAGCTCTCTGTTTCATAGATTCACTCCAAATTTAACAATTCCTCTAGATCATGCTAGAAAGCCTCGATATGATCTTTGTTGTTCAGTTTGAAAGACATTATGACAAACAATTGAGCCAAACAGAAGGAAATTTGGGATTGAAAGTGGGTTTTTGAACTTCTATGAATGATCAGTGTTTGGTAGTGTGTAACAAATTGAAGTCATTACAGGTTTTAATCTTTAAGGCTGTGTTTGGTTTACGGATTTGGTGAGAGATTTGGAAAGGAAAAGGGAAAAGATACAAGTGAAATGTGAATGCCTAAATTCCTATCCAAATCCATGAACCAAACATGGCCTAAGGCAATTAGGTGTGAATCCCATATGAACTTTTTGGAAAACAAATTTGTGATGATCTATGAACGTTTTAGTTATTTGGGTTGTTATTTATGAGTCCAGTTATTTTATATTTGAATTTAAATTAGTGTGATACTGCTCCAGGTTATGCCATTGCTGAAGGAAGACCTGTAAGAGAGTGCCGCCTTCCTTGCTGCGGTTTTGGGTTTGCCTGGTTTCTGTAAGTTTTTATTATTATTTGTGTGATTGACCTACCAATGTACATCATGATTCCAAGATTATGGCATTGGTTTGTAGATTTGTTTGGCAAGCTTTGCATCTTCTCCTTTGAGAAAACAAGTGGGTTGAGTTTTCAAATATTTAGCTGTACTTGTGAAATTGAAAATTGAAAATTTTGCTTGGATGAAATTGAAAATTTATTTGGAAATTTTGAATGTTTTAGGTTTAGCCCTTTTGCTCTAGCTTATCTTTGCTTAATCACATTGTTTTGTGTTACATGATAGTAGAGCTTGAAAGTCGACACTTGCACTTGTGAGGAAGTTGGACTTTATGATAAAAACTGATGCTGTTCATCCATATTACCAAAAGAAAGTGTGAAAATAAGGAGAGGGAATGAAAGGAAGGAAGGAAGGAAGGAAGGAAGGAAGGAGAAGGAACTAGAGAAAGAGAAAAATCTGATGTAGTTGGTCGCTGTGAAGTGCTATGTCAATTATGTTCATTTGGTGGATGAGGTTAAACTTTTCTGTGTTTTCAATTTCCTGCATTTCTCTCCATCTTTGGCGCATTTTGCCGCAATGCGTAAAAAAATTGGAAACATCTCTTTGTGTGTACTTCTGTGTTTTCAATTATGAAGGAAGTAGGCCTTGTTCATTTTTGTTCCAAACGGACCAGAGTTTTTTCCTATAAAGGTTGCACTAAGTGTGATGAAATGGACCCTTTGTGTGATTCTCTTCGTCCCAGTTCTGAAATTCAGTTGCCTTGTATGCATTGTAACTTGTAAGAGACTTTGCAAGTTTCTTGAATAAGCCACTTTACAATTGCCTAGTTATTTACATTTAGGGTAACTTAATGAGTTTACATTGTTGTTTTTCGTACAGCTTGTGTCAATGTGATCATTTACCAATTTATAAAAATAATCATTATTAGATGGAAGAATTTCACTTTTACGCTTGAAGTGACTGGAGTTACTTTTACTTGTATCATTATTTTGGTCATGAATCTGACATGATGTGTTAATATGCCTGGGTTTCTGATTTCAGAAACCTGATATATAGTAACGTTTTGATTCCATTTGTCATTTTCTATAAAATTCTTTTATTTTTCTTTTACTGCATTTAATCCTGCCATGCATATTTAATAGGAATTTTCCACTTCTTCATTATGGTTGATAATAGTGAGCTGTTTGTATTATGAAGGTTCATCATTGGTTTCTTCCTTGCTGCTATCCTCTGTTATGTTGGGCCAATCATTCTACTTTGTGTCAGATCAGTTGATCACAGAGAGAAACCAGGATATATCGCATCCACAGTTGCGGTGAGTAGTTCTTTTCTGTCATTTTAGTTTAATTTGCAGACTCAGGACAGTTTCCTATTTTTTCAGTCATTGATTTTACTTCTTGGTTTAATTCTTAGTAACAAAGTTAGCATCGTTGCTTTGGTAGTTATGTTACTTCCTTCCACATATATTGTCCAAACAGGCCTAGGATGGAAAAAAGAGCTTGTGCAAGTGTTGTTTATATGTTAGTATATTAACTTATGAAAATTCTGAAATTAATTAGTTCTGTGGAGTTAGGGAAGCCCTTGCATGATGTCCCTAAAAATGGTTGAGGGTGCTATGGCCGTGATTGGTTTGATCGCTATCATCTTGCTTCGACATGCCTCCCCACGTGTGGCGCCCTATGTTGAGTACGCCGGTTTCCTATCTCTAGCAATCAGCTTCTTCGCAATCACAACTATGTTTCTGCCTTTCACCTGGATCATCTGTCCTGCTGTTCTCCTTTCGCACGTGTTTGTCCTGGCGTTCTTCAAACTCCGGTAATCCTCACAAACTTTAATTGGGGTTTTCTTTTCAAATGCCAAAATTCAAATATTACACACTCATTATTTTTATGAAAAAAGTACATATAGAACCTATAATTTTTTTTTATTTTTTATTTTTTTTTTGAATGGGTATAGAACCCATAATTAGATACACAGATCTCAACAGTCTGATTATTTATTTATTTTTTTAGGGTAAATTACAAATGCATCATGAGATTTACTTAAAATATAAATTACTCATTGTGTTTGAAAAATTATAAATATTTCATTGTCAAAATTTTTTATTTATCAGATTAACTGAAAAACTAAAATTCTTAACCGCTGTCCTATGTAATAATAAAATTTCCTAAATTAACATAATTACTATTAATTTATTTGATGTTTTATTAATAAAAGGGGTTAATTGTTATGAAATTAAACATCTCAAGGGTTGGGATGTAATTTTCATAACTACAAGGAACAACTTGTATTTTAAGCGAATGTATTCGCCGGAAATTGCCTCTCTCTCTCTCTCTCTCTCTCTCTCTCTCTCTCTCCAGTGAGCAAATGAACAGTGTTTTGAAAAAGGGAGTTTATATACTTGGGTTTTTTTGTAATAGTTGAAATTGACGAGGGGCATTTAAGTAATTTTGCCCCTCGATTTTCAGCTTTCCGTGTAAGCTAAATGGAAAAGCAGCTCCTCCCCCACTCAAAGAAAAAGCTGAAAATCAGCTTATAAAAAGCTATAATCTACACTATTAAGCTGCACCAAACACACAAAAATAACTTATTTTAAGCTATAAGTTGACTTAAACTAAAAATAAATTGTGCCAAACGGGGCCTTAGTAACTAATAAGCTACAAGAGCTTACACAGTATTCACAACAAACCATTGTTAGACATCATTGAGAGCTTTGATAGTTAACAAAACCAGTGAAACAAAAACTGTTGTAATAGAAATACCAAATTAGTTACAGCTGGAGTTGGTTAAGCTAAATAGTTAAGAGTTAGATTAATCCTAGTTAGTGAGTTCTATAACTTACTTTAGTGTCTATACAAGATAGTCTCATCCCTATAATCTGTATTAATATTGAATCAATTGAAATGAATCCTTTTTAGAACATTGATTGCAGATGCTTTCTGTTAAAGGTTATAGGTGTTTAGACCCTACCACTAGCAAGGTTTATATGTCTAACGATTATTTTGGTCATGGCTTATAAATTGATTTTTATATTTATTACGAAAAAACGTGTAGAAAAGTAGAGAGATGATGTGACCCAAATAAACTAATAAAGGTATTGCCAAATGAGCCCTAAGCATGTAATTTTTTATGAACTTCATTTTCCCCTTGCCAGTTCTCGCTCTTCTTTTCGTTTTGTGAAGTCTTCTTCCAGGCATAAGTGTTTCTAAGCAACCTACTATCCGATTCTTTTTGTTTGGCTCTTCACTTTCAGTGGAAAATTAAGCAACTGAACATCTCCAATGCCTCTTCATGGTATTTTGGAAGAGGACGTCTACATGTCTCAGTCAGGGCTTTGTTGATTAAGCTCATCCTCATCTTATTTACAAGCTAACCAAAGCCATTTATGGACTTAAACAGGCCCCTAGAGATGGGTTTTCAATCTTTTCTTCTCTCCTTCTTTCAATGGTTTAAAAAGCAGCAACCATGATTCTTCTTTTTTTATTCGAAAAGACTTCCACTACAATTATTATCATGCTCATGTACATTGATGATATACTCATCATTGGCAATGATTCAGTCTATATTGCTTCTTTAACTCACATGCACTCTTTGTTTCATATAAAAGAGTTGGAAAATATCAATGACTTCTTGCCAAGACTGGCATGGTTGAGTGCAAGCCTTATTCCTCACTCATATCTGTCATGCCCTTTTCTCATATTGGTGCTTCAATGCCATATTCTCAACTATCCTTCATGGAAGGTGAGAGGTCTAAGGAAATTAATTAGGAAGCTTGTGATGTCTAGGAAATTAGTTGTAGTGTTCTCCCAAAAGATTGTTCTGGGAAAAGGTGATTTTTTATGGAAATTTAGTAAAAGGTTGATCTATTTGGTAGTCTACATTCAATTTAAGCTGAAGGCTCTTTTATTTTGCAAAGGAATTTTTTCGTAGAAACTTCATCTTGCACGAAGGTTCCTTTGTGTTTTGGTGAACTTTGATGGGTCAATTGGTGAAACTTAGTGCTTTCAATTGGTCTCAACTCAGTGCTCTTTATCAAATGTTCTTTGCCCCTTGGACTTTGGAAGGGATTTATTTGAAGTCTTCACAGTTGGTGGTAGGAATGGTTGTCTAAGATGTAGCCAAGGCATAATTGGTTTTAAGATAATTCATTGATGAAATGGTCATTTTTGTTCTACCCAAGATTGGAAGAATATTCACAAGCAATATGTGGAGTAATGGAGTAGGCTCCACCGGTTGTTATATTCAATTTCTGCCTTGATAGTATTATGTTCATCGTTTGGAGCCTTCCTAGATGTCTTTCTTATCAGTGCCCAGTTCTCCTTCTTGATGAATCTGCTAAGAGTGGTTTTGCTTCAATTCGATTTTATGATGTTGAGATTTTATGAGTGAAGAGGTATTTTTTTTTTGGATAAGTTTCATGCCTTTATTAATTAGAAAGCAATAGAGTTAGGCATGGAAGCTTCAAACTTAAGAGATTATTTTGGAAGGACTTGTCCATATTAGAATACTTTGCTGGACAACTGCTCTATCTAATTGCCTCTTTTTTCAGTGGACTGCTCCATTAAGGCCTTTTGGTGCTCATCTTGAGTAGTATGTTGGTGTTCTATTACTTTGGTTAGCTGCAAAAGTCTTGAGTTTAGGTGTGTAGCTGTGTTTTTGGGTGTATTCATTTTAATGTTTTGGTAGTGTTGTCTTGCCAACTTTGCTTAGCTTGGTTTGGGATTTTTACTTGATTTGCTTGGGGCATATTCTAACTTAGAATGTGCTTATTAAGCAATTATATTTTTTCTTGCACTTCTCGATGTAATTTGTTGTACTTCTTGTACTACATAATTCATCAGTAAACTTTTATTTTGCCGATAAAAAAAAAAAAAAGGAAGTTTGCTTAGTGCTTTGTAGTACTTAACAATTACAAGGTCAAATTTGGCTTTTGCAGTTAATCATACTTGTCAATTTATGCAGAATCCAACAAATGGACATTTTGGTACTTATACGCTCTCCATTTGGACATGTTTTAATTCTTGGATGCCTTTGTGGTATTCCCAATGAAGAGATCGAGAAAGATCACCTTTTCAATGGCCAAAAAAAGATGATTTCAATTGAAAAAGGCTTCAACACCCTTTCCCAACCCTTTTTTTATTTTTTATCTCTCAAAGACTTAAAATTTCATTTTTGACCCTTAGAAGCTCAAAATACATAACAAAACCCTAAAGTCACAAGTTTTCCTCAGAATGATGCTCGTATATTGAGTTTTGATCAACATGGTGCAAACTAGACTAAGCGCTACCCCCCCCCCCCCCCCAAAAAAAAACAAAAAAAAAGACAAAGAAGAAGAAGGAAGTGTCTAGGTTAAGGAGATATCATTAATGAGTTCTTTGGTCAATAGTCTAGTAAGATTCTAAGAAAGATCAGAGTAGTCAATATAGCCTCCCTTCGATGTTCAATCTCCTTAGATAATAAAGCTTTCTTTTTGACAAATCTCACAAGGTCTCAACCAATAGATGGAAAGGTTGAAATTTAGAAGTACAAATATATATGAATATATATAAGCAGGTGAATAATTACGAAGTCATACTTAGCCACAGACTAGAAGTTCCATTATATTCCCAAAAGAATAATACAATTTTGGATGGACTTTAAACAAAAGGATACTCTAATAATGTCTACGATAGCCAATAATCTTCGAAAGTTTCTGGCTCTCCTTCATCTTGGTAGGTCTCCATGATATCTGGCATGAAACGCCATGAGCTTGGAATGCTCAGTAAACGTATACACACCCCACCCCATTTTATAATCCAATACACAATAATGATATGATCATAATATATAATGGAAGTAATAATCAAGCAAAGCTTAAATTAAATTTCAGTTCTCAAGAATAACGATCAATCAAGTTAATTTTCGGCAATTCCTCGTGAAATGCTGTTCCTACCCAACCACTCCCATTGGCCACGGGCAATTCTGACTCCCCATTGATTAAACAAATACCAATGCGTCGCATATCGCACAATTACCAATGTGTCGCATATCGCATATCGCATATCGCACAATTACCAATGATGCCCATACACCTAGGTTACATACCCGAGTAGTGACATTATGGTTTACCACAAGGGAACGGGCTTCCACGGATACTCTCCCTGTGTGAGACCTTCACTGCCACCCTTGTAACTCCCAATTCCGTTAAGCAGTTAGAATACCTCTTGTGCCATGTTAGGGTTGGAAAACACACTTGTGTAATACTTAACTCCCGAATAGGGAACACATCCCACCAATCAATAATTGAAATCAACAAGTTATTATCTCATAAGATTTATCTTAGTGATCGAAAATCTAATACCATCCTTATTAAGCTTCCCATTGAATTAGATAAATTTGGTTAAGGCTAGCGCATGCCATGAGACAATAATTCATGAACAATATCATAGCATCATTATTATGAAAAATAGTTGCAACACATGTAGATGATCATACTAAGGCATGAACAAATGGCTTCAAGCATATTCATGAAACTAGAACTATGAGCTCACTAATAAAGTAGATTTCCAGATTTGGTACTTTCTAAAGAGACATATGCATATTTTTCCTAAACTTGGCCTCCTTATGGTGTGTAAAGAATTTTGTCTAGTTTTCGGAACATATTTTAGAATTTGAATACCTTTCCTAGATATTTATTTATTTGAGAAATACACCAGAGCTGTCTTGGTTTGTCGGCTGTTACGAAAAACGGATTTTCTCTCAAACCACTCACTCTTTTTCAATAAAACCTTTTTTCCTTGGAAACTAACACTTAAAGGAAGATTTGGACATAAAAATGAGGTCAAGGAGATTTTTCTGTATTTTTCTAGAATTTTTGAAAGTAGGCTGTAAAAATCTATCTTCTTGCACAATATTAAATATAAGAAGGTTTGAGTGAAAAGAAGGCGACTTAGGGAAATTTCTCACTTCCTATGAGATTAAAACATGTTAAATAATGTACTTAGATTTTTAGAGTGATGGTTTGCCTTTGAACTAGTGTGAGATATGGAGAGAAAAAGATAGCTTTCATCCCTTGAGTAAGAATACCAGTAGGAGAAGACTCAAGGCTCAACCCATCCATTTCACACACAGGAACAACAGAATGTCAGAACTGAAATGATAGTAACGGTCCTCTAGAACTATGTATTTGGACAAGAAAATAGAAGAGGAGATTGTGTTGTGGCTTACATGAATTTTTATGAAATGGTGGCACAAGATTTTCCTTCTATCTTCCCTTCCTTCACCACCAAAGCTTTTTCTATTACTCTCTTGTCCTTTCAGCTGTGGGTGAATGTGGTGTATGAGTGTTTTCTTTTTTTCCAAAATGTGGAGGGAGAGTGATGTATTTATAGGTTTCACAAGCTTACTCTACAATTTTCCCAAGCTTCCTTCAAAATCTATGTTTAAAGCTTCCTCAAAAATCTGTGTTCAAAGCTTCTCTAAGAATCCATGTCGAAGGCTTCCCTAAGAATTCGTGTTCAAAGCTTTCCTAAGAATCCATGACCAAAGTGTACAAGTTTAAACATATATATATATATTATGGTACTACTTGGGGTCCAAGTATAATTTCACTAAATTATGAGGGCTAGGGCTTAATTTGATTATTTGAAACATTTACTTAAGTGTAGTATTTAATTGGATTAGGATTTGAATGTTTAATTCAGTTAAAGTTTCTCCGTTTTGAATTAAACGATGAATGTAATGAGAACTAGAAATCTAGGATTTTAGTTGACCAATCCTAATCAAAAAGTTAATTAATTATCATTAAGGTATTAGAAATGATCCCTAAGTTATCGGAATTGATTAGGGTTTGCATGTTTTTGATCGGCGCTCACTTCCAATTTTAGGGTTAAAATTGCAAGAAAACAAGAATTCGAGAGCTTTCATTGAAATAATTCTAAAATAAGGGTTTAGAAGAAATTACAAAAGTCAAGGGCCTCACACATACCGCACTAAGTTCTGTATGCTACACTGAGTTTTGGGCATGCTTTATGACATGGTGCGTGTTGTATTGTCGTGATATGGCTGTGCCATAATTTGAAATGGCATGCTCCATATCATGTTGACACAAAATGGCGGGTGTCATATCATGATATGATAGGCACCATATCGTGACTAGTGTGTGCCATTCTGCAACTGTACTTGCATGTCCTTGCACATCGGTCCAAGATTTGTCTAGTTGACTTTCCCCACCATCTCTGACCTTTGACTCTACAAATAGAGGCCTCTTTTTAGTTGGGAGGAGAGAGGAATCATAGAGAAAGCTTTGAGAAACACTAGAGCTAAGAATTGGTAAGGGAAGGAGATCTCAATTCTCTTCATCTTGCTAAAGTCTTGTGTAAATATCTTCTCAAACCTCTGAAATCATCTATATCCCAGCCCCTAAATCAGTATTTAAACACTCTACAACTCTCAAACATTGAAAATCTTGTTCAAATCTTCAAATCAAGCTAGTCATCTTCAAGTAAAAATTCATAACCGAAGGAATATCGAAAGGGACAAGGCTGGCGGCTTTGTTGCTATTTCAATCACACTTCTATAGGTATAACTTACTTTTTTCCTAGTTTTTATTAACTTTGGCGTTCATTTCTTTAACCAAATGCATAGATATTTGCTTGAAAATGCATGTTTTGACTCTTAATCATGTAGTGATGGATTTTAATACAAATGTACTGGTTTTTCATGCTTAGCTAGCCATAATATAGTCATTGCATAATTATGAATGCTTAGAATAATCATTTCTCACATGTTATTCAAGAAAATCACATTTATCGCCTTTAAGGTGTGTTATTAGAAGAGCTTTATTTGTGTAGGTAAGATTTGTATCTTTGAGGAGTACGTATTTTCCATGTTAAAGTTCATTAGATTGTCATAAAATTACGCATTTTGCTTTTCCTTTTAGCATTTCTTTAGTTTGTAAGTAGTGAAGTTTTGAATTGCATGCCACAACATTTTCTTTGATTTTTAGCATTGGAATACCTACTGTGTGAGCATGAAATAGCTGCAGGAAATTATAGTTTTAAACTCCAAATTGTATCATATGCCCATGAAACATGCCATGCGTTTCTTTAGATAGGTCCATCCATATTTTCCTATAATTTGTGTTTTATAGCCATAATTTGCTCACAGTTTTAATCCTTTTGTTGTTATTTTTTATTTAATTCGCAGCATATTAGTGTAGTTTGAGCACTTAGAAACATGATAGGAGCTTCCTTTAAAATTAAGATTTCATGTTACCTTTATTCTGCACATGTATTTTGTTATTTAGGAAGTTTACTTCATTATCTTTCTTTTTATTACATTATCGAACTAAAAGCTTTTTCATGATTTTTTTTCCCTCTTCCTTTCTTGTTATCGAATAATAATTATTTTTATTGCTTTGATTATTTATCTTTTTGCTCATATCTGATAAATTCGCATGTAAGTTTATTTTTAGTTTATAAAGAAAAATTCATGCTAACTAGAGACTAACCATATGGTTAAGTTAAATGGGTACTTAGTACCTTCACATTTAGTCACATGGCTTCCGAACTCATTTTCACTTGGTAATGATGGAACTAATGCTTATCCTTGGATTCATATATAAAGTTTCACGAGACATATAACCGGGTGGCAACTCTTTAAATCAATTAAACCCTTTTTTGGACCTCCAGTTTCCTCTGGGACATCATTTACTAGACTGTTCTACAAGTGCTGGTCCCAAAAGCCCCGCAAGTTTTATTGGGAGGGAAGACCAAATGTGGTCCACCACACACGCACCCTGCCGCTAGGGGTGGACATCGGCTCGTTGGCCCATCCAACCTACTTGGCCTAACCCTATTTTTTTAGGATTTGAGAAGGTTGTTTTAATCCATAAGGCTGGGTTGGGCCAACATTTTCAGCCCATATATTAATGGGCTGTGTTTGGGATTTATATTTTCAACCCAACCCGACTTGCTATTAAATTAATTAATTAATTATAATATATTAAAATATATATTTTTTATTGAGATGTATACTTTATCTTTATTGATTTTATTAAAATTTACATTTGTAGTGATGTGTGCTTGAATTTATTTAAGAAATATCATGTGATTGAATTTAATTATGGAATGTTTTAATTTTTTTTTTAACATATAACCCAGATGGGTGGGTTTAGGATTTATAATTATTTTTTGGGTCAAGTTTGGATAGATGTAGAGGCCTGATGTTAGGGCTGGGACAGGCCTGGACAGACAAAAAATCCCTTATTATGTAGATGAATGCCCACCCTTACCTATCGCTACCCCAAGCTGAACTGGGCCAGGATGTGGGTCAATCATTTATAGTATATTAATTTTTGACAAAGTTTATTTAAATTAAAATAAATTTATTATTTAAATAAATCTGTGATTGTTATTTATTTGGTCAAAACCGAATTGGGTGTGATCCATAATTCGAACGCACTACTCTAAGAACAGACATGATTGTTCTATTGCACCTCTTCCACCGAACAGGCCTTTTCAATCTCAATAGTCATCGTGGTCTTTCGAAAAAGCATGAATTTGCCTATATAACAACACTGTTGCATTCATTCTGCTTCAAAATCAACTTGTCTTCTCTCCATTCTACTCTTTACTTTCTGTCAAAGAGAGTACACCACTTTGTTCGTTCACCAAACTCGACGATTGAAGTGTTACTTCTACTAGGTTCTTGATCGTTGTATCTTAAAATATGGACGTCCATTCAACTCGTGAGCACCGGAGCGAGGGGCGAATTAAGTCTTTGGAACATTGTGGCAAACACAAGGCTTGATCATTTACTATTCTTTGTGGATTTTCAAAATTTTTATATTTCGTAAGTTATTATTTTCAGTTTAATTTTTGAATTATTTTGGTCTATCATTGGTTTCACACACAAGTACACAAGATCGTCCAACAATTTGTTTGTTAGCTTTTCTATATTTCATATTTAGCATGACACATACTACGTGAGAGCAAGGATGGATCCAGAAGGCAGTGACCTCACTCCCAAAAATTTAGAAGAAAAAAAAGCCCTCATATTATACCAGTAATTAATAAGAAAATTTTAAAATCCTAACATTTCACATTACCAAAATTATAGAGGTTCGCACCCCCAAAACTTTAGGGCTTGCATCCCCCAAATTAAATATAATGACTAAATTTTAAACTAATTTTTTAAACAAGTTTTATCAAATATTAGTCTCCCCGTCCTTATTTATGTTTACTTTGGGGTATCCTCTAAAGAAACTGTGAGATTCATTCCATTCAATACCAGTTACAGAGGGTTCTAGTACATTATATACATGTGATACAATTGCTTAACCATAACTACTAACTACCTAACCTAACCATAACTACATGCATCTAACTATAGTTCTAACAAACTAACTTGTTCTGAGGAGAGTCGACTTAGGCTTCATACTGCAGGTCATACTGCAGCCTTGTCATGTGTGGCTTGAGCTGCAGCTGCTGTGTCTTTGGCTAATGCTGAGGTTGCAGCCTTGGCTACTACAGGCTGCGGCCGCAGCCTTGACAGCTGCTGAAGCTGCCCTGTGTCTATGCTCAGCTCAGATATCTTATCATTCCCGCTCAAACTTTGGGGACATGGAAAGACCTGAAATTTGCCTTGAAGATACTGAAACCTAGAGATTGAAAGAAGTTTAGTGAGAATATCTGCAATTTGATCAGTAGAAGCAATATGACAAATGACAATCTTTTTGGTGGCCATTCTTTCTTTGACATAATGATAGTCAACCTCAATGTGCTTGGTCCTAGCATGAAAAACTGGATTGTGAGCCAAAGCTATGACAGACAATTATCACACTAGAGAGTGGGAACAGATGTATGGAGTTCAGCAAGAAGCATGCCAAGCCAGCTTCACTCAGCAGAAACTTGAGCTAAACCTCTATATTCTGCTTCTGAGGATGATCTTGAAATTGTGGGCTGCTTTTTAGCACACCAAGAAACAAGATTGGGAGCCAGAAATACACAATGCCCTGGAGTAGATCTTCTATCAATAACATTGTTAGCCCAATTCGAATCTGAGAAAGCATTAAGAACAAGAGGACCATTGGTAAAATGAAGGCCACGACTTAACGTTACTTTGAGATTTCTGAGAAGTCTCTTAACTGTTGTAAAATGACTTTGCAAAGGATTTTACAAAAATTGACAAAGATGATTAACAGTAAAAATAAGATCTGGCGTAGTGATGGTTAGATATTGAAGAGCTCCCACTAAACTTCTGTAAAGACTAGGCTGAGAGAAAGGAGGATCATCAACAACAGAGTTAGCAACCTTAGTAGCCATGGGAGAAGCATAAGACTTACAATTACTCATACCAGCCTTAGCTAAGATTTCTAAGGCATACTTTTGCTGAGACAAAACATAGCCTGAAGAAGAAGAAGAAGAGACAAAGATGCCCAAAAAATAATTGAGAAATCCGAACTCTTTCATAGAGAAAGCAAAATGCATTTGTTGAATAAGAGTGGAGATATAAAGAGGATCACTACCAGTGAGAAGAATATCATCAACATAGGCGAGAAGAATGGTAATGGAAGTAGGAGTTTTCTTGACTAATAAAGAGGAATCGCAATGACCAGGAATAAAGTCATGAGATAGAAAAAAAGAGGAGAATGTAGAGAACCAAGCTCTTGGAGCTTGCTTCAAGCCATAGAGAGTTTTGTGAAGTTTACAAACAAGAGATGGATTAGAAGTATCAATGAAACCTTGGGGTTGCTGCATATAGACTTCTTATTCAAGCATTCCATGAAGAAAGGCATTTGAAATGTCAAGTTGCTTAATAGACCGATGATGATGTAGAGCAAGACATAGAAGCACCCTAATTGTAGGTTGTTTAGCTACAGGACTGAAGGTTTCATGATAGTTGACCCTTTTAGTTTGAAGAAAACCCTGAGCAACTAATCTTGCTTTATGCCTAGCTACAGAACCATTTGAGTTTCTCTTAAGTCTAAACACCCATTGGCAGCCAATGTCTTGCTTGGTGGGTGGAGGTGGAACCAAAGACCAAGTACCTTGTCTTTGCAAGGCTTGATATTCATCAAGCATAGCAGCTTGCCAAGCAGGAGAAGTAGATACTTCCTGCTAAGACTGAGGTTCAACATGATCAGTAGAAGCCAACAAACAAGTAGAAGAAGACACGAGGAAGTTTGGCCTTGTATATGGTTACCATGGAACGAGAATTTGAAGAGGAAATATGAGGAAGATCTATAAAAAGAGAAGAAATTGGAATTTGAGGTGAAGAAGAAGAAATAGGGACATGTGAAAGAACAGGAGGTAAGCCAGGAGAGACAGCAGATGCAGGTGCAGCAAGTGCAGAAGCTGCAGACGCAAGTGGAGCAGGTGCAGGGGAGACGGGTGCTACTGGAGCAGAAAAAGGAGAAGGCACAGGAGATGTAGACCAGAAAAAATTGTGTAAGGTAGTGAGATGAGATAAAGTAGAGAAAGATGGAGCTGATGAGGAAGAAGAGAACGATGAAGACTAAAAAGGTCTCACAAAAAAAAACATGGCGAGATACATAGACTTTGTTGGTACTTGGGTCAAGATATCTATAGCTTTTAACAGAGGGTTGATACCCTATAAACACACGTGGAACAGATCTAAGCTGAAGTTTAAGGGAGTTGTAAGGTTTAAGCCAAGGATAACACCTGCAGCCAAAAGTTCTCAAGAACTGATAATCAGGTTTTTGATGAAACAAAACCTCAAAGGGAGTACTGTTTTGAAGTTTGAGTGTATGCAGTCTATTGATTAAAAACACAGAGGTGGCAAGAGCATTGAACTAATAAACCAAAGGCAATGAAGATTGATGCATAAGAGTAATAGTAGTCTCAATATGATGCCTACAAGTTAATTAATGGTCAATGCCTTTTAGTTTGAGAAATTCCTGGAATTGAGTACTAAGATATTCACCCCCATTGTCACTTTTTAGAACTTGTAACTTGGTAGTGGATTGTGTTTCAATGAAAGATTTAAATTCCAGAAAGTTAGTGAATACTTCACTCTCATAATGAAGAGGAAAAAGCCATGTGAATTTACTGAAATCATCTATGAACAAAACATAGTATTTATAGCTTGAACAAGAAGCTGAAAAAGGACCCCATACATCTGTGTGAATGGGAGCCAGTGGTTCATTAATAGTTGAATTGGACAAGTTAAAAGGTAGTCTATGACTTTTGGAAACACAACAATGCTCACATAGACTAGAAGTTTTATTAGTAGACAAATGACTATGAGTAAGAACATGATGAAGCTTCCTGGAAGAAGGATGGCCAAGTCTAAAATGCCAATTAGGAGCAGCATTGAGTGAACCAGGAGAAGAAGGCCTTGTGGAACAAGACAAGCAGACTGGAGATGAAGTTGCAACAAAAGTAGAAGAAGATGCAAGAGGATAGAGGCCATTAGAATAAGAACCTCTATATAGCTCCTTCTGAGTAGTCTTGTCTTGAGCAACAAAAGAATGTTCATCAAAAGTAATGGTACAATGATTATCTACTGCTAATTGATGAACTGAAAGCAAGTTTGGGGAAATGGAAAGAACACAAAGCATGTTGGTGAGATGAAAGGGAAATTTAGGAGTTGGAAGTAAATCATTACCAGTGTGTGAAATAGGCAAGGTGGAACCATCACCAATAGCCACCTGATTATATCCTTGATAAGGTTGATAAGTGGACAAGTTACTCAGGTCATTTGTCATATGACTTGTGGCTGCAGAGTCCAAGAACCAATTTGAAGCAGATGAGGAAGCAGATGATGGTGAAGTCATAGCTGGAGTTGCAGCCACATAGGCTTTGGCTTATTGTGATGGAGTGTGTTGACCTGTCTGATAAGATGTGTCCCAACTGAACCAGCATTCGAGGGCAGTGTGATTTGCTTTTCCACAGATCTGACAGATCACAGAATTAGTATTGTGACCTGTCCTACCACCTCTTTGATAGTGATGACCTCCTCTTGTTTGAAAGGGATTAACCTGAGTAGTCTGAGAACCTTGACAAGAGCCTTTATAGCCTCCCCTACCTCTTGTGGAATAGCATCTGCCTCGAGAAGAAGAGCCTCTATAGCCTCGAGTAGCAGAATAAGCAAATGGAATTTCTGCAGCATGAGTGTGTTTGAGTGAAGACTCAACATGAATGGATTCAGAACAGAGAAGAGCAGACAAATCTTCCACAGAAATAGG
Source organism: Camellia lanceoleosa (assembly GCA_025200525.1). NCBI lineage: Eukaryota > Viridiplantae > Streptophyta > Magnoliopsida > Ericales > Theaceae > Camellia > Camellia lanceoleosa. The sequence goes on from CM045762.1 coordinate 38,976,283, forward strand.
AGCAGATCGGGCCCTAATTGTGGTTTTGAAAGCATTATATTCATCTGGTAAACCATTGAGAGTTAACAAGATCAAATCCTCTTCATCCACATGTGATGAAGTTAAAGAAAGCTGATCTGAAATGGATTTGAATTGACTCAAGTAATCTTCCATTGTTCAACCTTTTTTAGTAATTCGACTCAGTTTGTTCTTTAACTGATGAAATATGAGATCTGGAAAGATATGTGAATCTCTTTGCAAGAACATTCCAGACCTCAGAACTAGATTGACGCTGAATCACAGATGTGTAAACAGATGGTGATAATGTTGCTGTTATACAGCTCAAAAGATGGGCATCAATTGTGATCCACAGTGTATATTCAGGATTCTGAACTTCATTATTGTTGGAATCAACTACACTGAACTTCATTATGCAATTGACTCTTCCAAACAATGTAATTTGTTGAATCAAGCAAGGTTGTAACAACAGCATTGAGATTAGAGATTAGTAGTGTCAGATTTGCAGGTAAAGAAGATGAGGAACTTGAAGCCATGGAGATTGCTGTTGCTGGTGTGAGGTTAGTGAGGTTAGGGTTTGGAATAGCCATTAAAGGACCTTTGCTCGTAGTAGCTTTAGAGCTCTGATACCATAACGAAACTGAGATTCAGTTACAGAGGGTTCTAGTACATTATATACATGTGATACAATTGCTTAACCATAATTACTAACTACCTAACCTAACCATAACTACTTGCATCCAACTATAGTTCTAACAAACTACCAACTTGCTCTGAGGAGAGTCAACCGAGGCTTCATACTGCAGCTCATACTGCAGCCTTGTCATGTGTGGCTTGAGCTGCAGCGGCCGTCTTTGGTTATAGCTAAGGCTGCAGCCTTGGCTACTGCAGGCTGCGGCTGCAGCTTTGACTGCTGCTGAGGCTGCCCTGTGTCTATGCTCTGCCCTGTGTTGATGGCTCAGATATCTTATCATACTCTTTTATTTAATAGGTGAGTTGTGTCATTTATATTTTTTTCATTTATCGCAATAGTTATTTATTATTAATTATTGTAGTTAATACAACCAATAGAATATGATCATAATTTTGTAGTCAAACTATGTTGATAAACGATGTTTAGTTGATGATAATATTATTGATATTTTTATATTAGTATTGCATTTTAAAATTTTCAACAAATTTTTCGATAGAGAGTAATATACTTTGACCCAGTGTTATAATTGTGGATCCATCTCTATGTGAGAGCGCGTTGGATTTTGATAATATATTTTTTCTCTATGCAGAGACGCAGGGAAATGGGAAAAGGCATTACCGTCAACTAAGCAGTGAACGGACTCTTTGGTAAGGCTTTTAAAACTTAATTTCACCCCTTGGTTTGAGTGTGGTGTTTGGTTAGAGTTTTTAAAAATTGATTCTATAGCCACTTTTGAAAACACGTCTACCCGGTTATGGACATCCCCTAGACGTCCGGCCGGTTGACCAAAACATTGTTTGTGTTTTTTTTTTGCACCTATTATTTTTATATTTTAAATAAAAAATATTTTCAGAATTTTTTTTAAATTTTTTTGTGAGCTTTGAATAGAATTTTGGGTTGTGTGTTTGGTTATGAGTTATAAGTTTTTGAATCAAATATCATATCTTACATCAAAAATTTCAAACTCAATTTTAAATTTTTTTCAAAACTCATAACCAAACAAATTGTTCACACTCAAATTATAATTTCAAAACTCACAAGTTCAAAATATAATTATATTTTCAAATCATGATTCTAAAACTCTACCAAACGCTACCTTAGTTTTTTATATTCTTCACCCCCTTGCTTTTAGTTGAAATCTTAGTTTAACTCTTTTTATATTTTTTGTCTTTGTGTCATTTTGGTGTGATTTTTATTGTCCTTTTTGTTGATCTTTGAGGGGTTCTTGTCGTCTTTTGTATTTTTTGGCTTTTTACTCGATAAAATTACTTTGTTGCTGATCAAAAAAAAAAAAAAATATATATATATATATATTCTTTACCCCCCTTGCTCAGCTATGACTCAGCGATGCTTATTATGTACAGGCTGTGATTGCTACCGTTGCTGTCATCTTTGGCGCTACAAGGAATGATAATAAAAACATAATATGATATTAATTTTTATAAATTTAAATTGTTTTGTTTTATTATCATATCTTAATTTATTTTGTTCAAATATATAATTAGTTGTGATGCGTTAAATAGTACGATGCTTGATTGCAAATTGAATAGGTAATTAAAACCTTGCTTGACATACTGATTAAGATTGGTAATATACTTTCTAATCTTGTTTTGCTTGTTCTTGATTCATTATAAACTAGTTTATTAATTGAATCAAATGATTTAGATCTTTCTGAAGGACAATTCGCGTAATCTATCATCTCTTATTCATTTATTGGGGGCGTCTCATAGAAATTGAATGACTACATAGTTTACAAAATATTACGAATGCCATATAGTTGGTTGTAATGTGATGAGGGTACAATGCCAGATTGGTAAATATAAGCCTCGTCGGGTTTGGTTTGGTTAAAAAGTGGGCGATCTCTTATGAAATTGATATAGATTAACAAAAATGTTTACTACTTGAGACTAAAAAGCTATTAATTGAAGTTACAAATTTTATTCTTAAAATAATTCAAAGAAGGATGGAGAGGTGAAGGGCTGAAGAAATTTCACATGATAACAAATTCTTTAAGCACCCAAGAAAATAACATGCACTTGTGCACGCAAACAAACAACATGCACATGTCTACATCCTTACACCAGCACACACAAAGCGGAATTATTTATTTCTGGTTAGGAAATTGAGAAGAAAATTAATATTTATTTACTATTGTAAAAAAAATTCATTTTTGCCTTTGGTACAAATAAAAAGGACAGTAATGCTATGGCGACCAATTTGATCAATTTTGAATAATCCATTATGCTATTTTATTTTATCTCACTTAGGAAAATTTAAATTCTAAATAAATAAAAAAAGGGGGCAAATTTCATTTTATTCCTTGTAGTTTGGGCCATGTGCGGTTTACTTACCCAACATTTGAAAATGACAATAGAACCTCTTTGTAGTTTGTGGACTGAAGTGCACCATTAACATTCCGTCCAATTTAATAACAAGTGTGAAACATGTAACATACATAAGGGGTTGTATGCTCATTTTCAAATTTCTTTCAAGAGAAGTAAATCGCATATGAAATAAAGTACAGAGGGTTAAAGTGAGCTTTATCTTTCAAACAAATGATGAAACTACAGAGATATTTTAGTCTTTTTCATTGAATTGTTAACGGGACTAACGGTATATTTCAATCCACAATTTTCAAGGAGGTTATGTAGTTATTTCCAAATGTTAGTAAGAAAAATTGCACATGGGCCAAATCACTGGAGGTAAATTAAAACATGCCCTAAAAAAAAACCTTGACTTAAAAAGAAAATATTGTAGATGTTAGACAGAAAGTGGCTTTTGCATTTTTATTATAACTAACAAAATTACCTTATGAATATTGAAATTTGAAATTATTTAATATAAAACTATTGATATGACGTTAAGCTTTCGTTTGGCAAAAACTTTTTTAGTTGACTTTTTTAGTCGGAAACTTTTTTATTTGTTTGATTTTCTAGTTTGACTTTGTAGACTTTTTGGCATTGAAAATGATGTTCCCAAAAGTCAAATGACAAAATTACTCTCCACTTGCCAACTCCAAAAACACCTCCAATTAATTACAGATTTTGCAATGGAATTGGACCATTTTATCTTTATTTTTTTGTCATTTCCCTTTTTTGACATTTTGTACTGTGCTTCATGAAATTTGTTTTACATGGCTGCTGATTTGCAATAGGAAAAATATAAAACAAATGAAACAAACTACGACAATATTACGGAATTACCGGAAAAGTTATTTTCCATATGACAAGGCTCTGCTAGTATGGCATTTCCATACGTCAACGAACATGGTCCACCAAGCCACTGTTGCATATCCCCCCTAAAAAAGAAACGTCGCAAATACATTAATGAAATTATTTTTCCAAACCGCGGCAAAGGTTTGTACGAACAATTTTCCCCTCAAGTAATACATAGGACAACAATTTCTTGGTAATTATTTGTCCGACAATAACCATTGCATGAACCTACCATAATGGGAACGTACATACCTAATCACATAACGTATATAAGCACAAGACCATAAATACCGTGGTGTTACAATTCCATACACATACAAACAACAATAAAAATTCCCTTGGGTTCGATGTCACTTACCAAATTCCCCCTATATATTTCCCAACATGTCGTGGTTGCGTGTGTGGACCAAACGATCTCTTACGAGAAGGCGCATGCTTGCCATATGTGGGTCATCATCCCTAACCATTAGTCCATCCTCCCCATGTGCGGCTAAAGGTATTGCATATTGATTATGGTTGCCACGTCGTCCTTAGTTATTATAGGGTGCACAGTGGTTGGATTACCCGTATTTCTACGTATGTAGTTCTGTAATGTCATTGACGCACCAACTAAATGCACCTGCACAGTCGCAAAATCATAACGAGGCATATTCTTGATAAACCCCCATCGATTTTTCCACGCTTTGAATGTTCGTTCAACGACATTGCGTAACGACGAGTGTGCCTCGTTAAATAATTCTCTTGGGTTCGTTGCGTTCCTTGTACCTAGCCAAAAATCTTGTTGGTGTTAACGGTAGCCCTTGTACAATGTGAGGTTACTCGTTCAGTTAGGATAGCCCGAATCAACAAGATAATATTTCCTTGCCGGATGTAAACAAATAACACTATAAGCTTTCCCTCCATACTTCTACATACTTAATTTTTTTTAAACAATTGTCTATACCTTCCTCCAGGTGCGAAAACGGCACATTTTCATTGTTGATTATTTCAGCAAAAATTCGACTGTCATGCATACTGCCTTCCCATCCAATTGATAAGAACGTAAAACACATGTTGAAATCAACCACGACCATGATATTTTGGGTGTGGCAGTATTTGCATCCAAAATATGTCACTACATCGGGTCCCGTCACTTTCGCAACAACATGCGTGCCATCGATTGCGCCGATGCAATCCTAATTTCTAAATTAAACAGCAAAACAAAATTCAATATACGCCAAAACTTTGACGTAAAGAAACCGTATGTTATGAAAATATGAAAGTTGCACCTTGAATGGTAGGTATTTCATTTTTTATTGCAAGTGAGGATGTTGAACATTTTGATTTGTTGTTGGCCTACAATGCACAATCGTAAACTTGTTCATCGCCTCCAAAACGTTATGAACGTGGCATGATATGGTTTCACGCGAATGTTGAAACCATTCTTGGATGGCTTTATTCTTAAACCCTCTCAATGCTTTCTTCCACGGCTAATCCATGGCTACATTGGTTAACACATAAACTGAATTTTGCAACTAACATGTCACACAACGAAGAGAATACTTCCTTTGGAATACATACATTTTCTTCAAAACAACCAATGTGTCCATCGTATAATTCACATATTCATGCACGTCTAGTCAATATTGATGTTCGACATAGAGTTTTTAACATGTATTTTTCGTAATACTCTTGTATATACCGACATGCTTGCACGTACGTCCAATTATTTTGTCGTTGTATCTATATAGCCATTTGATTTATTTGCTCGACGAAGTCATCGTTGCTGCTACATTTCCTATTGGACATGGCCACGACTTTGGCGAGGCCTACAAGACATATGTCCAATGTTAAAATCATTACTGTAACTGTTAACTTGTTCAACCATTTCGCCAACATGAAAGATATACATCAAGCCTAATGACACATAACCATTATAAAAAAAGAGCAAGCTATCAAAGGAAAAAAAAAAAAAGAAGCATAAACCATCCATTCCATACTGCATTAAGAACTTAATGAAAAAAAAGAAAAAAAGAAAAAGCTGGTGATGTTTCATGCCAACCATCCAACATTTGTGATATGCAAGTATGTTGTTCAGGACCAACCAAATACAGTAAATGAAACACACCAAAAAAAAAAAAAAAAAAAAAACCCTTAAACACGTTCTACTGATCCAACACACCAAACAAGTTCCCACAAAAACATCATAACACATCGAACCCGAACAACCATCACTAAACTGCAGCCCCTCAAACCATTGCCTCATCCCAACAACCATCAAACCCGTTGTGCACCAAAGAGGTTCAAAAATGGAGCTCCAGCGTAGCTTTGTAGTTGCTTCTATATACGCCATCCGATAATATGGTCATCATCGGGCTGGGACATCATAACCTCGAGATAATCAGCATTGTCCATAAGCGAGGATGCAAAGTGGAACAACGGTGTACCAACAAGGGTATGAATGAATTTCAGCCTCCATGCACTTTGAAATGGTATATAACGACTCATTACCAGTTAAGTGCCTAACAGTAACTTGCTGGTTTTGACTCCGAATGACCTTGGTCAGATTGTTCATGTTGTCAGCTATAGCTGATGCTCCACTAGTTGGCTTCCATGACTTTCCAAACCTTGCGGGTGTATTCCTTTTCCTTTTACCCCTAGTTTCAACACCTTCCATTGAGGATTTAGCATCCACGTCAATACCAACTAAAGGGATTGGATATAGGAATAGCTGCATACCAAGGCTCTGAACTGAATCAGAAGAGCCCTTGTTATCTTCGATAGTCTTCTTCCCCGGTGTCCAATGATGTTTGTTGATTGTAGCAACCCCTGTAAAGACAATCTCCATCAAATCCCGATGCTCCAAAGTTTTATTCCTGAATTTTGCACAAGTCTTGTTTATTTGCAGAACAGGAAACATAACACAATTAATAAAATATGTTACTAATCGAAATTAAAAGCAATGCAGGAAAAAAAAAGAAAAGAAGTGTAAATGCTATACCAGTTCCATTCGATCCCACCATTCATCGGAAGCCTAAAACATGCCTATTTTGTTGTCAAATCCAATTCCTGTATTTCCTTTGGTACTATCCATCAATTTCATTCGAGCAGTCCAATCTCTTTTCATGCTCGCGTACTTGTTCTTCAACTGCTTCACATCATGCTTTCTACCAATTTTTTTTTTTCAAACTTTTTCTCCAATGATTTGTACCCAGCGCTACTCAATACCATGAATGGCCGGTTCACCCCAAGAATCTCATCGGCAATAAGCTCTAAGAAAAACCTTATGGATTCAGTATCCTTCACAACTTTGTGAACATGATATGTGTCCTCAATAACGATTGGTCCACCCATTGCAATCCCTTTATTTTTGGAAGGGGTACATGGTGAAGTTCGTATGGAAGCCATAACAACAATGCAACTGATACATGAAAGCGTAAGAACCTTATACATGTATGCGTATTACTCACCCAACCCAATTTGCGCAACAAAATAGATTAGGCATTATGACATAAAAAAATAAAAATAAAATTAAAAGATTACCACAACGTTAAGCAAACAGTTATGTAGATCCAAACCATCCAACATTACATGTCATGTACAAAGCTATTGCTATCAAGTCCACAACAAACATATGTCATTACAATACTTGCTTTGCAACTGCCTACTAGCAGTTAGAACATTTTCACATACGCAATAACAAAATTATGATGACAATGCACAACACGGAAACAATGGTTTTCAAAATTTAAAGCTAAAAAAACATATACATAACAAGGATTAAACAAAAAAACAAGAACCAAATTAAGTCCAACAAAATTTCACAAAATTAGACAAACAAACCTGACACTTTCAATCCCAACTGGACTAAAACAGAACAAAAAAATATTTGCTTGAAATTCAAAAAAAGCACTAAAAGGTTCTGCTTTATTTGGTCTTGAGAGACAGCAACTAGTTTGTCTACACTTTTGTCAGAGAAAATAGATAGTTAGACATCTCCAACCCTTCTCCAAAACTTGACTCAAACTTAAATTTAAGTATGTAAAACCACTGAATTCCCTCCAGTCCTTTACTCAAACCTATACCAAATTAAATTTTGAGTTAAATTTTACTCAAATCAAAGACCCATTTTATTGACTCAAATTTCTATCCAAACAAAATTTCACATAGGTGCTTCTATCCAAACTTTTCAAATTCTCCTTTACTCCCAACTTCTAAGCATCTCCAACCCTCATTCACAAAATTTTAATCGAATTTGAATCCAAATTTGAGTAAAATTGATTTGATATGTGAAAATCCTAAGTGATTCGTGATTAGATCAAGATTTAATTACTCCAATTCCCAATCATATAAAACTCACAATCTAAATCATTAAGCACTTACGAAAGTGATTTAGATTGTTGTTTTCGAAAAACGATAAATCAACACAAACGATTTTTATGTAGAAAAATCACAATTGAAGCACCTTCAATTGTGATAAAAAAAAATCACAGGTGAAACACCACTAATCAATCCACTACTAAAGAAAAAAAGATTACAAAGATAACAAACAAATTACCCAAACGCTTCTCAATTTGTCTTCAAACCTTCTGTATATCTTTCACCGTAACCTTCGTCTCAGAATTGATTAGACTGAAGTTGAATCCACAACTTCTATTGTTGAATCAATGACTATGTACAGTATCAAACTCCTTTGAAACTCCACGTTTGAATCTCCGGATTCCACCGAAGAAGAACACACTTGAATATAACCAATCAACATCCTTGATATGTGCTTATCAGAACATGAGTTTAATACTCACTCAAATCATCAAGGAAAACTCACAAAAAACTCTAAAAGAAAACCTTAGAAAACCTTAAAGTAGATCTCAAAACGTAATCCTAGTATTGGACCAAAACAGATACTTATAGAAATCTGGGACTGCGAAGCTTGCTCGAGCGAGGAACTTATCTCGTGTGTTTTCCATAAGCAGCTTCGCTCGAGCCACGCAACCTATGCTCGAGCGCAAATACATCTTTCTCAGGTTTTTCCAGACGCAACCTTTGCTCGAGCGAAGAAGACAAAATAGTAAGGAAATTTACAACACAATAACTCAAGTTTGTCTGTGGGATTGACAAGACTAAGGGACCTAACAATCTCCCCCTTTGTCAATTCTCGGACAAAACTTTCTAACACAATTTCCAAGAACACAAATGCACTAACTAAACAAACCAACTCAATAGAAAACAAACCAACTATCAAAACAATCTTGATGGATAAAATCTGCAAAAAATAAAAATAGAGAGAATAGTTATTCATAATCAGAAACCATCAAGACATAAATCCAAAGCCCAAAAGAATTAGATCCCAATAAATCAAAATCTATAGATCCCAATATATCATATAGCCCATACAAAAACTAGTCCAGTGCTGCCTGCAAAAATTCATCATTCTCAAAGACAGGGACACCAAGAGAAGTAAGGAATCTAGTGAGAAAGAAACCATAAAGAAGACCTAAGGACTTACGTCCCTAAAAAACAGAGATCATTTTGGTGACAATCATAGCGGGCAGATCAATGGGTACACGGTGATCAATGCAATATAACACATATCCCTGATCTTGGGTTATGTGGAAGGAATGAGTGGTCACATGAATATTGGCACAAACAATGATATTAAGAAGGCGAAAATGAAGAAGAAGCTCATTTTGTTGAATGAGCGCCCCAACAATCCAAGTTCGGGATATACCACAAAGCTCAGTGGCAACTCGATCAAAATCAACACCATACGAGTAAGGAGAGGAGAATAAAAATTCAGGACTTTTGGAAGACCAAGAAACAACCGAAAAACATCGCCAGTGATGTCTAAAGATTTCTTCCTAACCCAAGTGCTAAAAGATAAAGGAATTTCTCTGCAAATAGAATGCATGTTACAATAAAACTCATGGACCAGACTGAGATTTTGAGGTCTTGAGAGAAGCAACACTTGATCACCTCCTAAGGAATCAAATAATGAACGAATGGGGAGCAACTCAAACGCACTAGAAAGGACATTTCTTTCAAGATGGACTTTCCTAGAGGCATAAAATTCCCTAAACAGTTTGGATTTTTCTTTGGAGGCAAACTTTTCAGTGTTGAAATTGGGACGGGAAACAGTAGTCTTACGACATTTTGAAGGCTCACCCATGACTGACCAACTCACAAGGACAAGACAATTACAGAGAATACCTAGCAACCCATAACACAAGGTACCCAGTGAAAAAAAAATTAGAAATCCCAAAGTAAAAAAATAGAAGTAGTCAACAAAACACCATTAGTCCAACATGGTTAGAAAAAAAACTAAAACTCATAACCTTAGCATAATATAAATGTCATGAAAAACAGAGCTAGGGTAAAAAACAGTAAGCACAGATGTAGCAATGAGTGAAAGAAATGAACAATAGATGAGACGAAGCAACATCAATACAATTCAAATAGACCACATAAATTAACATATGAAGCACAGGACACTATATAAGATATAAAAATAAAACCCCAATTTAAACCCTAACAGAAAAACCTAGAAAAAATGATCCATACCACTAAGCCAAGATGTAATAGAGAGACACTAATGCAGAACGCACAATGTAGAACCCTAGATGGACATACACGAACAAAAGCAAACAACCAAACCGAATGAAAATAAGGAAAATAAAAAGAATGACTTACCAACAATGAAGATGCACGACTAAAGTGGTGTAACACCCTAAAAAACAAGAGAATCCCAAGAGATAAACAACAATGGAAGTGAAATCGCCCAATGAGAGTGATAGAGACACTCAAACGAAGCAAAAAGGGGAAAAACTGAAGTGAAGAGACACAATGGCAGTATTTAAATGTCAACAGGTCGCTCGAGTGAAGACTCTCTCGCTCGAGCAAAGACACTTATGCGCAAAGGGTCACTCGAGCCAAAAAGCACGCTCTTAGATTCTAAGCCACTAACAGAAGCATGCTCGAGCGAACACTCCCTCGCTCAAGCAAAGAAGAAAAAAAAACAAAACACCAAACAAAACTTTTGAGCAAAAACAGAATACTACACCATGATGTGGAACCTGAAACAAGAGTAGGTGAGCACAATAGCATGAAGGTGATACTAAGATGATATAATCGACAAACCATGAAGCCCACAAACTTGCAATTTTGACAATATGAAGCATATAATCATGCGCAAATTAGATAAAATATAATCAATGATAATAAGCTACATGAGAATGTACAACTCAGAAACCAACATGAGAGCTCACAAAATGAAAGTGTGTGTGTGTGTGCAGTCCTTGAAAGGCCACAGAGCTAGAGTTAATCCTCGTAGTGATCAGATGGCTGGACCTCAGGCAAGAGTAACTAAACAATACAGAGAAAAGTCAAACCACTAGGAATCACGCGGTATTTTGTTGAGTAAATGCGGAGGCTCCCCCTCAATCAATGAGTCCCTTTTTTTTTTTTTTTTATAACTTTTCTTTCTTGTGGGCACTCACTGGTGGCATGCATGCTCAAGAGTATGGAGACCAAACCAGATAAGCATGAAAATCAAAAAAGATGGCCTGGTTGGTGCCTCTAAGGTAGCCTTTTCCTAATGCCCAGACTTCAATGAACTGGGAGAGAAATCGTGGAAGTGAAATACGATGGTAGATGGTTAAGAGACTCAACATCACCCATAATATACTAGTATAGGTCAATTCCTCTGAAAAAGTACAAAAAATACTATTATTGGTCCATAGAGAACTTTGATCACTTGTGCGGAAACCCCTGTAACTGTTTATCTTAAGGATGTGTACAGAATGAGATCATGAGGTCAATGAGCATGGGCATTCAAAATGAGCTATGAGCAAAGAAGAATGAGATCTCATAAGCAACATGAGCAGTGTTTCATATAAATTTAGATGCAGAGATGACAGGAATCAATGGCAATGAGATTATAGCATCCAAGTACACATAAAGCCAAACACACACACCCTCTCAAGAAATAGGTAACACCCTAGTGACTGAGCACTACACCCAAGGTCTTTCTAAGGAACTCAAACCGAAGAAGATCAAGGGGTTTTGTAAAAATATCAGCTTTTTCATGCTCAGTGGGTACATGTTCAAGAACAACAAGGCCCTCTTCCACTAACTCTCGAATAAAATGATGACGAATGTCAATGTGTTTGGTCCGAGAGTGTTGGACATGATTTTTTGAAATGTTTATGGCACTTGTGTTATCACAGAAAAGAGTGAGTGTTCTGATCTATTCCATAATCATGAAGCATTTGTTTCATCCACAGCATTTGTGCACAACAACTCCCTGCAACAATGTACTCAGCCTCAGCAGTTGAAAGAGAGATGGCATTTTGCTTTTTACTATGCTAGGAAACCAAATTATTCCCAAGGTAAAAACAACCCCCGGATGTACTCTTCCTATCATCAACACACCCAGCCCAGTCAGCATCAGAAAACCCAGTAATTTCAGCTGTAGTATCAGTAGAAAACCAAACCCCATACCCCAATGTCCCACTAACATATTTAATGATGCGTTTGACAGCAAGAAGAGGAGACTCTTTAAGACTGGCTTGGTAACGGGCACAAACACCTACACTGAAAGCAATATCAGGACGACTGGTTGTAAGGTAAAGAAGACTCCCTATCATACTCCTATAAAGGGTAGGATCAACATCAGTACCAAAGGAATCTTTGGAAAGGTGAAGACTGGTGCTCATAGGAGTACGTGCATGTTTGGCAGACTCAAGACCAAACTTTGACACAAGATTTTTGGCATACTTGGTTTGAGAAACAAACATACCCGAAAGAGACTATTTAATTTGGAGACCCAAGAAATAAGACAACTCTCCCATTATGCTCATCTCAAACTTATGTGTCATGCAATGCGAAAAATATTTCACAAGATGATCAGCAGTGGATCCAAACACAATATCATCAACATAAATCTGAGCAACAAGAATATGGGACTTAGTATGTTTCACAAATAAAGTCTTATCCACACTACCCCTTTGAAAGTCATTATCAAGAAGAAAGGTAGTAAGTCTATCATACCAAGCTCGAGGGGCTTGTTTCAGCCCATACAAAGCCTTGTCTAACTTGTAGACATGGTTTGGACATTTAGGGTCCTCAAACCCTTTTGATTGCTCAACATAAGCCTCTTCTTTCAAGTACCCGTTCAGAAAGGCACTTTTCACATCCATTTGATACAATTTGAAACCAAGAAAACATGCAACACCAAGTAAAATATGAATAGATTTGAGACGTGCAACTGGGGCAAACGTCTTATCATAGTCAACACTATCTATTTGTGTATAGCCTTGAGCAACCAACCTGGCTTTATTTCTCACCACAGTACCATTCTCATCAGATTTATTTTTAAAGATCCACTTGGTGCCTATCACATTCATGTCTCTAGGTCTGGGAACTAGAGTCCAAACATTGTTACGTTCAAATTGACCTAATTTTTCATGCATAGCATTGACCCAACTATCATCTAGTAAGGCCTCTTTAATATTCTTAGGTTCAATTAATGAAACATAACACATATGAGATACATCATCCCGAATTTGTCTTCGGGTTTTCATTCGATCCGATACACTTCCAATCACCTGTTGAGTTGGATGATTCAGTTTCACCCTTGCTGATGGTTTGAACTCAGGACTTGTGGTGACAGAAGCATCAGAAGTGGTGTCTCTCTGTGCACTCTTTGGACTCTGACTTACCTGAGAAGATGGTGCTATCTCAACTTCTTATGCTTGGACCTCAGCTTCTTTTTGACTTTGTGGTTCAGTATCTAGGATTGGAGACTCACCATTTTCATCCTCATTTGTTGCTGGAGTAGGGGAACCTGTGTCATCTATAACTACATTGATCGATTCCATTAAAGAAGAAGTTTGCAGATTATAGACACGAAAAGCCCTACTAGTGGTTGAATACCCTAGAAAAATACCTTCATTGCTTCGGGAGTCAAATTTGCCCAAGGGCTCTCTATCTTTAAAAATGTAACACTTACTCCCAAAAGTTTTGAAGTATTTTACATTAGATTTCCATCCCTTCCACAATTCATATGGAGTTTGTAAAGTGCCTGGCCTTAAATACACGCGATTTATGACATAAACAACAGTATTTAAGGTTTCAGCCCAAAACTTTGGAGGAAGTTTCTTACTAAGGATCATGACCCTAGCCATCTCTTGAACAACCCTGTTCTTCCTCTCAACCACTCTATTTTGTTGTGGAGTAATAGGTGCAGAAAATTCATGCTTAATTTCGTGCATATCACAAAAATCTAAAAACGAACTGTTTTCAAACTCACGACCATGATCAGTTCGGATTCTTATGATACGCCCAATGGAAACACCCTGTTCATTTTGGATTTTAAGGACTAAGGCCTAAAAAGCATCAAACGAATCAAATTTTTTCCTTAAAAAATTTATCTACGAAAATCGAGTAAAATCATCAACAGTTAAAAAAATGTATCTTTTACCTCCAATGCTTTCAGTGCGAGTAGGTCCCATAAGATCCATATGAACCAATTCAAGAGGACGTTTGGTTGTAAAGTTGTCCACCTTTTTATAAGGGGCACTGGTTTGCTTCCCAAGTTGACATGGTCTACACACATGATTCAGATTCTTACCTAGTTTAGGTACTCCTCTCACAAGCTCTTTGTTGGCTATCTTAGTTAGGTGTTTGAAATTCATGTGACCTAATCTTTGATGCCACAAATCAATGTTACTTATGATGGCTGAGTGACAAGTGAGATCATTAGTAGTAACAATCCCATAGCAGTTATCAGATGTGCGAACTCCATGCAAGACAGTATTCCCCTTTTTATCCAAAATTTCATATTTATTTTTTGAAAACAATACTTCATGGTGGGAATCACACATTTGACTGATGCTCAAAAGATTTGCTTTAAGACCATCAACAAGTAATGCATTTTCAAGTTTGGGAAGACCAGCTACACTTATAGAGCCCTTACCAATGACTCTAGAAATGCCACCATCTACAAAGGTAACAATTCCACCTTCATATTTTTCAAGAGAGGTGAAGTAGGATTTGTCACCTGACATGTGGCGAGAGCACCCACCATCAAGATACCACATGTGTGAGTCACGTGCTTTTAGAGCAGTGTGAACAACTAAACAAGTCAAATCATCTTTTCTCACCGATATCTTTTTGGTCTTAACAAAATCAGGACTGGGGGTCTTGGTAAATGTCTTAGCATTGTGAACACCCTCATGTATCTTGGTGTTCCGCCTAGACATGTAAGGTTGTCTCCTAACCCAAAAAGTATTAGAATTTCTACCCTTTTAAGACACCTAACCAAACAATTCAAAGCAATATGGACGAATGTGGCCATACCTACCACAATGATGACAAATAAATATAGGTTTTACCTCCCTTTTGTTGATTTTACCCTTGTTAGGTAGATGAAGAGAGGGATCACCCTAGTGTACTTTTAGCTTTCCCTTTGTTTGAGTCTTCAGGTCATGAGATGTAGAGGCCTATCCCTTGTGGGCTGTCACAATACCATAGCCTAGCCCACTTTTGTCACAACCCATTTGTTGAGATCCGAGGATGTCTTCTAATGATTTGGAACCTTTGTTCCACATGGCAATTGTGGCTCTAGCAATTCTAAGTTCTTCATCTTTATGGCAGACCATCTCTTCCAATATAGCTTATGACATTTCAAGGCTTTCAATCTTCTCTTCATATGTGGAATATACTTTCAGGAGTTCATTCTTTTCAGTCTCACAAGATAGAAGTTTCCCACATAGGTCTTGCCTGTCACTATAGATCTTGATGACATTCTGTTTTGCTGTTACAAGTTCTCCTTTTAGTTTGACATTCTCGCTTTCACATGCTTTAAGCTTAAGAGTGAGTTTGTCATTGATCTTGAACAAATTCAAAGATTCCTCGTAAAGCTTTTTATAAGCTTGTTGTAGATCATCACCATCAATCTCATCATTGTCTTCTGATGTTTCATCATCTTCTTTTTGTTCCTCATTCTCCTTGACCTCATCTAGTCGGGCAACTAAGGCAGGAAAAATGATAGATGGTGGTGAAGATGACTCTCCTCTTTCATGAAATTGACTCAGAATGTCCCATGCATCTTTAACCTTTGTGCAGTGAGCAACCCGTTGCTGTTCTTCATCAGAAATTGCTCCATGAATAGTAATAAGAACTCTTTGATTGTTCAGATTGTCAACACTTCCAACATATTCTTCAATGGCTTGCCAGCCTTCTGGGTCGAAAGCTCTCAGAACGCCTTCATTCTAATCTTCCAAAACAAGTAATTACTCCCATCAAAGGTGGGAGCACGGTGCAGATTCTGACCATAAGCAAATCCCACTGGCTTTGGTAGAGGTTGAGTGAAAGAGGACCAGAATGCGATGAAAGCACTATCCCCGTCTTCACCGGATTCAGTTTCTTCGGGTTCTTGCTCCGACCCTCTTTCATCATCCCAAGTCACTGTATAGACTTTCTTCCGACTCTTTTTCGATGGACATTCAAGAGCAATATGTCCAAACCCTTGACATTCATAGCACTTGACCCCTTGCCCCTTTACCATCTTCTTTTCAGTTTTTGGAGCAAGTTTTGGTGGAAAAGTTTTGGGTTTATCATTACTCTTGTCTTTTGAAATAGGGTCTCTGAAATTAGGCTTCTTTTTCTTTAAATTTTTTTTGAACTGTTTCATAAACATAGCCGTCATCTCGAACTCTAGATCAAATTCAGACTCAGGAGTTTTTGCAGTCTCATGAGCACTAATGAAAGCCACACTATCTTTTTGTCTTTTCTTAGAAATCTGGTGGGCTTCATAAGTCGGCAAGTTTCCAACCAACTGATCAAGCTTGAGGGTATCGACATTCTGAGCCTTCTCAATGGCTGTCACTTTTGATTGGAACCTTTAAGGTAAAGACCTCAAAATTTTTCCAACAACTTTAGCTTCAGGGATTTTTTCACCGAGTGTAAAATAGGAATTCACGATGTCACTAAGTTTAGCATAGAAATCATCAAACGTCTCATCATCATGCATAAAAAGGGTTTCAAAGGCAGAGGTGAGACGTCGACGTTTTGACCTTTTGACAGAAGTAGTACCCTCGTGAATCGTTTCAAGAATGTCCCAAGCCTCTTTTGCTACCTCACACGTGCAAATACGTCGAAACTCTTCAGGTGTGACGGAGCAAAAAAGGGAATTGAGAACCTTACTGTTCCAACTCGAGTTTTGGTAATCGATTGTGTCCCATTTATCAAGGGGTTTGGGAATATCAATGCCATCAATGGTGACAGTAGGTTCACTCCATCCATAGATCACACAGTGCCAAACTTTCTCATCGATGGATTTTAAAAACGCTCTCATACGAGCTTTCCAATAAGAATAGTTTGTACTATCGAGTAACGGAGGTCTATGGGTCGAGTTACCTTCACGAATTGAATCCATATCACCAATCACACAAAATCACACTCCTATAGTTTTGAAAAAAAAAAAACAAAAAGTGACCTGCTTTGATACCAATTGAAAATCCTAAGTGATTCATGATTAGATCAAGATTTAATTACTCCAATTTCCAATCATATAAAACCCACAATCTAAATCATCAAGCACTTACGAAAGTGATTTAGATTGTTGTTTTTGAAAAATACTAAATCGACATAAACGATTTTTACGTGGAAAAATCACAATTGAAGCACCCTCAATTGTGATAAAAAAAACCACGGGGTGAAACACAACTAATCAATCTACTACTAAAGAAAGAAAGATTACAAAGATAACAAACAAATTACCCAAGCGCTTCTCAATTTGTCTTCAAACCTTCTGCATATCTTTCACCGCAACCTTCGTCTCAGAATTGATTAGACTGAAGTTGAATCCATAACTTATATTGTTGAATCAACGACTACGTACAGTATCAAACTCCTTTGAAGCTCCACGTTTGAATCTCCGGATTCCACCGAAGAAGAACATACTTGAATATAACCAATCAACCTCCTTGATATGTGCTTATCAGAACATGAGTTTAATACTCACTCAAATCATCAAGGAAAACTCAACAAAAACTCTAAAAGAAAACCTTAGAAAACCTTAAAGTAGATCTCAAAACGTAATCCTAGCATTGGACCAAAATAAATACTTATAGAAATCTGAGATTGCGAAGCTCGCTCGAGCGAGGAACTTATCTCGTGTGTTTTCCATAAGTGGCTTCGCTTGAGCCACGCAACTTGCGCTCAAGTGCACAAACATCCTTCTCAGGTTTTTCCAGACGCAGCCTTCGCTCGAGCAAGGAAGAGAAAACAGCAAGGAAATTTACAACTCAATAGCTCAAGTTTGTTCGTGGGATTAACAAGACTAAGGGACCTAACAATATGAACGCCAATCCTTTCATCAATTTTTTATCAAAATCTTTTTAAAAAATTCCCCTATCATCCTAAATTTCTATTTTGATTAAATTTGATGAAAACAAAAATCATCTCTAATGCTTCAGTTTTTAAATCAAATTCAAATTGATGAAGAATTATCCTTCACCTTTTCTTAAGTGCTAAAAATTGATCACCAATCCTTTCATCAAATTGAGAACCCATCAAAGTTGATGAAAAGAAAAAAATATTTTGATTATATAATCAAGCTTTTTACTCAAATTTTGAATCAAGCTTTTTATTTAGACATTAGGTCTAGTGAAGCAAAAAAAAAAAAAAAAAATAGTAACAGATTTATTTATCCAACTTATTTGTTGCCGTATGCTGCTGTTCTTCGTTGAATTCATCAACAAGAAAAACAAAAAAGAATTATAGAAAAAAATAAAAATAAAAAACCATAATCAGAGTTAAGACAATCTTTGTAGAGACAAACTGATTGAAATAGAGGGAAACAAAAGGTTTGTGTGGGGAAGTTGGTTCTTCATTTTCGAACATCATGTTCGACAATGTGGTTGCTGGTAATACATACAAAGGAGTTCAAACTGTGACAATATTTAAAATTTAAACCTCCATTGACACCAACAAAAGCATATTACAATTGATCCAACACGACAACAACGGATTTTGAACATATACACAACAAACAAGTATGATCTAGTGCAAGGAGAGGAAAACCCCAAAATAAATCGAGTTATGCGCACCAGAGATGCAAACACGAAACAATATTACGAGTAGAGGATGGTCGAGGCGTTGAGGAAGCGGTGTTGACCTAGATCGGTGGTCCAATCGTGTGCAGTCTTCTCCATCTTTTTCGTTCTTCTTCTTCACCGTTTGCTTGGTCTGTGAAGAAAATGGAGCCCTAGTTTGCGTATACAGCTGTGTATTGGTGTATATGGGGTAGTTTGCTAATTTTGCATTCCAATTCATGTGGCTCAAAGCTCACATGATAGTGTTTTAGCAATTTGTGATTTTGTAGCCTCTTTTGTCCATATGTGTCTACCGTAGCCCCAAAACAATTGCCAAACCGGGGCTAAAATTTTTAGTATGCTTTTAATGATCAAATCTTGATTACAGTAGTGTTAGTGTATTAGAAAACTGGTATACAAAATTTTTTGGATAAATTACGCTCACCTCCCTTGAAATTTGGAAAAACATACTAATTAAGTTTCAAAAAAAATATAATTAGTCTCACACTTTAATATAATTATACTAGTCTCCCTTAAAGTTTTAATTTCCACAACAGTTAAGCCATTTTTCATTAGTAATTCATTAATCATATAAAATAAAATAGAAAAGATGTTGTCATCTATTTTCTACGAAAATGTTTATTTATTTTTGTTTTTTTAGTGTTTACCCACCATCTTTAATACTTTCAGAGTAATGCTAGGGGTCATGAAAAAAATATCATGAAGATGATCATGAAAGATTCTCCACCTTTGGATTACACATACAATAAAACACCACATACTAATCAAAGGATAAAAAATCTTCATGATGCATTTCGTGATATTTTTTTTTCATGATCCCTAATATTATTAGGGATGATGAAAAAAAGTCATCATCATTATGTCAAAAGTTTGGGGCTAAATGTAATTTCATGAGAAATCCAAAATTGGAAATCCTAATCATTTTGCAATACCCAAAACAATGTTTAACCTACCAATTAAGATTAGTAATTTGCTTTCAAATCTTGTTGTGCGTGTTCTTGATTTATATGCTAGTTTAGTAAATAGATTAGATGATTTAGCTATTGTCGAAGCTTTGTATTTATATGATTGTTGTTATATGTGAACATATGTTATGTGAAATTTGATGGGAACCCAAAAGTTGAAATCCTAATCATTTTGTGGTACTCAAAATTGTGCTTAACTTACCGATTAAGATTAGTATTTTACTTTTAAATCTCGTTGCACTTATTCTTGATTCATTATAAGCTAGTTTAGTTATTGGATTAAATGATTTAGATCTTGTCGAAGGATAAATCAATTAAGCTATCTTTGGATTCATTTATTGAGGGTGCTTCATGGAAATTGAATATCTATATAGTCAACAAATTGTTATGAGTGCTATACTAAAAAGCATGGATATGAACATGACACGCAACACGTCAATTTTTAAAAAAAATTCAAGACACAACATGTAGCGGACATGCATGAAATATATAATTTTATATATTTGTCATACATTATATACATGTACGTACAATTCTCGTTCCCGCCTTGCCTGAGATAACATATACGTAGGCTTGACGATAACTTGTTAGATGAGTTTCGCATATATATATATATATATGAATACATCATCCAAAGATAATAAAAAAACACAATATGACATTATTCTTATAAATTTATTTTTCTTTCATTATCATATGTAAATTTATTTTCTTTAAACTTATAATTAGTTTCACCCGTATCTAATGATAGATACTTAAGTGTCCTGTCTTAAAAAGAATAAAATAAAAAATAGGACACATTTTGATAAGTGTTGGACATATGTCGAGAAGTATCTAACAAGTATCGTGTTCAACATGGGCATGTCACTTTCTTAGAAGTGTCCATACTTTTGAGGTGTTATATAATTAGTTGTGATGCATTGAACAATAAGATGCTTGATTGGAAATTGAATAGGTAATCAAAACCATGCTTAACACACTAATTAATATTCACGATTAAGTTTCTAATCTTGTCTTGTTTATTCTTGATTCTTTCTAAGTTAGTTTAGTTATTGGATTAAATGATTCAGATCTTATCTAAGGACAATTCACTTAAGCTATCTTCTCTTATTCATTTATTGGGAGTGTCTCATGGAAAGTGAATAGCTACATAGTTAACAAATTATTATGAATGTTATATAATTAGTTGTGATGCTTTGAATGGTAAGCCTTGTAGAGTTTGGTTTGGTTAAAGAATGTGATTTCTTATGAAATTGATAGAGATTAACAAAAATGTTTACATCTTGAGACTAAGAAGCTATTAACTAAAAACACAAGTTTTATTTTTAGGATAATTCAAAGAAGCACTGCAACATAAACACTTTTAGCAACCAATTGATTTCGTCCCTAAAACTAGTATTTTTTGTCGCCAATTACATTTCCATATGAAATAAAAATTGTTGGGAAAGCCCTGTCCGAAAAAGTCAAAATAGCCTTTTTGTGACGAATTTTTTATAACGTCGCTTAAGCCAATAATTAGTGATGATTTTTCTTTCGTGCCGAAATGTCTGAATTTTCAAAACTAAATATTTTGTCGCTAATAGTTCGTCACAAAACATCTAATTTCGTCGCTAAGAACTAAACAGTGGCATTTTTAGGAACAATTATATTTGGTCGCTCAAAGTATAAATGCTTTCTACATCATACATTTTCATCTCTAAAAGTTAGCTCATAATTTTCAATCCAAAAAAGAATGAGGAAACATGTAAATATCAAGACGTTGCCTTGCGATAAAACATAAAGGGGGATATTCACACAATACTATGCAGTTGTCCCTACTCATTTTAAAATCTTTGCACATATTCTTCTCATAAGTTCATAAGGGACTCTTGGGGGTTGAAGCCAAAGAACTCATATATGCGTTGAAACCTTAAAAATGAGATTGACCTTCCGATTGAAACTGAAGATCTTAAATCTCCATTGGTGTACTAGACAAAGAAAACAAAGTTGTAGAATAGAGAGCACATATTTGACGTTAGGGCAAGAGGAGGAGATTTTATTTGCCTATTATTAAGCGGATCAAAATATTTGGTTCCTAAAAGGCTTCATACATTTAGCAACCAAATTAATTGGTCTCAGGCTCTTACGCTCCTAATTGCATGGGTCAAGTGGGCAAATAAAAATAATCTTTAACTTTTTGGATCCCTAAAAAGGTCTCTAAATAGTTTTTTGTTTTTTGTTTTTGTTTTCTTCTAGCCGATATCATGAAGGAATATGGTGCGTTGGTCCCTAAATATTGGTCTCTAAACCACTAATTCCTCGTAGTGAGGGTAGAAGGGTAAAAATTTGAAGAAATTTTATGTAGTGACAAATTTCTTAGCACATTGGAAAAACAAATTCACATGTGCATGCGTGCAAACAACATGCACATGTCTACGTGCTTACATGTGCACAAAAAGTGGAATTATTTATTTTTGGGTTTTGTTAATAAGTGTTCTTAGGACATTTGTTAAGGATGCATTAAATCATCTCAACAACCTCTACCATTATAGAAGATCGAAAAATTATAAATGTGTCTTTGTAGAGACTAAAATACCCATTTCTCAATTCTGTCTATTTCAATAGTATATACTTTTCAAATGTGGTTTATTTATTTTTTAAATATTTTTTTGGTCATAAAACTAAATACATTTATTTTTGAAATGAAATTTCATTTTTTTTTATAAATTTTAAATGTCCTTTTTTTTCGATCATAATTAAATTATTTGGTGTAAAGAAAATGAATCTAAAAATAAAAAATAAATAAAAGTGAATTTAAAAATAGAAAAGGAAAATGAATCTAAAAATTAAAGGAAAATGAATCTTAGAAAAATAAAGTGCATATAATTTTTTATATTTTTTATAAAAATAAAGGTGTAGCTCGACTTTCCGCGCCCCCTTTCGGAAGGCGAATAGCCCTACAGTTCGGACTCCGCTTGTGGTTCTGAATCTGATTTCATAAGTACAATGTGAAATAGTGAAAACACAAAAAGAGTCTAAATCTAGCAATTCTATTTTGGAAAATCAATGTTTTGAATGAAATGCCAAAAATGGACTGTTTTCCCAGATTTCAGAGTCGCCATCTAAATATTTTATTTTGAAAAATTTAGGAACCCCTAGACTCGTGCCAAAGGCCACTTATCTGTTATCACCAGAGTGTCTCAACTCGGGAACTTAGGTACGAGAGGGGAAGGTCATTGTAACAACGCCCGCGGAGGACCTCGGCTACAGTTCGGACTCCCCTTTTTTGTTTGTTGCGGTTCGTAATCTAAACCAAAGAGTCCAACTCTGGCAAATCGTTTTGAGAAAAAAAAATAGATTTTGAAAAGAAGTGCCAAACATGGACTGCTTTGCCAGATACAGAGTCGCCACCTAAATATTTTTAAAATGGGAAATTTAGGAAACCACGACTTCGGTCTTAGCCACGTGTCCGTCATCACCAAAGTTATCTTGGCTCGGGAGCTTGGGTACGATCGGGGAAGGTCAGGTATGAGCACCCCCTTTCGCCCGGTCCGAAGACCGGCCACTACTAACCGTGATATCCGATTTTGAAAACGTTATGTGTTCTCGTTCCGGTTATTAGCCTAGAATTATTATGTTATGTGCACAGCAAACAAGTATAGACTAGATTGCCTAATTTGGAAATAAGCATTGCATATCCGTTTGTTTTGAAAGTGCTTTGGAATTTGCTACTCGCAAGTAGGCTAAAACACGGATTTCAACGAGTTTTTCCAACTCAAGCAATCCAACCTCCACCCACAGGGATTCAAACAGTTTATCTCATATAAGCATTTAGCCACATGGTAATTATGCCGTTATGTTAACATTCACACGCATGCGATATGCTAAAGCGTAAAAACTCACCTAGTACTCCAAGCCAAAACAGAAACTAGTTAGTAATCGTATGCATGATCCTAGTTCATGTTAAGTGGCTAATGCAACGCAAGCAAGGGTGTAATCTAGACAGGCTTGGCTAACCCTGAAATGGCATGTGGAATGCAATCATTCGATGTACGTATTCAAGTTAGATTTGAAAACACAATGCAGTTTGTATGATGTACCGAGCCCGGTGCATGTAAGACAAATGTATGGATGCACGCATGCATTGCATAAGGTATGCTAAAATAAACGTGCCCTAATCTACCATCGTAAGCGGGTAAATAAAAGGGAAGAAAGAAGTGGGGGTTGGAAGACATGCACACCACTCACACACGCTCATTACAGATTTGCCCTCGCTCGGAGGGACCAAAAGAATATACAAATTAATTAACTACGCAAGCTAATTAAATATTACAGATCAATTAAATTAACTAAACGAATTAATCAATCTAATTAAAACAGTAGAGCCCTCGGGAAACAGGTCAGATGCAGCGCATGCTCGGGACTTGCTCGGAATCGCACTGCCATGCATAGTCTGCCTCTATTTTCCCTGCTTTGCTCCTCTGAAGACTGCCAAAGTCTCAGGAATGCCTCTCAGGATACTGGTGGATCCCACCGGCTAAGTAGAATGACCACCGGCACTAGGAAGTGGCCATCGGCACAAAATGAACCCATCGGCTGATGACTTATCACGCCGTAAGCACAAAATGTTGCCGGTCGGCAAACAATACCGCAGAACACGCAACTCACAAAGAAGAGGGCAAAACTTGCATGGTAATACAATTCAAGTAATGTATGCACCAATCATGCCCCCTATCATGTTTGCGACTCAAAGGGGTATGTGCCTCGATTCTCGGGCCACCAATCACGCATTTCTATGCATGATGGCCTAAAGAATCAAGTGTGCACTTTCATGTCAAATGAAATGCAAACCAATCAAACAAAACAAAGCCCAATTCCTATCACCAAATCAAGGAACAAGGCATGTATGCAAGATGCAATGCAACCTAGGCATGCAAGCTAAGGATGCAACATGGCATGACAAGGCACTTGTGCGAGCATACTAGCAAACATGAGGTAAGCATGCAACCAAGCAAATGATGGTCTTAAACATGATCTAGGTAACTCTAATTAGGCCTAAAATCAGTGGCCAAAACCAAGGAAATGAAGGCCAAAATGCACACACACATGCATGCAATCATGGTCCAACACCTTAAGCATAAACAAGGCAACTCTTAAGCACACTTAAAGAGACCAAACAATAGACAATTAGCATGCAACACAAGCTCTGAAATTGCACAAAATAGAGGTGTCAAACCAACTAATTCAAGCAAGTAAAGCATGCAAATGGCCCAAGTACTTGAGGCAAGCCAAGAGGCTTAAACCAAGGTCAAACTCACCAAGCCTCACAAGGCTAAAGGGACTCAAAATAGGTCAAAGGCAGACCTAAACAACACCCAAGGAACCCCTAGATGGCATCTAAATGGCTTAAGTCCAAAGGCATGCACAAATGCACTTTCAAGGAGCATACAACACAAGCTCATAAGGCGTTAAAGAGGCATGCAAGGCAAGCATACAAACATGTTAAAGGGACTAAATTAACATGAAAAATGACTCCAATCCACTAAATCAAAGCAAACAAAGCATGCTATACACTTACATACTTAAGGCCAACAAGCCCAAAAATGCAAAGAGGCTATATAATGCATGCTAGGGTCGACTCAAAAAACCTAAGATAGACCTAAAGCATGGCAAAATAAGCACAAAAGCTTCACAAATCTAAGCCTAAAACATGCTAAAACAAAGGCACATAACCTAAGGCATATTAAGGCAATCACAAGGCATTACAAGGTAGGTATGCAAGGCATGCATGGTACACCAAAACCAACTTAAAACCATGTTATATTATGGCAATATAAGCATGAAAAATAGTCATGGCATGCTTAACACACACTCAAACATAAGCTCCCTTAAGAGACCAAAAATGGTTCCTTTTAAGGACAACAAGGAGAGGAGGTGGCCCTCCCCTTTTGGAGACTTCAAGGCACCATCCCCACTACTGAAATCCCTCAAGATTTTAGTGGTGAAGAGGCCCAAACACCAAATTCTCGAAACTTGCACAAAATAACACAAAAATGGGGCCTTTCAAGGCCTAAGGGTGGTTAAACACACCCAAACCACAAAACACTCTTAACAAACAATCAAGAGGGCCTAAAAACAGAACTTTTTTATGTTATACACTAAACACAAAAATAGCTCTAAGATTGGTAGAAATATGATGCAAAAATGGGGTAAAAAGGACTAGTTTCTTACCCTTGAAGCCTTTCTTCAACAATGGTGGTCTTGTTGCCTCCTTAAGCTTCAATCCAGTCAAAAATAGTAAGAACAAGCCCTTAGAACCTCAGTAGCCCAAGGAAGGTGAAGCACTAGGTGTTTGTGTGCAATAGTATGGACTAAAACACACACAAGAGTGATATAGAGATAGGATGTCTATTGAACCCTAACCCTAAAACCAGAGCTTCCTCTATATTTTCTAAGCAAAAAGCTCTAATTTTTCTAACCCTTGAGCAAAGGAGAGGAGCCAATCTTGTAAACTTACAATGTAAGCTAACAAGAGGGGCATCCCTCCATACACGTGTATGGAGGGGAAGCAAATGCCAGCCAGCTATTTCAAAATATCTCCAAAAGCAGCTGAACAGCAGTCGGTCGGCCAAAAATGTCATTTTGACAAAATTGGCTGCCGACCGGCAACATACATTGCCGGTGGCAACAAAAACCAACCGGTGGCCTCTAGCCACTGCCGGTGGTGTGTGGGGATGCCTCACAAGGCATTCCCTGCCCCTCCAAGGCAAAACACAAGTGTTTGGTGCAAAACCAGACACAAAACGGTCGAGTTCGGAGATCCTGAGACAAGGCGCGTAGCCGAGAACTCCGGGAACTCCAAACGAACACAAACATGGATGATCACCGAGTGTTCAAACGGTGACATCCAAGTCTTGAGGACGGTCAAAAATGGGGTGTCTACAGTCATGAATTGAGCAACCCAATTGCCCGATCAAAGTTCGGCCTTTACTAATCATGATGTGATTTTTTATTTACATTATATGCTCTTGTTCCGATTATTAGGTTAACTTTACTATGTGATGCATACAAGTATAGACTAATTTTGCAAACATTGGAACACTTGATTCATGTTTGTTTTAAAAAAGTGTTTTCAATATGTATCACTTGAAAAAGTGATCGCATATGAACATTACTCAAATTATTTCAATTCAAGCAAATAGCCTTCGCCCACAAACATTTAAGCAATTTATCAATTAAGCAGTCAACCTCCTAGCAAGCATGCTAGACATAGCAATAATCACACTCATGCAACAGGCTAAAGCAAATAAAAGCTTACCTCACACTCCAAGCCAAGACAAAGCAAATAATTAGAAATATGTTTGCTTCTAATTAATACAACATGACTAAATGCAACACACATTATGTATTTCATAGGCTCGACTATGAACATGGTGTAGACACTCCATTTTTGACCGCCCTTAAGACTTGGGCGCTACTGATGGTTTACTTGGTGGTGAAAATTGTGCAGTGCAAGGGTTGATTTTTTCGGCAAGGAGAGAGTCAAATCCCAATTTCATCCCCCTTGTTGGACCAAAGCTATTTTGAATGGTTTTTAGACCTTAAAACCCTCTCTTTCAAAATATTTTTGAAATAAAGTTCCTACGATGTTCCGAGGCTCGCATTTTGTAAAATGTTGCGCTTTTTGGTAAACCGAGCAAGGACAAAGTGGAAATGAATGAAAGAGAGATGAAATCTTTGGAAAATATTTCAAAACACCTTTTTTAGGGGTTTGGAGTTGAAGAAAAGAGGAGAAGAGGGAAGAAACCAAGTTGGAGAAGAAGATGGGCATGAATTGCTAAGAGAGAGTCGAGTAGCCCTCGCTAAATGAGGCCTATCATTTTGAATACTTGGATTTCAGCTATGAGGCCACCACCGTTGGAAATCTTACTTCCGGGGCATCATTTTTCACTTAAGAATCTCCTAAAGGTGTGTCCGGATGAGGGAGATATAGTTGGTTGAAATTAGGCATCAATCCGGTTGGACCGAAACTGAGCAGTCTTCCCTAAAAGAGGGATATCTCTTAGCACACTTCGAATTTTGATGCAAGGCTGCCACCATTGGAAAGCTTACTTCTGGGGCTTCAATTTTCACACAAGAATGACCTGAAAAGGCATCCAGATGAAGGAGTTATGCTTGCTTCAAGTCGAGGACTAGGACTGATTTTTGTTACAAACCACTAAGGGAGTGTGCCGACCACAAAATGGAGCATGCCGACCATATGCCAACCAGAAATGATCTTTATAGACCAGAAAAAATGGTCGATCGACCAGAAATTTCTAGAAAGCCCAGAATCTGTAGATATTTCCTCTCCAGCTATTGTGCACTGCATCAGATATTTCCAAATCAGATATTTCGACCAAATGCTCATATATTGCTATATATTGAGCCATATCTCATATATTGAAGGGTTAGAAAGTTTTGGGGAGTCTCTCTCTCTAAAGTCTCTCTCTCTCTCTATAATTTTGTGAGCAAAATTCCAGCCCCTCCCTCTAAAAGCCTCTTTCTCCTCTTGTTTTTGAGCCTCAAGCTTAGAATTCTCTACACTTTTGCAAAGAGACCCTTAACCAAACTTGATCACCATTGGGCTGAGGTAGCTTGGGACTTTGTTTGAGCTCCAAAAGGCTGATTTTGGCTGGTTTTGCTGCTATGCTTCAAGGTGCTTCAAGGGTAAGCACTTCCCCCTTTCAAGCTTGTTTTTACACACTTGCTTTATCCCCCTTTTTCCATTGTTTTGGACTATTTTGGGGCTGGTTTTGAACTGTTAGAAACTCTATTTTTGAGGCATAAAAGTGTTGGTTTGTGCCTTGTTTGGCTAGGGGGTTTTTCTTTCTTTTTGTTCCTTGGCTTGTGAGGCCTTTTGTGCAAATTTTCACCACCTTTCAAACCAAATTTTTTTGGCCTTCCAACCATTGAATTCCAAAGGAATTTCAGTGGTGGAAAGGTAGTTTTGAGGGTCAAAATGGGAGGGGGTGGTCCCCTCCTCCTCTTGTCTTGTTAGCATGTGTTATTGGCCTATCAAATGAGTATGTATTTCTCCCTTCTTGAGGCTTATTTTGAGCATGTTTTTGTGAATTTTTAGGCCTGCTCTCACTCTATTTTAGGCTGGTTTGGTTGTTGCTTGCATGCTTCTTACACTTGTAGTGTAAACCTTGCTCACTAGCTTTGTATGCTTGCTATTTTAGCCTATAATTCTAGTATGTTTTGGCTCCACTCCAGCACATTTTTTGCCATTATTTAACATGCTTTAACTCTGTTTTTAGTTGGTTCAATCACTTGTTGCATGCTTCTTACACTTGTAGTGTAAATCCTCTTTGCTAGCCTTGCATGCCTAATGAGTTAGCTTGTTATTTTAGCATGTGTTGGCTTAGTCTCAGCCCATTTTTGGTGTTATTTTGACATGCCATAACTCTGTTTTTGGTTGGTGGAGTCACCTCTTGCTTGGTTTTTGCACTTGTAGTGCAATCTTGCCCATTGGCCTAGTGTACTTGGTGTTTTGGCCCTTCATGCTAGCTTGCCTTGGCTATACTCCATACATGTTTTAGCATCATTTTGACATGATTTAGGACTGTTTTGGGTGTTCTTGGCCTTTTGGGGCTTGCTTTGTATAGCTATAGTGTAAATGGCTTCACTAGTCTTGAGTTTTGAGGCCACTACGATGCTATACTTGTGATGTTTGCATGCCTTGGCATCATTTGGCATGGTATTTCAGAGCTTATATCTTTGCCATACTCTCATGTTTATCACTTTTTAATTGTGTTTAAGAGTTGTGCCATTATGTCTTGTTTGTGAGCTAATACATGAGCATATCTTTCTTGCCATCTATGCTGTGAGTCTAGCATGTTTTTGCTACTATTTTAACCTACCTTAGGTCTATTTTGAATGGTTGCGGCCATTTAAGCATTACTTAGTGTGGTTGTAGTGTAAAACCCTTGACTAGCTTTGTGTTTCAAGCCTCTTGACATGCTTTCTATGAGCTGTTTGCATGGTATGGCACCATTTAACATGTTATTTCAGAGCATATAGCATTGCCATGTTCTCACTTCTTTCAGTCTTTGAGTGCTTTTAAGAGTTGTGCCTTTGTGCCTCGTTTATGGGCCAATGCGTATGCATGCATGCCTAGGCTTTTGAGCTCCCCATCTCAGCATGTTTTGGTCTTTGTTTTGACCTAATTGAGTTCTGTCTATGGCTGGTTCAATCATTTGTGCCATGTATTGCATGCCTCTTGTGTAGTCCCCTTCACTAGCTTTAATGCTTAAGGACCCTAGCATGCCATACTCGTGTTGCTTGCATGATATGTCATCATTTCTCACATGATTTCAATGCTTGTACCTATGACATGCTCTCATATATGTCACTCTTTCAATGTGTTTGAAAGTTAAGACTTTTGCCTTGCTTACGAGCGAATGAATGAGCATGTGTTCTTTGCCCTTTTGTGCCTAATTTTTGGTGTGAATTGGCCACTGTTTTGGCATGGTTTAAGTCTGTCCATAGTTTGTTTAGCCATTTAAACTTGGTATTACATGACTCTTATGAGCTGCTCTTTACTAGTTTTGTTGTTCTTGGCCTCCGAATATGTTATGCATGCTTTGCTTGCATGATGAAATCTTGTGCATGCCACATTTGCATTGATAGGTTGATCATCTTATTTGTGTTGCATGTGTTTGGGTTGGATGTTAATCCGAACACAAGGAATGTGGCACGTTTCGTACTCAAAGTGATGAAACGTGTTGTGTTTCATGGTTGCCGACCCTCTTGATCAAGCATGATAGAGGCGGAGGCTTTTATGTGTTGTTTGTGCATTCATTGACATTGACTTGTGCAAACTCGGCTTCTTGGCCATTGTGCATTGCGATGTTTGGTTGATGGCCCGAGAGTCGAGAACCGCACTCCCTTGAGCTTGAGAAATGATAGGGAAGGTGGTTGTGCACACATATCTTGCAAATACATTGCTATGCCCCTTGTTGTTCTCTACTGCAACAAAACTGGAGTTTGGCAAATTTTCTGGTCTACAGCCAGTTTTTTTGGTCTACAAGTCGTTTACAGCCACCTTTTCTGGTCGGCAGCCCACCAGGAGGCCCTCATATTGGAGCAAAAGCAATTTGGAGGTTTGTGCACTTTTCAGAGAACAAATCAAATGCAAACAGAGGCAATTCCGGGCATAGTAATGGATTTCCGAGCGAGGCAATCGAGAGCATGCATCCTTCATTGTTCAAGGCAGAGCTGTGGCAGCCTAGTTCACATACCTCACATGCTTAGTTAGTTACCATGATTAGTTAATTTGTTAATTAATTAAAGTGTTGTAATTATTAGTAATTAGTTGTAGCTAATTATTCAATTTATGTTGTGTAATAATTAGTCTAATTAGCATAATTAGATTAGTTGTTAGCTTAGCTTATTATTCGGACCCTCTGTCGAGAGGGCAAATGTTGTAATAAGTGTGCGGGTGTGTGTGAATGTCTTCCAACCCCATGTCTTTCTCCATTTTACTTAACTGCTTTCGATGGTTAGTTTAGGGCATATTTCGATTAGCATACCTTATGCTTCGCATGCGTGCATCATTCATCTGTCTTGCATGCACCGGGCTCGGCGCATCATACAAACTGCATTGTATTTCAATACTAATTTGAATACATGTTATCAAGTTGCATTCACATGACATCTTAGAATAGCCGAGTCTATCTTAGTTGCATTTTGCATGTGTTGCATTAGGCATCTTAACATAGTTAGGAGCATGCATGGTTTTCTAACTAGTTTCCGGTTTTGGCTCGGAGTACACTATAAGTGTTTATGCTTTAGCATCCTTGCATGTGTGTAAATGACTGCCATGATAGCATGCTTGCCATGAGGCTAACTGCTTAAGTGTTTTAACTGCATAAATGCTTGTGGATAAAGACTTCATTACTTGAATTGGAACAATTCATCAAAATGTGCATTTTAAGCCCACTTTGTGGAGTGGCAAAATCATGTTGTTTTCTAAGCCCACTTGAGGGTGGCAAATCCGCGTCTTAGCCTACTTGCGAGTAGCACTTCCAAACCATTTTTGAGAAACAAACATGAGATGTTTTGTTCCAATTCTTGCGATTGAGTCTATACTTGTGTGCTATGCGCATCACATAGTAAGCTAGCTAATAAATTAGAATAAGAACACATGTGTTTTCAAAAACAACATATCATGTTAGTAGAGGCCGATCCTTTGATCAGGCGAGCAGAGGTGCTCATTTTAGGACCTTCCCTTCTCGTACCTAAGTTCCCGAGCCGAGGCAACTTTGGTGATAACAGAAACGTGGCCTTAGGCACGAGTCAGGGTTTCCTAAATTTCTCCAAAACAAAATATTTAGGTGGCGACTCTGAAATCTGGCAAAGCAGTCCATGTTTGGCGCTTTTTGATTCAAAATCTGATTTTCCAAAATAATTTGCCGGATTTGGACTCTTTGGTGATTTATCAGTCTTACATTGCACTTTGTGTGATTAGATTCAGAACCGTGACAGGAGTCCGAACTGTAGTAGCTAGAACCACAATTTGTGCCCTCGCACGCGGAGCAGAGTTCGGGCGGTCTACACATGACATATGATTCCATTCAAGACATGTGATAAAGCACATATTTGAGCAATGAATTGAAACATTTGATATCGAGTTAGTATGATGAGTCGAGCTTGGAATGCATGTAAGACAAGTGGATGCAAATATGAAGTATGCTAAACGAAACATGATGTCTCTAAACTAATCATCATAAGCAGTTAAATAAAAGAGAGAAAGACGTGGGGTTGGAAGACATACACAAATTATTACATATTTATCCTCATGCAGGAGGGTTCGAATGTCCAAGTGTCTGAATTGACTACTTATTACAAATCCAAATGAATAAGTGAATAAATACTAAGCTATTATTAACTAACTAGCTAATTATCAATCCGAGGATGCATAATGCTTGCATGTGCAACGTCCAAAAACTACTCTGTCTGCCCAGATTATTCTGTGTCACCTTCAGCCACTGCCTTCTACTTCTGCACAACACACTGTCTTACCAAACATGGATGCTTGGCCGGGCCTCAGTTTCATGCAACTCCATTTTGTGCTCTGAAATGAAAACAGTGTAGGCAGAATGTTTTGGACTCTGTTTGTCCATCTTACACTTCTCTATCATGGGAAAGCCTTGAGAGAATGGTAGAATTGTTTCCAAATCCAGCAATGAGCAAATTGATTACTTGATGATTTTGATGTACAATTTGGACAAAAATCAATAAATGAAAATGGCTATACCACCCCTCTCTCCTATCATAGAGTGAATTCAAAGAGGGAGGTAGAGACGCTTCAAGGTTTATCAAAACATCATGAATTGATGTAAAACAAACCTTGACATAATGGACTCGACATAACGTCCAACCGAACCAAAGCAAGATAACTCATTTTCTTTATATGGGTTGGTTCATTTTAAGCCAAATTCAATAGTCCTTACCATCCTTTAATCCATTAAGTCCAAGGTGATGATTATGTCCACTACAAGGAGAGAAGCATCAAATGGAAAGTAATTTTCAACATGAAAGAGAGATTACGCCGTTGACAATGAATCTCCGTGGAGATTAAGCCATTAAGCGCAAAACTCTAGTTCATGTGTTGAATAACCATGAACCAATTGAAATAACTCTTGAATGAAATAAATGAGTGATAACTTGATTATTAAAGTGAGGTTATTAAATATGGAAATGAGTTGAAGAAAGGCTAGAACAACATGCAATAAGCTATACAAGTGAACTTATGAGACAACAACTGAACTAATCAAAGCATGAATTAATTAAATAAATTAAAACAGCCTTAAAACAGCCCCTAAAGTGTAAACAACAGTAGCTAAAACCATGTTAAAAGACCACAAAAAGATAGGCAAACGAAGAGATACAAAGCTAGTAAGCAAGGCTAAGGAGGGGCGGCTAACCCCTCCACTTTTGAGACTTCTAAATCATATTTTGGTCTCTGAAAATAGTCCCCCCCCCCCCCAAAAAAAAAAAATAGTCCAAAAACTGCCCCAAAACAGTGGCTAAAATCAAAAAAATAAATAAGAAACACATGGATATAAGCTTGGAATAAGGTTCAAGGAAGGGTAGTTAACTCCTCTACCTTTGGTAGCTCTTAAATCACAAGTTTCAGCCTTTGAAAATAGTCCAAGAATAGTAAAAGATGGACAAAGAATGAAATGAAAGTAAGGGAAAAGATAGTAAGTTAATACCTCTTGTAGAGAAGGTATTCTTGTTTTAAACCAAACTTGATTCCAAAGCACTCTCAAATTTTAGTTATGATTTCCAAATCTCAATCAAAAGTCCCAAGTCCAAGCTCTTGATATGGATGATATGAGAGCTCAAAGGTTATGAGAGTGTGAAGATGACTTACAAAGAGGAAGTCCAACTCTTTGATGATTTCTAACACCTTAATATTTGATATTTCCTCTCTTTGATATTTTCTAACCCCTAAAACACAAGTCTGAGCCTCCTATTTATAGAATTCGAGCTGTAAAACACAAATATCTTCAGCATTAGACAATTGGTAGATTGTTGTACAATCTGCCTAGAAAAGTCAAGAAGCCCGACTGGGCATCACTGAGGCACGGCCAGGCCTCAGTGTAATTCCACTGTTTCTCACTTTCAAGTTGAATACAGGTTGGTTCTATGTTCAAAATTGAGTTTCTGGGGCAGAAATACAGTGGGTATGACAGGTTGGGATTGTTTAGAGCTTGAAATCGAATTTCTTTGTTGAGAATTCAAACCATTTACACAATGTAACCTTCATCATCGAGTGCTCGGAACAAAGCGCCTAAGTCTTACGAGCAGTCAAAATTAGGGTGTCTACAAATGGGCATTTAAATTTATTTTTTAAAAAAAAAAAAAACCTTGAAATTTCATTTAAAAATAAATGCATTTGGTTTTATGATAAACATATTTAAAAAATGAATAAATTATATTTGAAAAGTTTATAACATTGAAATAGAGAGGATTGGAGAAAAGAATACATTAGTCTTTAGTAAGACACATTTATAAATTTCCCTATCTTTTATAATAGTGGAGGTGATTGAGATGATTTAATGCATTCTTAACAAATGTCAAAACCCTTTAATTTTTTAGTTAGATTAGGAAAATGAGGAGAAAATTAATATTTATCTATTGTTATAGAAAAAAATGTCATTTATGTGTTCTCAAATAGAAATGACAGTAATGTTATCGTGATCAATTTTGAATAACCCATTATGCTATTTTTTTATTTTTTCACACTTAAAAATATTTAAATTCTAGGTTAACAAAACTCTGACTTACAGAATAAATGTTGTAAATGTTTGATGGAAATTGATTTTGAATTACTAACAAAATTAAGTTTTGAATTTTGAATTTTGAAATTATTTAATATAAAAAAGCTATTGATATAACATTAAAATTTTATTACATTTTTAATGATCAAATCCTGATTATAGTAGTATTATTATAGTATTTGAAAACTGGTATACAACTTTTTGGCTAAATTACACTCACCTCCCTTTAAGTTGAGAAAAAATGCAACTACTTTTACATTTTTCATATCATTAAACTATTCTGTCTTATGGTTTTAATTCATATAATAGTTAGACCTATTTTCATCAATAATAGGTTAGTCGTATAAAAAAGGAGGATCAAACGGTACAGCAGTAGTCTAGATCCAAGGTTTGTGTTCCCATCGTGGCAGAGACCGCAACTGGTCAGCCTTATGGCATGCTTTTCCAAGCAAGCCTCCGGCAAACCGTTCAGGAATAGCAGATAGCAAACACCATGACTTAGGCACACCAATGCAAACGCAATACAAAGAAACACACAAGCATAAATAAGACACCATGTCATGAGTTTGAGTCAAGTTCTCTAAATCCCCAGCATAGTCACCAAAAACTGTGGACTAGACTTTCTTCGCGCCCTCTTTCGGAGGGCTCGAATTGGTCCTACAGTTTGGACTCCTGTCACGGTTCTAAATCTAATCTCACAAAGTGCAATATGAAATTGATAAACACCAAAGAGTCCAATCCGGCAAATCATTTTGGAAAATCGATTTTGAATCAAATAATGCCGAAACTAGATTGCTTTCCCAGATTACAGAGTCGCCACCTAAATATTTTGTTTTTGGGAAATTTAGGAAACCCTGACTCGTGCCAAAGGCCACGTGTCCGTCATCACCAAAGTTGCCTCAGCTCGGGAACTTGGGTACGAGAGGGGAAGGTCTTGAAATGAGCACCCCCACTCGCCCGATCAAAGATCGGCCTCTACTAAACATGATATGTTGTTTTATAAACCTCATGTGTTCTTATTCCGATTATTAGCTAACTTTACTATGTGACACACACAAGCAAGTATAGACTAAGTCGCAAGACTTGAAATGAATTCAACTCATGTTTGCTTTCGAAAATGGTTTGAATTTGCCACCCTCAAGTGGCCTAAAGCGCGGATTTGCCATTAAACATGATGGGCTTAAAACAAGATTTGCCACTTCGCAAAGTGAGCTTAAAACATTCATTCGTTGAATTGTTACAATTCAAGCAACAAAGCCTCCATCCACAGGCATTCATGCAGTTTAGCACGTAAGCAAATAGCCTCATGGCAAGCATGTGAAGCATGGCATCATGGTAATCGCACTCATGCAAATATGCTAAAGCGCAAAAAACTTACCGAGTACTCCAAACCAAAACAAAAGCTAGTTAGAAATATGCATGATTCTAACTATACAACATGCCTAATACAACACATGCAATATGAAATTAATAGGCTCGGCTACTAATATGACATACGATATGATTTGAACAACATGCTATTAAACATGTATTCAAAGAAGTATTGAAATACGATGTAGTTTGAATGATGCGCCGAGCCTCGGTGCATGCAAGACAAATAAATGATGCAAACATGCAAGCATAAGGTATGCTAATTGAAACATGCTCCTAAACTAACCATCGAAAGTGGTTAAGTAAAATAGAGAAAGACGTGGGGTTGGAAGACATGCACACCCACACGCACACTTATTACAACATTGCGCCCTCTCGAAGGAGGGTCCGAATGAATAAGCTAAGCTATTACAACACGATTAAAACTAATTAACTATTCTAGCTAATTATTACAAACCAAATTGAGATGAATAACTAGTTATGCTAACTAATTAAGATATTACAAAATGAATTGAATAATCAGTTATGCTAACTATTAAAGCAATTAAAATGGCCTCGTGAGCGAGGGAGACATGCATGCTCGGTTGACTTCCTCTCGAAAATCCATCGCCTTGCCATCAGCTGCCTCTGTTTGCATTCGTTTTGATCTCCGAAAATTGTACCAACTTCCAGACTGCCTTTGCTCCAACACAAGAACACTTTTGCACAAAAAACTCACTGGTGGCCGGTTGGCCACAAAAAGTTGTTGTTGGCCACCTTAACTGGCCGATCGGTTACCTCAAGTGGCCAGTCGGCCACCCATTTTCCCAAACTTCTATTTTTGCTGTAACAGAGAGCAACAGAGGCAAAGCAATGCATTTTTCAAGAAATGTGTGTACTGCCACCCTCCTTATGATTTCTCAAGCTCAAAGGAGTGTATCACTTGGCCCTTAAGCCAGTAACCAAGCATCTCAATGCATGATGGCCAAAGAGTCAAGCTTGTACAAGCTTAATGAATGCACAAATAAGACTTGAAGGACCACTACCCTATCATGCATGATCAAGGGTAATGGTGACCAAGAAAAAGTGACACGTTTCATCACTTTGAGTATGAAACGTCCCATTTTTCTTGTGTTCGGATTAACGTCTGATCCGAACACATGCATTGCAACACGACATGCTTATCTTGCTCAAGTTTTACTTGTCATGTTTTGTGTACACATTGTACATTACCGATTAGTCCTTTAACTAATTAAGTCCATAGTGAAAGTCCTCTAATTGGAAAGAGGGCCTAAGCCACAAGTGCTTTGAGCATGAAAGAGGCCTCATGCTGTTACTTAGTAGAAACTCTCAAGGGAGGATTAAAACCATTAGGCATGAGAGCCTCAATTCCACACCCAAGCCAACAAGGGGCTCAAGGCTACTTTCAAAACAAATTGAAAAGTGAAGAATAAAGGGAGGTTGTACACATTTCAGTGCTGATATGGCATGCAAAAGACACTAAATCATGCAACCTACTCATACAAGTGATACTTAAGAGCCTAAAGCATCAAACTAGTGAAGAGCACAACACTATAAGCCCTCTCGAATGAGGGTCCGAATGAATAAGTTAAGCTACACTAAGCTAACCTATTAC
The DNA here is from genome assembly GCA_025200525.1 of Camellia lanceoleosa. Taxonomy (NCBI): domain Eukaryota; kingdom Viridiplantae; phylum Streptophyta; class Magnoliopsida; order Ericales; family Theaceae; genus Camellia; species Camellia lanceoleosa. The sequence continues at coordinate 39,014,549 of CM045762.1, forward strand.
AACACAATTGAAACTAATTAACTATTCTAGCTAATTATTACAAACCAAATTGAGATGAATAACTAGTTACGCTAACTAATTAAGCTATTACAAAACGAATTGAATAATCAGTTATGCTAACTATTAAAGCAATTAAAATGGCCTCGTGGGCGAGGGAGACATGCATGCTCGGTTGACTTCCTTTTGAAAATCCATCGCCTTACCATTGGCTGCCTCTGTTTGCATTCGTTTTGATCTCCGAAAATTGTACCAACTTCCAGACTGCCTCTACTCCAACACAAGAACACTTTTGCACAAGAAACTCACTGGTGGCCAGTCGACTACAAAAAGCGGGTGTCGGCCACCTTAACTGGCCGATCGACTAGCTTAGGTGGCCGGTCGGCTACCTCAAGTGGCCGGTCGGCCACCTCTTTTCCCAAACTTCTGTTTTTGCTGCAACAGAGAGCAACAGAGGCAAAGCAATGCATTTTTCAAGAAAGGTGGCCGGTCGGCCACCTCTTTTCCCAAACTTCTGTTTTTGCTGTAACAGAGAGCAACAGAGGCAAAGCAATGCATTTTTCAAGAAATGTGCGTACTGCCACTCTCTTTATCATTTCTCAAGCTCAAAAGAGTATAGCACTTGGCTCTCAAGCCATCAACCAAGAATCTCAATGCATGATGGCCAAAGAGTCAAGCTTGTACAAGCTTAATGAATGCACAAATAAGACTCAAAGGACCACTACCCCATCATGCATGATCAAGGGTAATGGTGACCAAGAAAAAGTGACATATTTTATCACTTTGAGTATGAAACATCACATTTTTCTTGTGTTCGGATTAACGTCCAATCCGAACACATGCATTGCAACACAACATGTTTATCTTGCTTAAGTTTTACTTGTCATGTTTTGTTTACACATTTTACATTACCGATTAGTCCTTTAACCGATTAAGTCCATAGTGGAAGTCCTCTAATTGGAAAGAGGGCCTAAGCCACAAGTGCTTTGAGCATGAAAGAGGCCTCATGCTGTTAGTTAGTAGAAACCCTCAAGGGAGAATTAAAACCATTAGGCATGAGAGCCTCAATTCCACACCCAAGCCAACAAGGGGCTCAAGGCTACTTTCAAAACAAATTGAAAAGTGAAGAATAAAGGGAGGTTGGAGACATTTCAGTGCTGATATGGCATGCAAAAGACACTAAATCATGCAACCTACTCATACAAGTGGTACTTAAAAGCCTAAAGCATCAAACTAGTGAAGAGCACGACACTATAAGCATGCAACATAAAGCTCAATTGACCAAACCAGCTCTGGAAACAGTTAAAACATGCCAAAACAGTGGCTAAAACATGTTGAAATTGAGGCATGAAAAGCTAGAAAAACATGCTCGCATGTTAGGCTACAAACAAGACTCAAGACACAACTCTCAAAAGCAATGAAAAATTGAAATAAGTGAGAGTGTGCCAGAGTTGTATACACTGAAATCACATGTTAAAAGACACTATAACATGAAATCATCTCAAGCAAAACATGTTTAAAGACTTAAAACACTAAACTAGTGAAGCCATTTGCACTACAACTATGCAAAACAAGACTCAACTGAGCCAAACAGCTCAAAACATAGCTAAAGTAGTCCAAAATAAAGTGTAAGACATGCTAGAATTAAGCTAAATTAAACCACAAAAAACATGCTACCATAGAATGCTAACTAGGCATACAAGTGAGACACAAGGAGGGGAGGCCAACCCTTCCATTTTTTGACTTCAAAACATACTTTTTACCACTGAAATAACTCTAAATTTCAGTGGTTTAAAGGCCCAAAAAGTTTGATTTAAAGGCCTTGATAGATGGCACAAAAGCTCACACAATTAGGCAACAAGAAGGGTAGACCACCCCTCAACACGAAAAGGCCTTAAACCACTATTTTTAGGACTAAAAAACAGAGATTTTTGTAGTTGAAAACCAGGCCAAAAACAGTGTGAAAAGATGGCAGAACAAGCATGCAAAACAAGCTTAAATAGGGTAAGTTCTATACCTTTGAAGCACAACACACTTTAGGCACAAATGAGGCACCAAATCAAGCTAAATCCTCCTTCTAGAGCTCAAACAAGACTCCAAGTAATCTCAGCCCAAAGGTAAGCAACTTTGGTTAAGGATCTCCAGGCAAAGGAGAGGTGTACCTCTACTTGTATGCACAAAAGGGAAGAGAGAGAGGGATCTAAAGAGAGAGAGAATTGTAGAGAGAGAGATTTTAGAGAGAGAGGCCCACAAACTTTCTAACCTTGCAATATGAGAGATATGACCTCTATAGATAGCAATACAAGAGCTCAAGGTCGAAATATCAGATTTAAAGACAACTGGAGCTTGTGGAAGACAGCTGGAGGTAAATATCTGCAAAATATCTGCATTTGGGATATTAGTGGCCGACAGCAAAAATCTGCTTTCTAGGTCCAACTTCCAATGGGCATATCTCCTTCATCTGGACTCCTTTTCAGATCATTCTTAAGCCTAAATTGAAGCCCCAGAAGTCTTCTTTCCAATGGTGGAAACCTCACATAAAAATTCCAAGTTTGCTACGAGATATCTTTCTTTTGTGAAGACTGCTTAGTTTCAGCTCAATCGGATTGATGCCCAACTTCAACCAGCCATATCTGCCTTATTCAGACTCGGCTTTAGGAGATTCTTAAGTGCAAAATGAAGCCCCGGAAGTCCACTTTCCAACGGTGGTGGCCTCATAAATAAATTCCAAGTGTATAAATGGATAGGCCTGACTTGGCGAGGGCTGCTCGACTCTCTCTCTTAACGGTTCATGCCCATCTTCTTCCCCAACTTGTTTTCTTCCCTCTCCTCTTCTTTTCTTCAACTCCAAACCCCTAAACAAGATGTTTTAAAGGTTTTTTGAAAGAGTTCACCTCTCTTTCATTCAATTCCACTTTGCCCTTGCTCGATTTTCTGAAAAATGCAACATTTAACGAAATGCGAGCCTCGAAACATCGTAGGAACTTTGTTTCAAAAATATTTTGAAAGAGAAGGTTTTTAGATTTAAAATCTTTTTGGTCAAAATCATTTTGGTCCAAAAATGGGGTATGAGGCTTGGATTTGACGCTCTCCTTACCAAAGAAATTGAACCTTTGCACAAGATAGCCTACACCATCAAGTAAGAAATCAGTGGCGGCCCAGTCTTAAAGGCGGTCAAAAATGGGGGGTCTACAGTTTTCCCTCTTTGACAGAGCTCAGAGTCATGAAATGATGTGAGTGAATGTCAAAGCCTAGAGACGACCCATTTTTGACAAGGCCGAAGACTTGGACAAATAAACAAAATGCAAATGCACTTGGTTGAACCCGAAGGTTGCCTACGTATCCCTTTGCAAGGAATCAAACTAATGTAGTTCAGGGGCAGGATGCAAAATGATACACAATATAGCAAAACAATACAGACGATATGCAATGCAATGAAACAATGCACGTGATATACAATGTAATTGAATTATCAAACCACAAGCAGTGCAAAACCACACAAATATCATAAAGAGATGGTGATGCAAAATCAAACTACATTTAACACAGAAAAGGTGCCAAAGCCCTCAAACCACAATTCTCTTAGTGGAGTAGGCGTGTGCACATGCAGAACTATGTGTTTCGCAGAAAGAATACAAGTAATTGGGTGGCATGATATAAGTGAGGGATGATCTACTGAGGAAAGATCGTAATCCTACATGCTGAATGCAACAAAACAAAGTACAATGCAATGGATGCAGTGAATAAGGCGTACACCAAACCACATTTTACCTAGAAAAGGCATGGACACAAACCAGACCATGTCTAACACATAAAAGGTGCCGAAACCCTCAGACCACAATTCTCTTAGTGGAATAGGCACGTACACATTATCACAGAACCATGCTTTAACGAAGGAAATGTATGAGCACATGCCAGACTAAGCTTAACATGGAAAGGATGCAGGTGATAAATGGACAATGCAATAGATGCGTGTGACAAATGCTATATGCAATGCAATAGATGTAATAGATGGTGTAGTAGCTAGGAATTGAAGGTACCTTACAGGGGCAATTGGCAATGGCTTACCTCATGTTGCTGGGGATCTTCCTTTTCTGCATCTTGTGTTTCTGAACCATAGGTACTACTTTTCTCCCAGGCTATGGTCGCAGCTTTCCCTATTCTCCAACAGGGTGACAGACTAGGTTGGTTTAGTATCCAGAAATTGAGGTGCATACACGTTACCTCAACCTATGGGACCGTCATACAGATTTCAAGCCAAGGATACATCCCTGGGTATCTAAACGAAACTTTAGTCTTGAAAATTTTGAACCTTTGCATTCTAGGCATCAGCCATTCGAACCCTAGTTTCCACCGTCTTAGTTGATCTCTTAGGAACTCATCGCAAACATAGGCAGGTGGCTATACCAGACCACCGAAAGTCGTTCGGGCACGACAAACACTAAAGGAATTGCACCTTCAGAGGATTTAAGGTCATATAGACCAGGGAGGATGTACAAGACAATGCGATGCAGAGTGAATACACAGGGTAACGCAATGCAAGCGCACAAGATAGTGCCATGCAAGGTGCACAAGATAGTGCGATGTAAGATGAAATGCACAAGATAGTGCGATGTAGGGTGCACAAGACAGTGCGATGAAATGCACAAGATAGTGCAATGTAATACACAAAATAGTGCGATACAAAAGGAATGCACAAAACAATGCTATGTAGGGCACACATGACAATGCGAGTAATACAAGGTGCACATGACAGTGCGATACAGGGTGCACAAGACAGTGCGATGCAGGTTGCACAAGACAGTGCGATACAAATTGCACAAGACAGTGTGAGTAAGGTGCGCAAAATAGCGCGATGCAATGCACAAACAAGTGCAAGTGAGGTGCGCAAAATAGCGCGATGTAATACACTAACAAGTGTAGGTAAGGTTCACAAAATAGCGCGATGCAATGCACTAACAAGTGTAGGTAAGGTGTGCAAAATAGCGCAATAGAAAGCATGTTCTATGCAAAAGATACGAGCATTTTCAATGCAAGATGAGAGTATGTAATGAAATGCACAAGATAGTGCAATGCGCAAGAAAGCGCGAGTGTAAATTGCACAAGAAAGTGCGATGCATAAGAAAGCGCGAGTGTAAATTGCACAAAAAAGTGCAATGTGCAAGAAAGCGCGAGTGTAAATTGCATAAAAAAGTGCGACGTGCAAGAAAGCGCGAGTGTAAATGCAAGATTTTAAGGTCTCCTAGACCAAAGAATGCACAAGATAGTGCAAGCGATACACAACCACAAAGTGCACAAGACAATGTGAGTGATATGAAATTAGTGCAATAGATGCACTGAGTGAGATTATTGTGCGATAAATGCATGATGTTAATTGAAAGCATGTTCTATGCATGAAACAAGCATATTCTATGCAAGAGACAAAAACATATTCTATGCAAGACTGAAAGCATATTCTATGCATGAAATGAGAGCATATTCTATGCAATATTGAAAGCATATTCTATGCAAAAGACAGGCATATTCTATGCAACATTGAAAGCAATATTCTATGCAAGAATCATAAACGATGCGCGGCATGCATGCATCAAAAGTGTATATGAAAGTGCACATTCTATGCAAGAAGAGAATCAAATATGTACTTTGATGCCTCTAATTTACCTCTCAAAGGACTTTGCAACATGCTCAGCTCAAAAAGGATACATCCTGTTTATATTGGTGAGAGGTAACATCTGCATGCTGCTTTAATTGCCATTCTGACTTGAAGCAGGCTTACACTTGGGGTCGAGATACACTCATACTCCAAAGAAATGGCGAGGCCTGAGAAGATGCACCTGGAATGCAGTCTCAGAATTTGTTGAAGTTGAAATAGACTCAGATGCTCCAAATTTTTCCTCTTTTCTTTTGCTTTGCAGTCTGGAACCCATATAACTTCAGATAGGTCCTGGTTCTATAGTTCTCACATGACCTGGGTTGAACCCTGCAGTTTATGAAAGAAAGAATCCTGTTTTGCACATATGTGGAGTATGGCACAGTACTCTAAGCACAAAATGATTTAAAATTGAAATTGAGAAATGAGTTCTTAACCGGGTATTGAGTCTACGATTGACCACAGTCAAAACGACTCAACAAAGGAAAACAAAGATAAAAACAACACAAACACACTAAACGACTCAAAACTAGAATCAAGACAAACAAAAACAACAAACACAACACTCGGATGTGTACCACCAGTGGGAGACCTCTCGGTTCATGGGGAGCCCACAGCCTCTCCAAGTATAGTTTCCCGCCCTTCCTTATTTGTGATTCTCACATCGCTCTGACACTCAATCTCTATTTTTCTGAAAAAGCCCTTTTTCTCACTTTTTCTCTCAGCGCACATCTCTCTATTCTTTAATCTCTCTTTATTTTTTAGCGCTCCCTTGGGTGGTTGATGAATAAGCAGGAAGTTGTGGGCTCTTGCCCCTAGTATTCTACTAGATTCTCATTCCTTCGCTCACAACTAGTAAGTTTCTTTCATAGAGGGGTTGTGATGCGACTGGATGCGTAGCAAATCTGTAACTGACATCGGTTGACGATGCCCCTGGCTTAGCTTGATCAAGGTGAGTTACAGCATGTCCCACCAGCCAGGCATACAATTGATTGGTCTCACACATTACGTTTTCTACGTCCTCATTCTGGGTCAGATGCCAACTTGGGTTTGATCGTCCAGATGAAGGAACAGAACATCCCGCTCCGGTTCGTGCTTCGAACTTAGCTCGGTACCTCACTACTTGGAGGATGTGAGAGTTTTCAGCCTTTTGCTGTTAGCTTCAGTTGTGCCTTTTCTGGTAAATATAGTGCCCTTTCTGGCAAGTATGTTAACAATGGAAAACAGACAGAAAACCTGACTCAACTGTGCCCCTAGTTCATCATTTTGACCATTTTTGTTTTGGCTTTCTGTTAAAACAATTTTAACCAACATGAGAGTTAGATTAACATACTTATTCGATTTTCTAATTCAAAATCATGCAAATCAGGTTGTGAGCATTGAAAATTTTCCTTTTTTGGGTCCAAAAAATAGTCTAGTTTTGGAAAAAATAGAATAATTTTCGAGAGAACTAGTCAACCTCATTAAAAATTCCCAAAAATTATTTTTGCAAATGGCCACTACTCAACCAACACAGAATCTACTCTTGAGATGCATAACCTCAGATCTGAACTTTGAATCATTTTGCCGCTGAATCTTTCTAACGGAATAAGACAGTCCGAATTTGAACGAAGACAAGCTAATTTGTACATGGATAAGATAGCTGAGTTTGAAAAAAGATAAACCAATCAACATGGATGAGCCAAGCAGGCTAAAAATGGTTGGGGCCGAATTTCAGAATAAAGTTGCCTACGTATCCCAAACATGGGAATCAGGCCGTACGTAGTTCTGGGTTGAGGTTCACTCGGGTGTTGACACTCTCCTTTTACACTCTAACTTTTGCCAAGGCCACCCTTCTAGGTTTTCAACCTTGTGAGCTATTTTCTTTTCTTTTCATTTCTTTTGTTCTTCTTTCTTTTCTTTGCACTTTTCATTTTTTCATTTTTGTTCTTTTTTTTTCTTTTTTCTTGCTCTAACTTTTGCTTGGGTCGCCCTTCTGAGTTTTTGGCCTAGCGAGCCCCTCAAGGATATAAAAGTTTAACTTGTCCATGTTGATCGATTTTGAGATCTTGAAGCCATCTGAATCCAGGAGAATGGTTGTTGTTCGTTGATGATGTAGGAGTCCATCCAATCGGGTCTGAGTTTGCCGCTAGTGTTGTAGATAGGAACTCGGTTGTCCTTCAACAAAAAACTTTTTTCTTTCAAGTTCTGCAATTCGGCTTTCTTGCCAGTCTTGGTTTGCGGAATGACCCATCTTTTGAATCTTTGAGCACATCTGACATTTTTGCCCCTAGTTCAAGGGCTACTTCTGATCTAGCTTTGCAAGCTTCCTTTGATGACATCTGAACTTATTGCCCCTAGTGTAAGGGTTGCTTCCAATTCGGCCATACAAGCCTTATGTTGTGATTGATCGTTGAACATTCTTAATCAAAGTTTAAAGTTTGAAAGCAAAAGGGGTCGAGTCTCGAGGCTGAGAGCGATCCTATGATGTACAATCCCGAGAGCGATTCCAATCATGTCTTCGCAGGACCACACAAAACATTTTTTGAAATCTTTTAAAAAAGCAACTAGTTGCTCGTGAAGACATTCTAGATCCAGTCTGGATCAAGCCAGGATCCCTCTCAGTACTCACATTAACAAACATGATCTCATTCATTAAGGGCTTAGCATGCCTCTCTCTTCCTCTCAATTTGATCAAACTTTTACAAATCCCAAGGAATTCCTCCCTCTTTGTTTTCATCACAGTGTTAGAAAAGTTTTGAAAAACTTAGGTTAATGCAATGATTTCAAGGCACAGAAAAGTACGTGAAAATCTCTACCGTTTTATTCAAATTTGTTGGCTTCATGGCAGAAACAGACTCAAAAGAAAGAGTATAAAAGACAAACACAAAACAAGATAGTGATGTCCGAGGTAACACCCCCGAAATCACCCAACTCTGACACAACAAGATTGACTTAATACAACAGGACAGACTCAATACAACACGACAAAACTGACTCAATACCCAAGTCAGAACGTACAATAAATAACATTTGCACATTGCTCAAAACAATGCGTGCCATCGTCACATCCGTAGTAAAATGAACGCCATTCGCAGGTGGTTCAACCCCTGATCACATAATCACATTATCCCCCAAGTTCATCAATCCAGTACCAATAGACTTTGCAGAACCTAGTGCAACGATGACCTCTTTGTCAATCAGATCTTGTATTTCGTGGCAAAAACGAAAACAAAGGTCAGTGTCATGACCAATTTATTGATGGAAGGCACAGTACTTGGCAGCATTATGCTTAGTTGGAAGGGGATTCAGAAGAGGCCGAGGCTTAAAGGGTTTGAGATGGCCCTTTTTGATCAACACACCCATAGCTTTGGATAAGGACATGTAAAGCGGGGCGAAGACCTTTTGGCCTTGGGCCTGATGGCTTGAGGTTTATGGAGTTGTATTGGATGTACCGGCAAAGGGATGGGCAAGTGCTGGCTGAGTTTGATGATCTCTTTCGAGTGTAGGATTGGAGCTGAAAGGGGTGTTTCTGGTACGACATCCCTTTTCATGGCCTTCCCCCTTGATTCAGAATGCCGCCCCGACCCTGAGTGGCAAAAGTGTCATCTGCAGTCTTTGCAACAACTGCGAGCACTTGTTGTTTGTTCACCCTTCAACTTTCAAAGCCTCAATAGCCTACAAAAGGTGTTCATAGAGACCAATGCCTGCCCCTACCTTGTTCTTGCCATTTACCTTTACTTTGCCAAGGGATTGGGTCGCTATATCAAAGCGGAGCCCAGTTGTGCTCGACATGTCATTGCCTAGACTTGGGATGGCTTTAGGTTGGCCATTTTTAATTACAACTCGCCCTAAGATTGGGGAGCCTTCTGGTGTGAAATTTCTGGCATGTGATATGGTCGATGACGGAGCCAATATCCCAAAGGCTAGAACTGCCACAATTCTCTAAAGATTTTCAATCATTCTCATCAGCTCAGAAGTAGTGGGTTCATAGGGTTGAGATGATTGGGGTTCAGGTGTATCCATCATGCACAAGTCCGTGCTTTCTGGAATGAACACCTCAAGCTTGGGTAGATGGGCCAGGGTGATGTATATGTTGGGGTTGTAGATGGATGGTAGTGTATGGATTTGATTGAGGTGTGGATGAGGTACTTGGTCATTAGGGTCTTGAGGTGGAGCTATCGTCTGGTTGTTGATGAGATTCTGGACCTCATGACGAAGGCGGTAACAACGATCGGTGCCATGACCACGTTGTTGATGGTACACACAGTACTTAGTGGGGTTATGTTTGACAGGGAGTGGGTCAGGCAGAGGTTGAGGATCAAGGGGTTTGAGATATGCTCTTTCCATCAAGACTTTTAGTGCACTGGTTAGGCTCATATAGAGAGGTTTGAAAGTTCTTCCTTAAGCTCAGGTTGGAGTGGCTGTTCGTAGGCTTGATTTGGCAAAAGGGTCGGCTGTTGTGACAACCCTCACCTTTGATTAGCGTTAAACTATGATTAAGCATGATAAGTAATTGATTAAGATGAAATCCTAGCTTGATTTCATTAGCATGTTGCTTAATTACATTTCTATCTATTTGTCATTGAACGATCTATTCGTGATTTTAATTTCGAATTGCGAATTGAAAGCCTTATCGGCGACCGATTTAGAAATTGATTAGTGTTATGTGCTAATTAGGATTTATAGGATTTTATGGTAGGTTTAATTAAAATTCAATTTGGAATCATTAAATTAGATTAAATAATGCTAGATTAATTGAATATAGGATATTTTCACTTTTGCCACTAAGTGGACTAATTCAAGGCCATCTTTTCTCACACTTTTCACTTATTTGGCATCATTCTTCATTTTACCTTCTTGACCCAAAACCGTGAGAGAGAGGGAGATAGGAGAAAATTGATTCACCTAGACCTTGACTTGGAAAATTAGAGGAATTGAAGGAGATTTGCCAAATTGGGCTACCACACTTGGAATTCAAAACTTAAGGTAGGAAATTCATTCTTGTAATTATGAATTTGAATTGTTACATGCATGGTTCATGGAAAATTAGTGATTAAAATCAAGAATTAGCTTAAAGTGTTGATTTGAGAGTGAATTCATACATGCATGATCATATCATGAAGTTTTGAGGTTGTTTTGTATGAAATTCTTCCATGCATGTCTAGATTATGGTTGTAATCTTAGAATCTACCATGTTTTTGAGCTCAATCTTGCATTTGGTCATGCTTTGGAGCATTAGAGTTCATAGGGACTCATGCATGTGATATTCTTGTTATGTTCATAAAGTTTTAGTTGAGATTGTGTTCAATTGGCACACTTTTGGGCTTTGATTTTGTAAAATGATCTTCAAAACATGTTGTATTATGAGTTTCCAAGTGTTTTCTAGAAAATTGGCCCAAAAGATTGAGTTTTGATATGTTTGATTCTTAGTTTGACCTTTGGAAGCAAATCTGGAAAACCCAGAATTCGGCTTCCACACTCGAGCGACGACCCTTGTGTTCAGAACTTCGCTCGAGCAAAAGAATGCTGGCTCGAGCGTAAATTGCAAGCTCTCAAGTTTTTGCGTGTGCAGACGCATGCTCGAGCGACGAAACCTACGCTCGAGCGAAGAACTGTGTCTTATGCTCGAGCGAGCATCGAGTGAGCATCGAGCGGAGAATTTCTGCAACTAGTACTTTTGCATTTTTACAGACCGCTCAAGTGAAGGAGTTCACGCTCGAGCGACCTCTCTGTTTTGGTAAGCTCGCTCGAGCGAAGAAATCCACGCTCGAGGGAGACCCCTGTTTTCAGCAAATTTTGAAAGTGTTTTAAAGCACATTTTTGCATCCTCATTCCATCATAGACATTCCTAGGCCATGTTTAAGGCATCTTAATGAGGATAATGTTATAGAACCACACCAAGTCAAATAGGAGCTAAGTTATTAATCCCGAGTGTGTAACTTTGTATGTGTTCGTTCTGCAACTGTGTAGGGTCGGCACCCGAGAACGCTGATTAGCCTGCCTATAGCCCAGTAATCTGTGAGTAACAATGTTATAAAGCTATGTTCAATTACCACTATTTTCTGAATGATTAACTGTACTGTTTCCTGAAATGACATTGTTTACTAAATAAATGTTTGTCCTAATTGTAAATTGTACTCGTGGCATCCATAGCAACTTACTGCTACTATTATCGCCATCGCATCTTTATCTTATCGCTCGCCGTTATTCTAGAGATCTCTATCGGTTCCAATGTTTGGAACTACTACTGTTTACAATTTTGATGGCCATCAACTGACTATTCGGTCTATTAAGACCTACTGTACTGTCTTGCTATTGGATGTACCACGTATGACTGTTATGCTTTCTAATCGACTGATATGGCATGAAATATGAGCCACTGATTAAATAACTTATCTACTGATGCAAATGACTGTTTTAATTACTGAAATGACATTCATTCTTAACCCCTTTACACAGTTGTTATTCACTGGGCTTTAACTCACTGTTCATATATGTATGTAAGTGGCCAGGCACCGGACCGAAACTAGGAGCGTCAAGTTAAGCTCATGCCTTGTCAAGCCAACCATTGTGCCTAACCTCGAGGTTCCGAGTCTTCTCTAAGCCAAGGTGGTTTTGGGGTGTTTCAAATTCACCCTTTTGTCTCTTTTTTGCATTGACTGAATAAGACTTTGCCTGTACAGTTATGGTATAGGGGTTGAATCCCTAACCTGCATAATATGTGTCTCTGATATGTATATATATGAATGTGTTCATAAAAGTCTTTTTCCATTCGGATTTTCATAGTTCATTGGACATCTTTTATTTATTGTTTGGCTTCTGGCAGCCCCTTACTCTGTATCATTGTCATCACTGTTAAGCAGGCCTTTGGTAATCACGGATTACTGGCCAGTTATGATGCTAAACTCTTAGGGACGGGTTTGGGTCATGACAGTTGTGGCGACTATATTGATTTCAGTGGGTTTGGGAATAGTGCTACTGCCAGCATTAGTACTTCTAAAAATCACCCTCCTTATCGGCTCACTTGTTCTGGAAATAATCCCTCTGTTGAACGCATTCTCAATCTGAACCCCCAGTTCATGCAAACTTTTGAAAGTGAATAGTAAAGCAACTATCAGCTTTTGCAACATATCAGGCTCAAGGTTATGCACCATTATCCACATTTGGTCCCTCTCAGAAGGCCGATCTGTCATCTGTGCTGCCTTTACTCTTCACCTTGCAACAAATTCCATAAAAGGCTCTGTTGGGTTCTAGTGGGTTGCTTCAAGCTCTTGAGTGGTCATTTCAACTTGGGTATTGTAAGAATACTGATCGACAAATGCCTTAGCCAATTCTTCCCAATTCTGCTTCACTTTATTCTCTAACTTGGCGTACCAAGTGGCTGCTATGCCCGATAGGGTTCTTCTATACAAAAAGAGTTTCTGCGGCTTAGTCAGACCCATCAGTTTCAAGACGTCCAAGAAAAGCCGAATGTGTACCATAGGATCTCCAGACCCATCGAAAAGGTCAATGTGTGGCATTTTGAATCTGTCTGGGAACCGTACGGCAGCCTCGGTATGCCCATCCTCAATGTCAGGAATGAAGTTAAGGCCTTATGCCTTTTTGAATTGCTTCTCAAGATTAGCAATTTTTAATTAGATCGGGTCGAGCTCATTAATATCAAGGGAATAAAGCCTCTCATTAGGCTGCACTAGAGGTGTGAAAACTCGAGCTTGAGCCAACCCTTCTCGAGGATCCGGACCTTGTGAATCTTTAACTGGCAGAAGTGGGTCAAAGTTCGGCTGGGGTCCCGGGACTGGATATGTGGTAGATGCCCCAGATAGGCGTTGCATTTCAGTATTGGTCTTTTCCTACATGGCGATTCCCTGGTTTAATGCTGCTATCATGGCCACAACTTCTTCCGAACTCTGTGCCATCACGGTCTGCTGAGTTTGAACAAAGGTGATGTGACTGGTGATTGTCGCATCAGTTGAATCGGTGAGCCTTGACTGACCTTTCTTTGCCTTTCCTCTAGCGAAGGAAACACTGGTTGCCCTTGAACTGAATCTCCAACCTGACAAAGTCTATCAACATAAGTCCAATGTACTTGGGGGATATTGGAGCCTTCTGAAGCTATGGTTCCAAGATTACCTTGCAAAAGAGAAAACAGACAGCATCTCAACCTGATTTCACTAGAACAGATATGAGCATAGCTGAATGACTGTACTTTTTCCAAAATCGATACCAACTTGGCAACTGATATGCACATCACTGTACAGTTTCACTGCACAGCACATTGTAGACACCCCATTTTGACCGGCCCTACGACTTGGGCACTTTCTTTTGACCACCCGCTGATAAAAATTGGAATATGTCATTTTATGAATATCGCAGCAGAAAAATCAGATTGAAATTTTAATCCTAAATCTCACACATTTTGACCAAATTATTTTATATCACTCAAATCTTTTTTTTATTAATTTGTAGTATTTTATAATTTTATGTGTTTGTATATATTTTTAGATGCTTTTATATAAATAATATATTTTTGATATTTTATAAATAAAAATAATTAAAAAACAAAAATAAAATAAAATAATAATAATAATAATAATAATAATAAGAGATTGAATTCAATTTATATATATATACAAGTTAGAATATTTGGTTAGGATGGATTTGGTATTATGATGAGTTTGTGAGTGAAGCATAATAAGAAAATGAGAAGAGAGGGTCACAGGAATGATAATGTTTTTGGAGTGGAGATGGAGATAAGATATTTGTAAGGATGTGTAGGGGCGTTGGAATATATGATAGAGAGATTATAATGAATGAGTGCAGAGTGGTTGTTAAAGCGTGTTCGGTTAAAGAGGGAGTGGGTGGTGTATTATTTTAAAAGTAGACAATCTGAAATTGAAAAAGAAATGGAGAGGGAGATAGGGGTGTTGAATTCAATGGGAGTGGGGCTCAAAGGTAGGTGGAGAAGATTGAAAAGAGAGGAAAGCAAGTAAGAAGGTGGAAAATATTGAAAAGAGAGAAGAGCAGTTTCAAAAGAGAGGGGGAGTGAGTGAAAAAGGGAAGGGGAAGAGAGGTTCTTTATTTGAGCTACAAGCACACAGAACAGAGATACTGTGATACCCCTGTTATGTACTGTGCTAAACTGGTCCTTAATTTGTTTATGGTTATGTGTTTAGCATGATTTTGTGTGCCATTATGTGATAATATGTGATTTTGAATTCATATCTGTTTGCCGTAGGAATATCTGTTTGAATAGTCCCCTTCGGGAATTAAATTGAGGGCCTTATCGGCTACAAAACCCGAAATTGATTACGCCATTGTAATTGGCATAATTTTTAGAGCCTACGGTGAAATTTAATTGAAAATTTATTCTGGTCAATTTAAACTGATTAAAATGATGAATTAAGAGCCCAAATATTTTATATTAAATATTGTGTTAGTGGGCTTTGTTGTCAAAGCCTTAAACACTCAATCTCTCTCTCCTTAGCCTCATTTTGGACTGAATGTAACTCAAGAAGAGAGAGGGAGAGCCAGCCATTTAGAGAGAAAGGGAGAGAATTGTATAATTTGTGACTCAAGCTTGGAGATTTGAAGTCTAGTTCAAGAATTGACCATAGATTGAGCTTCTAGGTAAGCATTGATTCTTGAATCCATGAGTTTAATGTGTAATCTTGTGTGTTCAATGTGTGTTCAAAGCTAATTAATGGTTAAGAGCATGTTTTGAATTGGTTTTGTTGAGTTGGAAGACCATATATGCATGAATGTATATAATTGTTTGGAATTGTCATATTCGAGCTTGAATCACATGACTTATGTTGCAATTTGGTTGAAAGCCATGTACTTGACCATCTTTTCATCATATGAACTAAAGATGAAAGTGATACATCACATGCATGTACAATTTATGGAGATAGGAGCTTTGAATGCATGAATATGCATGATAGAAGTGAGTTGGTGTCAATTTGAAGCATGCAAGTGTTTAATCCTTGAAATTAGGCTCCATGATGATGTGTTTTGGTGTTTATACCATGTTAGTATGATCATATGTGAGATTTGAGCCATTGCATACAAGGGATGAAGCTGGAAAATTGAATTTGAGCTCAAGAACACCGTCTGGAATTTCCAGAATTTAAACTACGCCGAAGCGGGAAGTGCCGCCGGCGAAATCGAGCCTCAAAGACTTTCGCAGACATGATGCTCGCCGAAGGGGAAATTGACGCTCGAGCGGGGAGCTATGTAGGTAGGAAGTCCGCTCGAGCGGAATAGTTAACGCTCGAGCGGGGATTTGTGGCAACCAGAACTTTCGCAGACCTAAGGGTCCGCTCGAGCGAGGAAGTCCACACTCGAGGGGAGACCCTGTTTTCTAAAATTTTGTTTTTTTGCATTCTGTGTTCAGTTTTCCGTTCTCTTTCACTTGCAAGCACTCTTAGGCATATGTTAAGCATTATAAATGAGTTGATGAGATATGAATAAAGCCTAAAGAGGAATATGTGAATTAAAGAACGGATTGAACTGTTAATGACCCTTTTGTGTTCGTGAAATGTGTAGGGTCAAGCTCAAGGGCAAATCCACAAGCCGACCACTGTGAGTAATATCGATATTTGAATGCTTGTGAATGTCCAATTGTTTGCTCCCTTTTAAGCTTTATAAATTGCTAATTGGGATTGTGGACGTAAGTCAGATATGAATGCATAAATGGACCAAAGGTCGTTTTCATGAACATAAATGGACCAAAGGTCGTTTTGATACGAATGTATGGGCCGAAGGCCATTCTGACATGAATGAGTGGGCCAAAGGCCGTTTGAAATGAATAAGTGGGCCAAAGGCCGTTTTGAAATGAATAAGTGGGCCAAAGGCCGTTTTGAAATGAATAAGTGGGCCAAAGGCCGTTTTGAAATAAATGATTGGGCCAAAGGCCGTTTTGACATAATCAAATGAACCGAAGGCCGTTTCGTAATGAATGTAAAGCTGAATGAGTAAAAGGCCAGTGTGTGCGGAACTATGATTTAAATTACCCTTATATATGTTAACTACATAAATGAATTGGGCCTAAGGCCATTTGGAAAACGTTGTTTTACGTCTTGTCGCATAAATTCTGTAATTGATATTGTTCACTGGGCTATCGCTCACGCTCATCCATGTCTTTGTAGGTGAGCCAAGAGAGGTCCAGACCCAGCCTCAGTGAAGCCTGTGTAGAACGACCCAGATTTTGGAGAGTCAGCCCTCGTGTCTCACGTGCGAGACCCGTCCTTGCCATTTTGTTATGTAATTATATGTGGTTTTATTGGCAAGGGTTTTGTGTACATTTGTATGTAGTCTAATATGGGTTGGCTCAGTTTGATGATCCTGTTGTAAAGAAGTTTATGCTACTATACTTTTGATGTGGGTTATTAATGCATATGAGTATGGTTTGTTCTTTGTGCATATAAGCACCGCTCTATGGACAAAGTTTTAAATTTTTGCTTCCGTTTGGCCCCCTTTTCTCTGACGAGTTATGTCTGTTTTGGTTTGAGGCCGTAGGTAATCATAGGATTACTGGCCGGTCATGTCCTTAACCCATAGGGGCGGGTTGGGGTCGTGACAGATACACAGCACCATTTTACACACGCACTCTCTGTCTCTCTCTCTGTCTCTCTCTCTCTCTGGATTTTGTCTTCAATGCAATGCAATAAGACTGCGCAGAGCTACTCTGAAAATTGAGCTATTCTTTGTAGCTCAACCCCAAAACTCATCACCACATCACATTGCTTTCATTGTGCCAATCTCCAAGCTTAACATGAGCTTCATGGACGTTCTCACTACCTTGTTGATTCCTTTCAAGATCTCTTCAATCTTCAAAAGAATCATTCTGGGTTTGTTACATATAAGCACTGCCACTGCTGGTATGGTACTAAACAAAGCCTAGGTTCATCAACCTTGTTCAACCCAATCAACCTTCAAGGTGAAGAAGGAGAAACTAGGAGATCAGATGACTCTTCTCCCGCCTCTGCTCCAACTCCTCCAGCCACCGCCACGGCCTCCGCCGCGAAATTCTTCATGCACACCGTGAAACGCTTCGTCAAAAGCCACAACGCCGCATCTTCTGCACTGCTACCGTGACCAGCCCCGCAATCTGCCGCAATCCACCGCACCACCTTGAAGAAGGCCGACGTTGAGAGATGATGATGATGATGAAGCTAGACGCGTTAGCTTCCTGGAATTCTTACCTCATCAACCTTTAGTCTAAAGCCAAGGAGAAGACTGCACACATTCATGGCAGAGAGCAGAGTTGGAAAGAACTTCAAGCTCGTCGGCGCCACCATCTTCCTCACCATGGCAGCAGCACCATGGCAGCAGCTTCGGCAACTCTTCTCTCCATGCTTGACCTATCAAGAAGTAGTTTAGGTAATTAGGATAATTAGTAATTAGTTTAGGTAATTCGAATTTCATTAATTAATTAGAAGTTTTTTTAACTAATTAGTATAATTAATTAGTTAGTTCATTAGACTTTTATAATTAACTAATTAGTATAATTGATTAATATCATTAATTCTCTAGTTCATTAGAATGTTATAATTAATTACTTAGTATAATTAATTAGTTAGTTTAAATAGAATTTTATAATTAATTAATTAGTGTAGTTAATTAGTTAGTTCATTAGAATTTTATAATTAATTAATTAGTGTAATTAATTAATAATTAGTGCAATCAATTAATTAGTTAATTGGAATTTTATAAGTAATTAATTAGTTGTCATTAAGTAATTAGTTCCAATTTGTAATAATTAGCTAGAATAGTTAATTAATTGTGATGTTGTAGCTAGCATAGTTAATTGATTTGTTTTGTAATAATTAGTGAAGTAATTAGTAAGCTAGTTAGTTCATTCGGACCCTCCTGCATGAGAGCGCAAACTTGTAATAATGTGTATGTCTCCCCACGCCTCTTCTTTCTATCCCATTCTTTACTCGCTTTCCCTAACTGTACATATGTATATATCTGACATGTCATGCATATCCATGCTTTACATCCATATTTCATGCATTAAGATTCGCCTAAATTTGCATTTGTGGATTTAACCAATTTTTTATGTGATTCTATGTACGCTACTCTATGTTCTTGAGATGATTCACATGTCATATCTTTGAAGCCGAATCTTTAGTAGCATCTCATAAGTGAATTGCATTAGGATTTTGTATATAGGATCGTGCATATTTTACTAACTTTGTTTTGTAGCTTGTTCGAGGGACGTCGGTAAATCTGTGAGTTGTTATGCTTTAGCATCCCGCCTGTACATAATTTTCTTATTATGTTTAGCATCCTACCATGAGGCTAATTGCTTAAATGATAAACTGTTTGAATGCCTGTGGATGAAGGCTTGTTGCTTGAATTGGAATGATTCAACGATTGTACATTGTAAGCCCACTTTGTAGTGGCAAATTCAAACCCCTTTCGACAAACAAATATGAAATTGAATTGTTCCAATTTGAGCAAACTAGTCTATACTTGTATGCTTCACATAGTAAATTTTAGGATTTACTAAATAATCAGAACATGAACATATAAAGAAAATAAAAGTCATATCATGGTTTAGTAGAGGCCGATCTTTGATCGGGTGAGCAGGGGTGCCCATTATTAACATTCTCCTCTCATACCTAAGGTTCTGAGCCAAGCATCTTTGGTTACGACGAATAGTGGCCTTGGTACAAGTCATGGGTTTCCTAATTTTTCAAAATATTAGGTGGCAACTCTGAGATATGATGATGCAGTCTATTTTGACAAAATTGCAATAAAATGGATTTTAAATAAAAGTTACCAAATTTGGACTCTCATCTATGTTTCACATTACACTTGTGAGACTAGATCAAGGAAATCTCGGGAGTCCGAATTGTTTAACGTGCGCGGGTATCCTCCGGGCATGTTACACACATACCAGTTAAAGAGAGTCAAAACACCCCTATGATGGGGTAGGGTTATCCTGTCCTAGTTTCGTCAGGAGCTAAGGGTTCACTACGCAAACATGCGGTTTCAAACAATCCTGTATTCGGGTGAGCAGCCTGTCCTAGTTTGGAATAGTTTCTAAGGCTTCCGATATACACTAGGTCGATTGGTCAAAAAGGGTGCCTCAGCAAGACTACCTAATATATCTCTCACTCCTAACACCAAGAAGTGAAAAGAGGATCAAACGGTACAACGATAGTCCAGATCCAAGGTTTATGTTCCCATCGTGGCAGAGCCCACAACCGGTCAACCTTATGGCACGCTTTTCCAAGCAAGCCTCCGGTAAACCATTCAAGAATAGCAGATGGAAAACACTGTGACTTAGGTGCACCAATGCAAATGCAATGCAAAGAAACACATAAGTGTAAATAAAACATCATGTCATGAGTTTGAGTCAAGTTCTCTAAATCCCCAGTAGAGTCGCCAGAAACTATGGACTCAACTTTCTTCACGCCTCCTTTCGGAGAGCTTGAATTGGTCATACAGTTCAGACTCCTATCACGATTCTGAATCTAATCTCACAAAATGCAATATGAAATTGATAAACACCAAAGAGTCCAATCCAACAAATCATTTTGGAAAATCGATTTTGAATCAAATAAAGCCAAAACTGGACTGCTTTGCCAGATTACAGAGCCGCCACCTAAATATTTTGTTTTTGGGAAATTTAAGAAACCCTAACTCGTGCCAAATGCCACGTGTCCGTCATCACCAAAGTTGCCTCGATTCGGGAACTTGGCTACAAAAGGGGAAGGTCTTGAAATGAGCACCCCCGCTCGTCCGATCAAAGATCGGCCTCTACTAAACATGATATGTTGTTTTATAAACCTCATGTATTCTTATTCCGATTATTAGCTAACTTTATTATGCGATGCACACAAGCAAGTATAGACTAAGTCGTAAGACTTGGAACAAATTCAACTCATGTTTACTTTCGAAAATGGTTTGAATTTGCTACCCTCAAGTGGGCTAAAGCGCGGATTTGCCATCAAACATGATGGGCTTAAAACATGATTTGCCACTTCGCAAAGTGGGCTTAAAACATTCATTCATTGAATTGTTCTAATTCAAGCAACAAAGCCTCCATCCACAGGCATTCATGCAGTTTATCACGTAAGCAAATAGCCTCATGGCAAGCATACGAAGCATGGCATCATGGCAATCGCACTCATGCAAATATGCTAAAGCGCAAAAAACTTACCGAGTACTCCAAGTCAAAACAAAAGCTAGTTAGAAATATGCATGATCCTAACTATACAACATGCCTAATGCAACACATGCAATATGAAATTAATAGGCTCGGCTACTAATATGACATACAATTTGATTTGAACAACATGCTATTAAACACGTATTCAAAGAAGTATTGAAATACGATGCAGTTTGAATGATGCGCCGAGCCTCAGTGCATGCAAGACAAATGAATGATGCAAACATGCAAGCATAAGGTATGTTAATTGAAACATGCTCCTAAACTAACCATCGAAAGCGGTTAAGTAAAAGAGAGAAAGACGTGGGGTTGGAAGACATGCACACACACACGCACACTTATTGCAACATTGCGCCCTCTCGAAGGAGGGTCCGAATGAATAAGTTAAGCTACACTAAGCTAAGCTATTACAACACAATTGAAACTAATTAACTATTCTAGCTAATTATTACAAACCAAATTGAGATGAATAACTAGTTACGCTAACTAATTAAGCTATTACAAAACGAATTGAATAATCAGTTATGCTAACTATTAAAGCAATTAAAATGGCCTCGCGGGCGAGGGAGACATGCATGCTCGGTTGACTTCCTTTTGAAAATCCATCGCCTTGCCATTGGCTGCCTCTGTTTGCATTCGTTTTGTTCTCCGAAAATTGTACCAACTTCCAGACTGCCTCTACTCCAACACAAGAACACTTTTGCACAAAAAACTCACTGGTGACCGGTCAACTACAAAAAGTGGGTGTTGGCCACCTTAACTGGCCGATCGACTAGCTTAGGTGGCCGGTCGGCTACCTCAAGTGGCCGGTCGGCCACCTCTTTTCCCAAACTTCTGTTTTTGCTGCAACAGAGAGCAACAGAGGCAAAGCAATGCATTTTTCAAGAAAGGTGGCCAGTCGGCCACCTCTTTTCCCAAACTTCTGTTTTTGCTGTAACAGAGAGCAACAGAGGCAAAGCAATGCATTTTTCAAGAAATGTGCGTACTGCCACTCTCTTTATCATTTCTCAAGCTCAAAAGAGTGTAGCACTTGGCTCTCAAGCCATTAACCAAGAATCTCAATGCATGATGGCCAAAGAGTCAAGCTTGTACAAGCTTAATGAATGCACAAATAAGACTCAAAGGACCACTACCCCATCATGCATGATCAAGGGTAATGGTGACCAAGAAAAAGTGACATGTTTTATCACTTTGAGTATGAAACATCACATTTTTCTTGTGTTCGGATTAACGTCCAATCCGAACACATGCATTGCAACACGACATGTTTATCTTGCTTAAGTTTTACTTGTCATGTTTTGTTTACACATTTTACATTACCGATTAGTCCTTTAACCGATTAAGTCCATAGTGGAAGTCCTCTAATTGGAAAGAGGGCCTAAGCCACAAGTGCTTTGAGCATGAAAGAGGCCTCATGCTGTTAGTTAGTAGAAACCCTCAAGGGAGAATTAAAACCATTAGGCATGAGAGCCTCAATTCCACACCCAAGCCAACAAGGGGTTCAAGGTTACTTTCAAAACAAATTGAAAAGTGAAGAATAAAGGGAGGTTGGAGACATTTCAGTGCTGATATGGAATGCAAAAGACACTAAATCATGCAATCTACTCATACAAGTGGTACTTAAAAGCCTAAAGCATCAAACTAGTGAAGAGCACGACACTATAAGCATGCAACATAAAGCTCAATTGACCAAACCAGCTCTGGAAAGAGTTAAAACATGCCAAAACAGTGGCTAAAACATGTTGAAATTGAGGCATGAAAAGCTAGAAAAACATGCTTGCATGTTAGGCTACAAACAAGACTCAAGACACAACTCTCAAAAGCAATGAAAAATTGAAATAAGTGAGAGTGTGCCAAAGTTGTATACACTGAAATCACATGTTAAAAGACACTATAACATGCAATCATCTCAAGCAAAACATGTTTAAAGACTTAAAACACTAAACTAGTGAAGCCATTTGCACTACAACTATGCAAAACAAGACTCAACTGAGCCAAACAGCTCAAAACACAGCTAAAGTAGTCCAAAATAAAGTGTAAGACATGCTAGAATTAAGCTAAATTAAACCACAAAAAACATGCTACCATAGGATGCTAACTAGGCATACAAGAGAGACACAAGGAGGGGAGGCCAACCCTTCCATTTTTTGACTTCAAAACATACTTTTTACCACTGAAATAACTCTAAATTTCAGTGGTTTAAAGGCCCAAAAAGTTTGATTTAAAGGCCTTGAAAGATGGCACAAAAGCTCACACAATTAGGCAACAAGAAGGGTAGACCACCCCTCAACACAAAAAGGCCTTAAACCACTATTTTTAGGACTAAAAAACAGAGATTTTTGTAGTTGAAAACCAGGCCAAAAACAGTTTGAAAAGATGGCAGAACAAGCATGCAAAACAAGCTTAAATAGGGTAAGTTCTATACCTTTGAAGCACAACACACTTTAGGCACAAATGAGGCACCAAATCAAGCTAAATCCTCCTTTTAGAGCTCAAACAAGACTCCAAGTAATCTCATCCCAAAGGTAAGCAACTTTGGTTAAGGATCTCCAGGCAAAGGAGAGGTGTACCTCTACTTGTATGCACAAAAGGGAAGAGAGAGAGGGATCTAGAGAGAGAGAGAATTGTAGAGAGAGAGAGATTTTAGAGAGAAAGGCCCCCAAACTTTCTAACCTTGCAATATGAGAGATATGACCTCTATAGATAGCAATACAAGAGCTCAAGGTCGAAATATCAGATTTAAAGACAACTGGAGCTTGTGGAAGACAGCTGGAGGTAAATATCTGCAAAATATCTAAGTTTGGGACATAAGTGGCTGACCGGCCACCTCTGGTGGCCGATAACAAAAATCTGCTTTCCAGGTCTAACTTCAAATGGGCATATCTCCTTCATCTGGACTTTTTTTCGGGTCATTCCTAAGCCTAAATTGAAGCCCCAAAAGTCTTCTTTCCAATGGTGGAAGCCTCACATCAAAATTCCAAGTGTGCTAATAAATATCCTTCTTTTAGTGGAGACTGCTCAGTTTCAGCTCAATCGGATTGATGCCCAACCTCAACCAGCCATATCTCCCTCTTCCGGACTCGGTTTTAGGAGATTCTTGAGTGAAAAATGAAGCCCCGAAAGTCCACTTTCCAACAGTGGTGGCCTCATAACTGAATCCAAGTGTACAAATGGATAGGACTGATTTAGTAAGGGCTGCTTGACTCTCTCGCTTAACGGTTCATGCCCATCTTCTTCCCCAACTTGGTTTCTTCCCTCTCCTCTTCTTTTCTTCAACTCCAAACCCCTAAACAAGATGTTTTAAAGATATTTTCAAAGATGTCACCTCTCTTTCATTCAATTTCACTTTGTCCTTGCTCGGTTTACCAAAAAACTCAACATTTAACGAAATGCAAGCCTGAAAACATCGTAGGAACTTTGTTTCAAAAATATTTTGAAAGAGAAGGTTTTAAGGTTTAAAATCTTTTTGGTCAAAATCATTTTGGTCCAAAAATGGGGTATAAGGCTTGGATTTGACGCTCTCCTTACCGAAAAAATCGAACCTTTACACAAGATAGCCTGCACCATTAAGTAAGCAATTAGTGGCGCCCCAGTCTTAAGGGCGGTCAAAAATGGGGTGTCTACACCTATTTTCATCAATAATACATTAGTCGTATAAAAAAAATGTGGTATCTTTTTTACAAAAATATATATTTATCTTTATTTATTTCAATGTTTACCTGTCATCTCTATTAATTTCGATTTCTTTAACCCTATTAAAAATTTAAAGTTTGGGCTAAACCTTAGGGCAAGTGAATGTAATTTACCCAAACTTTTTAAAGCATTTTCTTACAATGAAATTTAAAGGATAAATTACACCATTTGAACAATTTTAACCCTACACTTTTAATTTTATGGTAATATGGTCATTCCATCACGCGTCGTTAACATTTGGAACCAAAAAAAAAATATGTACAAAACTAAATGGACTAAAGTATAATTCAAAATAAACTATAGGCAAATTACAACAAAATTGAAAGTGTAGAGTTTAAATTAAAACTATGGAAACTAAAGTGATACTACACTTAAACTATAAGGACTAGTGGTGTAATTTACCAAATTTAAACACACACAAACACGTTCATCTGGCATCTTCATATACCAAAATAGCACTTTAGCCATTGCCTAATAATGCAAGTTGACATAGAGATATAGGCATGTATTCATATTTCCTCTTCAAGTTCATGCACAAAAGTGAATGTTAGCACAACATTTCACAAGAAAGTATTGAACTCCACAGATATTCTTCCATAAGGGCCTTGAGTTGGATATTTGAAAGTGTTTTTCTAGAAAATGAAAACAGAAAACAAAAAAACAACCAGACAAATGTTCTACTTCCATAATTCACCTAATAGCAAAAGGATGCTTTTATATTCTATTGATTCAGTAGTGCCAAAGAAGTGTTCATTTGCAAATTGAAACATCCACCGTTGCAATAGTAGAGAGAGAGAGAGAGAGAGAGAGAGAGGAAACAATATGTGTTATATTCAATCAATCTACCCTATACAATAGAAGGCTTGTATATCTATAGGCTGAGAAAGAGTATCCTATAGGAAACCTAACTATGAGAAAAGGGAATTCTACAAGAAACCTAACTATGGCAATACAAATATATCTAGGAAATTAATACCTAATATGTATAGGAATATATACCATATATACATTAACATCCCCCCTGAAACTCAAAGAGAATAAACATCTTGAGTTTGGAGAGAGAAACTAAAACACGATGTGGGAGCCGAATTTGTTGACAGGCAGAAGGCACGCGCAATACAAGACCGATAATAATCGGCTATATCTGGCGAGAATAGGGGTGCCGAATATAGTATTTGGGCCAAATAAGTGTGTAGTATTGGAGCCGGATACTGTAAAAGACAATGATCAAAAAGTAGGCCCTGGCCCCGAGGATTGAGAAAAACAGATATAAATACAGGAACAACATATTTAGTAGGTATGTAAGAATCACTGCACTGAACTTAGACAAGAAGCTATCTTGAGTGTCTGAACTAACTTGTCCGTCGGAGTGCTAATTCCGGCACCCCCGACCGGAGCGTTTTCATCTTTTCAGGTGACTAGTTGAGGATCACTAGCATCTCCCGGGATCTGAAAAGTATTTCCAAACCACTTCTCCACAATTGGCGCCATCTTTGGGAATACTCAAATACATCCATGGCAAGCGTTACTGAAGATCCTTCGATAGCCATTGATGAAACCACACAGGGAGATAACCTT
Organism: Camellia lanceoleosa; assembly: GCA_025200525.1. Lineage (NCBI taxonomy): Eukaryota > Viridiplantae > Streptophyta > Magnoliopsida > Ericales > Theaceae > Camellia > Camellia lanceoleosa. The sequence goes on from CM045762.1 coordinate 39,040,633, forward strand.
ACTCCAGCATATATGCTCGAGAAAGAAACCATCGCTACAAGTCGTGCCTTGAACTTCGATTCACCAACGACTTCAACGCAAGAGACAATGCAGGCGATCATGGAACAAGCAAAGCAAAACGAATAGAGGCTGGAGAACATAATCGCTGAAAATGAATGTCTCCATCAAGATCTAGCCCTCAAAGTCGCAAAATCGAGAGAAGCCATGCGCCAAGATCCCGAACGACCTCTGAGGGCTGGTGGACAACGACCTCGAGCCAGGCCCAAGGATACCAATAGCGATTCCAACTCATTATCCACGGAGCTCACCAAGAAGGGACGATCCGAAACTTCCAGCTCCTCCGAAAAGAGTCTACATACAAGGAACAAGCGCAGGAGGAGCAGTTCAGACGAAGATGACCAGCACGATCCTTTTGTCCGACGGATTGCAAGGGCGGCCCTGTCCAAGAAGTTCAAAGCTCCGTCATTCACTCTTTACGATGGAAAATCAGACCCCACTGATCATATCTGTCATTACAAGCAGGCCATGACATTGCATGCAGACAATGAAGCCCTCATGTGCCGAATATTCCCCAACTGCCTGGGGCCATTAGCTGTCAGGTGGTATTATAAGCTGGAGCTGGCCTCCATTAAAAGCTTCCATCAATTACAGAAATCCTTCAGGGCCAGGTTCATCACCAACGAGGTATAGCCGAAACAGGCCAACTCTCTCTGGGCTATGTAGATTCAGTCAGGAGAAACGCTCAGAGCGTACTCGACGCGATATTGGGAGTGCTTCAACCTCGTTGACGACGCTTGTAACGACTCCATGGCCATCACCGCCTTCAAAATGGGACTGCATCCTGATAGTCCTCTTCGCAGTTCTCTGACCAGAAGACCCCCCAAAACGGTCTGGGCGCTGATGAAGAAAGTTGAAGAGTATTGCAAGGTAGAAAACGATGCCTTGAGAATAAAGGCCGGCCAAATGTCCAACAAAACGGCCCCCCCTGAAATTGCCCAACCAATAAGTTCCTTGTCAGCCTCCTAGCCCAGAGCCTCGGCAACGCGCTAAACGAGACAAAAGGCCGGATACTCGCCGATCAAGCGATCAATGTCCCCACCGGACGAATGAACAACTACAAGTCGACAGCAGACATTCGAGACGTGCCGACAAAAAGTACACAGAGTTGTCTGAACCAATCCCTGCAACAATGACCAAAGTCTAACACCTTCCACTCTTCAAAATGGCCGTCAAAGATGGTGGGGCCGCCCGACACGCGAAGAAGGGATCGATGGTGCGAATATCACAAAGATCACGGCCATGAAACAGAGAGTTGCTACGTATTAAAAGATCACCTGGAAGAACTGGTGCAAGACGACCGACTGCAACAGTATGTGAGACAGGGAAAGCCAACCAAGGCACTAGCCTTGAGGCAGGACTCTCCTCCACTCGGCGTGTTCTATGTAATCTATAGCCTGCCTGCACCCCCAACCATGCACACAATTCAATCGCATCCAATCCCCCAAGAGCAACGTATTCCAACTGAATGGCCCAAAGAAACTCCGACAATCATTTTCAATGACTCCGACCTTAGTGGCACAACAACTTTCCACATTGATCCGTTGGTCAAAAGATTACGCATAAACCGGTTCACCATTGAACGAATTCTCATAGACCCAGGGAGTACTTCAGAGGTTATGTATTACCAAACTTTCATCAAACTCGGCATCAATGAGTCAGATTTGTGTCCGGCGCCACGTCCATTGTTCGGCTTTAATATGAATCCCGAATACCCGCTAGGGAAGATCACATTACTTGTCCGGGCAGGCTCCAGAACGGTCGAAGTAGAATTCCTAGTTGTAAAGCTCCCTTCTTCGTATAATGTCATCTTGGGGCGAACCTGGATACATATTATAAAGGCTGTTCCAAGCACTTATCATCAGCTCGTGCGCTTCCCGACAGCCGATGGCATTGAAGAGATCCGTGGCTCCTCCTAATCGACACAAGCAGCGATTTTATGAAAACCATATCACTGACCCGACCCGTGGGCTTTGATGCTTGTATAAATTTCACTTCTGTAATGCAAACTGTCTTTCTTTGTCATTCAATTCATCTCATAAACCCCATTATGCCGCTCGTCATAATGACGATTCGGAGCCCCCTTTGGTGCATGACACCTTAGGGCCGATTAAGTCTCTGGATTCGGAGCGCCCTTCGTGGATATCACGATTGGCTACATTAAGTCTCCGGATTTGGAGCCCCTTTGGTGCATGACACCTTAGGGCCGATTAAGTCTCCGGATTCGAAGCGCCCTTCATGGATACCACGATTAGCTACATTAAGTCTCCGGATTCGGAGCCCCTTTAGTGTATGACACCTAAGGGCCGATTAAGTCTCCAGATTCGGAGCACCCTTCGTAGATATCACAATTGGCTACATTAAGTCTCCGGATTCGGAGCCCCCTTTGGTGCATGACACCTTAGGGCCGATTAAGTCTCCGGATTCGGAGCGCCCTTCGTGGATATCACGATTGGCCACATTAAGTCTCCGGATTCGGAGCTCCCTTTGGTGCATGACACCTTAGGGCCGATTAAGTCTTTGGATTCGGAGCCCCCTTTGATGCATGACACCTTAGGGCCGATTAAGTCTTCGGATTCGGAGCGCCCTTCGTGGATATCACGATTAGCTACATTAAGTCTCCGGATTCGGAGCCCCCTTTGATGCATGACACCTTAGGGCCGATTAAGTCTCCAGATTCGGAGCGCCCTTCGTGGATATCACGATTGGCCGCATTAAGTCTCCGAATTCGGAGCCCCCTTTGGTGCACGACACCTTAGGGCCGATTAGGTCTCCGGATTCAGAGCCCCCTTTGGTGCATGACACCTTAAGGCCGATTAAGTCTCCGGATTTGGAGCCCCCTTTGGTGCATGACACCTTAGGGCCGATTAAGTCTCCAGATTCGGAGCGCCCTTCGTGGATATCACGATTGGCCACATTAAGTCTCCGGATTCGGAGCGCCCTTCGTGGATATCACGATTGGCCACATTAGGTCTCCAAATTCGGAGCCGCCTTTGGTTCGTAACACCTTAGGGCCGATTAAGCCTCCAGATTCAGAATACCCTTTGGCATGAACAAAACGAAACTTTTCAATCTTTGACAATGTCAAGGCAAGATGCAAATAAAAAATTCAGCATGAGACGCAAATAACAAATTCAGCATGAGACGCAAATGTTTGAAATACAACTTTTTATTTAATCAAACAGTTGTTACATAAACGCAACTCGCATTTGAGCATTACAATTTTTATTTAATCAAACAGTTGTTACATAAACGCAACTCATATTTGAACACTACAATACTCATTTCCAATCTGAAAAGCTAAAAAGGGAGAAGACGCATTGGTAAAGCGGCCACACCGAATCAACTCCCGTCACCCGGAAGTCCTTCCCTGATACCATTGACAATGTCAAGGCAAAGATCCAGGACAAGGAGGGATAAACCCAACTAGCATTGCCTTTCCTTTCGGGGTGATCTGCTTCGAGGACTTGAAGATTCATGCCAACCTTTGGATGCCCTACTTCGCATACGGATGGATCCTCTGCCGCGATCCATGGCAACACCAAGTTCGACTGAATTCCAGCCTCTAACTAACATCACAGCTTATCTCACCTCACATAGGCGATTGATTATCTGCGCAAAGCGCCCACTCCTTTTATTTTCAATATTGGCAGCGATCTCGAGGCCCCAATCCCGAGGTGATTTCGCTAACACTTAATTCCATGAGAAAAACATCGGTTGACATTCGCCATGGCGTAGTTATCCAAACGACTTTTTGAAGTGCGTGCACTGGCCAAAAATCTAGGCCCCAAGCCTAGTTAAATTTGCCAAAGCCACTCTATCCACTGGCTTTCGGCTTCTTCAGGCTACAATAGCCTGTCAGGATTAAACGGCTATGAAGTATGGATTGACCCTGCCGGTCAACGCTTATACGCTCATTCCAACATAATAAAATGAAACACATACATGCCGAATACAAACTGCAATAAAGTATTTGTGACAGAACGTCTTTCTTTATTTATTCAACAAAACAAGCAATAAATTACATAGTTTTGAACGTGATCCGCGTTTCAGCCTTACAATAAATATAACTATGCGGCGTCAGCCTCATCATCACTCTTCTCGGCTTCAAAAGCAGAAAACGAAAAATGTTTACTATGATAGAGTAGTGACGACGACTCAATGCCTGCCGCTCGAAGAGCTTCTGCGGCTTGAGATGCCTTAATCCAACCGTGCCTGAATCCACGATTCTCACATCGGCAAACTTCTTCGGCCAGCTTTTCCTTGGTCTTCTCGATTCCGACTCTTCGGCCTTCATGGAAACCTTTCTCATAGACCCTTCCCTTTGCGCTCACCATCGTGAACATACTAGCTGTTTCACGATCGGCAAGCGCGGAACTGATAAGCCGGCTGGTAACCCTCTCTTCCACGATTGGGTTTCCCTGCCCGGCGGGTTGTGCTTGGGCCGCCTTTGTCTTCCTTAACTCGCGCTCAACCGCCTCCGTACGGGCCTCCAAACTTCGAATACGTTCATCCTTCTTCTTCCTTTCTCGACGAGCAGCGAGCAACCGCATGCCGATTTCATAGACAGTGTACAGCCCCTTCACCGCCCCATGAATGCCTTCGCGAAACACTTCGTAGTCCTGGCGACCTACCATCGATTGCTGAACCTCAGGCGGAAAAATTTGTCGAGCAAACTCGACCGCTACATTCCGGTCTCGTACGATCGAGTCTGCCTCCGTCATGGGTCTATTCCCCATGAATACCGCGAAGCTTAATGGGCGCGGATTCGCCTCAGGTGCCCTCTCGACTCGAGGTTGGGAAGTCCAGCCCTGCGACTGCTTGTCCCGCCTGGGAGACCTGCTTCGACATCGAGGAGACTGACGTCTCTCTCGATCCCTGGAACTCTTGCTCGCTGTGCGCGGAGGGTCACTACCTCGATTCATGTCTCCACCCAGCTCAGCCAGTGTTTTCGCTTCCCCTCTAATGTCAGAACAGATTAAGGTCATGCTGAACCATTGTAGAAACTGACCAGAATCAATGTCGGAATAGTTTACGGGGTCATGTCAGACCGTTGTAGAGACTGGATGTTGAACCAACAAGCGTGGCACACACATAACTTATGACATAGTACTAAACGATGATGGCAATAGATGACTTTGTGTGCCAGGGGACAAATTAGGTGGTGCGCCAAAGGACAACTTAGATAATGCGCCACATGGGGCAACTTGGGTTGTGCGCCACAGGGGGCGGCTTAGGTAGTGCGCCAATGGGGTGGCTTAAAGAGTGCGCCACAGTGGGTGACTTAGGTAATGCGCCATTAGGGCGGCTTAGAGAGTGTGCCAAAGGGGGCGGCTTGGGTTGTGTGCCAGAAAGGGCGACTTGGGTGGTGCTCCAGATGGCGACTTATGAGAAAATGAGCCTTGGGGCGGTTTGGGTTGTGTGCTAGAGGAGGCAGCTTGGGTTGTGTGTTAGAAGAGGCGACTTAGGTGGTTTACATGGTATATCACCATACTCATCATGATATAAGTATAATACCACAAAGTGATACTGAAAGAAAAATATGGCAGCGGAATGGGTTGAGGTCCAACAGGCAACCAAACTAAGGTTGTTGTCCGCCGGTAAAGCGAAGAACACCAAGAGCTTAACCCATAGCTCTGATACCATGTTGCAATAGTAGAGAGAGAGAGAGAGAGAGAGAGAGAGAGAGGAAACAATATGTATTGTATTCAATCAATCTGCCCTATACAATAGAAGGACTAACTATGAGAAAGAGAATCTTACAAGAAACCTAACTATGGCAATACAAATATATCTAATACCTAATATATAGAGGAATATATACCATATATACATTAACATCCACAATGGAGGCAAAACTCATAAGTTGCTATGTCATGCAACTCAAATTTATTGTTCTATTAACTAAAAAAGAATAGTATTGTTTGTAAGAGTTCATGAACTCAAACATTTATACTTTTGTAGTGTATAACAATCATTGAATGTTATATCCCTCCTCTCGGTTAATTCATAAGAAGGATGCAATTTTTAATACAACATATTGTGTGGTACCTTTTTATGAAGATGTAATGAATCACATGAAGCTTCTAATTCGTATGGGCACTTATTAATGTGTGGAAGGCTTGATATTCTTCATCTTTAAGCCCACAACCTTGTATGCTTGAATGAATTCCCTCCATCAAGAATGACTTAGAAATCAAACATTACCTTGTACTTCAGAAAATTTGTCCATTTTAATCAATCTGCTCTAGATTATACATCACCGTTCCCTCGAGTGCTAATCGAAACACGCTTTGAGGAAGACACTAAAGGTTTTGGATCACGAGCTCAACTTTTTCTTTTGCTAGATCTCGAGCTCTCTCAATCCCCCCCCCCCACAACTCTTGACTATTTTGTAAGATAGACTTAAGAATATACAATCGGAGTTCCCGTAAGAGTATTTATCACGCAAGAATATACAATCTGGAAGAGAAAAATAAAGAGAGAATTCAATTGAAATGAACCCATGTTCTGTCCATATATTTATAATATATATGGTGGCTTTTGGTCAATGGTTACAACCATTGAAATTGAATCATCAAACTCAATGGTCACCATGTTTCCAACCATTGTGACTCTTTATTCAAAATGCAAACTTCCAGTTGCTTCTTCCTGAGGGAAGGTATGAATCACCATATCAAATTTTGATTCGGTGTGAGAGGGTTCACCACATTATGGTGTGATCACCTCTCATACCTTCATCTCCCACTTGATCACATTAGAATATTGGTGATAAAACCTAAGTTAGGCATGTTTACTTTGGTACCAAAATTTTGCCTCATGTCAACTTCCATTTATGAATGTACCTTATAGATCGACGTCTAATTGTGACTTGGCCATACATGTACACGTTTTTGCCACCAATCTAACTACACCCGTACGAATGTGTTCTCTTACTGACAACACAGTCCAGATGACTTCAATTCACCATATTTCAAATGAACGGCATCAATTTTCAGTGTTAGGTTCACAGTCCATACCCAATCACCATTGACGACTTTAGCCGCACACATTCCTCATGTATCGACCTGCGCCGAAATTATTGTTAAGTAGTTCCTCTAAGGCCCATCTAAAGGTTTTCCTTAACACACCTTATCAATGACTTTTTGCTGATCAAGCAGACAACATCATCTAGTCAGCATGTTGCATATCATGGACTTTACATCTCATGCTAACTATGATATCCGTACCTTGTCAATTCCTTTATCTTGTTACCTGAGCAAACACATGTTTCCATGCAAGATAGAGTCGCAAAACATCGGTTATCTAGGCGTTTCCAGAGTCATCCGACTATGTTCTTATATAAGTAGCTAAACCACCTAGCTAGGCATTTTTCAATCTCATATTAGCTACATGTTCTCTGAATTTTTCCAGAGACAACCCTTTGGTAATAGGGTCGGCCACCATCTTTTCTGAGGGTATATAGTCGACTTTAATTTCACCTCTCTCCACTATGTCCTGAATATAGTGATGACTTACATCAATATGTTTTTCCTTAGAGCTATTCGCTCCACTTTTGATTAACGAAATGGCAGACTGATTGTCACAAAACATATTGACCGGTCTAGCAGGTATTCCTAATTGTAAACTATCAACAAATCATTTTATCCAAACCGCATTACTCACAGCTGTGCTGCAAGCTATGTATTCAACTTCCATAGTGTACTTTGCAACACAACTCTGTTTCTTACTTAACCAAGAAGCTGTTGTTCCACTAAACAAGAAAACATGACCACTAGTAGATTTTCTATTATCTATATCTCCTACAAAATCCGTGTCAGTGTATCCTTTTATGTCTAGATCACACAAACCAAAACATAATTTCAAATTCTTAGTGCTTTTTAAATATCTGAATATTCTTTTGACTGCTCGCCAATGTTCTTTACCTGGATTAGATTGAAACATTCTTACTAATCCGACTGCATAACAGATGTCAGGTCTTGTGCTTGTCATAGCATACATTAGGCTGCCTACTGCCTGAGCATATGGGACATCTCTCATCTTCTCAATTTCAGACTTAGTTTGAGGACTCATACTTTTACTAAGACTTTGTCCCTTGCAAACATGTGTGCTTAAAGAATTACAATTATCCATATTAAATCTTTTGAGCACCTTGTCTAGATATTTTTCTTGATCTAGATATAATAATTTTGAATTTCTATCTCTTGAAATTCTAATTCCTAAAACATAGGTTGCAAGACCCATGTCTTTCATTTCAAATCTAAATGCCAAGAAAGTTTTGGTTTTTATAATCATATCTGGACAATTTCTTGCTAACAATATGTCATCCACATATAAAGACAATATTACTAACTTATCATCATTTTTTCAGATATAAACACAGTGATCTACTAGACTTACAACATAGCCCATTTCTAAAATGGCTTGGTAGAATTTCAAATACCATTGTCTTGACGATTGTTTGAGTCCATACAAGGATCTTTTCAGCTTGTAGACTTCATCCTCGTTGCCTTGGATCTGGAAACCATCAGGTTGCATTATATAAATTTTCTCTTTTAATTTGCCATTGAGAAAAGCTATTTTAACATCTAATTGATGCAATTCCAAATCCATCCTGGCTACTACCGCCATTAGAATCCTTATTGAGGCAAATTTTGCAACAGGAGAATATGTATCCACAAAGTCTACTCCAGGGTGCTGTATGAATCCCTTGGCTACTAGCCTTGCCTTGTATTTCTCCAAACTTCCATTTACTGTGAATTTCTTTCTAAGAACCCATTTGCAATCAATGGCTTTTCTTCCATTCGGGAGATTGGTCAATTCCCAAACATCATTTTTCTTGATTAAGTCAAGTTCTTCATTCATTGCCTCAAGCCATTGTGTAGCATCACTACTACTCATTAATTCATTATAACTAGTAAGATCATCTACTATGTTATTAAGTTCTTCAACTTGAAAAACATAATGATCTTTCAAAAACGTAGATAGACGTCTTGCTCTCTTACTCCTACTTATCTCAGGATTCGAAGGAGGTAAAACAACGTCATGTAGTTTTTGTTTCCTCGCACTATTAAGTGGTTCAGGGCAAATTTGTGGATTGAGTGACAAGAAGGAAGAGAAGAATCCGGTGATACTTCGGAGAGTAATTCAATTTGTTCAATAGGAGTAACAAGATCAGTGGATTCAAGAAAAATAGCATCTCTACTTTCTATCAATCCACATTCGGGATGGTAAAAGCGATAACCACTCCCATTTTCAACATAGCCAATAAACTTGCATTCCCAAGTTTTACTTCCCAACTTATCCTTTAAAGGTTTGGGAATAAGTTCATGTGCTTTACATCCCCAAACTTTGAGATTTTGAACATTAGGTTTAGTACCATTCCAGCATTCATAAGGAGTTACAGGTTTGGCTTTTGTTTCAACTCTATTTAATATGTACGCAGCGGTGGACAAGGCTTCCCCCCCAAAAATGAATAGGAAGATCAGCATGAGTTATTATAGACCTTGTCATTTTCATTAGAGTACGATTTCGTTTTTCTACGATCCCATTTTGTTGTGGTGTGTATGGCATTGTAAACAAATGTTTGATGCCATTATCTTTGTAGAAAAAATCCATAGCTTTATATTTGCCACCTCTATCATTATTCAAGTTTTTAATGGACCGACCAAGTTGCTTTTCTACTTCTAATTTATATTCCTTAAACTTCTCAATTGCCTCTGATTTGTGTTTACGAAGGTAGATATGTCCATATCTTGAATAATCATCAGTGAAAGTAATAAAGTATTCCATGCCTCGATGAGTTTTAGTTCTTAAAGGGTCACAAATGTCCAAATGAATTACATTAAGTAATTCCGATGATTTCCAATGTTTTAAAATGGTTTGTTAGTCATTTTTCCTTTGATGCATAGTTCACATATATCAAAATCATCAGAACACATTTTAGACAATAGACTACTTTGAAACATTCAAGACATTTTATTTTTATTAATGTGACCTAATCTTAGATGCCACAAATAAGAACTATTACTAGTAGAAACAGACAAATAATCAGAAATACATACTTTATTATTATCAATAGAAAGATAGAACATGTCATTTACTCTTACACCTCTCACTAATACATTTTCTTTCTTAATCAACACTGTGTTAAACCTAAAATTAATCTCAAAACCCTTTTGGGTTAATACTGGAACTAAAATTAAATTTTGGCGAATGTTGGGTACATAAAGCACATCATGAAGTACAATGGAAGTTCCATTAATAGAGAATTGACAGTTGTCGATACCCAAAACATCACTATAGGAATTGTTGCCCATGTAGATTTTGTGTTCACCAATCTTCTTTTTAGTAAACTCCACGAACATGTCTTTGTTTTGCACGATATGCCTAGTTGCAGCAGAATCAATCCACCATGAATTTGATGAAGGTTCAAGCACCATTGCTTCAGAAACGATCCGGGCAATGGAAATATGATCCTTTTTTAGCTTGTTCTAAGGACAAGTGGCTTTGATATGATCTTTTGGACCGCAATTGTAACATGGGCCAGTCTGATTCTTGTGATGTTATTTTTGCCATCCTTGCTACTTTTGCCATACTTTCTGAAGCCCTTTCTTCCATTTTTTCTTGAAAAAAGTAGTCTTTTTTTTATTGAATGGTGTGTGAGAATTATTCTGTGGTAGTGGCGAAGATTGTGCCATCAACAAGTTAGAAGACAATCCTTCTTTACACCTTCGCTCATTCTTTCTTCTTCCAAAACTAAGAGTACAGGCAATGTCACAATTGAAATCTCTCGTCCGCTATGAGTTAGAGATGTGACAACATGATCCCAAGACAATAGAAGATTATTATGTATGGTAGTTACATGCATCTTGTCTGACAAAGGGTGATCAGCGTTGGACAATTCTTTAGCAATTAATTCCATCTGATTAACATGATCACCAACACTATCATTATCACTCATATGAGTGTTATTATATTTGTCCAAGAGCAATTGAATTTGAGTGTCCAATCGAACTCCATACTTACTTTCTAGTGCTTCCATTAATTGTTTTGCAGGTTCATGTTCTTCAAATAGCAGAATAATGTTGTCTTTCATATTATGTAACATAGTTGCCTTTGCCATTGCATCATCTTTTGTCCATTTATTTTGAAACCAATTAGAATCATCATCTAATTTATAAGTGGATAAAGTGTGCAATGTTTTTTCATGTGTAAGAAGATAAGAAATGTGGTGTTTCGATGCTTGGAAATTATTTTAATTAAGCATCTCAATTCTTAAAGAATCAATAGCACTTTTAATAGCCATACTAAAAAAAAAATGTGTTACAATAAAAATAAAAATGTGGATATTACAAAAAAAAAAAAAAATCAAATTAAATACAACAACAAGTCTTAATAAGAATAAGCCTTGTAGTTATTGAGGCGACTCCTGTGATAAGCAAAATATCGATGTGGACGAATACAATGGTCTTCTTGCCTTGGGTAACAAGAATGATGAAAACACAATGGCCTATTGAACCCAAAACCCTGCTTATGAGTCTTGTAAAAATAGTTACGAGCCCAAGGAACACAATGGTGCTTATTAGAAAAATTTTCTTTGGATGTTTTCCTGGATAACACCCTTGAATAGCCTCTTTCTCTAATTATTTCTTCTGAAATATTAGTATTATTGCCCACGGAAAAATTCTTAGAAGAATTCTGGAGATTTTGGCTTTTGAATGACTAAAAACGACTTTGAAATGAGTGAGAACGAACCTAAAAATCGTTTGGACCAGGTTGCTGCCGGTTCAAGGGCTGGGCTAAACCGGTTTGGGCCTGCTGCGAACGAACCGGCGTAACACACGGGCCAGACAGATGTGGGTCAGACGGAGCAGACGGACCTGGGTTCGGAAGCGGAGCAGAATGGTGCAGAGCACTGGACGTTAGGCTGACATGCGGATCTGGGCGTTAGGAGATGGGCTGCGGCTTTGGGCTACTTGACTGTGCCTCTGTTGCACTGGGTTGGGCCACCTGGATTGGCTGTCACACCCTAATTTTAATTACTCAGAATCATTACCAAAAGCCTTTAATTTAGGTCCATTTTTCTATATATATATATATATATATCTATTACCTTTGAGTAATAGAAACATAGTAGTATATGTTCTCTCTCATGATGAATACAACAATAATAATAATACATGCCACGCTCCCGCTACAGAGTTAAAAATAAATAATTACAAACATCAATGTACAAAATTCATTTCTTTCACATCTACTATGAAATTACACCTAACAGACACGTGAACTTCTTAATCCTCCAACCAATTAATCCGACTTCTCTTCCTGTAGGAAAATGAAACAACGAGGGGTGAGCACAATTGCCCAGTAGGAATCTCATAGTTCTAAAACAATAACCATCCTATAGATAGAAATGATCATGCATACAAGGTGATACCATATAGTAAGATGATGTTCTGTAATTTCAAATATCATACGTAGAGTACCTTTTTTCAAAATTTATTTGAACATTTAAAGAAAACCTTCAACCATAAAAATTATCCCTTATCATCAGAAAACCACATATCCTTTTTGAAAACAAATATGTTTAAGGAACAACATCATTTTAAATTTATTAACTAATTCCAAAATATTCCTCATTTAATTTCCATTTTTAATTCCATTTCTCTTTCTACTCATTACATTTATTAAAACTCCAAAACCTCAAGTTCATGTTCCCTTAATACGCAGAAACAACCCTTATACACTCTATTCCCACCTGTCAATCCTTTATTACTATAACTCCTTAACGTAGAAATCCAAGTCTCCTTTATATTCAATAATAATTCTCCAACACCCAACTCCTACTTGTCTAACAACTACATCACATCCACATTTGTATTATCAATTATAATTCGACATATCACAAGGATAATAAACCTTTTTAATTCAATTTCTTCAGATATTTTCTATATGCATTCCCTTTCCATGCCAAATTACACATCAATTGTAATTTCATAAGTTCATCTCAACTCATACATATTATCATCGACTCAACATATTTCTCAACACATTCCACCTTTTGCCGACTTGATACGGTGGGATAGCGGGCACCCAATCCATAACACTTTCCACCTTTTGCCGACTATTATACAACGAGAAATGAACTCCCAAAAACCATTTTCTCAAAAGCCATTTTCTTCCAAAAACCACATTTTTCCAAAAACCATTTTTTAACTTTTTAAAAACATCCCCTACATTTGCCGGCTATTATACGGTAGTGTAGACGTCCCCGAACGTCCCGGGGGGAAATCCTCGTTTTGTTCCGTTGGGCTCACTACAGTTCAGGACTCAATGTCACGGTTCTTAATCTAAACCAAAGAGTCCAAATCCGGCAAATCGTTTTGGAAAATAGATTTTTGTAAAGAAGTGCCAAACATAGACTACTTTGCCAGATACAGAGTTGTAGACACCCCATTTTTGACCGACCTTAAGACTCAGACGTCACCGATTGAGCGCTTGGTGATGTTGCATACTGTACTCGTTCAGAAGTCTCAGAGTTGCGGCCGTGCGCCCTGCCTCCGGACTTCCGAACCATCTTCTCTATCTTGTCTCGGTTTGCGAACCAGGCTCGGTTTTCTCTGTTTTCTTTCCCGAGGGAAGGGAATGGTCCCGTAGACTATCCCCCGGTGGCCGTGAGCTACGTTTCGTGGCCGTAGGCCATTTTGCCCATTTCGGGACCCGGTTCGGTTTTGGCCGTCGGGCGCGTGCCTCGGCTTCGACGCCCGACCATCTCCGAGTTCTCGGTTTTGGCATGTGCCTCTGTTTTAGTGTTAGGAACCTGGGGCCCCGATGCCCGCCAGCGACGAACACCACTTAGGTGCGGCGACCCATTTTCGGGACCCCAAACCAAGCGGTTATGGTCCCGAGCATTCATTTTGCATCAGCCTTCTCCGGTTTTGGCATGTGCCTCTGTTTTAGTGTTCCGAGGAACCTGGGGCCCCGATGCCCGCCGTGGCCGTATGCCACTTTCGGTGCTCATAGCGGTTTCGGGACCCCAAATTGAGCGGTTTTGGTCCCAAGCATTCATTTCGCATCCATCTTCTCCGGTTTTGGCGGTACCTCTGTTTTGTCATTCCAGAGGACAGGGGTCGCAGATACCCACTTATTGCCGAACACCACTTCCACCGCCGACCATTTTCGGGATCCGCTTTTGCTCGGTTTTGGCCCGACGTTCATTTCTCATTAGTTTTTGTTCAAACTTGGCGGTACCTCTGTTTCAACATCGGGAAGATCCTTTGGGGGTGGGAGGCCAGCAATTATCCCAGATAACGGTTTCCTCCGGAGCCTGTTTTGCTCACTTTCGGCCAATGTTGAACACCTTGGGGTATTTTCTTCCAACCAAAGTTACATATCCGTGATCGGGACACACAGGAGGACCCTACCAACTCTTGGTCGGCCGAAGCTGTGAGTTTCATTTTTGGGCCTCTCCTTCAAGCTCTATGTTGTGGCTCCTGGTTCAGTGTTGCCAAATTCCGACCTTGGAACCTTGTCCTACACATATGGGAGGACACTTTGGTATGGTGGTCGGCCAGAAATTGTGCCTTTCATTTTTGGGCCTCTCCTTCAAGCTCTATGTTGTGGCTCCTGGTTCAGTGTTGCCAAATTCCGACCCTGGGGCCTTATTCTACACACATGGGAGGACACTTGTGTATGGTGGTCGGCCCGAGATTTTACACTTCATTTTTGGGGGTGGCGGCCGGCCATGGTAGGTGGTGGCCGACAGTGAGGTGGCTGGTGCCACCTCCCACAAATTTACTGCCGGCAGATTCTTGCTTCTGACTGTCCCGGTGTCAGGATATCTTCCAACATATCCCGGGGCATCCGGGGGATATTTCGGGAGGGAAAGATTGGGTGCTTTCCCTCCCCTTTTACACCCCATTTCTTGCCTATTTGAAGGCCCCTCCCCCTCCTTCTTCAAGGTTGGAAAATTTGTCTTCAAGAGGACTTCTCCAAAAACCTCCATCTCCATAGCTAAAAACTCCAAAAAAGCTTCAAGTGTCAAAGGCAATTTCTTCATCAACCCTTAGCTCCACCATCCATACTACCATTCCAGCAGCTAGGAAGTGAATTTCAGAGGTTGAGAAGCTACAAATCAGAGCCAAGAATCAAAGAAAGACAAGTCTTCAAGGATAAGTCCTCAAAACCAACTTTTAGGGCTTTTTCTTGATTCATTTCTATACTCTATTTGGTTGAGAATTAGGGCTCAGACCCCTACTGCTTTTGTGCTTGTTTTGAGCCCCTCTACAACTTTGTAGAAGGGCTCAACTTCATTTGGTGTCTCCATGATACACTTCCTTCAATATCCATCTTGTATGTCACCAATTTGCATGCTAATTTTGGCCTATTTGCATTTGTTTTTGGGGCTCCGACCCCTAATGCTTTTGTACTTATTTTGAGCCCCTCTACAACATTGTAGAAGGGCTCAACTTCATTTGGCCATTCTATATACCACCTCTCTTGGAAATTCACTTTAGGCCCTAATTCTTGCATGCTTTGTTAGGCTTACTTGGCTCCGGATTTCAGCCTTCATCAGGCTTAGAAATAGCCTTGTTTTTGTCTCCTTTTCATGTTATGTTGAGGGCCTTAAGCCATTTGGTGTATATTTTTGGTACTTCCTTTGAAATCCATCAAATTTACCGTAAAATTGCATGTTTGATTAGGCCATTCTAGCTTCTGTTTCTGGCCTTCATCAGGCTTAGAAAGTGTCTTGTTTTGGTCTTTTCTTCAAGTTTTGTTAAGGGTCCTTTCTGGTTTGGTGCATCCATGTGGTACCTCTCTTTATAACCTCTTTTGGGCTCCATTTTGCATAGAATTTATAGCATGTTTATGTTCTGTTTTTGGGGCTTCCATCTTCTGTAAATGTGCTTATTTTTAGGCCCTATTCCATTTTGTAGAAGCATGTTTGTTCATTTGGGGTTTGTATATATCACTTGTCTCAATACCCCTTATTTCCCCCATTTTTGCAAACTATTGTTGCCATACTTGTGATCATAATTTGGCCTTGTTTTGTAACTGAAAAATGCCATATTTGGGACTGCCTTGCTACTGTTCTTGTTGCCATGATCATATCTTGCATGCATAGCATGGCTATAGGCCATTTCGGGGCTTAATTTCACACTTTCGGGATGATTGCATGCTTCGGTTGTTATTTCGTATCATTTCGGGGCTGTTTCCCCCTTCATTTAGTAGCCGAAATATGGTTTGCATGCTTGCATATCATTTCCCATGTCATTTTATGCCTTAATGCATTGCCTCGGTTTATGCGTGCGCAAGCACGCACTCGAGCATCATTTCATTCATCGACATCCCATGTGAGTGTGGTGAGGCCCTCTCATGTTGGTATAAGCCCAATCTACATTTTCCATGTCATGGCATTGTGTATATCATCGCCTCGGTTATGCGTGCTGAGTGCACGATTTCGAGGCAACTCATTTTATTCGGCGACCTATGTGAGTGTGGTTGAGGCCCTCTCATGTTGGCGTAAGCCCATTTGCATTTTCATGCTTGTATGCCTTTGCCTCGGTTTGTGTGCTGTGTGCACGCATTTCGAGGCACTATATTTATCCGCCGCTTCCTATGTGAGTAGGCTGAGGCTCTCTCATGTTGGTATAAGCCCATCATTGCATTTCTGTACCATTTTCATGCTTGTACATCATCGCCTCGGTTTGCGTGCCCGTGTGCACGCATTTCGAGGCACTTCGGTTTTATCCGATTTGCATTTCACATCATCGCCTCGATTTGCGTGCCCATGTGCACGCATTTCGAGGCACTTCGGTTTTATCCAATTTGCACTTCACATCATCGCCTCGGTTTGCGTGCCCGTGTGCACGCATTTCGAGGCACTTCGGTTTTATCCGATTTGCATTTCACATCATCGCCTCGGTTTGCGTGCCCGTGTGCACGCATTTCGAGGTACTTCAATTTTATCCGATTTGCACTTCATATCATCGCCTCGGTTTGCGTGTCCGCGTGCGCGCATTTCGAGGCACTTCGATTTTACCCGATTTGCATTTCATATCATCGCCTCGATTTGCGTGTCCGTATACACGCTTTTCGAGGCGTCTCATTTTCATCTCATTTTCATAGCATTGAGCATGCTAGGTTGTATATTAGTTGCATTTCATGCATATCATGCATATCGCACGGGAAACGAGGTACATTCCGTACTCCGATTCCTCTACATTCATCCCTACATTGAATTGTGCAATTGGCTCCGGCCATCATGCATCGATATGCGTGATGGGTGCCACGAGGCTCGAGGCATGCATATATTTGTGAAATACACTGCTGTGCCCTTTTCCTGCTCTCTATTGCAGCAAAATTCAGAGTTTAGCAACTTTCGGAGTCGGACGCGTATTTCAAGAAATATTGCAAACAGAGGCTAATTGGGGCATCCCAGTGGATTTCTGCGCCAAACAGCTCCAGCATACATCATTCGGCAAAAGCGAGGCAGTCCCTGGCTTGCACGCCAGTTTTACTGCTTTCTTAGTTAATTGATTTGTATTATTTCGGACTGTAATATTCTTTCATTTGGGTCTGTATTATTATTTTATTCGGACCCTCACATGAGGGCATAAATGTAATAAGGGTGGGTGAGTGTGATGTATGTCTTCCAACCCCCATTTCTTTCTCCCTTTTATTTACCCGCTTTGAATGGTTAGATATAGGGCATATTTCAATTAGCATACAGCATGATAGTATGTTTGCATTAATTCATCTGTTTTGCATGCACCGGGCTCGGCGCATCATACAAACTGCATTGTATTTCAATTCTAAAGTTGAATACATGTTAGCTGTTGCATTCCATGTGCCATGTTTAGAATAGCCGAGCCTGCTATAGTTTGCATTTTTGCGTGTGTTGCATTAGGCATTTCAGCATATTTAGGATTCATGCATGATTTCTAATCGTCTTTCATTTTTGGAGTACTCGGTAAGTTTTATGCTTTAGCATCCTTGCATGCGTGTGAGTGTTGCCATGATAGCATGCTTGCCATGAGGCTAACTGCTTATGTGATATAACTGCCTTGAATGCCTGTGGGTGGAGGTTGAGTTATCTGAATTGGAGCAATTCATCGATTGTTTGTTAAGCCCACTAGATTGTGGCAAAATCTGCATTTTAAGCCTACCTGATGGTAGCATCATCAAACCATTTTCAAACAAACAAACATGAGATGTTTAATTCCAATTCAGACGGCCCAATCTATACTTGTTTGTCATGAGCATCACATAGTAACCTAGGCTAATAATCGGATAAGAGCATACAAAGTTTTCAAAAAGCAGATATCATGGTTAGTAGAGGCGGTCTTTGGCCGTGAAAATGCTCACGATGTGTCCTTCCCTAATCGTACCCAAGTTCCCGAGCCAACTTTGGTGATGACGGACACGTGGCCTTTTGGCACCGAGTCAGGGTTTCCTAAATTTCCCATTTTAAAATATTTAGGTGGCGACTCTGTTATCTGGCAAAGCAGTCCATGTTTGGCACTTCTTTCAAAAAATATTTTTTTCTCAAAACGATTTGCCGGATTTGGACTCTTTGGTTCGAGATTTGGAACCGCAACAAAATCGAGTCCGAGCTGTAGCGAGGCCCCTCGCGGGCGTGGTTACAAGAGTCGCCACCTAAATATTTTATTTTGGGGGAATTTAGGAAACCGTAACTCGTTTGCCTAAGGCCACGTGTCCGTCATCACCAAAGTTGCCTCAGCTCGGGAACTTGGGTACGATTGGGGAAGGTCAGCTATGAGCACCCCCTCTCGCCCGATCCGAAGATCAGCCTCTACTAACCATGATATCTCATTTTGAAAACGTTATGCGTTCTTATTCCGGTTAATTAGCTAGAATATACTATGTGATGCGCACAACGCACAAGTATAGACTAGATCGCCTAATTTGGAACAAGGCATTGCATATCCGTTTGCTTGGAAAATAGTTTGAGATTTGCTACTCGCAAGTAAGCTAAAACACGGATTTCAATGAATTGTTCCAATTCAAGCAATTCAACCTTCACCCACAGGTATTCAGGCAGTTATATCACATAAGCATATAGCCTCATGGTAAGCATGCTAATATGGCAACACTCACACGCATGCAAGATGCTAAAGCATAAGAGCTTACCTAGTACTCCAAGTCAAAACAGAAACTAGTTAGTAATCAAATGCATGATCCTAGTTCATGTTAAGATGGCTAATGCAACACATACAAAATGCAACTAAAATAGGCTTGGCTAATCTAAGAATGGCATGTGAAATGCGACAATTCAATACACGTATTCAAGTTGAAATGAAAATACTATGCAGTTAGTATGATGCGTCGAGTCCGGTGCGTGCATTACGAATGAATGTATGCAAACATGCTATCATAAGTATGCTAATCAAAACATGCCCTAAACTAACCATCGAAAGCTAGTAAATAAAAGGGAAGAAATACGTGGGGTTGGAAGACATACACACACTCACGCGCACTTATTACACAATTGCCCTCACTCGGGGGGTCCAAATAAATATTACAAAACAAATAAATAATTGACTATTCTAGCTAATTAAATATTACAAAAACTTCTAATTGATTAACAAATTAATTACAGAAAGAAGGTGGCCACAGCCCCGCCTCGGAATGCGTGAATGATGCATGCTTGACTTGCCTTGCTCAGAAACCTGTACCATGCCACTGTTGCCTCTGTTTACACTGCCTTGCTCCTCTGAAAATTATGAAAGTTTCCAGAACTGCTTTAAACTTCATCCTGAGTGTTTTGGAGTTCCACCGGCCAGAACAAAAGGCCACCGACCATGGGAAAGGGATTATCAGCCAAAGCTTATGTCATCTGTTGGACACTGATGGCCGATCGGCACTGTAAGTGGCCGGTCGGCCGTTTCTTCCTGTAAAGCCCTGTTTTGACAGCAGCAGGGAACAGGCAGTGCATGGTATGGAATTTTCAAAGCAATGTGTGTATGGCCACTCTCTCAATCATGCTATAAACTCAATGGAGTATGGCCTTTGGTACTCGGGCCATCAATCACGCATTTCGATGCATGATGGCCAAAGACACCAAGTTTGCAACTCAATGTAAATGCATGCAACAAAACAAATGAGTGCTAACGCCCTATCATGTTGAGATCAAGGGCATCGGCGACCAAGGGTTGAGGCGTGTTTCGTCACTTTGAGTACGAACACACCTCACCCCTCAAGTTTGGTTTGACACCGCAAACCAAACAAGATGCAATGCGCGTATGCCATATACAATGTAAAGTGATGCAACTCATGCAATGCAATATGAGCACGCTAAGCTAATGCAACATCACATTACCTAATCATGCAAGCTAAACCAATGCAATATGAACATGTCAAGCATACAACAAGACCATGTAATGCAACTAGCTAAACAACCTGCAAACATGCGAACATGCTACAATGTAAGCATGCAACCAATGCAATGCAACATGTCAAACATGCAAAGTATGTAAAGATGGACTTATACTGAAATGAGAAGGCCTCAGCCCACCCCAAAACATTGGCCAAAGTGCATGGAAGTGATAGACTAA
The DNA here is from genome assembly GCA_025200525.1 of Camellia lanceoleosa. Taxonomy (NCBI): domain Eukaryota; kingdom Viridiplantae; phylum Streptophyta; class Magnoliopsida; order Ericales; family Theaceae; genus Camellia; species Camellia lanceoleosa. Next base: position 39,061,269 of record CM045762.1, read on the forward strand.
ACACCTTCAAATGTGCACATATGGAAGTCTAACACTTAGGCATGCAAGAAGTCAACTCTCAAGCGCATTAAGAAAAGACAAACATGGACAAATCACCAGCATATCGAGCTCTGAAAACATGTAAAAGACAATGCCAAACCCACTATGTTATGCAAGCAAGGCATGCAACAATGACTAAAACTTGAAACCAACAAAAGAGTCCAAACCATGGCTATGTCAACCAAACCCCAAAAGATCAAAATGACCAAGAACAGTCCTAAAGCACTCCAAAACAAGACTAAATCATGCATGGACTATGGTCAAAACATGCCAAGAAAAGGGCCCAAAACAAAGGGCATTCAAAGCCACAAAATGGAGTATTACTCTACACCTACCCCAACCACTCATGGCATGGATTATGCAACCCAAAACAGAGTTTTAATGCATCAAAATACACCCAAAAACCCTCTGATATGGTAGCCCAAATGACTTAAACAAAAGGCATGCACTATGACTCAAACATGGAGCATAAGATCACATTTCTTTAAGGCATTGAAAGGATAACAAATGCAAGCATGCAAACACAAAACATGGACTGAAATGACATAATAAGTGATTCCAAATCACTGAAATAGCCAAGGTAATGCATGCTAAAGCATGAAAGGTGTGACCAAATCAACACCTAACAGATCTCAAGCATGATGAAACATGACCAAAAACTTCACGAAGCTAGGCAAAAATATGCAAGCATGGTGGTCTAATGGCAAGATACATTTCTAGGCAAAATGGAGGAATACAAGGCAAGTATATAATGCATGAAAGGGGCCATTAATCCAACCAAAAACAGAGGCATATTATGACCTAATAACACCCAAAAACCTCCGAAATGGAGCCAAAGACAACTAATCATGCATGCTAGCCTTATGAGCCAAAAACATGAACAAATGAGAGACAAAGGGATGAGGGTGTCCCTCCCCTATGCAAGACCTCAAAACCTCTTCTTCACCACTGAAAATCTCCTGGATTTCAGTGGTGAGAAGGCCAATACACTAGGATTCCCGAAGCTCAACAAAGAAAGCACAAAAAGGGCCAAACAAGGCCTAAGAGAAGGGAGGTCGACCCCCAACACCAAAGTGACCTTAATGAAGCATCTTAAGCATGCAAATACAAGACTTTTTTCAGTTATACACAAAGTCTAAAACTGCATGCAAAGTAGGTTAAAAACTAGTGCAAGAATGAGAAATATAAAGCAAATAGTGTTACCCTTGAAGAACACTTGAAGAGCAACAACCTCAGCCCCCTCCTTATGATAAAAACCAGCTCAAAACCCCAAGAACAACCTCTCAATACCTCCACAACCGAAGTAAGGTGTGATAGTAGGTGACTTAGTGCAAAACTAAGACCAAAACACACTTTTAGGCCCTCCAACACACACAAATGAAGAGAGAGAGGGAGATATAGAGAGAGAGAAGGTGTATATAATAGATATATGTGATATTAGGTCTAGTTTTGCTGAACCCCTTCAAAGGAGAGGGAGGGCCCTCTTATATAGACAAGGCAAAGGCCTAAGCTTCCAAGAGAAGCTAAATAAAAGGGGTCAAGGCTTCTTAAAGAAGCTAAGGCAAAGGGGCCAAGGCTTCCTGAGGAAGCTGAGACAGGGGTCCAAGCTTCTTGAGGAAGCTAAGACAAAGGTCCAAGCTTCCTCAAGAAGCTAGGCCAAAAGGGTGCAAAGGGTGCAACTCCTCCATACACGTGTATGGAAGACAAGTCCGTGCACTCCAACTGGCACAACTAGCATGTACCATGCCTGAAAAAGGCAAAAAGGAGGTATCAGCCAAAAAAGGAGTCCATCGGCCAAATATATGGTCAGCCGACCACACAAAGAGCCGACCGGCCATCACCAATGGCCGGTGGAAAGAAAACAAGGCCGGTGGCCCTAAGCCAAGGCCGGTGGGTACCAGGGATAGCTAACAAGCTATTCTCGACCCTCAGGTGCAAGAAACAAACAAGTGTTTGGTCCAACCAAGCACAAGACAGTCGAGTTGAAAGTTCTCGAGGCAAGGCACGTAGCCGAGACCTCCGAAAACTCAAAACGAACACAAACATGGATGATCACCGAGTGTTCAAACGGTGACGTCCAAATCTTGAGGACGGTCAAAAATGGGGTGTCTACAAGTAGGACGTGAGCACCCAAAATATTTTCAAAAACTATCATTTTTTCACTTTTGCTGGCTATTATACGGCAGGACTGTGTTGACACCCAAAAACATTTTTCCACATTCGTCCAGTGATAAGCTTAGACAAGGCAATTGGGCACCTTGAATTCAAACCACCCCCACAATAACCCAATACAATTCACATAACACACAACAAAATTCAACACAATCGTTTCAACACAAAGCTCATATCATCCATATCATTAGTAATTTCTTTTCCCCCAAGTTTGGTTTCATATTATAACATAATTTAAAATATCAACATTAAAAGTTCAATCGCAACTTTTACCTAAATTTTTCAAACTCTTTAATGGCCCTGTTTGGTAGAGCTATGGGAAAGTGCTTATAGCTTATGCCTAAACAGCTTATAGCTTATAACTATGAACATAAACTAATTTCTGACTTATAAATTAAGCATCTCCTGCTCCACTCAAAGAATAGGCTGATTTCTGACTTCCAAAAAGTTATAAGTTATAAGCTATAAGCTAAACCAAACACATCAAAATAGCTTAAATTAAGCTGAAAGCCGAAATAAGCAGCTTTTAAGCTACACCAAACAGGCACAATATTTCAATTAAATTTGTATATATGTAATTTAACACCTCAATTTCATGATTTTACTATCAATTGAAGCAAAACCATTAACCATCTTCATGAGCCAAACTAGAGTTTTTAAGAGAAATTAAAGCTTTTTACAAAAACACATTTTGTTCTAACCCTTCTATTACTTTTACACCCAAACTCATGACCCAAGATCATAACCTAACAAGTAAACCCAACTCTCTTCAAACTCTAACCCCCAATCTCATGATTCATCACAATATGCATAAAAATATAAACTTTTGTATTTATATAAAGAAAATATCACAAATCTATCTATAAATGAAGGTATTGAAAGAGAACTAGAAACTCTTACCTCTTGAAGCAAGGAGATGACAACCCAAAATTCACCGGCGACGAAACCATGAACTATTTGGATCAAAATAAAGCCCTTAAAGAGATCTACACTCTTTCTCAAAAGACCAATGTGAAAAGATCACTCTAGGTGAGTAGATCTAGAGATTTAAGTGAAAAAGTTTGAGTTTTAGAGAGAGAGAAGAGAACTCACGGTTTGAGAGAGAGGAAAGAGGAGAAAAGTGAAATGAAGATATGTTTGGAGCCTATTTATAGTAGCAAGGTAATAATAGAATAACAGCCTCGAAGTCAAATGAAAAGAACAAGTCAAAAACCCTCAAAAAATAGGGCCTAAACCAGTCCAAAAAGCTGAAAATTACACGCCACGACCCTTCGGGGCAGAGGTGTTGACCTTTCAGGAAGAAAAGCAATCTATGCAACAGGCAAGGTGTCGACACCTCCCAGACTGGTGTCAACACTAAATTTCAGCCAGCAACTTCCAGATTCAGCAACATACAAGGGTCGACTCTTCCCAGATTGGTACCGATCCTTGTGGACAGCAACAAGAGGTAGGTGTTGACACCACCAAGGCTGGTGTCGACCCTAAATTCTAGCAATACTTCCAGAAACTTCACCAACAGGTAAGGGTCAACCCTTAGGAAGGCTGGTGTCTACCCCAGAACAGAATTTCTAAGTTCCCAAGGAACTTTTTGACAAGAACAAGCGCGAACAGACAAACCCGACATGTCTAAATCGAATTATACTCCTCTAAACCAAGATACAACAACCCCAAAGACTCCTAAAATTAAAATAATGAAATTAAATACACCCTCTAATAGTTTAAAGGACCCAAGTGTTACATTGGCCCAATCAAATTCTTTTTAATTCTTAAGCCCAATGGAATAGATTTTATTGCTATTTTTCTTATTTTTGGTCATTTCTTCAAGTTTAAATTTGGCCCAATTTGTTGTGTCCTGAAAACAGAAGCATCAACGGACTGTAAACTCCGATTGTCTTCTCCAGTGACTGGGGTAGGAGACCACACACTGAAATTTGAATTTTGTGGATCAAATTTTTGCCCTTTTTCACAACGAATTTCACCATTGTGATTAAAATTCTGAGAAGAACAAGATGGTGCTAATGTGGAGATGCAAATTGAACCAAAAATTATTTTATAAAATTGCTTCCACCGATATAATTCGGCCTCACTTTCGACAAGGTTCAGAACAATAGCACCACCAACTTTTATTTTCTTTGGGTATTTTTCTGGGAATACAACACATTGGTGATGATTAAATAAACAAACTGAATTAACCAATGCCGAAGATTGACAATCAATAACTCTCTGAATTTTTGGTAGAATTCTTTCGAAATTTTTTTGTTCTTCCGAGCTGTAATTCATCATCTGCGTTTTTGTGTAAACAAAGCTCTGATACCACTGTAAGATAGACTTAACAATGGCAAAGGATCAGAGTTCCCGTGAGGGTGTTTATCACACCAGAATATACAATCCGAAAGAGAAAAATAAAGAGAGAATTCAAGTGAAATGAACCCATGTTCTGTCCATATATTTATGGTATATATGGTGACTTTTGATCAATGGTTACAACCATTGAAATTGAATCATCAAACTCAATGGTCACCATGTTTCCAACCATTGTGACTCTTTATTCAAAATTTAAACTTCCAGTTGCTTCTTCCTGCGGGAAGGTATGAATCACCATATCAAACTTTGATTCGGTGTGAGAGAGTTCACCATATTATGGTGTGATCACCTCTCATACCTTTATATTTCAATGGCCTCGTCGAGTGAACCATTCTTGCAGAATTCAGATTCAATGAGCTCTCTCAATTTCGATTCTTTCTCTAGTGTGAAAATTACTAGCGCAATCAGGTTCTCTTTTGCTAGGTCGCTTCTAGCTGGCTTTCCCAGCTGCTCCACGGACTATGTGAAATCCAAAATGTCATCAACAACTTGGAAGGATAGTCCGAGATTCTTACCATGCCGATACATTTGCTCATTAATATCGATATCGACCCCACTAAAAATGAAAGCTCCTTTGGTGCTAGTGGTGATTAAGGAGGCTGTTTTGTAGTAGCTCTTGATCAAAGGCTAACAGTATAATATCGAATTGTTTGGGATTCTAAGAGAAAGAAACTATTTTATCTACTAATAGTGGCCAAATTGGCATGTTAGTCTGATTCTATCTCTGTTCGTTCCGTTTGAAGAGATTAGACCTAACAAAATTCCAAATAGAAACTTTCGAGGGGTATTAGCATATGAGAGAGAAGCATGAACACCAATTAAAGTTTTTAAGGACTTGTGGTGCAATACCTGACTGATGAGCTTGATGACTTCAAGATTAGCAAGGTGCCATGATGACTGGACAAACATGAAGTCCCTAGCAAGAACTGCCACTCTTGTACCAAAAAGTTGGTGAACAGCTTCTTTTCCTGCAAATAGCCAGAAACGTGATATAGCTATGAAGAGAGCGGCTTTCTAGTTACTCATTTTAATGGTTGAAAGTTGAAACTTGAAAGAGACGTCCTTATATATGATGCCACTAAATTTTTGCATAAAGTAAAGAGACCTCAGAAGTTTGCCAATTGTATGTGGAGTCAACCTTATACCTTTGAAAACAATAGAGCAAGATCTAGATCTCATGGTTTGCTCGGTCTATAACACATAAACCAGTGACACTACTTAACGTCCCCCCGGGGAGCCAAAAAACAACTGAAAGAAAACTCAAAAAACTGGCTTAAGGGATAATCCAGACATGGTACACGCCATTTCAATTCAGGTTCATGTCCAATGCAAACATTTATAAAGTTCGCAACAAGAAAGAGAAACGTGTTAGCACATAGTTCCACCAATCTATATTTCCTTCCTCTGTTACTATTGTTTAACCAAAAATCTATGTTATGCATGCCACTCTAGCAAAACAAAACTCAATTGCATAAATCCTAATCCAGACTTCTAGATGGAACTTAAAACAATGGAACTTGTCAAATCTAATACTTGTTATGAAAAATGGCATATAATGTTAAGACAAACAGAGATGGCATAAATACTTAACGGTCTTGTCAAGTTTATATTGGTAAAATCTGGGCTAAAACCACCAAATATTTTGGGAAACAGTTGAAAGTTTCTGCTAGCAAGTTCCGTATCATAGACTCATTCAACTTAAGAATTAGAAATCAGCAATATCACATGAAACAATGACATAAACTGTGCTGGTGTTCAATACCGATACGAGGTTTCAACAATATAAACTGAAATGTGAAATGAATCATGACAATTATTTTGATGCCACACAGCAGCACAGAATTTTGAATAAACTGAGAGCAGCAGCATATAGCTAAAGGCTTACCTCTGCGCATGTCACTTTCATCTAATACGTCATCATGAATCAAGCTTGCAGTATGGATCATCTCAATAATCTCTGCCAAGCGCCTATGTTCTTTGGTAAGTTCCCTAGTAAGAAATAATAGTATTGAATAAAACATCTATTTTGTTCAATATCTCAGAAAGAGTATTTTAACAAATACAAATAACACTGCTCACATCAAGCCTGCAATTTCTGCTGTTGCTCTTGACACTAGGAACACCAAAGCTGGCCTCATCCTCCTCCCACCAGCACTGAAAATCTGTTCAGCGGCAGACATCAAAACCGGGTTGTCTGCACCAACAATCTAGCAAAAAAATTTCATCCTAACGGAAGCGTATAAAAAAGACGATGGGAAATTTAGACTCATATTTTAAAGGGTAAATTATGCTGATCACCCTTGAGGTTTATAAAAAAATACAATGAACTTCACAATATAAGTAACCTCTCTTTTACTAAAGCTAAAACTAATGTTTTAAAAATCGGACCGGTAAACGAACCGAAAAAGTAATCGGGTGGACGGGTCACCGGTTCAACCGTCGAGTTGAATCGGAATCGAACCGTGACGTAATAAATATATTAAAATTATATTTAAAAAAAATATAAGCAAAAAATCATAAATTAAAAATATTAAATTATTTTAAATATTTCTCTTAATATTTTTTTTTGCTGAAAAATATAATAATATATTTTAAAAGTTGACCTTTTAAAAATATAATAATATAAATGCCCTCTGTTTTAAAAATATAATAATATATTCACTTTTAAAAATACAATAATATATTTTACCCATTAATGGCCCTCTCTCTTTTACCCATAAAATTGGTTCATTTTCCCAACAAACAAAACAGCAGTAGCTCGGATCTCAAAGGAGATGAAAGCGGAAGAAAAGAATAGAGAAAACGGGCAAAACTTTCTCTTTTACCAAACAAAAGAGAAAAAGTGGAAGTCTGAATTTTTTTCCCCATTTGGATTCCTTCACGTTGATCTCTCACGTTCTCTGCAGCTCTGCTCCCCCATTTTTATTTTTTTGATTTGGGTTTGTACGCTGAAGTAAGAGGTTAGTAGGTTTGTTTCACTCTGTTCTCTGGATCTCTCATCTCTGGTCTCTCTTTACAAAATCTAGCTAGATAGTTGCTCTAGAAGATAAGCAATACAAAACCAAAAAAAAAAAATGATCTGTTTTTTTATTTTATTATATATATATATATATATAAGCAAACCGGTTCGGTTCAATTAACCCGTAGACGGGTTGACCGGTTCACCGGTTAAACCACCGGTTTCACCGGTTCCCTATAAATACACCAGTTTTTCAATTTGAACGGTTTAAGAGGGCCAACCGGACCAGAACCTCACCCGGTCACCGGTTCAACTGGCTGGTCCGATCCGAGTTTCAAAACCATGGCTAAAACAATCTAAACTAATATAGATGATGTGCAGACACGAGAATAAATAAGACAAAATATACATTTCAGAGTAAAAGAGATGATATCATCATTTTTCCATCGACACGACTAACGAATTATTAAAAGGGGCAAGTGCTATGTGAATTAAAAACCTTAAGAGAACCCAATATAATTATGTCAAATATTTTGTAGGGCTCAATGCCCTCTCTCTCTCTCTCTCTCTCAAGGGAGGTTAATGTAATTTATTCTGTTTTAAAAGAGCACACCAGTCTAAGCATTTGAAGTTGATATAAAAGGTAAATTGGCTACCCGTAGAAGCGTAACGTAGTGATGAGGGAATTCAAATAATATTTAGTGAATTTTTAAAAGATTTTTTTTAAAAATATTATATTTTTTAGTGTATTTATATTAGGTGTGTTTAAAAATTAAAAAATTGCTTAAAATATTAGAAAAATTTATTAAAAACAAAAAAAAATACGAAAAAATAAAAACGTAAATTTTTTTTAAAAGTATTTTTTAAAAACTAAAATCAAACAAGCTGATTGTAATCTTTTCTTTTGTTGAAGTTTCCTGATTGTTGTTGTTGTGGAGGTCCATTGTTACAACGCGTTTTAAAATTGTGCGCAAAGTGGGCAATTTCTACAATATTAGGTCAAGAGCATTGCACGCCCATCATTCCATCCTGCATTAAGCATAGTTTAATACTTTAATTTATTTTTCTTAAGCATTTTTTTAGAATGTGGATTGATTTTTTGATTTTTTAATTATTTTAGCCTGGGACTAGCCTTGTTTGAGATAGGTTAGTTGACTTTTTTGACTTTTGTGAAAAAAAAATGAAATGATTATGATTTAGATGTGACATTTTGTTTTATTTGACTAAAATAGCCAATTTTGTTTGGCTATTCCAGTTGGGACTAAAAAAATTTGTCAAACAAACTTTTTAATCACAAGTTAAAAAATTCAAAACTTCAAAAAGCCAACTAAAAAAGTTTTTGTCAAATAACAACTTAATTTGTACACATTGGGGTTGCTTAGTGCAGCTTAAATAATTTATTTATAGCTTATTAGACGTATACAAACTAAAATAAAGTTAAAAAAAATAATTAATTATCTAAAAACTAAAGAAGTACTTTTATTTATTTTCTGACTATCAACTTTCAGCTTAATATCAACTTTACAATGAGGACTCATGCAATACAATCGACGATAATTTGAGTTGTGGTGTTTGGGAAGCAAGTTTCCAAATTTTTTTCTCATTTTTTTCACTAAAAGACAAAAGTTTTGCAAAATCAAAAAAAACACATCCAAACAAAATATCACATCCAACCCCATAATCATTTCACTTTTTCTCTCACAAACATCACATCCAACCACATAAAAACCCAACTATCTTTCCAAACACCAAAAATTTTTTATCTCATAAAAACCTACATCTAATAAAATCTACATAAAAACTCACTTCCCAAACACCATCATCTGAATTTGTTATAAGTTCAAATTTGACAATTTCTCTCTATTTCTCACTCCAATATTAAAATTAAAATTTTCGTCCGATTTTTTTCACATCTTCAATTGTCTAGAAGGACATTTGAGCAGATGTCTTGGAGATCGTCCAAACATGAACAAAAAAGGCTGTCAAATTGCCTAAGGTGGACATTCGGGTGGACGTCTGGTCTAACCGTAACAATTTAAATTTGATAAAGGATCAAACCTTCTTTCATTTGATGAAATATTTACTTCTCCCTCTATTTAATATTACTTTGATGAAAACATTGGAGCTTATTGACTTCTTTTTTTTTTTTAATCAAATTTGAATTTGATGATAGATTTGAGTAAAGATTGAAGATGGTCTAAGTTATGACATTTTGACATAAAATATGATCTTCTTGAATGCCAAAATGCCAATTGGAATTGTTTTTAACCAAAGGCTTGTTTTGGGGAAGTAGGTTAAAAGGTGATTTTTATTTTTATTTTTATTTTTATTTTTTTGACTTTTTATGTAAAAAAAAAAAGTATAAAAAAAATAGAGAAATAATGTAACCCAAATAGGTTAAAAGTAAAAAAAGCGACTTTTAACCAAGTTTCTAAATTAAGGCTTCGCTTGTCAATTATACATTTTAGTCAAAAAGTCAAAAGTCAATATAAGTTGTCATAATACTTTCTATATTTTTCTACACATTTTTTTTATAAAAAGTTTAAAAATTTATTAAAATAATTTGTTCCCAAACAATGGCTAAGTAAAAAAAAGCCAAAAAAATCATTAATTTACAATCAAAGGTGGTCTTATTACAATAAATCTCCATGAACTATGACTTATTTTTATTTTATTTTTCCTAATCGTTAATCTCCTTATAATATTATTTTATTATAATTAATTATTTTTATTAGGATTCTATTAGAATTTTATAGAAAATCAAATCATATATAAAAACATGACTTATTTAGTGAATTTTTAGGATAATTATTGATTGTTCTATCTGGTAATTTCATAATTTAATTTTTTGTGAATTCCTAATAGAATCCTAACAAAAAGGATTAACTATAATAAGATAATTTCTTAATTTAATTTTTTATGAATTTCTAATAGAATCCCAACAAAAAGAGTTAACTAAGATAAGATAATATTTTTAATAAATGAAAAAATGTTGAGTTTTGAAATTGGGGAGAGCAAAATGTAAATGAGTCATACTTTGGCTTATTTTGGCAATTAATCAGATCGCCTCTTTATATTTTTACACATTTAAAAAGAAAAAATCAAAAAATTAGGCTGTGTTTGGAATGATTTCCAAACTGTAATTCTACCCATACATTCCAACTTCATGTTTGGATATGGCTTTCAAACTGTATTTCCAAAACTTTGTAGAAAACTCTGTTTCATGCACGATTTTGAATTATTTTTTTTTTTTTTTTTTTTTTTGCAAATTTGGCCTAACCTGTCGTCTCACCGGTTGACCGGAATAGTGCAATTTTTTTATTTTTTATTTTTTAGAATTGACCCATGTTAATTTTTATATATTGAAAAAAAATATTTTTCAAACTTTTAAAATTTTTTATGAGATTTAATGAAATTTTGAGTTATATATTTGATTATGAGTTGTAAGTTTTTGTATAAAATATCATATATTAGATTAAAAATTATCTATTCAATTCAAAACTCTTTTACCAAACAAATTTTTTACACTTAAATTATAATTCTAAAACTCACATATTCAAGATATAACTTATACTCTTAAATTATATTTACAAAGTTGAACCAATTAACCTTTTTTCTTCCTTCCCATGACAATTTATCCTTTCAGTTTAAATTCATCCAATCATGTCCTACACATGTACACGTGTACGGTCCCCATAAGTCAAACCCAGATAAACAGCTAGCGTTTACTTGCACTTCCTGTATGTATCTATCTATATGTACATGAATCAAATATCAATGATCAATTGCTCCCCACACTGATCCTTACGGAAGAAGAAACAAGAAGAAGAAGACCATCTCTGAAACCCTAGAAATTTCCTAATTGTTTTTTTAAAAGAAGAAGATGAGCGAAGAAGAAGGGAAGGTTCCTTATCATCACCATCACCATCACCAGCAAGAGCAGCAGCAACAACAAACTCAGTACGGAACGTTTCAGGGCGTTGCGAACTACCCTCCTCCGCAACCGGTGATCGGATTCCCTCAGCCTATTCCGCCGCCCGGCGCCGCCGATGCTCCACCGCCGGGTTACTATGCTCATGGTTATCAGGCTGTTCCAGGTAATCCCTGCTATTCTAGTTGAATTGTTGAAACTCTCTGTTTCATTGATTCACTCCAAATTTAACAATTCCTGTAGATCATGCTAGAAAGCCTTGATATGATCTTTGTTGATCAGTTTGAAGGACATTATGACAAACAATTGAGCCAAACAGAAGGAAATTAGGGATTGAAAGTGGGTTTTTGAACTTCCATGAATGATCAGTGTTTGGTAGTGGGTAACAAATTGAAGTCATTACAGGTTTTAATCTTTAAGGCTGTGTTTGGTTTACGGAGTTGATGAGAGATTTAGAAAGGAAAAGGGAAAAGATATAAGTGAAATGTGAATGCCCCTTCCTAAATTCCTACCCAAATCCATGAACCAAACATGGCCTAAGGCAATTAGGTGTGAATCCCATATGAACTTTTTGGAAAACAAATTTGTGATGATCTATGAACTTTTTAGTTATTTGTGTGGTTATTTACGGGTTCAGTTATTTTATATTTGAATTTAAATTAGTGTGATACTGCTCCAGGTTATGCCGTTGCTGAAGGAAGACCTGTAAGAGAGCGCCGCCTTCCTTGCTGCGGTTTTGGGTTTGGCTGGTTTCTGTAAGTTTTTATTATTATTTGTGTGATTGATGCAACCAATGTGGGTCATGATTCAAAGATTATGGCATTGGTTTGTAGATTTGTTTGGCAAGCTTTGCATCTTCTCCTTTGAGAAAACAAGTGGGTTGAGGTTTCAAATATTTAGCTGTACTTGTGAAATTGAAAATTGAAAATTGAAAATTTCGCTTCGATGAAATTGAAAATTTATTTGGAAATTTTGAATGTTTTAGGTTTAGTCCTTTTGCTCTAGCTTATCTTTGCTTGGTCACGTTGTTTTGGGGGCATTTCCCTAAATAAGCCAAAATAGTATAGGAATTCCCAAACTAAGCTAAGTTTTGAAAGAATTTCCAAAATAAGCTAACTCGCGATTCACAATCACGATTTCAACATATTTGCGCCTGTGTCGCGTGAAATTTGGGAAGTCTTAAAATCGTGGTTACAAAACGCGATTTTGATTAAGAAATCGCGGTTACAAAACGCGATTTTAATTAAAAAAAAATTTCTTCTGAACTTGCTGTTCTGAACCACGATTTTAGCCCAAAAAAAATTTCTTCTGAACTCGCTGTTATAAACCACGATTTTATCAAAAAAAAAATTTCTTCTGAACTCGCTGTTATAAACCACGATTTTATCCACAAAAAAAAAAAAAAAGGACATGTGTACTCAAAAAATATATATTAAAATGTGAGCAAAACATGACTTATGTTGTTGGTAGCTCAAATGGTAGTGCAATGGTTATGCCCACGCAGAGGCGTGGGTTCAAACCACGCCAACTTTTTTTTTTTTTTTTTTTTTCCCACTCACTCTATACTTTATATATTTATTATGTAATTTTTTTATCAAAAAAAAGTAAAACATTTGTTTGGTTAACTAAAATTTTTTTCTATAAAACACAATTTTTTTCAAAATGTCAACATAATTGTTTAAAAAATATTCAGTGTATTTGGTTTGAGTTTTTTAGATTTAGTTATTTGAAAATTGATTTTTTTTATTTTCGTATTTTTTTGTTTTTAGTGAATATTTTTTAAATTTTAAACATTTTTTTTTACTTTTTTAGATATATCTAACTAAGGTGCATCTAAAAAAGTAAAAAAAAAAATGTTTAAAATTTTTTAAAAATCAAAATAAATGAAAAAAAAAATTTTGGCTAAAATCGTGGTTCGTGAAGAAAATTTTTAATTAAAATCGCTTTTGTTTAAATTTCTTAATCAAAATCGCGTTTTGTAATCACAATTTTAAGACTTCCCAAATTTAACCCGACACAGGCACAAATATGTTGAAATCGTGATTGTGAACCGCGAGTTAGCTTATTTTGGGAATTCTTTCAAAACTAGGCTTAGTTTGGGAATTCCTTTACTATTTTGGCTTATTTAGGGAAATGCCCCCGTTGTTTTGTGTTACATGATAGTAGAGCTTGAAAGTCGACACTTGCACTTGTGAAGAAGTTGGACTTTATGGTAAAACCTGATGCTGTTCATCCATATTACCAAAAGAAAGTGTGAAAATAAGAAGAGGGAATGACAGGAAGGAAGGAAGGAAGGAAAGAAAATGAACTAGAGAAAGAGAAAAATCTGATGTAGTTGGTCGCTGTAAAGTACTATGTCAATTATGTTCATTTGGTGGATGAGGTTAAACTTTTCTGTGTTTTCAATTTGCTGCGTTTCTCTCCATCTTCGGCCCATTTTGCCCCAATCCGTAAAAAAAGTGGAAACATCTCTGTGTGTACTTATGTGTTGTCAATTATGAAGGAAGTAGGCCTTGTTCCTTTTTGTTCCAAATGGACCAGAGGTTTTTCTTATAAAGGTTGCACCAAGTGTGATGAAAGGGACCCTTTGTGTGATTCTCTTCGGCCCAGTTCTGAAATTCAATTGCCTTGAATACATTGTAACTTGTAAGAGACTTTGCAAGTTTCTTGAATAAGCCACTTTACAATTGCCTAGTTATTTACATTTAGGGTAACTTAATGAGTATACATTGTTGTTTTAGTTTCTTACAGCTTGTGTCAATGTGATCATTTACCAATTTATAAAAATAATCATTATTAGATGAAAGAATTTCACTTTTATGCTTGAAGTGACTGGAGTTACTTTTACTTGTCTCTATTATCAAAATCTTACGATGCGCAATTTGATTCACGATTCAATTCGCAATTTTTGCAAAATCGATATGAATTTATGAGTGAATCTATTTTGGTAGTGAATCTCTAGCGAATCGCACGATTCACAATCGATTCACGATTCAAATCACTTTTTACAATTTATGTAATTTTTGAAATTATTGTGTCCAACATATTTTCAATTCTTTTTTTCTCCATCTTTTTAGTGAAATGACAGAATACAACTTCTAATAGCTTTTAATACCAAAATGACTAGCATATATACATTGTTTGTTGTTATTTTAGTGATCATGGAGTTTTTAATAGGATCCAATTAGATTCAGTCAGACCCAAAATATTTTTTAACTTTATTCTCATTTTTTTTCTTTTTAAAAAATCATAATATATCTTCTAAAGATGTTTAAGATTAAAGTTACATTACAATTTATCTATTGTTATTTTATTAAATTGAATATTACATGTTTGGAGTTAGTTATACCTTTTAAAATGTTTTAGGCTTTAAAATAAAAGATTCTAAATAATTCTTTCTTATTATTTGCTTACTGTTACTTAGAAAAGTATATATGTTTATTGTCCAAATATCAATATTGTTGTTAATTATTGTTACTTTGGAAATTGATAGTTTGTCTATTTGGTTATTATCTTTATTAAAAAAAAAAAAAAAAAGAATGGTTGATAAGAAATATCTAAAAAAGAAAAAAAGGTAAGATGATGATCTTACATAGGAACCTTTGTTAACTTTTTACCTGTTAAACTACATGATTATTATTTAAAATAACATTTTCATTGATTTAAGTCTAAATATTTCATATTCATAAGATATATGTAACATCTAAATGTATAGATATATGCTTTTAAGTAGTTTAGAAAAAGAGACCGAATCTTTACGATTCACGATTCGATTCGATTCGCGATTCGGTATGAGACTATTTCAATTCACAATACAAATCCCGATTTGACAACTATTATTTTGGTCATGAATCTGACATGATGTGTTAATATGCCTGGGTTTCTGATTTCAGAAACCTGATATATAGTAACGTTTTGATTTCATTTGTCATTTTCTATAAAATTCTTTTATTTTTCTTTTGCTGCATATAATCCTGCCATGCATAGGTAATAGGAATTTTCCACTTCTTCATTATGGTTGATAATAGTGAGCTGTTTGTATTATGAAGGTTCATCATTGGTTTCTTCCTTGCTGCTATCCCCTGGTATGTTGGGGCAATCTTTCTACTTTGTGTCAGATCAGTTGATCACAGAGAGAAACCAGGATATATTGCATGCACAGTTGCGGTGAGTTCTTTTCTGTCATTTTTAGTTTGATTTGCAGTCTCAGGACAGTGTTTCCTATTTTTTCAGTCATTGATTTTACTTGGTTTAATTCTTAGTCACAAAGTTAGCATCATTGCTTTGGTAGTTATGGTACTTCCTTCCACATTCATCGTCCAAACAGGTCCAAACAGGCCCTTGATGGAAAAAACAGCTTGTTCAAGTGTTGTTTAGTTGTTAGTTTATTAACTTATGATCCTTCCATAAGTAAAACTCGAATGGAAAAGGGGTTTGTAAGAACAAATAGAACGTTTGGAACTAGCAGTTATATTTTGTAATGGCTTGTGGACACTAGCATGGTTGTCTCTAGTATGAAGACCACATGATCGTCTTCAGCGAACTGGTCCAAATTCACAGGCTGAAAGATTAACAGCATGACGAGTGCTGAATAAGTGGCAGTGACACATATACAGATGATTTGAGCGTGGTTGCTAATGAGAGAGCTGGAATGAAATTCATTGTGTTGTTATGGAGTCCTTCCTTTTACATATGCCAGTCCTATTTTATGTTAGGGAAAATTCTATCAGTGGTCCCTATAATTTGTCTCATGTGTTAATTTGATCCCTGTAGTTCAAATTGTATCAATTTTGCCTTTTAATTTTTCTCATTTATCAATTTAGACTAATTGATAGCATCTGCTAAGAAATTGAGAAGAAATCAATGGCAAAAAGGTATATTCCAAAGGAAATGGACCTTTTCAAATTGGACATCAACCCGTCAATCATTTTGAGAAAAGTGAATGAATGATGTTGTCCCTTGGTTTCAATCAAATTTCTAAAAAGGCATTATCAATTGGATTATATTGACACAATGTGAAAAATTGAAAGGTAAAATTGATGCAATTAATACTACAATGATCAAATTGACACAAAACAAACTACAAGGATTATGAGTGTAATTTGGCCTTTATGTTATTATATAATGCCTGTGGTGGAGATTCTGTACTTTTGGAGAAATTTAGGCCGTGTTTGGTATAGTTCTGGAATCTTAATTCTGGAGTTATTTTCAACACATTGTTTGATTTAAGCTTTTCAAAATTGATTCCAAGTCACATTTCAAAACTTATTTGAAAACCTATTTAGCAGCACAGCATAGTGAGTTTTTGAATTTTGAATTTTGAAAAGAGCAATTTGGTCTACCCGGTCGTCCTCTTGGACATCCTCCCAGATGTTCGGCCAGTTTGCTGGAACTTCTTTTTTTTCTTCTTTTTTCTTTTTTTAATGGCTCCTGTTATTTGGGGAAAAAATGGGAATTTGTTTTTGTTATATTTTAAATCAAAAATATTTTTAAAAAAATATTTTGAACCAAATATACAATAAAAGTTATTTTAAATCAGTAATTGAATATTTATTTTGAAAAAAAAAATTATTTCTTTTGTAATATTTTCAATTAAAAAAATTGATTAATGTTATTTTTTGTTAATAATTATTTTTTTAAATTGAATTTTAAAAAGAGTTTGGTTATGAATGTTGATTAGAATTTTTAATAGAGTTTTGAGGAGCGTATTTGGTTGAGTTATAACAATTTGAATTAAGTTTTGAAAATTCTTTTCAAAATTCATAACCAAACAAATTTTCTTATTTTACATTTCACATCAAACATGTAACACTCAATTCAAAATTCAATTTAAAAGCAAAATTCATAACTAAACAAATTTTTTATACTCAAATCATAATTTCAAAATTCAAACTCAAAATACAATTCTATTTTCAAATTATATTTAGAAAATTTTACTAAACGCTATTTTAGTTTTTTTATATTCTTCACCCTTTTGCTTTCAGTTGAAATTTTAGTTGAACTCTTTTTATATCTCTTAGTCATTGTGTCATTTTTGTGTGATTTTTATTGTCCGTTTTATTGATCTTTGAGGACTTCTTATCCGCCTTTGTACTCTTTTGCTTTTTACTCAATAAAATTACTTTGTTGCTGATCAAAAAAAATAAAATAAAATATTCTTTACCCCCCTTGCTCAGCTATGACTCAGTGATACTGCTTATTATGTGCAGGCTGTTATTGCTACCATTGCAGTAATTTTTGGCGCTACGAGCGATGACATTGACTGGTAATCTTCAGCTGAACAGTTGTACAGGTTGTGATGGGTGTGAAGCTGTTGGGGTTTATAACATTAATCACTGCTATATTTTTTTTATTTTATAAATTGAATCAATTGTACTATGATTTGTAACAACATTGTCTTATCTTTTACGAGTGCTTTTATTAATTTGAATAAGAACCAAGTGCTCAATTGTATTTTGCAGATTTATTTTAGTATTTGCAGGATTGCTATTTATGTCTACACTGTAATGTTGCGGATTTATCTAATATTCAGTATTTGCATCTTAGAACTCAAGAACATGGACAAGTTCTTATTTTTATTTTTCTGGTTGTTGACAAGAAGGAAAGAAATGAAAAGGCAGAAATCTGGAAATTTCTTTAATGCTATGTTTGGATTAGATTTGTGAAGGGAAAAAGAAAATGAGAAGAAAGCTCTACAAGTTTTTAAGGTCTTGTGATGCAATACCTGACTGATGAGCTTGATGACTACAAGATTTTCAAGATTAGCAAGGTACCATGATGACTGAGCAAACATGAAGTCCACAGCAAGCACTGCCACTCTTGTACCAAAGAGTTGCTGAACAGCTTCTTTTCCTGCATATAGTCTAGTTACTCATTTTAATGGTTGAGATTGTTGAAACTTGACAGAGACGTCGATGTCACATAAATTTTTGCAAAAAGTAACATAACATGATCATCTAAAGATAATAAAAACATAATATAACACTAATTTCTATAAATTTAAATTGTTTTGTTTTATTATTGTATCTTAATTTATTTTGTTCAAATTTATAATTCGTTTCATGCATATCTATTCGATACACATGTGTGTCCTTCAAGTGTCATGGTCTTAAAAAAACAAATTTAATACATTTTGACGAGCGTCAGACATGTGTTTAGGAGTATTTAATGAATATTAGTAACTGATGCAGACACATCACTTTCTTGGAAATGTTTGTATTTTGAGATGCTATATAATTAGTGGTGATGCGTCAAATCGAATAGGTAATTAAAACCTTGCTAGACATACTGATTAAGATTAGTAATTAATTTTCCAATCTTGTTTTGCTTATTCTTGATTCATTATAAACTAGTTTAGTAGTTGGATCAAATGATTTAGATCTTGTTGAAGGAGAATTCATTTAATCTATCTTCTCTTATTCATTTATTGGGGGCGTCTCATAGAAATTGAATAACTACATAGTTAACAAAATATTATGGATGTTACATAATTGGTTGTAATGGGTTGAGGGTACAATGCTAGATTGGTAAATATAAGCCTCATCGGGTTTGGTTTGGTTAAGAAGCTATTAATTGAAATTACAAGTTTTATTCTTAGAATAATTCAAAGAAGGGTGGAGAGGTGAAGAGCTAAAGAAATTTCACATGATGACAAATTCTTTAAGCACGCAAGCAAACAACATGCACGTGTCTACATCCTTACACCAGCACACACAAAGTGGAATTATTTATTTTTGGTTAGAGAATTGAGAAGAAAATTAATATTTATTTACTATTGCAAAAAAAAAAATTAATTTTTGCCTTTGGTTCAACTAGAAATGACAGTAATGCTATGGTGACCGATTTGATCAATTTTGAATAATTCATTATGGTATTTTATTTTATCTCACTTAGGAAAATTTAAATTCTAAATAAATAAAAAAGGAGCAAATTTCACTTTATTCTCTGTAGTTTGGGCCATGTGCGATTCACCTCCCTAACGTTTAAAAATGACAATATAACTTCTTCGTGGTTTGTAGATTAAAATGTATCATTAACATTCCGTATAACTTAACAGTAAGTGTGAAACATGTGACATACATAAGAGGTTATATGCTAATTTTCAAATTTCAAGGGAGGTAAATCACACATGAAATAAAGTAAAGAGGGTTAAAGTGAGCTTTATCTTTCAAACAAATAATGAAATATAAGAATATTTTAGTCATTTTCATTAAATTGTTAACGGGCCTAACAATATATATCAGTCCACAATTCACAAGGGGGTTTATATAGTTATTTCCAAATGTTAGTAGGGTAAACTGTGCATGGACCAAATCATAGGAGATAAATTAAAGTATGTCCTAAAAAAAAACCTTGACTTACAAAGAAAATGTTGTAGATGTTAGATGGAAAGTGGCTTTTGCATTTTTGTTGTAACTAACAAAATTACCTTATGAATATTGAAATTTTGATATGACATTAAAATTTTTAGTATGCTTTTAATGATCAAATCCTGATTGCAATAGTGTCAGTGTATTAGAAAACTGGTATACAAAATTTTTTGGATAAATTACGCTCACCTCCCTTGAAAATTTGGAAAATAATAATAATTAAGTTTCGAAAAAAATACGGTTAGTCTCACACGTTGATATAATTATACTAGTCTCCCCTAAAGTTTTAATTTGCACAACGGTTAAGCCATTTTTCATTAGTAATTCATTAGTCATATAAAATAAAATAGAAAATGTGTTGTTATCTATTTTCTACAAAAATGTCTATTTATTTTTGTTCTTTTAGTGTTTACCCACCATCTTTAATAGTTTCGGTCGTTTTAGATTTACTAAAAAGGAAGTCATCGTCATTATGTCAAAAGTTTGGGGCTAAACGTAATTTCATGGGAAATCCAAAATTGGAAGTCCTAATCATTTTGCAATACCCAAAACAATGTTTAACTTACCGATTAAGATTAGTAATTTGCTGTCAAATCTTATTGCGCTTGTTCTTGATTTATATGCTAGTTCAGTAAATTGATTAGATGATTTAGATATTGTCGAAGCTTTGTATTTATATGATTGTTGTTATATATGAACATATGTTACATGAAATTTGATGGGAACCCAAAAGTTGAAATCCTAATCATTTTGTGGTACTCAAAATTGTGCTTAACTTACTGTTTAAGATTAGTATTTTACTTTTAAATCTCGTTGCACTTATTCTTGATTCATTATAAGCTAGTTTAGTTATTAGATTAAATGATTCAGATCTTGTCGAAGGATAATTCATTTAAACTATCTTTGGATTCATTTATTGAGGGTGCTTCGTGGAAATTGAATATCTATATAGTTAACAAATTGTTACGAGTGCTATACTAAGAAGCATGGATAGGAACACGACATGCAACACGTCAATTTTAAAAAAAATTCAAGACATAACGTGTAGGGGGTATGCATGAAATATATAATTTTACAAATTATGTACGTACAATTCTCGTTCCCGCCTTGCCTGAGATAACGTACATTTAGACTTGACGATAACTTGTTAGACGAGTTCCGCATATATATATATATATATATAAATATATCATCCAAAAATAATAAAAAACAAAATATGATATTAATTCCTATAAACTTATTTTTCTTTTATTATCGTATCTTAATTTATTTTGTTTAAATTTATAATTAGTTTCATCTTCAAAAAAATCCAAAAAGTCAAAAAGTCACTATCCTATTTAAGTCACATCATCTTATTTAAGTCACATCACCTCTCTAACACATCACTTCAAACCCAACCCAAATCCAACCCATATTTCATAAAAAGTCAAAAAGTGCACTTATTTAGCCTTTCCAAACTAAGTGTCCTGTCTTAAAAAGAATAAAATAAAAAAATAGGACATATTTAGATAAGTGTCGGACATATGTCGAGAAGTATCTAACGAGTATCGTGCCTGACATGGACACATCACTTTCTTAGAAGTATCCATACTTTTGAGGTGTTATATAATTAGTTGTGATGCATTGAACAATAAGATGCTTGATTGGAAATTGAATAGGTAATCAAAACCTTGCTTAACAACTAATTAAGATTATTGATTAAGTTTGTAATCTTGTCTTGTTTATTCTTGATTCTTTCTAAGTTAGTTTAGTTATTGGATCAGATGATTTAGATCTTATTGAAGGACAATTCACTTAAGCTATCTTCACTTATTCATTTATTGGGAATGTCTCATGGAAAGTAAATGTACATAATTAACAAATTATTATAGATGTTATATAATTACTTGTGGGGAAATTATTCAATATTCTTGGAGTACTATGTGTCTATACTCCTTAACTAATCATCATTCAATATGCCCCCTCATGCTCTTTGTATGTGTCAATTTCCGATCACACTGCCAATCTGATACTCAGCTAGAGAACACTAGCAGAATAGATTACCCGAACGACCTGTCACAGAAAGAAGAGATTATGGCGGTAGTTCGTCCACCCGGGGGCACTCCGACGATCAAGTCAGTATGTCTCTCAAAGATAATCAATAGTGCTAAACTCACTGTTCAGAATATAAATTGCGTACCTTAGACCCATTGGGGGTGCCTTTCTTTTATAGTTAACTCAATCCTTGTCCCAACAGAAGCCTAGCTTTAATGGACTTTAGCTCAGTGCTTATCCTGGACTCTTCAATAGATAGAGATAAACTCCCTAAGAGCTTTATCTTTATCCAGGCTGAGTCCCCTCATCATTCTAGGACTCTTGTGCCTTATCTGCTTATCTCGGATTCCAATATCTTCGGAGATAACCTTGGCCTTGCCGAGATCACCTCGGCGTCATGACCAGGACACGTGGCACCTCGGCTGACACGTCGGCGTCATCTTGGCCACGTGTTAGTACTCAAAAATATATCTCCACAACTGCCCCCTAGGTTCTATTACCTCGGCATTCTGAGGTGATGAGACCTATATCGGTACTTCCTGCCAGTACATCGGCTTAGAGATTCTGTCACGACCAAAACCCGCCCCTATAGGTTTAACATCGTAACCGGCCAGTAATCCTTGGATTACCGAAGGCCTCTGAACAGATTAACATATAATAGGGGGCTGCGGAAGCAATAACATAAATATAAATGTCCAATAAGCTGTGTTGACTTACATGAAACAGAATATTTTAAAAACTTAATATGCATAACCATAAGTCAACCATACATTATATTATACCACACACATTACAGTATCTTCCGTACAGACAACATAATTAAAATAAAGTCCCATGCATAAACAGAATTAATCAACACTTGAACCCAAGACACTTCGGGAACCTCCACGTGAGGCACAAATTTGGTGACAATGAACAAAACTCGTGCAAAAGCCTTCGGGCTCAAACTCTAGAATGCTCACCTATATACATATATATACAAACAGTAAGCTAAAGCCCAGCGAATAACATTAAGGTAAAGGGGTTAGTGAACGAATTCCGAACATTTCATATGTATAAAACAGATCATAGCATAATCATAGTCATATCAGAACATAATAATGGCATATCCCATAAAACATATCGAACATATCACATAACATCTTCCGACTAGAGTAATCGATCCCGGACACCGATTAAACACATATCACCACAATGAAGTGGCTAACGAGATCTCGTAAATGTCATGGACCCACATTTTCATGCCGTCCCCCATGACTTGGGACAATCTATGGATGCCATAATAGATTTCAAACTTGGAATGTTCGTTCATAGAAACATATATCATTTTAGAAAACATAACATATCATATCTCGTTTGGAACATAATTTCATATAAACGTATCTTTACGATAACGTTACTCACAGTGGTTCCCGTAAATGGTCAATCAATCATCGAGTCTTGAACTACAATCACAAAATACATAGCACAAAATATGTCTCATTATTACTCATTCATGTGGTTATACATGGCTTAGCTTTCTCACTTTAATTTCCCATTCATTCCATGCTACATAACTTGTTCATAATGCCCATATACTCGGATTCTACACATATTTCCTAATTCACTTACTTATGTTATTTCTTAGCTTATTAATCTTTAACGGCTCATAAATCATGCCTAAGAATGCCCATAAAGAGATGGGAGTGAAGATATGTGCTTAAAACATCTTTTGAAAACATGCTGAAAATAGGCTAGTGGCTAGAGCCAGCAGAAGGCAAAAAGAGAGCTCGCTCGAGCCAAGACTTCTTCGCTCGAGCCAGCCTTTGGTAGAGTGCAAAATTCTGAGAGCTCGAAATGTTAGCTCAAGCCACCACTTCTTCGCTCGAGCCAACTGTAAACTTCTGGGCAGAAAGCTTAGCAAAAATGGCTTCCAAACCACCTCCAAACCTTGAGGTCTTACATGATTTGATCAAACACACAAAAACAAAACTTCAATACAAGACACTTAAAACATCTTTTATTCAAAAACTTATCAATTCTTAAAAGGTTTGAACCAAAACTTCTTCATGCAATATTTTAACTCTTCCATGGGTTTTTCAAAACATGCAAATGGTGACCAACAAACCCATGAATTCTGGAACTATGGACATGATCAAACTCACATGCATGCAAGGACTTCAAAACTCAACTTAAGATAACAAAATTTGAGGTGTTCTACCAAGAATACACGTGCAAGTCATCTACATGCCCAAAGACTCACTTCTCTTGCTAATTTTATGAAATTTGTTCCAAGATGAGTTGAGATCATGATGCATGGAAGTTAGCTACAGAAAATATGCTAAAGATTCTTACTTAGTGCTTGATTTCGACACTGTGGGGGTGAACCTTCCTAGCTTCCTTCCCCTTGAGCTCACTCTCTCACTCTCTAGCTACACACACACACACACACACACTCTCTCTCTCTCTCTAACACCAGGGATCAAATGAGCAACTATCACACTCCTACACTCTGCCGAATGTACATAGCACACACCTCACTTTGAGCTCATACACGTGCGCACACATGCACACTTCCAACACACACACATAAGGGTTTTGATTCCCTACACTCTATACCACCAAATGCCTCCACACATTATACTCTTAATCACATCTTGGATTGTTAATAGAATTAATTTAGGCACCAGTCTTGCATTATTTAATTAAAACATAAGTAACCTTAATTTATTCGGGTTAGCACGAAATTCAATTAATCCCAAAAATAGTTCCTGTCAAGGCTCAATTTAATCACGTGCAATTTTACGGAACTGAATTAATTTTTAATAAAATTTGCCATAGTGTTCTAAAAATTCTAAACAGTCAATCCATGTGCTCAATTCGGTTTCTGAAAGCATTTAGGCTAACAATTTCAGATTCAAAGTAAAAATCATGACAATTAACTTTCAAATCAGATAGATATGCACAAATTACTACAAAGCACATAATAAACCCATAATTAATTTTATTCACTTAATTAAGATCCTTAATTACTGATTAGTAGCTAATTACGGGTTGGGGTTATTACAGTCTTCCTCCCTTAAAAGAGTTTGGTCCCCAAACTCGAGTTATCTTATATCAGGAAAACAGCTCCAACTCTTTACAAAACAGAAGCATAACCATGCTCACAAATATGCTCATAACCCAATCTCAACCTTAACTATATACAGAGACAAAATCATAAATCATATACAGAAGTTAGGGTTCATAGTAACACAGTTGTACACATTCAGATTTTAATCCAGAACAGATTCAGGTACATGTTCATTTTCATATTCTTGTCCAGATCATACATGGATGTCACATTTCTTGCTTAAGCATACGTGGTGCATTCATTAGAACTAACAGAGCAAAACAAAATGCATAAGCATAACAGAACAGATACTGATTCATATACATAATCGTAATCATTTGCATATTCAGACTTTGCATATAATCATACGTAGTACACCCTTTAGCCATCAAATTCATGTGGTCCTGAGACCCACATACATAGCCACGGTATTCTTACCCCCGGGCGAAGGCCATCAGCCACGGTATTCTTACCCCCGAACGAGGGTCATATGAACTAAGGGTGCCACAATACTTTTCAGAAAGTTGAACATTCATTCAGTATGCAACATATAACATTTCAGGAAGCAAAACTTATTTCAAGACATAGAACATAAATATAGTTGCACACAACTTTACTACATTATTACACACACTACTCATATCAAACACTTATTGGGGTTATAGATTGCACTGGTCTCATTTTCATAAGTAATTTCCCCCGTTAAGTTACAGAGATTCGATTTATTCATTTTCAAGTCGATCATTCAGTCTTTGTTCAATTCGGTTCCCAATTCGGTATTCTATCACAGTTAGTCCGGGTCATTCTGAAGTAATCATTCATACACTATTCATCAGTCTCAGTTTTTACAGATTCAACCATACTATGTGTCGATACAGAAGTAGTCATACTGATTACATATACCCCCGGACAGTCAGAGTTTACAATCAAACCAATCTGTTGTCAACAGATTCCATTAGTTTTAAAATACAGTAACCTAGAAGTAATCATTCTCTTCGCCAAACAAATTCGAGGTCGTAACGGTAATTTTGGCGCAGTTAAACACATGTCATTATACAGTATTCCCATATCTCCCAAGCATAATGTACCAGATTTCATAGTCACATAGCCTGCTACTGACGGTTCACATTCTTCCTAGGTGTTCAGGATTGATTCAGATTTTCATTCGGTTAGTCTCCTTAGCAATACAGTTCTGTCATTCAATCATAAGTAATTCACAATCCTCCATAATGTACTCAAATCATACAGTAGCTTTCAATAAGGGTCTCCTCAGATCAAATCAATGAAAGTTCTACCCGGTCATATCAACTGAAAGTTCTACCCAGTCATATCAAATAAAAGTTCGAAGCGTGAGTCATCAAACAGAAGTTCTATCAGTCAAACAAAGGTCTCATCAAACTACAGTTCTATCAAATTAAATCAAGTAATAGTTCTTTCCTTATCATTTCTGACGAGGCACGTTAATTCTATAGTTCATACTCCATTCGCTTAGGTGTATAGTCAGTAGTTTTACAGTTGTTCTAAGTTCCTCGGTTCTCAAAATCACAGCAGAGTTATGTATCTCAGTAGTTCATATCGAAGAGTTTAGGTCATACACAGTGTTACATTTCCCAAGTAAGTTCACATGTGGGTGTACAGGTATATAATTGTTCATATCAAAAGTAAACATCACAGTTAATATAGCGATTTCCCAACTGAGTTCATGTAAGCATAAGGTACACAATAGCAGATCGTTATACAGAAGTTTCAGATTGGTCATATAGTCATTAAAGCATAGGCTCACTGGTCTAGTCAACAGTCTAGTCAATGTTCAACAATCACAGTCCACCGTTCAAAAGCCATCAACAAATAATCACATCGATCATTCTGAGCAAAGGTATAGTCATATATGTACATGTCCAGAGTCTAACAACCTTTCCAATACAGATGCACGAGTTCTATATACAGATAAACACAAATAGTTCCTCCAGATATGATAATTAAGGCAACAAGTCATAAGTATACTCAATCTAGATACAATGTAATTAGCCGACATTCCATGCAAAGGTCTAGATATATATATGAGTTCAAACACGTTTCATATATAGTCAATACTAGTGTATCTCCATATTTAGCAGTTCAAGCACAGTTCAACGGGTCGGTTACAATAGTTCATATCAACCAGTAGATTTCAAAATGTTCATTAACCACAGTTCAATCCCATTGTTCTAATGGTCTCACAAGCGAGGACATATATACATATACATATACAGATACGAGTCTAAGATCAATTATCATTTAGGCATTCGTTCACAAATTCATAAGTAGAAGTTCATTCTTTCCAACTGACATAGGTTCTCAATTTTAGCAATTCCCTACGTGACTGATTCATATATACAATACGAGATTACGAGTTTAATCATTCGATGATGTCAGTCGATACATAACGGTTCAATTCTAGTCATGGTCATACACCCAGTTACAGTCAATCATAATGCGTTCCCACGTTCAACAGTTCTAGCATAGTTCAAAAGGTCACACTTAACAGTTCATATTAAATTTTCACAATACGGTACAAAGGTTTAACCCGACAAATTCCCACTGTTCACAAGTTCCAATGATTTCCAAGGCAAAGGTGGTTCGTTCAGTTCACGAGGTTCAATTATCATGGGTTCATAATTCTAACAATTCAAATTACCCAATTAACATGTCCACAATCTATACCATATCAAACTAAGAGACGCATGATTCACACACAATTTCCCATAAAAACGATTGCACATAGTTAAAGTGATACCTGCGTTAGTCATTTCGATGTTCTGAGTATTTCTGGAACTAGGGCGTAGATTTAGGCTTATTGTTGTTCGGATGAGTTCGCGGGTAAGATTTAGCCAAGTGCCCTTTCTGACCACATCTAAAAGAAGCTCCTAACAGACGGCGACAAATGCCCCAATGTTGTTTCCCACATTCTCTACAGACAGGTATATCATTGTTCACATTGCTCCCCTGACCTTCTTTGTTCACAGTTATTGCTCCAAATTTCTCATTCACGTTGATCATTGAATTACTTGACATTTTAACTTTCTGTTTCTTCTGTTTCATTCTTTCTGATTCGGTTGATTTGGATATTTTCAAAGCTACTATGTTTGCTTCGGACATTAAGGCCCTATCAAGAACATCCACGTACTTTGGTAATTTTAAGATGCCAACTCGGTCATACATATCTAAGTCAAGCCCACCTTCAAATTTCCTAGCCTTTTTGTAGTCAGTGTCAATCATATGGGGTGCATATCGGGCTAACTCAGTAAATTTTGTTTCATATTCGGCCACAGTCATTTTGCCTTGTTTCAGTTGTATAAATTCAGATACTTTCCTATCTCGGATGCATTGGGGAAAATATTTTTCGAAGAAAATTTCTTTAAACCTATCCCATGTCACACCCTCATTATCATTTCGAACTAACATCCACCATCTCCTAGCTTCTTCTTTAAGTGTGAATGTTGCCAACAAAACTTTTTGTGCCTCAATACACGGAAATACCTCAAATATTTTCTCAGTTTCTAAAACCCAAGCCTCGGCTTTTAACGGTTCAATACCCCCTAGAAATTCAGGTGGTTTCATCTTATTGTATTTCTGTGTCAGTGTTATCATATCATAACTAACTGGTTCAAGTACACATGTTTGCCGTTGTTGCTGTTGTTTCAGATTTTCAGTTAAAGCTCCAACCATTTCCTCTAACCGGCTAATTCTAGCGTCAGAAGATTCAGATTCGCCTACATTCCTTGTCCTTTCCATTGATCTACACACAAATAGGGTAACCGTTAACAGAGGGAAAGTCCTCACTGATTTCACATTTCATTTCATATCAGATGGTTTTACACTGCTAGTTCAATTCAGATACAGTCACATGATTCCTTACTTTCATGTATTCATGTTCACACAAATCCCACATTCGGTATTTGAAATTCTCATGACATGTTATTCTACTTAACTTCTTTGCTCATGCACAAATTTTTCATTTCAATTCATTTTCAATAAGGATGTGTTCGTAGTAGTTCACACACTTAAACATGATGATGCAATGCCCCTATTTTCATTTCTAGGATATTTTATAGCTCATATGGACTCGTGTGTGCGGTATAACTCGTGCTCTGATACCACTCTGTCACGACCCAAACCCGCCCCTATAGGTTTAGCATCGTAACCGGCCAGTAATCCTTCGATTACCGAAGGCCTCTGAACAGATTAACATATAATAAGGGGCTGCGGAAGCAATAACATAAATATAAATGTCCAATGAGTTGTGTTGACTTACATGAAACAGAATATTTTAAAAACTTAATATGTATAACCATAAGTCAACCATACATTATATTATACCACACACATTACAGTATCTTCCGTACAGACAACATAATTAAAATAAAGTCCCATGCATAAATAGAATTAATCAACACTTGAACCCAAGACACTTCGGAACCTCCACGTGAGGCACAAAGGCTGGCTGACAACAGAACAAAACTCCAGGCAAAAGCCTTCGGGCTCAAATTCCAGAATGTTCACCTATATACATATATATACAAACAGTGAGGTAAAGCCCAGTGAATAACATTAAGGTAAAGGGGTTAGTGAACGAATTCCGAACATTTCATACGTATAAAACAGATCATAGCATAATCATAGTCATATCAGAACATAACAATGGCATATCCCATAGAACATATCGAACATATCACATAACGTCTTCCGACTAGAGTAATCGGTCCCGGACACCGATTAAACACATATCACCACAATGAAGTGGCTAACGAGATCTCGTAAATGTCATGGACCCGCATTTTCATGCCGTCCCCTATGACTTGGGACTATCTATGGATGCCATAATAGATTTCAAACTTGGAATGTTCGTTCACAGAAGCATATATCATTTCAGAAAACATAACATATCATATCTCGTTTGGAACATAATTTCATATAAACGTATCTTTACGATAACGTTACTCACAGTGGTTCCCATAAATGGTCAATCAATCCTCGAGTCTTGACCTACAATCACAAAATACATAGCACAAAATATGTCTCATTATTACTCATTCATGTGGTTATACATGGCTTAGCTTTCTCACTTTAATTTCCCATTCATTCCATGCTACATAACTTGTTCATAATGCCCATATACTCGGATTCTACACATATTTCCTAATTCACTTACTTATGTTATTTCTTAGCTTATTAATCTTTAACTGCTCATAAATCATGCCTAAGAATGCCCATAAAGAGATGGGAGTGAAGATATGTGCTTAAAACATCTTTTGAAAACATGCTGAAAATAGGTTGGTGGCTAGAGCCAGCAGAAGGCAAAAAGAGAGCTCGCTCGAGCCAAGACTTCTTCGCTCTAGCCAGCCTTTGGCAGAGTGCAAAATTCTGAGAGCTCGAAATGTTGGCTCGAGCCACCACTTCTTCGCTCGAGCCAACTGTAAAATTCTGGGCAGAAAGTTTAGCAAAAATGGCTTCCAAACCACCTCCAAACCTTGGGGTCTTACATGATTTGATCAAACACACAAAAATTGCTTTAGAAAACTTCAATACAAGACACTTAAAACATCTTTTATTCAAAAACTTATCAATTCTTGAAAGGTTTGAACCAAAACTTCTTCATGCAATATTTTAACTCTTCCATGGGTTTTTCAAAACATGCAAATGGTGACCAACAAACCCATGAATTCTGGAACTATGGACATGATCAAACTCACATGTATGCAAGGACTTCAAAACTCAACTTAAGATAACAAAATTTGAGGTGTTCTACCAAGAATACACATGCAAGTCATCTACATGCCCAAAGACTCACTTCTCTTGCTAATTTTATGAAATTTGTTCCAAGATGAGTTGAGATCATGATGCATGGAAGTTAGCTACAAAAAATATGCTAAAGATTCTTACTTAGTGCTTGATTTCAACAGTGTGGGGGTGAACCTTCCTAGCTTCCTTCCCCTTGAGCTCACTCTCTCACTCTCTAGCTACACACACACACACACACACACACACTCTCTCTCTCTCTCTCTCTAACACCAGGGATCAAATGAGCAACTATCACACTCCTACACTCTGCCGAATGTACATAGCACACACCTCACTTTGAGCTCATACACGTGCGCACACATGCACACTTCCAACACACACACATAAGGGTTTTGATTCCCTACACTCTATACCACCAAATGCCTCCACACATTATATTCTTAATCACATCTTGGATTGTTAATAGAATTAATTTAGGCACCAGTCTTGCATTATTTAATTAAAACATAAGTAACCTTAATTTATTCGGGTTAGCACGAAATTCAATTAATCCCAAAAATAGTTCCTGTCAAGGCTCAATTTAATCACGTGCGATTTTATGGAACTGAATTAATTTTTAATAAAATTTTCCATAGTGTTCTAAAAATTCTAAACAGTCAATCCATGTGCTCAATTCGGTTTCTGAAAGCATTTAGGCTAACAATTTTAGATTCAAAGTAGAAATCATGACAATTAACTTTCAAATCAGATAGATATGCACAAATTACTACAAAGCACATAATAAACCCATAATTAATTTTATTCACTTAATTAAGATCCTTAATTACTGATTAGTAGCTAATTACGGGTCGGGGTTATTACAGATTCCCAGCTGACATGTCTCTTTAAAGATCAAAAAATTTCAAGAGCTCCCTCATGCGTATGAGTTGTCAAGCATAATACATCAACCATCTTAACCACGTGTTTTTCCCTTATTGGATCGTACCCCGTACGCGCTTGTAAGTCATCTCGCGCCTGCATGCACCGTCTGACACATACGTCATTTTAGGCACATTAATTGCTTTCTTTTTGCTGCCGTTTCAAGTTTTAACAAAAAGCCTCTTTCTCCTTCCGTCTCTTCACTTTACATTGTTTCTGAAGCTCTCTCTCTCTCTAGCTTTCTCAAATCCTCCATTGTTCAAGCTTCCACAGCTCTGCAACTTGCTCCGTTTTACCCCTTCCGACGTGATTTTCACCGATCTTCCGTCTTTGCAACCGTCGTCAGACTTCGGCAATCCCCATTCCGGCTTCCCTCTTTCTGGTAAGCCACTATTCCTCCTGGTTTTATTTCTTGTTGCTCTCCAAGAATTTTTGCTTCATTAGTAATCGCCATTGCTGTTTTACTCAAGTATTTGATTTATGAATCATGTATCTGAGTGTGTTTATTTCACAACTTTGCTCTTTGCCCATGTTTTGAATACTGCTCACAACTTTTCTGCACTTTTGCCACTATTCTTGACCTTATACCCTTTGTACTTACAATGTTCTTAATAGTCCATCTTTGTTCTTGATTCTGAAGCGCATTCTTGCTTTTCTGTTTTCCAGATTCGTGCCTTCAATCTTCGTTTCCATAGATCTAGGTTTGGGATTTGTTTGTAGAACTCAAAACAATTGTTAGGGAAAATTAAAACGATTCCCCACAGATTTTGTGTATTTTTAAGCTTTAGCCGAGGTCCATAAAACCCTTTAGAAACACACCCTTCTGAAATCCAACCCCTTCAGTTAGGCCGATATCATGGGTATGTGGAAGCATAGGGTAGACACCCCATCCAAGTTAGAGCACTTTAGGCGAGAGTTTGACATCCCGGCCGACGTCCATCTGAGGTTGGCTAGGGATGATAACTCCATCATACCTACAACTGATTCTATGCCCTTCCCTGTGGTAGCCTTCATTGAGTGCGGACTTCGGCTCCCACTCAACACCCTTTTTCGTGAGATACTTCACTATTATAAGTTGAACCCGATGCAACTCGCCATCAATTCCTATCGAGTCATCAATGGTATGATAGCCTTAGCCAGACAAGAAAACGCTAGGATTACCTTAGCCAATATCCAATACTGCTATACCATGTGTGGCTTGAAAAAAGATACGAGCTACGTTTACTACCTTAAGCCGAAGTCCACAGAGTACAAAATTGTTGCCAACCTCCCTAACTCCAACAAGGGAGCTGGGGATGACTATTTCATTACCTCAGGGAACTGGGAGTTCACTCCAGACGAGGACCTCCATCTCTACCCTCTTCCTCGATCAGTTTTTGTAGAGGACAATGGTAAGAGCCCTATGTTCATACTAACCTGTTTTTAAAGTCTTCAATACTTTGTTTGTTTCTAATGTATGTTTTTCTTACAGTTCTTCCTCAGCCACCAAAGGGCTTCCGTTAGTCTTTCTTTCCCAGCAAAGACTTGAGAAAACTTTTGGATCTGCCAATCCACAAACGGAGAGCCCCTCTGGTACTCAATTTCATCCCAACCTACAAATCGGCGTTGCCCGACGTCCCAAAGAAGAAGAAGAAGATCCAGTCACCTCCTTCTGCCACAACTCCTCAAACTGCCTCATCATCTCGGCCAGATCAAGGATCGACCTCTGATCCAGCTGAGTAGCCATCTACCTCGGCTCCATATCTGATCCCAATATCCCAACGCTGTCGACGACGCCGAATAATTTTTGCTGCTGAAATGGGCTGCCAAAAAGCAGTCGCTAAGGATCTTTTGGCCAACATTCCTGATTCAATTGATGCTCAACCAACACCAACCCAGCCTCCAAAGCCAAAGCAAAAAAGGATGAAGAAGGCTCAACCAAAGGCAACGGTGACTCAGATTGATTCTAAGAACACCTTGCCAATTTCCAAATTGGCTAAGAGTGAGAAGACCACCTCTGTCCCTGAGAAGAGGTCTGTTGAAACACAACCATCTGAATCCACCAGATCAAAAAGGTCGAGGTCATCATCTGCAACTACCTCGAGGTCCCTAAAGTATGATGCCCCCTGGGCCCCCAAAATCGTACTGGAGGACAAGCCAGTTAGGGCTGGCGATAGCGCTGATGACATTAATGTCGGCGTTGCCCTTAGTACCGCTCTACTTCTTCCCAGCGATATCGACTGAAACGTCGAGTTGAGCGAATATGAAAACTATGCTCTGATGCTCCAGCGCTCCGTTCAAGTAAGTATATTTATTTGGAAATTTTTATTTCTTTCTCTTTTTTATACTTTAGAAAATTTTGTAATAACTTCTGCTATGTTTTATTTGTTCTTAGGCAATCCAGCATGCCCATTCCTTCTCAGTACAATCTTTTGAGAAGCGAAAGGAGCTAGCCGATAAGAAGAGGGAGGTCTCTAGTCTACAAAAGACTAATAAAAACTTGCAATCAAAGATGAAGACCATGGAGGATCAAGCCGAGGCTGCTATCAAAGCTCAGAATGACGCGGAAGAAAATGCGGAATCTGCTGAGACCATCAAGAAGGTTCTTAAGGCCGAAAAGAGAGAGGCTGAGGAAAAGACAGCCCAGGCCCAAAAAGAACTGCAAGAAGCCTTGGCCACGAAGGACGCCGAGCTCAAGGCAGCCGATGAAAAGGGCTACAGTGAGGGGGTGGCCGATGTCACGGCTGACTATGAAAAGCAAGTGAAGCAGGCATGCAACAAGGGTTTCGCCCTTGATTGGATGACTTTGCTTAAAAAGCTTGAGGTCCTTGAGAACTCCCCTCTTAGGAATGCCGACGCCCTTCTGTAGACGTCCCCGAACGTTCCGGGAGG
Organism: Camellia lanceoleosa; assembly: GCA_025200525.1. NCBI lineage: Eukaryota > Viridiplantae > Streptophyta > Magnoliopsida > Ericales > Theaceae > Camellia > Camellia lanceoleosa. Next base: position 39,095,798 of record CM045762.1, read on the forward strand.
GAAATCCCGTTCTGTTCATTTGGGTCTCACTACAGTTCGGACTCAAATTGTCACGGTTCTTAATCTTGAACCAAAGAGTCCAAATCCGGCAAATCGTTTTGAGAAAAAATAGATTTTTTGAAAGAAGTGCCAAACATGGACTGCTTTGCCAGATACAGAGTCGCCACCTAAATATTTTATAATGGAAAAATTTAGGAAACCCTGACTCGGTGCCAAAGGCCACGTGTCCATCATCACCAAAGTTGTCTCGGCTCGGGAACTTGGGTACGATTGGGGAAGGTCAGCTATGAGCACCCCCTCTCGCCCGATCCGAAGATTGGCCTCTACTAACCGTGATATCTCGTTTTTGAAAACACATGCGTTCTTATTCCGATTAATTAGCCTAGATTTACTATGTAATGCGCACAGCAAAACAAGTATAGACTAGATCGCCTAATTTGGAACAAAGCATTGCATATCCGTTTGTTTGAAAATGTTTTGAAATTTGCTACTCGCAAGTAGGCTAAAATACGGATTTCAATGAATTATCGCAATTCAAGTAATCCAACCTTCACCCACAGGCATTGTCACGACCCCATCCCGCCCCTAGTAGGATGGTGCCATGATGGCCAGTAATTCGAGACTACCAAAGGCCACTTACAAGATCACACACACACAAATCAGAGTAAACGTATGGGGCTTACAAATGCGGAAGCAATAATTAGAAGCTAAGTAGTCCATAAGAGCAGTGCTTAAGTTAAATGAAATGACATACATCACAGCATAGCTTTAGTACAATAAAATGGAGTACAAAATTACATCTTGACTAAAAGGCTTCTCGGCCATCAATTACAAAATACAAGGAAATAACAAAGAAGCATAATCTTCAAGATGTTGCAAAACACAAATCCAAAACACATCGGCCAACACATCTAGGCGTCGCCGCCGTCTTGCTCATCACCTACATATATATATAGAGAGGGTGAGCTTGGATACTCAGTGAATGGCATAATTAATAAAGGGTTTACATGAATGATATCCGAGGTCTTTTAACAAAATAGTACGTAGAATAAATCAAGTTCATCAATCAAATCCTCCGAGCTTCAAGGGATGCTTACTAACATCAACATAATACAAGAGATGACATTCCGGACAAACAAACCCACGCGGTAAAACCGTCAGTGGCAAGGCAAGACAAGGCAAGAGAGATCTCTAAACAAGGGTGTCGTTGCATTATAGTCCCCGGACACTAAGGACTTGTGCTACGAATGCTTATAGTCCCCTAGCACGTACGGACTTCCAAACTTTGTGCTACAAATGCTTATAGTCCCCTAGCACGTACGGACTTCCAAACTTTGTGCTACAAATGCTTATAGTCCCCTAGCACGTACGGACTTCCCGAGAATGTCATCAAAACAAGATATAATGCTTATTGCAAGTAGGGATAATCATTCATGCTTGTAAATAATTTACGAACAAGACAAAACAAGGTTTTATCAAAGCTTTATAACATATCTTTATTAAAATACCACTCACTTATTCCTTCGAACGTCGGGGTCAAGGCAAGTCCAAGTCCTACAAACACATGGCAGAAATATGTTGATTGCACTCTCAAACAAACTTTATATGAATGCAAATGATCTCGGCATCCTTCAAGAACTAAGTCAATTCAAAACAAACACTGTCTCCCATCTCGGGGAAACATGCTGGGCACCAATTCAAGTCTTGGCCGAGGTCCCACACCTTCTCGCCGAGGTGTGGTCCCGAGGGCCAGTTTCAAAGAAATGAGGTCGGGAAAACCTGGGTTTTCCCTCTGCTCAAGAACATGAAGAACATGAACATGAAGATCATGAAGAAGATGAATGCAAGGATCATAACTTGTTATTACAAAATCTGAGATTTCATGCTATGAGTTCGAAATCATGAACCTGGGTGCCCATACTAGAAGATCTTTGGAAAAACAAACACAAAAGCATGTAACTTGTTGCAAACTTTCAGATTAAACAAGGCTTTTCCTCAAGAACACAAGAATACCAACTTTCTCTCTCTAAAACCAATCTTTAAATCAATGTATGGCATTCAAAACATACTCAATCATGCAATGCAACTAGATGATCAATAAGAACAACAAGAGTTAATCAAGATTCTAACCTCAATACTCGAATCCAACGGTTTGAACTCTAAGGATCAAGCTTGCTACCCACTTCTCACTCTAAAATCCCTCCTTCTCCTTCTAGAGCTTCTCTCTCTTCTCCAAGACAAGAATGTAACAAATGGTGGGTTTCTCTCTCTCTGCCGGCTGATTTAACACTCAGCTCGGACACGTGGCAACGGTTGATTGGTTCTCCTCAAAAAGGTGATAGATTGACAAGACAAGTCTATGACAAAGCGTGTTCAACAAGCTAGGCGGCAAGGGACTCCGGCAAGTAATGACATCGGCTAACAACAAGACTTCGGCAACAAAGGGACAATGACTTCGGCTAAGGACAGAACTTCGGCAAGTCAAAGAACAATGATCTCGGCTAGGAAGAACAACACTTGACTAAGCTGTGCCACACCTTGGCCTAGATGTGCCACACCTCGGTCTATGTCATACCACTCCAGGACAAGATCACTTCGGCACAAGGATAACATCTCGGCCCAAATAATACACATCTCGGCCTAGGCGATACACCTCGCCCAGATGATAATCATCTCGGCCAATATGTCAGGACAAAGGTGGAGGTCAACAAAGAAATCCTAAGATGGTCCTAAGTGTAAAAGCATCAAAAGGGTGACCTATGCTCAAGATGACCTCGGCTGAAACACACACTCTCACCAAGAGACATAGCATTCAAGTAACACTTATGCAAGACAAGTCAAGATTCGAAATGCAAGCTTAACAAGGCAAAATCATGTAAAATGCATATGAGTATGGTTAGGGTAGTGTGAGGGTCATTACAGGCATTCAGGCAGTTTATCACATAAGCATATAGTCGCATGGCAAGCATGCTGTCATGTTAACATTTACACTCATGTGAGATGCTAAAGCATAAAATAATTACAGTGTACTCCGTACCAAAACAATGAAGCTAGTTAGCAAAACATGCATAACCCTAGTCCATGTTAAGTGGCTAATGCATCGCATACAAAATGCAATCTAGAGTAGGCTCGACTAATCTAAGATGGCATATGAAATGTGACAAGTAACACGTATTTCAAGTTAGATTTGGAATACTTATGCAATTAGTATGATGCGCCAAACCCGGTGCATGCAATACAAATGGATGAATGCACACATACATAGCATGAGGTATGCTAATTGAAGTATGCCTTAAATCTAACTATTATAAGCAGTTAAATAAAAGGGAGAAAGACGTGGGGTTGGAAGACATGCACACAAGCACCCATACTTATTACAAATTTGCCCTTACTCGGAGGGACCGAATAAATAATACAGGCCACCTAATTAACTAACTCACAAGCTAATTAATTATTACAGAACCAAATGAATAACTAGCTACAACTAATTATTACACAACTTAATTAATTAACAAATTAATTAACTGATTAATGAACGACAACAAACAAATAGGGAAAGCAGTAAATGATGCCATTCCAGCTCTGTTTGAAGAAGAGAGAGATGCACGCTCGCTTTGGTGCCTCGCCTCGAAACGCCTTCCGGTTGCTCTTTAGAGGCTCTGTTTGCAGGGTGTCTTCCAGTGCTTGTTGCCGAACCTTACCAAAACACTGCAGAAGTCACCATGGCTGCCGACCAGAGAATCTTGCCGACCAAGGGTGGCACACTGCCGGCCATCAATGGCAGTGTCAAGACCCAAACCCGCCCCTATAGGTTTAGCGTCGCAACTGGCCAGTAATCCGTGGATTACCAAAGGCCTCTGAACAAATTAACGAATAATGAGGGGCTGCGGAAGTGAATATATATAGTAAACAAGGTCCAATGAGCTGTGATGACGTATATGGGACAAAAAAATACAAAACTTATTTATATACATAAACATGCTAGTCAAGTACACCCATATGTACAAAGTATTTACAGAAAGTATTCCCAAGATCCGACGTTACAAAACACAAACATTGACTAGCACGAAGACAAAACTGCCAAGGCATCAGGCTTCAGGCGGAACCTCCTCGAAGGCGCAACAGGTGGCTGACCAAAAACAAAACAGAGGGCCATCAACTCTGGCCTGGGTCTTGTGCCGACTCACCTACATATATATATATAAACTGTGAGCGAAATCCCAGTGAATAATAACAGAGTAAAGGGTTTGATGAATGATGTCCATCACAGAGTCACAAATCAGAGTTTATATCAGAACCCATAATCTTAACAAAACAGAGTCTTATGCATTTCCAGATTTCAAATCAGAACAGATTCAGATACATGCTCATATTCATATTCATATTCATATTCAGATTTTGCATAAGATCATATGTGGTACACCCATTAGCTAACAGATCAAATTGGTCTAGAGACCACAGACAGAGTTGGTACCAACAACCATAAAGGTCTATATCTTGCACGCAAGTAACCCTGGTATTATTACCCCCAGGCAAGGGCCATATGCCACGGTATTGTTACCCCCGGGCGAGGGCCATATGGACTAAGGGTGCCATAATACTTTTCAAAAAATTGGACATTCATTCATAATTCATAACTTAGCATTTCATAAAGCAGATCATATCATATCAATTAGAACATACTTAAAGTTAAACATAACTTTACAGAGTTATTACTCACAGTGGGCGTTGATACAGATAGATGGAGTCAAAAGGGCCAAACAGATTGCGGCACGTGACCTACATAACACATCACGGATACACACTTGAAACATGAAATCCAATTGTACGAAACCCACATCAATGATGCTAAGTGTGTACCTAACCTCTTATCCTTAGTATGGAGCCTTAAGCATGGCCTAGAAATGCCTAGGATGGAATGAGGATGCAAAAATGCACTTTTAAACACTTTACAAAATTTTCAGAAAACAGGGGTCCCACTCGAGCGTGGCTTTCTACGCTCGAGCGGACATGCAGACAAAGGGGCTCCGCTCGAGCGTGAATTCCGTCGCCGGCGGTGTGTGCTACTGATAAAAATCTTTGGATGCTCAAAATTTACGCTCGATAGACGCTCAACCCTCGCTCGAGCGTGAGACACAAGCCTCCGCTCGAGCGTGAAATCCTCCGCTCGAGCGTACTGTAAAATAGTGAGAGATGCTGGGAGCTCGATTTCCCCGCTCGAGCGGAAGACAAAAATCTGGAATTTCCAGATTGAACTCCAATGCTCAAATTCAACTCTTAACCCTCCAAAACTCAACCCCTTGAGCTCAGTTTATGGGAAAACAAACAAAACTCATAGTATATCAAGTTCCAAAACTCAATTTGAAAAATTAAAGCTCAAGGATGAGTCAATTTGAACATAAATTCTATAAATCACCAAGAACAAAGTTTAAACAAACATACATGAGTTCAATTTCATTTCAAAGCTCCAAAACATGATCCAAAACAAAATTAAACTTAGAATCTTGATGAACGCATGGACTTTAGCAAAAACATGCACATGCATGTGGAGATTTGATACCAAACAACTTCAATTGCTATGAATATGCACATGTATGCATGTTACACCACCCAATTCACAATTTCAAGCTAAACTTGGACTCTAATCTTCAATATGTCAAGGAATATGCAAGAGCTAGTTCAATTACATAAATGGGAGGATGTATTCCTACCTTAAACCTTCAATGTCAAGCTTAGAAGCTCAAGTTTGCACACAACTCTTCATTTCCCTTAAATTTCCAAGCAATTCCTTGAAGACCATAATTTTCTCCTACTTCTCTCCCTCTCTAGCCGTTGGTCTCACAACAAGGTGATGGAAACAATGTTCTAAGACTAAGTTCCATGGTTGTCTTAGATAGTGGGCTTCAATGGCACTATTGTAAATAATTGAACTCATAATTTAATGTTATTGAATCTAATTTAATCGCACCGAATCGAATTTTAATGGAACCCACCATAAAATCACGTAAAATCTAACTGGTCTAAAACACTAATCAATTTCGGAATCGGGTGCCGATAAGGCTTCCAATTCGTAATTTAAAGTTTAAAAACACGAACAGATATTTCGACACCGAACAGATAAAAACACATAAATCATGCAATACATGTGCAACTTAATTCCAAGTTTCCTCTTAATTACTGTTAGGCATAATTAAGTGCCAATTAACGTTAATCAGGGTCGGGGTTATTACAGGCAGGCTGCCAGCCACTGGTGTGCTGTGACACCAAACTGCAACGAAGCACAAAATAGAGAAAAGTGAGGATTTCCCAAGGACATGTACGTACCATGGCACTCCAAATCACCTCAAAACATCAAGGGAGAGGCCTAGTCGGATCCACGACCATCAATCACACATCCCAATGCATGATGGCCAAAGATCCAACTTGTGCAAATCAATATGAAAATGAATGCACAGATAAATCAAGTAAAGCCTAGAACTCTATCATGAATCATTAAGAGCTTTGGCAACTGAGAATTGAGATGCATTCCATCACTTGAAGTATGAAACGCCCCTCATTCCTCGTTCCTCGTAATCCAAGCAATGCAACACAAAAGCATAGCAAACATGCAACATGACCTAAGTATGCAAACATGCAATCAAACCGAACATGCAACAACATACTACATGTAACGAGCATGCGACAACATGGCAAAATGGGCTTACACCAAAGATGGACAACTCTCAACTAGGTCCAAATTAGTAGCCAAAGCAATGAATTAAGCCACACAAAACACTTAAGCATGCAAAATGCGAAAGGTTCATCAAAGGGGCCTAAAAGAGCAACTCTCAAAAGTGCCTAAGAAGTGACAAATGTGCAAGTGTAATAAAACTATATGCACTGAAATAAGATGATAAATGATACCAAATCATTTAAATAGCACAAGCAAAGCATGCGAAGGTCTTAAGTCATGAAAGCTAGCAAAGAGCAATACAAATGAGGCATGCAATACATGGCATGAACACATGAACTAAGCATGGACAGAGCTTAATTAGGCCTAAACAAAGCCTTAAACATGCTGGAACGAAGGCTCAAATACCTAGGCATGCAAGCACACAAGCTAAGCCTTAAACTAGGCAATGATGCACGACATTCCAAGACACTTGAAGCATGGATGAAGTGGGAATTTAACAATGGTACATGCTCTGAAATGAAGCATTAAATGATGCCAAATCATCTAAATGTCTCAAAGATAGCATGCGTGAATCACTGGAACACAAAGCTTGCAAGGTCAATTACACCACAGCTATACAAAGCATGCATTATTTGACTAAGAAGCATAAATACAGAGGCAAGATAGCCCCAAAACATGAACATTTCTAGTTCAAAGCATGGCCAAAAGGTGCTAGCATGATGGACTAACATAGCATGCAAGATTGGCCAGCAAACATGGTTTACATGGCAAGTGTATGAAGCAGGTAAGAACTCATCAAACCAGAAAAAATCAGTGAACTAAACAAGCCAAAATATGCCCAAATAATCATGGAAATGCAGCCAATGCATGCCAAAATGAGGGGCTTCTTTGGAAGGCCGAAAAGACCATTAAACAAGACAAGGAGACAGAGGGTCACCCCCCTCTGATTTGGGCTCTCAAAACAGTGTCTAAGCCACTGAAAATCCACTAGATTTCAGTGGCTAAGAGGCCAAACCATGGCCAATGCAAGTGCTCTAATGCATAGCTCAAAACATGATGAATTAAAGCATGAAAGGGGGAAGATGACCCCAAACAGAAAAAGTATCTTAAACAAACATGTTTATAATATCAAAAGGAAACTTTTTCTAGTTTATGACCAATCTCGAAGATGCTCACAAGTAGGACTAAGATATGATGCAAAAATGGCCCTAAAAGGAGAGATAAAGCACAAGGGACAGTAGATGGCCCCAAACAGAGAAGATCCCTTCAACAAAGTTTAAGAGGGGCTCAAAATAATGCACTTTACAGTTTGGCTCAAAGCCCAAAAATGCTCACAAATGAGGCTAATATATCATGCAAAAAAAAAAAAGCCTAAAAGAGGGATAAAGAGACAAGTGGTAGGAGGAGGCCTCAAACAGCAAAGAGTCCTTGATCAAACATGTAGAGGAGCTCAAAATATGATCTTTTTCATTTCATGACAAAGTCCAAAAATTCTTTCAAGTAAGACTTATAGATGAAGCAAGAAAGTGCAAGTTTGAGGGAAATAGGCACTTACCCTAGAAGAGCAGCTTTCCAGCAGGTTTTGGTCTAAGATTCTGAGCTTCCAACCTCTTCAAATGACTTCCAAAGTGCTGGAATGGAGGATGGAGGTGTATATCTAGGTGTTGTAGTGCAAAAGTGCAAAGAAATCCAACTCTAAGGCACAAAATACACACAATATAGAGAGAGACAGATTTTTTCCTCTTCAAAACTCAGAACCCTTGCATAAGGAAGAAGGCTCTTCCTTATATAGAACAATGCAAAGCCAAAGCTTCTTGAACAAGCTTTTCAAGGCTTCCATCCCTCCATACACGTGTATGGAGGGGAGCAAATGAAAATCCAGCTGGCTCAAAAGATCTGCCTGGAAACCAGCTGAGATAGGGGGGTGCCGGCCATCAGTAATGGCCGGCAGTGCCACACTGATGGCCGGCAGGGCTTCATCAGTGGCCGGCAAGGGAAAAGCCATGGCCGACAGTGCCATGCCATGACCGACAGTGCACTATGAGGGCCACTCTAACAGGACCTAGTCAGGGTCCAAAAATGAGGCAGAAATTATACAAGGTCCGGGAAACTCGAACCGATGCCGTTTCGCCGTGACAGTCGAATACTGGGCGAGCAATCGAACCAGTTGTTGGGTGTACCTACAAGCACAACCAAGTCTTGAGGACGGTCAAAAATGGGGTGTCTACACCTTCCTCTTCCATTCCCTCCAACTCCAAGCCAACCCGATGACGATTCTGAGTCTGAAGAGGAGGCTCTGGTGAGGAAGTCCAAGGAAGCTGCTGGGGCCAAGTCCCCTACTCAGAATGAGCAAGTCCTGGACTTGACTCAAGATGAGGAGGGTGAGGAGGTTCCCAAAGATGCTACTTCTGAGAAACCATCATTCGACGTGCCTCTTGCCGACAAGAGCCTTGATGTAACCCTTCAAGAAATCGATGCTGAGCTTACGGCCGAGAAGGCTGCCGAGATGTCTTCCCAGCAGTTGTCCGAGGTCCAAACCCAGCCTTCTAATGATACTAAAGAATCTTAATTTCATGTTGTTCTCTTTCTTCTATGCTCTATACTTTTGTTTTTCTTTTGAAACAGTGTAAGTTCTTCATATTGCCGAAGTGTCTTCTTATAAATACAACTTCTTTGTTTTGAACGTTTGTATGTTTGCCTTCTCTTTACTACTCTTGTATGATTCCATACTTAGAATACTTTGCATATCTTTAATATACACTTCAATCTTTGTGCAACCTTCTCAGGGTGACACACCTCGGTTATACAAACTGATGATTTACCTCGGCAAGTACCCAAGTATCTTTCTTGGCATAACCTTGGTTTTCAGCTTGTAAATTTTTTCATAAAATTTTCAACAAGTGTTTAACCTTAGTCTAACTTCAACTTGTAAACTTTTCTCAAGTTTCAACAAGTATTAAACATAATCTCGGTTTAACTTCAACTTGTAAACTTTCCTCAAGTTTCAACAAGTGTTAAACATGATCTCAGTTTAATTTCAACTTGTAAACTTTTCTCAAGTTTCAACAAGTGTTAAACATGATCTCGGTTTAACTTCAACTTGTAAACTTTTCTCAAGTTTCAACAAGTGTTAAACATGATCTCGGTTTAACTTCAACTTGTAAACTTTTCTCAAGTTTCAACAAGTGTTTAAACATAATCTCGGTTTAACTTCAACTTATAAACTTTTCTCAAGTTTCAACAAGTGTTAAACATCATCTCGGTTTAACTTTAACTTGTAAACTTTTCTTAAGTTTCAACAAGTGTTAAACATGATCTCGGTTTAACTTCAACTTGTAAACTTTTCTCAAATTTCAACAAGTGTTAAACATAATCTCGGTTTAACTTTAATTTGTAAACTTTTCTCAAGTTTCAACAAGTGTTAAAACCATTTTTTTTCTCTCTGCCCCCTAATGTGAACCTAAGTGTCACTTGGGTTCTCATTATACATGTATTCCAAAAACAACATTATTTATTTTTATCAATCACGAGTGTATAAACAAATAAATCAAGCTGAAACTTTATTTATTTACTTCGGCAAATGGCAAAAGAACAAAAAATTCTAATGATAGAAAAATTTCAAATTGTAAGTATTCCAAGGCCTTGGCAACTCTTTGCCCTCATTATCTTCAAGCCGATATGCCCCATTACCCAGTACCGAGATGATTCTGTAGGGGCATTCCCAATTTGGGCCAAGCTTCCCCTCTCTGGGATCTTTTTTGTTGCCGACGACTTTTCTCAAGACGAGGTCACCGATTTGAAACTTTCTTGGGTTAACCTTCTTATTATAAGCTCTGGCAAGCTGCTGCTAGTATGCTGCGAGCTGTATTGCAGCTCTCTCCCTTCTTTCTTCTAAAAGATCTAGATCTTGGGCTAAGAGTACATCATTAGTACCATTTTCTACTCCCTGGTTTCTGATTCCTGGGATGCCGACCTCTAGCGGAATGACTGCTTCTGTGCCATAAGCCATGGCAAAGGGGGATTCTCCCGTTGATCTTCTCGGCGTAGTCCGATATACCCAGAGTACACTGGGCAACTCATTCACTCACTTTCCTTTGGCTGCCTGTAGCCTCTTCTTTATCCCATCCAAGATAACTTTGTTTGATGCTTCTGCTTGTCCATTGCTTTGGGGAAAGCTTGGGGTTGAGAAGTAGTTCTTGATTTTGAACTTTGCACAGAAGCTCTTGATTAGGTTACTGTCAAATTGTGTTCCATTGTCTGCAACTATTGCTCTTGGAATCCCAAAACGGGTGATGATGTTCTTCCATATGAAGCTCTTCACATCCACATCTCGAATCTTGGCAAGGGGTTCAGCTTCTATCCACTTGGTGAAGTAATCTGTTGCAACTAGTAGATACTTCCTTTGTCCAGTTGCTTGGGGGAGTTGTCCAACAAGATCCATGCTCCACTGGGCAAACGGCCAAGGACTGGATACTGGATTCATGTCTGCTACTGGTTGGTGTATCAGGGGTGCAAACCTTTGGCATTTTTCACACTTCTTCACATAGGCCTCTGCATCTTTTTGCATGTAAGGCCACCAATACCCCTGGGTGATGACCCTATGGGCAAGTGATCTGCCCCCAGCATGGCTTCCACAAATTTCTTCATGAATTTCATATAAAAAATCTTCAACTTGTAAAGGATGTACACACCTCAAAAGGGGTCCAGTAAAGAATCTTCTGTAGAGATGTCCATCTGCTGTCAGACTGAATCTTGCCGACTTCAATCTGATCTTGTGTGAATCTTTGTGATCATCTGGAAATTTTCCTTCTTTTAGGAATGCTGTTATTGCATCCATCCAGCTTGGTCCCATGTCCACACACATTGCTTCACGTTCTGTGGTTAGTGGTTCGATGCTCAGGCCCAACAAATAGTCAACCATTATTGTCCTTGCTTTTCCAGGTTGTACTGCGCTAGCTAGGTTGGCTAATGCATCGGCGTGACTATTATCATCTCGACTAACCTGAAGTAGTCGGTAGTTCTGAAACAAGGCTGCCAACTTGATGACCTCCTTTGCGTAGGCCGACATCCTTTCATTTCGGGCTACAAACTCGCCCGTTGTCTGGTTAACTATAAGTTGTGAGTCACAAAAGACTATTACCTCATCTGCTTGTACTGCTGCTACCAGTTTTAGTCCTGCAATGAGTGCTTCATACTTTGCTTCGTTGTTTGAGGCCTTGAACCCCAAACGAATTGATTGTTCTAGTATCTGCCCATCTGGAGGACGTGTGACGGGTTAGCGATGTATTTTCTCAACATAAATACATGGAAGACGTGTATCCTTGCTAACTGCGGGGGTAGAGCTAGTCTATATGCTACTTCGCCCACTCTTTCCAATACCTCAAAGGCCCAATATATCGTGGTGATAGCTTCCCCTGTCTTCCAAAACGTATGACTCCACGCCTAGGTTGCACCTTTAGGAACACGTGGCTACCTACTTCAAACATCAGTGGCCTTCTCCTCCTAGTTGCATAATTCTTTTGACAGTCTTGAGCAGTCTTTAACCGTTGTCGTATTAATTTGACCTTCTTAGTAGTTTCTAGAACAAGTTCAGGTCCGATCAGATTTGTATCACCCACTTCAGTCCAACAAATCGGCGATCTATAAGGTCGTCCATATAATGCTTCAAAAGGTGTCATACCGATGCTAGCTTGTAAGCTGTTGTTATAGGCGAATTCAATTAAAGATAGATGTCGTTCCCAACTTCCTTGAAAATCCACTACGCAAGCTCTCAACATATCTTCGAGTGTCTGGATGGTGTGTTCAGATTGTCCATCTATTTATGGGTGAAAGGCGGTGCTAAAACATAACTCAGTACCAAGAGCTTCCTGCAGGCTTTCCCAAAATCAAGAGGTGAATCGTGGATCACGATCTGACACAATAGATACCGGAATTCCATGTAGTCGAATGATCTCCCCAATGTCGAGTCTACACGTAGACTCTAAAGTGTCGGTCATCTTATAGGGTAAGAAATGCGCTGTCTTGGTGAGGCGGTCCACTATTACCCATATAGCATCGCGCCCCCTAGGTGACTTAGGCAACCCCGTCACAAAATCCATCATCACATACTCCCACTTCCATTTGGTAGAGGTTGTAACATTCTCCCTGGTTTCTGATGTTCCGCCTTTACTTGTTGGCATGTCAAATACTTTGCTACAAATTTAGCCACTTCCTTCTTCATTACATTCCACCAATACTGCCTCTTCAAATCTTGGTACACTTTAGTCCCTCCTAGATGTACCGCAAATGCAGAAGGATGACATTCCTTCAGTACCTTTTCTCTAAGTAACTCGTCACTTGGTACAAACAATCTACCTTGGTATTTTAAACTCCCATCGAGGTGAATTACCCAATCGGGCATGGGTTCTCCTGATTCCAGACGTCCCTTGATATAGGCTACCTCTTGATCGTGCTTCTGGGCCTCCATAACCTCATTCATCAACTTAGGCATCACCTTCTGCGCACTAAGATATGCTCTTGTATCTTGAGATTCTACTTGGATCCTGAACTCATTGAGTGTCTTAACCATATCCCATTCCTTGACAGAGATCTTAGCCATCATCCCTCTGCTCTTGCGACTTAGAGCATCTGCTACTACATTGGCTTTACCGGGGTGATATGAGAGAGTGAACTGGAAATCCTCAAGATACTCCATCCATCGTCTCGGTCTCAAGTTAAGGTCCTTCTGCGTGAATAGATACTTCAGGCTCTTGTGATCTGTGAAAATCTCAAATTGTTCCCCATACAGGTAATGTCGCCTTTGCTTTAGGGCAAAAACTACAGCTGCTAACTCCAAGTCATGTGTGGGGTAGTTGCGCTCATAAGGTTTCAACTGCCTGGATCCGTATGTGACTATCTTTCTATTTTGCATGAGCACGTAACCTAACTCTTCTTTAGACGCATCGCAATACACAGTGTACCACTCTTCTCTTTCTGGGATGGTCAAAATTGGCTCACCAGTTAACCTCTTCTTTAGCTCTTGGAAGGATTTTTCGCAAGCTTCGTCCCACTCATGCTTTACTCCCTTTTGCGTCAAACGAGTCATTGGTTTAGCTAGTTTGGAGAAATCTTGGATGAATCTCCGGTAACAACTGGCCAATCCTAAGAAGCTGCGAATTTCTGACGCGGTCTTTGGTTGCCTCCAATCTAATACTGCCTCCACCTTGGTTAGATCCACCGCAATCCCATTCTCTGATACCACACGCCCTAAGAACTTTACTTCATTCAACCAGAACTCACACTTACTCGCCTTGGCATATAACTGATTATCCCTAAGAACTTGGAGGACAGTCCTTAAATGTTGCTCATGCTCTTCTTCAGACCTTGAGTATACCAAGATGTCATCAATGAACACTACTACAAACTGGTCAAGGTATGGTCTAAAAATCTTATTCATTAGCTCATGAATATTGCCGGTGCATTGGTTAGTCCGAAGGGCATTACAACAAACTCATAGTGGCCAAATCTAGTACGAAGGGCAGTTTTTGGTATATCCTCCTCCTTTACTCGTAGTTGATGGTAACCTGACCTGAGATCGATCTTTAAATAGCACCTTGAGCCTCTAAGTTGGTCAAAAAGGTCATCAATCCTTGGGAGTGGCTATTGGTTCTTAATCGTGACTCGATTGAGTTGACGATAATCGATGCATAGCCTCAACGACCCATCCTTCTTTTTAGCAAACAACACGGGTGCTCCGTATGGCGAAGTACTTGTCCTAATGAACCCTCTCTCGAGCAATTCTTGTAGTTGTGTCTTCAATTCTCGTAGTTCTGCTGGTGTCATGCGATACGGGGCCATGGATATTGGGGTAGTTCCAGGTTGTAGCTCAATACTAAAGTCTACCTCCCGGGTTGGTGGCAATCCTGGTAATTCTGCATATTCGCATACTACGCGTGGAAGTTCTAATTTTTCTTGGCTCTCCTCATTTAAAATTAGACTTGTTATCCTACCCGCAAGTTGATCGCGCCACTACGTCCTACATTTCGTTGAAGTCATGGAGTCTTGTCTATCTCCCTTAAACTGAAAACATGCTCTGTTGGATAGGTAAGTCATTTCCTTCTATCGATAATTACTAAGGTACGATTAACGAATCATTTTTTTTTTTAAAGATGAGGTCAGAGTAGGGTATCCTCATGCGGTTGAGTTTCCTTTCCACAAGCTCCAAATCCTCTTGGATTCTACCTCCTTCTATTCTAAAGTCAATGTTGTGCCGATTATTTCCACAAGGATGGTAAGACTCCTCCAATATTTGATTCTTGATAGGGTTCGGGATTTTTAGCCACGGTTACTAGTCCATTCTTAAGGTTTCAATTGGTACCGCATTTCTATTGTTGCTTGCAAGCTCATGTTATTACTTGTCTCGAATTATGGTCCACCATTTGTTTTTCTTTGAATGAGGTGAGGCGTAAGTCAAATTCTAACTATAGAGGCAATTCCTTATGGGTAAGCAACTAATCTTAAGCTAGAGTTTAATTATCCTAGGGTGTTCACACAGCAAAACTTCATGTTTACATAATAATAATTACAAGATTCCTAAAATTTGATTGAAGTGGAGACGAAGAATACGAAGCATTTATGGTGATAACATCAAGATTAACTGAAATATGGATGAATGGTATGATGTTATGGTTTCAATGTGATCAAGGTTATAGATGTAGTGACTAAACTAGATATTTAACTTGAAACTGCGTTGGCCATCCGCGTTTCAAACTGAATATCCAAGATTCAGCACCGAGCAAAAAAATGATATTATTTACAAGAAGCCTTGGGCTAAATAAAATAATCAAGGGTCAAAGGAGGTCAAATTTACAAGTAGTAGTATATAAAACGGGGACTAGATGGACAAGACTTAATCTTGGGAAAGAATGATACTGAATAAAGGTTACGAATTCAAGATGAGGGTACGACAATCGATAGAAGACGCGTAGAACTAATAGTACCCTCTGCTGCACGATGTGAGGCCGCACTCAAAGTTAAAACCATTTTGCGATCCTGAAGTAGGTCCTCATGAGTTGATGTCGGTGTGCCCAAAACTGAAAGAAATTCCCTAAGATAGGTCAAGAAAGGTTCTATTTTTGATGTCTCCTTGTGGATAGAATAGGTAGTGTAATAATGTAACATAGTTGGGGCAAGGAAGTCTCTAATCGCAGGTCGAAACGCGTGGGTAAGGGTTGAACCTAGGCTCTGATACCATATTGTGACGCCCTGATTCTACACTATAGGTTGCAGTCAAGGGAGAGTCACTAATGAGTCCTATGGTCAATAACCGGTAAGATCCCAGATCGCCGAAGGAGTCAAATTAGCCTCCCTTCTATGTCCGGCTTTCTTAGGCAGGGCACTACCTTTTTGACAGATCTTAACCGGTATTGACGCAAGGTCTCATAAGCAACGATAAGGTTTGTACATATAAATAATAGAATATAAGTACATAACAACCAGGAATACTTAATTCAAAAGATGGTTCCATTACATTACATTCTAGAAGAAAGCTTAAGTCTTCAAATGAGTCTTTACAAAACATCCAAAAAGAAACTTCTAAATTTTTCTAGGATAGCCAAAAGTCTTCGAAAGTTTCAGGCTCGTCGTCTCCAACTATAAACTCCTCTTCAGCACCTGGCATGATACGCCGTGAGCTTTGAATGCCCAGTAAACACACACACACCCTGCTCCTTTTTCCTCAATCCAACACATAATCACAGGTATAACATAAAGCATGATACTCAGATAAATAAATAAATAAATGGTTACAAGTTAGATGTTAGTAAACTAGAAATCTCCCAAAGAGATTTCGACCTCCCAACTACAAGAATCGGACGCGGATTATTTGGTATGCCCCCTCTTTTGCTGCTTTGTTGCAGACCTAACCTCAGATGCCTACCAACGATTATATACCATGTAGCGCCAACCGCAGGGCCTCAAAAGAGACGGTAAAATAGGGCCTTGCACGAATCCCTCCTCACACCAAACCACCTAGGGTCCGAATACAACCGCTCCGTTCAAGGGTCCCAAAAACCACCTGCGCAAGACTTTAACTTCCAAATGGGGAACGCATCCCAACAATCCATATATCACATATTCTCATCTTTTCATTACTCAAGTGCTCGAAAACCCAATACCCTCCCAATTAGGTTTCCCGTTGAGTTAAATATTTTACAACAAGATTAGTCCAACTTATATGACAACAATATCCATATAAGCATGCATTCTTAAGATGAGAAAGGTAAATAACATAACCACAACACATATAATATCATGCCAAGATATGATCATAAGCTAATAAGCAATCTCATGAATTCAAGAGTATAAAATATCCACACATAATAAAATTTCCAGATTTAGCGTCACATAAAGATTAAAATGAAAGGTCTATTTTAGATCCTTTACTGGACTTGGCCTTCCTATGGTTGGAATTTGATCTAGTTTCTAGAACATTTTTTGGAAATGGGATTGCTTTTTCAGATTTTAAGTTATTTAGAAAATATTCCAGCGCTGTCCAGGTTCTGTCCAAATCCATCGACCGTTACAAAAAATTGATTTTCTTGCAAACCACTTAATGTTTTTCGATGAAACCAATTTTAGTTGAAAGCTAACACCTTAAGGAAGGTTTTGACATAAATTAGAGGTCCAGAATAATTTTTTACATTTTTCTAGAATTTCTGGAAGTGGGCTGCAAAAACAGGTTCTAGGGTACTTTGCCCAAAACAAGAAGATTTATGAAAAAGGGGTTCCACCAAGGGAAATTTTTATTTCTTTTGTGAATAAAATATGCTAACTATCACATGGTTATCTCAGAAAATTTGTTTGAAAGAGT
Source organism: Camellia lanceoleosa (assembly GCA_025200525.1). Taxonomy (NCBI): domain Eukaryota; kingdom Viridiplantae; phylum Streptophyta; class Magnoliopsida; order Ericales; family Theaceae; genus Camellia; species Camellia lanceoleosa. The sequence goes on from CM045762.1 coordinate 39,113,320, forward strand.
GTCCTTGAAAAGTTGAGAGATTGGTACAAAAAGAAGATGGTTTTGTGCCAAAATGGGAAAAATACGAGAGAGATGGAATCAATACTCAACCCTTAGCATTTTTAACATAAGAACTTAGTAATAACAGATCTGAAAACATTATTTAGAACCTTTAGAAACATGCATTAGAAAAAGGAAATGAAAGAGAATGTTGTGTTTGTGGCTTATTTGCTTCTTTGCACAAGAAGCTCTCTTCTTCCTCCTTCTTCTCCTCTAGACTTCTCTTTCTTGCTCTCCTCCCTCTCTCTAACCGAATGTGTGTGTGGGTGTGGTGTTTGTGATTGCCAAGCTTAGGAGAGGTTGGTATTTATAGGCAATTTTGGTGTAAAAAGTCCTAAAAGCCCATTAGTTGAAAATGAATGGAAAAGTTAGGATTTTGCTTGGTGTCAAATGGGATAGGAGTAACTAAGGTGCTAAATCATAGGTTTAGGCATCAATTAGTTGATTTTTAGTTGAAAGGTAACTAGTTTTGGAAACATCACCCTAGGTCTAGGGTACTAGGTTTGGGTTTCCTAGAATATCTTCATCATGAGTCTTGAAAATTGGCTCCTCTCTCTTCCCTAGGGTTATTATTTTAATCATTTTAGGTACTAGTATACACATATATATATATATATATATATTACATGATTGATGGTACTCATGGTACAAAGGTACAAGTACTAGTTTTTGGGTTAAGTTTTGAATTTAAATAAAAAGTGAGGGCTTGGAGTTAAAAACATGTATTGGGACCTTACTCATGTAGAATTAAATTAAATTAGGTTAGGGAACCTAATCTGGCTAGGAAAATTCCAGTTTTGATGAAATAAAATGCTAACCGACAAGATCTGAAATAATCAAGTAACCGAGGGGCTTTAGGAAAATAATTCAAACATAAAGGTTTTTAAAGAAAATACATTTTTCAAGGGCTTCACATTCAGTCTCTTAGGTGCACTGCTTTCAGCTTCGTTGTGAGCCCTTTTTGATCTTTCTTCGTTGGTCACGTTGAAGCACAACTCCTGCCTCTGAACATGCCGATGTTCTCTGGGGTCTGCCTCCTTGGTACGATGTGTCCTTTGAGACTCTTCCCTTCCTGGCTCTCCATGCCTGACCTCCCTTGAAGGCCGGTGAGAATGTCTTTCGCTTCTGGGGTGCTGGGGGGCTATAGGGATAGTTTTATGTCTCTGTCCTCCCTTCTGGGCATTAGCCACTGGAATCGGCGTGTCCTGCAGCAGGAATGGTGGCTGCATTACGTTGTTCTGCATCATGAAGTTGACGATCAATTGCAGGTCCGCCAACTTGTTCGCCATCTCTTTAACCTCTTCGTCTCTCTGTAGGTATCTGTCCTTCCATGCCTGGAGGTTATCTTCGTTATAGTACCCACTTTGGTCTGTTTGCTTTGGTATGTCGCCTTCATGGCCGACATCTTTCACTCCGTAATTCTGGTCTTCATTGCAATTGTCCTTCTCGATGTCAACGTCAACAGGTCTCCCACTCCCGTTAGGGGTGTCATCCCCAATCTTCTCCTTTTGTCCATCGTTGGCCATTTATTCTTCTTTCTTTGCCACAGACGGCGCCAAATTGTGTGTGTCAATTTTCGACCACACTGCCAATCTGATACTCAGCTGGAGAACACTAGCAGAATAGATTGCTCGAATGACCTGTCACAAAAATAAGAGATTTTGGCAGTGGTTCGTCCACCCGGGGGCACTCCGACGATCAAGTCAGTATGTCTCTCAAAGATAATCAATAGTGCTAAATTCACTGTTCAGAATATAAATTGCGTACCTTAGACCCATTGGGGGTGCCTTTCTTTTATAGTTAACTCAATCCTTGTCCCAACAAAAGCCTAGCTTTAATGGACTTTAGCTCAATGCTTATCCAAGACTCTTTAATAGATAGAGATAAACTCTCTAAGAGCTTTATTCTTATCCAAGCTGAGTCCCCTCATCATTCTAGGACTCTTGTGCCTTATCTGCTTATCTCGGTGTAATGACCCCAAAAGTCATCATTATTTAATTAGGGGTTAATGTGTTTTAATTCAACTATATCTATTGGAATTGAGAATATTTTTATCTTATTTTGGGGTATTGATTGAGGTGGTGGTATGATGGTAAAGTAAGATTGGACCAAAGAATATAATCTGGATAGTTATTCTACGATCAGCCATCACTCATTTACCCTTTTCTTTTTCTACACTTTGAATTTGAATGTGAGGTTTGAACCATTGGAAAGCTTATTTCCGGGGCTTCAATTTGGACACAAGAACGACCTAGAACGGAGTCCCGATGAGAGAGTTATACCCGTTCGAAATTTTCACATCTGCTTTGGAAGCGAGCTGCACGTCTGGGGGAATAGCGCCACGCGTCTTGTCTGGGACAGCAGCTCAAAAACGAGATTTTTTGCCCATTTCTTACATTTTCTTTTCCTCTCTTCTTCTCCCCTCTTCCATGTCCGAAACCCTAGCTCCCAAAACCTTGATTTCCTCCACTTTTATCAACAAATCCACCATAGATCTTGCATCAAGGATGAAGAACAAGAAAGAGTCAACATTTCCAACCGATTGAAATTCGAATTTTTGGAGGATTCTTCTCAATCTTTGCTCCTTTGCTTGATTCTTGAGGTAGGGGTCCTTATTCCCTTTCAATATTTGCATTCATGGATGGATTTGTGGAATTTTGTGTATATACAAACAAAATCTATAGTTTTGAGCATATTATGTCCAACTTGAGAATTGGGGGTTTAGAGTTGGAGATGTTGGAAGTTAAATTGGTGGGTTAAAATGATGGATGGTGAATCCTAGATGTATAATTATTGGGAAAATTGGAATAAAAAGTAATGGGTTAATAAGTTTGAATTTTTCTTGAAATTTCAATATTTTCTTGAAACCCTAGGTTGATTAATGATGATAACCAATGAATTGGCCCAAATTGAAAGTAGAGTAATGAAATTGAGGTATTGAATTATATGTGTTCAAGTTTAATTGGAATTTGGAAATGTTTGAAAATTATGTTTAAAATTTGTGAATGAACTATGTTATGAACATTGTAATTCATGCTGTAATGTGAAGGAAAAATTGGGAAAATAATCTATTAATGATATGGATGATATGAACTCGGTTTTGGAATGTTGAAATGGAATTCAAGGATTTATTTTGAATTATGTTAAATTACAAATAGTGTTGATGAACTAAGTGATATTAACTTTGTTGGATTATGTTGTATTGACTCATAGTGAATTGAATGGTGTTGTACTATGATGAATTATGTTTGAATTACGTGAATTGTGTAGGGTCAGCTACAGGGGCAGATCAAGCACTTGAACACTGTAAGTAGTAGTATAGAAATGTACATCTTATTTATCGTTGATAATTATTGTCACTAACACTCTGTTCTTTGTAAGTGTTATCAACATTTATGACAAGTGGAAATCAATATGAATTTCTATGAATATGGAAAGATTTGCATACGTCGGTATGACTTTGGAACCCTTTTGTTCTGTCAATAACAAGTATTAAACCTCTGTTATTTATCAGTGTATATTATGTACTTCTTAAGAATAAATGGAGCTTGTGTTCATCCATGAATATTGATACCTATATGAGTCCAAGATTATTTTGTTGTGTTACGTATGGACTCGAGGTCGTTTAGAATCTACGATATGAAAACAAAGGTTTAACATCATTATGTAACCCACGTTAGAATGTAAACTGTTCTGTCCTTGCTAAGCATGCTCTATGTTCTGATATGTTACGTTTTGACTTAATGAACAGTTGACCATATATGTAAAGTATTCATGACATCCGTAACACACGGCCCTTACCCGGGGGTAATAATACCGTGGTTTAAGTAATTAAGTTACAAGTTTATGTACGTTACAAGTTTAAGTATGTTACAGATTTAAGCATGTTACAAGTATAGGTATGCTATAAGTTTACGTATGTTCTAAGTTTAAGTATGGTACAAGTTCAAGTATGTTATAAGTTTACGCATGGTACAAGTTCATGTATGTTACAAATTCAAGTATGTTACGAATATGACTTTTGATTTCTGCTTATGATTTAAGTATAAAAAAAATATGTATGATTTGATTCCGTTTATGATATGACATGATATGTACGGTTTGGTCTGGAAAACCTATTAATTTCTGGTATGGAGCAAAGTGCTATACGGAACTAAGTGCTGCAGTGCGAGTTACCTCTAGAATCTGTATGAGCCACCTCTTGAGTCCATACATATGTGAAAATTATGAGGCTGAAAGCCATTCCATGAAAATTATGAGGCTTATGGCCATCTATATAAGTTGTTATGAAATGAAACAAAGTGCTACACGGAACTAAGTGCTACAATGTGAGTCACCTCTAGAATCTGTGTGAGACACCTCTTGGGTTCATACATATATGTTTCAAGGGCTTTTATGTCATATGTTTCAAGGGCCTTAGTGCCATATGTTACAAGGGCTTTATGCCACATGTTTCAAGGGCCTTAGTGCCATATGTTACAAGGGCTTTATGCCACAAGTTTCAAGAGCTTATAGCCACCATGTTTCAAGGGCCTCATGCCACCATGTTTCAAGGGCTTATAGCTACCATGTTTATGTTGCAAGATTGAACCTAAGGCCGTTATGTACTTAGCACAGAATCAGACTAACTATGTGAACTTTACATCTTTATATGCATTGCTATGTGTTATGTTTCAAGTTAAGCATCGTTTTATTTATGTATTACTATTCACCGAGCCCGGCTCACTCTCTGTTATGTCTGTTTCTGTAGGTCACCAATCAGGTGGTCAGTTCTAGCCATGACGCCGCTTTCTTTTGTCAACCTTCATGTGTCCAGGCACTATACACAGCCATTGATTTTGTTAAACTGATAAGATGTTGGCTTGCTTTTTGAATGTCTATCTAAGATTGATGTATATAGCTTTCATGTTTTTGTATATGCCCAATGATAGGGCTGGGTCTGTATATATGTATGTATATAACCGATGTTCAAGTGTATGTTTTAGATTTTATTTGTCTGTTAAAAGTTTGTGTTCCTGGCATGATAGTAGTAGCTCGATGGAGTTTGTTTCCATTGTCAAATTTTGATATTTAATGCTTCCGTTCAGGCCCCATATATATATATATATATATATATAAAACAGGTTAAGTGTCCGTTTCTAAAGTGGTCATGCCCAAACTTCTAGGGACGGGTTTGGGGTTATGACACTCGGATTCCGATATCTTCGGAGATAACCTTGGCCTTGCCGAAATCACCTCGGCGTCATGACCAGGACACGTGCCACCTCAGCTGACACATTGGCGTTATCTTGGCCACGTGTTGATACTCATAAAATATATCCCCACACTCTCCAATCGCCCAACACAATACCCCACATACTCACCTTCTTCACCAATGTGTTCATATTCCGGAATTACTGAATAATTACCCTTGGTTGTGATGCTTTGAATGGTACAGTGCTAGATTGGTAAGCCTTGTAGATTTTGGTTTGGCTAAAGAACACGATTTCCTATGAAATTGATAGAGATTAACAAAAACGTTTACATCTTGAGACTAAGAAGCTATTAGCTGAAATCACAAGTTTTATTTTTAGGATAATTCAAGGAAACACTGCAACATAAACAGTTTTAGCAACCAATTGATTTCGTCCCTAAAACTAGTATTTTTGTCGCCAATTACATTTCCGAATGGAATAAAAATTGTTTGGAAAGCCCCGTCCGAAAAAGTGAAAATAACCTTTTTGTGACGAATTTTTTTATAACATCATTAAAACCAATAATTAGTGATCATTTTTCTTTCGTGCCGCAATGTTTGAATTTTCGAGACTAAATATTTTGTCGCTAATAGTTCATCACAAAACATCTAATTTCGTTGCTAAGAACTAAACAGTGGCATTTTTAGCAACAATTATATTTGGTCACTAAACGTATAAATGCTTTCTACATCATATATTTTCGTTGCTAAAAGTTAACTCAAAATTTTCAATCCAAAAAAGAATGAGGAAGCATGTAAATATCAAGACATTGCCCTGCGATAAAACATAAAGGGGGATGGATATTCACACAATACTATGCAGTTGTCTTTATTCATTTTAAAAATCCTTACACGTACTCTTCTCATAAGTTCATAACCAAACAAGGGACTCTTGGGGCTATACAACCAAAGAATGAAACTATGAAAATCATTGATTTACTTTCGGGTTGAAGCCAAAGAACTCAGATATGCGTTGAAACCTTGAAAATGAGATCGATCTTCCGATTGAAGCTGAAGATCTCAGATCTCAATTGGCATACTAGACAAAGAGAACAAAGTTGTAGAATAGAGAGCATATATTTGACACGTTAGGCCAAGAGGAGCAGATTTTATTTGCCTATTGTTAAGAGGATCAAAACATTTGGTTCCTAATAAAGGGCTTCATACATTTAGAAACCAAATTAATTGGTCTCAAGCTCTTACGCTCCTAATTGCGTGGGCCAAGTGGGCGAATGAAAATAATCTTTAACTTTTTTGGTCCCTAAAAAGGTCTCTAAATAATTTTTTTCCCCCTATAACAGATATCATGAAGGAATATGGTGTGTTGGTTCTAAATATTGGTCTCTAAATCACTAATTCCTTGTAGTGAGGGTGGAAGGGTAAAAATTTGAAGAAATTTTATGTAATGACAAATTTCTTAGCACATTGGAAAAACAACATTCACATGTGCATGCGTGCAAACAACATACACATGTATACGTACTTACATGTGCACACAAAGTGGAATTATTTATTTTTGGGTTTTGTTAACATATAAGTGCTTTTAGGACACTTGTTAAGGATGTATTAAATCATCTTAACTACTTCTACTATTATAGAAGATAGGAAAAACTATAAATGTGTCCTTCTAAAGACTAAAATACTCATTTCTCACCCCTTGGACGCAGCACAGTTGGCTTGGGGGAGGAGCTCAGGTTGCTACTATACATGGCATTTAGTGTGGGTTTGACTCCCCTTCGCTGCGCAAGTCCTGACTTAATTGGAGTGTGTGCTGAAGGGTTGGTACAAGCTCCTAAGTTATAGTCTCTCATCCGGAACGAACAACAGGACACCTTGGTGATCTTAACTACCTCTACTATTATTGAAGATAGGAAAAACTATAAATGTGTCCTTCTAGAGACTAAAATACTCATTTCTCACCCCCTGGACGCAGCATAGTTGGCTTGGGGGAGGACCTCAGGTTGCTATACTATACATGGCACTTAGTGTGGGTTTGACTCCCCTTCGTTGTGCAAGTCCTGACTTAATTGGAGTGTGTGTTAAGGGGTCGGTGCAAGCTCCTAGGTTATAGTCTCTCATTCGGAACGAACAATAGGACACCTTGGTGATCTCGACACGGGCACTGACTTGGACTTGCAAGAGAATGTTAGGATTTTCCTGTAACAAGAAGGAAAAAAAAAAAAAAAAAACCCATTTCTCCAATTCTCTCTACTTCAACATTATATACTTTCCAAATGTAATTTATTTATTTATTAAATATTTTTTTATCATAAAACTAAATGCATTTATTTTTAAATGAAATTTCATTTTTTTTAAATTTTAAATGTCCTTTATTTTCAATCATAATTAAATTATATGGTGTAAAGAAAATGAATCTAAAAATAAAAGTGAATTTAAAAATAAAAAAGGAAAATGAATCTAAAAATAAAAAAGAGGATTTTTTTAGGATCCCTAATATTAAGATTTTATAATATAAAGGACATTCAATATTTTCATAATATCTAAGGTCCTTCAATATCGATGCAGAGAAATTTCAATCTAGAGAATTTCTCTGGACGTCCCAGAGAAATTCTTGACTTCTCAAAGAATTTCTCTGTATTCAAACCAGAGAAAAATGAAATTTCTCTAAGTTCAAATCAGAGAAATTCACTCCAGAGGATTTCTTTGGGTTCACAACCAGAGAAAATTCACAAACAATTATCACAATTAGAAAAAATGCAGAGAAATTTGACATCTTTCCCATATAAAATGCAGTACAAGTTTTGACATCTTTACATACTTATTTTCCTTCTATTCAATATAATAACAACAAGAGAGATTTTCCATTGGCAGCAATGGCTTCAATTACATATCCACCATCCATCAATGTGAACTACTGAGAAAGTGAGGAGTTAAGTGGCACCTCAAACAACAATCAACAAAGCTGCAATTTCTTCCTCATTCCCACAGATTACACAACCCTGCTTCTGTCCAAACCTCCTCAGCAAAATCACATTCAAATTCTGGACTTCTCAAAGAATTTCTCTAGGTTCAAACTAGAGAAAATTGAAATTTCTCTGAGTTCAAACCAAAGAAATCCATAGAAAATTGAACATTACCGAGAAAATTAACCAAGGCAGAGAAAATTAAATAAGAATTTCTCTAAACCACTCCTTCACCCTCCATGTATATCATGAAGACATATTGATGTGTACATATATATGCACACACACACACACACATAGAGAGAGAGGTGAAATTGATTAAACAAACCTTTGGTGGCTTGTTTATCTACTATAGAGAGTCAGAAATTAAAGTCAAAATTAAGTATGGACCTAAGTACGAAGGTCACCTCTGTTAGGTGACTAGGAATGATTAAAGGAGCATGGGCTAAAGCCCAAGGGAAATGGGCCAATAGTGGCCCGAAGTAGGTCCTACCTACCAAGGATCCAAGCAGACTCCAAGAAGAAAGATACCTAAGTCAAGTTACAGAGGCAACACCTACAGTGGTCAAGTTGCGGAAGCAAAACCTGCAGCGGTCAAGTTACGAAGGCAACACCTGCAGCGATAAAGTTACGGAGGGAACATATGTAGTGGGAAAGTTGCTAAGGAACTTTGCCTCAGCACCGCCATTCCTAATATCTTCGGTTATGCCGCCATTTGAAGTTGCGAAGGGAAAGAGATAGCCGAAGCAACTAAGTTGCCGAGGCAACACTTGCAGCGACCAAGTTGCGAAGGCACTTTGCCTCAGCGCCGCCATTCCTAATATCTTCGGTTCCGCCGCCATCCGAAGTTGTTGAGGGAAAAAGAAAGCTGAAGCAACTAAGATGCCGAGGCAACACTTGCAGCGACCAAGTTGCGGAGGCACTTTGACTTAGCGTTGCCATTCCTAATATCTTCGGTTCCACTGCCATCCGAAGTTGCTGAGGGAAAGAGAAAGCCGAAGCAACTAAGTTGCAGAGGCAACACTTGCAGCAACCAAGTTGCGAAGGCCAAGTTGCGGAGGCACTTCGTCTCAACGCTTCCATTCCAAGTAATGTCGATACCACAGCCATCTGGAATTGTTGAGAAAAAGAGAAAACCGAAGCAACTAAGTTGCAAAGGTAGTACTTGCAACGCCCAAGTTGCGGAGGCATTCTATCGGTGCTGTCATCTCTAATATCTTCAGTCATGCCGTCTGAACTTGCCTCAGGAAATGATTACCGCAACAACTACTACCACGGGAATTGAGTTGCAGAGAGAATATCCTATCAAGGTGATAGCAGCCTTTGAGAGAAGTTTCTCTCTGCAAGTAGAGGCTAATGCTTGGCGCTGACAACGAGTCCCAAGGCATTACTAGAATAGGGCTGATAGCAAGCCCCACAGTTTATTAATTTAGCGCTAATAGCAGGCCCCAAGACTTACTGGTTGGAGCTAATAGCAGGCCCAGAAATACCAATTTATTGCGGTGATCCCGCGAAGATAGGAGCAAGGTAGCCTGAAAATAACGGACTCCTTTTTCATTACCCAGATCATGGACCTATCTTAGTTGAACAGACAGGACTAAAGAAGCCCCCTTGGGCTTGGTACTAAAGTACAACATGGCTGATAGCATGCTTGGCTGTGGCCTTTGTCCTGGGAAACTAGGAAGTTTGTGGTTAGGTGGCTAAGGGTGGAGGCTTCGTTGAGGTAAACACAAACATAGTCGATAGCAGGCTAATAGAGTCTTGAGAATGCATACACTGGCCAACTAAAACTGAGAAGGCAAGTGCAGTGGCAAGGTTCACCGCTGCAAGTGCACTTACTGAGGGTCAAGCTGAGAGGACAAGTGCAAAGGCAAACACTCCCGCCGCAACTACACTTGCTGAGGTTCAAAAAGGTAGTTACGGAGGCAAACAGATAATACACAGTACATACAGAGGGATACGTGGCACCTTGAGCCTGGTGCCTCAAGGTAGAATATTCCATGTGATCCTCTAGGACACACATATTCTCTCTATTTGGCCACTTGGTGTTCTCTTGGCACCAAGGAAAAGCCTATAAATATGACCTATTTCCCAAGGTTCATAAGAGGAATTTTGGAGATTTGGAGGAGATGCTGCCCATTTTGGCACTGTCATTGTCTTCTTCTTAAGCCAGTTGCTTTACCCTCACCCAGCTACACACTTTCCAACTCCCAGATAGTTGCTACTACTCATTCTCTAGCCACTTCCACCATTATTGGACCATTAACATAGTTTTCCCTCTCTAATCACCTTTCTAACCTTGAACCTCCTACATCTACATTGCACTCGAATCTGATGAGGAGATCCTGCATGATCTGAACAATATCTGGACCAGATCTTAACTTTCCAGCCAGATCTCGACTGGTGTTGATGGAACGCGACACCTGCAACAACGATGGTGACGGCAAGTATGAGTTCTGCTCTGTCGAGTTCCATTTGAGGGCCAAACAGAGGTCTCTCTCTCTCTCTCTCTCTCTCTCTCTCTCTCTCTCTCTCTCTCTCATCTTATTCTCTTTTTCTCCCAGTTGATATTGCTACCAGTGTCGACCACCATGTCAGCAGTGACCTGATTAGTCAAATTCCTTCGTATAAGAAACCCTAATCTCTCTCTCTCTCTCTCTCTATACATACATACAAATGGGTACTAGAAACAAAAGGAAGCAACATTCGGAAGACACAACAACACCTTCATCATCGTCTGCTTCGCAAAAGATCACATAGCAATTTGTCATGGTTAAGTTGAATTTAGTAAAGAGTTTAGAGAGTGTGTATGTATGTGTGTGTGTGTGTGTGTGTGTGTGTAAGAGAGAGAGAGAGAGAGAGAGAGATGAGATTTGATTTGAGAGACTCAAATTTCTCTGTGATATATGAGTGTGGGGTTAAGGGACCTTAGATATCATAAAATAATATTGTGGATGTCTTCCATTACTAAAAATGGAAAAGGGACTTTAGACTAATTTTAAGATAAATGAAAATGAATCTTAGAAAAATAAAGGGCACGTAAATTTTTTATATTTGTTATAAAAATAAAGGGCATTTAATTTATTTTTTTTATAAAAAAACCTTGAAATTTCATTTAAAAATAGATGCATTTAGTTTTATGATAACAAAAAAATATTTAAAAAATAAATAAATTATATTTGAAAAAATTATAATGTTGAAATAGAGAGAATTGGAGAAAAGAAAACATTAGTCTTTAGTTAGACACATTTATAGGTTTTCCTATCTTCTATAATAGTGGAGGTGATTGAGATGATTTAATGCATTCTTAACAAATGTCAAAACCCTTTATTTTTTTTAGTTAGATTAGGAAAATGAGAAGAAAATCAATATTTTATTCATTGTTATAAAAAAAAAATGTCATTTATTTTTTCACACTTAAAAAAAATTTAAATTCTAGGTTAACAAAACTCTGGCTTACAGAATAAATGTTGTAAATGTTTGATGGCAATTGATTTTGAATTTTTATTGTAACTAACAAAATTAACTTTTGAATTTTGAAATTTGAAATTATTTAATATAAAAGTTGATATAACATTAAAATTTTATTACATTCTTAATGATCAAATCCCGATTATAGTAGTATTACTATATTATTCAAAAACTGGTATACAACTTTTTGGGTCAATTACACTCACCTCCCTTTTAAGTTGAGAAAAAATACAACTACTCTCACATTTTTGATATCATTACATTTAGTCCGTCTTATGGTTTTAAGACATATAATAGTTAGACCTATTTTCATCAATAATACATTAGTCATATAAAAAAACTGTGATATCTTTTTTACAAATATATATATATATATATCTTTATTTATTTCAATATTTACCTGCCATCTCTATTAATTTCGATGGCTTTAACCTTATTAAAAATTAAAAGTTTGGGCTAAACCGCAGGGCAAGTGAATATAATTTACCCAACTTTTTAAAGCATTTTCTTACAATGAAATTTAAAGGATAAATTGCACCATTTGAACAATTTTAACCCTACAGTTTGAATTTTATGGCAATATGGTCCCTCCATCACGAGTCGTTAACATTTGGAGAGAGAGAGAGAGAGGGAAAAAAAAAAACTAAATGGACTACAGTATAATTCAAAATAAACTATAGGCAAATTATAACAAAATTGAAAGTGTATAGTTTAAATTAAAACTATAGAAACTGAAGTGATACTACACTTAAACTATAAGGACTAATGATGTAATTTACCAAATTTAAACACACACAAACACGGTCATCTGGCATCTTCATATACCAAAGTAGCGCTTTAGCCATTGCCTGATAATGCAAGTTGACATAGAGATATAGGCAATGGCGTAGCTAGGAATTCAGTGCAGAGGGGGTACAAATTAATGATAATTTGGTTCCATTTTTCTAAAAACACTTTTCAGAAAATTCTACTTTCTTGTTTTCCGTGTTTTTTTGTTTTTACTGATTTTTTTAGTATTTTAAGCAATTTTTTTTTTTTTTACTTTTTGGACATACCTACATAAATATACCTAAAAAGTAAAAAAACTGTGAAAAAAACCTTTTAAAAATTCACTAAATACCAAAAATACAAAAAAAAAAATACGAAAATTCAGTACATTTTTTATATTTTTATGTATTTATTAATTTTTTAAAATATTTTTTCACAAATTTTTTACTTTTTAGATACATTTAAGTAAGGTGCTTCTAAAAAAGTAAAAAAAAAAAATTGTTTAAAATTTAAAAATATTCACTAAAAATAAATAATCAAAAAAAATGAAAATCAAAAAACTCAATTTTCAAAAAACCTTTAATCCAAAAAACTCAAACCAAACACACTGATTTTTTTTTTTTTTCATAATAAACGACAATGAGATATTACTAAACTTAAATGTTAAGAGTTCATTTGGATAAATATGAATTTTAAATTAAAGGATTTGAGATTAAATTTTATACAAATTTTGGGGAGTAACTATTTTATAGGTGGATTAGAAAATTAAAAAAGAAGATATGTTGACACAAAAATAATATATTTTAGTAAAGAAATTCTATAAAACATACCGCAAAAAAAATGTCTATCATATGTCGCAATTATAATCTTTGTGGCCTTTAGTTATAACACATTATAGTGTTAGATATAATTTAGTTATAACTTCTTATGGTTGTTATTTTAGTTATGACTATATATCAAGTAATCGTTAGTTATGATTCATTCTGATATTAGTTATGACCTATTGTAATTTTTTTTATTTTTTTATTTTTATAGTTGAAGATGTGTTGCTTAATTATAATTTATATAGTGATCATTTTAGTTATGAATGAAAAGAAACACATGAAGGATAAACTCCACATGTCAAATGTAACTAACAATTCAATAAATTCTATATCTTCATTAAAATTAATTATATTTACATGTCAATAATGATAGACATCACCATTATATTGAAATTTTATAGATAATAATATGACTTATTATAATCTCTCTATTTTCAATCAAAAGAACCATTATTATTCTTATAATTTTAGAAATGTCATTGACATTTCACTTTAAATAATATTTTTTATTTAATATATTTTCTTTATATTTTGAAAAAAAAAAAAAATTTCCCAAAACTCAGGGGGCATGTGACCCCCCTGAGCCCAACGTGCCCCGCCCCTGGATATAGGCATGTATTCATATTTCCTCTTCAAGTGCATGCACAAAAGTGAATGTTAACACAGCATTTTACAAGAAAGTATTGAACTCCACGGATATTCTTCCATAAGGGCCTTGCGTTGGATATTTGAAAGTGTTTTCTAAAAAATGAAAAAAGAAAACAAAAAAACAACCAAACAAATGTTCTACTTCCATAATTCACTTAATAGCGAAAGAGTGCTTTTTATATTCTATTGATTCAGCAGTGCCAAAGTGTTCATGTGCAAATTGAAACATCCACAATGGAGACAAAACTCATAAGTTGCGATATCATGCAACTCAAATTTATTGTTCTATTAACTAAAAAAGAATAGCATTGTTCAGTGAGAGTTCATGAACTCAAAACATTTATACTTTTGTAGTGTATAACAATCATCAAATGTCATATCCCTCCTCTCGGTTAATTTGCAAGAAGGCTGCAATTTTTAATACAACATATAGCGTGGTACCTTTTTATGAAGATGTAATGAATCACATGAAGCTTCTAATTCGTATGGGCACTTATTAATGCGTGGAAGGCTTGATATTCTTCATCTTTAAGCCCACAATCTTGGATGCTTGAATGAATTCCCTCCATCAAGAATGACTTAGAAACCAAATATTACCTTGTACTTCAGAAAATATCTCTGTTTTAATCAATCCGCTCTAGATTATACATCACCATTCCCTTGAGTGCTAATCGAAATGTGCTCTGAGGAAGACACTGAAGGTTTTGGATCGCGAGCTCAGCTTTCTCTCTCGCTAGATCTCGAGCTCTCTCAATACCCCCACAACTCTTGACTATTTCAATGGCCTCATCAAGTGAACCATTCTCGCAGAATTCAGATTCAATGAGCTCTCTCAGTTTTGGTTCTTTCTCTATTGCGAAAATTACTGGCGCAGTCAGGTTCCCTTTTGCCAGGTCGCTTCCAGTTGGCTTTCCCAGCTGCTGCGCGGACTGTGTGAAATCCAAAATGTCATCAACAACTTGGAAGGATAGTCCGAGATTCTTACCATATTGATACATTTGCTCATTAATATCGCTATCGACCCCACTAAAAATGGAAGCTCCTTTGGTGCTAGCGGCAATTAAGGAGGCTGTCTTGTAGTAGCTCTTGATCAAATACTCCTCAAGTTCAACGTCACAGTCGAACAAACTCGATGCTTGCTTTATTTCACCACTAGCAAAATCTTTAATAACCTGCCACAATGCCAAATAGTATACAAACATGAGCTAGGGCTTCACAACCTTCATTTTTTCTGGGATAGTTTTCGGGATTATATGAAAAGGGTGTTCGGAGAAATTTTTTGTAGATCGTCTATGGCCATTATGTTGCTAGGGGTATCCAGTACAAAGGTTAACAGTATAAAACTTCTACGATTAGCAATTTGAAGAAATTACCTTAAATCTTTGTCTACTGAGCCCTAATTGAATTGTTTGGGATTCTAGAGAGAGCAAAACTATTTTATCTACTTATAGTGGCCAAATTGGCATGTTAGTCTGATTCTATCTCTGTTTGATCCGTTTGAAGAGATTAGACCTAACAAAATTCCAAATAGAAACTTTCGAGGGGTATTAGCATATGAGAGAGAAGCATGAACACCAATTAAAGTTTTTAAGGACTTGTGGTGCAATACCTGACTGATGAGCTTGATGACTTCAAGATTTTCAAGATTAGCAAGGTACCATGATGACTGGGCAAACATGAAGTCCCCAGCAAGAACTGCCACTCTTGTACCAAAAAGTTGGTGAACAGCTTCTTTTCCTGCAAATAGCCAGAAACATGATATAGATGAAGAGAGTGGCTTTCTAGTTACTCATTTTAATGGTTGAAAGTTGAAACTTGAAAGAGACGTCC
Organism: Camellia lanceoleosa; assembly: GCA_025200525.1. Classification (NCBI taxonomy): domain Eukaryota; kingdom Viridiplantae; phylum Streptophyta; class Magnoliopsida; order Ericales; family Theaceae; genus Camellia; species Camellia lanceoleosa. The sequence goes on from CM045762.1 coordinate 39,129,057, forward strand.
TTATATATCATGCCACTTAAATTTTTGCATAAAGTAACAGAGAACCTCAGAAGTTTGCCAATTGTATGTGGAGTCAACCTTATACCTTTGAAAACAAGAGAGCAAGATCTCAAGGTTTGCTCGGTCTACAGCACATAAACCAGTGACACTACTTAACGTCCCCCCGGGGCAAAAAAACAACTGAAAGAAAACTCAAAAAATTGGCTCAAGGGATAATCCGGACATGGCACATGCCATTTCAATTCAGGTTCATGTCCTGAATGCAAACATTTATAAAGTTTGCAACAAGACAGAGAAACGTGTCTGCACATAGTTCCACCAATCTGTATTTCCTTCCTCTGTTACTATTGTTTAACCAAAAATCTATGTTATGCAGGCCAATCTAGCTAAGCAAAACTCAATTGCATAAATCATTATCCAGACTTCTAGATGGAACTAAAAACAATGGAACTTGTCAAATCTAATACTTGTTATGAAAAATTGCATATAATGTTAAGACAAACAGAAATGGCATAAATACTTAACGGTCTTGTCAAGTTTATATTAATAAAATCTGGACTAAAACCAACAAATATTTTGGAAAACAGTTGAAAGTTTCTGCTAGCAAGTTCCATATGGTAGACTCATTCAACTTAAGAATTTGAAATCAGCAATCATATGAAACAATGACATAAACTGTGCTGGTGTTCAATACAGATATGAGGTTTCAACAATATAAACTGAAATGTGAAATGAATCATGACAATGATACACAGCAGCACAGAATTTTGAATAAACCGAGAGCAGCAGCATATAGCTAAAGGCTTACCTCTGCGCATGTCACTTTCATCTAATACGTCATCATGAATCAAGCTTGCAGTATGGATCATCTCAATAATCTCTGCCAAGCGCCTATGTTCTTTGGTAAGTTCCCTGGTAAGAAATAATAGTACTGAATGAAACATCTATTTTGTTTAATATCTAGTATTTTAACAAATAAAAATAACACTGCTCACATCAAGCCTGCAATTTCTGCTGTTGCTCTTGACACTAGGAACACCAAAGCTGGCCTCATCCTCTTCCCACCAGCACTGAAAATCTGTTCAGCGGCAGACATCAAAACCGGGTTGTCTGCACCAACAATCTAGCAAAAAAATTTCATCAGAACAGAAGCATATAAAAAAGACAATGGGAAATTTAGACTCATAGTTTAAAGGGTAAATTATGCTGACCACCCTTGAGGTTTAGAAAAAAATACAATGAACTCTACAATATAAAAAATACAATGAACTCTACAATATAGTTACACTGACCTCTCTTTTACTAAGGCTAAAACAACCTGAACTAATGTAGATGATATGCAGACACGAGAACAAATAAGATAAAATATACATTTTAGAGTAAAAGAGATGACATCATCATTTTTCCATCGACACGACTAACGAATTATTAAAAGGAGCCAAGTGATATGTGAATTAAAAACCTTAAGAAAGCCCAATATAATTATGTCAAATATTTATGCAACCGACCCCATTTGATGGGACTTAAGGCTTGGTTTCGTTTGGCTCAATATCCCCACCCCAAAGGGAGGTTAATGTAATTTATCCTGTTTTAAAAGAGCACACCAGTCTAAGCATTTGAAGTTGATATAAAAGGTAAATTGGATTGGCTATGTGTAGAAGCATAAGGTATTGATGAGGGAATTCAAATGATATTTATAAAATAACTGAAACTGTCACTAAGAAATTTCCTTGAATTGAAAATATTCTCATGAATTTCATGCACATTTAGGACCTCAATGATAACACCAATGAAACAAAAAAAAAATAAAAAAATTTATGGTTTATTTTGAATCAAAGAGGAGATATTTAACTCAAAGGTAACTCTTTAGCTGAGCTAGCAAGAGTGTAACTACTCCCCTAATCTGAAGTGACATGCATGCAAAGAAATTATCATTGGTTGAACTAACTCTCTTAATGTCATGATATTTGTAATCAGTGACACATCATGTGTACCCATGGTATATCAATCTTCATAACCAAGCTCTAAAGGTAACACACAGTAACTTATGGTTCAATCAAAAGTCAAGATATTAACTATTCATTTATGTACTAGTTGTGAACATTGTCTCAGCTCTTTCATTGTGTATTGGCTTTAATCCTTGAACTTCAAAGTTAAAACATTCCCATCAAATTATGGTTGCTAGGACAGCATGAAAATTAAGGCTTTATGCTATTAGAACTTTATATCAAATCCTTTTTCCACCCAACCCCCAAAGCAGGAATTTCCAGCTCCATTCTGCCTATAATCACAACTCCACTACCAAATCACAACCCACCTCCAAAAGCCATTGATTCTCTACCACTAGTATAATTACTACCACAGCTCAGGGACAAATTGTTAAGAATACCCTACACTTACTTTTTTTTTTGTAGTTAAGTGAAAAAAAGAAAAGAAAAATAAAGTGCTCAGTCTTGCTTCTAAAAGTAATTTCAAACATAACCAAGTTAAAGAAAACACAACTGAATTTGACAAAAAGCCATTTCTGAACTATTGGGCCTGAGAAAATAATCTTCTTTTGCCATTGTACTCAACCTAGACAAGATATCCATTAAATAATACACTCAATAGTCAATATTTTCCATTACTACCTCAAGCCATATCAATTTTGGTCCTCTTCTTGCCCTTGCAACATTTTCAAAGGGGACCAAGCTGCTGTTCCCCACTCGAGCACTAATTTCTCTTCAGTGCACACACATGGCCAAACAATCTTAACAGGTTTTTCATTCATAATAAAACTAAATTCAGCAGGCACAAACACCATTCAAGCAAGAAGTGTGTAAAAGTAAAACATCTTCACCATGATAATTTGTTAAGGCTGTGTTTGGATCAAAGATTTGAGTGGGGATTTGGAGAGGGAAAGGAAAAGCGAAGGGAAAGTGAAAAAGAATTAGCTCCTATTTCATTCACTTCTCCTTTCCTTTTCCCTTTCCCTTTCCCTCCGCAAATCCCTCCTCAAACCCTTCATCCAAACACAGCCTAGAGGTTAAATCTAAGAACATCTTATAACATACAAGCCAATATAGAATTTTTCACATAGGTACTCACAGACTGTAAATTTTTGTTCAATGTTTGGAGGTCATCAGCAACCACTTGAAACAAATTTGCCACTGCAATAGGGCTTATAATTTCTTCCTTCACATCCAATACTGGTGGAGGACCTTCTGCAACCCCAATATTAGTCCATAACAAGTTAATAAACAATTCTAATGGTTCAACCTCCAAATTCATAAGACAAAACTACATGTTTGTACCAATTTAACAATCAGAAACAAACTCAAATTGTGCTTATCTCAATAAAACAAAGTACCATTCAGCAAAGTCTCCGGAGTCTCTGTAGAGAAAACGCCACACCGAGCAATCTCATGCCGGCGACACACCAATTTGCGAGCCCCAAAGCCTCTGTTAAATCTCCTGCAGACACCCTTTTTTGCATAGTTTCTTACTGAAAATCGATCAACCAAGGCATTGGAAGAACATCCACAAGCAACCAAATCCAACCCAGTTCGACTAAACTCAAGACTATGGCACGTCATTGACATCATCATCAATAAAACCCAAATTCAAGAAACACAAAAATATTTTTCAAACAAATCAAAAACCCAACTCAGAAAATAGCTCAATTTCCCATTTCACCAAAAACCCACCAAGAAAACAACAATCCCAACCATGAAACAGTGATTGAATTGAGAAGAAAGTGAGTAGCAGAGTGAGCCTCAAATAAGAGCAAAGATTTGAAATGGGTCCTAAGGTGACAAGCTATAGCTGAGGTTGAACCCAAAGACTGGAATGGTGTATGTGTTGTGAATGAATACTTGTATTGAGTGGATCCAAGAAGGCCACATATCAAAAAAAAAATTTGGGGGTATTATTTCTATAATCATATGTTTTTGGAAAAAAAAAGAGGTTAACCTTTTCAGGACAAAGGAGTGTATGGACTATGGTGGAAAGAGATAGAGCGACAGTGTGAAAGAGAGGCAAAGAAACGGCCTTATCTTTCTTAGCGGTCAAACTTATATACTCTGGTTTTTTCTTTGTTTTTTTTTTTTTTTTTGGAGTAAAATTACACTGATTTGTTTGCCAGGGTAATTATTTGATGGTATTAATTTTTAAGTTAAGATGACATATTCATTCTTAACTTATATATATACACTTTAAAGGATAAATTACGTTAATATTTCTTGAGGTTTTAATTTAATATGGATTATCTTGATATTTAAAAAGAAAAAAATTAATTTAATAAAAATAAATATGAAAAAATATATTTAATTTGTAAAAAATTATTTCTGACCACTCGAAAGATAAAAATTATATAAAAATGATAACTATTTTTTATTTTTTATTTCTTAACCAAATTAATTTTAAATTTTTAAAATTTTTTTCTAAAAAGCAAACAATACATAGGCTAAGAATCTTTTAATAAGTCATTTCTAACGTTGGTAACTTATTTAATTATTTGTTAATTTTACGACATTTTTACCATCTGAGGTATGTTTGATAACCATTTCGTTTTCAATTTTCAATTTATATTTACAAAAATTTTAAAAACTGTCATAAAAACTTGTTTGATAATTTTTTTGGTTTATGAATGGTTGTATAAGTTTGTAAATTTGAGAAAAAAAACATAAATTCAAAAAATGAGTTTACGTCGGTTTTTAAACAGAAATTTAAAAAATTTGATTAATAAATTTTTTTTTCAATTAAATTTTTTTCCAATTAATATTTCTTTTCAATGAATTTTTTTTTTAAAACTAATACTAACCAAGGGACAATTGGTAATGCTACTTTAAACCTTGGGGAGGGGATTATAATTTCTAAAATATGAGGGGTGTCAATGTAATTTACCCAGTGAGAGCAAAATTGATATTTAAAAAAATTAAATTGCTGACATCAGCAAAATCTATTAGTTGACTTAACAGTCAACCAACTGAGGGAGCAATCTGTAATGAAACTTTAAACCTCAGAGAGAGGATGTAATTTCCAAAAGATGAGGAGAGAACTGTAATAAATATAAACTTCAAGGGGTGTCAATGTAATTTACCCTTCTTTTTTTATATTTTTTTTTTATATACTCTGTTTTTGGCCCTTAAATAATATATGGGTAAATTATACTTTGCCCAATTACACTTTGCCACTTTTGACTATTTTTTCATTTTGATGTTAAATTTTTTTACCTACTTCTTCAACCGTTTATGTTTTAAATACTTTTCAATTCACTTCAAAAATTATCTTATGTGTGGCCACTTTATTATTATTATTATTATTTTATTTTTTTTGGGTACATTGGAAAATAAAAGAGAAACAAGAGGACTAGGCCTCATTACTCCCGTCTAGATACAACACATCCGCAACTAACGCATGACGGATTTCCTCTGGAGGTTCATTAATAATGAGCAGTTCAAGTGGTTGATTAGCTCCAAGTTTAGCTAAGTTATCTACACAAATGTTGCCTTCTCTACGGACATGTTGGACTGTACACTCGCAGCCCCTTAAGATGATCCTTGAATCTTCCACAATGCCATGGAAAGGGCATTTTGCACCTGGTTCTTCATTTAGCAGCTGCACAACTTGTTCTACATCCGTTTCGATGATGACCTTGTTCATTTCTCGCTACAGGATGATCGTGAGCCCTTTATAAACTGCCCAGAGCTCTGCCTCCAAGCTGGTGCATCTCTTCATTCTGCCATAATATCCACTAATCCAAGTTCCTTTCTCATCCCAGAACAGCCCACCGAATCCTCTATAGTTATTCTTACCTTTAAGGCTTCCATCTGTGTTAAGTTTGATTCTCCCTGCAGGTGGACACAACCACAAAGATGAACTTTTAGGTTGTAAAGGAGTAATAACAGCAGATTCAAAAGCTTTTTTAATTTCTTTAGTATATTCGAAAATAAGCTTCACAGATGCATAGCAATTTGGTTGTTCGTTTTCAAAAATCAATCTATTTCTATTTTTCCAAATAATCCATAGAGTAATAGCGAAAAGCTAAGGCTAGGAATGCTTCCCTTTCACATTCAAATTTATCCAGACTCCAAAAAGGGATAATACTCATTCTCAAATACCAATCTTGATCAAAAACTTGTGTCCAAATATTCATGGCAGTAGGACACATCCACAGTAAATGGTCTAAATCCTCCACAGTTTCACAGCTGGGGCAATTGGGATTGTCACTGTAACCCCTCGTGTGCCTCATTTTATTTGTCGGCACTTTCCCAAGCAGAATAAGCCACATGAACCTCTTAATCTTTGGAGGAAGCTTAAGTTTCCAAAGCTAAGCCCAATTATTCTCCAAGGATTGAGAGTGCATAATAAGATCATACCCACTAGATATAGAAAAATCTCTATCAAGAGATTTTCTCCATCTCAGTTTATCCCTTCTACCATTATTTCTAGGAGGTTGAATTTTTAGTATCTTAGAGATAATGGGCATAGGAAAAGTGTTATAGATATGAGTTAAGTCCCACTTCCCATTATCATCCACAAGGGAGTCTACAGTGATATCCTCCATCTCAATGACTTGCCTAGTGTTGGTAGCAGTAGCCTCAAACAAGGCCCTTTCACCACACCACCAGTCTTTTCAAACTCTTACCTGAGAGCCCCAACCAATGGTCCAATGAACCCCCTTAACAAGGAGATTTCTAGTATTTAGGATACCTTTCTAGATATGTGATGATACTTTACTCTTCCTCTTACTAAAGAAGGATTGATTACCCAGGTATTTATTTCTCAGGACCTCTAACCAGAGACCCTCTTTCTCATTCAACAGTTTCCAGCCAAGCTTGGATAGTAAGGCTAGATTTTGATCCCTAGCCCTTCTAATCCCAAGGCCACCATTATTTTTCTTATGGCACACCTGTAGCCAGTTGACTAAATGCACTTTTTTCCTTTCCAAGGAATCACCCCAGAGAAAGTTACGATTGAGTTTGTCAATCTCATCACAAACCTTATGGGGAAGCTCCAAAGTCTGCATGATATAAGCTGGGATAGCATTGGTCACTGATTGAATCAGTGTTACCCTCCCAACTAGAGATAACACACTAGTCTTCCACTCAGCAAGCTTTTGTTGCATTCTTTCAAGAATAGAAGTAAAGTGGTGTTTGTTAACTCTGGAGTGAAGAAGGGGGACTCCAAGATACTTACCTAGATTCTGAGTTAAAACAATACCACATATATGACTCAAGTCTTTAGCCTTCCTTCTGTCAACATTTGGGGAGACAAAGAGCTTAGATTTTGTGAGATTAACTTTCAGCCCAAAAAGCATAATAAATTCATTTAGCACTTCAAGAATGGTTTGACAGTTCACTAAATCATCTTTGGCAAAGAGAATCAAGTCATCAGCGAAAAATAGGTGAGAGACATTAGGGCCTTTCTTAGATAACGATAAACCCCTCCAGTCTTTAGCCTCCACTCTTTGATTGATCATATTTGAGAGCCTCTTTATACATAATTGTCATGACCCAAACCCGCCTCTATGGGTTTAGCATCGTAATCGGCCAGTAATCCGTGATTACCAAAGGCCTGCTTAATAGTAAATAACAGTAATATAGAGTAAGGGGTTGATGGAAGCCAAACAATAATAAAAAGATGTCCAATAAGCTGTGAAAATCTGAATGCAAAAAGATTTTTATGAACGAGCCACATTCATAACCAAAACATATATACATACATCATATACACAAACATCCAGGTTAGGGACCGAGTCCCTTCACCATAATTGTACAGTCAAGTCTTAAGCATTCGTTACAAAAATAGAGACAAAGGAGTGAATCCGAAACACCCCAAGACAGCCTTGGCTTGGACGAACTCGGAACCTCGAAGTGAGGCACAATGGTTGGCTCGACAAAACGAGAGCTTAACTTGACGTTCCTAGCTTCGGTCCAGTGCCTGGACACCTATATATAAATATAAATAGTGAGCTAAAGCCCAATGAATAACAACTATGTAAAAGGGTTAAGAATGAATGTCTCTTCAGTAATTAAAATAGTCATTTACATCAGTAGATCAGTTATTCAATCAGTGGCTCATATTTCATGCCATATCAGTCAATTAGAAATCATAGCAGTCATACGTGGTACATCCAATAACAGAACAGTACAGTAGGTCTTAATAGACTGAATAGTTAGTTGATTGCCATCAAAACAGTAAACAGTAGTAGTTTCAAACATTGGAACTGATAGAAATCTCTGTAACAGTAGTAGTAATAGTAAGTTGCTATGGATGCCACGAGTACAGTTCACAAATAGGACAAACATCCATTCAGTAAACAATGTTACTTCAGAAAGCAATACAGTCAATTGTTCAGAAAATAATTAGAATTGAATATATCTTTACAATATTATTACTCACAGATTACTGGGCTACAGACAGGCTAGTCAGCGTCCTCGGGTGCTACCCCTACACAGTTGCAGAACGAACACACACTAAGTTACACACTTGGGATTGATAACTTAGCCCCTTAACTTGACTTGGTGTGGTCCTATAACATTATCCTTATTAAGATGCCTTAAACATGGCCTAGGAATGCCTAGGATGGAATGAGGATGCAAAAATGTACTTTAAAACACCTTTCAAAATTTACTGAAAATAAGGGTCTCGCTCAAGCGTGGCTTTCTACACTCGAGCGGACATGCAGACAAAGAAGTTTCGCTCAAGCGTGACTTCCCTCGCTCGAGCGGACTACAAACTCATGAAAAAGTACTGTTGGCACGTTTTTCACGCTCGATGGACGCTCAATCCACGATCGAGCGTGAGACTCAGATCCTCGCTCGAGCACAGATTTCCCCGCTCAAGCGGACTACAAAACACAAGAATTTCTGGACATATGCATTTTACGCTCGAGCGTGACCCTCGACGCTCCAGCAGAAGTGCATGTGCTCAGAGTGTACACGGATCAAAAATCTGGAACTTCTAAATTGATCCACAAGCACAAAACTCAACCTCTAAAGCTTCAAATTCGATTTTTCTATGCCAATTTTCTAGAAAACACTTAAAAACCCATAATACAACTATTTCAAAGATTATTTTGTAAAATCAAGCCCAAAGGTAAGCCAATTGAACACAATTTTAAATGAAACTTGAAAAACAATACAAGAACATAACATGCATGAGTTCCTATGAACGCTAATGCTTCAAAACATGATCAAATGTAAGATTGAGCTCAAAATCATGGTGAATTCATGGACCACAACTAAAATATGAACATACATGTGGAAATTCTCATGTAAATGATCTCAAAACTCAATGATATAGACATGCATGCACGCATTGCTTCTCAATTCAACTCTTTAGGCTATAACTTGACTCTAATCTCCAATATTTCCATGAACCATGCAAGTAACAACTTAAATTCATAATTAAAGGGATGAATTCCTACCTTCAGGCCTCGTTTGGCAAGTGGTTTTTTTAGCCAAGAAGTCAAAAAGTTACTAAAAAAATCAAAAAGCTAAAAATCCATACCAAAAAGTCAAAGATTCTCTTTTTTCACTACTTTTTACACATCTTTTCGTAAAAAGTCAAAAAGTCATCCCAAACATACTAGTTTTTTTTACATCACATTTTAGCTAAAAAGTCAAAAAGTTACTAAAAAAGCCTATTCCCAAACGAGGCCTAAGTCTTGAATTCCAAGTATGGTAGCTCAAATATGCAAGTCCTCTTGAATTCCTCTAAGTTCAAGCCAATTTCTTGATAAAATCAATTCTTCTCCTACTCTCCCTTTCTCTCACAGTTTGGTCTAGGAAATGAGATGAAGAATGATGCCAAACATGAAATCAAACTAATGGCCTAGAAAATGTCCACTAATGGCAAAAGTGTAATTACCTAGGTTCAATTAGTTTAACATTATTTAATCTAATCTAATCGTTCCAAATCAAATTTTAATTAAACCTACCATAAAATTCTATAAATCCTAATTAGCATGTAACACTAGTCAATTTCTGATTCGGTCGCCGATAAGGCCTTCAATTCGCAATTCGAAATTAAAACATGAACAGATCATTCAATGACAAACTGATAGAAATGCAATTAAAGCAACACATTCATGCAATTAGTTCAGGATTTCATCTCAATCCATTACTTATCATGCTTAATCACAGTTTAACACTAATTAGAGGTGAGGGTTGCCACAATAATACAAAAAGGTAAGGAGAGAGAGGGTCTCCTTGCCGAAGTCCCTTACTAGGTTTAAATTCTTCCAGTGGTTCTCTATTCCAAAGAATAGCAGTACTTAAGCTGGTAACACAATTCATCACCAATTCAATAAACTTACAATCGAATTTGAATTCGAAGAGAGTTTGTTCAAGAATTCCCAAGAAATGTTATCATAGGCTTTTTCCAAATCAATCTTAAGAATCATGTAGCCTGCTTTGCCTTTTATTTTCCTCAAGGTGTGGATAGCTTCTTGGGTTATGATAATGTTGTCATTGGTAGATCTCCCTAGAATGAAGCTGCTTTGGTTTGGACTGATAATACCATTGAGCAAGGGTCTTAGTCTGCTGACCAGAATTTTAGTAATGATTTTGTATGCGACATTGCAAAGACTTCTAGGGTGAAACTATTTAATGGATTTGGGGTTATCAACTTTAGGTATAAGTGCTATAAGAGTTTTGTTAATATCAAGAGGAATGGTTCTAATAGAGAAGCAATTATGCACAAATTCAAAAACAGATCCCCCAACAATATTCCAAAATGTGTGGTAGAAAAAATGTGTGGTAGAAAAAAGCTTGGAAGCCATCTCTCCCAGGAGCTTTGAAAGCTTGAATATTCTTGACAGCTTTCCAAATTTCCTCAGGAGTAATGTTTCTAACAAGGTCAAGGTTGTCCTCAGCAATGATATGCCCAGACAGATTATTCCAGTGAGAAAATGCAGTAGTGGGTGTATAAGAGAAAAGGTTTTTGAAATAATCAGTCACCAGGGCTTTTAACTCAGTAGGATTATCCACCCACACCCCATCATTATTTTTGAGCACTTCAATCTTAGACTTTCTTCTTTTGATAATGGTGGAGAGGTGAAATTTTTTTTTGTATTCCTCTCTCCCTGCGTGATCCAATTAGTACAGGACTTTTGAAACCACAATAATTTCTCTTGGTAAAGGACTTCATTGAATTGATCAATAAGTTGGTTTTCAAGGCTGTGAAGGTTGTGGGAGTAATGAACAGCTTGAGCAGATTGTATGCCATTTATACGTCCTAGGAGCCACCTTTTTTTCCTGAAAATATTGCCAAACACATTTCTATTCCAATCTGTAGCCGAAATAGCCAAGGAATGAAGGTTATCTAAAAGATGGTATGGATTGACAGGCAACCACTGCTCCTCAACAAGTCTATGAAATCCATTATGAGTAACCTAAGCAGCTTGAAATTTAAAAGATTTATAACAAGAGAAGGAGTTAAAGATTTACCTTGAGTGAAGACCATAAGTGGTGAATGATCCGAATACGTGCGTGGAAGATTGCGAACATAGCCTTCAGGAAAGAGAGTTCACCATTCCGTGTTACAGAGAGCTTGATCTAACCTGACTATGGTGTTAGCCCATCCTTTACGATTGTTAGTCCAAGTAAGTCTTGGCCCCACACAACCTATATCCATAAGATTACAATTATTGATTCGTTCTACAATTTTTTTTGCTTTTTCGACAAGTTTGACTAAGGTTATGGCTTTGATTTTGCGCAACTGAATAGCTACGTTTTTCCTCAGAGCTAGAGTAGTCGTTGAAATCACCAGCAACCAACCATGGTTCTTGGGTGTTTTGGGCTACAGATTCAAGCCCTTCCCGTAACTCATCTCTCATCCGACTGTTTGGACTAGCACACACTGCAAAAAGCATCCATGTTGGATAGTCTTGTCTTGAGATAGTTGCAGTAATCATTTGGGTGTTTGCTTCTGGTATTCGAACATTTGCTTGACTGGGATCCCAAAGCATCTATATTCCCCCACTTTTGGATACATAAAAAACAAGTCAATTTATTGATTTATTAACTTATTTAAATTATATTATTTTTTTTATTTTTTTCATAATAAATAAAAAAAATCAACTTATAAATCATATCTAAAATAATCCTAAATCGAAAATGATACATTCACAACTATATGGTATAAAAATATTTTATTATATATAACTTAAATTTTTGACACAAACTCAAAACTTGATATAATATATTTTTACGTCATGTGATAGTTAACGTGACATTTTTTTATTTAATATTGAATAAAAATTAATTTTAGGAGTAAATTAAAAAAAAATTAAAACATAAAGGGTTAAATGAGAAAATGATTGAACAAAAAAAGGGACAAGATGTAATTTACCTTATATATACATATATGTATTTGTCGTAGCAGCCAGTGATCTATGAGTAAATTTGTATATAAATAGAGGTCTATTTTGAAAAGTGAATTAAATTACTTTTTAGTTTTTAACTTACTTTCTTTCTTATAAGAAAAAGTCAAAAAGTTAAAAAAAAGTAAAAAGTCAACTTTTAACCATCTTCTCAAAACACTCCAAAATATATATTATGTAATTTTTTTTACTATTGTAATTGATTTCGACAATAAATTTATTATATTTATATTGAATATTAATATATATATATATATATATTTATGATTAATAAAAAAACAATGTGACTTACTACTTTGTGGCCATATAAAATTTTCTCGTGGTCTAGAGATTGCCGGGTAACTCTTCCTGAATGGAGTGGTGGGTGATTAATCATCAAAGGATCTAAGATTCTGCCACGTGTGTGGTTCCTATTGATCCCTCCAATGAAAAATTGGAGGAAAAGAGAAATTTTTTTTAATAATTAATTTTTTTTACTCTAGGCCCGGTTCTGTTTAGTTTTTTAAATAAATTTTTAATTTTAAATTATATTTTGAAAGATAAATTTTTGAATTGAGTTTTGAAAAGAGAAAATTTATTTTGTTAGATTTTAAAAAGAGTTTTGAATTTTAAGTTGTATTTTGAAATTATTTTGGGTTTATTTTTTATAAATATTTAAAATTTTTCTTAATTTTTGTTAGGATAAATATTTTTTATTGTAAAGGTTTTTTTTAATATGCATTGTATTTACTACATTTGTTTTTCATTTCTTTACAATTTTTGTATTGATTATGTATAATTTTGATTAGCTAATATATACTTAAAACATAACAAATTATTTTGTTAATACTTAAAACTAACTTAAAATTCTAAATTGGTATTAAATTCAAATTCCGATAGTTATGACCATTTGAACATCGATAAAAGTACCAGCCGTAATTCGCTTCTGTACGTCTCATCCACTTTGGCATGAGTTAACCCCACAAGCACAAAATATTTTAAATATTTAAAAATTTTATTTATTTTATTTTTTTAATATTATAATATATATTTTTAAATATTTTAGTTTTTTTATTTTTTTTAAAATTTTAAGAAAATTTGGAATGCTCATATATATCTAAATCATAACAAATTATTTGGTTAATACTTAAAAAATAACAAAATATTTTTTTCTAAAATATAACAAAATATTTTTTCTAAAAAAATAAATAAATAATAGTTTTGAAAAAATATTTTTTTCAAAAAAAAAATAAAAATTTTAAAGAATAAAATAAACAAATTTGATTTTTTTTAAAAATAAATTTTTGAAAACTTATTTGGTTAGATAAATTTTTAAAATGAATTTTAAATTGTGTATTTTTTGAATTTTTTTGATAACCTGAACTGTTCATATTATAGGATTTGTCAAGTATATTATCTATGCAAAAAAGAAGTTAATAAAAAATCTGTAACCCTATGATCAAATACTAATTATTTGTAAAAAGTTATAAAGATAAAGTTAAACGTTTATATTTTAAAAAATAAACGTACTCTTGTTATAGAGTTATAGATATCCAACCAATTCAATTTTTTTGGTATAAATTATCTAATAAACAAATCTTACAATATGAATAATTTAGATTATAAAAAAAGACTCGAAAAAAATCTCCAAGGGAGCATCACAGGATGCTACTGTGAGTTGCTCACAGCAACCTCCCTAATTTCAAGAGGAATATAGGTAGCGTTTGGTTTAATTTTCAAATCAAAATATAGGTAAAAAAATTTAAGGGGAACTACAAGGAGATGTTAAAAGAAAAAGAAAAAAACCATCACTTGCACCTTACAACCTTTGGTTTGCACTCTTTGCTACAAACACACTTGTACTCTCATATATATCTCTTGTATTCTTGCAACATTTTATTTATCAACAATATTAAGTATCATGAAAAGTCTTTCATGAAAATGATCATGAAAGAGTTATGACCTTTGGATTACATTTAACATAAAGTACCACACACTAATCAAGATAATTTAAGAGTCACAAATTTTTCATGATTATTTTCATGATTTCTAATATTTTTCTTTATTTATACGTTATTGCAGACACATTTACACAGTAATTATTTTTTCTTCTTCTAAACTAATATTTAAAAATTTAAAAAACTTTATTAAAAATCCTATCAAATATCACATGAGTATGAGTATGAGTATGAGTATGGACCACACAAATTTTAAAATTGGTTTCAAAAACTCCTAATTAGGAGCACCAGCAGCCTCCCAAGTCCCGTCTCTCTCTCTCTCTCTCTCTCTCATAGTATCAGAGATTGCTCTCACTGTCTCACCCTCTCTGTGAGACGTCTCTCACGCTCTCAATCTCGATTTCGCCTCTCTCCGTCTCCGGTCTCACCTTTCTTCATCTACGACGACGACAATGATCGCACCGAGATCTGTTGATCTCGTCCAAGGTAATTTCCAATTATTATTATTTTTTTAAAGTTTGTTGAAAACCCTGATCTCAAACCACAATTCAAAATCCTAGTTTGAGTATTCTAATCTGAAAAATAAAACCCTAATTTGTTGTTAATCAATTCTTTAGTTCTGCTTTATTTGTTGTTAGATTTGATTGTTTTGTTTGTTACTACTGTAAAGAGAGAACACATGTTTGGGGTCTCGCATTTTTGAAGTTATGTGGACTTTTCCACTATACCTAAATTGCCAAAAGGCATCTGTTATGTGCAATTCAATTGACTTAGTATAGTATAGATATGGAAACAAATGCTTAAGAAACTTCCTTTGCCGAAAAAGTAACTGATTCAGTTTCTTCTTACTTTTATTTGTTGTACTGTATAATATAATGTAATATATAATAACTGTAAACAAAGAGTACATTTTAGGTTGGCTTTGCCAGTCCTTAAACCCATTCCATTGCCAGCCATGGTGAATCAACACTCTCTCAAGTTCTCCCTTATTTTCTTCACTTTCTCACCAAAACAACACAATTTTCCAATATGTCGAGAAAAGGCAAGTAAAGGATTTACATCGAAACATGACTCGAGAAGCTTTTAAGAGGAAGAGTTGCATTTCATATGCTCATGGAAGATTTATACTTTTGTTAATAATGGGGAAAAAATAGAAATTTCTTTCCATCCTTGATGAATTAAAGTTGGGTTTTGGAGCAGTGGTTTGGTTGGGGGGCAGTGGGTCCTATGTACTCTTTTTTGATTGGTATTATCAATGTACTTCTGTGTTTTCCCTGAGTTAATGCTTACATTTATCATTATCTAACTCAATTATTTATCCTATTAATGTTTTATTTGCTTATTCTTCAAAGTTTCAATACACATGCATCGTATGTGCTTACCTTCTAGTGTTTTGATTGCCCAAATGGAATCCTTTCAACTGAACCAAATTGCTTGAATTGACACCAATTTGGCTTGGGGGGTGCTCCACAAGAAAGCTGAACTGATTGGTTCAGTCCCAATACCAGGTTCTACCCTGACTTTATCGAACCGATTCCACCCCTAGCTTTCATCAACATGCATCTTCTTTTTGTTTTTGTGCTCTTTAAGTTCTCAAACTTGCCATTGGTATTAGCAGAGAATGTGAGTTTTGATTTCTCATCTTTCACTCTTCTAAACCTCATTCTTCTCTGTGATTCCTACTTTTGGAATTGTGTCTTCAATATCCAACATAGTAATTTACTACTTTTGAATTGCTATATATATATATATTCTATCCACAAGCGTAATAACAAATTCGTCTCTATCCAAATCGATACTACAATCGATTCACTCTTTGTCTAAATTATTGGTATTGAAATTTGTGTAGGTGCCTTTCTCTCAATTTCTCGGTTTCCTTAATTATATGACATATGAAAAGTAACGAATTATGGTTTTATTATTTGGTTACTTGGTAATCATTTTTATAACATTTTGTTTATTCTTATCTTAAAGTTCTTCGTTTAATAAATATGTATTTTTATCTTTGATAAATTTTCTTTGACTATTAGGGTTTCTTTCTAATAAATATATTATTTATTGATTGATTTTACTTTGTGTATTGGTTTGTTTGCCAAGAAATCCTAGGAACAAAATTCACACTTTTGGATCTCAATGCTAGATGCTAAAAAAATGGACATCTTTCTTGCAATCTTAATTGAGACTTCTTTCTCAGATTTCTTTGCATCAAAATTATAATTTTTTTTCCTAATTACATTTGTAATATTTTGTTTCTTTTTTGCAATTTTTTTCCTAGATTTTTAAATTTAAATTACTAGCATTGAAATTTTTGTAGTTTTGTTTCTCTCAATTTATCGATTTCCTTAACAATAACAAATTGATCAGTTATGGTTTTATATAATTTAGTTACTTCATAATTATTTTTGTAATGTTTGGTTTTCGTCGTTCCTATTCTTGTCTTACAATTTTTTGTTTAATATTTTATTGTTTTCAATAAATTATCTATAATTTTTTGGTTTTTTTTTGATAAATGTATTATTTATTGTTTGATTTTCCTTTTATCTTTTGGAGTGGTGGTTTGCCAAGAAATCTCGAGAACATAATTCCTAGCACTATTGGATCCCAATGCTCGAGTTTAGGGATGTCCATTTAAATCCAATCTGCAAAGGCCCGCCCATATCCGCCCGAATGGGACGGATTTTACCCGCCTCGACACTTATGTGGGCGGGGGTGGATTATGCTTTGGTCACCCACAACGGGGGCGGGGGCGGAGACAATTATCGCTTCCCCCGATCTAAACCCGATCCGATATAATTAATAATATATAAATAAATAATATATGTATATATATAAAAAATAATCAGCTATAACAAAATAATATATATAATTAGATATAAGAAAATAATATTAAAAGTCTATGATTTTGTTTAAATATAAATAAATAATAATCTTAAGAGTCTCACTGTTTATATATATGAAAAAAAAAAAAAAAAATATTTAGTGTGCTAAGAATTTAAATGGTTCTTAAATTTTTTGACTATTTGAAATGTGGTTGGATATCCGCGAGTATCCGCGGGGGCAGGGGTGGGGTTGAAAAATTCTATCCGTAGCGGGGTGGGGCGGGGGCAGGAGTGGGGAATGGCAAACTTGCCCTGTGGCCACCCCTACTTGAGGTTAAAAAAAAAATATATCTCTTTCTTGTAGTCTCCATTGAGACCAAAGTTTTAAAAGACTTTACTGAGGCTCGCCTCATGCCGAGGCTAAGGAAAAAAGCCTCAAGGCTTTGATTATTAGGCTTTACTCCCCAAAGGCTTGCACACACAGTCTGAGACATGCGCATTAGGTACGTCTTATATGCTTTTTACGCATAAGTATGTGAGGAGTACGCATATGAAGAGTTTGTCTTAGGGCCTTGTTAAACTTACTCTAATAGATGGTTTAAACATAAAAAATAAAAAATAAAAAATAAAAAGAACCCCTTTTACAACTATATTCTATAAAAAAAGAAGAAGTAAATGACCAATAAAAAAAAACACAAAGTTAATAACTAGAATTGAAATTTGTATGGTTTCCTTGCTCTCAATTTCTCAATTTCATTAATTATATGAGTTATGGTTTTACAATTTGGTTACTTAGTAATTATTTTAAAAATGTTTGGTTTTCGAATTTCTTATTCTTGTTTATAATTCTTTATTTAATATTTTCTTTATTTTTGACAAATTTTCTCTAATTATTAGGTTTTTTTTTCTTTCTAATAAATAATTTATTTAATTTGTCTATTGGCTTGTTTGCCAAAAAATCCTGAGAATAGAATTCATAACTTTTGGATCTCAATGCTTGATGCTAAAAAAACAAACATCTTTCTCGCAATCTTCA
Source organism: Camellia lanceoleosa (assembly GCA_025200525.1). Classification (NCBI taxonomy): domain Eukaryota; kingdom Viridiplantae; phylum Streptophyta; class Magnoliopsida; order Ericales; family Theaceae; genus Camellia; species Camellia lanceoleosa. The sequence goes on from CM045762.1 coordinate 39,147,219, forward strand.
TTAAGACTAAGGTTCTCTCTCAGTTTTTTTTGCAATCAAAATTATAATCTTAATTTCTCGTTAAATTTGTAATATTTTGTTTCTTTTTTTGCAAAATTTATTTTTGTTTTTATTTTTTTTCCATTTAAATTACTAGTATTGAAATTTGTGTTGTTTTCGTTTCTCTCAATTTATCGATTTTCTTAATTATATGACATATGAACAGTGACGAATTTATCTATTATGGTTTTATAATTTGGTTACTTGATAATTATTTTTATAATGTTTGGTTTTTGTAGTTCATATTCATGCCTTGCTATTCTTTGTTTAATATATATATATTTTTTTGATAAATTTTCTTTAATTATTTGGTTTTTTTATTATATAAATATATTATTTATTGCTTGATGCTTGATTTCACTTTGTCTATCGCTTTGTTTGCCAAAGAAATATCAGAAAACTAATTCATAAACTTTTGGATATCAATGCTTAATGTTAAAAAATGATCTTTTTCTTGCAATCTCAATTGAGACTAAGGCCTAGTTTGGGAAGACTAAATAAGTGCACTTTTTGACTTTTTATGAAATATGGGTTGAGTTTGGGTTGGGTTTGAAGTGATGTGTTAGAGAAGTGATGTGACTTAAATAAGATGATGTGACTTAAATAGGATAGTGACTTTTTAACTTTTTGTCTTTTTTCAATCATGCCAAACTTGGCCTAAATTTCTATCTCAGATTTGTTTGCAATTAAAATTGTAATCTTAATTTCTTATTAAATTCTTAATATTTTGTTTCTTTTTCGCAAATTTTTTCCCCAATTTTTTTCATTTAAATTACTAGTGTTGAAATTTGCATTGTTTCGTTTCTCTCACTTTCACGATTTTCCTAATTATTTGATATATAAATTGTAACAAATTTATCTGTTATGGTTTTCTCAATTTATCGATTTCCTTAATTATTTGATATATAAACTATAACAAATTTATTTGTTATAATTTTCACAATTTCTCAATTTCCTTAATTATTTGACATATAAACTATAACAAATTTATCTGTTATGGTTTTGTAATTTGTTTACTTGATAATTAATTTTATAATGTTTGGTTTCATAGTTCTTCTATTGTTGTGCAATTATTTGTATAATGTTTTCTTTAATTTTGTTATTTTTTTTCTAATTATTTGTTAATTTTTTTTTGATAAATATATTATTTATTGCTTGATTTTACTTTGTCTATTGGTTTATTAGTCAAGAAATCCTGGGAATATAATTCATAACTTTTTGGATCTCAATGATCGATGTTAAAAAAACAGACATCTCTTTCTCACAATCTCCATTGAGACTAAGTTTCTCTCTCAGATTCTTTGCCATCAAAATTATGATATTAATTTCTTATTGTATTTTTAATATTTTGTTTATGTATGACATTTTATTTTATTTTACTTTATTTTATTTTGTTTAAATTGACAGTAACTAACTTTTCTATATTTTTTCTTATTTTCCAAATTTTTTCCTTTAAATTACTTGTGTTGAAATTTGTGTAAGTGCCTTTTCTCTCAATTTCTTTAATTATATGACATATGAATGTTGGCAAATTTATCTGTTGTGGTTTTATAATTTGGTTACTTGGTAATTGATTTATAATGTTTGGTTTTCATAGTTCTTACTATTGTCGTGCAATTCTTTGTTTAACATTTTCTTTAAGTTTGATTTGATAAATGTTCTCTAATTATTTGATTTTTTTTAATAAATATGTTATTTATTGCTTAGTTTTTATTTGGTCTGTTGGTTTATTTGCTAAGAAATCCTGGGACTAGAATTCATAACCTTTCAATTTCAATGCTTGATGTTAAAAAATTGGACATCTCTTTCTTGTGATCTCCATTGAGACTAGATTTCTCTATTAAGATTTTTTAGCAATCAAAATCTATAAGCTTAGTTTCTAATTATTTTTTTTTCCCAATTTTTTTCTTTAAATTATAAATGCCTAGTATCCGAATTTGTGTTGGTGAGTTTCTCGCAATTTCCCTATTTCCTTAATTATATGACATATGAACAATAATAAATTTATCAGTTATGGTTTTATAATTTGGTTACTTGGTAATTATTTTTATAATGTTTGGTTTTTATAATTCTTGTTCATGTCTTACAATTCTTTGTTTAATAATTTCTTTGTTTTCAATAAATTCTCTCTAATTATTTGATTTTTTTTTTTTTTGATAAATATATTTTTATTGCTTGATTTTCCTTTCATCTTTTGGAGTGGTTGTATGCCAAGAAATCCTGAGAACATAATTCATAGCTATTGCTTGAGGTTAAAAAAAACATTTACGGCTCTGTTTGGTTATGTTTTCAAAATGTAATTCTACACCGAGTTTTGAATATGATGTTTGGAACGTGTTTTGGAAACACGTTTCCAAAACTCTGCAGAGAAGTCTGTACCAGGCGCAAGTTTTGGATTTTTTTTTTTTTCAAATTTTGCCTAATGGGTCGATCGGGCGGTCGACCGGAATAGTGATTTTTTTTTTTTTTTTTTTTTTGTGCAATTGATATGTTAATTTTTATATATTCGAAAAAAATATTTTCTGAATTTTTTAAAATTTTTTATGTGCTTTAAAATAATTTTGAGTTATATGTTTGGTTATGAATTGTAAATTTTTGTATCAAATATCAAATGTCACATCAACAATTCCCCACTAAATTTAAAACTCTTTTCAAAACTCTTTACCAAACAAATTTTCCACACTCAAATCATAATTCCAAACCTCACAAACTCAAAATACAACTCATACTCTTAAATCATAATTACAAAACTCTACCAAACGCAACCTACATCTCTTTATAGTTTCCATTGAAACTAAGTTTCTCAGATTTCTTGGCGATCAAAGTCATAGTTTCTAATTGACTTTTTTATATTGTGTTTTGTTTTTCCAATTTCTTTATTTAAATCAATCAATAGTATTGAAATTTATATAGCTGCCTCTCTATCAAATTTTTTGTAATTTTTTTTTATTTTTATTATAATTTGTATGACATGAATTGTTGCAAATTTATCAGTGATGTTTTATAATTTGTTTACTTATTAATTATTTTTCATATTCTTGGCTTTCATTTCTTTTTTGTTTTCTTTATTTATTAATAAATTTTCTAGAATTTTTTGGTTTTCTTTTGATTTGTTTGATGACCTTAGAACCAAGACTGTCCTTGAAAAGAGGTTGCAAGCTTTGCACTCTTCCAATCAATGAAATTTGGGAAGCACAATATCATTGACGGTGTTTCCCTACTTGGATTCAATTCCATGGGAACATGCTCTATGCCAATGTGTAGCATCGAAGGAATCATCAAATTGATGATCCTTGGAACCAAGACTACCTTTGAAAAGAGGTTTGCAAGCTTTGCACTCTTCCAATCAAGGTAGCAAGGTATGGACTAAACTCTTCCGTCTCTTTCCTTTGGTTCTATTTTATCATTCTTTCATCCAATTGAAGATTCATCCCAATGTCGTCTTCGAAATTCGGAAGATAAACCCTACTATGTCCGCTTGTTGACCTCCTTTGAGCCATGAATCTGAATCATAAATCAGGATTCAGTCACACAAGAATAAAAATCTGTCCAAAATACATAGTCCAGCTAGAAGTGTCGAAGGATACTTTTGAAATAGTGATTGCGCAAAGAAATATAGATGTCAAAACAATTTGTGAATCTGGATCTGAAAAACTCAAGGCAGTCAATAAGAACTAGAGTCAAATTCAAACCAAACTCAAGCTGAAGTTGAGGTTCACAAATCAATGTTGTCAATGTGTTGCTGGAAGTCACAATACTTGCAAGATCTGTGTAAATGAATCTCTACACTCTGAAGTTGATGTACCTCATTCAGCTTCGAACAATCAAGGGAACTCGAATACTATGTTTGGGAACCTATGAGAGAAAAGAAAAGAAATAATTACTTAAGTTATAAGAGAAAAGAAAAGAAAAGAAATGATTGTGATTTCTTTTCTTCTTGTTTGGATAAATAAGAAATAAAAGAAAAGAAATGATTATGATTTTTCTCATTCTTGTTCAGTTAGATTTCATAAGAGAAAAGAAAAGAAACTTTTTTTATGTTATATTATAAAAATAACTTTTTTATATCTTATCATTTTATTTTTTTTATTTTTACAGGGACAAAATTGGTATTATGAAAATATAAGAATCTGTTGGTTTTTTTCCTCTCCCAATCTCTCCACTTTTGGAAAGATTGAAAATGAGTATTATAAGAGAAATGGATTTCTCTCTGTTTCTCTGCATTTCTCTCCATTTCTTTCCACTTAAGTTATCCAAACAAGTAAAAGAAATACATCTCTCAATTTCTTTTATTCTCTCCAAAGCACTCAATCCAAATGCTCAATGGATTCGAACAAGATCCAGATCGATAACAGTGATTTAGAACTAATGCAATGAACTCAGTCTGATAGCCAATTACGAGTATCATGAAAGGTTAATCAACTTGAGACAAATCAACTGCAATTGTGAGTCACAACTCTAAGCTAGGGTTTTGGATTGTTTCGGATTGAGTTTGAAGTTTAACTTGGGTTTTGGATCAAGTTCATAACTCAATTGGAATTTTGAATATAGCAATTTGGAACTAGAATTCTGTTTGAATGAGGTGTGAAGCCTATGGAGGCTGAATCGAATTAGAGTGCAAAGTTTTCGAACAAAAATTCCAGTTGCGATTGACTTGTGAACAACTAGTGGACTCCATAGGGCACTCCAACAACGTGAATCAGAGGTAATAATAGGATATGAGATCATTGTAGATCTAGGGTGACAAAGAACCTATTCAAATTCAGCTTTGAAGCAAAGCCGCGATGCTCAAAGCTGTTGGGATTTCAAGGTGCTAGGGTTTCAGTAATCAGGATATCTCAAGCAAGAGGGCTTTGTAAGGTGGAACTCAAGTGCAATTCAACTGCAATTAGGACTGAACTTCAACTACAGTTGAAGAATCAACTCCAATCTGGAAGAACTATGACAATCCAAAGCTCTGATACCAAAATGTTAACCAAATTTAGAGAGAGAAAATGTCCAATTAGGGACAATGAGCACTTAACTTGGAAATATTCAATATCAAAATGTCATCTATTCATTATTTGTATATCAATTATTTTTACGTTAGAAATAATTTCTGTTTGGTAGTTTGATGTATTATCTTGGCTGTGGTTCACAAATATACAGTAAATAAGAAAGAGAAGAGTCCTCTCGCTATGGAAACAACTGGGTGTTAGTTTTTTGGCCATGAAGTTGAACAGAGAGCTTGAGTCAGGTCTCAATCCAATTCAAGATCTAATCTTGAGCTGTGGTATTCACATGTAAGCTCTATGATCTTTTTTTTTGGCTTAATTGGTCAAATGATTCGCAGATAGAGCTGGCACAGGATTCTACCACAGATTGGACCCTCAACAGGTAGGTTGCTGGTAGAGCAACATACATTAAAATTGTTCCCAGTGTCATTGGAATTAGTTCTTATATTTCGTTGCTTTCCATGTTAACCAAACAAAAAACAATAATTTCTTTTGCATTTGCTCTTCTTTTTTTATTTGCCCTTTCCAAATCCTGAATTAAACAGAGCATCATCCATTTGATTTATTCTAGTAACATGTTGTCAACTCATTGTGAATTGTTGCACTTTCTAAAAGGTTAAACTTCTATGGAGGGGTGTACCTGCAAATTTTAACATGCTCATATTTTCAAGTTTTTTTTTTTATTTTGTTCTTGTCGCATTTAGTCTTGCCGTTGCTATCTCTTTCTCTATATGGAGCATTTCAAAGTTCATTTGTAGTACCTCTTTTACTTTTTGCAGCATTATAATTTCATCATCTTGTTCAACAAGCGAAGTGTTTCCTTTTTTGTTTTTTGGGTTAGTGCAAGCGAAGTATTTCCATTTATTCTTCGCCCCCATATTTTTGCTTGCCACCATGGAAAAATCCCATATTTCCATGACTTCATTGTCTATTGCAACGCCTAAAGCTAAGAAGCACGGATACTTTTAAAAAGATGACGTATCCGTGCCGTGTCTGTATAGGATATCGACACTTTTTGGACACTTCCTTGACACGTTTCCGACACTCTTCAAAACGTGTCTTATTTTTTAATTTTTTTAAAAACTCAACACTCTTTGGACACTTGAAGGATACGCGTTTATCACTTAAATACATGTATCTATCGATTACGCCATATGAAACTAATTATAAGTTTGAACAAAATAACTTAAGTTACAATAATAAAACAAAAATCATGTAAATTTATAGGAATTAGTGTTATATTGTATTTTTTTTTTTGAATGATATATTCATATATATAACATATAATAAATATATATAATTATATAATTTATGCGTGTCCTCTCCGTGTCATGTCTTATCTTGCATTTTTTGAAAATTAATATGTCGACATGTCTGTGTCGTTTCGTGTGTCCGTGTTTGTGCTTTTTAGCCTAAAAGATTGATCTTGGCCTGAGAATTCTTAATTTCATAGTCATTTGCGGATGTATTACTTTCTCACACCTGATTCTCTCTTGCTCCTATCTCATCTACCACTGTAATTGTCAACCACTCACTTCATCAGGATTCCCTTAAAAAACATCCAACATTGTGTCCTCAAGTTCATAGCAAACCAAGGACCCCTCTTCCTCTAATAAATGCACAACCTAACAAAAACCAAATATTTCAAGACCAAACAATTATCAATACAATAAATTATTCTATGTTTAATCTCTTTTTCTCTGATGTATGATTCTATTTGTTTAGAAAATAAAAGAATAAACATAATAATTTTTTTACGCTCAAATATAAATATCTATTTAAAGTGTGACTAAATTAGTGGGTTGATGATAATAGTTAATATATATTAAATGGATGGACTTGGATTTAATAATTTTTTTCTGCTAAATTGTGGATGACTAAATTGGGTTGATGCTAGTCTGGTTCTGTCTGGGCTTAAAGTAACATGTATATTTCTTACTGTGTAGTGTAATCCCAATCAAATTTGATCGATGTTCACCACTAGTTCTAAGAATTCAGTTCCTCCACATGATCTATCTCCACTACATTTCAAAATCTTTTAGACACCAAAGCAATTATCTCCTTTCAAAGTCCCTAACAATTAACTATAAGGAAAAAGATTGAGGTCTCGAATTTGAGGCTCGAATTGGTTTTTTTTTTTTTTTTTCTTTGAAACTGTGTTGGTTTGGTTGTTTTTATTTATTTATTTGTTGGGTTGGGTTAGTTTGGTTGTTTTTATTTATTTATTTGTTGGGCTGTTGTAATTTTATTATTATTATTATTATTATTTTTAAAGGATATGTGTAGGGGTGGGTTTAGAGTTTAAGATTTAAGATTTAGGTTTTTATTTCTTCCGAGTCTTTCTGATTTGAAATAAAAATATAGTAAAGACTCATACAAAACTATATGGAATTAACAAATTTTAACTAGCAGTCTTACAACCCAACTCACTCATCTTATCAAACCACATAGGCTAAATTGTTGTTGTTGTTGTTGTTGTTGTTGTTGTTGTTTTTTTTTTTTTTTTTTCTATTTGTTGGGCTATGTTGATTTGTTTTATTTTATTTTATTTTATTTGTTGGGCTGTGTTGGTTTGATTTTTTTTATTTATTAAGGTTTAGGTTTTAGGGTACACATAAAAACCCTTCCAAAAAAAAAAAACCAAAAAAGAAAAAACCAAAATCAAACCAAACCAAAAAAAAAAAAAAAAAACAAACAGACAACAACTTTTCGAGGCAAATTTGCGCCTCTCTTTTCGAGGCCTTTAGCATGGTTGTAACTATAATCCTTACAACTTTATTTTTAAATTGAGTAATGATAAACAAATAAAAAAATACATACAGAATGATATAGTTGAGTTGTGAACTTATCATTTGAAAAAAAAAAAAAATCCACCCAAGATGATTCTAAATTTCAAAAAAATTTACTGCCGCATCATTCTAATTAAGTGAATTTGTATGAAAATTTTAGTAGAATAGAATTTTCCTTCTAAATTTGGTTCATCAAATAATGACCATATATGCATGCTGGAATCTGGAGCTTTCCATTTGCCGACTATTTTCTCAATTGGATGGGAAAATTGTTCGTTCATAGATTGAAATTACAACTAACATCAAATTCTGTTTGACCAAACTAAAGAAACCCAACCCAGCCACTAGGAAAATCAACTCAAAAATCGAATAGGTGCAAGTGCAGTTCTCCAGAGTCAGAGAAGGTATACTAAATAACTGACATAGTTGAGACACCAAACAAGTTATTGCCTTAAAATTATAGCATCGTATATATATATGGTTTTTCTCTGTGTGTGTGCGTGCGTGTGCACGCGCTGAAGATGAAACATACTGAGCACGCCTCTCCTCTAGTTCTTTCAATCTTTTCTTTGTTGCCTTTAATCTTGTAGTTAGCCACTCTACCTCATCTAGTTCAATGAGAGAAGATTGTTCAGCAGTTCTTGTCTCTTCCGTTTCATCGTCTGTAGAAACATCTGAAAAAACCTCTCTATATGGTCCACGAAAATGCTTTTGACTCTCCATCTCGTCACGCTCTTTCCCCAAGATCTCTTCTATCATCAAATCCTTGCAATCCCCTATACCAGTACCATCTTCACACACACTTGCTGACATCTCCAATTTTGTCTCACCAAGTTTGCAAGGCAAGAACTGCTCCTCTAGTATAGGAAATATCTATGGAGCAACCCAAAAAAATTAACAGTATAAGATATTATCAAACAAAACAGAAAAAGAAAGGACAACGAGAAAGAATTGCAACTAAAATTTTATTTCACGAGAAAGATTGTGGTTTTAGTTTGATGAAAATCCCCAAAAATAATTTTTTTAAAACATGTTTCCTTCCTCAAATGAGAAAACTACATTGGCTGCTATCGGAGGACCATTGTACCATTTTAAACTAACATGGAATTTTTTTGGAGAATACGGTGAAGAATAGATTATATAACCGAACCGTTAGAACATCTCTAATTCTTCATTAATTCCTTTATCAAATTTAAATTTGATAAAAAATTTAATAAAAATGAGATCCAATCCTTTTATTAAACTTACATTAAATCAAGAGAGAAGCAAATTTTTCATGAAATTAAGGATGGACCAAATCTTTCATCAAAATTTTCAGTAAGTTTTTTTTCACTTAAATTTGATGAAATTGTTAAAAAATGAAGGATTGGAGCCGGGTTTTTTTCATCAAAATTGATGAAAAGTGAAATTTGGGATGAGAAATTAATTTTTTAAAGAATTTGATGAAAGGATTGGAGTAACTCTTATCAAATCAAGCTTTATATTCAAATTTAGAATCAAATTAGATAAAATTTTTGACAAATGGTTGAAGATGGTCTTACACAGTTAACACCATATTCATACTCCTCCCCAAAAAAGATTTTGTGTACAGAATTCTGTTCTATCACTCTATATAACTACCCAAATTTATAGCCAACTGACAGTAAATATGGAAAAATAGATGGGTTAACTTTTACTTTTATCTTAAATAATGAATTGCATTAATTAAAGGGTTGTAGCCCAAGTGACTAATCCTTTGGCCGCCAAATCTCACAGGTCTAACAATTAACCACCGCCTTCCATTATCATTAAGCCTTCCTTTTACTCACAATCTCAATAGACTATGACTTATGTTTTAAAACATTTGGAAGTCTCTTGGTCTTCTTCCCATCAGTAAGGAATAATGAAGGTCAACTTGATGATAAAGAGCTTTGGTTCTATCATGTTAGGAAGGGCTTCTGAACCCAGAGAGAACTAAACAATACAAATTGAAGAATTTGGAATCCCAACAAGATCTAAACTGTGGGGCAATATGATTTAGGCACTAGTATTGCAACAGTTAGAAATTTCAAGTCACCTAGACTCCTGAAACCCACCAAATAGTTCTACTTAGCTCTCTCTTTTTTTTTTTTTTTTTGTTGAAAAAGAAAATCTATTCAGGTAAAAAAAACTGAAACTGCATACATACCTCAGAAAGCTGGCAATGAACATGAGCAACGTAGTGGCATTCTTCACAATAGTAAGTAGAATCATATAACTCCCTTCTTTCCTCACAAGAATCGCAGATGAACTCCGAGTATTCATTTTCATCTGGATGGTCTTTGATGGGAGAATTGGTGAGAGTGAGGGGATGTCTATGATATTTATCTTTGACAGTTGGCGGCAATGTTGTTACACAACCGACGTGGAGATTGAATTCGCACTCCACACAGCGGAAAAAATAGGTGCAGATTTGCCGATTACAAGCGTTGCAATAGAGCAGGTAGGGTATGGCGGCGAAGAAAGCAAGAGGGTGCTCGTGTTGAAGTTGAGAGCTGATGAGGAAGGGTTTTGAAATTGGGCATCTAATGTCAAAGAAGATTGCACACTTGGTACATACATAGGCAAAGCCTGAAGCATATACTTGACACGCATGGCACTTAAATTTACCGCTGAATTCATTTGCATCGCCAATATTCTCTTCCCTGAGCGAATTCTCGCACAACTGACCAAGTGAATATAGGAGCAGGGTGAGTGTGTGTTGGTGGTGGCAAAATGAGCTTTTTACCTGCAGAGGCAAATCAGCACAAGATTTGTGAAGCAAAAACTTGCATTCAAGACAGATGTAGACAATAGAATCATCATCCTCAAAGTGAAGCTGGCAAGCATCGCAAGATATACGATAATCCCTTTTCTTCTCACAAAGAATCAAAGGGTGGGGGTGGTTTAACTGTTGAATCTGGAACTCATCGTCCCTGCTGCTGTCTTGAGAATTTTGGGTAGACGACGGCAATGGTATCAACGAAGCACACAATGGGTCCAGGCTGAAATTACACCCAGAACAGTTAAAGGAAAAGCCCTCTGCCAGGAACTTCCCACAAGCGCTGCACCGACTGGAATCCACACGTTGGTCATTTCTAACACGACAATCATCACATTTGAAGAGAATGCCCTTCTCGAGCACCTTCCCACAAGCTCTACACTGTCTCGAAAATGTATTCCAACGTTGGTCAAGCAGGGTGAGTGGGTGTTTTCGGTGGGAAGGGTGTTGGATCTGTGAAGGCCACTCGGCACATGATTGGTCGAGCAGGCACTTCACTACTACAAAAATAGTTAAAGATCACACTTTGACAAAAAAAAAGATCTCACTTTTATTAGAAGTGTGATAAAAAAAATTAGATTGATGTTTTAATCACACTTAATTTGATTAAGTGTGATAATATTTATTTTTTATGTCACTTTTCAATTAAGTGTGATTATATATATAGATTTTTAATCACACCTTCTAATTAAAGTGTGATTATATACTTTTTAATCACACTTTTTAAACAAGTGTGATTGTATATATATTTTTTAATCACACATTCTAATTAAAGTGTGATTATTTATATATTTTTTAATCACACCTTCTAATTAAAGTGTGATTATATATACACTACTACTTTTTAATCACACTTTTTAAATAAGTGTGATTGTATATATATTTTTTAATCACACATTCTAATTAAAGTGTGATTATTTATATGTTTTTTAATCACACCTTCTAATTAAAGTGTGATTATATATACAGTGCTACTTTTTAATCACACTTTTTAAACAAGTGTGATTGTATATATATATATTTTTAATCACACATTCTAATTAAAGTGTGATTATTTATATATTTTTTAATCACACTTTCTAATTAAAGTGTGATTATATATACACTACTACTTTTTAATCACACTTTTTAAACAAGTGTGATTGTATATATATATTTTTAATCACACATTCTAATTAAAGTGTGATTATTTATATATTTTTTAATCACACTTTCTAATTAAAGTGTGATTATATATACACTACTACTTTTTAATCACACTTTTTAAATAAGTGTGATTATATATATATTTTTTTATCACACATTCTAATTAAAGTGTGATTATATATACACTATTGCTTTTTAATCACACTTTTTAAATAACTGTGATTATTTATATATTTTTTAAGGTAATTAAAATGTGATTATATATACATTATTATTTTTTAATCACACTTTTTAAATAAGTGTGATTGTATAAAATATTTCAAATTGATTTTTATATAAGTTACCAACATAAGAAATGACTTATCAAAAGATTCTTAGGCTATGTATGGTTTGATTTTTAGAAAAAAAATTAAAAATTAATTTGGTTAAGAAATAAAAAATAAACAATAATTATCATTTTTATATAATTTTTATCTTTAGAGTGGTTAGAAATAATTTTTTACAAATTAAATTGAAACATCCATATGTATGTATATAACCAGCTCAAAAATTAAAATTAAAATTATTTTTTACCCTTAAATGATAATTATTTTTTAGTTTTTATTTCTTAACCAAATTAATTTTTAATTTTTAAATTTTTTTCTAAAATCAATCCATATATGTTTAACATTTTGTATTTTTAAATTTTGTTAAACATTTTGTTAATTACCAAACGCGTTTGTAGTTTATGTTTTTCTAAAAATAAACAAAAACCAGGTTATAAAATTTTTGTAAATATAAACTGTAAACGTAAATGTTACCAAAGCAGACACCATTTCATTTTCAGTTTTCAATTTATATTTACAAAAATTTAAAAAACTGTTATAAAAACTTGTTTGATAATTTTTTTGGTTTATAAATGGTTGTCTCAGTTTGTAAATTTGAGAAAAAATGTAAATTCAAAAAATAAGTTTACGTTGATTTTTAAATAGAAATTTAAAAATTTTACTGGCAAAAATTTTTTTAAATTAATTAATTTTTTCAATTAATTTTTCTTCAAATAATTTTTTTCCAATTAATTTTTTTTGGTAAATTACACTAACACCCCCTGAAGTTTATGTTTATTACAGTTCCCCCCTCACCTTTTGGAAATTACATTTCCCCTCACCACCACCTGCCACCACTACTCACCACCCACCTGCCGCCACCACCCACCACTCGCCACCACTACCCACTAGCCATCCATCACCCACTACTAGCCACCACCCACTGCCACCACCACCCACCCGCCACCACCACCACTACCACCCACCACCACCGCCATCTACCCGCCACCACCCGCACTACCATCTGCCACCACCACCCACCTACCCACCACCACCACCACCCGCCACCTATCCGCCACCACCACCATCCGCCACCCACCACCCGCCACCACCACCGCCACCACCACACCGCCACCCACCCATCCACCCACCATCACCACCCACCACCCACCCACCGCCACGGCCATCCGCCACCCACTGCCACGCCACTCACCACCACCACCACCCACCACCCGCTACCACCACCGCCATCCGTCACACATCCGCCACCACCACCACCACCACCCACTCACTACCACTCACCACCCGCCACCCACCCACCCACTCTCTCACTCATCACTCTTTCTCCGTCTGTTTTGTCTGTTTCTTTCTCATGATGATGATGGGAAAAGTCAAAGGCCAAACTTCAAAGCTATCCCCATTTTTTTCGCTTGTCTCTCTCTTGTTCTCTCTGTGTCTCTCGTCCATCTTTATTCTCTTTATTTCTCTCATCTCTTTTCTCTCTCTCTTCTCTTTATCTCTCTCGCTTCTCGCTTATCTCTCTCTGTCTCTCTTTCGTTTATCTCTTTTCGCTATTTTCTCTCTCTCTGTCATATCTTTTCATCAATTTTCTTCATCTCTCTCTTCTCTTTCTCTCTCTTTTCATCACTCTTCTCTCTTTGTTTGTCCTGTCTCACAATATATTTGTCTCTCTCTCTCTCTCGGTGTCTCTCTCTCATCTATCTCTTCTCTCATCTCTTTTCTCTCTCTCTGCCTCTCGCTGCTCACTCTCTTTCTTTATCTCTCTCATCCATCTCTCTATCTCTCTTATCTCTCATATTTCTTTGTCTTTCACGCTCATCTCTCTTCTTTCTATCTTTCTCTCTTCTCTCTCGTTCATCTCTTTTCTCTTTATGTCTCTCTCGTTCATCTCCTTTCTCTTTATGTTAAAAATGAAAACACAAAAATGTGTTTCCATTTTGAGTTTTGAGTTTTTATTTTTACCACCCAACACTAGCCACCACCCGTCACAATTTTCCACCACCGTCTTCTGCCACCACCATCCATCCCCCACCCCCCACCACCACCTGCCACCACCATTCACCACCCACCGCCACTCACCGCCACCACCACCACCACCCGGCCACCACCACCCACCACCACCACTACCCACCTATCACCTACTCGCCACCACCACCCACTGCCGCCACCACCACCACCGACCACCCACCCGCCACCACCACCACCCGCCACCACCATCTACACCGCCACCACCACCACCCACTTGCCACCACCATTCACCACCCACCACCGCGCCACCACCACCCACCACCCACCACCACCACCACCACCCACCACCACCACCACCCACTGCACCACCCACCACCGCCACCATCACCCACCTACCCACCACCACCACTCCGCCATCCGCCACCCACTGCCACCACCACCACCACCACCACCACCACCGACCACACCACCCACCACCACACCACACCCACCCACCCACCCACATCACTACCCACCACCACCCACCACCACCACCACCCACCACCGCCACCCACCACCACCCCACCCACCACCACCACCGCCACCACCCACCCACCGCCACTACCACCACACCACCACCACCACACCCACCACCCACACCACCACACCCACCACCACCACCACCCACCCACCACCACCACCACCACACCCACCACCCACCACACCACACCCCACCACCCACCACCCACCCACCCACCCACCACCACCACCACCCACTCGCCACCACCCACTACCACCAGCTACCCACCACACACCTTTGGTTTTTAAATAGAAATCTAAAAATTTGACTAACAATTTTTTTTTAATTAAATAATTTTCAAATATTTTTTTTTAATTAGTTTTTTAAATATTTTTTTCAAATAAAAATTTTTCAAATAATTTTTTTTTTCAATTAAAATGTGTATGATCTCATTGTCATAAATAATAACAAAATAAATATAAATATTTTAGACCTGGATAAACATGTTTTTTAGTTTATATTTTTAAATTTTTTTAATATTTTGTTCAAATACATTTGTAATTTATATTTTTTAAAAAATAAATTGTCTCTTTCTCGCACTTTTAACGACCAAATTGTCTCAGCCGTTAAAAATATTGTACTTTTTACGACATATAAAAAGTCAGTCGTTAAAAAATATACTTTTCATGACACACATATGCTAGTCGTTAAAAATATTTTAATTTTCACGACACGCAATTTGTGTCACGAATAATATGCCCCCCCAAAAAAATAGGCGCCAAAATGAAAATGTTGAGCGCCAAAGGCGGAAAAAAAAATCAAAATTGATTAACTCTTGGCTTTTTACAATCGAAAGAAACCAGGGTTAATCAAAAGGAGCATAGAAGGGAGAGAGAGAGAGAGAGAGAGAGAGAGGGGAGTGACTGACCACACAACCCTTGCTCCACAATTGTAGCGACCTCTTTCTGCAGTAAGAAACAAAAGAAGAAATGGGAAAGGAGAAGCCAAAATCCATAGGAGTATGGCCTGCAGTGAAACCCTTCGTCAATAGTGGAGCGTCTGGCATGCTCACTACCTGTGCTATCCAACTCATCGACATGATCAAGGTACCCTACTTCTTCTTCTTCTTCTTCATACTCTCTCTCTCTCTGCCCCCATCAGTTAAATCTCGCATCTTTGTCCTCTCTTTCAAGGTTTTCAGATCTTCGACTCTTTTAATATTACATCTTCATTTTGTGCTTCTTTGTTCTACTTTTGTTTTGCTCACTTTTCACCCAAAACTCTTTGATTTTCTGCTTTGCTTTGCTTTGCCCTCAGATCTTAGACCAAAAGCCTCCATCTCCAACCTTCACTATGTTGAATTGTGAGCTGAAAAATGATTTTTATTTTTTTTATTTTTATATGTTGGTTAGTTAAGATCAAAATGGAAAGTTACATGCTAAATATGAAGAATTTTGTTTTTGGAATCTAAATGTGGTGTTTGATTTTGAGCAACTTCTTTTGATTTTTGACGAATCGAATGCACCATACCTGTTTGTAAATATGCCTCACTGAGAATTTCTTTTCATGTGGACTTTGCTAGTAATTGTTGTTGACATACATTTTAGGCAATTGCTGCAGAGGTACAAAGTCTTCTAGTTTTTGGTAGAAAGAAAGAGGCTTTACATTGTGCAACCGAGGGTCAGTTATGGGGTCCTGCATTTGTTCTTGCCGCACAACTTGGTGATCAGGTTGGTTGTATTGTTTTCTTTGTGCTTTTTATGCTTGCCTTGTAGCTTTTCCAATGGTTTTATGGTGTAGATTTGTTAGTTTGCTAAAGCATCTGTGTGTGTGTGTGGGGGGCTGTTTCAATGCAGTTTTATGTCGACACTGTGAAGCAAATGGCGCTTCGTCAGCTAGTAACAGGCTTACCTTTGCGGACATTATGCCATCTAATTGCTGGTTGACCAGCAGATGTGTTTTCTACAGACAACATGTCTGGTGGCAGCATTCTTGGTGCTGTAAATATGTCTCCACAGCCTGCGCAGGTAATATGTATTGAAATTTTGCAATTACTTCATAACGTGTATCTTATGTTTTGGATCACATGGAAGTTCTCCCATTTTTTATATTTGAGCAGTCATTGATAGTGTTTGACTGGGAAAGTTGAAATAAGCTTTGAGACCAATCTTGTCCATGTTGTCCTTGTTATATGTTTTGATTTTACAATTTTTTCTCCTGTGGATATATTTAGCTCAGCAAGCTCTGACCTCAATTTTTTCTCTTTTGCTGTGAACTTCAGTATGGCACTAATGTTATGCTAGACGATTGGGAAGAGAATTTGGCAGTAATAACTGCTAATAGAACAAAAGATGATGAACTCGTGCTTATTCATCTTGGAGATTGCCTATGGAGAAAGAGAAGTGAGGTACATTCTATTTGTTGTTTACATTTAAGCAGCTGAATATAGCTGAACGTAACTCAGAATGTACTCGTGGATCCCTAGCACATCATGTCTAGCTTGTCAGGAATCTGAACCTAAGTTGAGTAAACTTAAATCTTGAGCTAGGCTATTCATAACTGTGTTCTTTACACCCCAATCTTTCTCTCGGATTGGAAGGACATCTCACTGAATTTGGCCTATTCGGTTTTTGGACAAAGGACGAAGTTATATGAATATTCTAAGGTGCTTGGAAACACTCAGTTTACCTTGCTACCATTTCAACCATTTAAGTTTGTATATGCACATATGCTGACTGAAGTGGGAAAAGTAACAGAGTCATTGAAGTATGTATACAAAACCTTTTCTATCATTGAGGGTTCTATTTAGCTTTTGGTCTCTTATCATCATGAATTTAATTCAGGTACTGTCAAGCACTATTGTAGCTTTTACAATGGATCAATCCTCCTGATGTTGTTTCAAAAGCGATTGAGTGTGGAAAAAGTGAAAGGTAATATTCTTGCAGTCACTCCAATACCCCTATCACAACCCCCCTTCCTGCATAGCCCTTTTCTCTCCTTTGTGCTTTTATGCATTTTTCTATGCCTTACCTGTTATATGGATTTGTTCAGTGAGATGCTTGATGGTTGTCGTGCACTCTCAGCCATAGCTAGTATAGTAACACCCCTTGTGTTTGACCGACTCTTGAAATCCATAAGGTCAGTTACATAATATTCTATTGTATCTCTTCATTATTCTCTGAGAATATTTTTGTTAAATGAAGGTGAAACTTATATTTGGTATCTATGCCATTTTTTGTGCATGTGGCTTTAAAAGGTTGACTTTTTGCCTTGATGTTCAGCCCATTTGGCACTATTAGCTTTGTTGTCCGCCTTGATGTGTGAAGTTGTTAAAGTCCTTATGACTAATTACCTCGAAGAGGAGACGTGGAGTTGGGTGTACGTGATATCTTATTAGATACTTGGACTGCACTTCTTGTGGTATGCATTTCTGCCAAATGGTTATGTGCTAGATATTTTCCCACATGTCTGCAATTTGGGAGTTCATGCATATGTTCATTTGGTCTATATGCTTGTAGAAGTGATGAATGTTGGCATATTGTTGTTTCCGATCTTCATCATTCAGTATGGATTAACATCATTACTATTGTGGTTAATTTTTTGGTGTACAAAATATAACATAATGTCATAGTATGAAGTGTGCGGTCTTTGATGCTTATTCTATCTCACTCTTGAACTAAAGAATTTTTGCAATGCATTTGCGACCAACGGATATCTTCGATGAGTGAACTACTTCCACTAGAAGGAATTAATGTCAGACCAATCTATTTGCCTTGATAGTAGAATCAATTAAAAGGTAATTATGATATTCATCACATTATCTTTGCTTTTACATTGTTTGGTTCCAAAGATTATTTTGCTCATTAGTTGACTAATAACATCATTTAATTTTATAGCGGCTTGACATCGGCCTCTCTTGATGAGAGTGAATCAATACTGCAGGCTTCTATAGTTGGTATGTAACTAAAATTTGTCTAAATGGTGTATTAAGTTTTCATTGGCATTGTCTTTACAATTAATGTTGTTGTTTCAACTATTGATTCATTTTTGTTCTCTTTGCGTACCATGGATGAAAGGTTAAGCTCTTATGCTCTTATTGCGAGAGCGACTATTGATGTTACAATTCCTTTACTCACGAGATTATTCTCTGGCGTTTTGCAAGGCTTCATCAGTGCTTTTTTGTTTCATTTCCAAATTAGTGTTTTTATTTTATTTTATTCAAATAAATCTAGTTCGATTGTTGGTTGATGGTAATGAGTTATATTGTTCTTTGTGATTTAAATTTGAAACTGAAGACTGTTTGGTTCGTGGATGGGATAAGGCCGGATATCTTATCTCAAGATGAGTTGTCCAGGGAGAAGTTTTCTTTTATTCCGCATATCTTTGCGGGATAAAAGGACAAGGCCCCAGGGATAAAATATCCTGAGTAATAAAATGTGAACCAAATATGGGACAACTTTATCATAGGATGAAATATTCCTATCATGCCTTATTATCCTTGAAGGTGTGAACGAAACTTGGCCTTAGGGGATTAATATTTTCTCCTCCTTCTGATATACTGTGGGCTTGTTTGATACATGGATTATCCTATGGAAATTGTTTTCTATTGCGGGTATGGATTGGGTGGCTCCGTCTTCTTTTGTTTAGATGATTCAGATTGATAGGCTTCGGTTCTACCACAAAGGTGAGGCCTTTATGGCACTGTGCTGTTTTTGCCCTTCTTTGGGTATATGGTTGGATAGAAATGCGAGGATGTTAAAGTTTGATAGTGTCATTTTTGGTCTCATTGCCTCACCCTTTATAGGAGATTCCTTCGTTCCTGATTTGTAGAGATTGGAGAGCAATATATGAATGGTAATCTCTTTTCTCTTTTCTTTTATGGTGGATCTCTGGTCCTCCCTTTATTGTAACATTTTTTCTTCTTTAATAATTTTCCTTTTGATGCCAATAATAATAATAAGTGATCCCATAGTTAAGCTTGAAGTTGCTCTTAAGGTAATTGAAACTCTTGTTGCAAATTACTGATTTGCCATAGAGATAGGTCACTGACATAGTTTTATTTTGATTATTTTAAGCTAAACTAACACATTTAAGTGCATTAAATTTTCAAGTTAAGTTTGATATATGTTTTCAAGATTTTGTTGAGGGAATAGTTGATACGATCGGCAGTTGATGTTGCGACCTAAACATTATGTTGCTCTTCTTCTTTTTTTTATTTTTTTTGGAAGAGTTCAATTTTTTAGTACATTGTATCTAAAGATCGTTAATCCATAATGTGTATTATAAATTTAATTAATTTGTTAATTTTGTTATTTTTCATTTACAAAAAATTAGTTGGTGCTTGGAATTGATTTTTTTCGTGTAGCAAACTTATATATGATTTTTTTAATAAATAATTATTTGCGACAGTAAAACAAAGATAGCTAAAAGTGTATTATATTTTTTAATTTTTTTTATGACGGCAAAATAGTCATATAAAAGTCTTTTCTTCAGTATTTTTATTATTTGCGACGGCATGTGACGGTCACAAAAAGTATTTTTTTTAGTAGTGAATGTTATTAATCACACTTAAAAGATATGATGTAAATATTTTTAATCACACTTAAAAGGTGTGATCTAAATGTTATTGAAAAATCTAGAAACCTCCTAGATGTTGATTTGTGATTATGTATCAATTTTAAGCAGAATATAAAAATCCCAATCAAACAATCAAGAGAAAGAGACACAAAGATTTTACGTGGAAAAACCACAATTGGACACCTTCCAATTGTGATAAAAAAACCACGGGCCACAGCCACCAGAACAATCCACTAAGAAGATATAAAGGAATTACACAGGTATCACTCTCAATTATTTAGCGAATCCACAACGCCTAATTGAACCAACCTCTATGTGCCTCTTCCAACCCCATCTTCACCACGGAATTGTCTTTCTGATGAGCCACTCCGGATTCCACCACCGAAGCTTCAGACCGAATTCTTCAGAATCCACAACTGAAGAACAACTCTCTCTTTTGTGTAACAAACAAAACCTTGATGTAGCCTTTTCAGATCATGAGTTGAATACTCAATAAGACATCAAAGAAAAATAAAATATCCCCAGATATAAACCTTTAAGAACCAAAAAGAAGATCTGGAGGAATAATTAATGAGTAGTCTAGTTTTGGGAGAAAACCAACTACTTATAAAGAAACAAAATAATCCTTGTCTTGGAAGAAAACCAACTCCTTGTAGAAGTCCAAAAGTGATCCAAAACTTCCCAAGAAGAAAACCAACTTCTTGCAGAACTCCAAAGTAACTCCAAAGTAATCCCACTTCTTATAGAAACCCAAAATAAACCTTGTTTCAGAAGAAAATCAACTCCATAATGAATCTGAAAATCTGGGATCGCGAGGTCCGCTCGAGCGTAGGTCTTCCCGCTCGAGCGGAGACTTCAAAATTTGTGATTTCATATAGGCTCCCCGCTCGAGCGTCCGTTTCCCCGATCGAGCGGAGAATCGCACCTTCCAGTATTTCTTCAGGTAAAACAGAGATGCTGTGAACTCGCAAACCCCGCTCGAGCGCCCTTTTCCCCGCTCGAGCGGGAAGGCCAAAACTGAAGAATCTTGAAAAATATAACATGAACGGACAGGCAACTTTTGAATGCATTTTTGCATTTTGCTTCGGCCGCGAGCTGACCGGGCAGCTCGACCCCCGTCATAATCAGCGAAGTGGCAATCTTGAAAGCATTAACATCACAAACTTCTCTGCATGGCTCGATTCGGATTTGGATTCAAATCTAATAAACTCAAGGCCTCACTGAAATAAAAGTGCGAAAAAAAATACATCTGAAAGGAGTTTTGTCACACGGGATTGCCAAGAATAAAAACCTAACAATCTCCCCCTTTGGCAATGCCGTGACAAAACACATCTAACAAATAAAATCCTAATCACCCCAACCCATTACATTCAACAAAAACAAACTTCTTTCTCAAAGTCATGATCTCTGCAAAACAACTATCAGTGCCACAATCTCCAAAACGAATATTAGTCCCACAAGAGTATATGAAAAAAACAATATAAGACTATCTTGAAACATGAGATGAAAAACATGAATAACATGGAGATTTTAAGAACATGTAGCATGAAAACCTGAACCTGACACATGGCATAAAAACATGAAATCCTAAGACACATGAAAAACAACTTTCTCAAGCAACCAAAGCAAGATTATTAACCAACAAAAGTCAAGATGAACCAAACTCCCCCTCTCTAAAAACAAAGAACAAGAACAAACTGACAAAAATAATATGGTGAAGCAAGCAAGGAATTTTTGATTTGTACCTTGAAACACATAAGATTATCCAAGAAGCACTATTACAAGAAAACACAATGTGCACAGCCTCTAGAAGATTCCTCATAAAAGAAAGTGATGCATTATGTGAAAAGCATAGATCCCATGAGAAAAGTGTGTGTGTGACTCTTGGAGTTCGACAAACACAAGATTCAAATCCTAGTAGTGATATAAAAGTTGAACCTCCGACAAGAGAATCTCAGCACTACCGAGGAAAGTCAAACCACTAGGAATCAAGGGGTATTTGGTGAGTAAAGGCGGAGGCTCCCCCTCAATCAATGAATCCTTTATTTTTCCCTTTTTTTTCACATCTTTTTCTTTTCTTTTTTTTTCTCTTTACTTTCTTTTGCACATTTATTTTCTTTCTTTTCTTTCTTGTGCACATTTTTTTTTTTTTGTTTTTTTTTTTTTTTCTTTTGCACACTCATTGGCGGCTGACACGCTCAAGAGTATGGAAACCGAACCAGAGAAGCATGGATATAATAATGATGGCCTGGTTGGTGACTCTGAGGTAGCCTTTTCCTCATGTTTGGACTACAAAGAATAGAGGGGAAAGCCATGGAGATGCAAAAAGATGGAAGGTGGTTAAGAGACTCAACATCACCCATGATATGCTAGTATAGGTCAATTCCTCTAGAAAAGCAAAAGATACAATGCCAGAAGTCCATAAAAAAAATAAACACTAAGGTGGAAGACTCCAATATTTGCTAATCCAAGAGTGTGTACAGAATGAGACATACTAATCAAAGAACACACACTCCAAAATGAGTAATTACCACAGAAAGCACACACATATTAACATGTAATGGATATTCTCATCAATTCCAATATGCACCAAGGACATCTCAAAAATTCAAACTTGCAAAACCATACTAAGAAAATCTTTTTGGTTTTTTTTTTTTTTTTTTTTTTTTTTTTTTCTTCAACAATAAAGCAAGACAAACAAAACAAAACAAGCACGCTTTTTTTTTTTTATTAAAAAAAAACACCTAAAACAAATAACCAAAAAACCAAAAACAAATAAACAAATTAACACAAGTCAAGTTTTCTTACCCAAATCTTTTTGGTCTTAACAAAATCAGGTCTAGCGGTCTTGGTAAATGTCATGGTGTTGTGAACACCCTCATGAATCTTGGTATTCCGCCTAGACAAGAAAGGTTGTTTCCTAACCCAAAAAGTATTCGAATTTCTACCCTTTTGAGACATTCTCCCATGCAACTTATAACAAAAAGGGCGAATATGGCCATGCATACCACAATGATGACAAATAAAAACAGGACGTACCTTCTTTTCTTTTACCTTACCAACTCTAGGGAGTTTGAGAAATTTTTCCTCTTGTTGAATCTTTTGTCCTCCCTTTCCTTGAGTTCTTGTGTCATGAGATGTGGAAGCACTCTGTTTTGCTCTTTCTTGCCACCAAAGCCAATGCCACTCTTGTGCGAGCAGTTTGTTGAGACCCAATAATATCCTCCAAAGTTTTTGATCCTTTGTTCCAAAGACCAATGGTGACCATGGCAACCTTGAGCTCTTCTTCTTTCTTGATCATCAGTTCTTCCAAAGCAACTTGAGACATCTCGAGAGATTTAATCTTTTCTTCATACATGGCATGAGTTTCCTGTAGCTCATCCCTCTCTGTCTTACAAGTCAACAGTTTTGCACAAAGAACTTGTTGATCTTCAGTTATCTTGATGGCATTGATCCTAGCCTCGGAAATCTCCTCCTTAAGTTTGACATTCTCACATTCACATGCTTTGAGTTTCTTTGTGAGTTTGTCATTCAACTTGAATAAATTAAGAGACTCCTTATACAGTTTTTCATAGGCTTGCTCAAGTTCTTCATGATCACTCTCCGAGGATTCATCATCAGTAGTATTCTCAACTGACCTTTTTGGAGACTCTGTTTGTCCTTCAGTTTTGGAAGCCACCATGAAAGCAAGGAATTGCTTATGTCCCTCTTCGCCTTGATCTTTATCATCACTTTCGTCTCCATCAGATTCTGATTCATCATCCCAAGTGATGGCGAGGGCTTTCTTCTTCTTCAAACGAGTAGGGCATTCTTGAGCAAAGTGGCCAAATCCTTGGCATTCATAGCATTGGACGCTTTCAGAGTTCCCTTGTATCTTTCCTTTCTCCTTCTTGGCTATAGAATTAATTTTGACTTTATCTTTGCCTTTGGATTTATGAGTATGAGTAGATTCCAAAAGATTAGGATTTTTATTCAAAAATGATTTTTTAAATTGTTTAACAAAAGCAGCCATAATCTTGGAATCTATCTCACAATCCTCATCAGAATCCTCAACCACTTTATGAGCACTACTAAAAGCAAGATCTTTTTGTTTCTTTTTGAAATTTCTATGTGCCTCATAAGTTTGAAGATTTCCAACCAACTGATCTAGCTTGAGGTTGTCAACATCTTGAGCCTCCTCAATAGCCGTAACTTTTGGTTGGAACCGATCGGGCAAGGATCTCAAAATTTTTCCCAACTTTGGATTCTGGTATTTTTTCACCTAAATTGAAGCTGGAATTTACAATGTCACTCAACTTCGCATAAAATTCATCAAAGGTCTCACTATCTTTCATAGTAAGGTTTTCGAAACTAGATGTGAGCCTTTGAAGTTTTGATCGTTTAACAGAAGGAGTGCCCTCATGAATAGTTTGTAAGATATCCCAAGCCTCTTTTGCGACTTCACAATTACAAATACGGCTAAACTCTTCAGGTGTGACAGCGCAAAAGAGAGAATTGATAGCTTTACTATTCCAGCTACTATTTTGGTAATCAATTGTGTCCCACTTATCAATTGGTTTGGGGAAAGTTACTCCATCAATGGTAATTGTTGGTTCGGTCCACCCATTCATGACAGATTGCCAAACTTTTTCATCAATAGATTTTAAAAAAGATCTCATTCGAGCTTTCCAAAAAGAATAATTGGATCCGTCAAGTAGGGGTGGTCGAACCATAGAATTTCCCTCACGAATTGAATCCATTATCACAAATCAAACAAGATCTCGTTCTAAAAGAATTTTTTTTTTTTAAAAAAAAAATAGAGCGATCTAAAACAAGTTTTTTTTTTAAAAAAAATAGAACGACCCGCTCTGATACCAATTGAAAAATCTAGAAACCTCCTAGATGTTGATTTGTGATTATGTATCAATTTTAAGCAGAATATAAAAATCCCAATCAAACAATCAAGAGAAAGAGACACAAAGATTTTACGTGGAAAAACCACAATTGGACACCTTCCAATTGTGATCAAACTCCACAGACTGACCACCAGAACAATCCACTAAGAAGATATAAAGGAATTACACAGGTATCACTCTCAATTATTTAGCGAATCCACAACGCCTAATTGAACCAACCTCTATGTGCCTCTTCCAACCCCATCTTCACCACGGAATTGTCTTTCTGATGAGCCACTCCGGATTCCACCACCGAAGCTTCAGACCGAATTCTTCAGAATCCACAACTGAAGAACAACTCTCTCTTTTGTGTAACAAACAAAACCTTGATGTAGCCTTTTCAGATCATGAGTTGAATACTCAATAAGACATCAAAGAAAAATAAAATATCCCCAGATATAAACCTTTAAGAACCAAAAAGAAGATCTGGAGGAATAATTAATGAGTAGTCTAGTTTTGGGAGAAAACCAACTACTTATAAAGAACCAAAATACTCCTTGTCTTGGAAGAAAACCAACTCCTTGTAGAAGTCCAAAAGTGATCCAAAACTTCCCAAGAAGAAAACCAACTTCTTGCAGAACTCCAAAGTAACTCCAAAGTAATCCCACTTCTTATAGAAACCCAAAATAAACCTTGTTTCAGAAGAAAATCAACTCCATAATGAATCTGGAAATCTGGGATCGCGCGGTCCGCTCGAGCGTCGGTCTTCCCGCTTGAGCAGAGACTTCAAAATTTGTGATTTCATATAGGCTCCCCGCTCGAGCGTCCGTTTCCCCGATCGAGCGGAGAATCACACCTTCCAGTATTTTTTCAGGTAAAACAGAGATGCTGTGAACTCGCAAACCCCGCTTGAGCGCCCATTTCCCTTTCGGCGGAAGGCCAAAACTGAAGAATCTTGAAAAATATAACATGAACGGACAGGCAACTTTTGAATGCATTTTTGCATTTTGCTTGGCATGAAGCGGTGGCAACTTCGACCCGTCATAATCAGCGAAGTGGCAATCTTGAAAGCATTAACATCACAAACTTCTCTGCATGGCTCGATTCGGATTTGGATTCAAATCTAATAAACTCAAGGCCTCACTGAAATAAAAGTGCGAAAAAAAATACATCTGAAAGGAGTTTTGTCACACGGGATTGCCAAGAATAAAAACCTAACAGTTATTAATCACACTTAAAAAGTGTGATTAAAAATGACCATTTTTAATCACATTTCTAAAGATCACACTTAAAAGGTGTGATCTAAATACTTTTAATCACACTTAAAAGATGTGATCAAAATACTTTTAATCACACTTAAAAATTGTGATCTAAATATTTTTAATCACACTTAAAAGATGTGATCAAAATATTTTTAATCACACTTAAAAGGTGTGATCTAAATATTTTTAATCACACTTAAAAAGTGTGATTAAAAATGACCACTTTTAATCACACTCCCAAAGATCACACTTTAATAAAACTTAAAAAGTGTGATTAAATAACATACATCACACCAAAAAAGTGTGATCTTTATCTATTTTTGTAGTAGTGCTTGCAGTAAAGGCAAACATAGATCCGACTTCCATTGATGGGTAGCTTGCAGAAAGAACAGGTAAAATTAAACAAAATCGTGTCGTTGTTGTTGTCGCAGACAATCAAGGGATGTGGGTGACGTAGTATATGATGTTGAATTTGGGATTGATTCTTCTGCTGGAATGGGATTTTGGCAGGCATTAGTGAAGCACAACAAATGTCGAGGTTAAAGTCACACTTGAAACAATGGTAGTTACTATGGGTCCGACCGGTCCTCCAACAGGCATCAAATTCATTTCGGGGCCTGATGAGGAGGGTGAGAGTGTGTGGGTGAAAGGGATGTAGCATCACTTGTGGGAATTCAGCACATGATTTGTGCATGTACACCTTTCTCAAGCAATACTCATTGCAACACGAATACATTGGTGAATCGATGTCTTTGTGGCACAACAAGCAGAAGCACCGTTCATCATCGATCACACCTTTCTCCATTCTCAATGGATGTTCATGGATGAAATGTTTAATCTGGTTCTCCATCTCCCTCTCTCTCTGATGAATGCTTTACAGGGTTGCTGGTAGTTGAAGTAGAACATCCCCGCCTGTGTTTGAATTCGCGGCCCTCCTAGGAATCAGCACCAGTAAGGATCCTCTGTCTCTAAATAACTTTGTATCCTGTCCCAAATCACTCACAACTATTAGATTATTGGATTATATAAGAATCTCAAGATGTGAAAATCTCAAGACATATCTAATAATTGTAAGTGAGTTATAACAAGAGGACATGATTATTTGAAGATAGAGGATACTTGGGCTATCACCACCCTACCTCTGCCTGGCTTCTTCAAATTTTAATTGCTTAATAAATAACTTCTTTTATTAATAAAATAGTAATTCTACTAAAAATTATTTTTAATAATGTCAAAAATATATTTTAATAAACAATTTTGACAAAAAATGTTTCTCATATTTAAAATTCTATAAAAAATAATTTATATTTTAAATAAATTTTATTTACCATTAAATTATTACGATAATTTTAGAAAATATGCACTTGGTCAAGTAGTCTTTTAAATTGAAGATGCCTCCTTGGACAAGGCAAGTAGAGATTTCCTGCCACCCACACGCATCTCTGCTTTGCATTAATTTCTTGTACAAAAGCAAAGTATTTAGCTTTATTCTCTGTCCCTTGTTAATTTTATAGTGGCTGCCATTTTGGGAAGATAGTAAAAAGCCACGTTTTTGGACAAAATGTCTAAAAACGTGGCTACCAAAAAGCCAAAAAATTGATTTGGCAAGTGCTAAAAACGCAGGTGTAAAATTACAAATTAGGGCCTCTGAAAAAAAAATAAAAAAATAAATCTTTTATGTTGGGTAAGGGTATTTTGGTCATTTTAAGTTGATTTGACACCATAAACAAATATTAAACTAAAAAGTAAAAAGCCAGCCTTTTACTAACTTCCCAAATCACTTTCAAAAAAGCCAAAAAACTTGGTAAAAAGCCAAAAGCCAGCTTTTTACCAACTTCCCAAAACAACAATGTTTGGCATGGGTTTTTTATTTTAATTATTTTAATTGTAAAAAGATAAAATAAATTAAAAAATTAATAAAATAAAATGTCACATTTAAATTATAATTATTTTATTTTTTCTATCATAAGAATTAACAAAGTCAAAAAACTCATTTTAAACGAAGCTTTTTACTCAGACTAAAAAAGTCAAAAAAAATTAAAAAATTAAAAAGTCAACTCACATTTCAAACGAAGGTAGTATTTAAATAAAATTAAGATTTTATAAAATAATTACAAAAATAAAATATTACAATTTTAAACCCTAGTTACCTCTATCACGTGTTCGGTGTACATGTAATGAAATTACGTGATTTGCAGTAATATTATGTATTTTTATAATAATGTTACATAATTTTTTACTTAGATAAATAAAATATGAAATATTATCACAAAAATACATAATATAACACAAAATGCGTAAGATGTAATATTACTACCATGTAATATTACTACCGTCACTACCGTTATCGCTTCCGCTTTTACCACCACCACCATCATTACCATTATTACTACCATTGTTGCCATAAGTACTGCCATAATTTTACTACTACCACTACCATCTCTATCGCCACCACTACCACCACCATCAACGCTACCGCTACCACCACCGCCACTAACACTACAACCACCATTACAATATAAAAATTGAAATATACAATTTAAAAATTATATATTTCAAATTTGATCTTATATATATATATATATATATATCAAACAACTTGTTTTTAGTTTAACGCTTAAATTTTTATCAAACAACTTTTCAGTTTAAAAAATTCAACATTTAGCTTTCAATACTTAATTTTCAATTTTATCAAACATAACCTAAGTAGTGTATTTTATCAGTGTGCCATGTAGCATACTAAAAAATTGTCATGTGTCATCTATTTATTTATTTTCTCCATCTTTTGTGTCCTTTTATTTTCTCGTCTTTCTGAACTCCATAAATTGTCTCGTCATTTTATTTGAATTTACTTTCTCTTTGGATAGAGATGTAAATATATAAATGTGAGATAGATGAAAAGAATATTTATCAATATTTAGCATTTTTTTGAGAATTTGTAGAGTATTTTTTTAAAATCTTTGTTAAAATTTGTAACAATTATAACAATATATTACAATTTATAATACTATGGATGAATCCATTACATATTTAATGACTATGAAATAGAAATATAAATTTATAGTTATTTTAAATTTAGAAAATATCATTACACTTATTCCTGGATGATATAATGAATCATTTCCATTATAATATGTAATGAATTATAATAGAGAGAATCACAATCTGAGTATAGATAATTTAAGTAAAACATAAAAGAGAAAGTTGAAACACAATATGAGTTATTTCTGTCTCTTAATTATAGTGGATCCAAGTAGGCATGTTAGGGGTGTACACGGTCCGGATTGGTTCGGTTCTGAGAAAATTCAAGAACCGAACCGATCCTAACGGTTCTGTGATTTTGAGAACCAGACCAGACCGTTACACTTGTAAAACCGGACCAGAACCAAACCGAAAAAACGGTTCGGTTTCGGTTTGGTTTACGGTTCCAAAAATTTCTATTTACAAGAATAAATTGTTAATATTAGCAAAATAATTACTCAAACTAATTGCATTTAACTCTTGATAAAAACTAATAATATTAAGGCATTACTTAATATTACATATCTATACCATCCTAATATCATTAAAATTATAAAAAACCAATTAATAAAATTAAAACTTGATATTATATTATATATATATATATATATGTTTTAAAATTCGGTTCGGTTCGGTTCGAACCGCGGTTTTTTCGTAAAATTCATTAACCGAACCATTTTTACGGTTCTCATATTTCTTAATCCGAAACCGAACCAATTCTTAATGGAACCGAACCAAACCGTATGATTCGGTCTGGTTCAGTCCGGATTACCGGTTTGAACGGATTTTTGAACAGCCCTAAGACATGCTCGATACATGGTTATCTAAGTAGTGATGGTTTGCTCTTTCAAATCAGTGCTGCACTAAGGCTGTGTTTGGTTCATGAATTTAAGTAGAAATTTTGAAAAAAAAAAAAAGAAGAAGAAAAAAGTAAGTGAAATTTGAATGAAATGCAATTACATTTCACCTACGTTTTACACAACTTTTCCCCTTTTTTTTTTGTTTTTTTTTCTAAATCTTTCTCCAAATCCATGAATCAAACATAGGCTAAACATTGTTGTCACTCACTATCCTCAGAATTGGGCGATGGAGACGCAACATGCTCAGCACTTCTCTCTACTTGTTTTATTCTTCTCTTTGTTGCCTTTAGTTTTTTGGCTAGCCACTCTGCCTTTGAGCGAAGCTCAACAATCTCTTTATCTAGTTTAATGAGAAAAGAATCTCCATCAACTCTTGCCCCTTCCATTTTTTTGCTCGCTACCATCGAAGAAACCCCTCTTGTCGTAATCTCATTGTCTGTGGAAACACTTGTAGATGAACTAGTTCCCATGTCAACTTGATCAGCACCTGCATGACTCTCCTGTTCATCAACTCCCTCTTCTTCCTCCACCATCTCTTCTATCATCAAAGCCGTACTAGCGGACATGTCCAATTTTGTCTCCCCAAATTTGTAAGCTCCAAGCATAGGGAATACCTAAGAAGCAACTGAAAAAATTGATCCAATAAAATTAATAGCAGTAGATATATTAGCTAAGCAAAACTTTAAATGAAAGTAAACAAAACAAAGAACAAGAAGGAAGAATTGAATTAAAATGTTATTTTTCTTTTTATGGGAATATGTTGTCTTGCTTATCAGACATTTAGACAGAGAACAATCTTAAAATGTAACTACTACTATTTTATGTTCTGCATACCAATGTTTAGAAGACTTTATCTTTTGGCCCGTTACTTTTATTAGATGTTGATTTTGATTGTGGGCTTTTAAGTTTTATAAATCGCAAAATAGTAAAAAAAATTAATAAAACAAAAAATAAAAAATAAAAAACCAAAACAAAAATCTATCAGTCTGTACAGGTAAATAAAACTGAAAGTGTGCATGCATACCTCAGGGAGAAGGCAATGAACATGAGCAACGTAGTGGCATTCTTCACAATAATAAGTAGGTTCATCTAGGTACCTCATTTCCTCACAAGCATCGCAGTAGAACTCTTAGTATACATCTTCATCCGGATAGTCTCTCATGGGAGAATCGGTGAGAGTGAGGGGATGCCTATGAATTTTATCTTTGGCAGTTGGTGGCAATTTTGGAACACAATAGGGATGAAGATTGAATTCGCACTCCACACATCGGAAGAAAGGGGTGATGTTTATCATCCTATTACAAACGGTGCAATACAACCAGGACGGTCTGTCATTGAAAAAAGGAAGGGGGTGCTGGTGAATTTCAGACTTGATGAACCAGGGTTTGGAAACTGGGCATCTAATGTCAAAGAAGATTCCACACTTGGGGTTGCAACAAACATAGGCGAAACCTGAAGCATAATTAGTACACGCATGGCACTTGAGTTCACCTTTGAATTCATGTGCCTTCCCACTACTTATTGGCCTGATATATGGCTTCTCCTTTACAAAAGGATCCTCCAACTGACGAATTGAATACTCGATTAGTGTGAGTGCGTGTTGTTGGTGGCAAAAGGAGTGTTTTACCTTAAGAGGCAAATCCGCACAAGATTTGTGCAGCAAAAACTTGCATTCAAGGCAGAGATAGACGACAGAAGAATCCTTCTCAAAGTGAAGCTGGCAAGCATCGCAAGTTATAGTATAACCCTTTTTCATCATCTCACAAGGAATCAAAGGATGGGGGTGGCTTAACTGTTGAATCTGGAATTGGAACTGAACTTGAGAATTTTGGCTAAATGGCAATGGTATCAACGAAGCGCAACATGGGTCGAGGCTAAAATTACAGTGAGAACAGTGGAAGGTAAAGCCCACCAGCACCTTCCCACAAGCGCTGCACCGATTTGAAGCAGAATCGAAATGGTGGTGGACGAGTAGGGTGAGCGGGTGTTGTGGATGAAGAGGATGATCAATCTGGGAAGGCCATTGGGCGCATGATTCGCCCAGCAAGCAATTGCACTCTAGGCAAACACAGATCCAATTTCCATTAATGGGTTGCCTGCAGGCAGAACAGGGAAAATTAAAAATCGTTTTGTTCTCGCAGATAATCAATGGATGTGGGTGGCGAAGTAGACTTTGAATTTGAGTTTGAATTTGACGGTCTTGGACATTTCTTGGTTTGGTAGGCTTTAGTGAAGCACAACAAGGGTCCAGGTTAAAGCCACAGTCATAACAGTGGAAGTAATTAGAGGAGCGAGGGATCGGCCCACAGGCATTGCACTTAAATGACACAACAGATGATGATGCAGCATTTGGGAGCATCATTTGGAAGGTGATAGAGTGTTTTGGGTGAAAGGAATGTACCATCTCTCGTTGTAATTTAGCGCATGGTATGTGGATATTGTAACTTGGAAAGCAAAAGTGTTCGCGACACGAATACGCACTAGTTCCAATAGGGATTTCGTTCCGGCATACCAAGCACTCGCCAGGGTCCACCTGCTTGAGTAACAACGGATGCTCATGGATGAAATGTTGAATCTTGTCTTCCATATCTCTCTCTCGAATTGGGGCAGTTGTCTTTTCGATAAGTGCTTAAACAAGGAGGATCTCAATCTTCATGGGAGTCGCTGCTGCCTTCGCCCTCCTTTTAAATGAATGAATTGAAATCTGATACTTTAAATTCAATTCACTTCAAACATATCAAATTATATTTTTGAATGTAAAATTTATTAAATTCTGTCAAATTCCAAAGTTCCAAACAGGTTAAAGTTTTTAACAAATATAAAGTTACTTGAAAACTGTTGCAAAACAAAGGCTAAATTTTTTAACAAATAAACTTCTTTGTTGTTCCATGTGGTTGGCATGAAACAGCATGAAAATCAACATTAAAATTGGTAAAAAGGAGAAATTGAGAAACTTTTTCTTACAGAGTATTTACAGTATTTGTTAAAAAAAAATTATAGGACAAAATTTTCTTATTTACAACAATGATGGAAAGAGCGATTTTCTCAATTATATGATGGAGACTCCTTCCCAATTACAATAAAATTAAGTTTGTGAAAAAAAACTCAGTAGTCAATCCACTAAAAATCTGTTAATTTGACAAAAACATACAACACCAAACACTTCTATCCCTTTTAACAAGTAGAGATTGGAGTTTGTTTTTCTTTTTCTTTCTTCTAAAGAGGAAAAAATGAAGTTTTTCCAGTTGCCTTCTCTATTTTTTTTATTGAAAATCAAACTGACTTTATTAATACATATATAAATGAGCACTTCAATCACTTTTTAATTGATATTTTTCCATAAACAATTGTGTATATAGAGAGAGAGAGAGAGGAATAGATGTTGGTTCTGTTTTTTTTTTTTCCCCTTGAGTATGAAACATAGGCTTTGTTTAGGAAGTAGGCTATTTTAGTTTTTGGTTATTTTAATAGGCTAAAATAATTGTATTTGGAAAGCGAGTAGAATTTTTTTTATAATTGGATGTGATATTTATGAAAGAAAAATAAAATGATTATGGATTTGATGTGACATTTTGTCTTATTAATTATTTTAGCAGATTTTTTCTTTTTATGAATTTTAGTTCAAAAAAAAGCCCAAACTTAACCAGCCAAACACCTTTTCTTGCTTTATTTAGGGTGGTAACGATATTACTAGCATATTTATAAAAAATAATGTACAAATCTATTTTGTAGGATCATTTGTGTAAAAATAATTTGCAAATGATTAATAGAGATATTTGTGTTAGATATTTTAATACATTATCATTTAAAAAATAAATCTGACATTTTAAAATTTGAATAGCACTACTCTATATTTATAGATGTAAATAAATGAGAGACTTACGTAGATCTTAATAGATGAATTTATTAGTTTTTTTTCATCAAACATTATTGAAAAACATCATTAATTATTAATTTTTAGTGACAGTTTAAAAATTTTGTCACAACAAATGTCACTAATTATAAGTTTTAGCGTTAGTTTAAAAAAATTATCACAAAAAAATCACTAATTTTCAACTTTAAGCGATAGTTTGAAAAATTTGTCACGAAAAAACATCACTAATTGTAAGTTTTAGAGACAATTTATAAAACTCGTGACAAAAAAGTAATTAATTGTCAATTTTTAGGGATATATGCAAAAAAATGTCACAAAAAAAATATTTTTAGTGACGATTTTACTAAAATTTATTTTTAATAAGATTTGAAGGAATTAAGTTTAACTATTCTCAATAGATTGTCAAAATGATACCTCTCACAAAATCTCTCTTAAGGATATTTATAGTTGCCTAGACCACGGCTAATTCCTTCTTACTAGAAAATAGAGAAATGATTGTGGTATCTCATCTAAATGAGGAAAAAAAATTATGCATTTTTTTTTACTATCATTTTTGGATGAGTGGGAAAGAAAATCATGTAAAAGAGGGATATGAGTGAGATTTATTTTTCTTCTTTTATATTATTAGGGACAATATTAACATTATAAATATTTTACAATCAATCAATTTGTTTCTCATCGCTTTTGGTGAAATATACTTTAGGGTTATTTTGGAAATTAGTTATTTTATTTGTTTTTTGACTTTTTTTTATATATAAAAAGTACGTAAAAAAAAAAAAAATTGGTTTAAGGTCCCTCCTCAACTTTTGATAGGAGGAGAGGCACACAATAATATATTTTGATGGCTAAGATCCCTCAACTTTGTTTTATGTTATAAAATACTTAATTTACCCTCATTACAACATAAGATCGTTTGGATTTTGGCAAACTGCTGACTTCACGGTGAAGATTTTGAAAACTGATTTCGTGGTGGAGATTTTGTCGGAGATTTCGTAAGGATTTTGTAAGTGTTGCAGTAAACTTGACGATAGAGATTACGACGATCGTGTAGGTGTTATAGTGTGTTGATCGCGTAGCTTTTTCAGTGGAGTTGAATCAGGTATGGTTTCGATAGAGATTCCACATGAATTTTTGATTTTTGTTTTGAATTTTACGTAAGGATTCCGATTTCATATTAGTTTTTCGAATGTATTTTTGCATTAGGTTTTTGTTTTCAGTTTTGATCAATTTAAAAGAGAGACTAGATCAGTGAAGTTGTTTATGATTTTTGGAGTTGATTTTTCATTTGCTGTTATTGATCAATTTTAGACAGAGACCAGCTTGATAGAGTTGATTTTTATTTTTGGAATTAATTTTTCATTCTCTGTTTTTTGATCAATTTCAAAGAGTGTTGACAGTGTGGTTGATTTTGATGTTTAGAGTTCATTTTTCATGCTCTATTTTTCATCAACATACTGATCAGAGTTCATTTTTTGTGCTTTGTTTTTTATCAACATGCTGATCAATGATAAGTTTTGTTCTTTATTTTTTCAAACCAGAGAAATTTGTTTAAACCAGAGAAATTTCATTCTCTGCACTTTTGTTGGTATAGTCCAGAGAAAGTCCAGAGAAAATTGTAAGTTTGTTATTATAATCCAACGAAAATGACAGAGAAAATTATAAGTTCATATGGACATATTATTACAAATTTCTAATGCAGATAGAATCTGAGAAAATGAATGTAAGTTCTTAAATTTCTCTGGACTTTTATTTGTAGTTGAGAGAAAATTATAAATTTATTATTCACTTTCAGTTTGTAGTTCAGAGAAAATTATAAGTTGTAGAAAATGAATATAAGTTTTTGTTTCTTTGAGCAAAAGATTTTTTTTTTTTTTTTTCCAGTCAGTTTAGATGGGCAGTGTAGTATTTTTTTTGTTATCTTGAAGGTATATATGAGTTTGTAAATTTCTCTGGATTTTGATATGAGTGTAATATTGCAGAATGACGCAGAGAAAATTGTAAGCTTGTACTTCAGTGAAAATCACAGAGAAGCTTATAATTTTATAACAGATCTAATGTGTGATTTTTTTCTATGATTGTGTTTAATAGTTAGCAGTAAATTTCTCTGTGATTCTCTCTGGATTCATTATTTTTTTTTGTGATTTTGTTTTTGTTATCTTGAAGGTGAATATAAGTTCGTAAATATCTCTGGACTTTTATTTGAGTCCAAAGAAAATTATAAGCTTGTTATTATAATCCAGAGAAAACTATAATTATTAGAAATTTCTCTGGACTTTTATGTTATTCTTGTGAAGTGTTTTTATGTTGAACAAATTATTTTTCTTGTTTTTTCTTTCAGTTTCGATGGATAGTGCAGTGTTGTTGCTGTGCAAATATGGGAATGATACTATTGTCATTAATGTTTCATGCGAATTGAATTTTGAGGAATTGGTTGGCATTTTGTGTAAAACATGGGAGAATTTGAAACCTGAGACGATGTGTATTTCATATTCTATTGTGGGCCGTCCGAATTGTATGGTTTGAAATGATATTGATTTTCTGAATATGTTGAGGGTTGTTTGTGCACGTGATGTTGATATAGTTGATGTTTCAGTTACTAGGTGTAATACTTCTGATCAAGAGGATGAAGTGGGGTCTAATTGGGTAGATTTTGTGCATGGTGAATGTGATAGGCTGGTGGATATTGAAAGGAATTCACTCTCTAAGCTTTGTTTTCACCAAGAAAAGGTGTTATTGTTAGTTGGTTGGTGAAATATTATTACGAGTGTTAGACAAAAGTTTGAGGGTGGTGTGGTTGAGTTCTGTACTGTTTTATGCAAGTAGGCTATTGAGATTGGCTTTCAGTTTATGTATGTTAAAAATGACAAGCCGAGAGTTACGGCAGAATGTGCATATAAGGAATCAAGGGGATGTATGTGGCATGTACATGCTTCAGTTGAAAAAACAAATGGATTCTTTTACATAAGAACTTTGAACAATGAACATACGTGTGGTGTGGTGGTTCGTACTAGTAAACATGCTAGGATGACTTCTACCTTAGTTTCTGGGTTGATACTTGAAGAGGTAAGTGCAAAACCTTTAACTCGTCCAGTGGATCTTGCCAAAGAAATGAAAGACAAGTATGGGGTCTCAATCAGTTATAACTGTGGTTGGTTAGGGGTTGAAAAAGCAAAATGTAGTATATATGGAGATTCTTGTTTGTCATTCGATCAATTACGGTGGTATTTTGATGAGGCATTAAAAAACAATCCAGGTAGTCGTTTTGAGTTAGATTTTGACGATAACAAGCATTTCAAAAGAGTGTTTGTGGCTTTTTATGCATGCATTGCTGGTTTCAAATATTGTCGGTCATTGCTGTTTTTTGATGGAACATTTTTGAAAGGACGATACGAAGGAGTTATGCTTACTGCGACGGGAAAAGATGGGAATGAAGGTAATTGTAAATATATCTTATTTTATATAAGTATGTGAATTTTCTATACATGTAGGAATTGAGTGAATGTGATGTTTCTTTGACACTTTGAATTTCTCTAGTTTTGGCCATTGTGTGAATTTTTTCTGGTTGTGGCCAGTGTGAATTTTCTCTAGATGTTGTCATTGTGTGAATTTTATCTATAGTTGGTCACTAAGTGAATTTTCTTTGGATATTGTCACTAAGTGAATTTTCTCTGGATGTTGCCAATGTGTGAATTTTATTTGTAATTGGTCAGTATTGAATTTTCTCTGGAGTTTGTCACTAAGTGAATTTTCTCTGGAGGTTGCTATTGTGTGAATTTTCTCTGGATGTTGGCAGTGTCAAATTTCTCTGGTTGTTTATTGTTCTAATTTCTCTGCATGTTTATATCTAATATGCTAGTTCCTATTTGTTTTGTAGGTTTTTTTCCTATAGCTTTTGTTGTTGTTGATACTAAGAATAAAGACAATTGGTGTTGGTTCCTTGAACATTTATGTGAAGTATTGGGATCGGAGAGGGTGATAAGTTTCATATCAGATCGACATTGTGGTATTGTGGAAGGAATTGCTAGGTTTTTCCCTAATTGCTTTCATGGATTTTGTCTTGAACATCTAAAGAGAAATTTGAGAGATAAGTTGTCATGTGGAAACACAAATTTGGTTAGGGAGACGATTGTGTCCAAGTTTTCAGAATGTACATATGTTCTAACAAAGGCATCATTTCATTTCAAGTTAAATGAATTAAAAAGTGAGGGATGAGACATTGTGAGTGTTTTTTTGAGAAATTTACCATATGAAAATTGAAGTGATGCATGTTTTGAGGGGAAACGTTATGATGAGATGTATTCAAATGTTGCTGAGTCATTCAATTCATGGATACGAGACGTTCGACACTTGCCAATAACAAATTTGGTGGACAAGATACGGTTGCAAATCATGAATACGAGGTCTGATAGGAGGCTGCTCTCTAGTAAATGGAATAAAGTCCTCTGTCCTCGTATGGATAGTGTATTGGAGAAGGCTTTCTTGGATGGGAGGACATGGAATGTGAGTTTATCATCTGATAATGTCTTTGAAGTGCATTGTATTCCTTCGGTTATGGTTGATCTTGGGTTGAGAACTTGTTCATGTTAAAAATAAGAAATAAATGGGTATCCATGTCAACATGCTATTGCTGTAATTTTTAGGAGTGAAAAGAATTTGAATTCATTTGTTGAACTATTTTTTCATGCTGATATGTATCGTCAAGCATACTCGTTTTCGATTGGCCCAGTTCCAACTGTTGAAAAACCTGTGTGTAGCATTAATGATGCTATGATTTTACCTCCATTGAGTAAGAGACCAACTAGGAGGCCAAAAAAGAACAGAATTTCTTTTACTGGAGAGTTTAAAAGGGTGATTAAGTGTAGTCGTTGTGAGAGTATTAGTCGCCATAATAAGAGGACATGCAAGGAACCTTTGTTAAATAGTTGAGGATAATACATTTTATTGATTGAATAATACATTTGATGATTACTTTGTATATTTTGTTTTGTGAAATGTATTTTTTGGACAGTGTATATAATAACACCTATCAAATTCATCAAGAGAAATTTTCCAATAGCAGTAAAGTGTGCATTGTGTTTGTTGATACATGCTATAGGCAGTGTGTTTATAATACCAGTCAAGTTTATCCAGAGAAATTTGCTTATAGTAGAGAAAATTCTCTATGCATTGTGTTTTGAAGCTTCAAATTCATCTAGAGAAATTCGACAATAGCAAAGAAAATTACTATGTGCATTGTATTTTTTGAATTTGATGATTGTTTCGTACCAACACAGTACATTACAGATTGCATGATCATATAGGCATCCTCTTTGGGACGATACGAGTTCAATTTCTCTATGAATTTCTGGTAACTTCATACCAGTCAAATTCATCCATAGAAATTTGCCAATAAAATAGAAATTTACTATGGGCATTGTGTTTGTTGAAATGAGCATTGTGTTTTGTGAGGTCCAATTCATCCAGAGAAATTTGCCAATAACATTGAAAACTACAATGTGTATTGTGTTTGTTGAAACATACTATGGGCATTGTCTTTATAATACCAGTCAATTTCATCTAGACAAATTTGCCACTAGTAAAGAAAATTATCTGTGCATTGTATTTTGAAGCTTCAAATTCATTCAGTGAAATGTGCCAATAGCAGAGAAAATTTTATGTGCATTGTGTTTTGAAGCTTCGAATTCATCCAATGAAATTTTCCAATAGCAGAGAAAATTATTGTGCACTTTGTGTTTTCTCAATTTGATGATTGTTTTGTACCAACACAGCATTATAGATTACATGATCATATAGGCATCATAGGAGAGAAATTTCTGCTATTGGCAAAATACGAGTTGAATTTCTCTGTGAATTTTGGGTAACATCATACCAGAGAAATTTCTGCAGACAATTTTCTCTGTGTGGATTGTGTTGACAATCACAATAAAAATATATATATTTAACCATTGATAGCTATGAAATTTAAATTAGTTAAATATATATATATATATATGTCAAACATCATCATTCCTTCAATGTATGAAAAAACAAATTGAATGGTTAATCCTAATTACATTGTGTACATTGTCTTCCTTTCACTAGTGTGCTTTCACTATTATACTTTTGGTTCTTCTTCTGGTGGTATTT
Source organism: Camellia lanceoleosa (assembly GCA_025200525.1). NCBI lineage: Eukaryota > Viridiplantae > Streptophyta > Magnoliopsida > Ericales > Theaceae > Camellia > Camellia lanceoleosa. The sequence continues at coordinate 39,187,353 of CM045762.1, forward strand.
GAATTGGTTTTGTCCATGATCGGCCAACTTCGGTTACAAATCTCTCTATGATTTTTGCCCTCATCAACCTTACTTCTTGTGTGGACAATTTTGAGTTGATAGGTTCATGGTTACTGTATTGTCTCATTATGTAGCATACAAAGAGGCTATAATCCAGATTGTATACAAATTATAGGTATAGTTAGTTTTAAGAAACATTCAAATTAGATTATCTTATTTATAGATGTTGTATGAAACTTACGATTCACTTTCTTGTTGTAGAGCATTGTTGACATATTCAAAGTCGTAATTTGTGTTTTGTGAGTCTATTAATTTGAAAGAGGGTTGTGATTGTGCCTCTCTTTCAAGGCAAGCTTTCAAAAAATTCTCCACATAATCTTGCTGCAAAAAAATAAGTTTTAAATAACAGAGAAATTTACAGACAAATCAATGGGATTCTATGAAAATTATCATCACATAAACATTATGATGCATTAGAGAAATTTGAACTCGTTACCAATTGTTTTGCATCTTTGATATATTTGTCTTGTGCATCATCCCTTCTTGGCCTTAGTGAGTTGTAGAACCTCCATAAATTGTCTTGTTTGTCCAAGACTAGCAAGGTCCAATGATCTCCATCTGTTGACTTTTCATTACCCCCAGTATTTATTGGGAAATGAAGGAACCTGTAGTTCCTCCATGCTGTTTCAAGATGCTTGTCAAATAATGAGACTCGGAAAGTTTGATTTTCCGTCATCTTGATGAAGTTCTGCGGTCAAAGAAAATCAAAAAATGGTTATGTTATGAGAAAGTTGAAATGATAGGAATTTAAGAAATATACACACAGAGAAATTTTAAATACATACAACTAGCTAGAGAAAATTAGACCAAGGACACAACTGGCTTCAAGAAGTATCTTAACAATTGAAAGTAGTAAATAAATTCCAGAGAAAATCAAATAAAAGTGTAATAACATACTAAGCTCATGGATGTGAAAAAATATGAAGTTGGTTGTTGTTGTTTTCTCATTTGGTCAGCAAATAGGATCTCTCCATAGCCATGAATGACCTGAAAAATATTATTTATAATTATAACATTGGTTTATAAAGGTCGATGGAACATTGCAGAGAAATTTTGATGAAAGACTTACATTGTTGGCTATTTATTTTTTCTTTATTAGGTTTCAAATATCTTTAAAGGTAATGAGATTCAACTCACTTGTCCAGATTAAAGCCCTATAAGATGACAAAGAAGGGATTTAATAGTTGTTAATGTAATATAAGTTAGTAAATTATTATTTGTTATCTTCTTTTTTATTTGTTATACTTACTCGAGTCCAGACACATTTGATATGTGCTACAAGATGTCTTTTATATGTTCTTTTATCAATCTTGAAACTGATAGAGTTTGTGGAAAAACTCAAGATTTTTTGATGTTTGTTGGTGGAGGCAAGACGTATGCATCGGCATCAAGTACTTCTTTGTCTTTGGTGGTTTGCTCTGTTTGCTTTGCAACTTGCTTTGAAGCTCTAGTCACCTTTGCAACTTTAGGATATTGAAATTCTGGATCTTGCTGCTTTTCTTTCCTTTCTTTTGCCTTTAAATTCTTTATCATTGATGTAGGATCTTTTTTCACTGTAGACAGTGAAAATATTACAAAAAGTGAAATTTCTCTGAAGTAAGATATAATATTTCAATATGTAAATTAAATTGATTCAATATTTTCCAGTTACCATAGACTTTTGTCTTTTGTTTTGGTTGTTCTTTGTATGCCACTTGTTCTTGCTGGGTTGTTAGTTGTTGTTCCACTTTTATTCTAACTATACACAGTGAAAATCAAACAAGTCCCAAAAATCAAATAAGCAAATAGACAGAGAAAATCAAATAAGCAGTAGAAATCAGTAGAAATAAGCAGCAGAAACTAATGTGGTTAGAGAAATTTAACTTCCAGAGAAAATTATAATAAATAGAAATTTCTTTGAGTTATATTGACACAAGGACATAACTTTTTGTGGCTCAAGATTTTCACTGACCTTGTGGTTGAACTTGTGTTGGTGTTCGGTAAGGTTGTGTTGCTAGTTGGACGGATAGTTCTTGAATTTGTTCATGCAATTTAGCATTTTCAGTTTCAAGCTCTGAAATTGAATACCTCAACTGTTGAATTGTTTTTGTATCATTTTCTTTTCGAACCTCCAACATCCTTAGTTTCATTTGGATTGTGCTGTCTCTTTCTTGAAGTTCTGAGTTAAGTGATGTCAAGGTTCTTATTGCAATATCCTTTTCTGCAAGTAATTCATTCAAATTTCTCTCTTCTTCTATTTTAGATTTAGAAAGTGCCTTTAGTCTTTAATGTAGATTAGCAATTTGGGCATCCTTTGATTCCTCAGATTCTTGACGCTGATGCATTGTTGAGCCACAAATGCTATCATGATAGTGGTCCATCGGCTCATTATGTTCTTTTTCATCACTTTCCTCATTGTTTTCTTTTTACTGTTTAGATTGAGTGCCTTAATCTTCTTCTTCACTGTCTTCTTCTTTCTGTTCATTTTCTTTTTTGTCTTCTACTTCTATTTCTTCACTTTCTTCTCTGGTTTCCACTTCCCCACTACTTGCTTGATCTTCTTGTCCATTGCTGGCTTCGTGTTCTTCTATGTTGCCTTCTGCTTCTTCATTTCCCGGTTCTTCAGATGAATCTTCTAATGTCTCCTTGAATTTGACAATTGCTTTTTTTGATTCTTTCTTCTTCTTTTTACCAAGACAGAACTCCTCTGATGGGTTTTTAACTAGCTCCTTGTTATCTATTTGTAACAGGAGACTCTTTTATTAGAGAAATGTTACAAAATTCACTGAGAGAAAAAATTCAAATAAGGAAAATAAAATTCATCTAAATGATACTAATGGGAAACAAACTTCAAAGAAAATTGTACGGGCTAGAGAAAATTACAAACAAGGAGTTAATTTTATGAGGCAGAGAAAATTATGAAACAAGCAACATAATTTAGATATCAGAGAAAATCAATTAAGGCATATAAGTTAATATTTTACTATAATTGTGTCAGAGAAATTTGGATTCCAGAAAAAATTCATTAGAAGGGTAGAAATAAACAGTGTTAATCAAAGATGCAAGGCACATAAGTTATGGGTTAGAGAAAATTACACACAAGGAGAAACAATTTTATGAGCCAAAAAAAATTATGAAACAACCAACATAATTCAGATATTAGAGAAAATCAATTAGGGCATATAAGTTAATGTGTTACAATTGTGGTAAGAGAAATTTGGATTGCAGAGAAAATTGATTACAATGGCAGAAATAAACCAATGGTAATCAAAGAAGAAACATAAATTGATAGTCCAGAGAAAATTGATCTCAATCAATCAAGGCACAAGGAGGGAAACAAACCAGTGGTTAGAGAAATTTTGGAATTTCACTGAGATTTCAGTGGCGATAGAAATCTAACCTGTCGAGGTGCAAGAGAGTGGACTGGTGTCTTCTGCAGCTGTTTCGTCAAGCTTTGCAGGTTCTACTTGGAACATCTTGGGAAGTCAGTTGTGTTATTGTCTTCCGAATCAATGATAGTTGCATGTTCACATAGCCAATACTGTGATGGGAATTAAAGTAATTAAATTTTGCTAAACACATAAATTTGTAAGTATGATAACTGCAAATTTGAATGGAAATTATGCTTACTAGCAGTGCAATGACACACCCCGTAACTTTTTCTGGAGTTTTTTGCAATGCTATGATAGAATCAATCAATGTTGATGTGATTGCTTCTGGCTAATCATATTGTTTCATTGATTCAAGAAGTTCCACATACTTTATAAAAACCCACCCTATTGAATTCCTACTTGTTGCAAAAAATAGGGTGAGACACAAGTACAATGTAACAATGATTGCTACATCTTTGTAGTCAGTTGGTTGCTTGCCTTTCATTGTTTTGACCAAGGCATTTTTAAGAACAGGACCAGTCAGCCTTGTGTCCTTTGGAAATCTTCTCCTTAGGAATGCAGATTTTGGCTTTTTAAAGTATCTTAATGGCATGGCTCCTTTACCTCCTTGCAAACCGAAAATCAAGGTCATGCCATTGGTTGTAAAGGTCAAGTTCTTTTTACTAACTGTGAATGCTTTTGTTTTTTCATTATAGCATTGGATTGTTGTAACTACATTATCATCAGATTTCCTAGATTTCCTTGGCTCCATCCTTCTAGTGGTTAGAGCTTGGATCAAATACTAGAATGAGGTCTTTTGAAGCTCTACAAGTTGATTTGCATTGAATTTAAGTGTTTGAAAAAAGAAGACAACAGATGAGAGGTTGGATCGGTATTGAATGCTGTAATGAGCTCTTTTTCTTTGAAGTTTAATAGGTTTTTTTCCTCCTTGAGCTTGAGTCTTTTGAAGTTGGGATACTCATCTTGATGCCAGTTGCTTCATCACCTTGGACTTGTGTGTTTTGGCAAGGAGTTTGTGGTGTTTTGCTGGTTTTTGATCTTAGATCATAAGAAGACTGAGAGAGTTTCTGTTTCTTGCTTGGTGTTTTCGGTGTTTTGCTGCTTTTACGTTTTGCCATTTCTAGACAATGATGAAAACATAAAGATGTCAACATTAAATCCTAGAGAAAATTGAACATGCAAGAGAAAATTAGACATGTCAGAGAAAATTACACATAAGGGAGAAAACTAAGGTGGCCAGGGAAAATTATAAATGTCAGACAAAATTAGACACTATAAATTAAATGTCAGAGTATTAATTGTTTTCCTGTGGAATACATCTAGCCACATAAAATTTCATTCCTAGAGAAAATCAACAAAGCAACATAAACATGGCAGAGAAATTTTCAATAATTATTAAAATTACATATAGAAGTAAAATATAGCCAGAGAAAATTGAAAAAAGAAATATATATCTAGCAAGCACAGAAAATGAATGACAGAGAAAAGTAAAAATGGCAAGTCAAAGAAAATTTCCATTCCACAATTAGCAAGATAAAATAAACAAAGCAACGTAAACATGCCACTGAATATTACACAATATTGAAACCAAGAATTGACCAAAATAAACATACCAGAGAAAATTATACATTCCGGAGAAAATTACACATTCTTGAGAAAATTTCCATTCTAGAGAAAATTTCAAGTCCATAATATTAAAATGCCAGAGAAATGTACATACACAACCAGAGAAAATTAAACATGATAGAGACATACAAGGGAGAAAAGTGATGTGGTCAGAGAAAATTATAAATGCCAGAGAAACTTAGACATAGATAAGAGAGTAATGGACATTCTAGAGAAAAATACATATTCCAGAGAAATTTACAAAGCAGAGAAATTTGTATACAAAATCACAGAAACATGTTCAAGAATAAGATCAAAACAAAAAGAAATAACTTTTTTTTCAAAATAAACATACCAGAAAAAATTCAAAGAAGAAATATACATTCCAGTCCATAATATTAAAATGCTAGAGAAATTTACATACACAACTAGAGAAAATTAAACATAATAGAGACACACAAGGGAGGAAAGTGATGTGGTCAGAGAAAATTATAAATACTAGAGAAACTTAGACAAAGACAAGAGAGTAATAGACATTCCAGAGAAAGATAGACATTCCAATTAAAAATACGTATTGCAGAGAAATTTACAGAGTAGAGAAATTTATAGACAAAATCACATAAACATGTTCAAGAATAAGATGAAAACACAGAGAAATAACTTTTTTCAAAATAAATATGCCAGAGAAAATTCAAAGTATAAACATACATCAAGCAAAAACCAGAGAAATTCAAATGCCAGAGAAATTTACAGATAAAATCACACAAACATGTTCAAGAATAAGTTCAAAACACAGATAAATAACTTTTTTCAAATTCATGTAGCTTTTTATTACGAAATTGAAACCCTAATTTATGGAAGGTTAATATAAAATGCAATTAACTGTCTTTCCAGAGAAAATCTAGTTGTATTGTAGAAAAACTTACTAGAGTTAGTATGAAACTTTAATGACGAGCTGATATGCCTTGAGATGAAGATGTGACGTGACGAAGATGAACTGAGATGACGATGAACAGTGAAAATAAGGTCAGAGAAATTTGTGAGGAAGGAATGAGAATGATTTTGCAGAAGATAATGAAGTTCTAATGTCGATGGTGAAGATGATATTAAAACACTAATTCTGTTGTTCTCTTGCTCGTGAAGATGGTTGGAACTCAGTCGTCGAAGTTCAGTTCAGTTTCTGTGTTGTGAAGGGTATTTTGGTCCATGAGATAATTAAAAATGCGCGCGATAATAGTTGAGGGACCTGATGCATCACCCCTTTTTTTGGTGTCCTTTATCCTCTAAATTACTATTATTAGGGACCTTAAAAAAAATTCCAAAAAAAAAAAAAAATAGAGGGAATAATTAATTTTTTAGTAATAATTTTTTAATTTTTTATCCTATTACCAAAATAATTACCCTTAGCAAGAGTTTATGATTTTCATCATTTTTTACTCCACTTATAAATTATATAATAAAAGAAATTCTCTCTTATCATTTTTAAGTTTGCACCAAATTAATCCATCCAAATGAAATCTTAGAGTTGTTAAGCGGTCTGGTTCACACGTGACAACTTGAAAAAGGGAAATTATATTTGTACATTACAAAATTTTTAATACATACCATTTGTTTGTTCGGATATAATTTTTGAACAAAAGGTAAATTTTTGGACATAAATTGATGAACAAAAATAAATTGTTCAAATATATTTGAGCAATTATGTTTTGTTCATAAGTTTATATACGAACATTGGACTTTTTAAAAAAATTTATATGCAAACAGTATAAATTGTGCGTATTGAGATTTTTCGTGGTGTATAAATAGAATTACCCGATTAGAGAATATAATTTATATGCACACGATAAGATACACAGTTAGAGAATTAGAGATAAAAATGTAAAAAAAAAAAAAAGGAAAATAGGGCATTTGGGAGGTAGAAATCCAAAACAACCACCAAACTGTCCGAAGACTATCACGGGCACCTCACCCTAGATAAAAACAAACTTGTGTGAGCAAGCGGAGTGTCAATAAAACACATGGGTAGAGAATTAAAGTTAAAAATGTAAAAAAAGACAAAAAGGGTCGTTTGGGGGCAAAAATTTGAAAAGCCACCAAACTACATGGAGACCATTACGACCATATTGCTCTAGATTAAGCAAACTTGAGAGAGCAAGCGGCGTGTCGATAAGACACATGGTTAGAGAATTAGAGATAAAAATAGAAGTAAAGGTGAAAATGGATTGTTTGGGAGTAAAAATCCAAAACAGCCACCAAATTGCTTGGAGACCATCACGAGCACATCGCCCTAGATTAAAAAAAAATTGTGAGAGCAAGTGGCACATCGATAGGACGCACGGTTAGAGAATTAGAGACAACAATGTTAGAAGAATTACAAAAGTGGGCCATTTGAGGGAAAAAATCCAAAACAGCACCAAATTGCCTGGAAACCATCACGGGGACCTCTTCCTAGAATAAACAAACTTGTGAAAGCAAGCAATATGCCGATAGGACGCACAGTTAGAGAATTAGAGAAAAAAAATGTAAAAACAGATCGTTTACAGGAAAAAATCCAAAACAGCCACCAAATTACCCAGAGACCATCATAGGCACCTTGCCCTAGATCAAACAAACTTGTGAGAGCAAGTAGTGCGTCAATAGGACACATAGTTACATAATTAAAGACAAAAATGTGAGACAAAATGCAAAATGGATCGATTGGAGGCAAAAATCCAAAAGAGCCAGCAAACTACCCAAAGATCATCATAGACACCTCACCCTAGATTACAAAAAACTTGAGAGAGCAAGTGTTGCATCAATAGGATGAACGACTAGAGAATTAGAGATAAAAGTGTAAGAAAAAAGGCGAAGACCGGCCGTTTGGCTACAAAAATTCAAAACAGCTACCCAATTGTCCAAAGACCATCATAAGCATCTCGTCATGGATTAAACAAACTTGTCAGAGCAAGCGATGCATCAATGAAACACAGAGTTAGAGAATTAGAGACAAAAATGTGAAGAAAAAAGGTAAAAAACAAGCCATTTGGAAGAAAAAATCCAAAACAGCCACCAAACTGTCGGAGATCACAAGCACCTCACCTTAGATTAAACAAACTTGTGAGAGCAAGTGGCGTGTCGATAGAATGCACGGTTAGAGAATTAGAGATAAAATAGTGAGAAAAAAGTGAAAACAGACATGGTTGAAATCGCAAATCGAACTCCTTCCTTTCATAAACTTGAGACATCAATTACAACACATTAGACATTAAACAAAAATGTGGAGGATCATACAACTTTAACCACACAAAACTTTAAACCCATGTTTGGACTAAAATAATGACCAATGATGTTGATCTTATAGACTTCTAAAATTTTAGAATTTTGGAAGGAATAAGAAAGGAAGCCAGATGGTGCATATTAAAAATTATAAGTAATTAATGTTGCTTGTGTGTTAAGCTGTACATTAGATTTTTGTTGCAACATCGAACCAACACTTTATTTTGTTGATCTCATGGATTTTTTTGTGCAAATATTTTGATATATAGATTACATGATATATATATATATATATTTTCATTTTCTTTTGTACAGATGGATGAACTCATACACAGAGCTAAATTTTACAAGATTAATTGGTATTTATTACCTTTTTTAAAGGATTAGATATATTTTTTTGATAGAGATATGTATGGATAATATTTTAGGTAGACCACTTGTTATGTTTTAATTTTTTATGTTGGATGGATGTGATCTACTATTAGTGAAACAGCAGTGCTCTAAACCTCCAGCACCCCCACATACACGTGGGGGGCAGTGAGAGGAAGACCCAAAAAAAAAAAATAAAAAAAAAATCAGCTAATCAAAAATTAGTAGGGGTGGTGGGGGTCTAAGTCATTTTTCTTAGTGAAAATGTTTTGAATTGAATGAGTATACAATTTGGAATTAGTTGTGGATGGAAAAAATATATATATTTGATGAATTTAAACATGTTAGGGAATGGATTTATGGAACTCGTTGGATTGAATGATTGTCACAAATCGTAGGTTACATTGAATAAATTATTATTATATCATACAAATTAAACATTATTAAAATAATGTTTTTGTCTATTTTAATTTTAGAAAAATTGAATTAGCGACAAAAAATTAAATCTAATTTTTCTCTCTTTCGGCAACCCAATTTTTGAAAATTTTGATTGGCAAAAATAGCACTCAGATTTGGGAAGTCTTGAACTTGGGTTTTTATAGATTTTTTTTCACAAAAAGACAAACATTTTGTAAAATAAAAAAAAACACATCTAAACAAAATATCACATCCAATCCCATAATCATTTTATTTTTTCTCTCACAAACATCACATCCAACCACAAAAAACTCAATTATCTTCCCAAACACAAAATTTTTTATATCCAATTTCCTATAACTAAAAAAATCTACATAAAAACTTATTTTCCAAACACCCACCAAATAATTGGTCAGGAAAGATCAAATTTATTAGTTGGAGAAATCTTACAATTGGCTTAGGGAACATCATTAATTTTCGTAACCAAAATTATTGGTCAGAATTACAATTGGCGACTAAATAGCCTTTAATTTTCGCATCTAATGCTCTGTTTGCTTTATTAAAAAATATATTTTTTATATTTTTTGATATTTGGTATGATGAAAAATGAAAGTCAACGAAATATATTTTTTATGGTCAATGAAAAATAAATTTATTCGGATAGAAAATATTTTTTACTTTTAAAAGGCGAAAAATACTTTTCGAATTAAAATTTTACTAACGTCACTACGCTCACCGCCACCACTACACCACCATCACTACAGTCATTGCCACCATCATCGTTGCTGTGGAGAAGTGATTTGGAAATACTCTTCAGATCTTAGGAGGCGCTGGTGATTCTCAGCTAGTCACCTGAAAAGAGGAAAACTCCGGTTGGGGGTGCCGGGATTTGCACTCCGACGGACAAGTTAGTTCAGACACTCAAGATAACTTTTTCTTTAAGTTAAGTGAAGTGATTCTTACATACCTTTATGGGTTTGCGGTTCTCATATTTATACTCACTTCTTGGGCCTCGGGGCCTGAGCCTACTTTTATCTTATTCACCTTACATTCATTTGGATCTACTGACCCTCGTCTATTCGGCTCTGTTAACGTATTCGGCACCCTAGTTACGCAATACGAAGCCGAGTAGTACCCAGTTTCTAGGGTATGTGTCTCCTGACTCTTCCAATTATTCGGCTCCCACAATTGCCCCCCGAACTCCCTATTGACGGTAGTTAATCGGCGTGTTTGGTCTTGAATTGGAAAAGTTAGAACTGGTCAGGCGGCTTCGCGTATCCCAATATAGATGTCAGGACGTGCACACTTTTTCGTTTATCATTATGTTTTCCCGCCTCAATCGTGCATTTCGTATTTATTGTGATTTGAAACTTCGGTCTTTTCGAATGTAGAGTTCGTCGAGTATTCGAGACTCTTAGACCGCCAGCGGATATCCCTTCTCTGATTCGCACGCTTTGCAACTCTTCTCTGTCTACCCTCGTCTCCGTTTAATCTTCGTAAGTCTTCTTCTCCATTCTTTACGATCCTATTTTGTGTTTTGTCGTTTTGATTTCGGCGAAACCTTGAATTCCTGTGAACATGGCTAAACACTTGAAAGACCTCCTTTCCGAGGGTCGTATTGCCGGATTCCGGAGACATTTTTCCATTCCTGACGACGTCCACTTATCTCTCGTAACGGACAGTTCCCTTGACATGGAGAGGGAGGATCAGAATACGATCGTCTTCCCTCTCCTATCCATAGCGGAGGGCGGAGTCCGTTTTTCCCTACACCCTCTGCTCAGGGCCGTCCTTTGCTATTGGAGTCTGATTCCTTGTCAACCCAACGTCAATTTCTTTCGAATCATCATGGGGGTGGTTGAGCTGAATCGGCGTCTCAGGATCAACCTTGGCATTCCGGCGATTTGGCACTACTACGCTTTGGCCAAATCTTCCGGTCGGCTGGGGCGATACTTTCTCAGGGCCAAGGACACTGACCATTACTTGATAACCATGCTTGCCAACTTTGGTAAGAGGGTTGACGACGTAATAGTCAATGTTCAAGGCAACTGGGAGTTCGGTGAAGGCGAAGACCGCCTAGATCCTATTCCCAGACGAAAGGGTGATCCAGGTTGCCGTGCAACGCCTTGTTGTTTGTTGACTTGCCCTTCACTCGGCTACTTTCGCTTTAATCACTCTTCGTTCTTTGCAGGTAACAGTTTGAAGAAAATTCTTCCGTCGACCGACGAGGCGGTTCTTGAGGAGATCAAATCTGCGCTCAGATACTTCGACCATCCAAACGTACAAAAGCAAGGGAGAGCGGCTCACATACTATTCCGATACGAACCGACTTATACTACATACTCGGCTGCGGAAGGCATTCCAATTCCATCCGGCGATCAACACCTTTCGGCTCTTATCTTTCCCAGCTTTAAGAACCTTAGGCAAATTGGCCTTGAAGATTCGGATCCGAGGGCAGAGGCTGATCCGGAGGTAGAGGTAGTTGCCGAACCAACCGGAGAGGCTGCTGAGAGGGCCGAATAGGTCGACGAAGCGATACGCTCGGCGTTTGAGGCTGCGGGACTTAACCGGCCTTCACTGTCCACTTCGGGTCGGGCAGAGTTTTTGTCCGAAGATATTTTTGCAAATTTGAGGGACCTACCCAGCGATATTTTTGAAGCTATGGCTGGGGAGAGCCTTACGTAGATGGTGTGAAGAAAAAATACCGAGCGAATGACTGCTCGAAAGAAGGCCGAGGCCGCCCATTCTGAGCCTACCTTGAGTGAAAATTTCGTACCCACTATTGAAGAGATGATTCAGGTCACTGAGACCGAAACGGGGGAAAAGGTTGAGGAATAGGTCATTGAAAAATGGCTGGTCTCGGAGGAGCGTGGCGAAAAGCGTGGCGCTGAGGGAGAGGCCGAGTCGGAAATTAGCCTTGCTTCCAAACGGCCTCGTTTAGAAGAGTCGGGTGTGGCTGCGCCTTTTATTGTTCGGCCTAAGATCAAAGATACACCGATCTCTTCCGATGCTTCGGTTATTGAGGATCCCGCCGTGGCGTTGAGCCTTGCGGCTTCAATTTCCTTGCCGGCTGACGTCGTAGCCTTTAGCGCCGTGCCGGATATTATGGCCGTAGCCCTGTCTGCACAGTCAGCGTTGCTAGTTAGTGACCATCTCAAATTCTCTTGACTTTGCTTTTGTTACAGATATCTGACGATCCCAACTTGTTTTGCAGGCTGTTGGTAGGATAGCGGACCTAGGTCGCCGCCTCCATGATGCCCTCAGCAGAGTTGATTGTTTGCAAGCAGAGGTAGACGGTCAAAGGAGTAGGGCCGAATTTGAAAGTATAAGAGCCGCGATGGAGGGTGCACGAGCTGAAGCAGAAAAAGAGAGGGCTTGCTCAGCTGAGCAGCTCCACTCTGAGGCTGAGGGTAGAGCAAATGCGAGCGAAGAATCACTTAAGTTAGCCAAGGAGGTACTGGCCAAGGCGGAGGTTCAGTTAGCGGAGCTTAAGGCCGCCAAGGAGAAAGCCGATTCTGAAGCTTCTGCAGCATTTAAGGCAGGAAAAGGTGCCGCCCTTACGGAATATGTAGATAAAGTCCCCAAATTCGAGAATCGAGGGTTCAAACATGGATGGCTCAAAGCCCTTGCTGCCGCTGGAGTTACATTGGCCTTGCCAATTCCCTACGAGCAAGTGGACGTGAAGCCACTTGAGTCTGACCCCGAAGGTTGATCTGGGAATCATCTCTTTCGATTTTGATTTAAACTTTTGTTTGGTAGACTTTTAATTTTATTGTAAGTTTTTGTTTTTGTTTTGGCTAGTTTTCATGTATAAATTGGTTACTATTTGCGCTAAATTTATTAATGAAAACTGCCTTGGTATTTCTCCACTATTTTGTTCGTGGTTTATGAAGTTACGTTAATGAAGAATACTTTACTTTTCACGAATTTGGGTAAAATCATTGCTGTGTTTTAGCTTTCAGAGATTGAATCTCCTTATGACAATATTGAATTATCAATTGTGTGCTGCATATTGTGGGTACTGAGCTGAATCAATTAATGAATCTGCCTTTGCCCCAGGCGGTGCACGATCATTCGGGCGCCGTATGAACTGACCTTAAGTTTGGTGAAGGATCGATTTGTGGGCCGGCTGGGGTACATAAGCCAAAAAGATTGATGAATCTGCTCTTGCCCCAGGCGGTGCACGATCATTCGGGCGCCGTATGAACCGATCTCAAGTTTGGTGAAGGATCACCGGCTGGGGTACATAAGCCAAAAAGATTGATGAATCTGCCCTTGCCCCAGGTGGTGCACAATCATTCGGGCGCCGTATGAACAGACCTTAAGTTTGGTGAATGATCGATTCGTGGGTCGGCTGGGGTACATAAGCCAAAAAGATTGACGAATCTGCCCTTGCCCCAGGCGCACAATCATTCGGGCGCTGTATGAACCGACTTTAAGTTTGGTGAAGGATCGATTCGTGGGCCGGCTAGGGTACATAAGCCGAAAAGATTGATGAATCTGCCCTTGCCCCAGGCGGTGCACGATCATTCGGGCGCCGTATGAACCGACCTTAAGTTTGGTGAAGGATCGCCGGCTGGGGTACATAAGTCGAAAGATTGATGAATCTGCCCTTGCCCCAAGCGCACGATCATTCGGGTACCGTATGAACCGACCTTAAGTTTGGTGAAGGATTGATTCGTGGGCCGGCTGGGGTATATAAGCCGAAAAGATTGATGAATCTGCCCTTGCCCCAGGCGGTGCACGATCATTCGGGCGCCGTATGAACCGACCTTAAGTTTGGTGAAGGATCGCCGGCTGGGGTACATAAGCCGAAAAGATTGATGAATCTGCCCTTGCCCCAGGCAGTGCATGATTATTCGGGCGCCGTATGAACCGACCTTAAGTTTGGTGAAGGATCGATTCGTGGGCTGGCTGGGGTACATAAGCCGAAGAGATTGATGAATCTGCCCTTGCCCCAGGCGGTGCGCGATCATTCGGGCGCCGTATGAACCGACCTTAAGTTTGGTGAAGGATCGATTCGTGGGCCGGCTAGGGTACATAAGCCGAAGAGATTGATAAATCTGCCCTTGCCCCAGGCGGTGTACGATCACTCAGACGCCGGGCGTTTGAAGTTTTTCAATTAATGAGATGGCCTCGAGCGTGCTGCCTCTTTACAGTATAAATGATTAAAGTTAAAGCTTTTATGAGCATAGCAGACAACTGACTCCAGTGTTTGAGGGTATCGGGTGAATGTTGAACAGACTCTTCTTTAACAGCAGAGGGGAAGCGAAGACGCTGGCTGAGCTGGGCGGAGACATGAATCGAGGTAGTGACCCTCCGCGTATAGGGAGTAGGAGTTCCAGGGATCGAGAGAGGTGCCAGTCTCCTCGACGTCGGAGCAGGTCACCCAGGCGGGACAAGCAGTCGCAGGGCAGAACTTCCCAACCTTGAGTCGAGAGAGCACCTGAGGCGAATCCGCGCCCATTAAGCTTCGCGGTATTTGTGGGGAATAGACCCATGATGGAGGCGGACTCGATAGTTCGAGACCCAAATGTAGCGGTCGAGTTCGCTTGACAAATTTTCCCGCCGGAGGTTCAGCAATCGATGGTAGGTCGCCAGGACTACGAAGTGTTTTGCGAAGGCGTTCATGGGGCGGTGAAGGGGCTGTATACTGCCTATGAAATCGGCATGCGATTCGTCTTTGCCGCCGAGAGATGGAGAAGAAGGATGAACGTATTCGAAGTTTGGAGGCCAGCATGGCGGGAGTTGAAGAAGATTAAGGCGGCCCAGGCACAACTCACCCGGTAGGGAAACCCAATCGTGGAGGAGAGGGTGACCAGCCGGCTCATCAGTTCCGCGCTTGCCGATCGTGGGACGGCGAGTATATTCGCGATGGAGAGCGCGAAGGGAAAGGCCTATGAGAAAGGTTTTCATGAAGGCCGAAGAGTCGGAATCGAGAAGACCAAGGAGAAACTGGCTGAAGAAGTTTGCCGATACGAGAATCGCGGGTTTAGGCACGGTTGGATCAAGGCATCTCAAGCCGTAGAAGCTCTTCAAGCGGCAGGCATTGAGTCGGCATCTCCGCTCTATCACAGGAAACATTTCCCGTTTTCTGCTTTTGAGGTTGAGAAGAGTGATGATGAGGGTGACGCCGCATAGTGATACTTTTTGTAAATATGAAAAGCGGATTACATTCAAATATATGTAATTTATCGCTTGTTTTGTTGAATAAATGAAGGAAAACATTCTGTCACGAATATTTTATTGCAGTTTGTATTCGGCATGTATGCGTTTCGTTTTACTGGGTTTGAATGAATGAATATATAAGCGTTTGACCAGCAGGGTCAATCCATATATGATAGCCGTTTATTCCTGACAGGCTATCGCGACCTAAAGCCAAGAGCTGGCAGGCAAAATGGCCTTGATAGGTTTAACTCAGCTCGGGGCCTAGGTTTGTGGACAATGCACGTGCTTCAAAAAGTCGTTTGGATAACTATGCCGTGGGGAATGTCAACCGACATTTTGTTTATGGCGTTTAGCATTAGCGAAATCGCCTCGGAATGGGGGCCTCGAGATCGCTGCCAGGACTGAAAATAATAAGAGTGGGCGCTTTGCGCAAATGAACAATCGCTTATGTGAGGTGGGCTAAGTGGGGGTGTTAGTTAGAGGCTGGAGTTCAGCCGATCTTCTTGTTGTTGTGGATCATGGCGGAGGGGCCATTCGTATGGGAAGTGGGGCGTCCGATAGTTGGCATGAACCTTCAAGTCGTCGAAGCAGATCACCCCGAAAGGAAAAGCAACAACCGTTGGATTTATCTCTCCTTGTCCTGGATCTTTGCCTTGACATTGTCAATGGTATCAAGGGAAGATTTGGGCACAGTTGGCTCGAGGCATTGCAATCCGCGGAGGATTTCCGGGTGACGGGAGTTAATTCGGCACTGACGCGTTACCAATGCATCTTCTCCCTTTTTTAGCTTCTCAGATTGGAAATGAGTACTGCAAATACGAGTTGCGTTTATGTAACAACTGTCCGATTAAATAAAAAGTTGTATTTCAAACATTTGAGTCTTGTGCTGAATTTGTTTATTTGCGTCCTATGCTGAATTTGTGTTTGCGTCTTGCCTTGACATTGTCAATGGTTGAAAAGTTCTGTTTTGTTCGTTCCAATGAGGTTTCCGAATTCGGAGGCTTGATCGGCCCTAAGGTGTCATGCACCGAAGGGGGCTCCGAATCCGAAGACTTAATATGGCCAATCGTGATATCCACGAAGGGCGCTCCGAATCCGGAGACTTAGTCGGCCCTAAGGTGTCATGCACCAAAGGGGGCTCCGTATCCGGAGACTTAAATATGGCCAATCGTGATATCCACGAAGGGCGCTCCGAATCCGGAAGCTTAATCAGCCCTGAGGTGTCATGCACCAAAGGGCGCTCCAAATCCAGAGGTTTAACCGGCCCTAAGGTGTCATGTACCAAAAGGGGCTCCGAATCCGGAGACTTAGTCGGCCCTAAGGTGTCATGCACCAAAGGGGGCTCCGAATCCGGAGACTTAATATGGCCAATCGTGATATCCACAAAGGGCGCTCCGAATCCGGAGGCTTAATCGGCCCTAAGGCGTCATGCACCGAAGGGTGCTCCGAATCCGGAGGCTTAATCGGCCCTAAGGTGTCATGCATCAAAGGGGGCTCCGAATCTGGAGACTTAATCGGCCCTAAAGTGTCATGCACCAAAGGGAGCTCTGAATCCGGAGACTTAATATGGCTAATCGTGATATCCATGAAGGGCGCTCCAAATCCGGAGACTTAGTCGGCCCTAAGGTGTCATGCACCAAAGGGGGCTCCGAATCCGGAGACTTAATATGGCCAATCGTGATATCCACGAAGGGCGCTCCGAATCCGGAGACTTAGTCGGCCCTAAGGTGTCATGCACCAAAGGGGGCTCCGAATCCGGAGACTTAATATGGCCAATCGTGATATCCACGAAGGGTGCTCCGAATCCGGAGACTTAGTCGGCATAATGAGGTTTGTGAGATGAGATGAACGTCAAAGAAAGATTATTTGCATTGCAGAAGTGAAATATATACAGGTATCAAAGTCCACAGGTCGGGTCAGTGATATGATTTTCATGAAATCACTGCTTATGCCGATTGGGGAGAGCCACGGATCTCTTCGATGCCACGGGCTGTTGGGAAGCGCACGAGCTGATGATAAGTGCTTGGAACGGCCTTCATAATATGTATCCAGGTTCGCCCCATGATGACATTATACGGGGAAGGGAGCTTTACAACCAAGAATTCTATTTCGACCGTTCTGGAGCCCGCTCGGACAGGTAGTACGATCTTCCCTATCGGGTATTCGAGATTCATATTAAAGCCGAACAATGGATGCGGCGCCGGACACAGATCTGACTCGTTGAGACCGAGTTTGATGAAAGTTTGGTAATACATAACCTCTGAAGTACTCCCTGGGTCTATGAGAATTCGTTCAATGATGAACCGGTTTATGCGTAATCTAATGACCAACGGATCAATGTGGGAAGCTGTCGCGCCACTGAGGTCGGAGTCATTGAAAGCAATTGTCGGAGCTTCTTTGGGCCAGTCAGTCGGAATATGTTGCCCCTGGAGGATTGGATATGATTAAATTGTGTGCACGGCTGGGGGTGCAGGCAGGCTGTAAATTACATGGATCACGCCAAGTGGAGGAGAGTCTTGTCTCAAGGCTAGTGCCTTGGTTGGCTTTCCCTGCTTAACGTACTGCTGCAGTCGGCCGTCTTGCACCAGTTCTTCCAGGTGATCTTTTAATGCGTAGCAACTCTCTGTTTCGTGGCCGTGATCTTTGTGATATTCGCACCGCCGGTCCCTTCATCGCGTATCGGGCGGCTCCACCATCTTTGACGGCCATTTAAAGAATGGATGGTGTTGGACTTTGGTCATTATTGCGGCGATCGGTTCTGACAACTCTGTGTACTTTTTATCGGCACATCTCAAACGTCTGCTGTCGACTTGCAGTTGTTCATTCGTCCGGTGGGGACATTGATCGCTTGATCGGCGAGTATCCCGCCTTTTATCACGTTTAGTGCGCTGCCTAGGCTCTGGGCTAGGAGGTGGCACGGAACTTATTGGTTGGGCAATTTCAGGGGGAGCCGTTTTGTTGGACATTTGGCTGGCCTTTATTCTTAGGGCATCGTCTTCCACTTTGCAATACTCCTCAACTTTCTTCATCAACGCCCAGACCGTTTTGGAGGGTCTTCTGGTGAGAGAACTGCGAAGGGGACTATCTGGGTGTAGTCCCATTTTGAAGGCGGTGATGGCCATGGAGTCGTTACAAGCGTCGTCGACGAGGTTGAAGTATTCCCAATATCGCGCTGAGTATGCTCTGAGTGTTTCTCCTGACTGAATTTGCATGGCCCAGAGAGAGTCGGCTTGTTTCGGCTATACCTCGTTGGTTATGAACCTAGCCCTGAAGGATTTTTGTAATTGATGAAAGCTTCTGATGGAGGCCGGCTCCAGCTTATAATACCACTTGACAGCTAATGGCCCTAGGTTGCTGGGGAATATTCGGCACATGAGGGCTTCGTTGTCTACATGCAAAGTCATGGCCTGTTTGTAATGACAGATATGATCAGTGGGGTCTGATTTTTCATCGTAAAGAGTGAATGACGGAGCTTTGAATTTCTTGGGCAAGGTTGCCCTTGTAATCCGTCGGACAAAAGGATCGTGCTGGTTGTTTTCGTCTGAGCTGCTCCTTCTGCGCTTGTTCCTTGTACGTAGGCTCTTTTCGAAAGAGTTGGAAGTTTCGGATCATTCCTTTTTGGTGAGCTCCGTGAATAATGAGTTGGAGTCGCTGTTGGTATCCTTGGGCCGGGCTCGAGGTCGTTGTCCACCGGCCCTCGGAGGTCGTTCGGGATCTTGGCACATGGCTTCTCTCGATTTCGCGACTTCGAGGGCCAAATCTTGACGGAGACGTTCATTTTCAGCGATCATGTTCTCCAGCCTCTGTTCATTCTGCTTTGCTTGTTCCATGATTACTGCCGTGATTGTCTCTTCTTGCGAAGTCGTTGGTGAATCGAAGTTCAAGGCGCGTCTTGCAGCGATGGTTTCTTTCCCGAGCATATTTGCTGGAGTGAGGTCATCTCCCTGTGCGGTCTCGTCAATGGTTACCGGAAGATTTTCAGTCACGCCTGCCATGGATGTATTTGAGTATTCCCACAGACGGCGCCAATTGTGGAGAAGTGGTTTGGAAATACTCTTCAGATCCTGGGAGGCGTTGGTGATCCCCAGCTAGTCACCTGAAAAAAGGAAAACTCCGGTCGGGGGTGCCGGGATTAGCACTCCAACGGATAAGTTAGTTCAGACACTTAGGCCTCGTTTGGCAAGAGGCTAAAATAGCCAATTAGCCAAAAAGTTACCTTTTTAGCCAAAAAGCCAACAACCCATACCAAAAAGTCAAAGATTTCCTTTTCTCTCTACTTTTTGCACGTCGTTTCGTAATTAGCCAAAAAGTTGGCCCAAACATACAGGTTTTTCTTACCAACCTTTTTAGCCAATTAGCCAAAAAGTTACTAAATTAGCCTGTTCCCAAACGAGGCCTTAAGATAACCTTTTCTTTAAGTTAAGTGAAGTGATTCTTACATACCTTTATGGATTTGCGATTCTCATATTTATACTCACTTCCTGGGTCTCGGGGCCTGAGCCAACTTTTATCTTATTCACCTTACATTCATTCGGTTCTACTGACCTTCGTCTATTTGGCTCTGTTAACGTATTCGGCACCCTAGTTACGCAATACGAAGCCGAGTAGTACCCAATTTCTGGGGTATGCGTCTCCCGACTCTTCCAATTATTCGGCTCCCACAGTTGCAATCATTGCCGCCCTCGCCTCACCATTATGCCACCACCTCCACCTCGTTTCTATCACCACCGTCAAACATAAAAAAATTCTATAGAAAATGATTTTCATCCAAATAAATGGAGTCCAAGTTTATTTTTCGCGAATAAACTTTTCAGCTATAAAACTCTTTAGTCACGGTAGTTGTATATTCAACAATCAAAATTAGTGGTCAAATATTGAGTTTTGCCGACTAATAAAGTTTTTGTTGTAAATTAATTTTGTTGACCAGGTATCTGCAACCAAAATGACAACTAATAAAAATTGTTGCAGAATGCCTTTGGCAACTAGAAACAATTTTCTGCCAACTAAAATCTTCCTCTTCTAACTTGACAACTTTAAAAAGTAACTATTTCCCAAATCTGTTCTTTAAATTTTGATTGCAACCAATCATCTGGCGTGGTTCACAAGCATTTAAGCCCCCCTTTTTTTTTGCTTTCGCACCACAAGCTTTTCCTTTTTACTTTCGCACCACAAGTTATCTATTTATTTATTTTTTTGATAAAATATCATTTTGCCTCTCAAATTATTAGTCTAAAATCAATGTAACTCACTTTCTTTTAATAATATTAATTTTGTACTTAAATTATTTTATTTTGTATTAATTTTACTCCTACCGTCAATTTCTGTCAATGATCAAACGAAAGTTGTTGATGTAGCATTCAAATTTCATTTTAAATTTTGTTTTATCCTCCAAATTATTCTCAAAATATTAATTAGACCCCTGAATAAAATAAAATTTAAAAGTCTAATTGATATTTTAGAAATAGTTTAGGAGGTAAAATAAAATTTTAAATGAAATTTAGGTATCATGTCAGCAACTTTCGTTTGATTATAAATAGTAACTAACAACAGATGTAAAATTAATTCAAAATCAAATAATTTAAATGTAAAATTAATATTATTAAAAAAACAGAGATCGAATTGATTTTGAGAATAAAATAATATTTGCTCTTTTTCTTTGGCACCACAAGCTTTTCCTTTTTTCATGCTTTCGCATCATCAAATCAACAACAGCTATGATGCTATCATCAACGCAATAAACCTTTTCGAGTTTAATCTTTCTCATTGTTAGGAACAATGGATGTAAAAGAAACAAAACAGTCAGAAAAAAAATAAAAATAAATACAAGCCGCTAATAATAGAATTAAAATTGACTTAAATACACCCTTCTAATAATTTTTTTTTAACACTGTTAACACAACACTATATTACACATTATTATTATTATTAATTTATGGATTTTATTAACGTGTGCCTTTAGAGTACATGTTAAGATATTTTGTCCGTTTATAATACTTTTAAAAGACTTTAATCCTCTCTATTCTACGTATGTAATAGAGAATTTTCACTTTTTTAAGGTTTCTTATCATGTGTTTAAAGAACATGGGGCTGGCTTCCCTTGTTGGGCCCGTTGGGGTTCACCACCGATCCTGTTTCAATAATCTGAACCATTGAATATGTAAAACTTGTCGAGTATTATGTCTGTAAAAATTTACGTTGATCGGTTATCGACAACTATGTGATTAAATCTGTTTTGTATAATAATAAAAAACAGAAGGTGAAAAAATAAACGGTTGACAGAAATTTGATCTAATGAGATAACTATCCAATTAATGTAATTTTTTTACAGACATATAATATTCGACTATTTTTACACATTAAACGGTTCGAATTATCGAAATAGGACCTGTGATGGACCCTCATGAGCCTATCAAAACCTTCCAGTCCAATCACGGATTTGAGGGAAACCTAACACAAAAAACATATGTTAACAATACTCTAATTTATTACCACACAACAAGACACCACTGTTTTCTTCCCCTATCCAAAAACATAACATTTAGTTGTTTGGGATGTGGTGTATAAGTGTAATTTTTTGATTTTTTGATTAAAAAAGTAGAGAAAAAATATGTATATTTGGGATAATTTTTTAAATTTTTACGAAAAGATATATAATAAAATATTATAGTAAAATTAAAATGATCATTCTATCCTTGTTGATTTTTTGACTTTTGAATAGTTGAATTCAAAGAGTAAAATAATAATTTTGTCCTATAGGCTTCTTTCACAAGCTTCCTCCAAATAGCATTTGAACTTTTTAATTTTTTTAATAATTTTTTTAACTTTTTGACTTTTGTAAATTATTTAAAAAAAATAAACGCAGTATTGTTGACTACTCCACCCATTTAACATCAATGTTGAGTGCCTGTGTTCCAAACTTCTCCTTGGCTATCCATTGCAACACTGGATTAGCTAAGTATGACTTGGAGAACTTCTCAGCCTCCCCCGTTCCACTAATTTCAGCCTCCCAAAAGCCCTAATTTAGGAGGTGTTGGGTTTGAGTTTGGAAACTGATTTGGGGATTATAAGCATGCCCTAGGCATGTGACATCATCTTGGGGATTGCTTTTCCACTCAAAACCTGCCCGGTTAAAGAGAATAAACGAAAATCTACGGAAGTTTCACATTACACACGGGTATAAAATCTGGGATTTAAGTTATTAAAATTAAAATTTTGACATTTAATTTACAAAATACGGAAAACTTGAGATTATTATGTAATTTTTCCTTAATATTTTAAAGTGTATACAAAAATATTCGTACAAGTGGAGTACCAATATTTCATACAACCAAGACAGCAAAGCACACGTATAATTAGAGATGGTAATTTGAACCCGACCCGATGGGGACCCGGCCCTCCGACCCTGATTAGAATGATTTTTTTTTTTTTTTTTTTTTTTTTTTTTTCCGAAAAATACTCTCAACGGGCTGGGGATTGTAGTAAAAAATGAATCTTCGACAAGTGTCGGGGCGAGGACGGTAATACATTCCCCAGTCCTAGCCCCGACCCCGGCTTGGGTCTTGTTTTTCCAAACTGAAATTACTATTATACCCCTGTATATATATATACCAAACCCTAACACAACCTCACACACAAGTCCAGAAGCCGTCTCTCATCTCTCTCTCTCTCTTTCTGTGTTTTAATTCTCCAACTTTGAAGATCAGAGATGGTGTAGTAGACCAAACCCAAGTCCAAAAAACTAGAAACCTATGGCAAAGGAGAAGTCACTCCAGTCCAAATCGCATTCATCGTGGACCAATATCTCTCCAACAACAACTTTTCTCAAACTCGCTCTAGTTTTCGCACCGAAGCCTCCGATCTCATCTCTAAATCTTGAGTTCAAGAGGTATTTGTATCCATATTATGTTTTGTATCCACATTTGGCCGAAAAAGGTTCCAATTTTTTATTTGACCTGGTGTAATCAAGCTCTCTATCTCTCTTTCTGATCTGATTTGTGAAAACAACTCTTTTTTTTTTTTTTTTTGTGTTTGTTAAGGTTTGTATAACAACTTTTTTTGTTAAGGCTTTTTCAGATCCTTTTTTATTTTTTATTTTTTTTAGGGATTTCTTAGATTTGATATATGTGTGTGTGTGTATAATGAACAAATCTTTAGTTGTTGTTGATGAATAGATCTACCACTGATTTTTTTTTTTTAGGTCTCTCCAGGGTATCCCCCGCCGACCACGAAGACTAATCCCTTCGCTAGTTTGTAGGCACCTCGAAGGGTGGGACAGCTGGCCCAGAGATTTAAGGCTGCTCCATGCCCAAGGTAGGAATCGAACCCCCGACACTTGGTTAAGGGAGGAGGAGTCCCTTCCACTCCACCACACCCCTTGGGTTAGATCTACCACTGATTTATACATATATATGTGTGCATAATAATTTCAGATCTTTTTTTATTTATTTATTTATTTATTTATTAAAGTTGTTGATGATTGTTGTTGTTGTTGATGATGATGATGATAATGAAACATACAAACAGAATAGATTTTTTTTGTTGTTCTTGTGTTGAACAAAATTCAAAAAAAAAAAAAAAAAAAAGGGTCGGGGAAACTCGATCCCTGTTAGGGGCAGTGCAAAGCAGAGCAGAGCAGGGTAGGGGTGGTGGCAGTGTAACAACCCCGACCTCTGATTAATGCTAATCCGTATTTAATTATGCCTAATAGTAATTTAGGAGGGATTTTGAATTAATTTGCATGTGTATTGTATTATTTTTGTGTCTCTATCTATTCGATGTAGAGAGATCTGTTCATGTTTTAGTTGCGATTTGCCAATTGAAAGCCTTATCGGCGTCTAAATCAGAAATTGACTTGATTTATGTGCTAATTAGGATTTATAGAATTTTGTGGTAGGTTTAATTGAAATTCGATTTGGAGCGATTAAATTTGATTAAATTAATGCCCACTAACTAACCCTATTAAGCACACTTTTGGTTTAAGCCTAATTAAGGCCATTTTGACCCCACTAAGTCTATCTTTTCATTTCATTCTTCCTCAACTTGATGCAAAATGTGAAAGAGAAAGAGAATTGAGAGATTTGGGTCCTAGTTCAAGAATTAAATTCACAAAGAGGAAATTGCTAAGAGAAAAGAAAGAAGCTTGAAGATTTGTTCATCTAGTTCATAATTCTAGCACCTAAATCCCAATTTAGCATCTAAGGTATGAAACCAAGCCTTTAACCTTGAAGTTGAGCTAATTTATGGATGAATCCTAGTAATTTGAGCTATAAGATGTGAGAATCAAGCTTAAGGAGTAGGGAAGTAGATCAATCCATGCATGCATGCATGTTTCATAGCATTTTGAGATTGATTTTCAAGAATTCCTTCATGCATGTGTTGAATTCACTCTAATTTTGGAAACACAATGGTGCCATTTGGTAACACTTACGTTTTCAGTTTTCTGTTTATATTTACAAAAATTTTAAAAACTCAAATAAAAACTTGTTTGGTAAATTTTTTGACTTATAAATCAGTAGTCTCAGTTTATAAATTTGGCCAAAAAATGTAAACTCAAAAAATGTGTTTCCGTTTTGAGTTTTGAATTTTTTTTTTTTTTTTTTACCACCCAATGCTAGCCACCACCCGACACTATTTTCTACCATTGTCTTCCGTTCCCACCACCCACCCTCCACCACCACCTGCCACCATCACTCAGCACCCACCTGCCACTCGCTACCCATCACCCACTTACCACCACCACTTACCCCTCGCCACCACCACCACCCACCATCCGCCACTACCATCCACTGCCCGCCACCACCACTCACCTGCCACCACCATCCCCACCAGCCACCCACCACCACTAGCACCACCACCACCCACTCACTACCATCCACCACCCGCCACCGTCAACCACCCACCCACCCACTACCACTACCCACCATCCGCCACCCACTTGCCACTACCACCTACCATCCACCACCCGCCACCACCACCACCAACTCGCTACCACCCACCACCCGCCACCGTCACCTACCCACCCACCCATCATCACCGCCCGCCACTACCACCCACCCATCACCATCCACTACCACCCGCCATCCGCCACCACCACCCGCCACTACAACAACCACCACCACTCACTCGCTACCACCAGCCACTGTCACCCACCCACCTACTCGCCACCACCACCCATTCCCCACCACCCACTTGCCACCACCACCCGCCACCACCACCACCCACCACCGTCACCCACCCACCCACAGCAACCACCACCCACTAACCACCACCCACCGTCACTACTTTCCACTACCGTCTTCTGCCACCACTTGCCATTTCTCACTCCTTTTTTATATTTTTAAATTTTTTTAAACATTTTGTCAATTACCAAACTTGTTTGTAGTTTATGTTTTTTTTTAAAATAAACAAAATATAAACAAAAACCAGTTCATAAAATTTTTATAAATATAAACTGAAAACGTAAGCGTTACCAAACAGACCCAATGAGTTTCATGTGATTTAGTAGCATTTGATCATGTTTTGGAGAGTCTTAGCTCAACAATGTACATACATGTTATGTTCATGAATTAATTCTGAGCTTAAGTTGAGTTTGTGCATAATTGGCATGCTTTTGGGCCATGATTTCTTGAAACGATCCTTTAAACATGTTGTTTTATGAGTTTCTAAGTGTTTTCCAAAGTTTTGGGCCCAGAAAATTGAGTTTGATGCATTTGAGGTTGGATTTGAGCTTGGTGATCAAATCTGGAATTTCCAGAAATTTGATCCACGCTCGAGCGTGGAACTTTACACTCGAGCGTGCACTCTAAGTATATGCACTTCCGCTTGAGTGACGATGTTTACGCTTAAGCGTGAAATGCATATACCCAAAAGTTCTTGTGTTTTGTAGTTCGCTTGAGCGAGGGAATTTACACTCGAGCAAGGGTCTGAGTCTCACGCTCGAGCGGAGGTCGAGCGTCCGTCGAGCGTGAAAATCATGCATCTAGTACTTTTCAAGAGTTTACAGTCCGCTCGAGCGGGGAAAGTCATGCTCGAGCGGAGCTTCATTGTCTGCATGTTCGCTCGAGCGGGGAAACCCACGCTCGAGCGTGGACCTTATTTTCAGCAAGTTTTAAGAAATGTTTTCCAATGCATTCTTACATCCTCATTCCATCCTAGGCATTCCTAGGCCATGTTTAAGACTCTATAATGAGGATTAAGGGTTAGAAACACACTAAGAGCCAATGAAGTAAGTTATGTACATTTAGAACGTGTGTTTCAAGTGTATGTGTCTATTATGTGTTATGTGGGTCACGTGCCGCGTGCCATTTGACCAACCTGCTCCGTCTATCTATCTCAAGGCCAACTGTGAGTAATAACATAGTAAAGTTATGTTCAACTGTATTTATTTTCTTTGTGATAAAATGAGATCTATTTTCCGACGTGCTATATTCTGTACAATGAATGAATATCCAATTTCTGATATGTATTCATGGCATCCTTAGCATCGTGTGATATATGTTAGCTGTTACCCGGTATCGGAGGTTCCATCATGGAACTTAAGCTGTCTGCACTCTGTTACCCGTACTGGAGGCCCTATCATGGGGCTCAGCGTGTTTATTCTCTATTACCCGGATCTGGAGGTTCCTTATAGAATTGGTTATTTGTAACTCTCACGTGTCTGCATCTGTTCTGTATCTACGCTGTTAATGCTAATGGATGTACCACGTATACTTACGCATGACTTATGATTTCTGTATATGATCTGGACAAATTATGAATTCGATACGAAACTGAATTATGATTTCTGAATCTGTATGGACTCATTCATTGAAACCCTTTTACTCTGTTATTGTTTACTGAGCTTTCGTTCACAATTTATATTATGTATGTAGGTGAGCCGGAGCGTGATCAGGGCTAGAGTTGACAGCCTTTATTTCTATTTTTGTCAGCCAACCATTGTGCCTTCCGAGGAGGTTCCGATCAAAGTCTAGTTACATGGCTGTTTTTGTACTTATGCTAGTCTCTGTCTGTTTTGTAAAGTTGGGTCCTGGGAATTACACTTTTGTAAATGTTTGTAAATATTGATGTCCTTCGACCGACACGCTTATGTATATGCAAGTTTTGAAATCTTTTGTCCTATGTATGTTATCACAGCTCATTGGACCTTGTCTATTTTGTATAATTGCTTCCGCAGCCCGTTATTATGTGCTTATCTGTTCAGAGGCCTTTGGTAATCCACGGATTACTGGTCGGTTACGATGCTAAACCTACAGGGGCGGGTTTGGGTCGTGACAGAGTGGTATCAGAGCACGTGTTCTACCGCACACACAGGTCCATATGAGCTTAGGATGTCCTAGTAAGCATTAGGGGCATTCTATCGGCATGTGTGAGTGTGTGGTAATCCAACTGAATATGGAAACTTAATGTATGTAAATTTGAGCAAATGAATTGAACGAGACGAATAAGATTATGCCTATGTTTATTATTGTTTGATGTCTCTGTAGTAACATGGAGAATGCAAGGGGAAGTGATGTAAATTAATCTTCAGAGGCTCGCATGGGCTGAATGGAACAAATGCTTGCAGCATTGACTGAAACTTTGTCACAACAGCAAAGACAACAACTTTTGCCCCCTTCACTTCCGCCGGCACAG
Organism: Camellia lanceoleosa; assembly: GCA_025200525.1. Classification (NCBI taxonomy): domain Eukaryota; kingdom Viridiplantae; phylum Streptophyta; class Magnoliopsida; order Ericales; family Theaceae; genus Camellia; species Camellia lanceoleosa. The sequence goes on from CM045762.1 coordinate 39,215,225, forward strand.
GCCGAAACAGATAATAATGACATCATCAACTTGACACAGAAATTCATGAAAATGAAACTGCTGACATTCTATGCTGGAATTGAACCGTTGAAAGTAGAGACGTGGTTACTTGAAATGGAGAAGCTACATGAGGTGTTTCCTTGTTCTGAAATCCAGAAAGTCCTCCTAGCCACCTATACTCTGAAGGATGAAGCTCGAAGGTGGTAGTTACTGATTCGAAGTAGCAATGGGAATATGACGTGGGCACAGTTTAATGCCATCTTCTATGATAAATATTTTTCCCAATGTTTTAGGGATCGGAAAGTGTCTGAGTTTCAAGAACTTAAACAGGGAAGAATGTCTGTAGCAAAGTATGAAGCCAAATTCACTGAACTGGCACGGTTTGCTCTACATATGGTGGATACTGATTACAAGAAAGCACGAAAATTTGAAGGTGGACTGGATTTAGAGGTGTTTGATCGGGTGGGCATATTGAAATTGCCTACTTATGTGGAAGTTTTAGACAGATCCTTAATGGTGGAAGCCACCATAACTGCTATGAAACAAAATAAGGCCCCAATAACTATACAAACGGATTGGAAAGGGAAGAGGCTTGGGTTTGGTTTTAGAAGAGGCCAGTCATTTGTCAGTAAGAAGCAAAACACGGGGTCTACAAGCAGCTCGAGTTAGAGTAGTGGGTCTATCCTAGTTTATTCTGATTGTGGTAGAAGGTATAGGGGTGTGTGCTACCGAGTATCTGGTGCTTGTTTTCGATGTGGCTAGTCAGGTCATGTAGTGAAAGATTGCCTACTCAGGTCTGAGAATACTAGCCGTCCTACAGTAAGTTCAGCTGGATCCATCTCTACGGCCAAAACAAATGCAAAGGCCAATACTGGAAAAGAACCTCTGAGACAAGGTCGAGTATTCGTCTTAGTGCCCGGTGACGTACAAAACACCTATATTGTGGTGTCAGGTACACTCTCTGTATGTTCTCAAAATACATGTGTACTGATAGATTCTGGTTCTACACATTCCTTTGTATCACATGCTTTCTCTCAAAAATTGACTAGACCATTAGAATTTATGACATATGTGTTATCTGTATCTACGCCGTCAGGGGGTTTTATGATGTGTGCTCATGTTTATCCAGCATGTGATATTATGATTGGCGATATGATGTTATATGTTGACTTATTGCCCTTGAACATTGATCATTTTGATTGCATTTTGGGAATGGACTGGTTGACTAAATACTATGCTACCATTGACTGTGCAAGTAAATCTGTTGTGTTTAGACTACCGGGTATCCTTGAATTTACTTTTACTGGGGATGGGGTAGTTTCTCCCCCATATCTGATTTTAGCTCTAAAAGCCAGAAAACTGCTTAGGAAGGGATGTAGGGGTTATTTGTGTTGTATACTGATTGCATCATTTGACGGAACTAATGTAGAAACTATCCCTGTTGCTTGTGAATTTCCTGATATGTTTCCGAGTGACTTACCTGGGGACTTAGTTGATAGAGAAATTGAATTCACTGTTGAGGTGTTTCCGGGGACACAACCTATTTCCAAGACCCCCTATAGAATGTCTACCTCAGAATTGAAAGAATTGAAAACTCAACTTCAGGAGCTGTTGAATAAGAAATTTATCCGTCTGAGCACTTCACCTTGGGGTGCTCCAGTCTTGTTTGTGAAAAAGAATGATGGATCTTTGAGGTTGTGTATAGACTATCGAAAACTGAACAAAATGACTATCAAGAACAAATACCCTCTACCTCGAATAGATGACTTGTTTGACAACTTCAGGGTGCCCAAGTATTTTTCAAAATTGACCTTAGATCTGGGTATCACTAGTTAAAGGTCAGGGTTGAAGACATAGAGAAAACTGCACTCAGAACTAGATATGGACATTATGAATTTTTAGTAATGCCGTTTGGGGTGACCAATGCACCTGCTGCCTTCATGGATCTTATGAACAGTGTTTAAATAATTTCTGGATGAATTTATTGTTGTGTTTATTGATGATATCCTGATTTATTCCAAAAGCAGGGAAGAACATGAGAACCATTTGAGAATTGCCCTACAGACTTTAAGAGAAAAGAAATTATATGCTAAATTGTCCAAATGTGAATTCTGGCTTGACAGTGTGGCATTTTTGGGTCATGTAATCAACAAGGATGGTGTTTCTGTTGACCCTCAGAAAATTGAAGTTATTGTGGATTGGGCCAAACCGACAAATGTGACAGAAGTTAGAAGTTTTCTGGGACTTGCAGGTTACTACCGAAGATTTGTGAAAGACTTTTCCAAGCTTGCCATGCCATTGACCCAGCTAACTCAGAAAAATGTGTCATTTGATTGGAATGAACAAAGAGAGGCAGCCTTTCAAGAGTTAAAAACCAGGTTAGTGACTACACTAATTTTAACTTTGCCCAAAGGTACTGATGGGTTTCAAGTTTACAGCAATGCTTCCTACAAAGGTTTGGGGTGTGTATTAATGCAAAACGAAAAAGTGATTGCCTATGCTTCTAGACAACTCCGACTTCATGAAAAGAATTACTTGACGCACGATCTCGAATTAGCAGTTGTGGTGTTTGCTTTGAAAATCTGGCGTCACTACTTGTATGGGGTAGCTTGTGAGGTGTATACCGATCATAAAAGCTTGAAATATTTCTTCATGCAAAAGGAATTGAACATGAGACAGAGGCGATGGTTAGAGTTAATCAAAGATTATGATTTGCAGATCTTATATCACCCGGGGAAACCTAATACTGTGGCAGATGCCTTAAGCCGAAAATCCATTGCAAATTTGTCATGTTTGTTATCCAATCGAAAAGAACTGCTAGATGACTTAGAACAGAAGGAGGTTGAGATTGACGTGCGAGAACAAGGTGGGATTTTAACTGCTATTTTCGCTCAACCAACAATTCTTGACGAGATCAAACAAAAACAATGCGAAGATGAATACTTGAAAAAGATCATAGAGGAATTTGATTCAAAGCCGAGGCCGAGATTTGTGTTTGAGAATGACGTGCTAAAATTTTAAAACCGTCTTTGTGTACCCGATTATTGTGATTTGAGAAAACGTGTGATGACCGAAGCTCACAACAGTAAGTTTTCCATGCACCCGGGGAACACGAAAATGTATCACAATTTAAAACATAATTTTTGGTAGCCTGAAATGAAAAAGAGTATTGCAGATTTTGTGGCTAGGTGTCTACATTGTCAACAAGTTAAAGCTGAACATCAACGACCCGCTGGCTTGCTACAACCACTCCCAATACCAGAATGGAAATAGGAGCACATTACCATGTGTAGACACCCCATTTTGACCTGTCCTAAGACTTGGGCACTTTAGTTTGACCATCCTCACCAGAAAAATCAAATTGAAGTTTTAATCCCAAACCTCACCCATTTTAGCCAAATTATTAATTTGTAGTATTTTATAATTTTATGTGTGTACATATTTTTAGATGGTGTTATATAAAGTGGTAAATTTTAGCTAATTTTGAAAAATAGAAAATAATAAAAAAATGAAAAATAAAAAAATAGAAAATGAAAAATAAAAATAAAAAAATGGTCAGAATGATAGGTTGTGTTTTGGGCAGAAGAGTGGGTGGAGAATTATTATGGTGGAAAGAGTAGATAGCTAAACGAAAAAAAAAAAAGGGGTGGTGGTGGACAATAATTTTCAAAAGAGAGACATAGGGAATATTTTTGTAGACAGAAGAGGAGTTGGTTTGCTTTATGTATGTTAATTCGGTGGGTGGGGTTCAAAGTAGATGGAAAAGAGTCAAAGAAAAAAGAGAAGAGAGTAGGTGAAAGTTGGAAAATATTAAAAAGAAAGAGGGACAGATAAGAGGGAGTAGGTTTTGTATTATTTGAGGGGGGATAATCTGAGATTGAAAAGGGGGGAGAGGACAACACATGGAAAAAAAAAGGCTCTCACTCTCATCTCTCTCTAGCTGGGTCTCTCTTTCCACACATACACACTGCACACACACTCACAGCAGTAGCACACCACACATATGCACAACACACACTGTCACCACACCACCACTGCCATCCCAACACACATGCACAACACCACTCATCACCCACACACACACAGATTCACATACATACACGGCTATCACAGCACAAACACACCATTAACACTCTCCTCTCACACATGGCTATCCCAACACACACTCAACACACCCAACACACCCAACTAGAGATTCATACACACACGGTTTAGAGACGGAGAGACATGGATAACACACACACAACACACCCATGGAGATCACACGGCACATAGGATAGACACACTCCATACGGCTGAAACACAACCCAACACACACCACCAACTTCATCATTGATACACACAGACACACTCAAACACACAGATGGCTCCTGTCACAAAGGGTGGCTGAGGTGGAGATGCCGATCCACAATTTAGAGAGAGATGTGAGGGGGGAATAAGGGAGATAGACATGTATGCACTGAGATTGGACCATCAACTTCCCATTTCATCTTTCTCTCTCTCGTGGGTTTGATAATGATTTGAACAAAAAAACCAACCTCTCTCCCTCTGGGCAGTTTTTGGGGTTTGAAAATGTAACACATACAAGACACCCATCACACACCCACAAACATAGCACACCCAACACATACTCACACGGCATATAGACACTCAACACACACATGCATACACACCATTGACACACACTATTACACAGCAGCACACACGGGCATGGAGACACCAAACCCATCTCTCTCTTCTCTCTCTAGACATTCCTAGGCTGCTCTCTCTCTATACACACAGAGCCCATACACAGAGACATAGGAGACACACACCGTACAGACCAAAACCCATCTCTTATCTCTCTCTCTCTCTCGGTGGAGAAAATAAAAATGAAAACAACACAGCACCAGTCTCTCTCTCGGTGGTGTTCATGTGAGTGGTGTTCATGAGTGATATTGTTTAGAGAGAAAATGGGTTGAGGAGGAGGAGAGAGCTCTCTTGATTTTTGGGTTGAAAACACACACACAGAGGCAGCAGTTGTTCAAAACGGCCTCTGCTCTCTCTAGCGGGCTCAAAACGCACATCTCTCTCTCCGTGGGGATACATTTTCAGCAAAGGGACAAAGCCATCGCTGGGCTCTCTCTCTTGGTAGATCGTCCTCTTCTCGGCACATTCGAAGACAAAATCAAAGAAGAATCTGTATCAAAACCAAACAAGGTGTCAACGGTGGTCTTCTTGTTTCAGACGTGAAATTGCGTGGGTGTTACACTGATGCCGTATCTTCGCTGGTGTGTTGCTGTGGTGTGGACACTGGTGCACTGCCGGTGTTGTTATTCTGGTGGAGATTTGCAGCTGGACTTGGGTTTCATGCATGCTCATGCATGCGTGACCTAATTTGTTGATGTAGAGCCGAGCATGGGTTATTATTTAAAAGGAGAAGAGGCATGTGGGTCTAGTTGTGGACGGGTTTAGTTTTTAATGGTTTACGGTTTACATGGGCTGAGGTTAATATGTGCTATTGAGATGCAAATGGGGTGAATGGGCCCACGATAATTTTGTCAAGCCATGGGTTGGTGTTGAGTTTGGCTAAGGGAGGGACATGGGTTGGATTGGATTGAAAACACATAGATCTTTCTAGTTGCGGAATGGCCGGGATTTAAAACTTTTATTTTTATTTTGAGAGTTTGTGAGGATTTTTATCTTTATTTGTTTCTTTCCTTCTTCTTTACTCGGATCTGTAATATTTAAAACGATTGTAATAATCCCCCACCCCGCTTCTTTCTATCTCATTCTTTAATCGCTTTCCCTAACTATACATATGTATATATCTGACATGTCATGCATATCCCTGTTTTACATCCATGTTCCATACATTAAGATTCGGCTAAATTTGCATCTTTATGCTTTAATTGATTATCCCATGGTTTTATGCGCTATCACATGTTTTGTAATGTTTTACATGTCATATTTTAGAATCCGAATCTTTAGTGCATCTCATGAGTGAATTGCATTAGGATTTTGTATATAAGATCATGCATGTTTTACTAACTTTGTTATGTAGTTGTTCGAGGGACGTCGGTCAATCTGTGAGTTTTTATGCTTTAGCATCCCATTTGTGTGTGTTTTTCTTACTATGTGTTAGTATTCTACCATGAGGCTAATTGCTTAAATGATAAACTGTTTGAATGCTTGTGGATGAAGGCTTATTGCTTGAATTGGAATGATTCAACGATTGTACGTTTTAAGCCCACTTTGTAGTGGCAAATTCACAAACTTTAAGCCCACTTTGTCAAGTGGCAAATCAAACCCTTTTCGACAAACATACATGAAATTGAATTGTTTCAATTTGAGCAAACTAGTCTATACCTTGTATGCTTCACATAGTAAATTTTAGGATTTACTAAATAATCAGAACATGAACATATAAAGAAAATAAAATTCATATCATGGTTTAGTAGAGGCCGAACTTTTCATCGGGTGAGCAGGGGTGCTCATTATTGACCTTCCCCTCTCATATCTAAGGTTTCGAGTCAAGCATCCTTGGTTATGACGAATAGTGGCCTTGGCACTGAGTCATTGGTTTCCTAATTTCCCAAAATATTAGGTGGCGACTCCGAGATCTGATGATGTAGTCCATTTTTGACAAAATTGTAATAAAATGGATTTTCAATAAAAGTTTCCAAATTTGGACTCTCATCTATGTTTCACATTGCACTCGTGAGACTAGATCAAAGAGATCTCGGGGGTCCGAACTGTTTAACGCGCTCGGGTACCCCCCGAGCATGTTACACCATGTACTTCATTGTGGGATTGCCTCGCTCTTCTCGAGGTATGGACTCTATTTGGGTTATAGTTGACCGCTTAACTAAGTCTGCCTATTTTTTGCTTGTCAAAACTATTTATAATGCGGATAAATTGGCCAATATTTATATGACTGAAATTGTGAGATTGCATGGAGTGCCAGTATCTCTTGTGTCTGACAGGGACTCAAAGTTTATGTCAAGATATTGGCAAAGTTTATAATAGGCTTTGGGGGACTGAACTGAGGTTGAGTAGTGCCTATCTCCCACAGACAGATGGACAAACTAAACGGACTAACCAAACTTTGGAAGATATGCTCAGAATGTGTGTGTTAGACTTCCAGGGGAATTGGGAGACCTACTTGCCATTAGCTGAATTTGTGTACAACAACAGTTACCATTCAAGCGTTGGAATGGCTCCTTACGAGGCTCTGTATGGAAGAAAATGTCTTTCTCCGATATGTTGGGCTAAAGTAGGCGATAGACCTTTGTTAGGACCAGAACTTGTGTAAGAAACAACCAAGAAAGTGAAACTGATCCAGCAATGTTTGAAAACTGCACAGAGTCGGCAGAAGAGCTATGTTGATGTCCGAAGAAGAGATAGGGAATATGAAGTTGGGGACCATGTGTTCATAAAGGTGACCCCGATGAAGGGTCCAACTCGGTTTGGTGTTAAGGGCAAGTTGGCGCCAAGGTATGTTGGACCTTATGAAGTCCTTGAAAAGATCAATCCAGTATCGTATCGGATAGCCTTACCTCCAGTAATGGAGCATATGCATAACGTCTTTCATGTATCGATGCTTCGAGAATACTTGAGGGATCCACTCCACGTCATTGAGCCAACACATGTGCCTTTGAAAGATGACTATACTTATGAGGAAAGACCTATTCAGATTGTGAATCGAAGGATCAAAAGATTGAGAAATAAAGAAATACCATTGGTAAAAGTTGATTGGCAAAACCATGGAAGAACCTATGCAACTTGGGAAACAGAAGAAGATATGATGAAGAGATATCCAGATTTGTTCCCATTGGACCCAATGTTCTTCCAGAACGAAGGTAATTCGAGTTTGGAGGACCAAACTCTTTTAAGGGGGGAAGACTGTAACAACCCCGACCTCTGATTAATGCTAATCCGTATTTAATTATGCCTAACAGTAATTTAGGAGGGATTTGGAATTAATTTGCATGTGTATTGCATTATTTTTGTGTCTTTATTTGTTCGGTGTAGAAAGATCTATTCATGTTTAGTTGCGATTTGTGAATTGAAAGCCTTATCGGCGTCCGAATCAAAAATTGACTTGATTTATGTGCTAATTAGGATTTATAGAATTTTGTGGTAGGTTTAATTGAAATTCGATTTGGAGCGATTAAATTAGATTAAATTAATGCCCACTAACTAACGCTATTAAGCACACTTTTGGTTTAAGCCCAATTAGGGCCATTTTGACCCCACTAAGTCTATCTTTTCATTTCATTCTTCCTCAACTTGATGCAACATGTGTGTGTGAGAGAGAATTGAGGGATTTGGGTCCTAGTTCAAGAATTAAATTCACAAGGAGGAAATTGCTAAGAGAAAAGAAGGAAGCTTGAAGATTTGTTCATCTAGTTCATAATTCTAGCACCTAAATCCCAATTTAGCATCTAAGGTATGAAACCAAGCCTTTAACCTTGAAGTTGAGCTAATTTATGGATGAATCCTAGTAATTTGAGCTATAAAATGTGAGAATCAAGCTTAAGGAGTAGGGAAGTAGATCAATCCATGCATGCATGCATATTTCATAGCATTTTGAGATTGATTTTCAAGAATTCCTTCATGCATGTGTTGAATTCACTCTAATTTTGGAAACACAATGAGTTTCATGTGATTTAGTAGCATTTAATCATGTTTTGGAGAGCCTTAGCTCAAAAATGTACATGCATGTTATGTTCATGAATCAATTCTGAGCTTAAGTTGAGTTTGTGCATAATTGGCATGCTTTTGGGCCATGATTTCTTGAAACGATCCTTTAAACATGTTGTTTTATAAGTCTCTAAGTGTTTTCCAAAGTTTTTGGCACAGAAAATTGAGTTTGATGCATTTGAGGTTGGATTTGAGCTTGGTGATCAAATCTAGAATTTCCAGAAATTTGATCCACGTACGAGTGTGGAACTTTACGCTCGAGCGTGCACTCTGAGTACATGCACTTCCGCTCGAGTGATGATGTTTACGCTCGAGCGTGAAATGCATATACCCAAAAGTTCTTGTGTTTTGCAGTCCGCTCGAGCGAGGGAATTTACATTCGAGCGAGGGTCTGAGTCTCACGCTTGAGCGGAGGTCGAGCATCCGTCGAGCGTGAAAATCATGCATCCAGTAGTTTTCAAGATTTTACAGTCCGCTCGAGCGGGAAAAGTCACGCTCGAGCAGAGCTTCATTGTCTGCATGTTCGCTCGAGCGGGGAAACCTATGCTCGAGCGTGGACCTTATTTTCAGCAAGTTTTAAGAAATGTTTTCGAATGCATTCTTGCTTCCTCATTCCATCCTAAGCATTCCTAGGCCATGTTTAAGACTCCATAATGAGGATTAAGGGTTAGAAACACACTAAGAGCCAACGAAGTAAGTTATGCATAATTAGAACGTGTGTTTCAAGTGTGTGTGTCTATTATGTGTTATGTAGGTCACGTGCCGTGTGATACCCCTGTTCTGTATTATGTTAATTGGTCCCTAATACGTATGTGGTTATACGTTTTGATATGATTTTGCGTACCATTATATGGATATATGTGATTTTGGAATTCTATCTGTTCACCGTAGGAATATCTGTTGAATAATCCGCTTCGGAGATTAAATTTAGGGCCTTATTGGCCACAGAACCTGAAATTGATTACACTTTTGTGATTAGCGTAATTTTTAGAGCCTACGGTGAAATTTAATATTCGGGTTAGATTAAATCGATTAAATTGACGAATAGTGCCAAATTGCCTTATTATTATTATTATATTGTGAGTGGGGATTTATGTAAAGGCATTTTACACTCAATTCCCTTCCCTTCACTTCATTTGGCTGATCAAAAACTCAAAGGGAAAAGAGAGGGTCGGCTAGTGAGAGAGGGAGTGAGGGAATTTGGGATTTTGGCCTCAAAGCTTGATAATTTTGGAGTTTCAGCTCAAGAATTATCTAGAGCTTAAAAGATCAAAGCTTCTAGATGAGTAATTCTTGAATTATAGTTTGTAATTTTGTGTGTTCAAGCTAAATTGGTGATCAAGAGTGAGATTGAAATGAAATTGGGTTGCATTTGTTGAATTGAAGCCTAATATGTACATGCATGTAAGAAATGGCCAAGAATCTTCATGTTTGAGCACAATGTGTATGATTTGTGTTGAATATTGTTTAAAAACCATGTATTGGGACCCCTCTTCACCAATTAAGTTGATATGAAGGCATGTTTCTCACATGCAAGAATGAATCATGTAAGAGTAAGCTTTGCATGTTTGAATGTGATGTGTTGGTGATGAATTTGGGTTAATTTGAGACATGCATGTAAGTAATACAAGGAATTGAGCTCCATTGTGATGTGTTTTGGTGTCTATGGCATGTTAGTACAAATATATGTGAGATTGGAGCCTTGCATGCGAGAAAAATTGGTTGAATGTCGAGTTTGAACTCGAGGGAGTGTTCTAGAAAACCCAGAATTTTCGACGTCCGCTCGAGCAGGGGAAAGCGGAGAAATCGAGCTCCCAGCATTTTTTTGCAGACATGGTTCCCGCTCGAGCGGGGAAGTTGACGCTCTAGTGGGGAGCTATGTAGATAGCGATCCGCTCGGCGGCGAGTTCACGCCGAGCCGAATAGAAGGCAACCAAGATACTTTTGCGAGGCTCGCTCGGCGGGAAGTCCACGCTCGAGCGGGGACCCTATTTTCTGAAATTTTGAAAATGCATTTTGTGTTCTGTTTTCCGTTCCCTTTCACTTCTAAGCACTCTTAGGCATACATTGAGCATTGTAAATGAGTTAGAGAGATAAGAATAAAGCCTAAGAGGAAAATGTGAATTTTGAACGGATTGAATTATTAGTGACTCTTTTATGTTCATGACATGTGTAGGGTCGAGTTCCAGGGCGAACCAATCAACCGATCACTGTGAGTAATATCTGAAATATGTTATTGTCCAATTACTTGCTTCCATGTAAGTTATAAGGTTCATTAGTTTTGAATGGTGGACAAAGTTTGATATGAAAATCTGAAAGGCCTATGTGCCAGCTTGATATGAAAATCCGAAAGGCCTATGCGCCAGTTTGATATGAAAATCCGAAAGGCCTATGTGCCAGTTTGATATGAAAATCCGAAAGGCCTATGAGCCAGTTTGAAATGAAAATCTGAAAGGCCTATGTGCTAGTTTGATATGAACATCTGAAAGGCCTATGTGCCAGTTTGATATGAAGATCCGAAAGGCCTATGTGCCAGTTTGATATGAAAATCCGAAAGGCCTATGTGCCAGTTTGATATGAAAATCTGAAAGGCCTATGTGCCAGTTTGATATGAAAGTCTGAAAGGGCTATGTGCCTTGATATGAAAATCTGAAAGGCCTATGTGCCAGTTTGATATGAAAGTCTGAAAGGCCTATGTGCCAGTTTGATATGAAAGTTTGAAAGGTCTAAGAGCCAGTTTGATATAAAGGCCTAAGAGTCGGTCTGATATAAAGGCCAATGAGCTAGTCTGATATGAAAGTTCGAAAAGGCCAAAGGCCAGTTGACATGAATGAATTGGGCCCCAAGGCCGTCTGTTGTATAATGTTTCAATGCATTTCCTTTATTTAATATTATTTACTGGGTTTTCGCTCACGCTCATTCATGTGTTCGTAGGTGAGCCAAGGGAGGTCCAGACCCAGCCCTAGTAAAGCCTAAGTGGATCAACATAAGTTTTGGAAAGTCAGCTTTTGTGTCTCACGCACGAGACTCACCTTCGCCTTTTGTTATGTAGTTATATTTTGTCATGTTGGCGAAGCTTTGTATATGTTTGTATATAGTTTCACGGGTTGTCATAGTTTTGGGATGATCCTGTATGTGCTGGACTTTTGATACTTAATTTCTGTTGTGAGTTATTAATGTTTATATGTATAACTTGTTTGACGTGCCATGTAAGCACAGCTCTAAGGACAAAGTTTTTAAATTGCTTCCGTTTGGCCCCCATTAACTCTGTTATAATGCGTTTGGTTTGGTTTGAGGCCGTAAGTAATCTTACGATTACTGGCCGGTTACGTCCTTAACCCACGGGGCGGGTTAGGCTTGTGATAGATTGGTATCAGAGCATGAGTTAATAACTCACACACTTGTCCAAAAGAGCAATAAGCGTCTAGAAAAGATCTAGGATGCATGCATAAGTATGAATTTAAGAGCATTAAGAATGTGCTTAACTGTTTCACGTGAATAACTATATGTTACAAGGTTGCGAACTACTTGCATCACAAATTATCTGAATATATATGCTCCTTGTTACATGCATATTTCTATACCTTTTGTATAAACTATAATGCAAGTTTAATTAGATGGTGAGGACAAGGGGTGATGAGATAGAAGAGTCTACTACTACTAGACTGGATAGAATGGAGAGACTGATTCAGGAAATGGCAGAATCTTTGAGGCAACAACAAGAATGGCAACAACAGTGGCAGTAGCCACATCCCCCACCTCCGCCTCCTGTGCCAGATAATCAGAATGATGACCGAGCCATAGCCCTCACCAAAGAGTTCAAGAAAATGAAACCACCCCAATTCCATGGTGCACTAGATCCTTTGAAAGTTGAAGCTTAGGTCCTCGACATCGAAAAACTGTTTGAAGTATTTCCGTGTTCAGAGACATAGAAAGTGCTTCTAGCCACCTTTATGCTAGAAGATAAAGTGAGAAGATGGTGGACGTTGATGCGCGAGAGTTACAAAGATGCTAATTGGGCAAAATTTTTGGAAATCTTTTATGACAAGTACTTCCCGCAGTGTGTTCGGGATAGGAAGGTGGCGGAATTCATGGAACTGAAGCAAGACAGCATGACTGTGGCCGAGTGCGAGGCCAAATTCACTGAGTTGGCTAGGTTTGCGCCACATGTAATTGACACAGACTATAAGAAGGCAAGACATTTTGAAGGTGGGCTCTGAAGTGACATCCTAGAAAGGGTGAACGTCTTGAAGTTGGAAACATACATAGGAGTGCTAGACAGGGCCATTATATCTGAGGCCAACATAGCTAGACAAGCCAAGCCAACAACAGAATGGAAAGGTAACAAAAGGCAGGGCTTCTTTTCAAAGAAGAAGTTTCTGAAAAAGCAAAATACGGGCCCCTCAAACACCTCGAATTCTTCCCAGGACACATCTCCCATGTGCAACATTTGCAGCAAAAGGCACCGTGGGGGTTGTTACCGTGTGTCAGGGGCCTGTTTCAAGTGTGGTAAACAAGGGCACATGGCCCAAGATTGTAATCAAAATGGGGGAAAGAAAGCTGCTAGTTCCACTGCATCAATCCCAAAGCCAGGAAACACTTTGAGGTCTGCAACCACTGGGGATACCGTGAGACAGAGGAGAGTTTTTGCGCTTGTTCCGGGCGATACGCGGAATGCCAATGCAGTTGTCTCAGGTACTATTTCTATATGTAGTCAGGATGCTTTTGTATTAATTGATTCCGGATCCACGCACTCCTTTGTGACATATGCATTTGCATCTAGACTGAATAGACCCTTAGAATTACTGCCCTATAATGTGTGTGTGCTCCATCAGGGGAATCTGTGTTATGTGAATATATATATCGGTTTTGTGACATGCATATCGAGGATGCTACCCTATATGTGGATTTGTTGCCCTTGAACTTTAGACATTTCGATGTAATTCTGGGCATGGATTGGTTGACCAAATATTGTGCCACCATTGATTGTGTGACAAAAAGAGTTGTATTTAAACCACTAGAACAAAAAGAAATTGTGTTTGTGGGAAATGGGGTAGTGCCTCCACCTTATTTGATATCTGCAATGAAAGCATGTAGGCTAATCAGGAAAGGGTGCCAGGGTTATTTGTGCTATGTATTGACTGAACAATCTGTGGATGTTGGAGTGAATGATATCCCTATTGTTAGAGAATTTCCGGATGTGTTTCCAAATGAATTGCCAGGGGAATTGGTAGACAGGGAGATAGAGTTTACAATTGAGATTACGCTAGGCACCCAACCTATTTCCAAAGCTCCCTACAGAATGGTTACCGCCGAAATGAAAGAATTGAAAGAACAGTTGCAAGACCTGCTTGATAAGGGATTCATCCGACCTAGCACTTTGCCTTGGGGTGCACCAGTTTTGTTTGTGAAGAAGAATGATGGAACCTTGCGTTTATGCATTGATAACCGGGAACTGAATAAGGTAACAATAAAGAACAAATACCCATTACCCCATATTGATGACTTATTTGACCAGTTGCAAGGGTCACAGGTGTTTTCTAAGATTGATTTGAGATCCGGGTATCATTAATTGAAGGTAAAAAGCAGAGGATGTTGAGAAAACCGCTTTCAGAACAAGGTATGGTCATTTCGAATTTCTAGTTATGCCATTTGGAGTGACTAATGCTCCGGCAGCATTTATGGACTTGATGAATAGAATTTTTAAAACCTACCTTGATGAGTTTGTTGTAGTCTTTATCGATGATATCTTGATATATTCCAAAGATAGACTTGAACATGAACAGCATTTGAGAACCGTCCTGCAAATACTTAGGGAAAGGAAATTGTTTGCTAAACTGAAGAAATGTGAGTTTTGGTTTGATGAAGTTGTTTTCCTAGGGCATGTGATCAACAGAGAAGGGATTTCAGTGGACCCACAGAAAATAGAGGCAATTGTGAATTGGCCTACACCGATCAATGTAACAGAAGTTCGTAGTTTTATGGGTTTAGCTGGGTACTACAGGAGGTTTGTGAAGGATTTTTCAAAAATAGTTGTGCCTCTTACCCAACTGACACGCAAGGGGCAATCTTTTGAGTGGAACGATGAAAAAGAATCAGCCTTTCATGAATTGAAAACAAGATTGACCACCGCCCCAATTTTGACACTACCTTTAGGTACGAAAAATTTTGTGATTTTCAGTGATGCATCTTATAAAGGTCTGGGTTGTGTGTTAATGCAGAACGGAAAGGTTATTGCCTATGCCTCTCTACAGTTGAGACCACATGAGAAGAATTATCCAACGCATGACCTAGAATTGGCCGCAGTTGTTTTTGCTTTGAAAATTTGGCAGCATTATCTATATAGAGCAAAGTGTGAAGTCTACACGGACCACAAAATTTTGAAATACTTCTTCACACAGAAAGAGTTGAATATGCGCCAGAGAAGATGGCTGGAATTGATAAAGGATTATGATTTAGAGATTCAGTATCACCCCGGGAAAGCTAACACAGTTGCTGATGCCTTGAGCAGAAAATCAATGGGGAGTATGGCTTGTTTGCTTGCTGAACAGGAGGAGATCCTACAAGATTTTGAGAAGTCTGAAATTGAAGTGGTAATGTGTAAACAGGGCGGATTGATAGCCGCTATTACAGCCGAGCTGGCGATCATTGATGCAATCAAGCAGAAACAGAAGGAGGATGAGTTCCTCAAGAAAGTGATTGACGAATTTGAGGCAAGCCCGAAAGTAGAATTCAGTATTGAGAATGAAATGTTGAAATTCCAAAACCAAATATGTGTCCCTGATATCCCGGAACTGAAGAAGAAAGTCCTAAATGAAGCCCACAGATCCGTGTTTGCTATACATCCAGGTAACAACAAAATGTATTGGGATTTGAAACAAACCTACTGGTGGCCTAAAATGAAGAGATAGATTGCGGAATATGTGTCCAAATGCCTTCAGTGTCAGCAAGTTAAGGCTGAACATCAGAAACCAGGCGGTCTACTTCAACCTCTCCCTATTCCTGAATGGAAGTGGGAACATGTGACTATGGATTTCGTTGTTGGCCTACCTCGGACTTCTCGATGTATGGATTCTGTTTGGGTTGTGATTGATAGACTAACTAAATCTGCACATTTTCTGCCTGTCAAAACTACGTTTACTGCTTATAGATTGGCTACTATTTATGTTGATGAGATTGTCCGTTTACACGGAGTCCCAGTGTCTATTGTGTCAGATAGAGATCCGAAATTTGTATATAGATTGTTGAAGAGTTTGCAGGAAGCTATGGGAACAGAACTAAGGTTCAGTACTGCATTCCACCCACAGACAGATGGGCAGTCAAAAAGAACGATACAAACTTTGGAAGATATGCTTTGCATGTGTGCTTTGGATTTTCAGGGGAGTTGGGAAGATTATTTGCCGCTTGCAGAATTTGCCTATAATAACAGCTTCCACTCCAGCATCGGTATGGCACCATACGAGGCTTTGTATGGTAGGAGGTGTAGATCACCTATCTGTTGGACAGAGGTCGGGGATAGAGCTTTGCTTGGGCTAGAAATTGTGCAAGACACTTCTGAAAAAATCAAGACTATTCGCCAAAGGCTAAAAACGGCTCAGGACCGACAAAAGAATTATGCAGACGTTCGGAGAAGACCTCTTGAGTATGAGGTTGGTGACCATGTGTTCATCAGTGTTTCTCCGATGAAAGGCCAAGTCAGATTTGGGAAAAAGGGCAAGTTGTCGCCCCGTTACATCGGGCCGTTCCAGATTCTGGAGAGACTTGGTCCAGTTGCTTATAGAGTTGCTTTGCCACCGGGATTTGAACAAATCCACAATGTATTTCACGTATCGATGTTGAGAGGATATCTCCGAGACCCATTCCATGTGATTGATTATCACCGGGTTGCTATTGATGAAAATATGGAATATGCAGAATGGCCAGAAAGAATTGTTGACCGACAAGTGAAAGAATTGAGAAACAAGTCCATCCCAATGGTGAAAGTAGAATGGAAAGAGCACTATGGGACGGATGCCACGTGGGAAAAAGAGGAGGAAATGCGACTACGCTACCCACATTTGTTTCCCGACGAAGGTAACTTAAGTTTGGAGGACCAAACTTCCTAAAGGGGAGGAGACTGTGATACCCCTGTTCTGTATTATGTTAATTGGTCCCTAATACGTATGTGGTTATAAGTTTTGATATGATTTTGCGTACCCTTATATGGATATATGTGATTTTGGAATTCTATCTGTTCACCGTAGGAATATCTGTTGAATAATTCGCTTCGGAGATTAAATTGAGGGCCTTATCGGCCACAGAACCTGAAATTGATTACGCCTTTGTGATTAGCGTAATTTTTAGAGCCTACGGTGAAATTTAATTAAAAATTGATTCGGGTTAGATTAAATCGATTAAATTGACGAATAATGCCAAATTGCCTTATTATTATTATTATATTGTGAGTGGGGATTTATGTAAAGGCATTTTACACTCAATTCCCTTCCCTTTACTTCATTTGGCTGATCAAAAACTCAAAGGGAAAAGAGAGGGTCGGCTAGTGAGAGAGAGAGTGAGGGAATTTGGGATTTTGGCCTCAAAGCTTGATAATTTTGGAGTTTTAGCTCAAGAATTGTCTAGAGCTTGAAAGATCAAAGCTTCTAGATGAGTAATTCTTGAATTATAGTTTGTAATTTTGTGTGTTCAAGCTAAATTGGTGATCAAGAGTGAGATTGAAATGAAATTGGGTTGCATTTGTTGAATTGAAGCCTAATATGTACATGCATGTAAGAAATGGCCAAGAATCTTCATGTTTGAGCACAATGTGTATGATTTGTGTTGAATATTGTTTAAAAACCATGTATTGGGACCCCTTTTCACCAATTAAGTTGATATGAAGGCATGTTTCTCACATGCAAGAATGAATCATGTAAGAGTAAGCTTTGCATGTTTGAATGTGATGTGTTGGTGATGAATTTGGGTTAATTTGAGACATGCATGTAAGTAATACAAGGAATTGAGCTCCATTGTGATGTGTTTTGGTGTCTATGGCATGTTAGTACAAATATATGTGAGATTGGAGCCTTGCATGCAAGAAAAATTGGTTGAATGTTGAGTTTGAACTCAAGGGAGTGTTATGGAAAACCCAGAATTTTTGACGTCAGCTCGAGCAGGGGAAGTGCCGCTCGAGCGGAGAAATCGAGCTCCCAACATTTTTCTGCAGACATGGTTCTCGTTTGAGCGGAGAAGTTGACGCTCGAGCGGGGAGCTATGTAGACAGGCAGTCCGCTCGAGCGGCCGAGTTCACGCTCGAGCTGGAATAGAAGGCAACCAGTACTTTTGCAGACCTGAGGGTCCGCTCGAGCGGGGAAGTCCACGCTTGAGCGGGGACCCTGTTTTCTGAAATTTTGAAAATGCATTCTGTGTTCTGTTTTCCGTTCCCTTTCACTTCTAAGCACTCTT
Source organism: Camellia lanceoleosa (assembly GCA_025200525.1). Lineage (NCBI taxonomy): Eukaryota > Viridiplantae > Streptophyta > Magnoliopsida > Ericales > Theaceae > Camellia > Camellia lanceoleosa. The sequence continues at coordinate 39,233,351 of CM045762.1, forward strand.
AGGCATACATTGAGCATTGTAAATGAGTTAGAGAGATAAGAATAAAGCCTAAGAGGAAAATGTGAATTTTGAACGGATTGAATTGTTAGTGACTCTTTTATGTTCATGACATGTGTAGGGTCGAGTTCCAGGGCGAACCAATCAACCGATCACTGTGAGTAATATCTGAAATATGTTATTGTCTAATTACTTGCTTCCATGTAAGTTATAAGGTTCATTAGTTTTGAATGGTGGACAAAGTTTGATATGAAAATCTGAAAGGCCTCTGTGCCAGTTTGATATGAAAATCCAAAAGGCCTATGTGCCAGTTTGATATGAAAATCTGAACGGCCTATGTGCCAGCTTGATATGAAAATCTGAAAGGCCTATGTGCCAGTTTGATATGAAGATCTGAAAGGCCTATGTGCTAGTTTGATATGAAAATTTGAAAGGCCTATGTGCCAGTTTGATATGAAAATCCAAAAGGCCTATGTGCCAGTTTGATATGAAAATTTGAAAGGCCTATGTGCCAGTTTGATATGAAAGTTTGAAAGGTCTAAGAGCCAGTTTGATATAAAGGCCTAAGAGCCGGTCTGATATAAAGGCCAAGGAGCCAGTCTGATATTAAAGTTCGAAAAGGCCAAAGGCCAGTTGACATGAATGAATTCGGGCCCAAGGCCGTCTGTTGTATAATGTTTCAATGCATTTCCTTTATTTAATATTATTCACTGGGCTTTCGCTCACGCTCATTCATGTGTTTGTTGGTGAGCCAAGGGAGGTCCAGACCCAACCCCAGTAAAGCCTAAGTGGATCAACATAAGTTTTGGAAAGTCAGCCTTTGTGTCTCACGCACGAGACTCACCTTCGCCTTTTGTTATGTAGTTATATTTTGTCATGTTGGCGAAACTTTGTATATGTTTGTATATAGTTTCACGGGTTGTCATAGTTTTGGGATGATCCTGTACGTGCTGAACTTTTGATACTTAATTTCTGTTGTGAGTTATTAATGTTTATATGTATAACGTGTTTGACGTGCTATGTAAGCACAGCTCTAAGGACAAAGTTTTTAAATTGCTTCCATTTGGCCCCTATTAACTCTGTTATAATGCGTTTGGTTTGGTTTGAGGCCGTAAATAATCTTACGATTACTGGCCGGTTACGTCCTTAACCCACGGCGGCGGGTTAGGCTCGTGACATGCCGCGTACCATTTGACCAATCTGCTCCGTCTATCTATATCAAGGCCAACTGTGAGTAATAACATAGTAAAGTTATGTTCAACAGTATTTATTTTCTAGTGTGATAAAATGAGATCTGTTTTCCGATGTGCTATATTCTGTACAATGAATGAATGTCCAATTTTTGATCTGTATTCATGGCATCCTTAGTATCATGTGATATATGTTGGCTGTTACCCGGTATCGGAGGTTCCATCATGGAACTTAATCTATCTGCACTCTGTTACTCGTACCGGAGGCCCTATCATGGGGCTTAGCGTGTTTATTCCCTGTTATCCGAATCCGGAGGTTCCTTATGGAACTGGTTAATCGTAACCTTCACGTGTCTGCATCTGTTCTGTATCTACTCTGTTAATGCTAATGGATGTACCACGTATACTTACGCATGACTTATGATTTCTGTATATGATCTGGGCAAATTATGAATTTGATATGAAACTGAATTATGATTTCTGAATCTGTACGGACTCATTCATTGAAACCCCTTTACTCTATTATTGTTCACTGAGCTTTCGCTCACAGTTTATATTATATATGTAGGTGAGCCGTCGCGTGATCAGGGCCAGAGTTGACGGTCTTCATTTCTGTTTTTGTCAGCCAACCGTTATGCCTCCCGAGGAGGTTCCGATCGAAGTCTAATTACATGGCTGTTTTTGTACTTATGCTAGTCTCTGCCTATTTTGTAAAGTTGGGTCCTGGGAATTACACTTTTGTAAATGTTTGTAAATATTGATGTCCTTCGACCGACACGCTTATGTATATACAAGTTTTGAAATCTTCTGTCCCATATATGTTATCACAGCTCATTAGACCTTGTCTATTTTGTATAATTGCTTCCGCAGTCCTTTATTATGTGCTTATTTGTTCAGAGGCCTTTGGTAATTCATAGATTACTGGTCGGTTACGATGCTAAACCTACAGGGGCGGGTTTGGGTTGTGACAGGCAGGGGCAGGGGCAGGGAGAGGGGGGGTGATGGGTTCTCGTAGGGGATCCGCAGCGGAGATGGAGATTTTTTTACCTTCAGGGATTAGAAACGGGGAGTGTAATACCTAGCTCTGCTCCGACCTGTTGCCATTCCTACGTATAATATGTGTGTACCTGGCACGTGCCCCTTCGGCCAAATTTACATTTTATTCTTGTTAGATCTGGTCAACGATCAATCCCAAAAACCCAAATCATTTTCATCGTTTGATTTTCATTATTTTTAAGGGGAAAATAAAAATTAAACTTACTCTCGTTTGAGAACATATTATTTTAATAATTTTTTAACTTTTTATAAAAAGATGTATAAAAAATAAAAATAATAAAATGATAATTTATAGTAACTTTCTAACCTTTTGACTAAAATTAAAAATTGTTAAATGAGGCCAGCTAGAAACACTCTATTTATTTATTTATCCAAACACCACCTTAATCTATTTATTTATTTCAATTTTAATTTGTTGTTAATATTTTATTATAGAAAATTAGTATATAAGCCGTACATGTTAATTTTAGAAAAAATTACCTATAAATCTCATTTGGAGGATTGGTGATCCGTCTAGTTCCAACGATTTTCTTATAGACCAATTAGTTTCACTGATTTTGGAAAAGTAGATTTAATATATTATTTGAAAATTGAATTTACGATTATACTCTTATATTTTTATTTCTATTATGTTTACTAGCATATCACACGCGTTATGTACGGGATAAAATAATATATTATTTATTAAAAATACTATAATTATATTTAATTTTTTTACATTTTGTCTCTCATAAATAAAATGTTATATATAAATTTAAAGGTTTTGTTTCAAATGTTCTTTTACTATAATATATAGTACAGATAGATTAAAATAGTTATATTGACAATTATTAATTAAAATTATGCTTTGTTACAAAAAATAAAAATAAAAAATGACATAGTTCTAATACTTCACTATTTTAGAATAAAAATATATGAATTTTAAAAAATTATCATATTAGTTTTTGAAAATGAAACATTTAAAGAAAATTTTAAAAACTTAATGAGTAAGAAAGAATTATTGTAACATGTAAAACAACTAAAATCACTGTTAAACTAGCAAATCATTCAACCCAAAAATGGTTTAGCTTGACCAGTTAGGTCAAAAGACTAACCAGCTTAAACAAAAATTAATTAATTAATACTTTTAAATTTTATTTTATTAAAATTTAAACTATCACTAAATATGTAAAGCAATCTATTAATTTAAATTTAAAATCAACACAATATAAATTTAAAATTATAATAATCTAGCTCATGATTTATAAGTTTTAAATACAAATTTAAAATTATCATAATTATCTCATAATTTTTGTATTAAGGACCAGAAAGAGTGATATTGAGATTATCAATATATTTACATATTTTATAAAAGAATACTTTTAAAGAAATATATTATGAGAATTTAAAATCCCATACAAAATTATTTTTAAAATCAAAACCTCTATGTGATATTGTAAAATAAAAGTTAAATGGAAGCTAACTAATAAAAATTTTCTTAATTGTTTAAAATTAGTATGAGCTATTGATCATAAGGCTTCTCACTAAAGATTTCATTTTGTTTAGATAAATTGGAGTATAAGATTTATTTTATGTAAGTGAAACAATTCACTTTTTGTTTCTTTTCTTGATGTAAGATTATAAAATAAAAGTTAAATGGAAGCTAGCCAATGATATTTTTTTAATTATTTAAAAGTTAACAATTGTTTGGACAAGAAGTTTATTTTGAATCAAGTAGTCTTAGTCGCTTAATATTTAATTATGTCAATCTTTAATTTATTTTGAATCAAACAAATTTAATCAATATATTTTGATAAAACTGCTAAAATCGTAGTTAAACTAGTGAATCAGTTAATTAGAAAACAGTTCACCATATCGGTTAGGTCAAAGGACCAACCAATTTATACAAAAATCAATTATTTAAAGTTTTTAAATTTTATTTTAATTTTAAAATTTAAACTGTCTTGAACTGAAATATACACAATACTACAATATTAAATAGGAGCATAAGGTTTATATAGTAAAAAAACTTATTTTTTCCGCATTTTCTTGATGTGGGATTGTAAAATAAAAGTTAACAATTATTTGAACGGAAAATTCATTTCTAATTAAGTAATCTTAGTCGTTTCATTTTTGATATGGTCAATCTTACTTTATTTCAAATCAAACAAATCTAAGCAATATATTTTGATAAAATACCTAAAACCGCGGTTAAACCACTGAATCAGTCAAACTGAAAACGATTCAGCTTAATTAGTTAAGTTAAAAGACCAACTAGTTTATAACAAAATTAATTAATTAAAACTTTTAAATTTTATTTTAAAATTTAAACCACCTTGAACTGAAACATGCACAATACTATAACATTAAATGAGAGTATAAGATTCACTTTATATAAGTTAAACAACTCATTTTTTCTTTCTTTTCTCAATGTGGGATTGTAATTATTTAAAAGTTAAACATTATGAGAGTTTCAAAATCTCTTACAAAATTATTTTTAAAATCAAAACATCTATGTGGGATTGTAAAATAAAAATTAAATGGAAGCTAATCAATGGAGATTTTCTTAGTTGTTTAAAATTAAGAAAAAAAAAATGGTATTAATTATAGGATTTCTCACTAAAAATCTCTTTTTACTTATATTAGTGGGAACATAAGATTCAATTTTATATGTAAAACAATTCATTTTTTTTTTCTTTTCCGGATGTGGGATTGTAAAATAAAAGTTAAATGGAGCTAGCTAATGAGAATTTTCTTAATTATTTAAAATTAAGAAAATTCAATAATTTATATAAATTGAAACATAAGATTCACTTTATGTAAATGAAACAATTTACTGTTTCCTTTTTTTTTCCAGATGTGGAATTGTAAAATAAAAGGTAAATGAAAGTTAGCCAATGAAAATTTTCTTAATTGTTTAAAATTAAGAAAATTCAATAATTTTAGAATAAGGGTTTGGAGCTTCTACAATATTTCTCCCTCAAAACCCTCTTTATAAGATTTACTTTATATAAGTGAAACAATTCACTTTTTTTTTTTCCTGATATTATAATTATTTTAAAGTTAAATATTATATGAGTTTCAAAATCTTATACAAAATTATTTTTAAAATCAAAACTTCAATGTGGGATTATAAAATAAAAGTTAAATGGAAGCTAGTCAATTGGGATTTTCTTAATTGCTTAAAATTGTAACGCCCTCAAAATACGATATAAATCAACCATTCATAAGATCTATAAGTATCATAACAATGTTATATTTTCATTTATCGGAGTCTACATTACAAAGATATTATATGCTTTACACTTTCATAAATGTTCATCCTGAAACTATAGCATGCAACTCCAATTGATAACAACAAAATAAATGCCATATCGGCTTACATCTTTTCAAGATTTCACTTGGTTACAACAAAATTGAGTCATAAGCTCTTTACAATTAAAGTCCTAGGCTTGAATAAACATTTAAGATCAAAAACAAAATAATAAAATGGAGCTTTTAACTCCTAAACCTCCCAAGCTAGGACCTTGGAGGCGACATGTAACCTGTACTTGAAAATGGTTTCCCAAGTAGGGTGAGGCAAAACCCAGTAGAGATATGCTAAAACAATATATGAGATTTAACTAAGATATAAACATCAGATAAATGTGCAATATTCTTAACTAACACATATTCTTTCCAAGGCCATTCAATATAGATAACTAATACCTCAATTCATTTCCATTCATCCATTTCGGGTAAATCTATTAACAAAATTCATTACTATCAAAACGACCAAAATCAGACTACAACTCAATGGTTCACAATTCAATACATTTATCAATTCAACACTTCTATTTCTTGCCATTTTACGGAATCACATCCGAGGGAACTGGCACCCATAAATATATAAGATTTTGGGACTTTCACCCAGACACTTCAGCTAACTTAATTCTCAATGGAGTCCATCCCCTATCTCCTCCCAAACAATGATACATATACAATGTATTTAAATACGTTGTCATATATAATGACTAATCAAATCACACATTCAATGGTTTAATCAAACCGTCATATTCAATGACATAATTCAATTGATTAGTTTCAATCTTTATAATCCTCATGCAGTTTCTACAACAATCATAGTTATCATTCACTGATAACCCAAAACAAATATTTCAAAATAGATAAATAAATCTATCAACAGATAATTTATCAAATTCCCATAGGTGAATGATTTATCAAATTCAACTACACCAACCATTTACACATTCTCCTAATTTCATATTTCCCATACCAATTTCATTATTTATACAAAATAATTATTTAACATAAATTAGGGTAATTTTCCCCATTTTTCCAAATGTCAACCACAAGTCGAAATTACATCATTTTAATCCATATAATCCCATCTTCAATACCCAACATATGTTCTCATAACTCAAAATAGTAAACCCCTCTTTCAACCTTAAGTTTAAACCCTAGAATCACCCATATGTTTCAAAATCCCACAAGTTATACAAAATGACAAATACCTAGGTTAATGCTCATAACAAAGTAGAATATCCTTACCTCAAGTATAGAAGCTCAAAGGAGAAGAAGGAATAAACTTTGAAGATGACCAAACTCTACATCTTTCGGATCAAATGGAAGCTTACGCAATACTCTATCTTTTTAACAAAGGAAGTAGGGTAGAAAGACCCTAGATCATGGAGTATTTGTAGAGAGAGAGAGAGAGAGAGTTTTAGAGGGAGGAGGTGCTGCGTTAGGGTTTTTAGGAAAAAAGAAGATCAAAAGTGATGTAAAATATCTCTACTGCAAACTGATATACGCGGTCTTTGCTTGAGCGACCAGACACAACAAGTGACCTCGCTTGAGCGCACAATGCAAAGCTTCAGGTTTGCCACAAACGCAGACGCACGCTCAAGCGCAAGGAGTTCCGCTCGAGCAAAGAAACAATTTCACAAGGCTCGTTCGAGCGTAAGAAGCCTCGCTCGAGTGAAGAACTTCACCCTTCTAGAAAAACTGCGTCTGGGAAAGAAACTTGAAGGCCCTCAATCCTCGCTCAAGCGCAAGAAACTTCGCTCGAGCGAATAAGCAAATTACTCAAGGCTCGCCCGAGCGCAAAAAGCCTCGCTCCTGGGAAGAGACCAAAATCTGGGCAACAACCATTTATACCAATTAACAACCAACCTGTTCCAAACTCACCCAACAAGTCCCAAAACTCAATTTCAAAGAATTAAAGGAAGGAAACAACACATAGACAACAACATATAATCACGGAATCCGAGTCCGGAATGCAACAAAGGTCGGGGTAAAACTGGGATCGCTATAAAAATTAAGAAAATCAAAATAATAAGTTTGAGATATTGATCATAGAGTTTCTCATTAAAAATCTCATTTTTACTTATATATATTAGTTTATTTCGAATTTAATCAATATATTTTGATAAAATTGCTAAAATTGCGGTTAAACCAATGAATCAATCGAATAAAAAATGATTTAACCTAATTGGCTAGGTCATAATTAATTAATTAAAACTTTTAAAATTTAAATTATATTGAATTGAAATATAAACAATACTAAAATATTAAATGGGATGAGAGTATAATATTCACTTTATATAAGTAAAATAACTCATTTTTTTCCCCTTATTTTCCTGATGTGGGATTATCAAATAAAAGTTAGCCAATGAATTTTTTTTAATTGTTTAAAATTTAGAAAAATCAAGAAAATTAGTATGAGATATTGAAACTCTCACAAGACTCCTCACTAAAAATCTCATTTTTGTTATATAATATATATATATATATTTTCCTCTCTCTCCTTTGTGCTAGAAATGTAAGATATACAACCTATAAGAATCAAATTTGGGATGAATTTTTATATGAAAATCTTTTATTTTATTTTATTTGGAATGACTTAAAATGTGAGATTTTTCAAACATTTCAAAAGAAGTACAAAAACTCTTTAATAAATTTTGGGCAAATGTATAATTTTAAACTGTAACACTCCACAAAAATTTCTTACTATACTTTTCTCAAACGTAACACACTAATATAATACTCTAAAAAAAACTCCTTAGTGTAACATTCTTAAAAAAAAAAAAAAAACCTCCTTAGAGTGGTTTTCTCAAACATAACAATCCAATATACCACTCCAAAAAACTTATTAGCGTAACACATCAATGTAACACACAAAAAACCTCATTAGTATACTTATCTCAAACGTAACACTCCAAAATTTTTTTTAGTTTAACACTTCAATATAACACACAAAAAAACTTCTTTGTATATTTTTTCTAAACGTAACACTCCAAAGAAAGGATGTGGGATTATTCAAACCATTACAAAAGGATGTGGGATTCTTCAAACTATTCTAAAAGGAGTACAAAAATTCCTTGGTAAGCTTTAGACAAATGTATAATTTCAAACTGTGAGTACTACGTTTGGGAAAAGTACACTAAACAGTTTTTTAGTATTTTTGTGTGTTACATTAAAGTGTGTTATATTAGAGTTTTAGTTTGGGATTGCATTGATTGGAGTATTACGTTCAAACAAAGTATACTAATGAGTTATTTTGTATGTTTCGTAGGAATATTACATTTGGTAAAAGTATATTAAGAAGTTTTTTTTGAGAGTTATGTTGTTACATTTGAGAAAAGTACACTACGGAATTTTTTAGTCTATTACACTAGAGTCTATGTTATTGTAGTGTTACATTATAATGTTATGTTCATATTCGTAATATGGGATTTGTTACAGAAAGAGGGAAATCCAAAATCTCTATAGTGCGGATTGTCCAAACATGTAATTTCATATTTGGAGAAACACACTTTCATATCTAAAAAATTAACCCAAATGGGTAAGTAACTATCATTTTGTGTAATTTCTACTTTAATGGGACTTTTGAATTCATAAGAAAAAAGAGAGGACTATATATAATTCACAAGATCACATTTTAGGATTTATTAGTACTTCACCCTTAATTTTATAATCAAAATGCTCTCGAATTTATTTATATATGTGTGATATATATATATATTTTTTCAGCCGAATTATACTAACGGCCCCTGTAGTTTGAAGCTTGTATCATTTTGGTCATTGACTTTTCAATTGTGATATATTTGATCCTGAATTTTGAATTTCATTCCAAATAAAAACAATTGAAGATATTGTTGCTCCATTTTAAGGGCGAAGTTGTCAATTTAATAAAATATAAACTAGTTTGACAAAAATAAATGCCAAAAAATTATTTTTAAATTTTTAAAAATTATTTCTACTTACCAAAGATAGAGTTATATAAAAATGGTAATTTTTTTTATTTTTTATTTTTTTAACCAAATTATTTTTTAGTATGTGTTTGGATGATGATCATGTAATAGGTAATTGTTTTTATTGACATTTGTAGTTGGTTATCATGTACTAGATGGTTGTATTTCTTGTTACAGATTTTTTTTGTTATAATTATCATGTAATGAATAGTTATTAGGCTTTTAAAGTATAATCCATATGTTTAATATATATAGATTGTTCTAATAATGATATCAAAATTGTCACCATGTTTGACTTTTGAGAAAATAAAAACTAATTTAACGAAAATAAATATAAAAAAATCTTATCTTAAAAAATTATTTCTACCTTCCCAAAAGATAAAATTATATAAAAATAATATTTTTAAATTTTTTTTTCCACCAATTTGATTTTTAGTTTCTTTGAAATTTTTCTGAAAAATAGATTCTAAAAACCAAACCAAACATAACTTTATAACTGAAAAAATCTAACATTATTCATTAAAAAAAATGTCATTATATTTTAAACAACATATAAGTTAGAGCGTTGCTATTAACATCTGATCAATTATTTTGGACTCCCTATTTTTTAGCTTTTATTTTTTTATTAGAATAATAACCTCAAATGAAATTATTAAAAAGGATATCAATAATTTTGGGACACCCCATCTCACAATTAACCTCACACACCAATTACATCATGAGTTAGAGTTTATGAGAGTACCCACCTCCATTACCACACATCCATCTTCCTCAAATCCCACCTTCAAAACCTATCCACCCTCAAAACCTTGAAAATCTTTTAGCGGTAATATTCCAACGATAATGGTAGCAACCATTTGATTACCTACACTTCTCCGGCAATAACAATGAGTGAAAGTTTTTCTAAAATCACAACTCCATGATATGAGAGGAGTACAACAATAAAAGTTCAGAGGAGATTCGTAACTTTGATGGTATTCTTACTTTAAAGGAGATTGACTTTGTAAGGATAAATTTCTTGAAAAAAATGAGAAAAATAATAAAAACTATTCGTTATTTTTTCAGGACTAATCTCTCAAACATATGACTGAAATTCGGGAACACAGGCCCGAACATTGTTCATTTGTTTAGGAACAGGTAATTGAACATTTCTTATTTGTTCGAGAACTGAGAACCAAAATTTGTGGAGATCATAGAACTCACAAAAGGGAAATTTTGAATTAATAACAAAAAACTTACATTTATTTTCTTAGGTCATGAACAAGAATATAGAGATGAAATAGTAATCACTTTCATGGGTTTTGTTAGGGCTTTGGGGATGGAGGCTTTTTGGGGTGTGAGAGTATGGGGGTGTGCATTTAATTGAATGGGTGAAATGTTTTCATAAAGATATTTTTGTTATTATTTAGAAGGAGAAAAGAAATTTTAAGGATTTCAGAATTTATAAGTGGGGGTTCAAAGAAATGGGGGTTTCAAAATAATTAATGGGATGGTAATAGCAGCACTTCACAAGTTAACCAACAAAAAATAAGTTATATGACGATTTTGCCTTTCAAATGGAGAACCAATGTCTTCAATTGTTCTTATTTGAAATAAGATTCAAAATTCAGGGTCAAATGCATTACAATTGAAAATTTAATGATGAAAGTGACACAAGTCCCAAATTATAGGGATTTTAGTATAGTTCATCCATATATTTTTTTTCTCTATATTATGAAAACAAGGTTAAAATTGACTTTTTAACTTTCTTAAGTCACATCAACTCTTTACTTTTTTACACATATTTTTTTTTTTAAAAAAAGCAAGTAAAAAAAATCAGCTTCTAACAAATTTTCCAAAATAACTCAAAATATGTACATACGCTATTTTTATGGTCAGAGAGATACATATCATCATGGACTAAAATTTTGAATATGCATAATTCACATGCCATTTTTCATCATATTTTTATTAATATATATATATATATATATATTAGTAAATGATTGAGATTGGACAAACAAAAAGATTAAGAATGAAAAACATAACACTTTTTAATTGAAAATGATAAAGTGATAAACTCCCTGTCACCATAATAAAATATTATTTATTATTAGGACAAATTACTGAAAAAAAAAAAAATCTAGGATTTGAGCCACGTAACAAAATAAATTTTTAATTTTTAATTTTATCAATTTAAACTTTATACTTTGGATTTGTTTTCCATCTAAACCATTGATCTATTTTTATTAAGTAAAATCGATAGAAAAATAAAAATTTTAGTCATTAAACTCGTGAAAAATTTTATTAATTTTTTTTTTATATTTATAATACCTATATTAGGTTTAATAAGTAAAATACACTTTTTTTTTTGTCAATTTTAATTTATGAAAATAAATAAATAATTTATATTAAAAATAAATCAAAGATTAAAATTTAAATCGAGAAAATTAATAAATTAAAATTTATTTTATTATAAGACGATATTTTTTAACCTTTTTTGACCGATGTGAATCACAAAACAGGGATGATGGCTGCGAGTACGGATGCCTTCTTAGCCATCCGATCGTCAATAAAAAAAATTGTCAACCGTTGATCACAAGATATACACACGTACACCGTGTACACGTGCATGTGCAGCCATTGCGTAGAAAGCTGTAGGTGTGGAACCATGGAAGGGACCCAACCGTGCGCCATGTGACTCACCAAGAATCCTTTAAAGTGTTTTTTTTTAAAAGTTTTTTAAAATAATGTATTATATAGTTGAGATTTAATATCAAAAAATTGATGTGATTTGTCATTAAATCTCAATCATACAATGCACCACTCTATGAAACTTTAGGAAAAAAAAACTCTAGAGGATCCTTGCTTCATGTGACTGGCTAAACTGGTCATCATGTGAAATATATTTATGTTTTATTTACATTTTATTTATTATTTTTATTTTTTTTTTCTAAATTTCTCTTCAAATCTCCAAACCTAACACAGTATTAACGTCTCTCCGAGCATCTCCAACGGTAGTAGGCATTTTACCTATTTAAATATTACTATAAAATATATATTTTATTTTGCCTATCAACTGTTTCATATTTCTACTCCAACCATACTCTTTAGTTTAACTATTCATCCAAATAGTATTAATTTTATAGAATGTCACGTCAACAACAAAGATGGAGGGAAATAATCCTAATGATTAAATACATTTTGCCTAACTTTGAAGGCTAGTTACATGTAGCTAGTGAATGTGAGCTGAGCCAAAATGCCTAATCATATGCCTAGTGCATTGGAGTTGAAAAAAGTGAATTACATTAGGCATTTTGACTAATAAACATTATACGCCTAGTAAGTTAGAGATGCTCTTATAAGAATAGGTATTTTTCAGTTAATGTGATTTAACTCCTTTAAGAATAGTTTGTTAAAATAGGTATTCTTCGGTTAATGTCTCCCCAAAGCTTATAAGATATGGGTTGCACGTGTGGTGTAACATGTATGGTTGTATTTGTGTAGTTTAATATTGAAATGTTTTCATGGACATATTTACAGCTTTTGATCAACTAGTTTTTATGGAATTTGTAAATGATTAAACTTCCTTTCATCCACCGTTTCACATAGTTGGATAATAAGTAATGGTTTGGGAAATCACAAAAAATAAAAAAATAAAAAACCTCAGTATCCAGCAACAAACTAATATATAATTTTTTAATTATTTTAATTTACATTTTTTTATTTTTAAAATAGTATCAATTTTAACTATTTGTTAATTATATTTAACCGATCACGAATAATTTAGATAATTTAGTTACTTTTTATTAGTGGTGGCGGATAGTAGTTGTGGATATGGATTAGGGAAGGAAAGAGAAGGGTGATAATGAGCTGGGAAAGGGGAAGGGAAGGAGTACTGGTAGACGGACAAAAAAGAATGAGCGGTGGCAATGATTTGGAAAAGAAGATGGATGGTGATGGATAATGGTAAGGATGGAAGGTGGCTATCAATGATAATAATATATATATATATATATATAATGAAATTGTCTAAATTGCCTCTTCTCCCTTAGTTCTAATTAACAGATGAGTATAAATAAATGGTCATAGTTGATACTTTTAAAAAGTTTGAGGTTTAAATTTAAATAATTAAAAAGTTGAGATTTAGCTGTTTTTCCTCTTAATCTTTTTTTATTTTTATTTTTATTTTCTTTAAGATTAATATTTCGGTGTGATTTGGTAATGTTTACAAGCTTATTAGTATTTGTTCATATAAAACATTTTTATATTTATTTTTGATAATAATAACAATAACAATAAAAAAAAATATGTTTAATACTCACATGTGTTTTAAAAATTGTTTAGAAAATAAGTGAAAAGAATAATCGGGGAGGGGCGGTAGCAAAAAGTGATTGTTGACAATCAGAAATGGTAGTCGGCCACTGATGGTGTCATGGGAGGTGATTATCAACACCTGAAAGTAGTGGTTGGAGGTCGTTGGCGGTGGGTAGAGGTGATTTCTAATCGTTGAAAATGGTGGTCAAAGACAAAATATGGTAACCAAAGGTGCTGGTCGATAGCCGAAAGTATTGGCCAAAGGTGTTGCCACTAGGGGAAGGTAGTTGGCGGCAGCCAAAGGTGGTTATCAAAGAAAGTCACCAATGATGGTGGCCGAAGGTGAGGGTGGTTGAATATAGTGACCTGTGGTGATGTTAAGAAGTGGATGGTGGCGTTGAAAGGGGTTGGAGAATGAATGATTTTTTTTTAAGAAAAAAAAGAAGGAAATCATATTTTTGTTGAATATATGAATTTAGTAAATTTTATAAACCGTTTATAAGTTTTTAAATTAAAAATAGATTCCAAACAAGTTTTTATTTATAGTTTTTAATTTTTTTATAAATATATACAAAAGTTATAAATATAAATTCTATTAAATAAGAGTTCACAATTTTTTATTTCTATTATCACCTAAACTTTTTTTTTTTTTGGGTGTGTTGGGGGTGGGTGGGTGGGTTAATTTGATTCAGATATGATATTACAATAAAATTCAATAAATAATAAGTGTAATGACGAAAATCAAATACAATAGAGAAAATTGTTGAAAAGTTCAAGTTAAGAAAGGTATAAGGCATTAAGTCTAATGGATATTTTTTGTTGGTGAGAGGTCTACCTTTTGTGAAATAGTTTGGTGAGAAATTCTTTTATTTATTTTGAAGGACATTTTGTTTCTAATTTTATCCCATAATTTATTTGTCGACTTTTTTTATCTGTTGACTTTCGTTGACTAGCTATTTATTTTTTCCTATCTGTTCAATTTTTTTCTTTATCTGTTCAAAATCTATGAGAAAGTTGGCTATTTATTCATTTTTTCCTATCTGTTCAATTTTTTCCTTATCTGTTCAATTTTTTTCTTTATCTGTTCAAAATCTATGAGTCTCTCTTTCTCTCTATCTTTTTTCTCTATCTGTTCAAAAGCTATGAGTCTCTTTATCTCTTTCTCCCCCGTGTGTGTGTTTGAAATTTGTGAATTTCTCTCTCTTACAGTTTAAAACTTGTATTAATGTTCCATATCTGTTAAAATCGATTTGTTCAATCCAATACAAATCATTTTAAATCTATCTATTCAATTTTTTTATCTTTATTTATTCAAATTTGCATGCACAGATAGATAGAGAGAGAAAGAGAGATAAGGATGTATTACAGATCTGTAAATTTGATGCTATTATTGTTTCGTTATCAACAACAACATTCATCATCAACAACAAAAAAGAATAATAATTTTAAAATTATAAATTTTAATGTGGCCACATTATTCAATATATGCATTTTGATGTATAATACATATTTCAAAATAAATTGTGTTATAGAAATTCCTAATTAGTTAATCTTTTTATTGTATATGAGGAAACAATGGCTTGAAGATTTGTAAATTTTATACGTATACTGAATAATGTGGCCACAAACACCAGGTTCCATATGAGACTGAGAATCATGATCGGCTGCAAATACGCTCAATCATGGAAGATCTGGTCCGCGAGATTTGGTTCGTGTGAAACGACATCACATCGACGCCGTTGTTGTTGCTGTTATCGTCGGTCGAAAGCTTATTTGAAAGTGCTCTGGAGCTCCATGACTGATGAAGAATCGCCCAAACACTCAAGAGAGAGAATAAAAAATCTCTATGTACGTGTATATTACATATATATATACACACACAAATGAATCTATATGGAGCACCTACTCTGACGCACAGCCCCACCATCGGTATCAAACATGACCAACTCCGTAGCGTCGATCTCTCGGATCAATCTACAACGGCGGTGAATCCTCCACCACCACTACCTTTGCTCCGCCTTCTCTTCCGCCGAGAGTGTTTGGAATTGAGAGAGAGAGGCAGCGGTAGAGAGGTCACTGGCGGTCGAAGCAGCGGTTGCGCGCTTGACAGAGCCACGAAGAGAAATGATCTTCAGATCTTCTAGATCTGGAGCTTGGTGGAGTTAAAGATGAAGTCGTCAAAGAGATTAGGCCGCCGTCAACACCAGAGACGAGGCAGCAGACGGAGGTGATGAAAAAGAGAGAGAGAGAGAGAGAGAGAGAGAGAGAGAGAGAGTGAGTGCATATGTGTGCGTGCGTGGTGGCGTAGGCGATAGTGGTGCAGTCGGTGGCCAAAGATGAGAGATGAGAGATGAGAGAGAAAAGATAGAGTGACAGAGAGTAGGGCCGTGTAAAATACCATTTAATTTGTTAAAATCACATTGATTCGTATTAATTTGTACCCAGCAATTTTAGGTATCATGAAATTTTTTTCATGAAAGTTTTGTGACTCTTGGATTACACTTAGAATAAAGCACCACACACTAATCAAGGTAATTCAAGAATTATAAATTTTTCATGATCATTTTCATGACAAAATTTTCATGAACCTTAGCTTTTCCCATTTGTACCGTTCTAATTGTTAATTGTGGTTTAAATTTTAAAATTTATAATCTACTTTCCAAATCGCTCCGCTCCGGTATAGTTAATGTATATATATATATATTTTAACTTCCAATGAAATATCAAAGTAAAAATGAGTGTGAGAGAGATTTAAGATATTAAAATTTATTACAAATGAGTAGTTATATATATGAAACATATTTTGTAAAATTATTTTGTGTTATATATATAAAAAAATATTATATAAATTAGTGTTATATATTATGTAAATGTATAATAATTAGTTAGAATATTCTTCAATCCGCCAATTCGTCAAAAATCACCCAAATCGTAATTTGTCAATCCGCTAATCCGCCAATATCTACTATTCGATTTGTAATTTTACTTTCAAACCATCCGAACTGTACCGCGCACACTCCTAATAGAGAGTAGAGGGGAGAGAGAGAGGGAGAGATTGTTAGGGTTTTGAGACGTCTAAAATGATATATATATATAGGAAGGATATTTTTGTCATTTTAATTGAGCTTGTCCTTTTGGACAAACTAATTCAACACCTAGACATCTTACCTAACAAAATTACAATTTGAATTTATGAATTGATTGTCTAATACAATATACTATAATTAATGTAAAAACCTCCAAAGTGAGAGATAAAAACTCAATAAATATACAAAAAAAATTAAACCTATACATAAGGACAGAGCTTTGACTAATTGGATTAACCCGTTGGTTACCTAAACTCATCACTTGATCTACTCAAATGTTGATTATATTTTTTAAAAGGGTGAATTACACTAGTAGCTCCCATAATTTGGAATTTATATTATTTTAGTTCTTGACCTTTTAATTATGATATATTTGACCTTAAATTTTGAATTTCGTTTAAAATAAAGACAATTGAAGACATTATTGCTCTATTTGAAGGGCAAAGTCGTCATACAACTTAGGAGTGATTTGGAAAATTGGTTAAAAATTGACTTTTTGTGTGTAAAAAATATAAAAGGTGATGTGACCCAAAATGGGAGTAATTCTATTTCCACACACTAATTTCACTCAGTTCACACACTTAAAGAAAATTTTCATTAATGCAATTTTGTCCTAGAATAAAAATACCGTAATGCCCTCATCTTCTTCTACTAAAAGCCTATTTCTAAAACGCCACAACTATCCCCTATCACTAGCACCACCTCTCTCTTCCTCCATTCCCTCTCTTCACCCATTTTCTTATCCGTTGCAATCACTTTCTGCTATGAACCATACACTCCCACAAGTTTTTCACCACGAATCACTCAATGTTGATTGTGGAGGTCAGGATGGAGAAAAATGAGCTAGATGTGGCGATGGTGGTGGTGACTAAGGGTTGAAAGTGACGGCAACGATAGTAAAAGATGAGTGGATGAATGGAAAAAAAAAAAAAAAAAGATTTTGTTTGATATAGTTTTAGAATATGTTTTCAGAAATAAATAAAAAAAAACTTCTTATTTCAATATGGTTTCATCTTTTTAGGGGGAAAAAAAAATTAAAAATTTAAAAATATTTTTTTGGGTATTTATTTTGTCAAATTAATTTATATTTTTCTCATACAAAATTCAAAAAATTGATCCAAAAATTGAAACCAAACAAAGCCTTGGGCTTTTAAAATTGAAAATGTATTGGAATATAGAGATGTGTACTGAGAATTTTATATTTTTATAATTTGTGTATTGAGAAAGTGTTCATTAATTTGTGTGTACTGAGAGGAATTAGTGTGTGGAAATAGAATTACCCCCAAAATGGGTTAAAAGTTGAAAGCTGGCTTTCAAATTGCCCCTTATTTTGTGTTGGTTAACTTATATGTTATTTGAAATATAATGGCCTTTTTTTTTTTATGAATAATATTGGAACTTTTTTAGTTATAAAGTTTGGTTTGATTTGGTTTCAGAATCTATTTTCAAATTTTTTTTTTAAGAAACTAAAAATTAAATTAGTGAAAAAAATTTAAAAACACATCATTTTTCTATTGTTAGCTTATTTATTTTGATGATTTATTTAATTATGTTTTAATTTATTTAAAAGAGAAAAATAGAATCCAAAATTTATTTTCATGATTTATTTAATTATATTTTAATTTATTTGAAAAAAAAAAATAGAATCCAAAATTTATTTTCATGATTTATTTAATTATGTTTTAATTTATTTGAAAGAGAAAAATAGAATCAAAATTTATTTTGTCCCATTATTTTTCACCTAAACCTTTATTCTAAATGTTGTTAGAACGTATTTAATATTTGATTAAATCAGGAGTTCAAACAGTACAAAAACAGATATTCAAATGAATAGTTCAAAAGATTCAAATAGAAGATATTTAAATTTGTAATGATGGAGGGAAATATATTCAAATTAGTAATAATGGAGTTACAACGGCTATAAATTCAAATGAATAGTTCAAAAGGTTCAAGTGGAAGATATTCAAATTAGTAATAATGGAGTACAACGGCTATAAATTCAAATGAATAGGTCAAAAGGTTTAAAAGGTTCAAGTGGAAAATATTCAAATTAGTAATGATGACTACAACGGCTATAAACGACTATAATTTTCATTATATGTACAAAAGCCTCTAATGTAAAACAAGTTACAAAAAAACCTAAAAATATTCTTTGATCTATAATCACTCACATCTATTCTCTGAAAAATTCTCTGAGAAGTATTCTTCAATTTTTGTTTACATCCTCTCTTAGAAATTATACACTGAGCCTTATAGTTTTAAGCACATCTTTCTTGTGTGAGGTTTACAGAAAAACCAAAGCTTCATTTTTATATCTATCTTCGAGAGATAATTCTTGTAGCTTTCTGTGAAAGCAAAAACACATTCTTTTCAACCTTGTAAGAGTGTAGTACACTCAGTGTTCTTAACTTAGAAAGTCTGTGTAAAATCCGTGGAGGATTGCTCCATTTGTAAAGAGGTTGTTAGCACCCCCATGAAGCTAAAGCATAGTGAAAAATCTTAAGTGAAGCTTGAGGAGTGGACGTAGGCCGAGTTGAAACTGAACCACTATAAATTTGTTTTCCTCTCTCTCCCTTATCTCTTTATTTTATTTAAATTGTTGCAACTATATTTCACATTTTCACTGTGCTAAAATCATTAACTGACATAGTTGTTAGAACACTTGTTTTAATTATTTTTATTTCATTAACTATATTTATTTATTGTGCTAGTCATAATTTTTATTAGGGTATTATTAATTTTTAATTGTAAAAACCTAATTCACCCCCTTCTTAAGCTGTCTTTTGGTAACATCTATAATCTTATCTTCTGAGAGGGTAGAAATAATTCTTTAAAATAAATTTTTTTGATATTTATTTTTGTTAAATTAGTTTTTATTTTTTTAAAAGTCAAACATGGTTACAACTTTCATATCCGTTAAATCAAAAATTCAAAATTAAAAATATTTCATATATTAAACACATCAATTATACATTAAAAGCCTAATAACCATCCAAAAATATCTGTTAACAACAAATACAACTATCTATTACATGATAAATATCCAAAAATATCAATAAAACAATCACTCATTACACGATCATCATCCAAACACATACTAAAAATTAATTTGGTAAAAAAAAAAAATGTAAAAGATTTATCATTTTTATATAATTTTATCTCTTTGGTGGGTAGAAATAATTTTTTAAAATTTAAAAATAATTTTTTGACATTTATTTTTGTTAAACTAGTTTGTATTTTATTAAATTGACGACTTTGCCCTTAAAATAAAGTAACAGTGTCTTCAATTGTCCTTATTTGGAAATTCTTTTTCAAAATTTAGGGTCAAATGTATCACAATTGAAAATTCAACAACCAAAGTGATATAAATCTCAAATTATAGGGATCGTTAATGTAATTCGTCCTTTTTAAAAAATAACATATATATCGTAATAAGCCTCATTATTACTCTTGAATTTAATAAAATAATAGGAAGAGTCACCAATATTAAAATTTAGGAAGACTCACTTCTTATACAATTTGAATATATATATATATATATTGATTTTAGATTTTTAACATAATTATATTGAATTTTTTTTTTTAATAAAGTTAAATGGATTGAAACTAATATTGATAGATAGTAGGGGTGAAAAATCGGCCTATTGGAAGCCCGCTTGCGGCCCGATTTGCCTAGGCCCGAGCTCAACCCGTGACCCTAGGCCTGGGCAGTGTGTTTTGGGATCTGACCCAACTCGAAGCTCGGCCCACTGGCCCGCCCGAGACCCAATATCATTTTAAAACTATTTTGGTAGAAAAAATATATAAAAAGGGGTCAAGTCTGACCCAGACCCGCACCAAGCCCAAGCCCAATTGAGGCCCGAGTACCCCGTGGACTTGGGTTGAGATTTTGCAAGAGTGGACAGGTTAGGCCCGGCCTGATTTTTGTGGGAGTCCGCTAAACCCGACGACGGGCCAGGCCATTTTCACACCCCTGGATAGTAAATGTAGATATAGATATACATTGAATAAATAAACATAAGTGTATATTTTATTTGTTTTCATTGATAGTTAATAAAAAAATGTCTTAAATATTATATAATTTAAAATCTCATTAGAGGTTAATATAATTATGTAAAAATTGAGTGAGGATAGAAAGTTCCCTTTTTGTAATTGGCTTTTCAATTCTCTATTGAAATCCTAAACACATTGGGTGTAATTGCCCCATCTTTTTTATGTAAACCGTATCAAATGAGCAGCATCGTTCCCTTCTATCGCTCTCTCATCTCCCCCTCTAGGGTATTTGTGGCTAAAAAATCCCCTCAAAAAATGTAAAGGGCAACTGATTTCATGACCTAAAATAAAACCAACAATTTGCGGCCCTAAATTTTTTTTTTTTTTTTTCGCAATTGATTTTTTGTAGCATTCTTCTATTTGTTGGTTCAGTCTATTTGTTTTCAGACAACTTTCCTCTGCAAAGATGAACATAGATGAGATGGAGTTGGATCATGATCGACGTCTGGTTGCGGGTAGAACATTTACATGTGATGAATTTTAAATGAGATGCCAAATTGAATCACTTGCCTTCTTGTTGTTGTTGTTGTTACACTTTTATATAATACAAAACAAATCCATAAATCATCCCAACAAATTTGAAAAAAAATAAAATAATGAACAATAAAATGAAATAGCAGTAAACAAGCAAAAATTATAATTCATTTCATGGGTAATGTAGTGCTAAAAAATATATATTATTATATTTTTCCATGTGAGTCTTTCTCTATCTCTTTGGCCTTAAAATGATGCTCAAGTGAACAAATATGATTTTGAGTTATGTATATGACGGGTATCTTTACCTGCTTCTTTCTTCTTCCATGACAGTGATGATTCTGAAGATGAGTCACCACACGAAAGCCAATGTCTTTCGATGGAGAAAGTGGTATTGGTTGAAGGTTTTGTAAGATTTCTATATCTCTGTATATTCAATTGTATATTTGATTACAACCAGACCTTAGATTACATAACCCTAACTCCTAAACAAAAAAGGACTCTAATACAATCACTCATCTAATAGGACTAGGACTCTAACATGTACAACCATAATCATGCCTAATTTGTAAGATTCACAATGTATTCTCACACCCCTACTCAAACTCAAGGTATTTTAGTAGAAAACACTGAGAGTTTGCTAAGAAGAAACTAAAACTGAGCAGTAGTGTGAGTCTTGGTGAAGAAGTTCGCAAGTTCCAAAGCCGAAGAGATGAAAGGAAGCGAGATAGAGGCCGACTGCAGATGCTAGCGAACGAAGTGACAATCAATCTCAATGTGTTTCGTCCGCTCATGGAAGAGCGATGTGTGGGCAATCTGAGCGACCATGCGGTTGTCACAATAGAGAGAGGTCGGAGAAGACTGAGAGACACCCAAATCAGACAAGAGACAACGAAGCCAAACAACTTCAGCAGTGGCATGAGCCATACCACGATACTCAGCTTCAGCAGTAGAACGAGCAACGACTGATTGTTTCTTACTTTTCCAAGAGATCAAGGAATCACAAAAAACATACAGAAACCAGACGTAGACTTGCGATCAGTAACATCACCAGTCCAATCAGAGTCAGCATAGGCCACCAAGTCCAAAGAGGAAGTAAAGGACAACAGTAAGTCCTGAAAGATGGTACCCCTGAGATAGCGAAGAATGCAAACCAAAGCAGCCCAATGGGTAGAGCGAGGAGCAGAAACGAATTGACTAACCACATGAACAGCGTAAGCAAGATCAGGGCGAGTGACAGTCAGATAAACTAAACAACCCACAAGCTCGCGATATAAAGTCGAATCATCTAGAGGGACACCATCAGTAGAGTTAAGCTTCACATTAACCTCAATAGGTGTATCAGAAACCTTAGTGTCAGTAAGACCAGCACGATGAATGATTTCATTAGCATACTTAGCCTGAGACAGAAAATAGCCCTTTGGAGAAGAAGTAACCTCAATACCAAAAAAATACCGTAATGGACCCAGATCTTTCATTTCGAAGGTACGGAAGAGATGCTGCTTGACCTCAGAGATAGCAGAAGAGTCAGAACCAGTGATGATCATATCATCCACATAGAATAAGAGAGCAACAAAACCAGCCGATGTATGTCTCAAAAATAAAGTAGAGTCGGAAGCCGAAGGATGAAACCCAAGCTCGGTAACAGCAGTCTGAAAGCGATCATACCAAGCACGAGAAGACTGCTTCAGACCATAATGAACACGCCGAAGACGACAAATTTGGCCAGAGGAATGGTGAAGGCCAGGGGGAGGGCGTATGTAAACCTCTTCAGTGAGATGACCATTAAGAAAAGCATTCTTAACATCCATCTGATAAAGAGGCCAAGACTGAATAGCAGTGACAGAGATCAAAGTACGGACAGTAGTCATCTTGGCAACAGGAGCAAATGTCTCCTTATAATCAATACAATACTCTTGAGAGAAACTTTTGGCAACCAGACGAGCTTTGTAGCGCTCAAGAGACCTATCAGAATGAGTCTTGACTTTGAAGACCCATTTGCAACCAACCAAGTTCTTACCAGCAGGCAAAGGAACCAACTCCAAAGTACTAGTTTTCTGTAGAGCAGACAACTCATCCTCCATAGCTTGAACCCAATGAGGATCTTGACATGCCTCATTGTAAGATTGGAGTTCTAAAAAAGAGTGAATAACAGACAAAAAAGTACGACAGGAAGTAGAAAAACACGTATTAGACCAACCCAACCTGTTTGGAGGATGACGCGCTCGAGCAGGATATCGATGTTCAGCATGATCGGTGTCGTCAGAAGCAGGAGGAGCAACAGCAGGGGTAGAGACAACTAGTAGAGGATGAGCCTTGTGACGAGAATAAACTAATAACGGAGAAGGAGAAGAAGTCGAAAGAGGAGAAGCAACTAGAGGTGAAGGAAGATGAGAAGATGGAACAAGCTAAGGAGGAATAATGGAGATGTATTCATCAGACGAGACCTCAGAAGGAAATGGATCAATGTGAACCAAATCCTCTTTGGAAACTGGAGCAGTGAGAGGGGGAAGCTGAAAGTAAGACAGACGTTCAAGAAAGGCAACATAACGGGAGACATAAAGGCGACAAGAGACAGGATCATAACAGCGGTAGCCTTTTTGAGTAAGACTGTAACCCAAAAAGACACACAAGACAGACCGGGCACTGAGTTTGGTTCTATTTTTACAAGGAAGGAGGACAAAACAAGCAGACCCAAAGACACATAGGAGGGAATAATTAGGAGGTTGGGAATACAGAGCCTCATAAGGGGATCGACCGAAGAGTAAAGGAGTCGGCATGCGATCAAGGAGGAAATTAGTAGTAAGAACTGTCTCACCCTAGAATGGTGCCGGAACAGAGGCAAGGAAAAGAAGAGATCGAGCTGTCTCAAGGAGATGACGCTGTTTATGCTCAGCACGACCATTTTGGGCAGGTGTATCAATACAGGAGGTTTGGTGAATAGTGCCCAATTTGGCCAAATACTCACAGAATTCAGTTTTAAAGTATTCCCCACCCAAGTCAGACCGGAGTATTTTAATTATGACCCTAAACTGTGTAGTGATCATAGACTGAGATGTACGATATATCTGGTAGAAGTCAGATTTATGAGCCATAAGATAAACCCAGGTATAGCGAGTACAATCATCAACAAAGAACACATAATAAGCAGAACCCCCTTTAGTGAGAACATGAGAAGGTCCCTAGACATCAGTATGTACAAGAGAAAAAAAGGGAATGAGAAATAGAAGTACTGTGATTAAAGGGTAAAGCTGTCATTTTAGCAAGTTTACACCCTCGACACTCATTAATTTGACTAGGAGAAACTTTACCTAACAATCTTGACTGAGCTAAAGACCGCAAGCGGTCAACAGACAAATGACCTAAGCGAGAATGCCATAAATAAAACTGATTTGACTGAAAATCTAACTGAAAGATGAAAGTGCAACGGAGGAGGTAGACTGAGGAAGATGCAGGCTTTCCACCACATAGAGATCTCCAACTCTATGGCCGGTCCTAATCCGCTTCTTGGATACCCGATCCTGCACACAACAGACAAAAGAAGAAAAAATAACATCAAAACTAGAAGCATCTAGTTGACTGATAGAAAGCAAGCTAACAGACAGTTAAGGAACATAAAGAACAGAGAGAATATTAACATCAGAGATAGCAGAGGGTAAAACAGACCCAATAGATAGGACAGACATACCAGACCCATTAGCAATATTTATAGTAATAAGAAAGGGAGGGGGGATACAATTTTGGAGTAAGGAGAGGTGAGGAGTCATATGATGAGAGGCACCTGAATCAAAAAGCCAGACAGAGGAAGGAATACCTGAAGAGAACCCAAGCAAACCTGAATGAGGAGAGGTGAGAGCAGAAGCAGAGGAAGGAATACCTGAAGAGAACCCAAGCAAACCTGAATGAGGAGAGGTGAGAGCAGAAGCAGATGAAGATGACTAAGAGGTGGACCAGAGCTATTGAAGCTGAGCAATTTGAGCACTCAAGGAAGCCAAGTTAGGATCAGAAATCGGGGCAGAGGCAGTATAAGCAGCAGGAGGCCGAAAAGTATTCAGAGCAGGACCTCGGGACTGTCGTTGAGACGACTGAGAAGACTGAGCAAACTGACGGCCCTTCTTGGGATAGTTGAACTTCCAATGGCCTTTTTGATGGCAGAAATCACACTCATCAGAGGCTAGTGGCCCCTTCTTGGGCTTTGCATTGGTCTGAGGCTGATAAGTTGGAGGGTTCGATAGTAGAGGAGACGAAATAGGATCCAAGAAGACAGATGGAGACAGAGTCTGACTGGCTATCTTAAGACGGGTTTCCTCAGAGAGGAGCTCGTGAACAATAGCATCCATAGAGGGGAGAGGAGACCGGTGAAAAATGCCACCACTTATAGTCTCATACTGAGGGGAGAGAGCCGTTAAGAACTGCACTAAACGACCTTGCTCTCGAAACTCAACATAAGCGTCTAATGTCTTGAGGCTAGATGGTTCCATGAGGGCCAACTGATCCCAGAGGCCTGTCATCTCAATGTAGAAATCTTAAATAGACAGATCCCGTTGACGAGCTCCCTGAATGGCTATTTACAACTCACACCGTTTGGCAAAGTTCGACTGTTGATAAACACTTTGCAAGTAATCCCACACCTCTTTGGCAATGCTATATTTAGAGAACATCATCCCGATACAGTCATCCACAGAGTTATGGAACCAGGTGAAAACTTGAGCATTATCACAATCCCAAATGTCACATGAAAGTAGATATTCTTCTTGTTTGGGATCCGATGGATGAGAAATAGAACCAGAAACATATCTCCATTTTTTTTGACCGAGAAGAAAATTTCTCATAACACTGGACCAATAAGCATAGTTGCCACTTGTAAGTTTACATTTAATAGCTTGGATTTTATCTTTCGACATTGTAATAAAACAAGGTTTTATAAACAAATTAACCACAGTGGTCAAACATAGACTAGACTAGCGACTGTAAGAAGAGGGGTCAAACAGAGAAATTAACCAGAGTGGTCCAAGAGATATATCTGGACCAGCGACTGTAAGGAGGCGAACCAGATGAATCACGATCGACCAAAGAGGAAGATGATCCGAACCCAATCTCGGACGACCATCATACCAAAAGAGGCGATCAACCACGATCGCAATGGTGAGACAACGGATTTGAAGAAGAGACGGAGAGACCTTGGACGAACCAGATGGGTCAACTCGAAAGAGAGATCAGGATCGCGATCAACCACGATCGACTGGAACAGAGACCGGACGAACTAGATGGATCGAACCCAATCTCGAATAGGATGGGTCATGCGTATTCACAAGGTTGAACTAGAGAGTTCAACGAAATAGAAAAGTTTCAACAATGGCTGCTAGGGTTTCGAAACCAAGCTCTGATACTATGTAAGTTTTCTATATCTCTGTATATTCAATTGTATATTTGATTACAACCAGACCTTAGATTATATAGCCCTAACTTCTAAACAAAAAAGGACTCTAATACAATCACTCATCTAATAGGACTAGGACTCTAACATGTACAACCACAATCATGCCTAATTTGTAAGATTCACAATGTATTCTCGCAGGTTTATTGTCCAAGCTAACTCACAAAAATCGGCTTAGGATTAAAGTATGTAGCTTTGTTCATTTGTTTTGTTATTTATTTCACTTTAGATGCTTGAAAGTGTATAAGTTAGTGTGTTATATGTGTGCCCAACTCTCAATTTAGTTAACATATAAACTTGAGTTGTTATATGAGTGTGTGAATGTGTGTGAATGTTTTTGTTTCCACCCCAGTCATAGATGTTCTAGTTGCTTCATTTCCATGCACTTTGGCACTTCTTAAAGATTTAAGACTTAAATGCTAATCAAGTTGCATTAGAAATTGACTATAGTAGGTGACCTGTGGATGAGTGAACCAACTCATAAGTTGTAAGATTTCCCTTCTCTGGCTTTACTTAAGCATAGTCTGCATCTCATAGACATATATGTATTTGTGTGTTTGTGTGTAGAGAGCACTATAGAAAACAGGAGATATAACCACGTTTTTTTTTTTGTGGTGTTTTTGACAAATGCCGTTTGATCTGTGAACAAATCTTTTAAATTCCCGATTATGCTATACTAGTTTATTAGCAAACGGTGGGATAACAGGGTATGAAACGGAGGGTAACATTTGTGCCAGTAAAACGACGTAGTGTAGCACGTCCGCGGGGGACCTCGGCTACAGTTCGGACTCAATTTTGTGTCGCGGTTCTAAATCTGAACCAAAGAGTCCAAATCCGGCAAATCGTTTGAGAAAACAGATTTTTTGAAAAGTAGTGCCAAACATGGACTGCTTTGCCAGATTTACAGAGTCGCCACCTAAATATTTGAAAATGGGAAATTTAGGAAACCCTGACTCAGTGCCGAAGGCCACATGTCCGTCATCACCAAAGTGGTCTTGGCTCGGGAGCTTGGGTACGATCGGGGAAGGTCAGCTATGAGCACTCCCTTTCGCCCGGTCCGAAGACCGGCCTCTACTAACCGTGATATCCGTTTTTGAAAACTTTATGCGTTCTTATTCCGGTTATTAGCCTAGAATTACTATGTGATGCGCACAACACAAAAGTATAGACTAGATTGCCTAATTTGGAAATAAACATTGCATATCCGTTCGTTTTGAAAACATTTCGGGATTTGCTACTCGCAAGTAGGCTAAAACACGGATTTCAACGAGTTTTCCCAACTCAAGCGATCCAACCTCCACCCACAGGCATTAAAGCAGTTTATAACACATAAGCATTTAGCCGCATGGTAAGCCTACTGTCATGGCAAGACATTCACACGCATGTGGTATGCTAAAGCGTAAAAAACTTACATCGTACTCCGTGCCAAAAACAATAACCCGGTTAGCAAACATGCATGACCTAGTTCATGTTAAGTGGCTAATGCAACACAGGCGCAGATGCAATCTAGAGTAGGCTCGGCTAACCCTAAACATGGCATGCGAAATGCGCGAGTAGCACGTATCCAACTTGGAATTGAAAATTGCTATGCAGTTTGTATGATGTACCGAGCCCGGTGTATGTAAACAAATGTATGAATGCACGCATACATTGCATAAGGTATGCTAAAATAAGTATGCCCTAATCTACCATCGAAAGCGGGTAAATAAAAGGGAGAAAGAAATGGGGATTGGAAGACATACACCCACTCACACACACTTATTACAATTGCGCCCTCACTCGGAGGGACCAAAATAATAATACAGTCCCAAAATAAATGAATAAATATTACAAATTCTAATTACTGAATAAATAAATGTGAAATAAAATGGGGCCACAGCCCCTCGCCTCGGGATGCGCGAATGATGCATGCTCGATGTCCGCCTTGCCCGGGAATCCGCACCATGCCTCTGTCCCCTCTGCTTTTGCTGCCCTGCCTCTCTGGAAAATTGCCAGAGTCCTGGGACACCTTCCACATGCCCTGAGTATTACCACCGGCTGAAGGGTTGGACCATCGGCTGCAGGGTTTGGCCACCGGCTGCAATAGAGATTATCGGCACAAAAAGTGTGCCGGTCGGCACTGAAGAGTGCCGGTCGGCACTAAATTCCTGCAGGAGACAGTTTTGACAGCAGCAGACAGCAACAGAGCATGGTATGGATTTTTAGGACAAATGTATGCACAGACACACTCCCTATCATGCAATGGACTCAAGGGAGCATGGCCCTCGATTCCCGGACCACCAATCGCGCATTTCCATGCATGATGGCCCTAAGAACCAAGAATGCAACTTTGATTTCAAGTGCATGCAATGCAAACAAGCAAACAAGGGTGCTCAAACCTCTATCATGACTTGGTCAAGAGGCTTAGCATGCATGTCGATGCAATGAAGTCCTAAACATGTCAACTAGTATGCAATATGGCAATACAATGCAATCATGCAAGTAAGCATACAAGACAAGCATGCGAATCAATGGAAGGATGGTCTTATACATGAATTAGGCAACTCAAATAGTCCTAAAATCAGTGGCCAAAATGCTAAGTCAAGAGGGCCAAACACACATGCACACATGTATAAGTTAAGGCACCAACACTTAAGCGTAATTAAGCAACTCTTAAACACATCTAAGAGGCACAAACATGGACTATTAGCATACATGAAAAGCTCTGAAATCATGCAAAACATGGTGCCAAACCAAGCTAAACAAGACCAAACAAAGCATGCAAATAGCAAAGTGCTTGAAGCAAGCTAATGAGGCTTTGAACCACACTTGACAAGACTAATCATGGCAAGACTCGATCAACCAAAAACAGGTTTTCAGCATGTGAAAATACACCCAAAACTCACACTCACGGCATCCTAAAAGCTCTAAACACACAAGCATGCACAAGGCACCCTTGAATGCATAAAAGGACACACCCTTAAAGCATGAAAGAGATGACAAAAAATGAACATGTGAGCATGGATTAGGGTCTGAAATAGCATGTAAGAGGGTTCCAAACCCTTGAAATCATGGAGGCGATGCATCCTACACATGCACCTACTTGAAGCATACAAGCTACAATGCAAAGGGGCTATACAAAGCATGCCAAGATTGACCCAAAAAACCTAGGACAGACCTTATACATGGAAAAACAAGCACATTTCCAGTTTATGACCAGCCACAAAAATAGAAGCAAGATAGGCTAACAAAGCATGCAAAATTACGGTAAATAGAAGAGATTATGAAACAAGTGCAAGATAGGGGTCCCAAATAGGGTTGAGCCCTTCTTCAATGTTGAAGAAGGGCTCAAAATAAGCCTACTTACAGTTTATTACATGCTCAAAAACAGATTATACGCCAGCCAAATATACTATGCAAGAATCATGGCATACAAGGGGGTAAAGAGATAGGTGCTAGATGCTATCATCAAACAGCCAAATACCCTTCATGAGACATGTAGAGGGAGGAAAAATAAGCCACTTTTCAGGCCTGTCGAAGGCCCAAAAATGGAAGCATGGTAGGCTAAAGAAGCATGCAACAAAATAAGGACCCAAGAGGGTATTGAAGCAAGTCATACATGGGGGTCCCAAACAAGGTTGAGCCCTTCTTCAATGTTGAAGAAGGGCTCAACCTTTCTTTGTAGTTTACATCGAAGCTCAAAAATACATGCAACTATGGCTTAGATATGAACCAAGAAAATGCTAGTTTTGGGGAAAAGTGTGCTTACCCTTGTAGACCAACAAACCAGCACCCCTTGGTCCAAGTTTCTGAGCTCCTAACCTTTGCAAATGACCTCCCAAATTCTGGAATGGAAGATGGAGGTGTTGTGCTAGGTGTTGTGGAGCAAATGATACAAGAACCAAGGTGTTTGGAAGCTTGGATAGGATAGATATAGAGAAGGAGGTGGGATATATGTATCTATATCAGAATATATGTATATCCACTGGTTTTTTGCTTAAGAATCTCCAACCCTAGACAAAGGAGAAGAGAAGAGCTTATATAGGCCAAGTATAAGCTCTTAACTTAATGGCTAAGCAAAGAGGGAGGTTCAAGAGGTGCAAGGGTTCTAGGCTTCTAAGAAGCTAAGCCGGTGGCCAAGCTTCTCCAAAGCTTGGCCAAGGTTCAAGCTCCTAGAGGAGAGAGGGGTCAAAGGGACCAAAATGGTGCAAAATAGGCACATGCATGCACGTGGATCTGGTTTGTGCATCCCGGCTGCACGGTGGCATGCACTAGGCTTGGGGGTGCAAAGGGTTGGTCGGCGAAGGTTTGATCATCGGCCAAAATAAAGTGCGGTCGGCACTCTTTTCTGCCGGTCGGCTAAATAGAGTGCCGATGGATGATTCCTTGGTCAAAACATGGCCGGTGGGTATGCAAATCGAAGCCCCGGAAGTTAGCTTTCCAATGGCGCAAACCTTGCATCGAAATTCCTCCTATGCAAAACGTTATGCCCTTTTCCGTGAAGTCGCGCAGACTCGATCCAACCGGGATGATCCCCTGCTTCAACCCAACATATCTCCTCCACCCGGACTTGGCTTTGGGAGATTCTTGAGTACAAAGTGAAGCCCCGGAAGTCTTCTTTCCAACGATGGTGGCCTCATAGCTTAACTCCAAGTATGCAATTGAATAAGCTCGATTTAGCGAGGGCTGCTCGATTCTCTCCTACCCGGATTCATGGCGAACTTCTTCTTCAACCTATTTTCTCCCCTCCTCTCCTCTTTTCTTCAACTCCAAACCCTTAAACAAAGTGTTTGGGAAGATTTGCCTCTCTTCTTGCCGAAAACGAACACATGCCTGTACATCTCACAACACCGAGCAAACCATCAGTAATGCCCAAGTCTTGAGGGCGGTCAAAAATGGGGTGTCTACAGTTGCCCCTCTTTGACAGAACTCGAAAGTCATAACAATGACGGGAGTGAATGTCAAAGCCCCGAGACGACCCATTTTTGACAGGGCCGAAGACTTGGACAAATAATCAAAATATAGATAGATAAATGGTTGTGCCCGCAGGCTGCCTACGTATCCCTTTGCAAGGAATCAAACCAGCGTAGTTCAGGG
Organism: Camellia lanceoleosa; assembly: GCA_025200525.1. Classification (NCBI taxonomy): domain Eukaryota; kingdom Viridiplantae; phylum Streptophyta; class Magnoliopsida; order Ericales; family Theaceae; genus Camellia; species Camellia lanceoleosa. The sequence goes on from CM045762.1 coordinate 39,265,248, forward strand.
GCAGGATGCAAAGTGATGCACAATGCAAGTGCATAACTTATGACATGCAAAGGATGCTGTAATGAAGCAATTATGCAAAATAAATGCAACATTTTAAGCGAATGCTATGCAAGCAAGTAAACGTGAACCAACCTACATCTCATGCAGAAAGGATGTAAGAGAATTATGCAATTCTCACGGACATGTGCGTTAGATACACAAAAGTGAACGAAGTGTGATGGATACACTAAGTGGACGAACATGTGTGATGGATACACCAAAAATGAAGAGAGTGTGATGTATACACTATATGAATAAAGTGTGATTGATACACAAGGTGAGTGCAGTGTGATGGATACACTGTATGAAGCAAAGTGTGATGGATACACAAGATGAGCATAGTGTGATAGATGCATAAAGAGAAAGTGTGTGATTGATACACAAAGCGAGTGTGTGATTGATACACAAAGCGAAAGTGTGTGATTGATACACAAAGCGAGCGAGTGATTGATATACAAAGTAAGCATAGTGTGACAAATACACAAAGCGAAACGAGTGTGATGGATACACTAAGCAAATATGTGATAGATATACTAAGTGAATGTGTGTGATGGATACACAAAGGGGGCATGTCTGATTGATACACAAAGCGAGCGTGCGTGATAGATACAAAGCGAGTGTGTGATAGATACACTATATCAACTAAGTGTGATTGATACACTAAATGAATGAAGTGAGCAAAGTGTGATGGATACACAAAAGGCAAACACAAAGTGTGATAGATGCACTAAGTGAGCAAGTGTGATTGATATGCTAAATGTGAACACGAAGTGTGATCGATGCACTTAGTGAACAAGGTATGATTGATATACTAAATGTGAACACGAAGTGTGATAGATGGACTCAGTGAACAAGTATGATGGATATACTAAAGGTGAACACGAAGTGTGATAGATGCACTTGGTGAACAAGTATGATTGATATACTAAAGGTGAACACAAAGTGTGATAGATGTACTTAGTGAACAAGTATGATGGATATACTAAAGGTGAACACGAAGTGTGATAGATGCACTTAGTGAACAAGTATGATGGATATACTAAATGTGAACATGAAGTGTGATAGATGCACTCAGTGAACAAGTATGATGGATATACTAAAGGTGAACACGAAGTGTGATAGATGCACTTGGTGAACAAGAGTATGATTGATATACTGAAGGTGAACACAATGTGTGATAGATGCACTTAGTGAACAAGTATGATGGATATACTAAAGGTGAACACGAAGTGTGATAGATGCACTTGGTGAACAAGTATGATTGATATACTAAAGGTGAACACAAAGTGTGATAGATGCACTTAGTGAACAAGTATGATGGATATACTAAAGGTGAACACGAAGTGTGATAGATGCACTTAGTGAACAAGTATGATGGATATACTAAAGGTGAACACGAAGTGTGATAGATGCACTTGGTGAACAAGAGTATGATTGATATACTGAAGGTGAACACAAAGTGTGATAAATGCACTTAGTGAACAAGAGTATGATTGATATACTAAAGTAATTGAAGTGAACCTGTGTGTGATAGATACATAGAATGAAAGTGTGATTGATACACTAAGTGAAAGAAAGTGTGATTGATACACGGAATGTAATGAAGTGTGTGGTTGATACACTAAATGAAATGGAGTGTGTGATTGATACACTGAACGCAATGAAGTGTGTGATTGATACCCTTGCAATAAAGTGTGTGATTGATACACTAAAATGAGAATGGGTGTGATAGATACCTAAAATGAGAATGTGTGTGATTGATACACAAAATGAGAGAAGTGTGATTGATACACTGAGTGAACATGTGATAGATACATGAGGCAAACGAAAGTAAATAAGGTGTGAAGGATACACTAAATTAAACACGTGATATGAAGAGAAGAATGGTGTGATAGATACACAAAGTGAATGAAGTGTGATTGATACACCAAGTAAAGAGAGTGTGATTGATGCACTAAATGAGAATGACGTGAGAAAAGTGTGATTGATACACTATAGCAAATAAAGCGTGTTAGATACACTGAGTGAAGCAAATGAATGTGTGTGATAGATACACAAAGTGAATGAAGTGTGATTGATACACTAAGGCAAATAAGAGTGTAATTGATACACTAAGTGAGTGAAGTGTGATTGATACACTAAGGGAATGAGGTGTGTTAGATACACCATTCTGGCTTAAAGCAGACTTGATCTTGAGCTTGAGGTAGAGGTACACTCATACTTCGGAGCATTGGCGAGGCCTGAAGAGGTACACACGGGATGTAGTCTCGGAACTTACTGAGGTTGAAACAAACTCAGATACCTTAAGTTTTCCTCTTTTGCTTTTACTTTGCAGTCCGAAACCACATAGCTTCAAATAGGTCCTGGTTTTACTGTTCACACTTATCGGGGGTGGGCCCTGCAGTTTTATGAAAGAATGAAACTGTTTTGCACAAATGTGGAGAATGGCACGGCACTCTGAGCACAAGATGATTTGATTTCTTTTTTTTTGAAATTAAGAAATGAGTTCTTAACCGGGTATTGAGCCTACGACTGAACACAGCAAAAAAGACTCAACAAACAAAAACAAAGGTAAACAACCTAAACACATCTATTGACACTCGAAACGACTCAAAACAAGAATCGAAACAGACAAAACAAAACACAAGACTCAAATGTGCACAGGGAGCCTGTTTCACCGGGTATTATTTCCCACCCTTTCTCATTTGTGATTCTCACATCACTCGGCCCTCAAGCTCTATTTTTCTGAAAAAGCCCTTTTCTCACTTTTTCTCTCAACGCACATCTCTCTATTCTTCAATCTCTCAATTTTTTTTATCCCTTCCCAGAGTGGTTGATGGATAAACATCAAGTTGTGGGCTCGTGCCCCTAGCATTCTGCTAGATTCTCTTTCTTCTGCTCACAACAGTGAGTTTCTTCCACAGAGAGGCCGCGCTATAATTGGGTGTATAGCGAATCTGCAGCTGACATCGGTCGACGATGCTCTGCTAGGGAGTTTGGACATGGTTAGATCTGTCCAGATGAGGAAGTGGAAGATCTTGATCCATTCCGGTTTGTGCTTCGCACTTGGCTTGATATCTCGTTGCTTGGAGGATGAGAGAGCTTTCAGCCTTTCGTTGTTAGCTTCAGTTGTGCCCTCTTCTGGCAGGTAGATTGCCCTTCTTGGCGAGTATGTTGAAAATGGGGGAAAGACAGGAAGCCTGACTCAACTGTGCCCCTAGTTCATTATTTTGACCATTTTTTGTTTTGGTTTCCTACTAAAACCATTTTGACCAACATGAAAGTTAGATTAACATGCTTATTCGATTTTTGATTTGAAATCATGCAAGTCAGGCTATGAGCACTGAAAATTTTCCTTTTTTTGGGTCCAAGAAAACGGTCCAGTTTTGGAAAAATGGAATAATTTTCTAAAGAAAATCAGTCAACCTCAGTAAAAATTCCCAAAAACTGTTTTTGCAAACGGCCAATGCTCAACAAGCACGGAACCAGCTCTTGAGATGCACAACCTCGGACCCATAGCAATGGAAAATTGCCCCTTGTCTGAAGGACACTGCATGGCAACGGAAAGTTGCCCCTTGTTTGAAATGACACCGCAGTGCATTGAATGGCAACGGAAAGTTGCCCCTTGTCTAAATGGCACCGCAGCGTATTGAAATCAATCCTCCAGAGCGACGATCATAACCGAACTCTCGGATACAGAGAAGGCAAAGATGATCAAAACCATTTCATGGACACAACTGAATTTGAAGTGTTTTAGGGCTGGACTTCAGAATGAAGTTGCCTACGTATCCCAAAGATGGGAATCAAGCCTTACGTAGTTCGGGGTTAAGGTACACTCGGGTATTTAACCTCTCCTTTTTATGCTCTAACTTTTGCCAAGGCGCCTATTGCAGGTTTTCGACCTTGCGAGCTTTGTTCTTCTTTCTTTTCTTTTTTTCTTTCCTCTTTCTTCTTCTTCTTTTTTTTTTTTTTGCATTTTTCTTTTCTTTTCTTTTTGCATTTGTGTATCTTTGAAGTTTTTTTTTTTTTTTTTTTCATTCTTTTCTTTGCTCTAACTTTTGCCTAGGTCGCCCTTCCGGGTTTTCGGCCCAGCGAGCCTCTCAAAGGGTAAAAGTGTAGCTTTGTCCATGCCAAGTGTTTTTAGGGTTTTGATGCCATCCGTATCCAGGAGAGTGGTCATTGATTCAAGAAGAGGACTCATCTTCGGCTCTTCGAGCATATCTGACATCTTTGCCTCTAGTTCGAGGGGTGCTTCTGATTTAACTTCGCAAGCCTCTCTTGATGACATCTAATCTTCTTGATTTGACTTTCTTGCCTCTTGTTCGAGGGCTGCTTTGAATCCGGTCTCACAGGCCTCACGTTGTAGTTAACCGTTGAACATTTTGAGTTTGAGTCCAAGGTTCGAAAATGAGGGGTCGAGTCTCGAGGCTGAGAGCGATCCTAGGCTACACAATCTCAAGAGCGATTCCACACATGTCTTCGCAGGACTGCGCAAAACATTTTTTGAAAGTTTTTAAGAAAGCGAGAAATCGCTCGCGCTGAAGACAGTGTAGGACCAATCTGGATCAAAGCTAGGGTCCTTCTCAGCACTCACACTAACAAGCATGATTTCATTCATTAAGGACTTAGCACGCCTCTCTTTCTCTCAATTTGATCCAAGTTTTGCAAATCCCGAGGAATTCCTCCCTCTTTGTTTTTATCACAATATTTCAAAAAAAGTTTTGAAAAACTTAGGTCGATGCAATGAATTCAAGGCACAGAAAAGGCACAGCTTTTAGTCAAATACTGCCGTCTCATTCAGAACTTCCGGCATAACTGACATAAGGTAGAAGCAAACACGAGAGTGTGAAAATCACTGCTGTTTCATTCAAGATCTGTTGGCACAACTGGCTCCCTGGCAGAAACAGACTCAAAACAAAATGAAAAGACAGACGCAAAACAAGCAAGTGATGTCCGAGGTAACTCCCCCGAAATCACCCGACTCTGACAAAACAGGACTGACTCGATACAACAAGACAGACCCTTAATCAAAAAGACTGACTCAGGACAAAGAGATAGGCTCAAAGCAAAAACGACAAAACTGACTCAGTACCCAAGCCAGAACATACAAAAACCAGCATTCGCAAATTCTCAAAACAGTGCGTGCCATACGCCACATCTGAAGTAAATCGAAACCTTTGCAGGTGGTTTGTCCCCCGATCACATACTTGTACTATCCCCCAAGTTTGCTGACCCAGTGACGATAGACCTTACTGAGCTGGTGCGGTGATGATGTTGTTGTCAAACAAATCTTGTACATCATGGCGTTTAAAGCGAAATTATCGGTCTCATGACCGGTTTGTTGATGGTACGCACAGTACTTAGTTCGGTCATGTTTTGGAGGGAGAGGATCAGGTAAAGGCCGTTGTTCCAAAGGTTTCAGATGTCCTTTCCGGATTAAGACCTCTAGAGCCTTTGACAAAGGCATATGAAGTGGGGTGAAAACCCTCTTGACTCGAGGTGGATATTTGGTTTTCTGTGAGCTACTTCCGGACGCACCGGTGAATGGGGTAGCTTTTTGTGATGTGGTGTTGGTGACCATGCCCACTTCAGAAGGTCTTGCAGTTGCATCACCACTGGTGGTCACATTCGGACTGCGGGAACGCGCCCTCCTGGGCTGCTCCTTCTCCTGGTCAATGAGGCCCTGCTTTATAGCATCCTCGATTTGTACCCCAATCTCATGGAGGTCTGCAAAGGTGGGTAGGGGGAGGACAATCATCTTCTGCATCAGCCTGGGTTGGAGATTGCGCACAATCATCCGTATCTGGTCCTTGTCGACCGGCCTGGTGGTCATCGAAGAAGCTTTGGCCCTCCAACGGGTTACAAAGTCAGAGAAACCCTCTTTCGGCTCTTGCCTGGTTGTCTCAAGATCACGGGTTGTGATCTCGATCTGGGTATTGTATGAATATTGTGCGACGAAGGCCTCGGACATCTCCTCCCAGCTTCGTTTCACTGAGTCCTCTAATTTGGCGTACCAGATGGCCGCGATACCCGACAGGTCTGCTAAGAGGAGAGCTTCTGTAATCTTGTCAAGCCCATCGGGCGCAGAACATCTGAAAACAAACTCAGGTGGACCATGGGATCTCTGACCCGTCAAACGCGGTCGATGTGAGGCATCTTGAACTGTTCGCAATGTCACATTTGTGTCCGTGTATCCATCTTCAATGTCGAGGATGGTCTTGACTCCTGGGATTTCTTGAAACGACTTTTCAAGCTTGCTCAACTTGATCTTTGTGGGATCCGTCTCGAACTCAAAGGAGAGTCCGGTAGGTTGGTGGGTGTTTTTGATAACCGGGTAAAATTGGGGCGAGCCGCCCTACCGGAATGTCTGTACCTTCTGGACATTTGGCGTCTCCCAGTCTTTGGAGCTCCTCTTGGGGAGGAACTTGTTGTGAAGCGACGCACCGCTTTCTTTGTTGCGGCAGTGATGAGCTCACTTCTTGAGCCATGATTCTGACTTCTTTGCTTGGAGAATTCGCTTGGCGGACAGCGTCTTCGCATGAGTTTCATAGTTTCTGCATCGATGCATCATTGCCTCCATCCCGATGTATTCTGGCCGATCCATCTGACCGAATTCCTTTGGAGGACGGATAAGGGCCACCGATCCGTAATCTGAGCTGGTGATCTGTGCTCGACTAGCCTTCTAGCCCTCGATTACCCCTTGAATCGAGTCTCGACCGACAAAGTCTATCGGACAAATCCAATGTACCCGGAGATAGTGGAGCCTTGAAGCTATGGTTCCAAGACTACCTAGCAAAAGGGAAAAGCAAAGACATCTCGGTTCAACTTCACCAAAACAGACTGAGCAGAAATAACGATCAGATTCTATTATCGATCATCGTTTCCCGAAATCATCGCACCAAATTTGAATCGATACCGCAGATATAATCGATTCTCAAAATATCGATATCAAGTGCGCATGGGCGGATATCGAGCCCGCAAATTGGTATATGCATTCCCTATAAAGATACACTCTAAAAGCACATAGCATGTAAAAGAGAGCCAACACAACCCTATGTTGGGGTAGGGTTTCACTGTCCTATTTTGTCGAGAGCTAGGGTTTCACTACACGCAGCTAGCTTCAAACAACCTAATATCGGGTGAGCAACTTTGTCCTAGTTTGGAATGGTCACTACGGATTCGATATGCACTAGGTCGAATGGTCGAAAGGGTGCCGGTAAAACCGGGGTTTGTGTTCTATCTTGGCGAGCCAAGAACCGGTCAGCCTTACGGACATGCCTTGACAAGACAAGCCTTCGGCAAACCACTCAGGAATAGCAGATAGCCAACACGGTGTCCTAGGCGCACCAATGCACATGCAATGCAAAGAGACACATAAATGAAATCAAAACAGGATATCACGAGTTCGAGTCAAGCTCTCTAAACTCCCCAGCAGAGTCGCCAGAAACTGTAGCACGTCCGCGGGGGACCTCGGCTACAGTTCGGACTCAATTTTGTGTCGCGGTTTTAAATCTGAACCAAAGAGTCCAAATCCGGCAAATCGTTTGAGAAAATAGATTTTTTGAAAAGTAGTGCCAAACATGGACTGCTTTGCCAGATTTACAGAGTCGCCACCTAAATATTTGAAAATGGGAAATTTAGGAAACCCTGACTCAGTGCCGAAGGCCACATGTCCGTCATCACCAAAGTGGTCTTGGCTCGGGAGCTTGGGTACGATCGGGGAAGGTCAGCTATGAGCACCCCCTTTCGCCCGGTCCGAAGACCGGCCTCTACTAACCGTGATATCCGTTTTTGAAAACTTTATGCGTTCTTATTCCGGTTATTAGCCTAGAATTACTATGTGATGCGCACAACACAAAAGTATAGACTAGATTGCCTAATTTGGAAATAAACATTGCATATCCGTTCGTTTTGAAAACATTTCGATTTGCTACTGCAAGTAGGCTAAAACACGGATTTCAACGAGTTTTCCCAACTCATGCGATCCAACCTCCACCCACAGGCATTAAAGCAGTTTATAACACATAAGCATTTAGCCGCATGGTAAGCCTACTGTCATGGCAAGACATTCACACGCATGTGGTATGCTAAAGCGTAAAAAACTTACATCGTACTCCGTGCCAAAAACAATAACCCGGTTAGCAAACATGCATGACCTAGTTCATGTTAAGTGGCTAATGCAACACAGGCGCAGATGCAATCTAGAGTAGGCTCGGCTAACCCTAAACATGGCATGCGAAATGCGCGAGTAGCACGTATCCAACTTGGAATTGAAAATTGCTATGCAGTTTGTATGATGTACCGAGCCCGGTGTATGTAAACAAATGTATGAATGCACGCATACATTGCATAAGGTATGCTAAAATAAGTATGCCCTAATCTACCATCGAAAGCGGGTAAATAAAAGGGAGAAAGAAATGGGGATTGGAAGACATACACCCACTCACACACACTTATTACAATTGCGCCCTCACTCGGAGGGACCAAAATAATAATCCCAAAATAAATGAATAAATATTACAAATTCTAATTACTGAATAAATAAATGTGAAATAAAATGGGGCCACAGCCCCTCGCCTCGGGATGCGCGAATGATGCATGCTCGATGTCCGCCTTGCCCGGGAATCCGCACCATGCCTCTGTCCCCTCTGCTTTTCGCCTGCCTCTCGAAAATTGCGAGTCTGGGACACCTTCCACATGCCCTGAGTATTACCACCGGCTGAAGGGTTGGACCATCGGCTGTAGGGTTTGGCCACCGGCTGCAATAGAGATTATCGGCACAAAAAGTGTGCTCGGCCTATGAAGAGTGCGGTCGGCACTAAATTCTGCAGAGACAGTTTGTGAAGAATGACAAAGAGCATGGTATGGATTTTTAGGACAAATGTATGCACAGACACACTCCCTATCATGCAATGGACTCAAGGGAGCATGGCCCTCGATTCCCGGACCACCAATCGCGCATTTCCATGCATGATGGCCCTAAGAACCAAGAATGCAACTTTGATTTCAAGTGCATGCAATGCAAACAAGCAAACAAGGGTGCTCAAACCTCTATCATGACTTGGTCAAGAGGCTTAGCATGCATGTCGATGCAATGAAGTCCTAAACATGTCAACTAGTATGCAATATGGCAATACAATGCAATCATGCAAGTAAGCATACAAGACAAGCATGCGAATCAATGGAAGGATGGTCTTATACATGAATTAGGCAACTCAAATAGTCCTAAAATCAGTGGCCAAAATGCTAAGTCAAGAGGGCCAAACACACATGCACACATGTATAAGTTAAGGCACCAACACTTAAGCGTAATTAAGCAACTCTTAAACACATCTAAGAGGCACAAACATGGACTATTAGCATACATGAAAAGCTCTGAAATCATGCAAAACATGGTGCCAAACCAAGCTAAACAAGACCAAACAAAGCATGCAAATAGCCCGAGTGCTTGAAGCAAGCTAATGAGGCTTTGAACCACACTTGACAAGACTAATCATGGCAAGACTCGATCAACCAAAAACAGGTTTTCAGCATGTGAAAATACACCCAAAACTCACACTCACGGCATCCTAAAAGCTCTAAACACACAAGCATGCACAAGGCACCCTTGAATGCATAAAAGGACACACCCTTAAAGCATGAAAGAGATGACAAAAAATGAACATGTGAGCATGGATTAGGGTCTGAAATAGCATGTAAGAGGGTTCCAAACCCTTGAAATCATGGAGGCGATGCATCCTACACATGCACCTACTTGAAGCATACAAGCTACAATGCAAAGGGGCTATACAAAGCATGCCAAGATTGACCCAAAAAACCTAGGACAGACCTTATACATGGAAAAACAAGCACATTTCCAGTTTATGACCAGCCACAAAAATAGAAGCAAGATAGGCTAACAAAGCATGCAAAATTACGGTAAATAGAAGAGATTATGAAACAAGTGCAAGATAGGGGTCCCAAATAGGGTTGAGCCCTTCTTCAATGTTGAAGAAGGGCTCAAAATAAGCCTACTTACAGTTTATTACATGCTCAAAAACAGATTATACGCCAGCCAAATATACTATGCAAGAATCATGGCATACAAGGGGGTAAAGAGATAGGTGCTAGATGCTATCATCAAACAGCCAAATACCCTTCATGAGACATGTAGAGGGAGGAAAAATAAGCCACTTTTCAGGCCTGTCGAAGGCCCAAAAATGGAAGCATGGTAGGCTAAAGAAGCATGCAACAAAATAAGGACCCAAGAGGGTATTGAAGCAAGTCATACATGGGGGTCCCAAACAAGGTTGAGCCCTTCTTCAATGTTGAAGAAGGGCTCAAAAAAAGCCTCTTTGTAGTTTACATCGAAGCTCAAAAATACATGCAACTATGGCTTAGATATGAACCAAGAAAATGCTAGTTTTGGGGAAAAGTGTGCTTACCCTTGTAGACCAACAAACCAGCACCCCTTGGTCCAAGTTTCTGAGCTCCTAACCTTTGCAAATGACCTCCCAAATTCTGGAATGGAAGATGGAGGTGTTGTGCTAGGTGTTGTGGAGCAAATGATACAAGAACCAAGGTGTTTGGAAGCTTGGATAGGATAGATATAGAGAAGGAGGTGGGATATATGTATCTATATCAGAATATATGTATATCCACTGGTTTTTTGCTTAAGAATCTCCAACCCTAGACAAAGGAGAAGAGAAGAGCTTATATAGGCCAAGTATAAGCTCTTAACTTAATGGCTAAGCAAAGAGAGGGAGGTTCAAGAGGTGCAAGGGGTTCTAGGCTTCTAAGAGAAGCTAAGCCAGCTGGCCAAGCTTCTCCAAGAAGCTTGGCCAAAGGTTCAAGCTCCTAGAGGAGAGAGGGGGTCAAAGGGACCAAAATGGTGCAAAATAGGCACATGCATGCACGTGGATCTGGTTTTGTGCATCCCAGCTGGCACAGCTGGCATGCACTAGGCTTGGGGGGTGCAAAGGGTTCAGGTCGGCCAGAAGGTTTGATCATCGGCCAAAATAAAGTGCCGGTCGGCACTCTTTTCTGCCGGTCGGCTAAATAGAGTGCCGATGGATGATTCCTTGGTCAAAACATGGCCGGTGGGTATGCAAATCGAAGCCCCGGAAGTTAGCTTTCCAATGGCGCAAACCTTGCATCGAAATTCCTCCTATGCAAAAAGTTATGCCCTTTTCCGTGAAGTCGCGCAGACTCGATCCAACCGGGATGATCCCCTGCTTCAACCCAACATATCTCCTCCACCCGGACTTGGCTTTGGGAGATTCTTGAGTACAAAGTGAAGCCCCGGAAGTCTTCTTTCCAACGATGGTGGCCTCATAGCTTAACTCCAAGTATGCAATTGAATAAGCCCGATTCAGCGAGGGCTGCTCGATTCTCTCCTACCCGGATTCATGGCGAACTTCTTCTTCAACCTATTTTCTCCCCTCCTCTCCTCTTTTCTTCAACTCCAAACCCTTAAACAAAGTGTTTGGGAAGATTTGCCTCTCTTCTTGCCGAAGAAACTGAACCTGTGCCCTGCACATCTCTCAACACCGAGCAAACCATCAGTAATGCCCAAGTCTTGAGAGCGGTCAAAAATGGGGTGTCTACACGTAGTTTTGTGTCTATGAAATAGGGGATTTTTTTACCCTTTTACAAAGGTAATTGTACCTAGGGAATCCAAATCTATCTACATTTTTTTTTCGATTTCTGTCAATTGAATAGAGACGCAACTTGAGAGAGAGAATGAGAGAGAGAGAGAGAGAGAGAGAGAGAGATCGCGATCGAGATCGAGATCGAGGGCTGGTTATTTGATTTCCATCGATTTTTGTTGATTTTGACCTAGAAAATCTTGTTCTCCCTTTTGACCTGAGCGTATATCTTTGAGATTGTTCGAATCCTTCTGATCTAAATCGATCTAGGGCTCAAGGTAAGGGTTTTTTGACCTAGATTTGCTAAGTTCACTCAAGATCTGTAAAATCTCATAGTTAAAACCACGATTTGGAGTATATTTTTGGTTGATGTTTGTAGATTCACTTGCATTGTTTTCCCCAAATCTAGCTTATTTCTTGCATTTTTGCTTTTGTTTTGTGTTCTTTCTCTTCGTTTGTGGTCTCTTGTTCTTTCTAGTCCATGCAATGGGATACATGGAAAGCTTTTCTTGTTCATGAGGAATGGATTTTGTCTAGGGTTTCGAGTGCGGTGTCAATGTCTCCAGATAATCAGCGGTTAATATAATCGAGATGGGCCATGACTAGAAGTTAACGATCTATAGACGTAGATCTTATTCTCAGATTTGCTATCTCTCCAATCATATATGCAAATATCATGTGTCTAAATTCTATTGGTTACTTTGTTCTAGTTTTGAATGGATTTATGTTTAAGCCACAATACTATTTGAGCAGTTGGAAAATGTATTTTATTTTAGTTTTTGGCATAGAAGAATTTAATTTGTTGACAGTCCATTTAGTATTAGCAAGTACATAGAAATATGTTTTGAAGTAGTTTACAAAGGATTTCAAGATATATATATATATATATATATAAATATTCTACAGTAGAAGGAGATGAAAAAGACTTATTTGAGTTTGTTGAAAAGATTGTTTACTCCTTAGGGAAAAAAAAAAAAAGTGCTGGTTTTGTAATACATAGGTTTTGGGATCTGGAGTTGTTTTATTTGTCAGAATGTGATTTGTTTATTTGTTCTGGTTTTCATCGATTTACATTCCATCACTCTTGTTTTGATTTGTTTTATTTAGCTTGCTAGGTAGCCGACTTCAGTATTTGAGTTGTTATAGTGCAAGGAGGAGTTCTTCAGTGCCCTTTGGGACACCAAGAAAAAGCACAAAGATCTGGTAAGTTTAATTGAAACTCTGAACTCTATTTGGTTTTTAATAATTTTTTTTTCTCATTCTTCTGTGAAATATTTATTTCTTTTAAAAAATTTATATCTTTGTTCCACTTGCCTATATTTCTTGGAATCAAAGGTTTGAAACTTTAGATTTTCTTTTAAAAAATCTTCTCTCTCTCTCTCTCTCTCTCTGTCTCTCGATCTAACTCTCTCTCAGCTACGAAGTTTTGGTTCGAATCAATCCTTCTGCTATATTTTCATGTATATATATATATATATATATATTTATGTTCGTTCATTACTGAGTAACTTTGATTTATACCGAGATTCACATATCTTTTTGATCTGCCTTTAGTTTTCATCTCTATATCTTTAGTGTAAGTTCAATAGTCATGATCGGTGATGGATTTCTGTGGTTCTGCATGTATAGAAACTGGATTGGCATGTGCTTTGTTTTAACTTAATCGAAGTTTAATTTATAATTCCGTTTTGTTTGTATCCATGTATAGACATTGCTATTGATTGCATTAATTTCCTTACAAAATTGTACCCTTAAATATATGCAATTTCTGTGGGTAGGGTGTGCTATATGGCAAGAGGTTGGCCTTGCATGATGCCATATACTTGGTTTATTTTAGAAATGGTATAATATGTTGCCAAGTTCTGACATGTTCTAAACATAATCATAACTGGACTCTTACACTCAATTCATTTTCAGGTTGTTGCAGGGGGAAAATTGTTTAATATTATAGTAGACACAGAAATTACTGGAAAGCAACTTCTTCAAAATGGTGATATTTGAAGAAGAGTTACAATCATCCCTCTAAACAAAATTCAATCCCATATTGTTCCTCCTAGAGTGCAAAATGCTTCTGTTAGATTGGTTTGTCTCTGTATTTGGCTTTCTTTATATTTTTATATCTTCCGTATTTGTTTGTGTTTGTCAGAAGGTTATTATCTTACATTTTCAGGTTGACAAGGGGAATGCAGAAGTGGCTCTGTCTCTGGTTGGATATGATCTGGAATTGAAGGTATAATATAATTGTGTGTGCTAGTATGTTTCTAGCACATGCCTTTCTTAATGTTATATCATTGTAAATCATGTTCATCTGGCCAAGAATAATAAGCAATGGATCTAAATTTTCTTAATGGATCTAGCTGTATCATTGTGTGTTTGTCTGATAAATATGTTTGTGTAAGAGAGATCTAAATCTTGGGTTAAATTCAAATGTCGTGTTATGTTTCTCGTTTATATCTTTTTTAAATGTCAAGAATTCATTTTTTTTATTCTTCTTCTAAATACAAGAACATGAGTTGATTATGGGTTTCAAAAACAAGACTTGCTAATGAATTTCCTCATCTAATCATTGCAGTCATTATCTGTAAAATAAGTTCTTGTGATGCTTGTACGAGTTAATTTTGAAAACTTTCAAACACTTTTGTGGGTCAAAAACACATATTTTGGTTTTCTTTAGTGTTCATAGAGTTAATATGCAATCCACTGGTTAAGAATTATAATTTTTATGAATGTGTTTGTGTAAGAGAGATTTAAATAATGTATTAAATTCAAATGCTGTGTTATGTTTCTTGTCTGTCTTTTTTATTTTTTTTTAAAGGTAAAAAATTCAATTTAGCAAATTCACTTCACTTTGATTGCTCATGTTCTTTGTCTTTCTCTGTCTCTGTCTCTTGTTTTCTTCTTCTTCTTCTTATTTGATTTTATTTGGTTTGCTTATCAATTGTTAATAATTATATTTCTTATGAATGTGTCACTGTATGTTTGATATATGTGTTTGTGTAAAAGAGATCTAAATCTTGGGTTAATTTCAAATTCTATGTTACGTTTTTATTTATTTATTTTTAAATGTCATCAAGAATTCAATTTAGCAAATTCACTTCACTTCGATTGCTCAAGTGTTGTCTTTGTACTAGTGTTTCACACTATATTTAAGTGCAAATACAATACAACAATCACTAGTTTGATTATTATTGTTTTATATGGTATCAGAGTTTACAATGGCTACTACCTCCTTTGTTTCATACACTCCATTTTTTTTCAGTTCTACCTCCACGAACCTACTGTTTCTGTTTCTCTCTCAAGTTCTAGTTTTTTTCTTTGTTTTTTCACTCTAAAATTTAAAACATCTATAGCAAATTATTTAGTGGCCCATTAGACAATTATTCCATGTCACTCATAGGGCCTTCTCTATCATAGAACCTTTCAAGTGGTCTGAAAGTTATCACTTTTTGTAGCTTACCCTTTATAAAAAAGACCCAAAAGTGTGTCTTTACATTGTAGATGCATTTAAAATGTCTCAAAAATCTTAAAGGCTAGTTTGTGGATAGGACCTCCACTTATTAACATGTGCAATTCATCTTTTATTAACATATGGATATATATATATACAAGTCTCTAGATCTAGTTGTATGTATAGCCTGTCAATCTCTTTGTGCAGCATTAGCGAGATAACTGATTTGAGATGTCTCTTTTGTTATCTACTTTGTTCTTAGCCAATTCTTGTCAACGTTGAGTTGAATCAAAGCAATCTGGAAATCATTTACTCAGGTTAGCTTTTTCTCAGCTATTTCTTTTTCTTTTTCTTTTCCTTGTTGATTTCAAGCTATCAATCTACTTTGTGCTCTTTGTTTTGTATGCGCTTTTTTTTTTTTTTTTTTGGGGAAAAAATAGTTTTCTCATCTCTAATGTTTTTGATATTGGTAACTGGATTGGATTCTCGTTCATGCTTTTGCCTTAAAAAATAGTTTTCTTATCTCTAATATTTTTGATATTGGTAACTGGATTGGATTCTCGTTCATGCTTTTGCCTTCTCCATTAACCATTGGGAGCAGCTTTTCCCAATGAGTTTGATTAATATGCTTACAGATCTAATATTTATTGACGTTATGTATGAAATATGATTTCTTTTTGGTCATTTTTTAGTTATTTTTTCCATCCACATCCTCTATACTTTGAATTAAGATTATTTGTTCTATGCTTATACAAAAAGCTTTATGTAGTCATATGTGATCCAAGTTGACCTCTTTATTTTTGCAACCAGGGATATGCATATGTTCATGCTGGTACATTAAAATTTTAAGATATGATATAAAGGGCATTGATTTTGTATCGCCCGCCCATATTCCTGGTCCTCTACTGGCTTTTGCTTGAATTCTTTCATGTTTTCTATCAGTGTTAAAGGAAAATTAGCTATTCTGACATTTTTTTTTGTGCCATAATAAAACAAATAAGTAAACCTAGTTTAAGTCTCATTGGAGGCTTTAGATTAATAGACCAACCTAAAGTTGTTTAAAGTTAAAGATTGCCATTAATGAGAGGAGAGGTGTGGATAGGGATTAGTGAGCTTTGAGCTCTGAATCATATAGAGGAAGCTGCTGTTCTTAGTACTTGTAACAGGGTACAAGGCAGTTTCTTCTTACCCCTTTAATTTAATGTATCTTGTTCTTTAGCCTTTTCTTAACTATTTTGGGTCAGCGAATTTTGTGGCTTTTGATATTCTCTCTAAAATCTATTAATATGTCCTTTGAAGGCAATCAGGGACGCAAGGTGCTCTTACAGGTGTAGGGTTGTCAATTGGCTACCCTACAAGAGGTGATGGATTACGTGCAGGACTGGTGGTAATTTCAGCTACTCCAGGCGGTCCTGCAAATAAGGCTGGCAAATAAGGCTGCTCCAAAGGGTCAGAAATTAAACCCCAAACTAAGTATTGGCCTAAGCGCTGAGGTCGCCCCAAAGAGGTGACCAGAAATAAAAAAGGAGCATAGGCCAAAGCCCAAGGGAAGTGGGCCAACAAGTGGGCCGAGGCAGGTCCAACCCACCAGGGCTCCAAATGGACTTTGCGACGAAAAATGCCCAAGTCAAGTTGCAGAGGCAACACCTGCAGCGGTGAAGTTGCCGAGGGAACATGTGTAGCGGTAAAGTTACTGAGGCACTTTGCCTCAGTGCCACCATTCCTAATATCTTCGGTTCCGCTGCCATCTGAAGTTGCTGAGGGAAAAAGAAAAGCCAATGCAACTAAGTTGCAGAGGCAACACTTGTGACGGCCAAGTTGCGAAGGCACTTTGTCTCAACGCTGCCATTCTAAGTATCTTCGGCGCTGCCGCCATTCCAAGTAATGTCGGTACCACAACCATCTGGAGTTGCTGAGGAAAGGAGAAAAACCGAAGCAACTAAGTTGCGGAGGCAATACTTGCAGCACCCAAGTTGCGGAGGCATTTTGTCGGCGCCGCCATCTCTAATATCTTCGATTCTGCCGCCTGAACTTGCCGTGGGAAATGACTACCGTAGCAACTACTGCCGCTGCAACTAAGTTGCAGAGGGAATATCCTGCCAAGGTGATAGCAGCCTTTGAAAGAGGCATCCCTCTGCAAGTAAAGGCTAACGCTTGGTGCTGATAGCAGGCCCCGAGGCATCACTAGCCTAGGGCTGATAGCAGGCCCCAAATTTTATTAACCTGGCGCTGATAGCAGGCCCCAAGACTTACCGATTGGAGCTGATAGCAGGCCCAAAGATACCAGTTTATCGCAATAATCCTGCGAAGATGGGAGCAGGGTAGCCCGAATATAAGGGACTCCCTTTCCATTACTTAGGTCATGGACTTGCCTTAGTCGCACAAGTAGGACTAAGAAAGCCCCCCTTGGGCTTGGTACTAAGGCACAACATGGCTGATAGCAGGCTTGGCTGTGGCCTTCGCCTTGGGAAGCTGGGGAGTTTGTGATTAGGTGGTTAAGGGTGGAGGCTTCGCTGAGGTGGGTATGAACATAGTCGATAGCAGACTAATGAAGTCTTGAGAATGCATGTATTGGCCAAATAGAACCGAGAAGGCAAGTGTAGCGGCAAGGTTCATCATTGCAAATAAACTTGCTGAGGTCCAAGCTAAGAAGGCAAGTGTAGAGGCAAACACTCCCGTTATAACTGCACTTGTTGAGGCTCAAAAGGGAGTTGCAGCGCCAAACACTCCCGTCGCAACTACACTTGTTGAGGTTCAAAAAAGGTAGTTGCGGAGGCAAACAGATAGTACACAGTACATGCAGAGGGACACGTGGCACCTTTAGCCTAGTGGCTCAAGGTAGAATATTCCATGTGATCCTCTGGGACATATGTCTTCTCTCTATTTGGCCACTTGGTGTCCTCTTGGCACCAAGAAAAAGCTTATAAATATGACCAATTTTCCAAGGTTCAACAAAGAGAATTTTGGGGATTTGGGGGAGATGCTGCCCATTTTTGCATTGCCATACATTTCTTCTTGAGCCATTTGCTTCACTCTTACCTAGCTACACACTCTCCAACTCCCAGATAGTTGCTGCTACTCATTCTTCAGCCCCTTTCGCCACTATTGGACTATCAATATAGTTTTGCCTCTCTAATCATCTCTCTAACCTTGAACCCCCCCTACATTTGTGGCGACTCCACTAGGGAGGCTGCTTTGTTAATGGTTTATACCCGCAGTGGCTTACACACTTTGCTGGAAAAGATGGCAGAAGATGAAGTTCAGCAACCCCTACGGTAGCAAGGCTCTTCCAATGGCGGAGTAGCACATGCGGAGGACCATGACCACAATGTTATAATTGAGGCAGTTCAGTCACTCCAGGATACGCAGAGGGAGATCTTGGCAGCTTTGCAAACTCTCACTAAGGCTATTATGGCCATGGCTTCTAGGCCAGCTCCAGTGCAAGCACCCCCGCCTGTAGCAGTCCCAAACCCATTGCCTAACTTGTTCCCTGAGGTTTGGGCTTCGATCCAGGTGGCTCCGGTGGTATCTTAGGTGAACGATACGGCCGCTGGTTCAGCTATCCAGGAGCAAACTGGGCCATTCCAGCCCACTCACTTTGTTACTCTTGCCGATGTACAAGCTATGCTCGAGCAAGAGCGTAACAAAAAGTAGCTGCCATCTCTCCCAGATCCAGATGTGAAGCCCCCATACTCTCAGGAGATATTGACCATGCCATACCCAACCGGGTATATAGTGCCCAAGTTTATTAAGTTTGATGGAAAACAAGGCAATGCCAGAGAACACGTGGTGAAGTTCATTGAAACTCTTGGCGTTCATGGTAGTGACCACTCTCTGTGCCTTTGGGAGTTCTCCAAATCACTTACTGAAAGGGCTTACAGTTGGTATGTGAACTTAGCTCCCAACTCGATCAAGAGTTGGGAGGAGATGGTGAACAAGTTCCAGACGAAATTCTTCCAAGTCCAAGAGAAAGTTACAACCCTCACACTTGGGCAAGATGTCCAAAAAGAAGGTAAAGATATACTGGATTATGTTAAACGGTTCCAAGACAAAGCTATTGGTTGTCATGAGCTAGTGGATGAGGCTCACTTAGTCAGCATATGTGTAGAGGGTGCCATACGCGACTACAAAATTTTCTTGGTGAACCATAATCTGCCTACCTTTTCAGCCTTGATCGGGGCAGCTAGAAACCTTAGTACTACTGGTCTTTTACACAGATCTTGTGACAGCCACCACCACTCCCACAGTAGTAGAGTTGTTGCGGTAACCTCTACAGGAGGGAGCCGCTCGCAAGTGGAGGCCTCGTCCTCTTGAAAGAGGAAGAGTTATGAGGACGAAAATTCATCTCCTTGTAGCCTTAAGTATGTTAAGGCCTTGGTTAAAGAATGGGTCGCTGATGGTGAACTTACTTTACCTCCGGTTGATGTTACTCTAACCAAGAAGGACAAAGAAAGCCCGAATTATTGTGTCTATCACAGAACCACCAGACACCCTACTAGGGATTGTTGGACGTTGAAAGGTATCTTCAAGAAGAAAGTTGATGCAAATGAGCTGAAGTTCAAAGATGCCAGTAACCGCGATGTAAGGAAAGATCCATATCCTAATCACAAGGAGAAGGGGAAGAATGTACACATGATTGGCTATCTTGGGCCTGTGCGCGATCTAGTGCGCATGGCATCCTACTATGATGAGTTAGAAGCAATTGCCAGCGGCCAGCTCCCTGAGACAGTGTCTGCAGAGGCAAAACTCGCAGAGGATACTCATGCTCAAGCCTTGCAAAACTCTGTTAAGTTTCGCACCTTCTTTGACCAGCTGGGGCTGAGCCAAGCCGCCAGGATGGAAGCAACAAAGGCCCTCATCAACATCTCTGAAGTGTACCATGCTGAAGTTGCTGAGGCTAAGGAGTATGTGTCTCGGCGCATCTAGGAGGATTATGGGGCCATTACCTTTTTAGAAGCATACGGAGCATACCCGTTTCCTCATAACCGCCCTCTTTTTGTCACAGCTTACATCAATGATGTAGAGTTCAAGCGTGCTTTCCTTGATGGTGGGGTGTCCATAAACATCATCACTACTGACACCTTTGCAAAGGTTGGTATCCCAAAGTCCAGGTTAATTCGCCAACCGATCAATGTAATGGGTTTTGGTGGTGAGAAAAAAGTTACTAGGGGCCATGTTCTTGTGAACTTAGCAATTGGCGAGATCCGTTCTACAACTAAGTTCCATGTGATTGAAGCAGATACAAATTATCATATGATACTTGGCAGAGCTTGGATGCACCGATATGAGGCTATCCCGTCCAGTTATCACCAATGCATGAAAGCGAAGTTAGGAAAGCGCACAGTGACTATAAATGCGTCTGAAAAGCCATTCGGAGTGGAAGAGGCTCACTATTCGGATGCAGTTTTCTTTACTGAGTTGTTAATGGATGAAACTTCGAGAATTGGTAAAATTACAGGGGTATAATTGCCGAAGTGGGAAGACATTCGAGATTCAGAGGCTGCTCCAGAAAGCAGTAGAGAGAAAAAAAGCAGCAAATCTACAAGTCCTCCGCCCAAGATTGTTAAGGTGCGCAAAGGCAGCAAGACAGTTTATTACCTATGACGGTCTTGGGGGCCAAACTTCATACCTTGGGAGAATGGCCCCGAGACAAATAAATGTGACGATGAGAAGTCCCAAGAAGGGTTGGTGGAGACACCTGAGACCGCCCCTAAATGCATGCAAGATAGGCCCAAACCCCAGCAGGAGGTACTTGCTGAGGTTAACCTTAGTGACTTGCGTAGTCAGAACAAGCCGGTGTTTATCAGTGATACAATGGCTCTAGCAGCTAAGACAGAATTGATAACACTACTAAAGCAATACAGTGATGTCTTTGCTTGGACATATGACGAGATGCCTAGTCTTGTCACTCATCATCTGGATACTTTTCCCAACTCTAAACCAATCAAACAGCATGCTCGAAAGTACCACCCTGATCTTGAAGCAAAGATTAAGGCAGAGGTAGAAAAGTTGCAGAGGGCCAAGTTCATTGGGCCTATACAGTACCCAACTTGGCTAGCAAACATTGTGCCTGTGTAGAAGAAGAACGGTCAGATCAGGGTCTGCGTAGACTTTCGCGACCTGAATAAGGCCTGCCCGAAAGATGAGTTTCTGTTGCCCCATGTTGACACACTTGTCGATTCTACTGTAGGCCATCAGATGTTCTCCTTCATGGATGGGTTTAATGGTTATAACCAGATCAAAATGGCACCAGAAGATGCAGAAAATACGGTTTTCAGAGCGCCCTTAGGAAATTTTTTCTATACAGTGATGCCCTTCAGTTTGAAAAATGCGGGGGCAACCTACCAACGGGCTATGACTGTAGTGTTCCATGACATGTTGCATCATGAAGTTGAAGTATATGTGGATGATCTGGAGGTCAAGTCTGCTGTCACGACCCAAACCCGCCCCTATGGGTTTAGCATCAGAATCGCGATGTCAAGAATCCGAAGGCACATGATATCTGAATACAAGAAACAGTAGGGCATGGCGGAAGCCGAAATAGTAAATAAACAATGTCCAATGAGCTGTGACGGTCTGTATGCAAAAAGACTTTTCAAAACATATATACAATCAGTGCAAACAGTGTGTACAACATTTACAATCATTCAGAACAGGGATCTAATCCCTATTAAACAGTACAGTATCAGTCTAACAGTTATTACAAAACAGGTGCAGAGACAGACGGGGGAAATAAAACACCCTTAAGCCATAGCTTGGCAGGCTCGGAACCTCGCAGTGAGGCACAGTGGTTGGCTTGACAAAAAAAAGGGAGTCTAACCCACGCTCCTACCTCCGGTCTGGTGCCTGAACACCTACATATATATATATATATATAAACAGTGAGTTAAAGCCCAGTGAATAACATAATGCGTAAAGAGGTTAAGAATGAATGTCCTTTCAGTATTGAAAACAATCAATTGATTCAGTATATCAGTCATTCAGTCATAACAGTCATATGTGGTACATCCATTAGCATAGCAGTACAGTAAACAGTAGGTCTTAAAAGACCGAACAATCAATGATAGCCATCACAACAGTAAACAGAAGTTCCAAGATAGGAACTGATAGAGATCTCTCAGATAGCGATACTTGATAAAGATGAGTTGCTAAGGATGCCACAATATAGTTCAGAATAGAGGACATACATTCATTCAGTTAACAGTATCGATTCAGAAACAGTATAGTTTAAACAGTCACATTTGAACATATCTTTACACAATTGTTACTCACAGAGTTCTGGGCTATAAGCAGCTAGAGCGCGTCTCCGAAGGCCAACCCTATCTGGATGTGAGCGAACACACACTAAGTTCACATTCCGGAATCAAAGACTTAATCCCTACTTAGACTTGGTGTGGTTCTACATCTATATCCTCATTAAGATGCTTTAAACTAGGCCTAAGAATGCCTAGGATGGAATGAGGATGCAAAGATGCATTTTAAAACATTTTTCAGAATTTTCAGAAAACAGGGGATCCGCTCGAGCGCAGGTTACCCCGCTCGAGCGTAAAGGCAACAAAATACTCCGCTCGAGCAGACTGTAAAGCATGCCAAAAGTACTGGATGTGTGAAAATCACGCTCGATGGGCGCTCGATAGCTGCTTGAGCCTATGACACATGGTCCCGCTCGAGCGTCCAATCCCCGCTCAAGCGGACTGCAAAACAGTGCAAGGTACTGGGAGCACAAATTTCACGCTCGAGCGCCAGTAATCCCGCTCGAGCGTGAGTTCAAAATTTGGAATTTCCAGATTTGAACCTCAAGCTCAAATTCAACTACAAATGTATCAAAATCAATTCCTTTGGGCCCATTTCCTGGAAAACGCTTGTAAATACATAGAATAACATAATTCAAAGCTCAATTTGTAAAATCAAGGCCCAAAGGAAGATCAATTCAACATGATTTTCAAACCAAATTCATGAACATGATTTCAATTTAACATGCAAGACTTTAAACAATTTTTCAAGCCTTAAATACATGCTCTAAAGAGCCAACTTTTACAAAAGCAAGATGAAATCATGGTTTACTCTCAAAACATGGACATGCATGTGAGGAATTATGAACTACAACCTCAAAACTTCAATATATATATATACATGCATGCAACAATTAAGCTTCAACACAACAATTTGAGCCATAAATTGGCTCTAGTCTTCAACTTTGCTCTAAACCATGCAAGAATCAATTTAAACACAAGAATGAGAAGATGAATTTCTATCTTAAGTTTTGAATTATAGGCAAGGAAGCTTAATTTTGCAATCCTCTCTTCAATCTTTCAATTTCAAGCAAATCTCCAAGTTTGAACTCAATTCTCTCACTCTAGGTCAGTTGTGTCTCTCAAAAATGGTTGAAGAATTGTTAAGCAATGCATATGACTAAGTCTCACAAGTGTCTAGCAAGTGGCCCACTAGGATGGCAATTTGGTAATTAAAGCTAACTATGCGATTTAGCTTATTTTAATCAAATTTAATCATACTAAATCACATTTCAGATAAATATACCATAAAATCACATTAATTCTAATAATTATAAAATACTAACCAATTTCAGGTTTAGCCGCCGATAAGGCCTTCAATTTGCAGTTTAAACATAAAAACATGAACAGATAATCAAACATGAAATAGATAGAAATGTAATTAAACAAATATACTCAATTAATTCAGTTCCAGATTTCAGTCAGTCAGTTCAGTATTTCATTCAGTTCAATTACCAATCATAATTAGCCTCAATTTAACAGTAATCGGTGGTTAACCAATAATCAGTGGTGAGGGTTGTTACATCTGCTAAGGCAAGCCGACACCTCTGCGACTTGGAAAAAGTTTTTCAGCGTTGCCGCAAATTCTGCCTAAAGATAAACCATCTTAAGTGTGCCTTCGGAGTTACCGCCGGCAAGTTGCTTGGATTTCTTGTACACCAACGGGGGATCGAAGTAGATAGGGATAAGATCAAATCAATCATGGAAATGCCACCGCCACACTCTCAAAAGGCGTTGAAGAAATTCCTAGGCAAAGTGTCATACCTCAGGAGGCTCATTCCAGCCCTCGCTGAGATAACCTTTTCCTTTGGGACACTGTTGAAAGGGAATCACAAGTTTGAATGGTTGCAAGAACACCAAGAGGCGTTTGATATGGTGAAGAAAGCACTTACTTTTCCACTTACAATGATTGCCCCATAGCCCGAAAAGCCTCTGCTACTGTACCTGACCTCTACTCCTCGTTCTATTGGAGCCCTACTTGTACAAGACATAGATGGCATTGAGAAGCCAATCTATTACATCAGTCGCAAAGTCAATGGTGCCAAGTCGCGATATACCATAATTGAGAGGCATTGTTTAGCCTTAATCTTCACAGCGCAGAAGTTGCACCACTACTTTTTGGCACACCTGATCCAGGTTGTGACCCGGAGTGATCCAGTTCGCCACTTACTGAGCAAGCCCGCTCTGATTGGGAGAATGGCAAGATGGCTCTTGGCTCTAGCAGAATATGATATCACTTGTGTTACTCCCAAGGCTATTAGGAGCCAAGCACTTGCAGACTTACTGGCCCAGTTCCCATTTGGTGAACATGAACCCGTAGAGGTACCTTTACTAGGTGAAGTCCATGTCTTAGTAGCTGCAATTGAGACTTATTGGGACTTAAAGTTTGATGGAGCTTCCGGAGCTGGGAAAGGTGGAGCCGGCGTAACACTAACCAGTCAAAAAGGAGAGAAGTTCCATTTGTCATATAAGCTTGACTTTGAGTGTTCAAACAACGAGGCTGAATATGAGGTGTTGATACTAGGTCTGATAGTTGTGCAAAAGAAGGGCCTCTACAAGTTAAAAATTTGGGTGACTCCAAGTTAGTTGTCAAGCAAACGATGGGTGATTTTTCCTTGAAGGAGCCTCTGTTGGCCTCGTATCACACCATAGTTCAAAGGTTGCTCACTCAGTTTGATGATGTCCAAATCCAGCATACTCCTCGAACACACAATTGTTTACCCGATGCCTTGGCTACACTGGGGGCAAAGGTGGAGATACAAGATGATAGTATAGCTATCGTCATCGAGAAAAGAACAACACTAGCAGTGCTAGCCGAGGAACATACAGAGCAAGATACTGAGGGGTGGAAAGCAGATATTATCCAACAGTTGAAAACTGGCCAAGGACAATCAGACCAGCAGAACTTGCGTTATTCCTACTCCTCAGGGGAGAGTTGTATTTTCGCGGTCCCAACAACTTGCTGGCAAGATGCGTTGGTAGATAAGAAACAACTTACAGACTTAAGCAGATCCATGCTAAGTCTTGCGGAGATGGAGATATCGGTCTATACCAACGGATATAAAGGCAAGGGTATTACTGGCCAAAGATGGAGAAGGAAAGCACTGAATTGCAGAGGCAATGTGCAAAGTGTTAGTCCTATCCTAAAGAAGAGGAAACCCATTTCTTAAGCAGTGAAGAATAGAGGAAACCGTATATCGACTATCTTGGAAAGGGCACACTGCCTGAGAACAAAGCCGATGCAATCAGAGTTAAGAGGTAAGCCCTCCGCTTCTTTCATAACCAAGGCAAGCTGTATTGAAGAAGCTTCGAGGGGGAACCTTTAGCATGCTTATCAAAAGATGAGGCAAATGAGGTGCTGAGGGAAGCCCATAAGATAGAGCATCAAGGAGGGCAGCGATTATATGGACATCTCATTCACCTCAGCTACTACTGGCCGACAATGGAAGAAGATGCTAAAAACTTTGTAAGGAGATACCAATCTTGCCAGAAGTTTGGGAACTTGATACATGCATCGGCAGTTGAACTGCACAATATCAAGACCCCTTATCCGTTCCATACTTGGGTATTTGACCTGGTAGGACCTATAGCCCAGCAATCCAAAGGCTACAGATGGATACTTGTAGCACTAAAGTTAGCACCAAATGGGTAAAGGCTATACCAATGAGGAAAGCAAATGGAACAGGAGTAGCCAACTTCATTAGAGAGAACATAATCTGTAGGTTTGGCATACCCAAAGTGATGCTGTCTGACAACGGAACTCCTTTTGTAAATCGCCATGTTGGAAGACTGCTGGACGCCTACCAGATTAAGCACCACAAGTCTAGTCCATACTACCCCCAAGGGAATGGATAAGCTGAAGCGACCAACAAAACCCTCATCCGAATACTGAGTAAAATGATGGATGAAGCAGGGGGCACATGATCTGAACAGCTCCTCATAGCGCTCTGGGCATATAGAACGCCAAAGAGAAAGCCAACTCAGGCAACCCCATTTTCCCTAGTGTATGGGTCCAAAGTTGTGTTACCAGTTGAGTTGGCAGTACCCTCAACAAGAATGGCTATGTCAGCATACTTAGTTCCAGACAGTAGGAAGAATGACATAGAGGTAGCTGAAGAAAGAAGAGATCGGGCCTCGCGGGCAATGGAAAAGTATCATCAATCCATAGCCCGCGCCTATAATCAATCTGTTCAACACAGAAAGTTCAAGGAAGGGGACTTAGTGTGGAAAACAGTAGATGCAATCATGCGAGGGCAGCCAATTCCTAAGTTCTCACCCAGATGGGAAGGCCCCTACAAAGTTGCTGAGGCAAGCAGTAGCGGGTACTACAAGTTGACAAGAGTAGATGATGGATTCAGAACTGGTCCTGTTAACGCCAAGTATGTCAAAGAATATTTTCCTTAGTTTCTTTTGTTCAGGAAAAAAAGTTGTAAGTTTCTTTGTTAATGTTTCCAAAGCAAAGTGTAAAGAAAGTGTCATACACTTAGTAAACCTTTTCCTCTCATATTCACTTAGATTAAGGAAAGTTTTCCATACTTAGTGAAATTTTACACTTATACAAGCTTAGTCATGATGAAGTTTTGTTCACTGCAAGAGTTTTGCTTATCTTTAGAAGTTATGTAAAAGCAATGTAAAGAAAGCGATGAAATGAAACCTGAAAGTACTACCAAACGTCCCTGCTTTCCATTAAAGTCAAACTTCTAGAACATGATTACAATGTTTGAAAAGAAGTTATGACAGAGAAAAAAAAAAGAAGAAGGTGCACCAAGCACGATGAAATAACAAAATAAAGAAGAGGAAATGGAAGAAATCATAAGAAAGTCACAGAGTTACATCCAATCAAAGCAAACCATTTAAAAGGGAGTCCATCAGAGTCACATCTTGTGGCAACTGGGCAACCAATGCAAAGTCTTTCTCTTTGAACCAAGCTAGGTTCTGCCGGTGCTGCTCCAGGGCACCCTCACACTCCTTGATAGTCTCCTCCAAGGACGCAATCATTGCCACATTGTCGGCATGCTCAAGGAAACCATGAACCGCCTGAAGCCCGTCTCTCATCCATGATAGGTTCAAATCATTCCTCTTAAAGCCGCTCAGATTGGCCTCGACACTCTCCACGAACTTATCGGGAGTCGTCAGGATCTGCTTGGTAGCAAGGTCACAAATAAAGCCAGCAAGTGACTCCAGTAGCGCCGTCTGTACTATAGATCCAAGAACATTAAAGGCGGTAAAGGTGTTCGAATGTAGTGCTTGGATACGAGCAAGAGTGGAAGTTGCTTCGGAAGAGACCCAGTAACTTAGAAAGAAAACTTTCTCTGAGGACTGGGGGAACTCTCTCACACCACTGCCAGCTTCAATCACTGGAGGGAGAC
Source organism: Camellia lanceoleosa (assembly GCA_025200525.1). Lineage (NCBI taxonomy): Eukaryota > Viridiplantae > Streptophyta > Magnoliopsida > Ericales > Theaceae > Camellia > Camellia lanceoleosa. The sequence continues at coordinate 39,293,023 of CM045762.1, forward strand.
TGATGGAGCGACCAAAGGTCTAAGGGCGGTGCACTTCTCCTGAAGATGATTGCCCAGCAGTATTAGAGCGAGTAGATGCTGGCTGGCGACCGGGTGAACTGGCCTCACGAGAAAGGCCAAAATTGCTTGCACGGTCGTGTTGCTCCAAAAAAAGGTCGTCCATCTGATAATCTCCAACATTTAGATCTGGAACAGCAGTGGTATCCATCCCAGTATAAAAATCCCAGGACACTGTAGACACCCCATTTTTGACCGTCCTCAAGACTTGGTTGTGCTTGTAGGTACACCTAACAACTGATTCAATTGCTCGCCCAGCATTCGACTGTCGCGGCGGAACGGCACCGGTTCGAGTTTCCCGGACCTTGTATCCTTTCTGCCTCATTTTTGGACCCTGACTGGGTCCTGTTAGAGTGGCCCTCATAGTGCACTGCCGGCCATGGCATGGCACTGCCGGCCATTGATGAAGCCCTGCCGGCCATCAGTGTGGCCCTGCCGGCCATTACTGATGGCCGGCACCCCCCCTATCTTAGCTGGTTTTCAGGCAGATCTTTTGAGCCAACTGGATTTTCATTTGCTCCCCTCCATATACGTATATGAAGGGATAGAAGCCTTGAAAAGCTTGTTCAAGAAGCTTTGGCTTTGCATTGTTCTATATAAGGAAGAGCCTTCTTCCTTATGCAAGGGTTCTGAGTTTTGAAGAGAAAAAAATATGTCTCTCTCTCTATATTGTGTGTATTTTGTGCCTTAGAGTTGGATTTCTTTGCACTTTTGCACTACAACACCTAGATACACACCTCCATCCTCCATTCCAACACTTTGGAAGCCATTTGAAGAGGTTGGAAGCTCAGAATCTTGGACCAAAACCTGCTGGAAAGCTGCTCTTCTAGGGTAAGTGCCTATTTCCCTCAAACTTGCACTTTCTTGCTTCATCTATAAGCCTTACTTGCAAGCATTTTTGGACTTTTTCATGAACTGAAAAGGTCATGTTTTGAGCTCCTCTATATGTTTGATCAAGGACTCTTTGCTGTTTGAGGTCTCCTCCCCCCTTGCATGCTTTATCCCTCTTTGTAGGCCTTTTTTTGCATGATGTATTAGCCTCATTTGTGAGCACTTCTGGGCTCCGAGCCAAACTAAAAAGTGTCTTTTTTTGATCCCCTCTTCAACTTTGTTGAAGGGCTCTCCTCTGTTTGAGGCCATCTACTATCCCTTGTGCTTTATCTCTCCTTTTAGGGCCATTTTTGCATGATAGATTAGCCCTATTTGTGTTCACTGTTGAGTTTTGATATAAATTGGAAAAAGTTTTGTTTTGACCTCCTCTTTAAGATTGATTGAGGTCTCTTTGCTTTTTGGGGTCATCTTCCCCCATGCATGCTTTATCCCTTCATGTTTAGAGCCATACATGTGAGTATTTTCATTGGCCTTGTTTTGGCCTATTAGGCACTGAAATCCAGTGGATTTTCAATGGCCTTGTTGTGTTCTTGAAGGCCAAAATTAGAGGGGGGTGACCCCCTCTCTCCTTGTCATGTTTGGTGGCCTTTTTGGCCTTCCAAAGAGACTCCATTTTGCATGCTTCTAGGCCTTGTTCCAGGCCCTTTTCAGTGGGTTTTGGGACCCTCTTGAGCCATTACTAGAATTGATTTGGCCTTGTTGAATGTCCATCTTGCATGTGCCTAATAATCCCTTGTGTGGCCCTCCAAAGAAGCCCCTCATTTTGGCATGCATTGGCTGCATTTCCATGATTATTTGGGGGTATTTTCACATGTTTAGTTCACTGATTTTGGCTGGTTTGATGAGATTTCATATGCTTCATATACATGTCATACAACTCATGCCTACTAGCCAATCTTGCATGCTATGTTAGTCCATCATGCTAGTATCTTTTGGCCATTCTTTGAACTAGAAATGTTCATGTGTTGGGGCTGCCTTGCCTCTGTATTTATGCTTCCTAGTCAAATAATGCATGCTTTGTCTAGCTGTAGTGTAATTGACCTTGCAAGCTTTGTGTTTTGGTGATGCATGCATGCTATCTTTGAGATATTTAGATGATTTGGCATCATTTAATGCTTCATTTCAGAGCATGTACCATTGTCACATTCTCACTTCATTCATGCTTCAAGTGCCTTTGAATGTCGTGCATTATTGCCTAGTTTGAGGCTTAGCTTGTATGCTTGTATGTCTAGGTGTTTGAGTCTTCATTCCAGCATGTTTAAGTCTTTGTTTAGACCTAATTAAGCTCTGTCCATGCTTAGTTCATGTGTTCATTGTATTGCATGCCTCCTTTGTATTGCTCTTTGCTAGCTTTCATGACTTAGGACCTTCGCATGCTTTGCTTGTGCTATTTGAATGATTTGGCATCATTTATCATCTCATTTCAGTGCATATAGTGTTGTTACACTTGCACATTTGTCACTTCTTAGGCACTTTTGAGAGTTTCCCTTTTAGGCCCCTTTGATGAACCTTTCGCATTTTGCATGCTTAAGTGTTTTGTGTGGCTTAATTCATCGCTATTGGCTACTAATTTGGACCTAGTTGAGAGTTGTTCATCTTTGGTGTAAGCCCATTTTGCCATGTTGTCGCATGTTCGTTACATGTAATATGTTGTTACATACTTGCTTAGCTTTACATGCCCTGCATGTTCATATGTTCATATTGCATTTTGTCATAGGTTGTTGCCTCACATTATGCTCATATGCTTGTTACATGTTCGGTTTGATTGCATGTTTGCATACTTAGGTCATGTTGCATGTTTGCCATGCTTGTGTGTTGCATTGCTCGGATTAAGTGTTAATCCAAGCAAGAGGAACGAGGGGTATTTCATACTTCAAGTGATGGAATGTGTCTCAATTCTCAGTTGCCGAAGCTCTTGATGATTCATGATAGAGTTCTAGGCTTTATTTGTTGTATTTGTGCATTCATTTCTATATTGATTTGCACAAGCTGGATCTTTGGCCATCATGCATCGGGATGCGTGATTGATGGTCGTGGATCCGACTTGGCCTCTCCCTTGATGTTTTGAGGTGATTTGGAGTGCCATGGTGCGTACATGCCCTTGGGAGACCCTCCATTTTCTCTATTTTGTGCTTCGTTGTCGCTTTGGTGTCAAGACACACCGGCTGGCAATTGATGCCATTGATGGCGGCGTGCTACGCCCTTGGCAAGATACTCCTCTCCTGGATGGCAGGCCACTGGTAGCTTCCCCCTGCAGTGTTTTGGTAAGTTGCAGCAACAAGCACTGGAAGACACCCTGCAAACAGAGCCTCTAAAAAGCAACCAGAAGGTGTTTCGAAGCGAGGAATCGAAGCGAGCATGCATGCCTCCCTTCTTCAAACAGAGCTGGAACAGCATCGTTTACTGCTTTCCCTATTTGTTTGTTGTCATTCATTTGATAGTTAATTAATTAAGTTGTGTAATAATTAGTTGTAGCTAGTTATTCATTTGGTTTTGTAATAATTAATTAGCTTATGAGTTAGTTAGTTAGGCGGCTTGTATTATTCTTTCAGTCCCTCCGAGCGGGGGCACAAATTTGTAATAAGTGTGGGTGCGTGTGTGCATGTCTTCCAACCTCTACTTCTTTCTCCCTTTTACTTACCTGCTTTTGATGGTTAGTATTAGGACATGTTTAATTTAGCACCCTTATGCTATGCATGCGTGCATCATTCATCAATATTGCATGCACCGGGCTCGGCCCATCATACTAACTGCATAAGTATTCCAAATCTAACTTGAAATACGTGTTACTTGTCACATTTCATATGCCATCCTAGGATTAGCCGAGCCTATTCTAGATTGCATTTCGCATGTGATGCATTAGCCACTCAACATGGACTTGGATCATGCATGTTTGCTAACAAGTTTTCTGTTTTGGCACGGAGTACGATGTAAGTATTTATGCTTTAGCATGAGTGTGAATATTAACATGACAGCATGCTTACCATGTGGCTAAATGCTTAGTTGATATAACTGCCTGAATGCCTGTGGGTGAAGGTTGGATTATTTGAGTTGGAATAACTCGTTGAAATCCGTGTTTTAGCCTACTTACGAGTAGCAAATCTTAAAACATTTCCAAACAAACGGATATGCAATGTTTTGTTCCAAATTAGGCAATCTAGTCTATACTTGTTTTATTGTGCGCATCACATAGTAATTCTAGCTAATTAATTGGAATAAGAACGCATAACGTTTTCAAAATTAGATATCACGGTTAGTAGAGGCCGATCTTCGGATCAGGCAAGAGGGGGTGCTCATAGCTGACCTTCCCCAATCGTACCCAAGTTCTCGAGCCGAGGCAACTTTGGTGATGACGGACACGTGGCCTTTGGCACTGAGTCAGGGTTTCCTAAATTTTTCCATTATAAAATATTTAGGTGGCGACTCTGTATCTGGCAAAGCAGTCCATGTTTGGCACTTCTTTTCTAAAAATGTGTTTTTCTCAAAACGATTTGTCGGATTTGGACTCTTTGGTTCAGATTTAGAACCGTGACAAATTGAGTCCGAACTGTAGTAAACCCAAAAGAACAGAACGGGATCCATCCTCCCGGGGCGTTCGAGGACGTCTACAGACACCCCAAGGTCAATTGGCACTTCTGGAAAGTGAGTAGGGTACAAGTCTGCTAGCTGTTCAGAGGTTGCCGAAGCAACTGGGTTAGAGGTCCCAGTGGCAGCAGTAACAGTGTGGGCGGCTAAGGTGACTGCTACCTCAGCAAGTCGGTCCAAATTTAGGGAGGCCACAGCAGGAACAATGGCAGCAGCCGCTACACCTGCACTCTCCTTAGCCACTTGAACATCTGGAAGTAGAGTCTGCTGAATTAACGGGGACTCAGTAGACTAGGAGGAACCGCCAGATGCAACTCCTATGGGAGGTGGTGCAACTTCCAGCGGCTCTCTCATGCCGCGATCTGCCCTAGGGGTCTCAGGTACGAAATCATCTCCGCCAACAGAGGAACGACCGGAGTGCACAGAGTCAGAAGGGTGTGAAGGCTCTAAACCCTTAACAGCTATATCGCCCATTGCAACTCCCACAGTAGGGGGAACTTGTACATTGCTTGTACCCTCTACAACTGGCTCAGCCTCGGCAACTGGCTCGACCTCAGTAGTCGGTTTAGCTCTCACGCTTGGTTCCTCTTCAACATCTAGAAGAACTGTGCTTTGGGTCCTGAATCTTGTGACCCTAGTAGCAATGGGAAGGTTGCCGTCGTTGTCTGAGTCTAAAGAAATACCAATGGCAGCAGAAGAACCTCCTGGACCAGAGGGTAGTGTGGTCAATGGGCCCTAAAAAAAAATAAAAAATCACGTGGTTAGTAAAGTAAATGTAAGAAGTCTAAGGAAGTAATACAAAATGTTTTCTAAGTATGGATACCCTTCAGAGTCTTTTCCTGCTTGGTGAGGCTTGTGCCTCGGTAACTGGTGTCACTACTGCTTGGGCTGCCCTCAGTCGGGAGCGGGTCATGCGTACTGTTGCGCCGACTTGGGAAGGAGCGATCTGCAAGGGTCAAACAGGCATTGCCCCAGACAGGTGAGGCTCTTCCACAACAAGCCGAGATAGAAGCTTGAAGCGGCAGAATATGCTGGTCTGTTTCCCTCGGCCAGAGGGCAGATGAAGGGACAAGTCAGGCTGCGAGATGGGCTCCATCGCAGGAACGACGAGAGCACTGTCACAAAAATTGAAAAAAGAATTAAGGTTGCGATGCTAGAACAGTCTATGGCTGGGAGTAAAGGCATCCTCTCTCCCAAGTGAATGAAGCTCCATGAAGCCTAAACCCCCCACAAGTAGAGCAGTATAGTCACGGACAAACCGCTGAAAGCTCCAGTGGAAATCGGTTTGAGGCGGAGGGGCATGCGGGATACCCTGGTCCATTCCAAACTGCCTAAGGACCCTGTCCGGCCGATAGACGACGCTGGACATGCCTTCTTCATTCCATACATGCAGGAATCCTGAGCATATCATAGCAGCAATGAAGAGGGAGTTGGCTTGGACACTGTTGAGAGAAAAATCAACATGGCGGGCCTCTGGAAAATAAAATGGAACCATAGAAATGCCTGGGAGAAGTTGAGTGAAGGGGCGGAACACGCACTCCTCCATGCGGTCGACGTAGTCTGAAAAGGGTCTATTGGTGCCAAGGCCAGACCACCGAGAGATGTGAGGGAGGGATTGGCGCACTTGTCTCGTGACAGGCCGGCCCTCTGCATCTAGAATAGGGTGGCCCTCTGCATCAAAGACTTCATCAGTGAAGAAGGGCTCGTGTTCCTTAGGGATGGGGCCCATAGCAGGAAATCTCTCATAGAAAAAAGCAGTCAGGAACTGAGTATATACAAAGCTCCACACATCATAGTGGCCCATGGATCGCTCCATATCCGAATGGATGAGGTCAAGATGGAAATATAAGTTACCCAGAAATAGGGGAGCCAGAGGAATTTGATTGTCGTTGCAAAGCTTGACAGCCAAAGGAAACACTAAGGGATTAATGCTTTCGGCAGGATTACTAGGTAGAACAAAGAAGGAGATGAAATAGCTGACAAAGGCAACCAAGTACAGGCCACCATGGTAGCTTGGCCCAACTACGGAGTCGCGGCCCTTCTCAGTGATATCGCCTACAACTGGTTGCTTGTCTTTGAAGAAATGCTTCAACCAAGAAAGGTAGGTGGTTTTATCCCTTTTAGGCCTCTCCTAGAGCAGTTCCCCGATTCTAAGATTATACCAGGAACTAAACTTTCGCGCCTCCCAGAAGGTGCTTTGGAGAGCAGTGACGGCAACTTGCTCTGCAGGGGTCAGGGACGCTGGGTCAAAGGGGTGATCTCTACAGGTGCTGAGGCGCAGAAGGACAGCAACATCTTCCAAGGTTGGGGTTATCTGCCCCCATACCAAGGCAAAAGTGTGAGTGTTGCGGCTCCAGCAAGAGACGACCATATCAGTGTTGGTCTGTACCTTGCGCATTGATAACTCCCTTGAAATCAGAATGGCGCTAAAAAGACGGACATCTTGCAAGCGTTGCTCAAAGCCACCATCAACAATAATGTCATCGACCCAGAGGGACCAATCTCCTGAAGGACCTGAGTGAGTACGAGAATAGACATATGAATGTAGAAAGTTACCACGCTCTAGGCCGAACCATAGCACAGAGGCTGGGTTGACCATGTTAGCATCATCCAAAGTAGCCTCTCCAAAAGAGAACAGAGGCTCCTCCAGTGGAAGGGCATCAGGAATGAAGGAGTCAACCACCTTGTTGCTGGTTCAGGTATATGTATTTGCCCTTGTTGCTGTTGTTTTAGATTTTCGGTTAAGGCTTTAACCATTCTTTCTAACCAGCTAATTCTAGCGTCAGAAGATTCAGATTCGTCTACATTCCTTGTCCTTTCCATTGTTTACACACAAACAGGGTGCTTATTAGCTCTCATTGATTCCACATTTCATTTCATGTCAGACGTGTTTATACTTTCAATTCAGTTCAGATACAGTCACATCATCCCTTACTTTTATACGTTCATACTTTCATGGTCACATAGACTCCACATTCGGTATTGAAATCAACATCACATGTTATTTCACTTAACTTCTTTGATCATGCACATAGGTTTCATTTCAATTCATTTTCAATAAAGATGTGTTCATAATAATTCACATACCAACACATGATAATGCAATGTCCCTACTTCATTTCTAGGACATCCTATAGCTCATATGGACACGTGTGCGCGGTATAACTCGTGCTCTGATACCACTCTGTCACGACCCAAACCCGCCCCTATGAGTTTAGCATTGTAACCGACCAGTAATCCTTGGATTACTGAAGGCCTCTGAACAGATTAACAAAATTAAGGGGCTAGCGGAAGCAATTACATAAATATAGTTGTCCAATGAGCTGTGCTGACGTATATGAAACAGAATATTTAAAACTTTATATACATAACCATAAGTCAACCATACATTATATTATACCCACACACATTACAGTATCTTAAGTACAGCCATCAAAAATACAAAACAAGTCTTAAATATGTACAGGACCAACAGAACTCGAATACAAGATACTTCGGGAACCTCCACATGAGGCACAATGGTTGGCTGACAATAGAACACTGGGCTAGACAAAGCCTTTGGGCTCGAACTCCAGAATGCTCACCTATATACATATATATCCAAACAATGAGCTAAAGCCCAGTGAATAACATTAAGGTAAAGGGGTTAGTGAACGAAATCCGTACATATCTGTGGAGAATGAGGTTTGGAAATACTCTTCAGATCCCGGAAGACGCCAATGAGCCTCTGCTAGTCACCTGCAAAAATACAAACTCCGGTCGGGGGTGCCGGAATTAGCACTCCGACGGACAAGTCAGTTCCTCTCAAGAAAGCTTGCTTGCTCAGTCTCTAGAAGTAATTCTTACATACCTTTATGAATCTGAAGCTCTTGTATTTATAGCCATTCGCCAAATTTCGGGGCGAGTCTACTTTTAAATTGTTTATTCATTCTTTTATTTTATCCTGACATGCTCTTTCCAGTATACTCGGCCCGAGAGTCATACTCGGCATCTTAGCAGAGCAGAATGGAGCCGTTTAACACCCGGCTCCCTGTGCGTATCAGACTTCGTGTCTTTGATTATACGGCTCCCACAATTGCCCCCCAAGCATCTTGTCAACGGCATTTGGACGAGGTGCTTGGCTCTGATTTTCAAATACTACAAACCGAAGTTCTTGGGGCTTTAGATTTATTTCGCGGTTGTTTAATTACTCCCCCTTGAATCGTCGCTTCAGATTCCCGTCCCTCCGTGCACGCCTATTCATTATGACTTGAAGCCTGGTATCCCTTCGGATTCAGGTTCTATGACGCGGGCCGCTAGACTGCTCTTCGATTCATCCTTGCAATCCTTCCATCTGCGATATTCTTCATTTTTTGTAAGTTTTCCTCTTCTCGACTCTGAAGCTTTTCGTAATTTGTTTACTCCGTCACGTATTCTTATAATCAATAGATTATGGCGAAGTATTTAAGAGACCTTCTTTCTCCGGGTCGAGTCGTTGATTTTAGACGCCATTTCTCCATTCCTGACGATGTGCACCTATCGTTAGTGGCTGACCGCACTCTCGACATGGAGAGAGAGGAAGAAAACTCGATTGTCATACCCCTTTTGTCGATCGCAGAGGCGGGAGTTCGCTTTCCTCTTCACCCGCTTCTGAGGGCTGTTCTTCGCCATTGGGATTTGATCCCTTCCCAGCCCAATGTAAATTTCTTTAGAATCATAATGGGGGTCGTGGCGCTGAACCGTCGCCTTGGTATTAATCTTGGCATTCCTGCCATTCGGCACTGTTATGCTCTGGCCAGATCCTCTGGCCGGCACGGACGTTACTTTCTCAGAGCTAAGGACAGATCATCAGTTGATCACTATGCTTTCCAGCTCTGGAAAACGAGTTGATGATGTCATGGTCGTTGTCCGTGGTAACTGGGAATTCGGCGAGGGGGAGGATCGCGTCGATCCTATTCCTAGACGTAGGGGCGAACCAGGTCGCCGAATGCCCTTTTGCTCATATTGTACATTTGTATCTGCCATACCCTATTTTCTTGAATCTCACGGCTTATCTTATGCAGGGAACGAGTTGAAAAAAGTCCTAACTTCAACTAACCACGCCGTTCTTTCCGACATCAGGATTGCTCTTAATTATTTCGGCCGTCGCAGTCTTTATAAGCAGGGAAGAGCGGCTCACGTTCTGCTTTGCTACGAGCCTACGTACACGACCTTTTCGGCTGCGGACAATATACCGATTCCGGAAGGGGAAGATTTTCTCGTCGCCCGTATTTTGTCCAACCTCAAAAATTTTTAGATAGGATTTGAAGGGTCCGATTCGGAGTCTGAATACCGAATCGCCGCGTCGAGATCGCTCGGAGGCCGAATCGAGGAGGTATTGGGTTCGACGATCGTCCCCATTGCTTTGGTTCGGGGAACGATCTTGTTGACGACGCTCTTCAACGTCTGAGCGACCCTTCCGTCTCGGGCCCACCGGCATGGTTGTTAAGCGACAAAGCTTGCTAAGAAGGCGAATCACGCGAGAGGTTAGCCGCAAGGAGAAGAGCGGAGGGCCTTTCAAGAACCGCCTTTGTTGAATCTCAAAGATTCCCTCCGGTTGTTGAATCGAAATCCTTGCAAATTGCCGAGGCGGCGAATAAGGATGCCGAATCGGGGCTGGTTGGGGAAGCCGTTCAGGATGTTGAGGGAACGTCGGAGAAACGCCCTAGAGAGCCTGAGGTCGGGTTAGAAGATCAGTGCGGCAAACGTCCTCGAACGGTGGGTTCAGGTGAGGTCGTGCCCTTTGTGATTCGACCGAAGGTGAGAAATATGCCGGTTCTATCGGATGCCTCGGCGCTTAATGACCCGGAGGTCGCGTTCGGTGTGGCAACGTCTTTGTCATTACCGTCTGATACGGAGGCTTTCCGGCTGGAGCCGGATTCGGATGCGACAATGTTAGCCGCGCAGTCGGCCCTTTTGGTGTGTATTCTGATTTTTTCTTTCATTCGAACGCTGTTCGCGTTGCGCTTGTTTTGAATTGTTCTTTTGCAGGCCGTTGGTAGGATAGCCGATGTGGGCCGCCGCCATCTCGACGCCATCAAGGAGATCAGCCGCTTGCGAGAGCAAGCGGAGGGCCGAGGACGAGTTTTAAGAGCGAATCGAAGCTTCTCGGCGAATCTTTGCGGTGGAAAGCTCGTGATGCGGATAAGTTGAGCGGAGGCGAAGAAGGCCGACGACTTGAAGGCACTTTGCTTATCGAGCCGTTCTTGGCCCGGAGGCCGAGTTGGCAGAGGTGAAAGTGGCGAAAAGAGAGTGCCGAGTCAAAAGGTTTGAAGCGGGAAAGAGGCCGGGCTTGCTGAGTATGTGGACCAGGTCTCCCGGTTTGAGAATCGGGGATTCAAACATGGTTGGCACAAGGCCCTTGCTGCAGCTGGCATTGCCCTGAATGTTCCAATACCGTATGAGCAAGTAGACATCGATCCATTGGAGACTGATTCGGAGGGCTGATATTTCTTTCGTTTATTTTGTTATTTTGTGTTTATGATACAGCAATGGACGTTGATACTTTTTGTATTTATAAAATGTTAGCAATTTATGCGCAATGTGCTGATGTCTCCGCAGTTTTATGGTGATGTTTTGTTTTTTGTAATTATACAATGTTAAAACAATTAACAACCAAATATGCGGTTCTCAGGATGGCTCGGCGGCGTGAAAGGCCAAATGGTTGGCCAAATAGTTCACAGGCTAGATCGCCCTTGCGTTGGCGAGGCTCGAGCGCTAAGCCGAATATTTTAGACCGTAGGGTCGGCGAGGCATCGTTGAGTGCTTAACCGAATAGATTAATAAATCTGCCCTTGCGTTGGCCAGGGCTCGAGCGTTTAAGCCGAATATGTTAAACCAGAGATCTGGCCGAGGCATCGTTTATTATGTAGCCGAATAGATTAATAAATCTGCCCTTGCGTTGGCCAGGGCTCGAGCGCTTAAGCCGAATACGTTAAACCAGAGATCTGGCCGAGGCATCGTTTATTATGTAGCCGAATAGATTAATAAATCTGCCCTTGCGTTGGCCCCAGGGCTCGAGCGCTTAAGCCGAATATTTTAGACCAGAGGGCTGGCCGAGGCATCGTTGAGTGCTTAGCCGAATAGATTAATAAATCTGCCCTTGCGTTGGCCCCAGGGCTCGAGCGCTTAAGCCGAATATTTTAGACCAGAGGGCTGGCCGAGGCATCGTTGAGTGCTTAGCCGAATAGATTAATAAATCTGTCCTTGCGTTGGCCCCAGGGCTCGAGCGCTTAAGCCGAATATTTTAGACCAGAGGGCTGGCCGAGGCATCGTTGAGTGCTTAGCCGAATAGATTAATCTGCCCTTGCGTTGGCGAGGCTCGGCGTTCGCCGAATATGTTAAACCGCAGATCCGGCCGAGGCATCGTTTATTATGTAGCCGAATAGATTAATAACCCCTTTGCGTGGCCAGAGCTCGGCGTTCGATACACTTTATTGTAATATTTAGGCGCCATTAAAATAATGTGCACTACGTGGTATAATCGTCGGAGACTTATTCGCCCCAAGGTGTCACGCCCCAAAGGACGCTCTGAACGGCCGTGACATCCACGAAGGGTGCTCCGAATTTGGAGACTTATTCGGCTTTAAGGTGTCATGCACCAAAGGGGGCTCCGAAGCCGGAGACCTGTTCTGGCCAATCGTGACATCCACGAAGGGCGCTCCGAATCCGGAGACTTGTTCGGCCCTAAGGTGTCATGCCCCAAAGGACGCTCTGAACCAGTCGTGACATCCACGAAGGGTGCTCCGAATTTGGAGACTTATTCGGCTCTAAGGTGTCATGCACCAAGGGGCTCGGCCGAGACTGTTTCGCCAATCGTGACATCCACGAAGGGCGCTCCGGATCCGGAGACTTGTTCGGCCCTGAGATGTCATTCACCAAAGGCGCTCCGAATCCGGAGACTTATTCTGGCCAATCGTGACATCCACGAAGGGCGCTCCGAATCCGGAGACTTGTTCGGCCCTAAGATGTCATTCACCAAAGGGGTTCCGAATCCGGAGACTTGTTCGGCCCTAAGATGTCATTCACCAAAGGGGCTCCGAATCCGGAGACTTGTTCTGGCCAATCGTGACATCCACGAAGGGCGCTCCGAATCCGGAGACTTGTTCGGCCCTAAGATGTCATTCACCAAAGGGGCTCCGAATCCGGAGACTTATTCTGGCCAATCGTGACATCCACGAAGGGCGCTCCGAATCCGGAGACTTGTTCGGCCCTAAGATGTCATTCACCAAAGGGGCTCCGAATCCGGAGACTTGTTCTGGCCAATCGTGACATCCACGAAGGGCGCTCCGAATCCGGAGACTTGTTCGGCCCTAAGATGTCATTCACCAAAGGGGCTCCGAATCCGGAGACTTATTCTGGCCAATCGTGACATCCACGAAGGGCGCTCCGAATCCGGAGACTTGTTCGGCCCTAAGGTGTCATTCACCGAAGGGGCTCCGAATCCGGAGACTTGTTGTGGCCAATCGTGACATCCACGAAGGGCGCTCCGAATCCGGAGACTTGTTCGGCCCTAAGATGTCATTCACCAAAGGGGCTCCGAATCCGGAGACTTATTCTGGCCAATCGTGACATCCACGAAGGGCGCTCCGAATCCGGAGACTTGTTCGGCCCTAAGATGTCATTCACCGAAGGGGCTCCGAATCCGGAGACTTGTTTTGGCCAATCGTGACATCCACGAAGGGCGCTCCGAATCCGGAGACTTGTTTTGGCCAATCGTGACATCCACGAAGGGCGCTCCGAATCCGGAGACTTGTTCGGCCCTAAGATGTCATTCACCGAAGGGGCTCCGAATCCGGAGACTTGTTTTGGCCAATCGTGACATCCCCAAACGGCGCTCAGAATCCGGAGACTTGTTCGGCCGTAAGATGACATGCACGGAAGGGGCACCGAATCCGGAGACTTGTTAGATTTTGAAGTGTTGAGCTTAATCATGCGAAAATGCGAGATGTTGGATTCTGAGGATATTGTGTACAAATATCAAGCCTGGTCGGGTCATTGATAAAATTTTCGTAGATGTGTCGAATTCCACGGCCGTGGCGGGCTTCTTCCGACATGTCGACAACCGATATGCCTGTTCTGCGCGGAATCTATTTGATAGGGGCCGTCGGTTTGGACCAAGCTTTCCATCGGCCTCCGATCGGCCGGTAGCACCTTCTTGAGGACCCTCTCTGGATTGTGGCGGCGCTTGATTGGACTTTCCGATTGTATGACTTAGCGGCTGCTTGTTGATAGCGAGCCATGGATGCCAAGGCACGATCTCTTCGTTCTTCAATCGTAACCAGTCCAAAGCAAGCATCATGTCGTTCGTCCGTGTCGAAGGCTTGTGACCTGAGGGTTGGTAGGCCGATCTCTGGGGGTAAGATTGCCTGGGTTCCGAAGCACAAGGCAAACGGTGTTTCTCCGGTGGATCGTCTCGGCGTCGTTCGATGGGCCCATAGTACGCTTGGCAACTCTTCGACCCACCTGCCCTTAGCGTTTTCCAGCCTCTTTTTGATACCGTCCAAGATGGATTTGTTCGAAGCTTCCGCCTGACCGTTACTTTGGGGGTAGGCTGGCGTAGAAAAGTAAGGTACAATTCTGTATTTGCCGCCTGACTCTCGGTACGCATACGATCGGCGGAGTGCCATTATCTGAGATCAATGCTCTTGGAATGCCGAATCTTGTAATGATGTTCCTCCACACAAAACGCTTAATGTCGGAATCTCGTATATGGGTTAGAGCCTCTGCTTCGACCCACTTCGTGAAATAGTCTGTTGCTACGATTAGAAATCGCTTGTTCCCTGGGGCCCTGGGCAGTGGTCCTACGATATCAAGTCCCCACTGAGCAAACGGCCAGGGGCTACTGATTGAATTCAAAGCTTCTGCCGGTTGATGGGTTAGTGGGGAAAACTTTTGGCATTGTTCACATTTCTTCACATAATTTTGTGCGTCGGCCCTCATAGTCGGCCAGTAATATCCCTGCGTTATCGCCCGATGGGCAAGGGAGCGCCCCCCTGAATGTGCACCACAGCTGCCTTCATGTATCTCAGTGAGCAGCTCCTCTACTCTGTCCGGGTGCACGCATTCCAGGTATGGGCCAGAGAGGGATTTTTTATAAAGTCCCCCTTGTGGATCAAGGTAGTATCGCAGAGCCTTGTTTCGCAGCTTGTGTGCTTCTTTTTTATCCTCTGGGAGTTGTTCAGAAGAAAGGAACGCAGCAATGGGGTCCTTCCAACTTGGAGCGGATTCTATGATATTGATGTGGGTCTCCTCCGGAGGGCCGATACTGGGTTCCGGGACGAAGCCCACTTCGATGGTACGTTTGAGCTCGGAGTTGATGGCGGAGGCCAAGCAAGCCAGGGCATCCGCGTGTGTATTTTGGTCGCGCGTTATTTGGTTTAGTTCGTGATGGTCGAACTTCGCCAGCAACGAGCTAGCCGTTTTCATATAGGCCGCCATGCGCTCATCTCTCGCTGCATACTCCCCCTTCAGCTGGTTGATTACCAACTTTGAGTCTCCAAAACACCTGCTTGATCGCCGTGCACCGAGAACATGTGCGTTCCGTAGTCCGGCTAAAAGGGCTTCATATTCGGCCTCGTTATTTGATGCTTCGAAGCCGAGTTTGACGGCCTGTTCAATGACTGCGCCGTCTGGGGACATAATTACGACGCCCGCGCCGCTTCCCCGTTGGTTAGACGATCCATCGCAGTATAACTGCCAGATGTCCCCAACGTAGACTCTCCAATCTGGCTTTGACGTAGCTTCGGCTTTTGGCTGGAGATCCCCAGGCTTGAGGTCGGCGAGCCCTCCTGTGAATTCGGCCACAAAGTCGGCAAGCACCTGCCCCTTGATTGCAGTTTTGGGTGAAAACTGAATGTCATATTGTCCGAGTTCGAGAGCCCATTTCGAAACACGCCCTGATGCTTCTGCATTCCGGAGTACTGATCGAAGGGGGAAGTCTGTCAGCACCTTGATGCTGTGTGCTTGGAAGTAGTGCATCAGTTTTCTTGCTGCCATGACCAGGGCTAGGACGAGTTTTTCCAGCGGTAAGTAGCGTGTTTCGGCGTCCACCATCGCCTTGCTCACGTAGTATACTGGCTGCTGCTGCCCCTCCTCCTCTTTTAACAATACGGCTTACGAGACCGCCAGATAGAATGAGGGGATCACCGGTGGCGGGTGTTGTTAGAAGAGGTACTGTCCGGAGGTAGGTCTTGAGCCCGTTAAAAGCTGCCTCGCATTCCACGGACCATTCGAAAGCTCTGCCCTGGCGTAATGTTTGAAAGAATTGTCTGCAGCGATCTGTAGATCGGCTGATAAATCTGTTGAGTGCAGCGGCCATTCCCATCAGCTTTTGGACTTCTTTGACTGAACGGGGGGAACTGAGTTCTAAAATTGCTGTAACTTGCCTCGGGTTGGCCTCGATTCCTCGATGGTTGACGATGCAGCCTAGGAATTTGCCAGAGCCGATCCCGAATGCGCATTTGGAAGCATTCAGCTTCATTCTCAGACTTGCGTAGGGTGTCGAATGTCTTTTCGGATCGGCTATATGGTTTTGCTCTTCTTTAGATTTGACCACCATGTCGCCGATGTATACTTCCATAGTGTGCCCGAGTTGTTCTTTGAACATCGTAGTGACCAAATGTTGGTAAGTCGCCCTGCATTCTTTAATCCAAAAGGCATGACCACTGTGATGGGTTCCTCTTGGAGTGAGGAATGCGCTTTTGTCCCGATCATCCGGATTCATGGCGATCGATGGTAGCCTCTATAGGCGTCGAGGAAACTCATCTTGGCGGTGGCGTGCCGTCGCATCGACGAGTTGATCAATTCTAGGCAAGGGAAAGCAGTCTTTGGGGCAAGCTTTGTTCAGATCCGTGAAATCGACACACGCGCCAAGTGCCATTCTTCTTTTTTACCACCACTGTGTTGGAGAGCCACGTGGGATAGGTGACCTCTCTGATTGCCCCGGCGTCAAGCAATTTGTCAACTTCCTCGACAACGGCGGCAGTGTGTTCTGCGGAGGATCGCCGACCTTTCTGAATGATCGGCTTGCACTGAGGGTCGACATTGAGGTGATGCTGCGAGACCGCTGGGTCTATTCCCGGCATTTCATATGGGGTCCACGCGAAGACGTCGAGGTTGCCGAGTAAGAAAGTGATCAGTTGCTGCTTGTCGACCTGGCTCAGAGAGACGCCGATCATAAAAAACTTTTCCGGGCTTCCATCGATGTCTACTCGGTCTAAACCTTCCATGGCCTTTTCGTTTGGTTGACGTCCAACGTCTTCCAGGATTTCTCGACTGGGCACCTCGACGGATTTTACTTGCAGTTCCTTCGGCGTCCTGGCGGCGAGAAGGTAACATGCTTGGGCTGACCGCTGGGAGCCACGGATCTGCTCAACGCCATGCTCTGTTGGGAAGCGTAGCAGTTGGTGGTAGGTGCTGGGGACGGCCTGCAGGGTATGTAACCACGATCGTCCCATGATGAGATTGTATGGCGATGGTAGCCTGACGACCAAAAACTCCGCGACCACCGTTCTCGAGCCAGCGCGGACGGGTAGGCTGATTTTTCCCAATGGATACTCCGGGGTGGCGTTGAAGCCGAATAGTGGATAGGGGGCCGGAGTTAGATCCAGTCGTTGAACCCGAGTTTGATGAAGGTTCGATGGTACATGATCTCTGAAGTACTTCCTCGATCGATAAGGACGCGTTCTCGGTAAACCTATATGCGCGTGGCGTGACAACCGAAGGATCCACGTGAGGAGTGTGACGCCGCCGCAAATCGAGTCGTCGAAGGTGATGCTTACCGCTTCTCGAGCGGGGTCGCTTCTTTGGTGGTGGTCGCTTCGAAGGTTTGGAAGTGGTTGGACCGTATGTCTGATCGTGGCTATCGGCGTTGTCAGATATCATATGGACGGTGTCAAGCGGGCGCCTCTTGGACGACATGCGTCCTGTCACTTCCTCAACGTAATCCTTTGAGGTCGGCGTCACGGTGTTCTATTGTTGGTCGCGAGGTCGCCGAGACCCGCTTTGGGGATCGCCGAGAACCTTGAGTCTTACTGGTGAGACTTTGCTTTCTCGAGGCTGTCATGGCGTTCGTTCTCAGCGATGATCTTGCCGACTCTGTTTGGTCTCGGCTCGTTCCATGGTTGCTTGCATCGCCTCTGTGCTAGAATCGTTGGCGGTCGAAGCGCAAGGTGCGTCGTCTAATGGTTTCTTTCCGAGCATATTATTTGGGGTGAGGTCGTCTCCCTGTGCGATCGCGTCGGTGGCTATCGGAGGATCGTCGGTCACGCCTTCCATGGATATATTTGAGTATTCCCACAGACGGCGCCAATTGTGGAGAATGAGGTTTGGAAATACTCTTCAGATCCCGGAAGACGCCAATGAGCCTCTGCTAGTCACCTGCAAAAATACAAACTCCGGTCGGGGGTGCCGGAATTAGCACTCCGACGGACAAGTCAGTTCCTCTCAAGAAAGCTTGCTTGCTCAGTCTCTAGAAGTAATTCTTACATACCTTTATGAATCTGAAGCTCTTGTATTTATAGCCATTCGCCAGCCTCGGGGCCAGAGTCTACTTTTAAATTGTTTATTCATTCTTTTATTTTATCCTGACATGCTCTTTCCAGTATACTCGGCCCGAGAGTCATACTCGGCATCTTAGCAGAGCAGAATGGAGCCGTTTAACACCCGGCTCCCTGTGCGTATCAGACTTCGTGTCTTTGATTATACGGCTCCCACAATATCATATTCATAAAACAGAACAGAGCATAATCAGTCTTGTATCAGAACATAATAATGGTACATCCCATAGAACACAGAATAGAATGTCTTCCGACTAGAGTAATCGGTTCCGGGTACCGATTAAACACATATTGCCACAATGAAGTGGCTAACAAGATCTCACAATTACTTGCATGTCATGGACCCGCATTTTCACGCCGTCCCCCATGACTTGGGACTATCTATGGATGCCATAATAGATTTCAAACTTGGGATGTTCGTTCACGTAAACGGATATCATATCAGAAATAATAGCTTATCACATTTCATTTGGAACATAATTCATATAAACGTATCTTTATGGTAACGTTACTCACAGTGGTTCCAGTAGGCGGTCAATCAATCTCCAGACATTGACCTACAATCACAAAAGTACATAACACAAGCATGTCTTATCATTACTCATTCAAGTGGCCATTAAGGCTTAGCTTTCATTACATTGGTCCTTATTCTATCTTGTCACATTGCCTAAAACACACACACTTGCAGTCTCGGAATTTAGTACATTCATTTCTTAGTGTGTTTCTAACCCATAACCTCATTACTATGGCTTAATTAAGGCTTAGGAATGCCTAAGATGCAATGAGGAAGCCAAAACATGCCTTTGAACACTTAGACAAAATTCTGAAAATAAGGTCCACGCTCGAGCGTGGCTTTCCTCGCTCGAGTGGACATGCAAAATGAGAGGGTTCGCTCGAGCGTGACTTCCCTCGCTCGAGCGACCTGCAAACTTGGAAAAAGTACTGGTTGGTTGAAAACCACGCTCGAGCGTATAGACAATATGCAAAGGGTTCGCTCGAGCGTCCAAGTGGTCGCTCGAGCGTAGAGCTCATGCCTGTAAAAATATACTGACAGCTCGAAATCTTTGCTCGAGTGCAGGTCTCCTTGCTCGAGCGGACTGTAAATTTCTGGGTTTTCAAAAATAGAGGTTGAGCTTCAAAAGGTGATTTCAATGGCCACTTTCATGCCAAGCTTGCTCAAAACACTTGGAAAACCTTTCAAAAACACAGATACATGATTATATTCAAACGTTTAGCTCAAACCCATGGTTTTAGCAAATTTGAACTCAAAAACTCTTGCATGGAAGATTTTCTAAATTCTTTCTTTTGTTTCACAAATCATGAAATGAAGTCCATAAGCCCATGAATTTTTGGAACATGAAACATGATATTTTCGTAAAGATGATGAATAAAACTCGCATGCATGCAAGGACTTTCCAAACTCAAACCCAAAAGGATCATATCAAAAGATGATTCTACCATGAACACTCATGAAAACCATTTGTATGTCCATAGACCTATTTCCCTTGCTAATTTCATGAAAATGGTTCAAAGACGAGCTGAAATCATGATGCATGGAAGTTAATTTGCAGAACATAAGCTAAGTGTTCTTACCTAGAGCCCGATTCCAGATGTGTGGGAGTGAATCCTCTCAGTTTTCTTCCTCTTCTTCAAACCCTTGAGTTCACTCACTCACTCTCTCCCTCTCTCTCTCTCTCTCTCTCTCTCTCTCTCTCTCTGAAGCCAACTCCCTCGATACAGAGGACTAGAGGAGCAAGAGAATGACACAGCATTCATTCACTCGGCTGATGTACACAACACATACCTCACTTTTGAGTCCAATACACGTGCACATTCATGCACATCTCTAACTCACACACAAGAAGTTTTATCCTCTACACTCACACCACAAAATGCTACAACATATTACACACTCAAACACATCTTGGACCATTAATAGAATTAGATTAGGCACCAATCATGCATAATTAAATCAAACATCAGAAATCTTAATTTATTCAGGCTAGCACGAAATTCAATTAATCCAAAATAGTCCCCACCAAGGCTCAATCTAATCACATGCGATGTTTACAAAACTGAATCAATTTCTAATAAAATTCGCCATGGTGTCCTCAAATTCCAAATAACACATTAGTGCAATCAGTTTCAGGTTCGAATGCCGATAAGGCTCTCAATTTTCATTTTAAGGCGGAATTCCCGACATATATTTTATAAGTAATAGACAAAAGGCCAAATATCCTGCAGATTACATAGCAATCCCATAATTTATTTAATCCGCTTAATCAACATCCTTAACTACTGATTAGTGGCTAATTACGGGTCGGGGTTATTACAGCAGGCCCAAAGGCATCACTAGCTTGTAGACGCGCTCCCGGGAACCCTCCGACATCTGTGCGCCTTTCTGCGAAGCGGCGTGTAGACGTCCCCGAGCGCCCCGGGAGGGTTAAGTCCCGTTCCGTTCATATTGGGGTCACTACAGTTCAAGGACTCAAATGTCACGGTTCTTAATCTTGAACCAAAGAGTCCAAATCCGGCAAATCAATTTTGAAAACAGATTTTTTGAAACGAAGTGCCAAACATGGACTGCTTTGCCAGATACAGAGTCGCCACCTAAATGTTTTTTTAATGGGAAATTTTGGAAACCCTGACTCGGTGCCAAAGGCCACGTGTCCGTCATCACCAAAGTTGCCTCGGCTCGGGAACTTGGGTACGATTGGGGAAGTTCACTTCGTGAGCACCCCCGCTCGCCCGATCAAAGACCGGCCTCTACTAACCATGATATCAGATTTTGAAAACATTGTGCGTTCTTATTCCGGTTATTAGCCTAGATTACTATGTGATGCTCGCAGCAAACAAGTATAGACTGAGTCGCCTGAATTGGAACTAAACATTTCATGTTTGTTTGTTTGTTTGAAAATGGTTTGATGGTGCTACCTGCAAGTAGGCTAAGATGTGAATTTGCCACCCTCAGGTGGGCTTAGAAAAACATGATTTTGCCACTATCTAGTGGGCTTAAAACAAACAGTCAATGATTTGTTCCACTTCAAGTAACTCAACCTCCACCCACAGGCATTCAAGGCAGTTATATCACATAAGCACGTAGCCTCATGGTAAGCATGCTATTCATGGCAGTCACTCACATGCATGCAAGGATGCTAAAGCATAAAACTCATCGAGTACTCCAAGCCAAAACAGAAACTACATTAGAAATCATGCATGATCCTAAGTATACAGAAATGCCTAATGCAACACATGCAAAAATGCAAACTAAAGTCGGCTCGGCTATTCTAAACATGGCATATGGAATGCTACAGCTAACATGTATTCAACTTGGAATTGAAATACAAATGCAGTTTGTATGATGCGCCGAGCCCGGTGCATGCAAAATAGATGAATGATGCAAACATGCTGTCATACTGTATGCTAATTGAAATATGCCCTAATCTAACCATCATAAGCAGGTAAATAAAAGGAAAGAAAGATGTGGGGTTGGAAGACATACATCACATTCACCCACACTTATTACAATTATGCCCTCGCGCAGAGGGTCCAAATAAATATACAGTCCCGAATGAAAGAATAGTACAATCCAAATAATGTACAAATTCCTAATTAATTTACAAATTAACTAAGAAAATAATAAAACTGGCATGCAAGCCAGGGACTGCCTTGATTCTGCTCCGGATGAGGGAATGATGCATGTTTGGGCTGCTTTGCGCGGAAATCCACTGGAATGCCCCAATTAGCCACTGTTTTGCAATGATTCTTGAAAAGCGTGCCAAGCCTCGGAAGACCGATGATTCTTGATATGCTGCAACAGAGAGCAGGAAAGAGACATAGCAATGTATTTTCACAAATGTATGCATGTCTCGATCCTCGTACCACCAATCACGCATCTCGATGCATGATGGCCGAGGAGCCGAATTGCACAACTCAATATAGAATGAATGCATATGAACACTACAACAAAACCTAACTCCATCATGGATAATCCAGAGTGTCGGTGACTTGGGAATTGAGACACATTCCGTCACCGAGTAGCGAACCTCGTTTCCGTGTCCGGGCTAACTCCTATCGAAACACGATGCAATATGCATGATATGCGTGAAATGCAACTAAGATACAATCCTAACATACACAATGTTATGGAATGGCATACACGCTACACGAGGTGATACACAACCGAGCATACACAATGCTATGGATGAAATGGCATACGCAATGCAATATGGGCTTACACCAACATGAGAGAGCCTCAGCCACACTCACATAAGAGGCCATTAGATGAAAATGAGACAACTCGAAATACGTGCACGCGTGCACGCAAACCGAGGACCGAAACTACGGCACGGAATGCCACTCTAATGAGACATGGCAAGACATGGAATATGATATGCAAACATGCAAATTTCAGAGGCAAAATGACATGCAAAACAGCCCCGAAACAAGGCGAAATGACACCCGATGCATGGAATCTCTCCCGAAATGCAAAACTAGGTACATGAAATGGCTTACAGCTATACAAAGCATGCATAATTTGTACATGAAGTGTAAAAGAAGAAGCAAGGAAGCCCCAAAATAAGCATTTTTTCAGTTTAAATCATGGCCAAACAGTGAGTACAAGTGGGACTAAATTAGCATGCAAAAATGGGCCCGCAAACGGGATGATGAAGCAACTCACAGCTGCTGGCCCCAAAAAGGAAAGGGGCCTTCTACAAAATTGAATAGGGGCCAAAGATATGATGTTTTTCAATAGGTGACAAGCCCCAAAAACAGATACAAGTATGCTAAAGATCTCATGCAAAATGAGGCCACCAAGAGGGCTATAACATGAAGTATACAAAATATGCATCAAACAACCAAAGACCCTCAATGAGACATGGAGAGGGGGTCAAAATAAGACCCTTTTCAATTCTGCTCAGGGTCGAAAAACAGAGACACAATAGGCTAATAAATCATGCAAAAATGGGGACCAAAGAGGGGTTCAATGGCAAGTGACACATGGAGGTCCCAAACAAGGATGAGCCCTTCTTAAATGTTTAAGAAGGGCTCAAAATAAGCCTATTCACAGTTTACATCAGAGCTCAAAACAGACTACACATAGGCTAAAAATATCATGCAAAAATATGGCACAAAGAGGGCTAAAGAGGCAAGTACCAAAAGGGGGTCTCAAACAGTGAGAGACCCTTAATGAAAGATGAAATAGAGCTCAAAAAAATTCTAATTTCAGTTTTGGTCGGAGCTCAAATGTATAAGAAAGAAGGGCTAAGATATAGACCAAGAAAAGAGCAAAAAAGGGAAAAACGAGACTCACCCTTGAAGAACCAAAATTTAGCAGCCTCTTGGTCCAAAATACAGCACTTCTAGCCTCTGAGAAGGTCCTCCAAGCCGTTGGAATGGAGTGGTGGTGGTGGTGCTAGGTGGTGGTGAAGAAATGGTGTAAGACTTTTAGGGTTTTGGTGCTTAAAATATATATATATATATATATAGAGAGAGAGAGAGAGAGAGAGAGAGAGAAAGAGATTGTATATATGAGACTCAAAACAAAGTCTTCTAACCCAGAAAAAATGCAGCTAGAGCTCTGGTTTTATAGACAAAAAGGGATGGAAAAGAGGGGGAAAAAAGGAGGGGAAATTCGGATTCAAAATTCCTCCCAAAATGGCCAAAAGGTGAGCTAAAGGGGCAAGTGATAGCTGCGGGTCCCAAATGGTCGAGAGCCCTTCAATAAAGTTGAAAAAATAGGATACTTTCTAGTTTACATCAAGCCACGAAAATAAATACAAGTAGGCCTAAACTATCGTGCAAGAAAAGGGAAAAATAAAGGGGTAAAGAAGAAAGTGATAGATGGAGATGTCAAACATCAAGAAGTCCTTAATCAAACATGAAAAGGAGTTCAAAATATGACTATCTCAAGTTCGGGTCGGAGCCCAAAAATGTAGAATGAAGGTTCGGGAGCCGAAACACGCAGTTCGGGGCCTCGAAAGTGGGCTGTTAGGCACTGGGAGTGGTGCTCAACCACGAAGTTGGTCTCTCGGACCACAGTGTCCCTCAAAAAGGAGTAAATAAGATAAGTGCCAAAAACCGGGGCAAACGGAGGTGGTTAAGCGATCCTGAACCGAGGCACACGGCCTGACGGCTCCGAAATGGAAAAAAATGGCCTATGACCACGAAACGTAGCCCACGGCCATTGAGAGATGATCTACGAGACCTCTCCCTCCCTTCGGGAAGAGAAAACAGAGAAAACAGAGCCTGGTTCGCAAACCAAGGAAAAGCACAAAAGAGTCCGGAAGTCCGGAGGCAAGGCTCGCAGCCGGGACTCCGCAACCTCAGAACGAGCACAATATGCAACATCACCAAGCGCTCAATCGGTGACGTCTGAGTCTTAAGGTCGGTCAAAAATGGGGTGTCTACACGGCGCGAATCTCGTTTTGTTCTGAGCTACTACAGTTTGGACTCAAATGTCACGGTTCTGAATCTAATCTTACAATGTGCGATGTAAGACCGATAAATCACCAAAGAGTCCAAATCCGGCAAATCGTTTTGGAAAACTAATTTTTAATAAAGAAGTGCCAAACATGGACTGCTTTGCCAGATATAGAGTTGCCACCTACATATTTTATTTTTGGAAAATTTAGGAAACCCTGACTCATGCCGAAGGCCACGTGTCCGTCATCACCAAAGTTGCCTTGGCTCGGGAACTTGGGTACGAGAGGGGAAGGTCATATAATGAGCATCCCCGCTCGCCCGATCAAAGATCGGCCTGTACTAAACATGATAACTTGTTTTTTAAAACACATGTGTTCTTATTCCGGTTAATTAGCTAATCTTACTATGTGATGCGCACGGCAAACAAGTATAGACTAGATCGCCTAATTTGAAACAAAGCATTGCATATTTGTTTGAAAACTGTTTGAAGTTTGCTACCTGCAAGTAGGCTAAAACACGGATTTCAATGAATTGCTCCAATTCAAGTAATCCAACCTTCACCCACAGGCATTCAGGCAGTTATATCATATAAGCAATTAGCCTCATGGCATGCATGCTTTCATGGCAGCATTAACACACATACAGTATGCTAAAGCGTAAACACTCACAGTGTACTCCGAGCCAAAACAAAGAACTAGTTAGAAATCATGTATGACCCTAGTTCATGTTAAGATGGCTAATGCAACACATACACAAATGCGACTTAAAATAGGCTCGACTATTCTAAGATGTCATGTGAAATGCAACTTGATACATGTATTCAAATTGGAATTGAAATACAATGCAGTTAGTACGATGCGCCGAGCCCGGTGCATGCAAGACTGATGAATGGATGCACGCATGCAAGCATAAGGTATGCTAAATAAAATATGTCCTAAAACTAACCATCATAAGCGGTTAAGTAAAAGGGAGCAAGAAATGGGGGTTGGAAGACATGCATCGCACACACGCACGCTTATTACAACAATACGCCCTCTCGAAAGAGGGACCGAAGAAGAAGCTAACTAGCTAATCTAAGCTAATCAACTAATTATTACAAAACAAAATAATTAACTAATCCTAGTTAACTAATTATTACAAAACAAATTGAAATAACTAACGCATTAACTATTAAATTACAACCAAATGCATAAGCAAGCTATCTAAGCATGGTAGCTAAGGAAAGCAATAAAACAGGAGCTTCAGAGGGAAAAGGATGCATGCAAGCCCGATTGCCTCGTTCGGAAATCCAATGCGATGCCCCGATTTGCCTCTATTTTCATTTGCCCTCAGAAACTTGCACCATGCTCCAGAAAGATGAAACTCCACCTTGGGAGACCTGTGAGATGGTGGCCGACCACTTTTGGTCTCCATAGACACCTGCCAACCACTTTTTGTTGTTGAAAACCAGGAAAAGTGGTCGGCCAGCTAGTTTTTCTGGTTGGCCGGCCAATTGTTGCTGTTGAACTCCAGTTTGCTGCAACAGACAGCAAGAAAGGGCATGGCAATGTATTTGCAAGATATGTGTGCACAACCCCCCTCCCTATCATGTGATGAACTCAAGGGAGTGTGGTTCTCGACTCTCGGGCCACCAATCGCGCATTTCAATGCATGATGGCCGAGAGGCGAAGTTACATAATTCAATATGAAATGAATGCACAAGTAAACACATAAAGCCTAAAACTCTATCATGTATGATCAAGAGCGTCGGCGACCGAGAATTGAGGCACGTTTCATCACTTAAAGTATGAAACGTCCCTCTTTTCCCGTGTTTGGACTAACACCTATTCCAAACACAATGCAACACATAACATGGCATGCTCAATGCAATGTACCTACATGGCATACACAATGCAAGGGTCAAGCATGCAATAACGTGCAATGCAACTATATGGCATACACAATGCAAGGAATAACATGGCATACACAATGCGAAATGCTAAGGACTAGATGGCATACTCAATGCAAGGCAATTATAAGGTTCTTAACACAATGTAATGTATGTATGCACAATGTAATACAACAAGGGCAACAATATGCAATACACCAAGCATGCAACAACATGCAAACCACATACTCAATGGACTTAAACCAAAATGGACAGACCTCAGTCTTGCTAAAACAGTGGCCATAATGCTAAAGTGAAGGCACCGAAACACATATAAGCATGCATGCCAATTGACTCACCAATTAAGACACTAAGGGGCAACTCTCAAGAGCACTTAAAGAGTGAACAACATGGAAGTGTAACAACACTAAGTGCACTGAAATGGGGTAAGGAATGATGCCAAATCATTGAAACAACACAAGTAAAGCATGCAAGGGTCCTTAAGCATGGGGCTAGTAAAGAGGATTACAAAGGAGGCCTGCAATACATGGAAAATATGCATGAACTAAGCATGGATAGAGTTGAAATGGGTCTTAACAAAGACCAAAACATGCTGAGATAGAGGCTCAAATACCTAGGCAAGATGGCATACAAGCTAAGCCATAAACTAGGCAATAATTCACAACACTCAAAGGCACTTAAAGCATGAATGAAGTGGGAATATGGCAATGCTACATGCTCTGAAATGTCATGTTAAGTGATGCCAAATCATGTACATGATGCAAATAAAGCATGCAATGGTGCTCAAAGCTTGAGGCAAGCAAGAGCATTTACACTACAAGTACACAAAACATGAAGCAAATGGTTAAGGCAATCCAAAATAGTCCTAGAACATGTTAAAATGAGACTAAAACATGTATGGAAGTAAGCCAAAACAAGCTAGCATGAAGGGCATAAGGCATGATGCATACAAGGCAAATAGGGTGGATTACACTACACCTATTAAGACCAAACATGGAATGACTTAAGAAACAAAAATTAGAGTTATATCATGGCATAATAACCCCAAATAAACACTAAAATGAAGGCTCGGAAGCTAAGGCATGAAGGCATACGCAATGATTCATGTTAAGACATAAAGGGGCAAACCCTCCAACGCATTGAATGAGTGACAAATGCAAGTGCATGAGCATGAAACATGGACTGAAATCACATAATAAATGATGCCAAATCATTCACATAGTCCAAGTAAAGCATGCTAGGGGACTCAATACACAAAGCTAACAAACTAGATTGAACCACAGCTATACAAAGCAAGTCATGCATGGCCAAAACAACCAAAATCAGACCTTAAACATGGCAAAACATGAACAAAGTCTTTTCAGAGCTAAGCCAAAAGCATGCTAAAATGACATGTCAAAGCATGATGCATGTTAGACTATTTCATGGAATTGCACTACAAGTGCATGAGGCATGCAAGGGCCAATCAAACCAAACCAAAATAGAGCTAAGGCATGGTAAAACAACACCAAAAACATGCTGAAATGGACTCAACATAAGCTAGAATGACATGCTCAAACATGAGGCATACAAAGCTAGTTTAAGAGATTTACACTACAAGTGTATTAGGCATGCAAGAGCCAACCAAACCAACCCAAAAAGGATCTAAGGCATGGTAAAACAACACCAAAAACCTATTGAGATGGCCACAAAACAAGCTAGAAACACATGCTCAAACATGAGGCATACAAGGCTAGTTTGTGTGATTTACACTACAAGTGTATTAACCATGCATGGAGTGACCAAACCAAGGAAAAATAGTGGTATGCCTCAGAAAAATAACCACAAATACAAGCTAAGATATGGCCAACATAAACTTATCAAAGGTGCTCACATATGAGGCATATGAAGCTAGTAAACAAGACACAAAGGAGAGGGGATGACCCTCTCCTATTTAGGGCTCCAAAACCACCTTTCCACCACCGAAAATCCTCTGGATTTCAGTGGTAGAAAGGTCATGCAAAGGCTTCAACAAGAGCCTAAATGGATGGCTCAAAACAAGGCCTAACAAGGCCTAAGAGGGGGTAAACCATCCCAAACAAAAAAGTTACCTTAAACAACTATTTTAAGCATGCAAAAACAGAACTTTTTCTAGTTAAGAGCTAAGCTTAAAACATCATGCAAGTTAGTCTAAAAGCTTAAGCAATAAAGGGGAATTTAAAGGTCAAAGACTTACCCTTGAAGACCTTCTTTACTACTGTAACTCCAACAAGTTCTTTGAGCTTAAACCAGTCCAAGAACACCAAAAAAAATCCCTCAGCACCTCAGCAACCAAAGGATGGTGTTTGAGTGTGTGTTTGTGTGTTAAAGTGAGACAAATCTACAACTTTAAGGCACAAAAATGAAAAACAAAGCAAGATAGATACAAAACTATATCTAACTCTCAAGCCTCAACTTTCTGAACCTAGAGGAGGGAGAAGGAGCCTCCCTCTTATAGAAGACAAAAGCCAAAGCTTCTTGGAGAAGCTAAGGGCCAAGGAAATCCCTCCATACACGTGTATGGAGGATGGCTTAAATGCCCTCCAACTGTGCCAGCTGGAGGAAAATATCTCCAAAAAGGTGCCAAAAAGCAGCCGACCACTTGGTCGGCCTGCTACTTAAAGTGGTCGGACGACCACTTCAAGTGGTCTTCCAAGAGAAAAACTGGTCAGCCATAGGTGGGAGAGGTCCAGGCACCAAAAACAAGTAAGTGGTGTGGTGGCTGACCAGAAAAGATGGCCCAAAGGCCAAAAAAGCCAATTATTCGACCAAAAAACTAACTGGCAGAAGAAAAAGTGGTCTCCAAGGAGAAAAAGTGGTCTCCTACCCTTGTACCACCTTCCAAACAAGGAAAACAAGGTTTGTACCAAAAACAAACCAAAACGGATGCAAGACGAGAGATTAGGAGGCAAAGCACGCGGCTGGAAGTCCCGAAAACTAGCTAACGAGCACCAAAAGTGGTATGCAACCACAAAAGTGGTCTCTCGGACCACAGTGTCCCTCTAGGTAGAGGCAACAAGGTGTGGTTCAAAAATCACGCCAAACGGAGAACGTTAAGCGGTCCCGAGACAAGGCGAGCGACCAAAGGCTCCAAAAATCGAAAACTAGTCTCCAAACGGGAAAAGTGGCCTACGACCACAAAAAGTGGTCTATGACCACAAAAAGATGGTCTACAAGACCTCTCCTTCCCTCCGAGAAGAGAAAACAAGATTCGATCCACAAACTGAGCCAAAGCACAAAGAGTTCAGAGGCCTGGAGGCATGGCTCTTAGCCAGTACTCCGAAACCTCTAAACAAGCACAACATGTACCATCACCGAGCGCTCAATCGATGAAGTCTGAGTCTTAAGGTCAGTCAAAAATGGGGTGTCTACATAGCCTAGGGCTAATAGTAGGCCCAAAGGCATCACTAGCCTAGGGCTGATAGCAGGCCCCAAAGTTTATAAACCTGGCGCTGATAGTAGGCCCCAAGACTTACTGGTTGGAGCTGATAGCAGGCCCAAAGATACCAGTTTATCGCGGCAATCCCACGAAGATGGGAGCAGGGTAGCCCAAACATAAGGGACTCCCTTTCCATTAGCTAGGTCATGGACCTACCTTAGTCGCACAGGCAGGACTAAGGAAGCCCCCTTGGGCTTGGTACTAAGGCACAGCATGGCTGATAGCAGACTTGGTTGTGGCCTTCGCCCTGGGAAGATGGGGAGTTTGTGGTTAGGTGGCTAAGGGTGCAAGCTTCGCTGAGGTGGGTACGGACATAGTCGATAGTAGGCTAATGGATTCCTGAGAATGCATGTACTGGCCAAATAGAACCGAGAAAGCAAGTACAGCGGCAAGGTTCACCGCTATAAGTACACTTGTTGAGTTCCAAGCTGAGAAGGCAAGTGCAGAGGCAAACACTCCCGCTGTAACTGCACTTGCTGAGGCTCAAAAGGGAGTTGCAGCGCCAAACACTCCCGTCGCAACTACACTTGCTGAGGTTCAAAAAAGGTAGTTGTGGAGGCAAACAGATAGTACACAGTACATGCAGAGGGACACGTGGCACTTTCAGCCTGGTGGCTCAAGGCAGAATATTCCATGTGAGCCTCTGGGACACATGTCTTCTCTCTATTTGGCCACTTGGTGTCCTCTTGGCACCAAGGAAAAGCCTATAAATAGGACCCATTTCCCAAGGTTTAACAAGGAGAACTTTGGGGATTTGGGTGAGATGCTGCCCATTTTGGCACTACCATACATTTCTTCTTGAGCCATTTGCTTCACTCTCACCTAGCTACACACTCTCCAACTCCCAGATAGTTGCTGCTACTCATTCTTCAGCCCCTTCCACCACTATTGGGCCATCAACATAGTTTTGCCTCTCTAATCACCTCTCTAACCTTGAACCCCGCTAGAGGGACATATCATATTTCTTACCTACTAGACAAAATTAAGTTGGTTCCATGTGTATTTATGAATATGCGGAAATATCATAAGAATAGATTGATTAAGCACATAACACATTTCTTACCTACTTGAGAAAATTATTTTGTGAATATGTCTTTTACTAATTTGTAAAAAAAAAATAAATTGTTAATTAATAGGAAACAATTTATAAATATCATGAAAATTATATCAAATTAGATATTCAATTATGTAAAAAATTGTCTACCAACCACAACGTCGTCTACTTCTAGAGAAATCAAATTCAGAATGTTAGCAATCAGAGATAGAAATATTACCAACTGAATGTCTCTTAGTGACAACTATCATGGTCCATCACCACCTCATCATTATTTTTAAAAAGTTAGAAGCGTATTTAATGAATTAGAAAGGTAGATATGTATAGCATTACTCTTGAAGTCATATTTGACGAAATGAGATTAGTGCCAATTCGCGATCTCAAATTATTTTATTTTATTTTATTTATAATACCATAAGATTATTGTGATAAGATTATTTTCCCCTCCCAAACACATTAATATATTAATGGGCTTTTTTTTTTTTTTTTTTACCATAAGATTATTGTACTATGTCTTCTTAGAACAAGATAAAATATGAGATAAGATTTGTTTTGAAAGAAAGTTCTAAAAAGGGTGTTTTAAAAAGAATATTTAAACAATGTTCTAGTTACATATTTTTTCTATGATACATATAAGAATATAGGGGTTGTAGTATGATTGTGTGCCATGTAGCAATATGGATCTCAAACAAGGAAATCTTGTCCAAGAAAGTAATAAAAAAAAGCTTTTACTTAGAGTGCTGCTATTAACACCTGCCAAAATTCTTTGGACCCTCCATTTCTTTGGACCGCAACCCTAAATCTTAAATTTTAATAATATTTTTTGGACACCCCCACTTATTATCAAATCTACCTATATTCATAATATTTTCACAATCAAATGCACACCCACCCAATTTTTCATACCCTCTCCTTTCCTAACCATCCGTCTCCTCTATTCATCTCCTCCGCACCGACTTGAATCCATTCAAAGTGCTGCTGAAAGTGCTTGGGACATTGCTTTTCGTTTCTTTTTCTTTCTTTTTTTTCTTTTTTCTTACAAAGTGCTGCTGAAATTCGTTTGGTGGAAATTCAACACTTTCGAACCGAACCAGCATTACAATGCTGAGACAAGCTGTAGACTTTTTCATCTACCATCAAAGGTATAATTTACTTCTCTTTTCTCTTCAATTAATCATAACCACACAAACAAAAACCTTTTACCAACCAAAACCACAACCACACAAAACCCTAATTGTGGGAGAATATTATAATGTAATGGATGGCCTGATTCCACATAAAATTCAATTTTTTGGGGGGAATAGAGGTCTAAATATTATAATCTAATGGATGGCTTGAATATTATAATGTAATAGAAGTCTACATACCAACTAGAAATAAAATAAAATAAAAATATTAGAACCCTTTGTCTTTTAGAAAATTTGTTTGGCTAATCCTTTGTCTTGGAGTGTTGGGTATTTTGGTTGTGTTTTCTTCGTGCATGAAGAAAACAAATTTGTTTGGCTGATCCTTTGTCTTGGAGTGTTGGGATCAATTGCTTTTT
Organism: Camellia lanceoleosa; assembly: GCA_025200525.1. NCBI lineage: Eukaryota > Viridiplantae > Streptophyta > Magnoliopsida > Ericales > Theaceae > Camellia > Camellia lanceoleosa. The sequence continues at coordinate 39,325,501 of CM045762.1, forward strand.
TAAGTATGAGGTTTTTATGTCTGTACTATACATGTAGTATAAAATTGTCCATTTTCTGTTGTTGTAAGGCATTGCCATTGCATTGGTTTTGCCTCTGTTTTCTATAATAAGCTTTAGAAGTACTTTCTTTTCATAATTTTTTTTTTTAAATTTTGTTTTGTTTTGTTTTTTTTTTCTTTTCTTTCTTTTTTGTTACTTTTATTACTTAAACATTAAATAGCAGAGAGGTTAGGTTAGTTTTTGTTATACATTGTTTGTTGTAAATAACAAACTAGAAATTGTCAACAAAGAAAAGGGCACTTGACTCTGTAATATTGTACCCTATTTGAGCCAAAAAAGTTATGTTCTTTCGACAATTGGTAAGATTTAAACTCATCGTGCTGGGGATGAGGATTTTGTAAGATAAACCGTTGAATGGCTGACTCTTCAAAGATCAATTACATACATTGGCTAATTTGTTTAGGTCTGAAGGTTGATTGGAATCTCTAACAAATGTTTTTCATTGGCCTAACTGATCTTTTGAGAAGTATTTTTAGCTTTTCTGTACTATAGTCTAACTTAGCACATAGCAATGGTTGCCAGAGTTATCCGCAGATTTTTGAATAAATTCCAAGTTTATATTTATTTGGTGGGTTAGAAGTAAGAAAATGAAAATTTAGACTTCTATTACATCTGAATTTTCCTCCACATAAAAAACTTATATCTGAATTTTCTGCACACACACACACACAAACACAAAAGAAGAAGAAGAAGGAAAGAGGAGGCAAACAGGGCAGCAACTTGCCAGATTATTTAATTCACATTTTCAACTTCTTTTCCATGTATTTTCATACATCAACTTATAGCCACATAATCACACAACACTTGTACTAGTTGTCTTCTACGTAAACTAACTCTAATTAGCACAATACACATCATAAACCTAACAAGAGATAGGTGGGCTGTTTGAAAACAGTGCTAATTTTAGCACATTATATCAACTTGGAGATGCATGTGATTATATTGCAACTGTAGGCTTTGGGCCAATGCTGAATTGTCTTTAAGTACTTATAATCAATCCGAAATGTCCTAAGAAGCAAAACACACAACTTTTGCTGTGTACTAAGCCTTTTTTGTTTTTAATACCAAATTCCATTGTTTAGGCTCTCAAATATTTGAACCTTTTTTTTTTGTCTATAATTTTATTTAGGATTTGTTTGTTTTTAATGGCCTTTCTCTTGGCATGCTTCTAATGCATTACAATTCTCAAATTTTGGTTCAACTCAAATTTCTTATTTTTAGTAATTTCTTTTTATCATTCATTTTGTGTTTGGTAAGAAACTATATTAGTTTGTTGTCTCCTATTTGAATTTGTATCTTTTCTAGAGCTGTCTCTAATTGATATCTACATACATAAAAATACATGTATATATAATTCTAACCATGCATGTTTTTTTGCCTCATTGGTCATGACACACCTATTTAAGATAGGTTTCAATGGCTTATAAGTTATATATATAATGTCCCTAGATGACATGCATTTTCGATACATAGGAAGGATTGACTATATTATTAAGGGTAATTGACATTTGATATATTTGCTTACATTGTCATTGACTAACATCTAATTGTATTTGGTGGACAACTATGGTGGAAACTGCTCGAGATCGCCCAACAGAGTCTAGGAGACGTAATGTTGTACTTTCTCAAAAAGTGGCTAAGAGACCTCGACGCACTCGTAAGACTAAGGATCAAGGCAGTGGAGTTAATGAACATGACATGAATGACATAGGTGCTGCTCTAGCAAAAACAGTTGAGGTTGAAAACAATGGGGGCAATCAATTGAATGTCAGTGACATGGGTGATGATTTGGGTGATGAACCAATAGATGTGGCTGATCAACCAACAAACATAGGTGATGATCTAGGTGATGAACCAACAGGCATGGGTAACTATGAAGACCAACAAGCAAATACAACTGAAAAAGTTAATGAAGATCTTACTAGACCTTTTCCTGAAGAGCCATATGATCCTTCAATTTTGAAGAGTTTTCATTGTCACGTAGCAGCAAAAATTTGGCATAATGATGTAAGTCATTGTCTTACATTAATTTAATGTTTTAAATTTTGTTTCAACTTTACTAATTCTTTTTTTTTTTTTTAATTCTATGTTGCAAGAACGCAGAATACTTAAATGCTTAAATCATGGTTTTAAAGTTGGTGAATGGTCATTCAACTTGGAAGAAAATGAACAGTCCAAATTTCATGGTTTAATTATAGATTCAGGGTTGATTTCTTTAGTGAGTTGCTCATATAAATTTGTAAATAAAGTTATAGTTTCGGCCATTGTGGAAAGATGGCAGCCAGAGACAAACATGTTTCATCTACCATTTGGTGTGATGTCACCAACCTTAGATGATGTTAGTGTAATTCTAGGGATTCTAGTGATTGGTAAATCAGTCTCTTGCAAGAAGTTATCAAATGTTAATGCTGCAAATCTGCTAGTTGAGGCTTTGGGAGTAACAATAGATGAGGCAGATGTAGCGTTGAAGATACCACGGGGCCAGTCTATCAAGGTAGAATGGTTAAGACAACGGTTTGGGTCAGTGTCTGATACAGACAATGATAATACCATTGAGTGTGCAGCTAGGGCATATTTGTTATATTTGTTAGGTTGTACCTTATTTGCAGACAAGACTATCACACGTGTTCTGGTAGTGCATTTGTCTTTTCTTATGGATTTGCGATCGATTGCTTCTTATGCTTGGGGTGCAGCCGCATTAGCTTTTTTATACCGGCAATTGAGTACTGCCACAAGGTATGCCGTGAAACAGATGGCGGGATACATGACATTACTGGAAGCTTGGATTTATGAGCATTTTGTTGGTGCTAGACCCCACCCCAATTTAGACTATAAAGAAGATCAGCCTCGTGTGTTTTGTTGGATTTCTCGCACCCAATCTAGTTCATCAACGTCTATTTTACAAAGGTTGCGAAAGGACCTCGACAAATTAGAGGCCCATGACGTAAGTGTCAATCTTAACTCGTGTATGTAGATATTACTTGCTATTATTCAACCTAATTCATAACTTACATATAAATTTTTGACTATTGTAGGTTATTTGACTGTTATGTCTTGTTTTTTTATAATTTTTTATTCATGGGTCAAATGTGTCCATTATGTAGATCTCATGACATTTGATTTGATCATCTAATGAAAGTTCAAATGGTCTCCTAACGCCTAATTGCTAGAGTTGTCTATTATTTTTATGTGTTGGTTGGTTTTTGTGGACATATTATGGAACTTAAACCGATGATTTAATTTTTACATCATTTAATGTATAAGACTTATCGAGTAATTTATTTTTATACAAAATTATGTTAATTGGATAAAAATAATCGCTTGACCAGATCACATTTGTATGTACATATTACTTGTTATTATTCAACCTAATTCATAACTTACATATAAAATTTTTACTGTTGTAGGTTATTTGGGATCCATACCATGATAAGCGTATTGAGCATCCTTTTTTTGATGTTGCTTACTATAGTGGATGCTTAAAATGTATGCACATTGTTGAACCATACTATCCAGATAAGGTGCTGAGGCAGTTTGGTAGGGTGCAAACTATTCCCTCACCTCTGCTTGCTCCAGTTCGAGCCTCTAGAGGATCCACTGCAAAACAGTACAGCATTGCCTATAAATACTTGGATACGATTTGGGAGAGTTGGGAAAATCACTTGTTGTCTGAGACAGCGCGTAGTGTTCTAGTCTTGCATCCATGGGATTGTGTGCCAGGTTACTTGGACTAGTTTACTTCCATTTCACACGTGCAAGTTCAAAACCCAACACATCGTTCTAAGTATAACCCACGCACTGAGACATCAGCTGATTATCATTAGCTTCAATTCGTATGTCAATTTTTACCATTTTCATTTTCATATATATTTTGTTTAAGGCAATTGTTAAGTTTTATTTTCTTGTTTGCAGCGCATTGACAGTGCCTTGAGCATTTCACGTTTAATGCTCGAAATCGGATACAATGAAGTAGCTCCCACCCGAGATATGTTAAGCAATGCTATGAAGAAGATAACACAAGTCTTGTAAGGCCAACAGTCCATTGAAGAACATACACCATCAGAGAACTTGGTGTACACTCATCGCAAGAATCGTGGAGCAACGTTTTAGACTTTAGTATTTGTTGGGTTTAAATGTTTTAAATGTGTATTTTGAAATCTTAGTCATAAACATATGTTAGACTTTTTGATGGTGTTAGACACAAGTATAACAAAGGTTAGATAACATTTTAGTATATGTTAGTTTGTCTGAGAAATATTTTTGGCATACATTTTGATGGTGGTTTGTATATGACACAAGTATGAGCTAGGCTTGTATATGACTTTACTATACCTTTTTGGGCACTCAATGAATTATTTTGATGGTTTAACAATGATATTGAAGTCAATGAATTTGTTTGGAATTGGTTTGATGGTTTGAATTGGTTTGATAGTTTGTTTGTTTGAAATATTGGTTTATTTATTACTTTATGGTAATCACTGAATAAACAAATCTGGACTAATGCATAAACATGAATTTTATGTTCATCACTGACTAACTGAACAAATCATTCTCGTTCAGCACTGTAAAACTGAATCAAAATGACTCACTCAGCACTGTAATGTCGAACAGGTGGCCTTTGTTTAGCACTGTAATGCCGAACAAATGTAGTGCCGAACATAAATGCTTGTTGGCCCAATCACAGTTGCTGGCCTACTCATTTCAGCACTGTAGAACCGAATAAAAACAATTCGTTCAGCACTGTATGGCCGAACAAAGGTATTTTGTTCAGAACTGTTTTGTCGAACAATAGTGATCCTGTCAGCACTGTATGTCCGAACAAAATTTGTTCACCACTGTGTAACTTAAATCCATTCCAATTCACTTTTTTTGTCAACTTCAATTCAGTATAACATAGAAAATAACATTCATTTCAATTTACTGTTTACCATTCCAATTCATTAGAATAAAGAAAATAACATGAATTAAATCCATTCAAAATACATAACTTAAATCTATTCAAATTCTCTCTTTTCCATTCTAAGTTAGTATAACAAAGAAAATTACATAATTTAAAATCCATTATAATTCTATTTCCTAGCTCAGTCGTATGACATTAGTCCTCATCCAGGTCTACTGTTTCGATTGTGGCTACGTCTAGACTGATGAGTGATTTGAAATGTTGTACTCTAGAACTGTATACAACCTCCCAGCCTACTGCACAAGGGTCATGGTACCTCCACCAGTTAGTTGCTATGGGTGGAATATGATGACCAGACTCCAAAATGAGCTACAAAAATATATATATATATATATATATATATTAGAATGTACAAAAATGTTGTCGTTAGAATGTACAAGAATGTACAAAAATATTATAATGTACAAAAATATTAAAAACCAATACTTGAACAAAATGATTGTTGTTGACAAAGCCAATACATATCTCTTTGCGAGAGTCAAATGACGTCAGTATTGACCTAAGATGGAGGAATGTCAAACATTATTGCATAGACAAGTGGACCAAAACGACTTGGTAGAAAGATGATATACGATAACCCATGTCAGGCATTGTCATCCACTGGTCCAACCCAGGGTTTGGTTCAAAATATGCCAAGATATTGGTAAGGTTATCGATTCTCTCTTGTGATCCAAATAATTTGATGTAGTGGTCACTATGCGCATGCAACTCTTTACGTAAATCTTTTCTCAATTGTAACCATCCTTCTTCTCCAAAACCCATCAAACCAGCAATAGCTCGAAACCCACAATTGCCATCTGCTGCAACATCCTTAACGTATTTAGTATATCGTCTCAATTCTGAAGGGAATGCCTCTAAAAAGTAATTTGGATTCAATGATCGAAGTCGGTGAACCTATCATCGCTCAATGCCAATGTTAGCCAATAAAGTAGACAACATGACACAATTACACACCTCACTAGTAAACCACGTACCTTTTCTGTCTTCTTTGTTTTCACTTTTTTTGTTGTTACACTCGCCTTAGCAATGACTCTGGGTGAATAACTATCTTGTTCTAAAGCAACTATTTCAAATGCAAATGGCTCACAACGAGTAGAGGTCTCAATCTTCAATTTTGGCTGACCCCATAGATTAGACTTCACTTCTGGCTCAATCAAAAATGTACAATCAGCTTTGGCTAACTCCTTCAATTTCTATAACAAAAACCTCTTCACATCTGGATCCACCTTGTCGAATCGTTTGGCAAACAATTCTAACGCAAGTGTACAAGTCCACTCTTCACTTACAGTGTGTGGGGTACTCAACATATCAAGCTTAGTCCAATATGAATAAACTGAAGTAAGGGGAATTGGCCAATTTTTCCTCATGAAATTTGTTATCTCATGTGCACATAGAAAACCATAAGTACGTCGAACGACACATCCACATGCAGTAATATCAATACCAACAGAAGATGCTCGTTTAGACTGTGCCAATATGATCTCTAATGCAGTAATTGAGACATTACCATGAAGCTCCTTAAACTGCGCAGGTTTGAAATCTTGTTGCATAACTATCTTCCTTTTCTCAAATGATGATTTTATTTCACTATGTTGCAACTCAAGTAAATTGTGTATCCTAGTCCAATTCGACTCAAAATTTCCTTGACTTGATCCAAGATATCTTTTAAGTTTTGCATGTGAACTTTCAACCTAATACATGAAAATAAACTGTTATAAAAATAATGTTATAAAAAACTAAACAACTAATAAATTTAAATGTTCGCATTTAACTATTTGTTGTAGAATTTCCAAAGTGCATAAATGTGTCAGTCCAAGTAGCCTGAAATTTCAACTTGTATGTATCCAACCAAGATGAGGTAACATAATGAAGTGAATCTTGATAAGTATTGAACTCACTATATAACAAAGACAGTCATTGCATGTATACTTCTTCAGACGATGACATAACCAACATAGTCCAACTCATTATAAACATTTCCCATTTATCCTTTGTCTCAAACATCTTTTTGCAATTAGCAAGCACATTTTTACCAATATGCCATCTACACAACAAATTTGTAGTTCCAAGAAACACTGTATATATGGAATTCATAAGGGCCAATTCTCTATCTATGACAATAACAGAAGGAAGAGTATTTTCATCCATGACATTACGCAAAATACCAAGTGCCCATGTGTAGTTATCCTCATTCTCATACTGGAGGTATGCAAATGCAACTGAAAAGGTCATATTTGTCGATGTCACACCTACAATGGTCTTATAAGTACAATCCATCAACAATACTTTTGGAAATGCACATAACAAATTCAAACTAGTAGGATGTGCAAAGAACAAATCAGTCACTGTCTCAGTATCTGCACAGCTCCTATGTCACTCAATGTACTTGTTCACCACTAACTGACCTAATAGTTGTTGCATTTGAGATCTTCCAGCTTTCTCAGCAACTTTATACCTATGACGTGCATTGTAAATTATCTTTATTGTGGAAGCATTTGCATCATCACATTGTTTCAATGTAACCAATATCTCACTGGGTCGTACCATACTCTTCGACATGTCTACCAACAAAGAGGTTTCCTCATGTGACAACCTTCCAACATAAGAATGACCCTCAAGATATTCTGCAGCAGGATGATTATGCACACCATAAACAACCATCAAGATCTAGTCATCATTTGTGGCTAATTTTTTGCCTTTAAATAAAAAAGGACATTCACGTTTTTTTTGTGCCAGTCAGTCTTGCTTTTTTCGTCTTAGGCCTGTTGTTTTTTCAAGTGTCCCTATAAGATCCACGCCTCTCACAAGCTAAGCTAAGTCTTGGCTTCCTACCACGAATACCACTCCGGTCTGATTTCTGCACGACAATAACGAATACATTTCTTCTTCCGACTTGACGTGCCCATCGAATTAACTCATCTCGACTCTTGAATATCTGAAATAAATAAATTAAACTAACCAATTATTGCACATAAAAAAAGGTACATTATTTGTAAAACAATCAAAGACTTACCTCATGAGTAACAAATTCATTACTATAATCCATTACAAGTTCTGAATCAACCTTATTGCCTTTAGTCAAAGCATCACCCTAAAAACACGTGTGAATGTAATTTCAAAATTGACAAAATGATGTTCATTTCAACAGTCCCGAAACTAATGGTTTTGTTCAGTTCAATAGTGCCGAAAATAAAGATGATATTCAGTTAACAGTACTGACTATCTGCATTAATGTTCGGAACCTATTTATTGAACGAAAGGATTATGTTCAGTACTGTATTACCGAACATAATCCTAACAGTGGGCAAACCAGTACCGAACAGCTCGAACAAAACAAGAATGACTGAAAATGACCGAGAATGTTAATACAAGACAGATAAACTTACCAATGGAACGCCGGTCTCATTAGAATTATTCTCCTCGTTCTCCATTGCTCTATACAGTGAAATAAATGTTGAAGTATATGTTATACTTGAAGCAAAACTTTCAAGTTCAATAAGGTTGATGATGGTGATGAAGATGACACATTCAGGGTTTAAGATGATTATGAAAAATAATAGATTTAGGGTTTATGTTGGTTGGTTATGAAAAGTAATAGGTTTAGGGTTTACAAACATGGAATACGTACAATTGGAGTTGGAGGTGGGGGTGGGGGTAGAGTTGGGGGTGGGTGTCCAATATTATAGAGTATTAGTTCTTATTTGATAGGTGGGTGTTCCATTTAATAATGTCTTTTAATGTAATTTTACTTTAGGGTATAATTGTAATTAAAAAAAATATAAAATGGGGGGTCCAAAGAATTTTGGCAGGTGCTAATAGGGTAATTCTATTTCCACACACCAAAATATCTCACTTCACATCTTCTCTCAATACACACACCAACTAATTTTAAATTTTGTAATTTTACTCAATGCACAATCCTTTTTGTCAAAAATATCCCTCTCTTTAACATTAAAACCCTAAACCAACACCCATTGTCACCTACCTATTGCCATCCATGACCATGCATCGACGATGGCGGTGGCTCTGAGTTACCCCTTTTCAACTCCCTTCTACCGCTGTCACCACCTCTGCCATTCCCTCTACCCTCCGCTAGTCATTCTCTAGACTAAAAAAAAATCCAAACTTTTAACATCAAAACCTCACACAGACATACATATAAACACATAGTATACATATATATCCTTTTATTTTTATGTTTGTTAATCTATTTAGTTCTTCCTTTGCTCATGGAAATTAAGACGTCTTATGCAAATCTCTATCTACTAATTGTTTTTTGTGCTTTTTAAACCTTTGATCCAGGAATAACTTATTATGCTATTTTCCCATATTTTTTTCTATCAAAAAATTGGGAATTTTTCAGTCCAACTATAATACACTTTATCAAAATCAAGGGTGTCAACTCTGAATTGGTTTTGCTTTCTTTCTACGGTAGAAGAATTCAAATGGTAAATGAATGAAAATATCCAGATCAAGAGATGAAAATGGTGGCTCAAAATCTGAAGTTGAAGCAAATTCTGGGCCGGAGAGCAAACCTGCTGAGCAAAGCACAAAACCTTCTGAGCCTCCTAAGGTTAGGGTTAAGAAATTAAGGTTTTGGTGGAGAAGATAAGGACACTTCAGTAAATTTTTTTTTAGGACAAAACTGTAATAAAAATAAATAAATCATTAAGTGTGTACACAGAGATAAGTAAGTGCGTGGAAATAGAATTTCCCGTACTAATAGCAGCACTCTTTACTTATGGCTAATCAGAGCAAATTGTATGGCTTTTTTGTTTCCTCATATGTGCTAAATTTAATGCTGTATTTCACATGTGCATATATTTGACACTCTCTTACTAACCAACCACATGTACCATTGTATTGATTTTTTTTTTTCTAATTCAATAAAATTTTGATGAATTGCTTGGACAAAGAAATGTCATATATGAATATGAGGCTTTTCTCAATACATTACTGGAAAAGATGTATCGTCCAATTTGTCGAGAATTGGGTTGGTATCGGTGTTGCCTAGATTTGGATTCCAGTTTCTCTATTGTGATTCACCACTGTCCTCTCAAAAATAAAAATAAAAAAATTGGAAAAGGTGAATTTTTAAGACAACCCATTTTCCCTTTTGTACGATAAAAATTCTATTTTTTTTAATCTGTGTTTGAAAAATGATTTGCAAGCCGAAATTGGCTGAATTTTTTGCTTGAATTAAGCTGTGCTATATCTAGCCCAATATACCATCCAATTGTATATTAGGTTTTGAAAAATAAAAAGATAAAAAAAAAATCCAATTCATACAGAACATATCAGTGAATTTGGACTTGGAAAACACACTATTTTGCTATTTTAATGTGCTGCCCAACTATAGTGTACTGGGCCAATAGTATGAAAGGCTAGTTCACTTGGCCTGTTTTATTGATTGGCTCCTATTATTTATTTGGTAAAAAAAAAAAAATAGATAAGTAGATAGGCTACTCCAGATACCCAACAAAGAGTATTGTCTCTTGGTATCCACAAGGCATATGTAGGGAACCCCACTGCACCTACGTCGGGGCTGAAACTAAGGTCCCTCTCATGCTCTGGGTGCTACGAAGTATATTTAACCCCAATAAGGGACTATGAATACTCGAACTTAGGCTTTGAGTGATGATTTTGAAGGCCTTACCACTGAACCAACCCCTATTGGTATTTGGTAAGTACATTAATTGGCTGATACGTGACAATATTGGTAAGTTCACATTTAAGGATTATTTTGATGCAGCTTACCTAAGCTATTTTTTTTTTAAAGTTTGAAAAGTCTTATTAGTTTATTCGGTGTAATTTCTATTTACAATTTGTTAGGTAGAAATAATTTAAAAAGGTGAAGAAAAAAAAAAGAAAAGAAAAAAAAAAAGTGATTATCTAGAAACAAGAGAAGGGGCATTTTTGACTTCTATTTTTTTTTTTTTTTTTTGGTCAACTTACAATAAATTTTACCAAACAAGCCCTTGTGCATCTTTATGTGGAGATTCTATTTGCAACCATCAGTACGCCTAATTTCTTAATACACTAGTAAATTATTTAGGATTATAATTTACTCTTAATACACTCTTTTTTTTTTTTTTTTCCAAATTACCCTTTAAGGTACACCCAAATAATAAACAAATCAAAAGCCCCAAATTTTGAAAAACCCATTTGTTCACATACAGGGAACGACAGCACCGGCGACGACGGCATTGCAAAGGAGAATGACGTTAGCAAACCTCAACCCCTTGTTGCTGGTCTCCATCGCATTCAAGCTTGAACTTTGCATTCGCGTTCACTGACCACCGATTAGTGTTGATGGGGTGCTATTGCAAAGTGGTGTTGTTGTTGGCTTTGGGTAGAACTAGTCCTGGGCTAAGGCCATTGAGACCTTTGCCTAAGGCCCCAAAAAAATGATTCAAAATAGAGCCTCCAAATTTAGCAGTATCTTATAGAATATATATTAAAATTTCAAATAGGCTCAATTTATTTTTGTTGTTTTAGGGCCAATATAAAAGGCTCATAATATTCTATTGGGCCCATATGAAAAGAAAATTTTATTTATAAGTGTGGTTTAACCCAATTGAAATTAAAATATATACAAACAAATTGTTTTAGCTCAGTTTTTAATATTTTTGAGTATTTGTAATGATTTCTTCCTATTTTAGTAGAGGTGGGCAACAGTTTATCCAAACCGCTCAAACCGCCCAACCTGCATATAAATGGGCGGTTTTGCAAACATAATGCGAACGGATGCGATTTAAAATATGATAAATTTGTGGGTTGCAGGCGGGTCACGGGTTAAATCCGCAACCCGCAAAAACCGCCCACACTTTAATTATTATTATTATTATTATTATTATTATTATTATTATTATTATTATTATTATTATTATACCAACTTTGTAACTTTAACAGGAGCATCATTATGTTCTCTATGACACTAGGATCCTTATTTTTAATATTTTTCAACTTTCTTAATGATGTAGAATTATCAAGTCCTAAACTTGGTTTCTTATATGATTTTCATTGATGACTCATCAACTTTTTCCTAATAAAATTTTCCTTCTGGTGGTCGATGGAGCTTCTAGTTTGATTATTGATTACTGAACTGGCAATTCTAATTTAGTACAACCTTTAATGCATTGATATACATTTTTTTTATGGCAAAAATGATAGTGTAGGGTCTCTTTGTTATGGGTACTTTCATTTAATGCATTGATATTCAATTTTTATTTGTAAACTCATCAGAAAATTATTGTCAAATGATCACAAATATATAAATGAATCTGATGCCTAAATTTGATGGGAAAAAAAAATTAAAAAATTAATTTTTAAAGAAAAAAGTGTAAACCGCAAACCGCCCACATATCTGCAAACCCTATCCGCACAAACCGCAAACCGCACTGCAGGTGGTTGCGGGTTGACTTTTTCCCAAATCGCATAGATGCGGGCGGGTCAAAACCGAACCGCAAACCGTACAAAACCGATCCGCGAGCACCCCTATATTTTAGTATACAAAAATAAATTTTAATTTATAATTTTAATTATTCTATGTGCAAGTAAATTTAAATAAAAAATTTATTGATACTTAACATTTTATGCATAAATTTTTTATCAAAAAAATATATATAAAAGGTCCATTTTTATAATTTACCGCCTCATAATTGTCAGGCTGACCCTAGCTCTTGGGTTGTGTTGGTATCACTGGAATTATCTCTATCAATCTTCTTGGGTATTCGTCATGGCTAGGAATGTAAAAATGGCCCGTGGTCCGAAGCTCGGCTACGGCTCAAGATGGGCCAGACCCATTTGGGCCCGAGCCTGAGCCCAACCCAACTCGAGCTCTGGGCCTAGGCCATCATTTTGACTCCCGGTTTGGCTAGTGGACCTGGCCCTCCTGGCCCAACCCATTGGCCCGCTCAAGGCCTACACAAGGCCCAGTCCGGCCCGAGGCCTAGTGTATTTTTTTAGTGAAAAATAATAAAATTTTGTTAGAAAAAATTTTAAAAAATAAAAAAAATGGTCAGGCTTGCCCAAGCCCGAGTCCTGGCCCAGGCCTACCGAGCCGGGCTGAGGCCCGGTCCACCGGCCCACCCAATGCCCGAATACCCTGGGCCTAGGCCTATTTTTTGACCCATGGGTCGGGCAGGGCCGAACGAAAGTTCGCAAGGCCCAACATGGGCCGGGCCGGGCCAGATTTGCACCCCTAATCATAGTGACTAATATGTGTTTTTGATAGTGAATGCTATGGCATCTATTCGACAACGGGTTAATATTTCAAACTTTCTGCAAACTTGAAATTCAACTAACGAAAACAAATTGAAAATTTTAACTTTAAATTAAAAAATTAGGAGTGTTGATTTGGGGCTTGGATTTGTACATGTTTTTTTAGCTATTATAATTTTATTCAAATTTTCTTGTATTTACAAGTAATAACACGATAAGAAATAATGATATTGATGATAATAGTGAATTTTGGTGGTGTGGATTAGAGTTTTGGAGTGAGGAAGAAGATGAAGAGAAAATAATTGAAACTTAGGGAAGTAGATGAAGAGACTTGAATATGAAGAATACGTATAAGTGTGTAGACCGCCCGAACTTCCTCCGCACGCCCCCCTTTTGGGGAGGGCGCGAATTGGGTTCATAGCTACTACAGTTTGGACTCCTATCACGATTCTGTATCTAGTCTCACAAAATGCAATGTGAGACTGATAAATACCAGAGAAGTCCAATCCGGAAAATCATTTTGGAAAATCAGATTTTAAATCAAATAATGCCAAAACTGGACTATTTTGCCAGATTACAGAGTCGCCACCTAAATATTTTATTTTTGGAAAATTTAGGAAACCCTGACTCGTGACGAAGGCCACGTGTCCGTCATCACCAAAGTTACCTCGACTTGGGAACTTGGGTACAAGAGGGGAAGGTCATGCAATGAGCACCCCCGCTCGCCCGATCAAAGATCGGCCTCTACTAACATGATATGTTGTTTAATAAACACATGTGTTCTTATTCCGATTTATTAGCTAACTTTACTATGTGATACTCACAGCATACAAGTATAGACTAAATCGTTCAAATTGAAACAAAACATCTCATGTTTGTTTTTTAAAATGGTTTGAATTTGCCACCCTCAAGTGGGCTTAGAAATGCGGATTTTGCCACCAAACAAGGTGGGCTTAAAACATTATGATTTGCCACTCCAAGTGGGCTTAAAACTCACATTTTGATGAATTGTTCCAATTCAAGTAATGAAGCATTCATCCACAGGCATTCATGCAGTTAATCACTTAAGCAAATAGCCTCATGGCAAGTATGCTATCATGACAACACTCACACTCATGCGAATATGCTAAAGTGTAAACACTTACAGTGTACTCTAAGCCAAAACAAAAGCTAGTTAGAAATCAATGCATGATCCTAATTATGCTATAATGCCTAATGCAACGCATGCAATAATGCAACTAAATAAGCTCGGCTATCTAAGATGGCATATGAATGCAATACTTGATAACATGCTGTGAAACACATATTCAAGTAGGTATTGAAATACGATGCAGTTTGAATAATGCGCCGAGCCCAGTGCATGCAAGATAAATGAATGATGCACACATGCAAGCATAAGGTATGCTAATTGAAAATGACCCTAATCTAACCATCGAAAGCGGATAAATAAAAAGGAGAAAGACGTGGGGTTTGGAAGACATTCACACACACACGCACATTTATTACAACATTGCCCTCGCGAAGGAGGGTCCGAATGAATTAGCTAAGCTAATCTAAGCTAAGCTAACTAACTAATCTAATTAAGCTAATTAGACTAATTATTACACAATAAAACGAATAACTAGTAAACTATTTACTAATTATTACAACACTTAATTAATTGACAAACTAATTAATTAAACTACAAATTTAAGCTAACTAACAAGTAAAGCTAATTACAAATCATACTGCCTCAGTTCTGTTCCAAGAGGTTGAAGATGCATGCTCGGTTGGCGTTTTCTTGGAAATCCATTACCGTGTTGTCAATTGCCTCTGTTTGCACTTGTCTTGATCTCTGAAAATTGTGCCAACCTCCATAATGCTTTTCCTCTAAAACAGGGACTTGCTGGTGGGCTGCCAGCCAGAAAAAGTGGCTGCCAACCACTAAAACTGGCCGGTCGGCTAGTGCTACTGGCTGGTCGGCTAGTTTTTCTCCAGGCTTCTGGTTTTGCTGCAACAGAGAGCAATAGACGCACAACAATGTATTTGCAAGATAATGTAGGTACTACCACCCTCCTCATCATGTCTCAAATTCAAAGGAGTGTAATACTTGGCTCTTGAGCGACCAATCGAGCATCTCAATGCATGATGGCTCGAAAACCGAGCTTGTACAAGCTTAGTTAATGCACACACAACAAACAAAGAGCCTCCACCCTATCATGCTTGATCAAGGGCGTTAGCGACCAAGAAACGTGACACGTTTCATCACTTCAAGTATGAAACGTTCCATATTTCTTATGTTTGGATTAATGTCCGATCCAAACACATGCAATGCAACACACATATGTTATCTTAGCATGTTTTACTTGGCTCAATTCTTATTTACACATTTTACATTACCAATCCATTCTTTAATTGGTTAAATCCAATGTGCAAGTCCTCTAAGAAGAAGAGGTCAACCAAAAGAAAGACTTAGGACATGAGTAGAGATCATGTCTTTGACTAGGAGGAACCCTCAAAGGGGGTTAAAGCCATTTGGACATAATCTTTACCTCATGCTTAAACACAAACTTAAGGTCAAACAACCCTCAAAGCAAATTGAAAAATGAAGAAGTGGGGAAGGTTGTAAATGTTTTTAGTGCTAAAATGGCATGCTAAAGACCCTAATGCATGCAAGCAATGCAAGCATAGCATGTTAAGAGACTTAAGCATTAAAAACTAGTGAAGGACACAACACTAGAACCATGCAATACAATGCTCAATGGACTAAACCAGCCCTAAACAGACCTCATGCATGACAAAACAAAGGCAAAAAAAGTGCTGAGATGATAGCATGAAAGGCAAGAAAAATGATGTTCATGCATTGGCTTATAGACAAGGCACAAAGCTTACCTCTCCAAAGCAATTAAAGAGCGATATACATGAGAATATGACAAGGCTATATTCTCTGAAATTACATGTTAAATGATGCCATACCATGTAAACATCACGAACAGGGCATGCTAGAGGGCCTAAAGCACAAGGCTAGTAAAGAGCACTACACAAGAAGCATGCAATACATAGCCTAAATGACCAAACCAGCTCTGGACAGAGCTCAATCGTGCCAAATCAAAGGTCAAAACATGCTGAAATGGTAGTCCAAAAGCTTAGACAAGCATGCATACAAATTGGCTCATGATCAAGGCATGAGGCACAACTCTCAAAAGCATTGAAAGAGCAGAACATGTGAGAGTGTGACCACACTATACACACTGAAATCATGTGAGAAATAAGGCTAAGGCATGCAAACAACTCAAGTAAATCATGCTAGAGACTTTGAAACTCAAAGCTAGTCAAAGCCACTTGCACTACAACCATACAAGGCAAGCCTCAAAAGGCCAAGACCACCTCAAACAGAGCTTAAGCATGTTAAATAAAGGCCAAAAACATGCTGGAGTAGAGTCAACACATGCTAAAATGATGGACCAAAGCATCAAGCATACAAGGCTAATTACCAAAATTCCTCTACAAGTGTAAGAAGTATGCAAGCAAAGATTAAACTAGCCTAAAATAGAGTTATGGCAGGTCCAAAAAAGTCACAAAAACATGCTTGAACTCAGCCTAAGAAAAGGAGAAACACATGCAAGCAAGACAAAAGGAGAGGGGACTACCCCCTCCCATTTTGGACCTCAAGACCACCTTTCCACCACTGAAATTCCTCTGAGTTTCAGTGGTAGAAAGGCCAAGCAAAGGCTCTTACAAAAGCTAAGGAAGGTGGCTCAAAAGGCTTTACAAGCCTAAGAGCAAAAGAGGGAGAAACACCCCCTAACCACACAAGACTCAAACCAACATTTTCAAGCCTTAAAATCAAAGTTTTTAAGAGGTTAAAAACAGCCTCAAAACATCATGCAAAGGTGGCAAAACAATGAACTAGAACAAAGCTTAAAAGAGGTAGTTTCTTACCATTGTAGCACAACAAGAAAACAGCGAGCTTCTGAGCCAAAACCAAGCCAAAACCACTCTAAGGAGCTCAAATAAGGCCTCCAAGATCCTCAACACTAAGGTGAAGGTGTTTGACTAGGTGTCTTAGTGCATATATGTGAAGAAAACACACTTTTGAACTCAATATAGCACAATATAGAAAGAGTGTGTGAGAATTCTAGAGAGAGAGGGAGATTTTAGCTCTGAAAAATCTGAACCCCTCAAAAGGGGGAGGAAGCTCCCCTTATATAGAGCAAGCAAGCAAAAAGGCTTGCTTGATCCCTCCATACACGTATATGGAGGATGAGTTCAGTGAGCCACAGCTGGCTTAAAAGATCTGAAAATATCTAAAAAGGAGAAAAATTGGCTGCCAGCCAGTTAAGTGGCCAACCGGCCAATTGAACTAGCTAGCCGACCACTCCAACTAGCTGGCAAGAAGAAAAAGTGGCTGGCAATTGCCAAAAGTGGCCGGCAGGGCCCCACTCTCCTTCAGCCAAGAGGCACCAAGGTTTGGCCTAAAAAACAAGGCCAAAACACAGAGGGCTTAGAGGTTCACAGACAAGGCATCCGGCCAAGACCTTCGAGCATCCAAAACTAGCACAAACATACGCAATCACCGAGTGCACAGACGATGACGTCTAAGTCTTAAGGTCGGTCAAAAATAAGGTGTCTACAAAGTGGTTTGGGTGTACTATGAGAAAAAAATATATTTTTTATTTAGGATTTAATTTGTATTATCCTTATTAGTAAATTTACATTAAAATATAATATGAATTAAAATTTTAAATTAGACATACTTGTTATTATTTGAGTGCAATACTCTATTTGTTTCCAGTTTTTAGAATTCATTTTTTACAAAATTTTACTTTTTCGTTTTCCGTATTTTTTTGTTTTCACTGATTCTTTTTATAAATATTTTAAGCATTTTTTAAAATTTTTAGACACACCTAACATAAATACACTTAGAAAGTATAATATTTGTGAAAAAAATCTTTAAAAAATTCACTAAATATCAAAAAAAAAATGAAAATTCCATATATTTTTTGTATTTTTGTGTATTTATTAATTTTTTAAAATATTTTTCACAAATAATTTACTATTTAGGTAGATCTAAGTAAGGTACATCTAAAAAAGTAAAACAAAAAAATTACTTAAAATTTAAAAAACATTCACTAAAAACAAAAAAAAAATAAAAATAAATAAAAATTCAATTTTCAAAAAATTCAATTCAGAAAACTGAAACCAAACACCATAGAATCAACCATCTTTCTATCCTTGCTGGGTAACCTTTTATCCAGGGCAGCTATATTGATAAAGCTAATACATTTTTTGGGCCCCTTTTATGGGTTACCATTTTATCTAGGCCCAGCCCAATTAACAAAGTTACCCATTTTTTGGGCCCATTTTATGAGTCACTATCTATCTAGGGCCAGCCCTATATTGACAATACCATCCAATTTTTGGGCCAATACAGTGGTGATGGTGGTGGCAACGACATGATGGAAGTGGGGGTGGACATGGGCGAAGTTATGGGTGATTCTATTTATACTAGGGGTGGGCAACGGTTTATCCAAACCGCTCAAACCGCCCAACCTGCATATAAATGGGTGGTTTCGCAAACATAATGCGGACGGATGCGGTTTAAAATATGACAAATTTGTGGGTTGCAGGTGGGTCGCGGGTTAAATCCGCAAACCGCAAAAACCGCCCGCACTTTTACTATTATTATTATTATTATTTTTTTTTATTTTTTTTTTTTATATACCAACTTTGTAACTTTAACAGGAGCACCATTATGTTCTCTATGACACTAGGATCCTTATTTTTAATATTTCTCAACTTTCTCAATGCCGTAGAATTATCAAGCCCTAAACTTGGTTTCTTATATGATTTTCATTGGTGACTCATCCACTTTTTCCTAATAAAATTTTCCTTCTAGTGGTCGATGGAGCTTCTAGTTTGATTATTGATTACTGAACTGGCAATTCTAATTTAGTACAACCTTTAATGCATTGATATACATTTTTTTCATGGCAAAAATGATAGTGTAGGGTCTCTTTGTTATGGGTACTTTCATTTAATGCATTGATATTCAATTTTTATTTGTAAACTCATCAGAAAATTATTGTCAAATGATCACAAATATATAAAATGAATCTGATGCCTAAATTCGATGGGAAAAAAAAAACTTAACAATTAATTTTTAAAGAAAAAAGTGTAAACCGCAAACTGCCCGCACATCTGAAAATCCTATCCGCACAAACCGCAAACCATACTGCGGGTGGTTGCGGGTTGACTTTTTCCCAAATCGCATTGATGCGGAAGGGTCAAAACCGAACCGCAAACTGCACAAAATCAATCCGCGCGCACCCCTATATTTTAGTATACAAAAATAAATTTTAATTTATAATTTTAATTATTATATGTGCAAGTAAATTTAAATAAAAAAATTTATTGATACTTAACATTTTATGCATAAATTTTTTATCAAAAAAAAATATATATAAGGTCCATTTTTATAATTTACCGCCTCATAATTGTCAGGCTGAGCCTGGCTCTTGGGTTGTGTTGGTATCACTGGAATTATCTCTATCAACTTTCTTGGGTATTCGTCATGGCTAGGAGTGTAAAAATGGCCCATGGTCCGAAGCCCGGCTGCGGCTCAAGATGGGCTCGACCCATTTGGGCCCGGGCCTGAGCCCAACCCAGCCCGAGCTCTGGGCCTGGGCCTGGGCCTGGGCCATCATTTTGACTCCCGGTTTAGCTAGTGGACCCGGCTCTCTTGGGCCAACCCATTGGCCCGCTCAAGGCCTACTCAAGGCCCAATCCGACCCGAGGCCTAGTGTATTTTTTTAGTGAAAAATAATAAAATTTTGTTAGAAAAAATTTTAAAAAATAAAAAAAATGGTCAGGCCCGCCCAAGCCCGAGTCCAGGCCCAGGCTTACCGGGCCTGGCTGAGGCCTGGTCCACCGGCCCATCCAATACTCGAATACCCCTGGACTTAGGCCTAATTTTTAACCCATGGGTTTGCCTGGTCACGGGCCGAAATCATAAGGTTCGACATGGTGGGTAAAGCGAGCATTTGCACCCCTAATCATGGCGACGAATATGTGTTTTTGATAGTGAATGCTATGGCATCTATTCGACAACGGGTTAATATTTCAAACTTTCTGCAAACTTGAAATTCAACCAACGAAAACAAATTGAAAATTTTAACTTTAAATTAAAAAATTAGGAGTGTTGATTTGGGGCTTTGATTTGTACATGTTTTTTTAGCTACTATAATTTTATTCAAATTTTCTTGTATTTATAAGTAATAACACAATAAGAAATAATGATATTGATGATAATAGTGAATTTTGATGGTGTGGATTAGAGTTTTGGAGTGAGGAAGAAGATGAAGAGAAAATAATTGAAACTTAAGGAAGTATATGAAGAGACTTGAATATAAAGAATACGTATAAGTGGCTTGGGTGTACTATGAGAAAAATATATATTTTTTATTTAGGGTTTAATTTGTATTATCCTTATTAGTAAATTTATATTAAAATATAATACGAATTAAAATTTTAAATTAGACATACTTGTTATTATTTGAGTGCAATACTCTGTTTGTTTCCAGTTTTTAGAATTCATTTTTTACAAAATTTTACTTTTTCGTTTTCCGTATTTTTTTGTTTTCACTGATTTTTTTTATAAATATTTTAAGCATTTTTTTTAAAATTGTTAGACACACCTAACATAGATACACTTAGAAAGTATAATATTTATGAAAAAAATCTTTAAAAAATTCACTAAATATCAAAAATAAAAATAACAAATGAAAATTCCATATATATATTTTTTTTTGTGTGTATTTATTAATTTTTTAAAATATTTTTTCACAAATAATTTACTATTTAGGTAGATCTAAGTAAGGTACATCTAAAAAAGTAAAACAAAAAAATTACTTAAAATTTAAAAAACATTCACTAAAAACAAAAAAAAAATAAAAATTCAATTTTCAAAAAATTCAATTCGGAAAACTGAAACCAAACACCATAGAATCAGCCATCTTTCTATCCTTGCTAGGTAACCTTTTATCCAGGGCAGCTATATTGACAAAGCTAATACATTTTTTGGGCCCCTTTTATGGGTCACCATTTTATCTAGGCCCAGCCCAATTAACAAAGTTACCCATTTTTTGGGCCCATTTTATGAGTCACTATCTATCTAGGGCCAGCCCTATATTGACAATACTATCCAATTTTTGGGCCAATACAATGGTGATAGTGGTGGCAACGACATGATGGAAGTGGGGGTGGACATAGGCGAAGTTATGGGTGATTCTATTTATACTAGGAGTGGGCAACGGTTTATCCGAACCACTCAAACCGCCCAACCTGCATATAAATGGGCGGTTTCGCAAATATAATGCAGACGGATATGGTTTAAAATATGACAAATTTGTGGGTTGTAGGTGGGTCGCGGGTTAAATCCGCAACCCGCAAAAACCGCCCGTACTTTAATTATTATTATTATTTTTTTTATATACCAACTTTGTAACTTTAACAGGATCACCATTATGTTCTCTATGACACTAGGATCCTTATTTTTAATATTTCTCAACTTTCTTAATGCCGTAGAATTATCAAGTCCTAAACTTGGTTTCTTATATGATTTTCATTGGTGACTCATCCACTTTTTTCTAATAAAATTTTCTTTCTGGTGGTCGATGGAGCTTCTAGTTTGATTATTGATTACTGAACTGACAATTCTGATTTAGTACAACCTTTAATGCATAGTGTAGGGTCTCTTTGTTATGGGTATTCATTTAATGCATTGATATTCAATTTTTATTTGTAAACTCATCAGAAAATTATTGTCAAATGATCACAAATATATAAAATGAATTTGATGCCTAAATTTGATGGGAAAAAAAAACTTAAAAATTAATTTTTAAAGAAAAAAGTGTAAATCGCAAACCGCCCGCACATCTACAAACCCTATCCGCACAAACCGCAAATCGCACTGCGGGCGATTGCGGGTTGACTTTTTCCCAAACCGCATAGATGCTGGCTGGTCAAAACCGAACTGCAAACCGCACAAAATTGATCCACAAGCACCCCTAATTTATACCTAAAAAATTATTCAACATGTTCAATTTCTCAGTATTCTCTACTAAATTATTTAGGATTATAATTTAGGAAGACTTACATGTAAATCTTAATAAGTAGACTTATTATCCAATAGATGATAATTAATGACATTTTTCATCAAACATTATTAAAAAAACATCACTAATTATTAATTTTCAGTGACAGTTTAAAAATTTTATTATAAAAATGTCACTAATTATAAGTTTTAGCGACAATTTAAAAAATGTCACAAAAAAATCACTAATTTTTAACTTTCAACAATAATTTGAAAATTTCGTCACATACAAGTATCACTACTTCTATATATTTTAGCAACAATTTATAAAAATCGTAATAAAAAAATCACTAATTGTCAATTTATAGCGACATACATAAAAAATCGTCACAAAAAATTATTTTTAACAATGAATTTATTAGATCTTATTTTCAATAGGGCTTGATGAAAATTAAATCCAATTATTAAGACCTATTGGTAGTTTACTCTTAATTTAAATTGCTCTCATATTAAAAAAATTTCTTTATGCCATTAGAAATTTTACATATGTAAAACCCAACCATGCACTAATTTTTAATTTTGTTTGGTTGTTATAAGCTTTTAAATACATAAATCGTTTAGCAGAATCAAATTAACATCTTTACTATGAAAAGACATTACAATAATTGGAAACATGAAAAAATATCAAATTTACATTACAATGAGTTAAAAAATTTTTTTTTTTTTTTAAATTTCTATCCCAATCACTTTCACTTAGGTCAAACTCTCCCCCCCCCCCCCCCAAAAAAAATGATTCTATATATACACAATACAATATTATATTATTTTTAAAAATATTTGAATTAATATGTTAGTTAATACATATTTTCAAATTCAATTTAACTATTGTTGACGTCTTATTTTAAAATGATTTGCAAAAAAAATGTTTGGATAGATTAGTAGGATAATTTTATACAGTTTTTATCAAAATTTCAATTTTAATTTTAATTGAGAATATAAATTCTATTTTAATTTATTTTTATAAGTCTTTATTCTTTAGCCTCTTTTATAAGTATTTTTTTTCTATTTATTTTTTTACTATATAATTATTTATATATAAACAAATTTTTTACACACAAGTCTTGCATAGCACAAGTCAAAAACTAGTTTTGTTTCGATAACTTGCTGGCAGGCTGAATAGAATTCCTAATTGTCACTCACAGCCTCTTTGCAATCCTTGTCCATTTTATAAATTGCCATAGGCCACCAAACGTTTTTGTTTCGTGGCAACAAAGACATAATATGAATATGATGGTGAAGTCGAACTCTTTTTTTAAAACTCGTTAAATTTTTAAATTAAGTTTGAATATTTAATACTCAACTCATTTACTGTCCTACTCATGATCGGTCTTATTTATGATAATTTCATTTGTTATTTTTTTTAAATCTTTATATGTAGATCATTTTTATAAATTTTTAAAAAAAATAGATGTTTTAACAATTATAATCTTGTAATTTTATCATATTTATTTTCAAAGATCATACCTATTTTCGTAAGATAAATATAATGAAATCATGTGATTATGTCAAATTATACTTAATTTATTTATAAAAAAAATAAATGTGAAAAAATTAATGAAAAATTCTATGTGTAGATATCATAATAGTTCATATTCACCGTCTATTAATCAAAAAAATTGAATCATAAATTTCAAATACATATGATTTGTTTGTTTGGTAATGTTTATATTTATAATTTTTTATTTATATTTACAGAATTTTAAAAATTGTAAACAAAACTTATTTGGTGTCTGTTTTTGTTTTCAAAAATTTATAAACAATTTTTACTAAATTTTTTAACCACAAAAAAGTAATTTTTATTATTTTTTTATATATTTTTTTTCTTTTCCTCCAACTTATTCCAAACTCCTGTCATTATAATTATTTAGACGGAATAAAAACACTGAACTCATGCACTCTCCCTTTTCTTCCTTTGCTTTACTTCCTCTATTTTTTTTCCCTTTCCTTTGCTTTACTTTTTTTTTTCTTTAATGTAATTTTTTTATATTTTTCTATTAACAATTGTTGCCTTTTATATAAGTGGGGGAATTCGAGAAATGAGACTGTTAATCACATATGTGATAATGTAATTTCTGAAACATCAAAGGATGAGATGTAATTAAATCAAACCTTAAGAAATGTCAGTGTAATTTACCCATATAAGAATAAAGGGGTTGTAGTACGATTTACCCATATAAGAATATGGGTCTCAAACAAGGAAATATTGTTCAAGAAAGTAATAAAAAAAGCTTTAACTTACGGCTAATCAAAGCAAATTGTATGGCCTTTTTGTTTCCTCGTATATGCTAAATTTAACGTTGTATTCCACGTGCGCATATATTTGACACTCTCTTACTAATCAACCACATGTACCATTGTATTGATTTTTCCATAATTCAAGAAAATTTTGATGAATTGCTTGGACAAAGAAACGTCATATATATGAATACGAGGCTTTTCTTAGTACATTACAGGAAAAGATGTAACACGCTCTTCCATCTTAATTTGTCGTCTAATTTGTCGAGAAATGGGTTGAAGTCGGCGTTGCCTAGATCTGGTTCCAATCTCTCTGTCATGATTCACTACTATCCTCTCAAAAATAAAAAATAAAAAATTGGAAAAGGTGAATTTTTAAGACAACCAATTTTCCCTTTTGTACAATAAAAATTATAATTTTTTAATCTGTGTTTGAAAAATGATTTGTAAGCCGAAATTGTCTGAGTTTTTTTGCTTGAATTAAGCTGTGCCATATCTAGCCCAATACACATCCAATTGTATATCCGGTTTTGAAAAATAAAAAGATAAAAAAAATCCAATTCATACTGAACATATCAGTGAATTTGGACTTGGAAAACACACTATTGGGCTATTTTAATGGGCTGCCCAACTATAGTTTACTGGGCCAATTGTATGAAAGGGCACTAGGCCTGTTATATTGATTGGCTCCTATTATTTATTTGGTAAAAGAAAAAAATAGATAGGTAGAAAGGCAACTCCAAATACCTAATAAGGAGTATTTTCTCTTAGTACCCACAGGGTATCTGCAGGGAACCTCATTGCATCTACGTCAGGGTCGAAACTAAGGCCCTACTCATGCTCTAGGTGCTACAAAGTATATTTAACCCCAATAAGGGGCTATGAATACTTGAACTCAGGCTTTGAGTGACGATTTCGAAGGCCTTTCCATTAAACCAACCCCTGTTGGTATTTGGTAAGTATATTAATTGGCTAATACATGACAATATTGGTAAGTTCACATTTAGGGGTTATTTTGATGCAGCTTACCTAAGCTGTTTTTTTTTTTTTTTTAATTTTTTTTTTTTTTAAAGTTTGAAAAGTCTATGTTAGATTATTTGGTACAATTTCTATTTACAATTTGTTAAGTAGAAATAATTTTAAAAACTAAAAAAACTTGATTATCTAGAAACGAGAGGAGGGGCATTTTTGACTTCTATTTTTTTGTTAACTTACAATAAATTATACCAAATAAGCCCTTATCCTCACTAAAATTTTAGATGTGTTTTTCTATGGAGATTCTATTTGCAACCAAAAAATTATTAAGTATGTCTAATTTCTCAATACACTCTATTAAATTATTTAGGATTATAATTTACTCTTAATACAATTTTTTTTCAAATTACCTTTCAAAGTACACCTAAATAATAAACAAATCAAAAGTCTAAAATTTTGAAAAGCCCTTTTGTTCACATGGAGGGAACAACGACATCGGCGATGACAGCATTGCAAAGGAGAATGACGTCAACAAACCTCAATCCCTTGTCGCTAGTCCCCATCGCATTCAAGCTTGAACTTCGCATTCGCATTCATTGACCATCGACTATTGTTGATGGGCGGTGTTGTTGTTGTTGGCTTTGGGCAGAACTAACTCTGAGCTAAGGCCATTGAGGCCTGTGCCTTAAGTCACAAAAAAATTGATTCAAAATTGGGCATCTAAATTTAGTAATATCTTATGGTATATATATTACAAATTCAAATAGGCTCAATTTATTTTTGTTATTTTAGAGTCAGTCTAAAAGACTCAAAAAATTCTGTTGAGCCCATATGAAAAATAAGTGTGGTTTAACCTAATTGAAATTAAAATATATACAAATAAGTTGTTTTAGCTCAGTTTTTAATATTTTTAAGTATTTTTAATGATTTCTTCTTATTTTAATTATTTTATGTACAAGTAAATTTAAATAAAAAAACTTGTTGATACACAACATTTTATGCATAAATTTTTATTTAAAAAAATATATAAGAGGTCCATTTTCATAATTCACCGCCTCATAAGCTAGCCCCGGCTCTGGGGTTGTGTTAGTATCATTGGAATTATCTTTATCAACCTTGTTGGGTACTGGTCATGGCAACTAGTATGTGTTTTTGATAGTGTGCCTGTTTGGCACAACTTATAATCAGCTTATTCCAGCTTTCAGCTTAATTTAAGCTATTTTGATGTGTTTGGTTTAGCTTATAGCTTATAACTTATAGCTTTTTAGAAGTCAGAAATCAGCTTAATCTTTTAGTGGGGCAGGAGATGCTTTAAGAATAAGTTGGAAATCAGCTTAAGCTGAAAGTTATAAGTTATAAGCTGTTTGGACATAAACTATAAGCAGTTTTCCACAGTTCTACCAAACAGCACTAGTGAATGCTATGGCATCTATTCGACAACAAGTTGATATTTCAAGCTTTCTGCAAACTTGAAATTCAACCAACGAAAACAAATTGAAAAGTTTTAATTTTAAATTAAAAAATTAGGAGTGTTGATTTGGGGCTTTGATTTGTACATGTTTTTTTAGCTATTACAATTTTATTCAAATTTTTCTGTATTTACAAGTAATAACATAATAAGAAATAATGATATTGATGATAATAATGAATTTTGGTGGTGTGGATTAGAGTTTTGGAGTAAGGAAGAAGATGAAGAGAAAATAATTGAAACTTAGGAAAGTAGATGAAGATACTTGAATATGAAGAATACGTATAAGTGGTTTGGGTGTACCATAAGAAAAAATATATATTTTATTTAGAGTTTAATTTGTATTATCCTTATTAGTAAATTTATATTAAAATATAATATGAATTAAAATTTTAAATTAGACATACAAGTTATTATTTGAGTGCAATACTCTATTTGTTTCCAGTTTTCAGAATTCACTTTTCAGAAAATTTTACTTTTTCGTTTTTCGTATTTTTTTGTTTTCATTGAATTTTTATAATTTTTAGACACGCTTAACATAAATACACTTAGAAAGTATAATATTTGTGAAAAAAATCTTTAACAAATTCACTAAATATCAAAAATATAAATAAAAAAAAAATTGAAGATTCAATACATTTTTCGTATTTTTGTGTATTTATTAAATTTTTAAAATATTTTTTCAAAAATAATTTACTATTTAGATAGATCTAAGTTAGGTTAGATGTGGGACAGATCTACTACCGATCCGATTTGTGGTTGAGTTATGGTATTCTTTTTGTTTTTTGTTTTATTTTGGTTTGATTTTGTTTCTGGAATCCATTTGTGTTTAGTGTTGCTTACCCACATTATGGTTGTAATCTATGATCTATCCTCAGCATGCTCTACGGCTATTTGTTGGCCTCTGCTTGCAGTATGAGCACAAGCACTTGATGTGCAGCTGGGTTTTCTTCATAGGTTTACTCCTGTTTTTTCTTTGATTTTCATCTTTCCTTTAATGGTGTAAGATTATGTTAGATGGATTCATATCCTTGTAAGTGCCGTTTGGCTACTTTAATGGAAATTACTCTTCTGATCAAAAATAAAAAATAAAATAAAAAACACACTATAGAATCACCCATCTTTCTGTCCTTGCTAGGTTACCTTTTATCCAGAGCAGCTATATTGACATAGCTAATACATTTTTTGGGCCTCTTTTATTGCTCACTATTTTATCTAGGCCCAGCCCAATTAACAAAGCTACCCATTATTTGGCCCCCTTTTATGAGTCACTATCTATCTAGGGCCAGCTCTATATTGACAATACTATCCAATGTTTGGGCCAATACAGTGGTGATAGTGGTAGCAACGACATAATGGCAGTGGTGGTGGACATGGGCGAAGTTATGGGTGATTCTATTTATACCTAAAAAATTATTTAACACGTTTAATTTCTCAGTATTCTCTACTAAATTATTTAGGGTTACAATTTAGGAAGACTTACGTGTAAATCTTAATAAGTGGACTTATTGTCCAATAGATAATAATTAATGATATTTTTTATCAAACACTATTAAAAAAATGTCATTAATTATTAATTTTCAGTGACAATTTAAAATTTTTATTGCAAAAAATGTCACTAATTATAAGTTTTAGTGACAATTTAAAAAAATATTACAAAAAAATCACTAATTTTCAACTTTCAACGATAATTTGAAAAATTCGTCACAGAAAAGGATCACAAATTGTAAATTTTAGCGACAATTATTAATTGTCAATTTATAACGACATATGTAAAAAATAGTCCAAAAAATTAATTTTAACAATAATTTTAGTAGGTCTTATTTTCAATAAGACTTGATGAAAATTAAATCCAATTATTAGAACCTATTGATAGTTTACTCTTAATTTAAATTGCTCTCATTTTAAAAAAAATTCTTTATGCCATTAGAAATTTTACATATATAAAACCCAAGCATGCACTAATTTTTAATTTTGTTTGGTTATTATAAACTTTAATTATTTCAGTGTGATGTCCGATTGAACCTAACCAAATTTTATTATCTTTTTACCCATTTTTATTCTAATTTTATTAGCCCTTTTTACTTTACCTTTCCATTTTCTTATCTTTTCTTCCTTTTTGTCTAAAGATGATGATTTAGTCCACTAAGTCCAAAGCAATAAAAAATAGCAAGCATGACTTGACCTAAGAAATGAGCTTTTTAAGCCCTTTTCTACGGGGGAAATAATAAAAGAAGACTCAAACTCATTTACAAGTGATAATGAATTCTGAGTCAAACTCGAAATGAGCGATAATGACTCCAAATCCAAACTCGATAATGAGCTATAATAACTCTTTCCATTATGATTTCCAAGGGGCTAAATGGAAAATTAGTCCCTTAGGAGTAAATGCACCAGCGATAAAGGGAGGTATCAAACAAGAGATTGTGCTTAGCACAAGAGAGATGTAATACCCTGGTAATAAATCTCTGAAGAGATTAAACCATTTAGCATGAGGGGTCTCTTTCTTATACCTTGAGCGGCAATCTTTTGTTTGATACAACTTTTGATCAAAAGAAACAAAGAAAGAAGGGAGATTGCAGAGTGCTAATGAAAAGGTGGACCAGTTACAATGGTGTGAAAGAAAAGACTATTAAGTCAAATGGGTTGAAAGCTTATGGCCTATACACCAAATCCATGAGGACTTACAACAACACAAGTATAATATTCAAAGCATAAACTAAAGAAACACACTAAACAACCCCTAAACTCCAAAAAACAATTGCCAAAACCAAAAGAAACAAAGTAGAAAAAGGCAAAGCTACAAGCTATGGAACAAGGCCTAAGGAAGGGTGGCTAACTCCTCCTCTTTTTGTGACTTTAAATCACATTTTAAGCTTAAAAACAACTTTGAAATCAGTATGAAAAGGTAAATAAAAAAGAGAGAAAAGATGGTACAAAAGCTCAAAATTACCCCTTTAAAGAAAGGATGTTCTTCTTGGTTGACAAACCACAAGCTTAACACTCTCTAGGATCTGAAATTATTTGCAAGAACCTCAGCAAAAACTTCAAGTCTAAGCTTAGAATGTGTATGTATATTGCAAGAGAAGAGGGAAGTGTATTGGACAAGTTATGGCTCTTGGCAAAATTTTCTGACCCCAAACCATGAGGGGCGGCCTTGTATTTATAGAAAAACAGTTTCTCAAGTTGGAAATATCTAAAAAGAGACAGCTAGTGCAAGGCATGCACATGCTATCAAAATATCTACTACGCTGAACATGACCGACCAGCCATGAAGAGGTACGGCCGGCCACCTGAAAATGGCTTACCCACCACTTGTTGGCCAGCTCTTCTTTGAGTGGTTAGGCTAGAAAAAATAAGGTTTTGGTCCAAAGAGGGTGCAAGGTTTAGGTTTTAAAGCTTGAAACCGAAGCCTTTTCTTGAAGAAATCAAACGATTGTATAGCGTAACATTTCATCATCGAGTATTCAAAGTGAGGCGCCCAAGTCTTAAGGGAGGTCGAAATGGGGTGTCTACAGCGGCCCAGAGCCCACTCGAGGCTCGAAGTGGCCCGACCCATTTCGGCCCGGTTAGGCTCGGGTCCAAGCCCAACCTAGTACTTTGGGCTTGGGCCTATGCCTTCCATTTGAAGCTTGGCCCGACCTGTTAGCCCGGCCCAGAAAAAAAATTTAGGCCCTATAGGCAGCCCCTGCCAATGGTCAAATTTCAAAAAAAATAAAAATAAAAGGCAACTTGCAAAGGTTGAATAATTAAAAATAAATAAATAAACAAAAGATTGATCTTGCAAAAATTAAAAAAAAAATAAAAACAAAACAAAACAACACAATACAACGATTATTTCCTTACAATGAATGAATGGAAATATATATATATATATATAATTCTAGACCCATGCCCCTACCCAGCCTACCCCCTACCCTGTCCCCCCTTCATGCATCACATCACTCTCACTCACAATCAAGTTCAAGTTACTATTGCAATGAATGAGAAAAAACAAAATAAAAAATACTACAGCTTAATTGCTGTTGTCCGCCCCTACAGTCCCCTACAGTCTACCCCTATGCTATGCTTGCATCACTCAACTCACTCTTCACTCACATTCATTGAATGAAAAAGAAAAAAAAAAATTATTCTGCACCTAAGCACCTCTGCAGACTTAAAAATAAATAAATAAATATTCAAATGGTCATATTACCGTTTAATACAATGGTAATATTTTTTTTATTTTTTTTATTTATAAATATTCATCAATCTTTCAAACTACTATAAATATCCACCCTTTTTCCAAAATAAATCTCACAAATAATTCTCTCTCTCTCTCTTAAACCCTCTCAATCTCTCTCAACTGTCAATTAATTTTGAAGTGTCATCCCTAAGTGACAATTGCAATTGTATAACAAAAAACTTTTATCAAAAGAAGCTAATTTCTATATCGCATTCACCAGTCAGTATCATTAATTAGTTTAATTAAATTTATTAGCTATTCATTTTTTTCATTAATTATTTGTGAACATATATTAATTATTATTTTTTACTCATTGTATTTACACATTATTTAAATTAATTGTTAATTATTATATATTATTTTACTTATATTACTATGGATCCTAATATTTCTAATATTTATGTCGATGTTGATACATATACTACACAACATGAATCTGTTGATTCTCCTTCTAATATTTCTCTTCCAACAATTAGATCATCATCTAGGGGCACAACTAGTACTGTTTTGGAACATTTTGAAAAAATATCTATAAATAATCTTGATGGTACAATTATATTTAAAACAAAATGTAAATATTTTGCACATTTACTTAGTGCTGCATCTATAAGGGGTACTAGTCATATAAAAAAGCATGCTAACAAATATTTACAAAGTCAACAACCTGATATTAGAAGTCAAATGCAATTAGGGGTTTCATCAACTGGTAATTTACAAACATTTTCATATGATTCTATACGTGCACAAAATTCTGTAGTTGATTATATTATTAAAAAAGAACAACCTTTTACTACTAGTGAATGTCTCAATTTTACTGAAATAATTCACGAAAGTTTTGAACCCCAATATCAAAGTTTTTCAAGAAATACTACTAGAAATAGGATTTTAATGAAATTTGAGGATGTTAAAAGTGAATTATTTGACATCTTTAAAAAATTGAATAGAAAAGTTTGTTTAACATTTGATCTGTGGTCAAATAATGGTTTCGAATATCAAGGTATCATTGCACATTTTATTGATAATGATTGAAAATTAAATAAAAGAATTATTTCATTTAAATTAGTTGAATTTCCATATACTGGTTATTCACTTAGTGTAGAAATAAGAAATGTATTATATGAGTGGGCTTTACAATATAAAATATTTATGATTAGTTTAGATAATGCAGCATATTATAATCAAACTGTAGCCCATTTAAAATCAACATTACAAATACTTGTTGATGGTGATTTATTTCATATTAGTTGTTATGCCCATATTTTAAACTTGATTATTAAAGAAGCTATGCGTGTATACAAGACTTCTGCACTTGTAATAAAAAATACAGTTGTTACTATTATATCTTCTGCTAATCAAATTTTGGAATATAGAAAAATTTGTCAACGAGAAAATATGCCATTTAAAAAACTAATTTTAGATATAGATAGTAGGTGGAATTCAACATATAATGTGTTAAAAAGAGCTTGTAAACAAATAAGAGTAATAGATTTATTTTTTGCAACAATATCAATAGGAGGAGTACTGCCTCACATAGAACTTAATTGGCGCCAAGTAACCTTGTATAAAGATTTTTTAAAATTTTTTGATATTTCAACAAAATTATTTTCTTATATATATATATATATATTCCTACTTCACTATTTGTTTTACATATGCTAGTAGAAATAATAAAAAATTTCGTAAAATATGTTGTTAATGAATATTATGTAACCATTATTACTTTAATGAAAGTAAAATTTGATAAATATTTTGATCATTTGCCTCATCTTTTAGGTTTAGCCATAATAATTGATCTTAGGTGTAAAGAAATTAGTTTTTTACTAGTAGGTGCGAACCTAGTTGGGATGTACTCAGTGGCGTAGCCAGGAATTTGATGGAGAGGGGGCACAAATTAATGAAAACATCAGTCTGTTTAGTTTGAGTTTTTTTGATTAAGTTTTTTGAGAATTGAGTTTTTTAGTTTTCGTGTTTTTTTGTTTTTAGTGAATATTTTTAAAATTTTAAATATTTTTTTTTTTACTTTTTTAGATGCACTTTACTTAGATGTATTTAAAAAATAAAAAATTTGTGAAAAAAAAATATTTTAAAAAATTAATAAATACATAAAACTACAAATAATGTACAGAATTTTCATATATTTTTTTTGTATTTTTGGTATTTAGGCCTCGTTTGGGAACAGGCTAATTTAGTAACTTTTTGGCTAATTGGCTAAAAAGGTTAGTAAGAAAAACCTGTATGTTTGGGCCAACTTTTTGGCTAATTACGAAACGACGTGCAAAAAGTAGAGAGAAAAGGGAATCTTTGACTTTTTGGTATGGGTTGTTGGCTTTTTGGCTAATTTAGTAACTTTTTGGCTTTTTGGCTAAAATAGCCTCTTGCCAAACGAGGCCAGTGAATTTTTAAAAGGTTTTTTCACAATTTTTTTACTTTTTAAGTATATTTATGTTAGATATGTCTAAAAATTAAAAAAATTGCTTAAAATATTAAAAAAATTCAGTTAAAAAAAAATCGAAAAACAAGAAAGTAGAATTTTCTGAAAAGTATTTTTGGAAAACTCTAACCAAGAAATTTTTTTTTTTGTTTTTATAATAAACAACAATGAGATATTACTAAACTTAAATATTAAGAGTCCATTTGGATAAATGTGAATTTTAAATTATAGGATTTGAGATTAAATTTAATATAAATATTGGGGAGTAACTATTTATAGGTAGATTGGAAAATTAAAAAAGAAGATAAGTTGAGATAGAAATAATATATTTTAGTAGAGAAATTCTATAAAACACACCATAAAAAAAATGTCTATCATATGTCGTAATTATGATATTCGTGGTCTTTAGTTATGACACATTATAGTGTTAGTGTGACAACCCTCACCACTGTTTACTGATAATACCACTGATTATTACTAAAATGTGACTGAACATGATTAAATAACTGATTTGACTAACATTCTGAACTGATTGATTGAGTGTATTAGTTTAAACGCATTTCAATCTGTTTGACTGTTAATTGATCTGTTCATGTTTTAAGTTTGAACTATAAATTGATGGCCTTATCGGCGGCCGAATATGAAATTGATTAGTGTTATGTGCTAATTAGAATTTATATGATTTTATGGTATGTTTAATTGAAATTTGATTTGGTATGATTAAATTGAATTAAATAATGTTAAATTACATTAGTTTGGCTTTATTACCAAATTGCCACTTATTGGACAATCCTAGACCATTCTTTTTCTACTTCCCTCATGTTTGATATGCCATTCATTTCCTCTAGAGACCAAAAACGTGAGAGAGAGCTAGAGAGTTAGAAGTAAGCTTGAGTCCATCAAAATTTGCTTGAGACTTAGAAGATTTGAAGAATTCATTGCATAATTGAGCTTCTAGACTTGAAATTGAGGACCTAAGGTAGGAGAATCATCTTCTTGAACTTGTATTTAAGTTGTATCTTGCATGTTTCACAGAAGTTTGGTGATTAGAGTCTACATTTGGTTTAAAATGTTGAATTGAAGCTTAAATCATGCATGCATGTACATGTTCTAGCATTTTGAGGTTGTTTTCATGGAAATTGTTACATACATGTCCATATCTTGATTATAGTTCAGGAATTCATCATGTATTTGAGTGAATTGACTCATTTGATCAAGTATTTGAAGCTTTGATTTCAATTGAACACCTGCATGTTCATACACATTATGTTCTTGAAGTTATTGTTAAATTGGTGTTTATTTGAACTACCTTTGGGCCTTGATTTTTCAAATTGATCTTTGAAACATGTTGTATTATGAGTTTTAAAGTGTTTTCCAGAAAATTAGCCCAAAAGGATTGGATTTGATGCTTTAAAAGTTGATTTTGAGCTTGGAGGTTCAATCTGGAAATTCCAAATTTTGGACACACGCTCGAGCGTAAGACTTTACGCTCGAGCGTACACTCTAAGTACATGCATCCCGCTCGAGCGGGGAAAGTAACGCTCGAGCGTCAAATGCATGTATCCAGTACTTTTCATACGTTTGTAGTCCGCTCGAGCAAGGGAATGCACGCTCGAGCGCCCATCGAGCGTGAATTGCATGCATTCAGTACTTTTGCTTGAGTTTGCAGTCCACTCGAGCGTAGGAAGTCACGCTCGAGCGGAGCTCCTTTGTCTGCATGTCCGCTCGAGCGAAGAAAATCACGCTCGAGCGAGACTCCTGTTTTCTGAAAATTTTGAAAAGTGTTTTAAAGTGCATCTTTGCATCATCATTCCATCCTAGGCATTCCTAGGCCTAATTTAAGGCATCTTAATGAGGTTATTGATGTAGAACCACACCGAGTCAAGATAGGGACTAAGTTGTTGATTCCCAAGTGTGTAACTTAGTGTGTGTTCATTCTGTAACTGTGTAAGGTTGGTATCTGAAGACGCGCACTAGCCTATCTGTAGCCCCATACTTTGTGAGTAACAATGTTGTAAAGATATATTCAATCATGAATATTTCCTGTGCTTTCTGAAATGATATTTCTTACTGAATGAATACTTGTCCTATTTGCGAACTGTATTCGTGGCATCCATAGCAATTTACTGTTACTGTACTGTACTACTACTGTCACAGAGATCTCTGTTGGTTCCCATGTTTAGAACCACTACTGTTTACTGATATGATGGCCATCAACTGACTGTTCGGTCTATTAAGACCTACTGTACTGTTTGCTATTGGATGTACCACTTATGACTGCTATGATCGAATAACTGATATACTGTTCAAATGACTGTTTTAAATGCTGAAAGGACATTCATTCCTAACCTCTTTACGCATATGTTATTCACTGGGCTTTAGCTCACTGTTTATATATATATGTAGGTGTCCAGGCACCGGATCGGAACTAGGAGCGTTGGGTTAAACTCCCTTTTTGTCAAGCCAACCAACGTGCCTCACTGCAAGGTTCCAAGTGTGTTCAAGCTTGGGCTTTTTGGGGTGTCTTAGTTCACCCTTCTGTCTCTGTTTTGTAATATTGTATAGACTTGTACTATACTGTTATGTTAGGGATTCGGTCCCTAACCTGAATGCCTGTATATGATATATGTACATACTGCTTTTGTTCCGAATGTGAATATGTTATGAAAAGTCTTTTTGCATACAGACTGTCACAGCTCATTGGACATCTTTCATTTACTGTTTTGGCTTCCGCCAGCCTCTATACTCTGTATTACTGTTATTACTGTTAAATAGGCATTCGGTAATCACGGATTACTGGCCGGTTACGGTGCTAAACCCATAGGGGCGAGTTTGGGTTGTGACAGTTAGATATAATTTAGTTATAACTTCTTGTGGTTGTTATTTTGGCTATTACTATATATCAAGTAATAGTTAGTTATGACTCATTTTGATATTAGTTATGACCTATTGTAATTTTTTATTTTTTTTTATAATTGAAGATATGTTACTTGATTATAATTTATATAGTGGTCATTTTAATTATGAATGAAAAAAAAAACATATGGAGGACAAACTCTACATGCCAAATGTACATAGCAATCCAATAAATTTCATATATCTTCATTGAGGTTAATTATGTTTGCATGTCAATAATTATAGACATCACCATTATATTGAAATTTTTATAAATAATAATATAACTTATCATAGTCTCTGTACTTTCAATCAAAATAATCATTATTATTCTCATAATTTTAAAAATGTCATTGACATTTCATTTTAAATAATATTTCTATAAAAAATTTTATTTAAAATATTTTCTTTATGTTTAAAAAAAAATTTCCAAAAACCCAGGGAGGGCACGTGACCCCCCTGGCCCTTGAATGCCTCCGCCCCTGGATGTACTTGACCTATAGTGATGCAATTGTTTTACCACCATCAATAATCTACACCTATTTTATTTAATGATATAAATTTTTGAAATATTTTATTTCATTTTGAAATAAAAATTATTCATTCAATAAATGTTATATAATTAATTTAATATTGTAATATTGAAAGTTTCATTTTCATATATATAAAATAATTCATTTCGAAAGAAAAAGTTACATAATTGCATACTTTTTTAATTATAAGTTCATAAATAAAAAAATATAAGTCATACATAATTAAATTTAAATATCACCATGAAACATAACCAAATAAAAAATCTCATTAATCTTAACTAAAATACTCTAATATAATTTTTATTTTATTTTTTATCCCTAATAAATAATCTACATAAATAAATAAATAAAGCCCGACTAGGCGCGGCCCCAGCCCAGGCCCACTGGCCTGGCCCTAGGCCCTATTGTGAGTAGGCCTAGGCCCCACTTTTCGCCCATGGGCCTGCCTGGCTCGGCCCGCTAAAAAAACATGAACCTGCGAGGCCCGCTTGGGCTGGGCCTTTATTATATCCCTACTCTCTTCTATCTTATCTCCATTCCTTATCTCTCTTTTTTCTTTTGATTTATATTCATACAATTTGTATAATTTTAAAACCAGACCAATATCAATTATATTTAACAAAAAAATTTTAAATAATTAAAAATAAAGAAAAATTTTTATTGTTTTGAAAAAAATTACATAAATAAAATAAGATGTACGATTGAAATTGGTATGAGTAATAATTTATGGTACGAGTAGAAATTTTTGGTATGATAATAAAATTTGAGTAAGAAAAAAAAATAGGGAAGATAGACAAAGTGGAAGCAATTGCCCATCTACACCTAGTGTAGCTCCACTTCTAGAAAAAGCAAAGATAGAGATGAATGTTGGAAAATAATGGTTTTTCGATGATTTTAATGCGATATTAAAGTGGGTATCAATCCTCTTTTGAGGTGAATTAAAGTGGGTTTAGATTCTTTATTGTAGCACTTGTATCTGTTAAAACTTTTGGAAAGTATATTTAATTCCTTTATTTTCTTTTTGGGAATCTTTGGTGGTGTTGTATCTTAGTTTTGGAGGAGTACAAATCGATTTAAACTTGTTAGGATTGTTCTCTCACACTTGCTTACATTGAAAAGTAATTTGGGAAGTTAGAAATCTTGTTTTGGGGTCGACATCAGTCTTGGTAGTGTTGACACTTGCCTTCTGTTGTTGGTCTCAAGGGTCGACACCAGTCTGGGAAGGGTCGACCCTTGTCTATTGTTGAATCTGAAAATGCATGCTGAAACTTAGTGTCGACACCAGTCTGGGAGGTGTCAACACCTTGCCTGCTGCACACTTTGCTTTTCCACCTGAAGGGTCGACACCTTTGTCTGAAGGGTCGTGTAGGGATTTCTTACTCCTCTTCAATACTTCGTCTATAGATAGTTATGTGGTAGACTTTTACCGCATAAAAGCCATGTATATTGGAGTTCTTTTTGAAAAATCATATGAGAGATATTTAGGGTTTGTTACTTAGGGGTTAGAAATCATTATATAAATTGTTGTTTGGGTTCTTTGGGAAAATGTTTAGCATGTTGATGTTGAGAGGAAGACTTAATAGATTAAAGATGAGAGAAAGTTGTGTAATATTTTGTATTTGAATATATGGATTGTGTAATTGTGTTAATTGATAAAATGGTGGATTAACCATGGTATTGGAATTATTCTTGATTAATCATGTTAAATTGAGTTGAGCTATGGTTTTGACATTCATGGATTTTGGTTTTCTAAAACAAAGGGAATGGGTTTTGGTTTTGAAAAACAAGGAGAATGGATTTAGTTTTGTAAATCAAAGAGGATGGATTTTTGGATAAAGATTTGAACATGTTAACTTGGAAAACAAAAGAGTTGATTTTCATAAGAGAAAGAAACCATGGCATATTGTAAATCTAGAATTGATGTTTGGGGATGGATTTTAAAGCTTTTAAATATCGTTATTATCATTATTGTTGGGACTTAAGGTCAAGTGAACATCGGATTATTGTATTATGTGTTTTTAAATATTTATGCTTAGAGGTTTTGTCCTTAGTCATCTGTGGAGGATGATGTTGTGATATTGAATAGATTATGTGTATGTAGTTTACTTGGGTTATTTATATTTGTTGAATTATGTGATGGTTGGGAATGTGCTTGTGCTTCGAATGAGAGGGTACCATTACTGTCAGAACCCGAACCCGCCCCCATGAGTTAAGGACATAACTGGCCAGTAATCACGAGATTACATACGGCCTTAAACCAAATCAGATATATTTTAACAGAGTAAAAGGGGCCAAACGGAAGCAATTTCAAACTTTTGTCCATAGAGCTATGCTTACATGGCACGTCATAACATTTTACAAACATACATTAATAACTCACATCAAGGAAAGTTAACATATAAGCTTTATACAACAAGATCATTCAAGTCATGGTCAGCCAATCAAAATTATATACAACCGTAATCCAAAGTTCTCGCCAACATGACAAAATATAACAAAATAGCAAAAGGGCGAAAACAAGTCTCGTGCGTGAGACGTATGGGCTGACTCTTCAAAACCTTGACCATTTCACACAAACTTCACTGAGGCTGGGTTTGAACCTCCCTTGGCTCACCTACAGACACATGAATGAGCGTGAGCAAAAGCCCAGTGAATAATATCAAATAAAGAAGATACACGAACGGTATTTAGAACAACATACATCAGACGGCCTTGGGCCCAATTCATATTTCTATCTTGTATATATATATATATATATACATATAGGTCAAGTGACTACAGTTCCAAACACATCAAACGGCTTCGGGCCCAATTCATTCATATTCGACGGCCTTTGGCCCAATCGTTCCTGTGCGACGGCCTTTCGCCCAATCATTCATGTCATATGGCCTTCGGCCCATTCATTCATGTCATACGGCCTTTGGCCCATTCATTCATGTCATACAGCCTTCAGCCCATTCATTCATGTCATACGGCCTTTGGCCCAACCATATGGCATAGCAAATATTTGTCCGCAATTCAAATTAACAAACTTATAAGACTTATAGGGAAATAAGTAATTGGACAAATAACATACTTCAAAATATCTTTACTAAGATATTACTCATAGTGTTCTACCAGTGGATTCAACCTTGAGCTCGACCCTACACATTACATAACACATATGGGTCACAAATGATTCAATCCATTCTTAATTCATACATCCCTCTTAGACTTCTTTCTTATTCTTTTAATTCGTTCATGATGCTCAATGCATGCCTAAGAGTACTTAGAAATGAAAGAGAATGGAAAATGAAACACAGAACACCTTTACAAAATTTCTGAAACAGAGGTCCCCGCTCGAGCGTGGGTTCCCCTGCTCAAGCGGACCCCGTGGGTCTGCAAAAATACTGGTTGCCTCATTTTTACGCTCGAGCGTGATTTCGAATGCTCGAGCTGAAAGTCATTCTACATAGCTCCCTGCTCGAGCGTAAACTTCCCCGCTCGAGCAAACATCAATGTCTGCAAAAAAGTTCTGGAAGCTCGTAATTCACGCTCGAGCAGCGCTTTCTCCGCTTGAGCGGACATGCTAAATTCTAGGTTTTCCAGAACTGTTTTAAAGTTCAATATTGATGTTCAAAGGTTCCAAACTCATTATTTCAGTTCAAAACATGCAAATTCATTATACCACATGAGATTATAAGTGTATTGAACCAAATTGTTCAAAATCACAATCTAATTCTCAAATAAATCAACATTCCTCTTGCAAGGTCCAAACTTATGCATTCAAGCTTCATACCAATTTCACAACTTCACCAATCATGCATGCATGTCAATTTTTGACTTCATTTCTATTTCAAATGTTACAAATGACACTTATTATTATGAAACCCATGAAAATTATGCATGCATGTGAAGATTGGTGCCCAATTCTCTATATTCAACATTATTCATGCTAGCTTATGCAATTTCATGGTAATTCATGGTGATGCATAGTAATTTCATGTATGCATGTGAATTCTAACTTCATATTCAACTCAACCTTTGCCATGAGCTATCATATCACTTGAATTCACAAAATTACAAACGTAACTCATGAATTAAGGGTTGATCACTCACCTAGGAGCTTCAATTCTCAAGCCTTTAGTTCAATCTTCAATTT
Source organism: Camellia lanceoleosa (assembly GCA_025200525.1). Classification (NCBI taxonomy): domain Eukaryota; kingdom Viridiplantae; phylum Streptophyta; class Magnoliopsida; order Ericales; family Theaceae; genus Camellia; species Camellia lanceoleosa. The sequence goes on from CM045762.1 coordinate 39,366,780, forward strand.
GAGCTCCCTCTCTCTCTCTCTAAGTTCAGTTCTCTCTCTCTCTTTAGAGAGCAAAATCTGATTTGAGCTCAAAAATAAATGAATGAGAGTGTAAATTGGCCCTTTTTATAAGTTCCCTTAATCATATTTCATTAGTACTAATTAATTGAGCACTATTTCATTAATTTACTCCAATTAATCTGATCCGAATCAATTTTCAATTAAATTTCACCGTAGGCTCTAAAAATTACGCCAATTACAACGACGTAGTCAATTTCGGTTTCTGTGGCCGATAAGGCCTTCAATTTAAATTCCAAAACAGAAAGTCAAACAGATTTTCCTACGATGAACAGATAGAAATTCAAAACCACATATATTCATATAAATGTCACTCAAAATCATAATAGCCACATAATCATATTCATAATAAAGATCAATTAGCATAATACGGAACAGGGTTATCACAATTACTTTTCAGCTAGCGATTGGAGAATTGGCCCAGTTAGAATGAGAGGTACCAGTACCTTCCAACTAGCATTTGGAGAACTTGGCAGAGGTACCATTACCTTCCAGCCAGTGTTAGGTAAATTGGCATTTCGTTATGGAAAAGTGCATTCTTGGCTTGGCATTTCATTATGGAAAGGTGTATCATTGGCTTACGGTAGAGCAAAACTTATTTATCATTATTGTCTCAGTGTATCTGTGTATATTATGGGTTACAATGGTTATAGTTCAGGAAGGCCAAATTGTCTCATTTGTTGAGTAGATAGCTATTGGTTGCTTGTTTTTTTCCTTTTGTACTGGATGTATATATGTATAGATATGAATATGTTGGAAATGGACGTAAGTACTATATTGAGATTGTGAATAATGTGAAGGGCATCGAATATTTGTGAACATGTTTTAAAAAGGCAAATCAGGTGTAAGTCCGGAAAGTGGGAGAAAACATAATGAGCTTTGTGAAATTGTTTTCAAAAATTTGTTATTATCAGATGAATTTTGGTAAAAGGTAACAAGAAGAAAGAAAAGTGAATTGCTTACGTTATTAAATGAAATGAATGATTTCATTGAGGAGGTTATTTCTCTAGCCATTCCTTTTATCAGTGATACTTGCAAGTGTAGAGGTTAAGCTAAGCTTTTAATGACTCTAGTTTGTTGAGCTGAGTATAGCATGATACTCAAGTAGAGTCACTTATGTGAGTGTGAAGTGGGACCGCTTCTATAAAAATTGACAATGTTGAATTCTTTAAACCACTCACTGAACCAGGCTAATGTTCTAGGGCCAAACCGGACACAACTGTGAGAACATAATGATGATTGGAGTAATACCTGTGTGAGGTCTGTTGTCTTGGTTTACATAAACAGCAAAACAGTTCAAGACTTCGTATTCACCGGGCAACCAATAAATCTGATTGACTTCACTAGGAGGGGTTCAAAGCCAAAAGCTACATTTTCCGATGTAGGGGTTATTCCGTTGCACTCTCTCTTTGAGTTTTTGTTGTTAAGTATTATCCATTTGTTGTTATTCAGTCAATATTTATTCATGTGGGAGATTGTTAGAAAATAATGATTTTCGGTGACTTTAATGCGATATTAAAGTGGGTGTCAATCTTCTTTTGAGGTGAATTAAAGTGGGTTTAGATTCTTCATAATGAGATCTTTACACCACAAAAAGAATGACCAAAAACCATTAAGTTTTGAATGAGAAATTGACTCATTAAGTTGGCCTCATGAAAGAGCTGTTGGGAAAGGTGTGTAACCTTCTATCTCACATTGATTATAGAAGAGAGTATTGATGGGTATTTAAATCTCATTTTTTGCCTAAAGGTGTAAGCCCTTTGGAGCATTCAAATTTTCCAAAGGAATAGAATTATTGATGCTTTAAGGATGGGCTTGGATCAAAACTATGGTCCAAGTTGGTTATGCAAAAATTGCCAAATGCGAGCGCGCCGCCGGCCCACCTGAACCAGATTGGGCCGGGGCTGAGGCCGGGTCCGTGGGTCGTGTATCCTGGATCTTGGGACTTGGGCTTGGGCTTGAGGCTTGTTGGAATGGGTTAGGTTTGGGTTGGGCCGAGTTGGTAATCCACCAACCTAATCTTTTTGGGCCAAGCCAAGTTGGTGGCTATAGATATACACACGTGTATAATAGCTAGTAACTCCTCTATTCATGATGGATTAAATCCATCATTTTTGTAGAGTTTAATTCTGCATTTGTGATGGGCTTTGATAGCAGGAGCCTCTTCCTCTCTCTTTCTATGTATATAAAGGACGCCTCTCTCCTTCAGGTTTTGACACTAGAAATTTGCTCTCTTTGTGTTCCAAAGTTTTCCTCTAGTTTTTATATTCTTCCTAGTGAAAGAGTGCTGCCATAGTTCTGTTCACCGAAACTACACAATAGGTGCATTGTTGTAGTGGTCTAATCGTCATATCCTGGGAGACAGACGTTGAAGAACCTCCAGTACCCAACCGGTGAGGCGGTGAATCTATTTTAAGGACATTGTCTAGTGCAGACTTTGGTTTACTCATTTTTTAAGTCCCTTGCATACAACACATGTTGCAGATATCACTCTCATCATAAGAATCGATAGTTAGTGATTTCTGGTAAGTCATCCATAATTCGGTTGTCCCTTTGAACCTCCATTTTAGGATCTCCAGTCAACTAGTGTCACGACCTAACCCTCGCCCCAAAGGATTAGAGAAGTGGCCGGCCAGTAATTCTAGATTACCAAAGGTCTGCTTAATAGTAATACAATAATAGGGATTGGCAGAAGCCTATAAATAATAAAATATAACGTCCAATGAGATGTGCAGACTTAAATTGAACAAGACAAACTTCGATATATATATATGTACACATAAGTCCAAGATCAAGCTTATATACAACACATAATATAATGTAGGGATTAAATCCCATTAACAAAACGAAACGGTCATAATAACATTCAGAACAAATCTAGGGATTAACCATGATATGTATTTTGGGGTCATTAAAGCTGCCATTATGGTGACCCAAAATTAATAGGCTTCAATTACAATTCCCTCGATGAACTTTCTCTTAAGCCTCCGTTTGGGAAGTGGGTTAGCTTTTTGGCTTTTTGGCTTTTTTGGCTTTTTTAGCCTGGGCTTAAAAGTTTGGTTTGGGAAGGGCTTTTTGGCTTTTTTGACTTTTTTTGTGAGAGAGGAGTGTAATGATTATGGCTAAAAAAGCCTATTTTGTTTTTTGTGGCTAAAAAAGCCTATTTTGTCTTTTGTGGCTAAAAAAGCCAAAAAGCCCCAAAAAAGCTCTTGCCAAACATAGGCTTATTTGCTCTCTAGTCAAACTTTTTGTTTAACGGCCGCTATTTTCTGTTTGACTTTCTTATTTCCCGTTTGGGAACAGGCTAATTTAATAACTTTTTGACTATTTGGCTAAAATATGAGCTAAAAAAAACTAGTATGTTTATGATGACTTTTTGACTTTTTACGAAAAGATATGCAAAAAGTAGAGAAAAAAGAGAATCTTTGACCTTTTGGTATGAGTTGTTGGCTTTTTGGCTAATTTAGTAACTTTTTGACTTTTTGACTAAAAGGAAGGGTTCCCAAACGAGGCCGAGTAGTTAGTGGATTCATTATATTGTCCTTAAATATTCATATCTGAGAATCTTACGGTATTAAGTCTTTGAATAAATCGAGACTTATTCATATCTGAGAACAAATGTCTTACGATATTAAGTCTTTGAAAAAATCGAGACTTACCCTTACGCTATATCACTCATATTTGTTAAATTCAAATAATAGAGATAAAAATATTCCATATAGGAGTTAATGAAACCATTTTTGTTTCTACTCCAACTTTGTCCTATAGAAAAAATTGATATTCTTTGTGGACCTACTATCAAAATCGTTACTTTGGTAAAATCTGTCAAGGACCCTTACATTTTAATTATTCTAAAAAAATAATAATTTCCTATTAATACGCCCCTACAATTCTGATATCAATCAGAATATAACATCCATCACCTGTTAACTATGGCATGCTTGAAAAACAAAATTCTAAATCAAAATTTATGAAATAGAAAATCTAGAATCATTAGAATTAATGCTTAAACAAAATTATATCCTCATAAAAATTTTGCCCAAAAATCAAACAATTCAAAACTTTGTTAGTATAAATTCTTACAATGCAATCAAGAAAAATACTTTTACCTCCAAATTAAGATTCAAACTCTTAATATAAATCATGATTAGCAAACAACTCTGCTTCTCTTCCCCACATTTGTGGTAATATATACATTAGCACAAAAACATAACTCATTGTTAGATAAATGTCACTATCATAACTAATAACTTATGTTTGATATAATCATCGTTTATTCATTTAAAACCAATATTTGTGACAAAAAATAATTAAATTATTTAACCAAGAGTGAAACTCCACAAGCAACTTCTGATCCAAAATGATGGAATTGAACCAGAATATAAAATATAAACAGTATAGCCAATATTCAGGTTCCAATTAAAATATAATTTAAATCGAGAGTTTAGAAACAAAGATTTAAATACTAATTTTCTAAATGAAGTCTGATTAAACTAAAATTCAATTTTTTATTATCACCTAGGAAAATTTGACACTAATAAATATGACCCAAAACAATCCTCAAACAAAGAACATATATATATATATATAAAGGATTATAATGCACACTACCAAAATACAGGCCGAAAACTAAAGGCCATCAATGTTTGTTAGATATGAACAACATAAAACACTACCCAATGAAAAAAATAAAATGTCATGCCTGCTAATGTTACACTACAAATCAAACAGATAACTAGAGTAACATGTATTAGTTCTGCTAGTCATACACAACGTTTAAGGACCCGACTTTAAGCTCCAAACAGTCGTAACCATTATTAAATGAAATATCACCGTTGTACGGAACACCATCATGCGGATTGGTTTCTCCGTTTCCAATGACAAATTCAATGGCATCAACACATCACTAGCCAAATAGTGTACATTGACCCGCATGAAAATTATCAGATCCTTCCAAAAAAGTTGGGTATGGCCCTATTGGTGAAGAAATTGAATCGATTAAAATTAACCAATGAAGAACTTCACCCTTCTGATTATGATGTGAATCTAAATTATTCACATTACTCCATTGTGGATTATATCACTCTTGACAACCCACACTATAGATTTGGCCAAAGCCAAAGCCAAAGCCATATCTCAAGATATTAGGAAAATTCGATGTCCCAAACACACGCATAATAAATTCTCGACAATAAGCAACAATCAAGATCATACAAAAGATTTGAGATTTTCCTTTTCCAACTTCCAATTATGAAAGATCATGCATATCAACTTTAAGATATATACACAAACATATAGCCTAACTATATAAACAGTTTTGATAAATCATTGGGTAAATTATACTTTGCACCCCTGCACTTTACACAAAATCTCACTTTAGTCCCTACACATCAAATTGTGACACTTAACCCCCTACACTTTTGGTCAAGTGTCACATTGACCCTTCTGTTAATAGTGAGACTAACATAAGTTATCCTTTATGGAGCTAAGTGTTACAATTTTAATGTGTAGAGACTAAAGTGAAATTTTGTATAAAATGCGGGAGTGCAAAGTGTAATTTATTCTCGCATGTTTTTCATGTGACTAACCTCTGTTAACAATAAGGCTAACAAAAGGGTCAAAGTGACACTTGACCAAAAATGTAGAGGGTTAAATGTCACAATTTAATGTATAGGGTGAGATTTGATGTAAAGTGCAAAGTGAGATTTGATGTAAAGTGTAGGGGTGCAAAGTATAATTTACCCTAAAACATTCAAACAAATCATATTTACAATATCTTATAATTCTTGCAAAACTTAAAGTTTAAGTTATATAACAAAAAAATCACGTGCTTCACAAATAACATGCCAAAAGCATCAAAAATTAGAGTTGAACCAAGCTTTGGTAACCAAACACTAAAAGTCACAGAGATAATATTTTCTTAATTACACCTTATTTACTGAATTCAAGTGTTTTGCGTCCCCCTGTTCACTCTATGTCGGAGATAACGCATTCTTCCCATTTCCCTGCGTCTCTGCATAGAGAAAAAAATATATTATCAAAATCCAACACGCTCTCTCACATAGCGATGGATCCACGATTTTAACACTGGGTCAAAGTATATGACTCCTAATCGAAAATTTTGTTGTAAAATTTAAAATGCAATACTAATATTAAAAAAAAAAATTCAATAATATTATCATCAACTAACATCGTTTATCAACACAGTTTGACTAAAAAAATATGATCATACAGTTGAGTATATCCTATTGCTTGTATTAACTACAAAAAATAAATAAATAAATAACTATTGCCATAAATGAAAAAAAAAAAATGACACAACTCACATATTAAATAAAAGAGTATACCCCAAAGTAGACATAAATAAGAACGGGGAGACTAATATTTGATAAAACTTGTTTTAAAAATTAGTTTAAAATTTAGTCACTATAGTAAATTTGGGGGCCTAAAGTTCTGGGCGAGCCAACCTCTATAATTTTGGTAATGTGAAATGTTATGATTTTAAAATTTTCTTACTAATTATTAGTATAATATGAGGATTTTTTTTCAAATTTTTGAGAGTGAGGTCACCGCCTCTCGATCAATCCTTGCTTTCACCTAGTATGTGTTATGCTAAATATGAGATATAAAAATGCTAACAAACAAATTGTTGGACAATCTTGTGTACTTGCGTGTGAAACCAATGATAAACTAAAAATAATTCAGAAATTAAACTGAAATAACTTACAAACAAAATGTAAAAATTCTAGAAATTCACAAAGTGATTGAGGCTTGTGTTTGCAACAATGTTTTTAAGACTTTAATTCGCCGCTCGCTCTGATGCTCACGAGTTGAATGGACGTCCATGTCCATATCTTAAGATACAACGATCAAGAACCTAGTAATAGTAACACTTCAATCTGGGAGTTTGGTGAACAAAGAAAGTGGTGTACTCTCTTTGACAGAGAGTAGAGAGTAGAATGGAGAGAAGAAGAATGAATGCAACGGTTATATGTCTCGGGAAACTTTATATATGAACCTCCAAGGATAAGCATTAGTTCCATCACTACCAACTGAAAATGAGTTCAGGAGCCAAGTTATATTACTGATTATGAAGGTATTAAGTACCCATTTAACTTAAATATCTGTCAGACTGATCAACTGTCGGAATTATTGATCAAATTCAGCGATGAATAGCCGATCAAATATCTGTCGATATCGAATAGGATCTTAGATCTGAAGCTGGGAATTATTAATAAATAAATAAATAAAATAAAAAATCAGACTGATCACCTGTCGGAATTATTGATTACCGGAGTTTGGAAAACGCCTGAACAAACGCGTAAAAAATTAGAACAGCACCAGCAGCAGGCCAGATCATCCAGCTCTGAGGGAGAAAGATACTTGTGATCACCAAGAAAGCAATTGCTAGCAATACCAAACCAACATAATTAATATAGGACGTGAAACGTGGGGAGCCAAGCCGCCACAGGATCGCACTAAAGAGCACAATCAAACCAATCACCGCCCTGACATTCTCAAGACTTTCTGTGCTACTCATGTTAGTGAATTGTGCCATTAGAGCTTCAGTAATGGATATGAGACGTGGGATTAGAAGTGTTTGTTCTTCACCACTATCAGTAATGTAAAGTACAGGGCATTGATTTAGACTCCCTTAATACACTCATCCCTTAATACACCCACCCTCGCAACTCCCTCACACAGATAGAGGTTGGAGATTGGGTGAAAAAAAAAAAAAAAAAATTTGACCAATCAAAACTAAAAGAATGAAGAATGTGACTCCACCCTTTATTCAGATGTTTAAAAAAAATATTCCATTACAAAAAATATATAAAAATATTAAAATAAAAAGAATTAAATAAAATTATAGTTAGATCTCGTTTAGAAACAGACTAATTTAGTAACTTTTTAACTATTTGACTAAAAAAATAAGTAAAAAAAATTTATATATTTTGAATGACTTTTTGACTAATTACGAAAAGATGTGCAAAAAATAGAGAAAAAAAAAACTTTGACTTTTGGTTATGAGTGGTTGACTTTTTGACTAATTTAGACCTCATTTAAGAATAGGCAGTGACTTTTTGACTATTTAACTAAAAAAGTAAGTAAAAAACTTATATATTTGGGATGACTTTTTGACTAATTACAAAAAGATGTGTAAAAAGTAGAGAAAAAAAAAATTTAACTTTTTAATATGAATTATTGACTTTTTGACTAATTTAATAATTTTTTGACTAATTGACTAAAAAAATAAATCCCCAAACGAGACCTTAGTAACTTTTTGACTAATTGACTAAAAAGATAAGTCCCCAAATGGGGTCTTAGGTCTATAATAATATAACATTCAGGGTTAATTTGAAAAATGAGTTGATTTTTTGACTTTTTTTTGACCATTTTAGCCTGGGCTAAAAAACTTAATTTGAGAATGACCTTTTGACTTTAGAAAGAATTTTTTGACTTTTTTTTACAAAAAAAAAAAGTATAATGATTATAAGTTGAATGCGATATTTTATTTATTTTAACTAAAATAACTTATTTTATTTTTTGTGACTATTTTAACCAAAAAAAAACTCAAAAGACCTCTTCCCAAACAGCGGCTTATTATCTTTTCAAATTTTCTATAACAGTTTAGAGAAATTAATGCATCTTTAACAAAACCCTAAAAATTAATAAATTTTACAATTAATCATTTTTTTCTCAATTCTACATTGATTTGTTATTTCTCCAAATGAAGGGAAAATTAAAAATCAAAGGTATTTTTTTTAAATAATTACATACAAAGAAAAAATTATGACTTTAATAATCAAAATTTATAAATTTTTCCATTAATCTGAAGAAAAAAAAATTCTAACCCTATGCTGATATTATTAACCCTTTCTTTTTTGCAACTCCTCCCGCCTCTTGTTTCGTGTTCTGACTACTATCATATTTCACTGTTTCCAAGTTTATTTCACTTTTAAGTAATAATTCAGACCTCACAAAATATCACTTTAATAATCCCTATTCACTTACGGTTTATCTAAATAAAAAATTAAAACAAAAAACCACAAACACATTAATCCACATACTATGAAAGTAGTAGAGATCTTCCCCAAACAAAAACAAAAACAAAAAAAAAAAAAGAAGAATGTCTCAAACATTTTCCTTTTTTTTTACATTATCTTTTTATATTTCTGCACAAATTTTCTTAAAATATTTTTAAAAAAATTATTAAAATAATTCATTACCAAATATGCCTTCACTTTCTCAAATATTAATTTAAATATTGTGTACCTTTTTTATATTAAAATTTATTATTTAAATTTTTTTGTCATTCAAAACTTATTTTTTTCACATTTTAATTGTTATAATTTGCAGCAAAAATTCCAAGGGAATGAAATATTTTGATTTGAACATTTATTTTAGTATTTTGATAATGTTTTTTTTTTTTAAAAAAAAAATAGATCTTTAGATAGAATGATCTTTTCCTATGATTTCTTGATCTCCTTCCTTATCTCGTCCGATGTTTGCTTTTAAGTCTCTCTCTAAAACCTCTAAAAACCTCACCCCGAGCCTCACTTTTGGCCGGTCGGTCGTCGCCGTTGGCTATGGCGGTCGGCTGGCCCAGCTTAATCTGTGTTTGTGTATGGTTTTTCTTTTTAATAAACTTGAATCCCCCACAGTTTGTCCCACCCAGATGTGCTTTCTTTTGTTGCAGCGGACCTTCATTTTTGGTGTTTCGTTGCACATTTGGTGGATTTCTTTGGGGTTTACTTATCAGATCAACCGATCTCAGAAGCTTTCGTACAGAGGAGTTTTGTGTTCCACGGGGGTGTTCGGAATAGGGGATAACGCAAAGGAGGGGGTAGGTGTTGGGTCGTCATAAAGACGATCCAGATTTGGTTAAGATATTCATTCGGGCGCTCCTATGTGAGTGGGAGCTTGAGGGGTGAACTCTGTTCAGATCTATGGAGGATTTTCGGCGCTTCGTTCGGGGGATGCTGGTTTTGAGTGTTAAAGTTCTTGTCTGTTTGTGTCAACAGATGGTCGTTGTGGCGGTGCTGGTGGTTAGGTTTGCCGAATTGGACAGCCATCAACAGAAAATGGTGATTGTCCATTTGAATTTGAATTCATACCTCCTGCAAGGTACAAACAAGAACTACATTTAAAAAAAAAAAATGACATGAATAACGCATGAAATCATGATGAATTTCAAAAAAAAATCTACAAATAAAAATATTGGGGGATTTTGGGTACACTAAAATCACCTGCAATAAAGTTTTTTTAGTCTGAATGGAAAAGATCAAGTTAAGGAAACGTTGTCAGCCACGAAACCTTACTGCATCCGCATCCATATGAGAGCAATATTTTTATGTTTTTTGGTCTTTGGGTGGGCAAAACAGGATTATTTCATCTATTTACATATTGGTGTTTTGATAAATTGGTTAAAAACTAACTTTTTGAGTAATGAATTGGGTAAAAAAGCTAATTTTTTTAGCTAAAAAAACTAAAAATTAACTATTGCCTAATTTCAAAACTAGCTTTTGATTAGTGCCTTGAGTAAAAAAGTTAATTTTTTTAGCCAAAAAAACTAAAAGGTACCTCCAAGAAGTAAGCCATAGCCATAAACTATTCGGGGTTAGCTAAAAAAACTAAAAGGCACCTCCAAGAAGTAAGCCACAGCCATATACTAATCGGGAAGACAAACTACTAGTCTACTCGGGGAGACGGCGAGAAACTACTCGGGGAGACAAATGAACTATCAGCAACAAATGAGAGAGAGAGAGAGAGAGAGAGAGAGAGAGAGCTTGAATTTGAATGACCGAGCTAGCGAACAAACACTGATATTCAGTGATATTTATAATGGAAAGACACACAACCTTTTTTTATTTCAGGACTTAATTTGACCATAATCCTTGAGGTATGTGTGGGGTTTATATATATATATATATATATGTAAATCTCATATTATGAGTGTTTGTGATAAAAGTAAATTTTATGGAGTCATGTATGTGTAGAGGTTTCTATTAAGATTATTTCACATATTTGTGCATATATTTTTTTATTCAGAATCCAAAGTCTCAATTAGGGGTGGGGTCTCTATCAAAATTGTTTTACATATTTGTGCATATATTTTTTTATTTATAATCCAAAGTCTCAATTAGGGGTGAGCGCAGATCGGTTGTAGCCATGGAACCTCTAATTCACCATCCGTCCGCCAGATTGGCGGATTGAAAAAAATGAATCGGCATCCGTCCGCCAATCCGGCGGATGTGGATTAAGTGGATTTGCGGTTTGACGGATGGATACAAATCGGTTTGGTGGTTTAAAATTTTATAAATTTTCAATATAATTCAACTTGTGCACTTCCTCAAAAAATATATATATATATATATTACAGTCAATGACTTAAAAAAGTATTACAATCACTGTATACCTCATCCAAATAAACAAAGTTTGAAATTTAGAATATCACAATTACTGCATGCCTCATCCACATATTACAATCACAGCATAATTCATCCACGTAAAGTATTACAATTTGTGATTCTTAAAATATAAAATTAATTCAATCCACCAAAACCATGAACAGAGCAGTGGTAAAGATTATATGTCTCTGTATTGTTATATCTATATATGTTTTTGAAAACAAAAATCAACCAGCATATATATCATATTTTCTATTTATTATTTTTAGAGCTAGATTTAAAAACTAAAAAATATAAATAAATAATACGTTTATTTTTTTCAATTCAAAAAATATATTCAAGTTGAAATTTTTTTTTCAACAGAATATTTAAACTCTTTTTCAATTGAAAACACAAACAAAATATTTAAACAAATTGAAAATACAAGTCTTATAAATTAATAAAGGTGCTCGCGGTTTGGCGGTTCGGTTGCGACCAAAGGAATCTCAAATCCGCCATCTATCGGCCAAATTGGCGGATTAGAAAAAATCAATCCACAACCGTCCGCTTACCATCACGCATCTGTCCAAAATGCGGCGAATCGGTTCAGTTCGGTCGGTTTTGGCAGATCGGTATATCCGCTGTCCACCCCTAGTCTCAATTATCGGCCCTTATATTTTTTGGATTTTTTATTTAAAAAATAAAAAGAAGCCTTTTGTGAATATATATATATATATATATATATTTGTAGGCCCATTACAATTACACTCATATATTTTTTTATCAAAATCTCACTTTAATCTATTGAGGATGAATTACACTAATAGTTCCTATAGTTTGGGGCTTGTGTCACTTTGGTCCCTGACTTTTCAATTGTAACACATTTGATCCTGAATTTTGAATCTTATTCAAATAAGAACAATTGAAGATATCATTAGATTTTTCAAGGGTAAAATTGTCAATTTGATAAAATACAAACTAATTTGAAAAAAATAAATGTCAAACAAATATTTTAAAAATTTTAAAAATTATTTCTACCTACTAAAAATAAAATTATGTAAAATTGATAAATCTTTTAGATATTTATTTATTTTTTTACCAAATTAATTTTTATTATGTGTTTGGATGATATTCATGTAAAATTAATTTTAAAAAATTAATTATGTAATTTTTATTAATTTTTATCAATTTTACATAATTTTATCATTGGTGGATAAAAATAATTTTAAAAAAATTAAAAATAATTTTTTGACATTTATTTTTATCAAATTAGTTTATATTTTATTAAATTGATGATTTTGCCCTTAAAATTAAACAATGATATCTTTGATTGTTCTTATTTGGAACAAAATTTAAAATTCAAAGTCAAATGTGTCATAATTGAAAAGTTAATGATCAAAATGACAAGATTTCCAAACTAGAGGGACTGTTAGTATAATTTACCCATCTATTTACTTTTAATTGGTGGCATACACCTCTTCTATAAATAAAAATGACTAGATTATATTGACACTTAATAGCGTGAGAAGTAATTGAAATTACATTATTAAACATTGTGAAAAATTAATGAAATAGATAAATAAAATAATTTTCCAAAAATTAAGTAGTCTTAGACTTTGTTTGGGAATAAACTATTTTAATAATTTTTTGACTTTTTATAAAAAATTTATAAAAAAAATAATGCGATAACTCATAATAATTTTTTAATTTTTTAACTAAAATATATAATTGATACACAAAACCTTAATATACATTTTATAAAATAAATATCATGCTAGTGTAGTTTTCAAGAACTTGGGGGGAGGGGGGAGGGGGGAGGGGGGATGGCGTCGCCACTCCCCCAATTGTTCCGCCACGCTAGAGGTGTAATTTTGGCCTGTGGCCCACGGGTGGCTCGAAGCCCGCTCGCGGCCCGAGGTGGGCCCAGCCCGGCCTATTAAGGCATGTTTAGGTCCAAGCCCAAGCCCAGTCCGAAGCCTTGGGCCGGAGCCTGGGCCATCGTTTTAAAGCCCGACCCGGCTCGGCCCATGGGCCCCCTCAAGGCCTGCCCAAAAGCTCGCCTCGATGCCCAGTGTTATTTTTAATGGAAAATAATAAAATTTTGATGGAAAAAAATAAAAAATTGTTTAAGCCCGCCCAAAACCTGAGCCCAGGCCCGAGCCTAGGCTCAAGCCCAAGAGCCCTGCCCACTGGCCCGCCCAAAATCCGAATACCCCTGAGTCTAATTTTCTGGCCTGTGGCCCGGCCCGATCGAATTTTTTGACGGGAACACGCAAGGCCCGACATGGACCGGGCCCGGCTAGAGCCTGAATAGGTTAGGTCGGGCCGGGCCGGGCCAAAATTACACCCTTACGCCACGCCACTGATCTAAATAATCATTTATTAACTGAAAAACACTTATGTTTGTCACTTTTTTAGTGATAAGGAGTTGCTATTGTACGTACCATCGGGGATGGTCGCCGCGACTGCCCTTGCAAACAAGTGAGTCCGGTTTGATTTTTGAAAAATGATTAGGAGCACTAAAATGGGAGTACTAGGAGAAACACTAATAATGTTGCAGTGAGCCACTGCCTATGCCTTCTTTTTTTTTTTTTTTATAGTATTACTAATACATTAGTGTTATTAGTGATATTTTTTTTTAGTAATATGGCCCCATTTGGAAACAGGCTAATTTAGTAACTTTTTTGGCTATTTGGCTAAAATATGAGCTAAAAAAAATTAATATGTTTAGGATGATTTTTTGAATCTTTACGAAAAGATGTGTAAAAAGTAGAAAGAAAAGAGAATATTTGATTTTTTGGTATGATTGTTGATTTTTTGACTAATTTAGTAACTTTTTAACTTTTTAACTAAAAATAAAGATTTCCAAACGAGGCCTATGAATCATTGTTGTTGATTTTTTAGATATAATTAGCGACTCTCTTTTTTTTTTTTTTTTTTTTTTTGGTGTTTGTGTTTGTAACTATCTTTTGTGTTAAGATTAATATATTTTTTACTTATTTTGTTAGTGGATCCCTTCTTTCGAAATTAAATGTGAACGGAGCCAGGGGTTGTAATGATGCTACTAAGGAGCATCGTTTTATTGTAGTTAAAAATAATAATAATAATAATAATAATAATAATAATAATAATAATAATAAAGACAAAAATTGCTATTGTGCCATTAAAGGTTGTTTGGGGAGCCAATCTAAATTATCCCGTTACTCTTTTTATTTTTTTTACACATTTCTTATAAAAAATTAATGATCTAGTTAAAATAAGAATCTCCAAACTAACTTTTAGTGCTTTTCCCATTGCATTTTAAAATCATACAATGGTTTAGTTTAGAAAATTAGTTATTTTAATCTTAAATTATTTTAATAAGTTAAAATTTTTGTATTTAAAAATATAATTAAATTTTTTTTAATTAGATACGATAATTATGAAAAAAAATAAATTGATTATGAATTTAATGTGAAATTTTATCTTATTAATTATTTTAATATATTTTATCTTTATGTAAATTTTAATCTTAAAAAAAAAAGTCCTAAAGTACGTCCAAACGGGTCAATGTGAACACAAGAAAACTGAAAAAAGTTGACAGAAAGAGCACAATCACAGGCAACTTCCACGGAGAAAATTACAAAGCCTTCGCAATCACACGCAATGTGAACACAAGAAAACTAAAAAAAGTTGACAGAAAGAGCACAATCACATGCAATTTCCACGGAGAAAATTACAAAGCCTCCACAATCACACGCAATGTGAACACAAGAAAACTAAAAAAAGTTGATAGAAAGAGCACAATCACAGGCAACTTCCACGGAGAAAATTACAAAGCCTTCGCAATCACACGCAATGTGAACACAAGAAAACTAAAAAAAGTTGACAGAAAGAGCACAATCACAGGCAATTTCCACGGAGAAAATTACAAAGCCTCCGCAATCACACGCAATGTGAACACAAGAAAACTAAAAAAAGTTGACTGAAAGAGCACAATCACAGGCAACTTCCGCGGAGAAAATTACAAAGCCTCCACAATCACACGCAATGTGAACACAAGAAAACTAAAAAAAGTTGACTGAAAGAGCACAATCACAGGCAACTTCCGCGGAGAAAATTACAAAGCCTCCACAATCACACGCAATGTGAACACAAGAAAACTAAAAAAAGTTGACAGAAAGAGCACAATCAGAGGCAATTTCCACGGAAAAAATTACAAAGCCTCCGCAACCACACGCAATTCTGTAGACAAAAATATTTATCTACGGAGTGTTTTGTAAAATTGATAAAAAAAAAAATAATTTTTTGATTTTTTTAATTTATTTTATTTTTTTGTAAGTGAAAAATTTGAGAGGTAATGTGACTCAAAATAACTAAAAATTTAAAAGCTGAGTAAAAAGCTATTTCCCAAAAGATCCCTAAATTCTGTTCTACACGATGAACCCAAAAATATAAATAAAAAAGATAATAAATAAATAAAAACTAATGGACCTTTTTTTTATCCTTATTTTGGCTTTTTATTTTTTTATTATTATTATTTTTTTACTTTCCAGATTTATCTGCATAAAACGGATTGAAAAAGTAAAGGCTGCATTTGGTTTGCTTTTCATAATCAAATTTTGAGACATTATTTTTCTGAAATTAAAAAATCAAAAAGTTCATTCCAAACGAATTTTTTAAAATAATCAAAAAAATTAAAAAATTAAAAAGTCAATTTATATTCCAAACGAATTTTTAATTGTATATTTTGAAAATAATTCTTTCAAAGAGTGGTGTAGTTTGAGATGATTTGTAATATTTTTGTATGGGTAAAAGAAAATCTGATTAATTGGTATGTAGAATGTGAGATAAGGAAAAATAAGAGAAAAAAAAGTGATTGATTGATATATATGATGTGAGAAGGAGAGTTAAGGGGAAAAAAATAGAATAATGCCTCGTAGCTCGAATGCTACGAGGCTCGAAATGGCTCGAATGGAGAAAGAGGGAGAGAAGAGAGGAAACAGAGGAGGAAGGGAAGAAGAAGAGAGGAGGAAGGGAGGAAGGAAGTCCTCGTCGCAGCCCAGCCCCGCCGTGGGTCGTCTGCCCGGCGTCCTCGTCAGACCGTCGATCGTCGCAGGGAGGGCTCGTCGTGGGAGGGAGACAGCCTCCGATCGTCTCGCCGCCCGTCGGTCGTCAACCCAGCAGAGCTCGTCGCAGCCTCCGTCGCCTCCGCCGAGCTCGTCGCAGCCCCTCCGTCTTCTTCTTCCTCCGTCTTCTTCCTCCATTTTTTAGGCCCCCTCCAGTCTCCCCTCCCCCTCCCCCCCTCCCCCTCCCTTCTCTTCTTCTCCCTTCTTCTTCTTCTCCCTTCTTCTTCTTCTTCTTCGTTCTGCAAAACGAAGCCAAAACCAGGAAAGAAAAGAAAAGAAAAGAAAAAAAAAAAAGAAAATTGGAGACCCAAAACGACGTCGTTTTGGGTCTCAAGCCAGATTTCGAGCCAGTGATTCGAGCTACCAATCACTGCCGAAAAAAATAATTGATATGTAAGATGTGAGAGTAGAAAAATGAGAGAAAAAATAATTGATTGATGTATAGAACGAGAGAGAATGAGAGAGAAAAGAAAAAAATTGATTGATTAATTGATATGTACGACATGAGAAAATGAGAAAGTAAATGAAAAAAGTGATTGAAAATAGTTTTGAGAAAACTACAAACTAAATAAATTTTATATTTTAAATTCTCAAAAATTAATTTGAAAATCTAAATCAAACAAGTCAAAATTTTTATATAATTTTTAAAACGGTGGTGCTAGTAGGAATGGCAACGGGGCGGGGCGGGGCGGGGCTGGGGATGACCCTACCCGTCCCCGATCCTCGACAGTAACAAAATCCCCAGCCCCGCCCCCGATTCTCGGCAGAGAACCCTTCACCTCCCCCGTCCTCGTCCCCGTCCCCTAACGGGGATCGGATTTCCCCAACCCTAAAAAATCTCTAACAAATCTCTTCAACACACATACAAACACAAGAACAAAAAAATAAAAAAATTTAATCTGTATGTATACAGATCTGTTCAGCACACACACACACAACAGATAATATTGTTTATCAACAACAGATATAATATAGATAACAACTTGGAAAAAAAAAATTGTTCATCAAAATCAATTAATAACAGATATATATATATATAGGGGGCTTCACGATCGGTAGCTTCATGGTCCTGGTCATGGTCGTAGCTTCAGATCGGTGGCAACAGAGGGATCGGCGGCGGTGGTGGCTTCAGATCGGTGGTGGCGGTGGTGGCTTCAGATCCGTGGTGATAGAGGAGCGACAACCGCCGTTCGTTGTGTGAGAGAGAGAGGGAGAGGCAAAACTGCCGTTCGTTCTTGGCAACGACAGAGAGAGAGAGAGAGAAGCAATGAAGTGAGAGAGGATGACCGGCGGAGAGGGCAGCCGTCATTTGTTGTGAGAGAGAGAGAGAGAGCAGTGTGTGTGTGTGTGTGTGTGTGTGTGTGTGTGTGTTTGTGTTTGTGTTTGTGTTTGTGTGTGAAAGCAGAGATGCCGTTTGGTAACACTTACGTTTTCAGTTTTCTGTTTATATTTACAAAAATATAAAAAACTCAAATAAAAACTTGTTTGGTAAATTTTTGATTTATAAATCAGTGATCTCAGTTTATAAATTTGGCCAAAAAATGTGAACTCAAAAAATGTGTTTCCGTTTTGAGTTTTCAGTTTTTTTTTTTTTACCACACAACACTAGCCACCACTCACCACTATTTTCCACCACCGTCTTCCGCCACCACCCCCCACTGCCACTCACCACCACCACCACTGCCACCACCACCCATCCACCACCACCCACCGCCCACCACCACCCGCCCACCCACCACCACCACCCGCCGCCACCACCACCACCCATCCACGCCCACCACCACCACCACCGGCCACCACCCACCACGCCGCCACTTTCACCACCCACCGCCACCCACCACCACCACCACCCGCCACCACCCACCACCACCCACCACCACTACCACCGCCTACCACCACCACCACCCACCCGCCACCACCACCACCACGCCCACCACCTTCGCCACCACCACCACCACCACCACCACCCACCCACCCACCACCACCACCACCACCACCACCACCACTACTTTCCACCCACCATCGCCTTCACGCCACTTGCCACCACTTGCCATTTCTCACTCTTTTTTATATTTTTAAAATTTTTTAAACATTTTGTCAATTACCAAACGCGTTTGTAGTTTTTGTTTTTCTAAAAATAAATAAAAAAGAAACAAAAACCAGTTTATAAATTTTTGTAAATATAAACTGAAAACCTAAACGTTACCAAACAGACCCAGAGTGTTTTCTACCAAACCCTATTTATACGCACATATATTATGAGGGGCAAAATAGTAATTTCATATCGGTATTTATACGGGGCGGGAATTGGGGCGGGTCCAGGACTGAAACTTGTATCCCTGTCCTTGGCCTGAACATCACCGGGGATATATTTTTTAATATCATCCCCGGCCCGTTGAGGGTATTTTTCGGGGAATAACTGTTCAATTCGGGGTTGGGGGGTCGGGTCCCCGTCGGGCCGGGTTCCGATTACCATCTTTAGGTATTAGAGACCACTAATTTAGTGATTCTAAACCCACCACTAATGAGGTGAAAAAAAAAAAAAAAAAAAAAAAAAAAAAAAAAAAAAAAAAATCTTTTTGACAAATGAATGGTTGAGATCGTTTCAACTGTACAATAATTGAAGAGAGAGAAATTTGAAATGAAAACGCAATTTATGACACCTATTTTTCGATCGGCCCACTTGACTTGGCCACACTAAAAAAAAAAGTCAGATTTTTGTTTTTTTTTTTTATGATTAGTTTAAAACTATGAAAGTTCATTATTTTGTTTTTGTTTATAGCAGAAATAACAAATCAGTGTCATTTTTAAAAAATAATTATAAATTTATGATAAATTTTATCTATTTTAATGATTAAAATTATAATTTTTTTTATAAATTTATAATTATTTTAGAAAAATAGCACAGATTTGTAAATTCTCTTTGTTTATATATTTCAAAAATGTGTAAATAAATTTATTTTAAAAAATATAAATATAAATATAAAATATAGGTGTGGAAAGCAATGGGTGAGGCTGATAGCCCCAAGAGCACGTTCATTTGTTGGATAAAAAGGTAAGTGGATAGATCAATTAAAAGGTTAAAAAAAGTAAGAAAAAAATTGGCGGTAGGCTTTCTTAAAATTCACTTCTTAGAGGTTGTTTGGGTATCTTAAATAAGTGTAATTTTTGTCTTTTTATGTTAAAAAATTGAAAAAAAATTATAGATGTTTGGGTTAATTTTTTGACATTTTATGAAAAAATATATATTAAAAAATTATATAAATAAGTGTATAGGGAATAAAGTAATAGTGTAGGCCGTACGGTTAGAAGTAGCACTGCAGAGGATGTGTACGAGTACAAAATGATATTCTCGTATAATCCTGTTGATCAAGTCTGCGCTCCTCCATACGTCGTCGCTTTACTCCTTGAAAATACAAACGTGAGCTAGCCGACGGGTGTGTACCGGATACCTCTCCGATACCTAAGTCAACAAAATAGACAAATAGACAAAAACTTTGTGTATTCGAGAATCAAAGTTGTGTTACCTCTCTATAGGTTATGTTGTGAGCTTTTATAGATTCCTCATGGCACAATCCTAGTAGGACTCTTATTTCTCCATATAGAGTCCTCCTAGGAATCACACTCCTGAAAAATAATGCTTATCCCTTAACACCCCCTCACTACTTAAACCAAGTGAGATGGTTTTACCACGGTTGGTTGACAATATGACCGAGCTAACATGGTCATGCTAAAGCGGCGAATCTGACTAAGCTCCAACTAGCTCGGTTTTTCCCTTCATTGTTTGTACCCTAGTTTGACATACTCCAATTAGGCTAAAAATGGAAGATCGAGCTAACTATACAGGACGGCGTCATTATCGCGGTGCGACTATGTGTAATGCTTAGCTCGGTCCGAACCTCAACTAAGCCCTACTAGTTAGCACTAAGACCGAGCTATATCATCTCTTACCCCGGCCCAATGTGCAGCTCAACTTAGAAAGAAGGCAATTCCTTAGCTCGGCCCAATTTACTTATAAATTACCGTCTTAATTGCCTCATAATTCTATCTGCGCAGCATGATTAGGATTACCTGTTACTAGCCGAGCTAAAAACTTTAGCCTTTCAACTGAGCTAAAATGCCGTCGGGCTACCGACTAGTTCGGTCAAGAAATGTCTCTTCAGTCACGCTGCCATCTGAATCGCTTGCTATTCCGTAGACACGTGGCTGGCCCCTACTGGTTGAGTACAACTGTCAACGCCGCCCTTGTACTCCGAAATTTTTGAACGGTCCCGCCTTTTCTTTGCCTTATACGAAAAACCTCTTTTTTGAATCAAAGACACTCATGTTCACTTTCTCTCTCACACTCTCTGAGTTTCCATTTTTCCTCAACACTGCATCTGCAAAGCTCGTGTTTTTGCTGATATTGTTTCCATCTTCAGTTCTTTCATTTTGAACTGGTATGTAGCTTAAATCTGTTTCCTTTCCATTGATTTCGCACTTGTTTTGTAATACATAGCATAGTATGTATGTTTCTCAAAACACTTTGTAGTTTCCATGGGAAATGACCACTTTTTTCCAAGAACCATGTAATAGATCCACTGGATTTATAATCAATATGAGAAATAACACCTTTGATTCAAAATAATATTTCAACCGAACTAGGAACCTGTTTATACTTAAGGTGCGCACCTAGCCGAACTAGATTATGTTCCAATATGTCTTACCTTCTATTTCACTTAGCCGAACTAAGGAACTGTATTAGGTGTGCGCACTATCGAACTAGAAAGCCTTAACCAATGACCAGGCTAACACTTGGGACCAAACCAGCTCTCTGATTTAGTCAAAATCGAACCAAGAATGCCATACCCTAAGCTCCAACCGGGCTAGGAACCTCCCGTTCCACTTAACCGAGTTGAAGTTCTTCGTCTCAACCGAGCTAAGAACAGACTGTATAGCACGTAGCCAAGCTAGGACTCCATTTATTTTGCCTTTGTTTCTTTTAGCACGGTCCAACGATCTGTGCTTAACACTTTTCCTTTTCACTTTGCAGACTGACTAGGTTGGCCAGGCACACCTTTGCACGCTCAACCAAGATACTGAAGGTCATCTCAACACCGAGCTAAATTATACATAATTTAAGTCCACATGGGGAAGTATAGATTCTTAGTAAACTCCCCAGGGGCTATGGCCAAGTTCTGAAGGGACTACAACATCCCTGATGATGTTCACCTTAGTTTAGCCGAACTAGACACCACTCCCTAGGGTAAACCGGGCTTCATTCCCTTCACCCTTCTTTCCATTGTAGAAACCGGACTCCGATTCCCTGTACAACCTCTTCTTTGTGAATTTCTCAGACAAACAAGACTTTGCCCTACTCAGCTTTCCACAAATTCATACAGAATAATAAATGGCATCGCCAAGCTAAACCGTCGGCTTGGCCTCAACCTTGGTTTAGTCGAACTATTCCACCAATACTCCCTTGGCCAGAATGAAGATGGCTGGGTATATTACCTAAGAATAAGACGCCGCCGAGAAAAGATAATAAAGAACACCCCAGACAAAGATGTAAATGACGATGATTTTTTCTAGGTTTCTGGGAATTTTGAAGACTAGGAAACCCTAATACCAGGAGACTGAATTAACTGGAATAAAGGAGTAGCCAGTATAAATACCTCGGCTCAGTTTTGTGCTTTCTTTACTTCGTTGTTCTCATTTTCAACCGTACTAACCGTTGTCTTCTTTTTATGCAGATTTGGACCATCTAAAGTTGCAGTATAGTTATCCTAACCTTAACGCACTCTGCGCCGCACTAAGATATCCCAATCGAAGCTGGGCCGAGCAACTCAACTTTGAGTCGACATATAGATACAGCAGCAGGAGGAAGACCAGGGTGACAGACTTCCTCTTGGAACCCTCACCAGAACCAGATCCAACACTTCCTCAAATTAATTTGATTCCACTAACTGCAGAACAAGAAATGGCCAAGAAGAGAGTAGTAAGGGCCCTCATCACCGAAACAAATCAGGCCGAGGTACCACCAGCCGGCCAAACACAAGAGGCCGTGGTAGCCCTTCCAACCCATCAGCCTTCATCATCTCGGCCAAGTAAGCATGCTTGGACTTCCACAACCGAGCCACGCCTTGTTGACGAGGATGAAACCGTGCTTCTCCAAACCACACCACCGAGCCCACAACTTGAGCGCTCAGATTGAGCTAGCTCTTCTGAGTGGGTACCAAAGATCACCTACAAGAACCGCGCTGTTACTATCACTGACTCAATCGTGGCAGACAAAGACCACTCACTTGCTTTTAACCTTGCAAAAAGTATGTGTCTGCCACTTGACATGGAACACCACGACCATCTTACCGAGCTAAAAGCCATCCGCTCGGCCACCAAATCAATGGTGTTGATGAGTACTTTTCTTTTTGCTTTCCAATTTTGCGCATCTGTTTACTCGATTTTACTCAAAGTTGTTTATCTCTCCTTTTGCAAGCCCTACAGAAGAACCACGTCACTCACAAGCACGTGTTGGAACTTCGAAAGACCACACGGCAGGCCGTGGCAGAGGCCAACGCGAAGACGGCCGAGCTAGAAGAGTCCCAGCAAAAAATGGCCAACTTACGCACCGAAGTAGCACGACTCACTAGACTAGTCAATTCGGCTAAAGCAGATAAACAAAAGGCTTTGGCCAAGTTGAAGGATAAATATCTGCGCGAGCTGGCTAAGGTTGAGAAGAAGAAGAGCACCGAGATAACCGAGCTCGAGAAGAAGATGGAGGACGCGGAAGACCGCGGTTACAAGGAAGGCGAAGCCACATATATCTTGCAGTGTGAAGCTGCAAAAGACATTTTCTTCAAGCGTAGGTGGAAGGCCGCTATGGCGCAGCTCGGTCATAGCCAAGAGACCGAGGTCTTTCTAAACCCTCCTCCACATTTTATACCGAGCTACATGATGGAATATGCAAATGCCATTCAGCAAAAATTTCTACAAGTTGAGGAAGAAGAAGAGTCCCCTGAGCCAAACAATGCCCCGGTCGTCGCCAACGATCCTGTTGTTCAGTCAGCTCGGGTGGAGCCACTAGTGGAAGACTTGGTTGAAAATGTGACCGAGCTACCTGCGGAAACCGGGCTTCGAGTTGAACTGGACACGGATCTTGACGACCTTTTTGCTTGATCTTGTTTTTTCTTCTTTTTACTTTTGGAACAAAAGTGTAACCGGGCTGAAGTCCCACTACTTTATAACTCTTTTGCATCTTGAATGAAATCTTTTTTCTTTTTTCTCAACTGTTTGTTCGGTTTACTCCATGCTTGCATTTACTTTTCAACTATGATTTGTATGAAGTATAACATTTTCTGGCCGAGATACCTATCTCGGTCTTAACCTTGTAATCCGTTTGGTCATTTTTGTCAATTCTCTTCAGCCTGGATCCTTATCTGGGTTGAAGAGTACTTAGAGTTGGTTATTCTAGCCAACCGCTCTTCAGCCTAGATTCTTATCTCGGCTGAAGAGAACTTAAAGTTGGTTATTCCAGCCAACCACTCTTTAGCCTAGATCCTTATCTCGGCTGAAGAGTACTCAAAGTTGGTTAGCCTAGATCCTCATCTCGGCTGAAGAGAACTTAAAGTTGGTTATTCCAGCCAACCACTCTTTAGCCTAGATCCTTATCTCGGCTGAAGAGTACTTAACGTTGGTTTTTCCAGCCAACCTCTTCAGCCTAGATCCTGATCTTGGCTGAAGAAAGCTCAAAGTTGGTTATTTCTGCCAACCTAGAGTGAAGTGTTTGGTTATTCCTGCCAAACGTCCTGCAGCCTAGATCCTTATCTCGACTTAGGAGAAGCAAGTGTTGGTTTTTCCAGCCAACCTCTTCAGCCTAGATCCTAATCTTAGCTGAAGAGAACTCAAAGTTGGGTGAAGTGTTTGGTTATTCCTGCCAAACTTCCTGCAGCGTAGATCCTTATCTCAGCTTAGGAGAAGTAAGTGTTAGTTTTTCCAGCCAACCTCTTCAGCCTAGATCTTGATCTTGGCTAAAGAGAGTGCGAAGTTGGTTATTCCGGCCAACTCTGCTTTCAATGCCCCTAGTTCACTAAAACAACTTTTACAGAAGAAAACAATTATACTGAAAAGGAAACTACTTGTTTTATTTAAAAGAGAAAAAATTACATGTAAAGAAAAGCTAAAAAAAAAATAGTTTGAGATTGGCAGTGTTCCATGGCCTAGGAATGGCTTTGCTGTCTCTATCTTCCAAGTGGTATGCCCCTTTTCCTGCTAATCCAACCACTTTGTAAGGTCTTTCCCAATTAGGCCCTAACTTGCCATCTTCGGGTACCAGAGTATTTCTCATTACTTTGCGCAGCACCCAATCTCCAATCTTGAATTGCCTCGGATGTACTGTCTCGTTGTATTTTCTGGATAACTCTTGCTGGTATGAGGTGATGTGAACCAGTGCTCTTTCTCTTCTTTCTTCCGCAAGGTCGAGTTCCAAGGCTATGGCTTCTCCGTTTAACTCTGGGTCAAAATTTTTGCTTTTGATGGTAGGGAGGCCAAC
This sequence comes from Camellia lanceoleosa, assembly GCA_025200525.1. Lineage (NCBI taxonomy): Eukaryota > Viridiplantae > Streptophyta > Magnoliopsida > Ericales > Theaceae > Camellia > Camellia lanceoleosa. The sequence goes on from CM045762.1 coordinate 39,391,859, forward strand.
TTCTAGTAGGATTATTGCTTCCATGTCGTAGGCCAAGGAAAAAGGTGTTTCTTCAATTGACCACCGAGGTGTGGAACGGTAAGCCCATAAAACATGAAGAAGCTCCTCCGCCCACTTGCCTTTTGCTTTCTCCAGCCTTTTCTTCAATCCATCCAAGACGACTTTGTTTGATGCTTCGACCTGGCCATTTGCTTGGGGGTATGCCGGTGTAGAGTTGTAGAACTCTATCTTGTATTCTTCACAAAAGCCTCTAAAAATTTTACCATCGAACTGAGTGCCGTTGTCAGATATTAGAGCTTTTGGGATGCCGAACCGAGTGGTGATATTCTACCAGACAAACTTTTTCACATCTTTCTCCTTTATTGATGCGAGTGCTTTTACCTCCACCCACTTTGTGAAGTAGTCTGTTGCTGCCAGAAAGAACTTTCTGTTGCCGGGTGCCATTGGAAGTGGTCCTACTATGTCCAATCCCCACATTGCGAAGGGCCATGGGCTAGCTAATGGTAGAAGTTCTCTGGCTGGCTGATATATTTGGTGTGCGAACTTCTAACATTTCTCGCACTTCTTGACATACTTGCCTTCATGTATCTCGAATAAGCATGCTTCGACCTTGCTAGGATGAACACACTTCAAGTAAGGCCCTGTGAAGGATTTTTTATACAAGGCCATTGATGGGGAGAGCCAAAATCGCTGTGACTTTGCTCTTATTTTGTTGGCCTCTTTCTTCTCTTCGGGTAATATGCCATCTTTTAAGAATACTATAATGGGATTCATCCACGAAGGGCCTAGTTCAGTGCAACATACTTCTGTTATCTCGGGTTCTTCAATGCTTGGTCTTGGTAAGAAGTCGATCAGTAATTGATGTGGGATGGATGTATCTACCATCGAAGTAAGGCCTGCTAGTTCGTCTGCTCTACTGTTTTCTTCTCGGCCGATCTGCTCTATTCGCACTACTTCGAATTTCATGATCTCCTTTCTGAGTAACTCTTGGTACTTAGCCATTCTCTCATCTTTTTCCTCATAGTCGTCTGAAATCTAGTTTACTACCAGTTAGGAGTCACTGTAAACCATTAGCTCGGTGGCCTTTATGAAAAGTGCTGATTTAAGACCTGCTAAGAGCGCTTCATACTCTGCCTCATTGTTTGATGCTGGGAACCCAAGGTTGATTGCTTGTTCTACCATTAGGCCATCTGGTGAGATGAGGACTATGCCAAGTCCTGCACTGTGCCTGTTGGATGCTCCATCTACAAAGAGCTTCCACATCTCTCCAACGAATAGCTTCCAACAAGTGGAGGGATCGGATGACATCTTGGGGTCGTGAGTGTTACTGATGTTTTCTTCTAAGTCCATGCCTACTGTTTGCCCCTCACTATCTGACTGTACCAAGTTCTTGTTTGTTAATGAGTCTTTGGGGCCTGTAGACACCCCATTTTTGACCGCCCTTAAGACTTGGGCACTACTGATGGTTTACTTGGTGATGAAAGGTGTGCAGGGCAAAGGTTCAATTTCTTTAGTAAGGAGAGAGTCAAATCCTAACTTCATATCCCTTTTGGACCAAAACAATATTGATCAAAAGATTTTAGACCTTGAAACCCTCTCTTTCAAAATAGTTTTTGAAATAAAGTTCCTATGATGTTCCGACGCTTGCATTTTGTTAAATGTCGCGCTTTTTGGTAAAACGAGCAAAGGAAAAAGTGAAAATAAATGAAAGAGAGATGAAATCTATAAAAAAATCTTTCAAAACACCTTGTTTAGGGGTTTTGAGTTGAAGAAAAGAAGAGAAGAGGGAAGAAACCTAGTTGGGAGAGAAAATGGGCACAAACCGTTAAGAGAGAGTCGAGCAGCCATCGCTGAATTAGGCCTATTCATTTGCATACTTGGATTTCAGCTATGAGGCTGCCACTGTTGGAAAGATTACTTCCGGGGCTTTATTTTGCAATCAAGAATCTCCTAAAGCCAAGTCCGGACGGGGGAGATATGGTTGGTTGAAGTAGGGCATCCATCTGGTTGGACCGAAATTGCGCGGCTTCACGAAAACAGGCATAACTTTTTGCACAGTTAGAATTTTAATGCAAGGCTGGCTCCATTGGAAAGTTAACTTCTGGGGCTTCAATTTAGACACTTGGCAGCCACTTTTTGGCCTTGGAAGTCACCTGCTGAGCACTTTTCATTCCAGGAGACCACTTTTTGTCCTGAAAAACCAGTAAAAGTAGCTGACCGACCACTTTAACTAGTCGGCGGCCTTCCTGCAGATTTTGCAAAGTCTGTGGATACCAGCTGTGCCAGTTGGAGGGCACAGACTGTATCCTCTATACACGTGTATGGAGGGTTTTAAACAAGCTCTTAGCTTGTCCAAGAAGCTTGGGAGTTGTTTCTCTATAAGAGGGGAGGCCTCTCTCCCTTCTTGAGGTTGAGAATTTTTGGTGCTTGAGATATACATATCATCTATATCTATAATCCTCCATTTCCCTCTTGTTTTGTGCCTTAAAGTGACCATTCTTTACAGTTTTGTGCACACAACCTCCTATCCAAACATCATCCTTTTGTTACTGAGGCACCTAGGAGTTGTTTCTGGAGTTTTTGGACTGGTTTAAGTTCAAAGAGGTTGCTGGAGTTGCAGCCTTGAAGAGGGTCATCAAGGGTGAGTTTCCAACCCTTAAATCTCCCATTTTTGCTTAAGATTTTAGCCTTATTTTTATACTGTTTTAAGCTTAGCTCTTAACTGAAAAAAGTTCTATTTTTGCATGCTTAAAAATTTTGTTTAAGGTCACTTTTTTTTTTTGGGGTTGTTTACCCCCTTTTAGGCCTTTTTTGGCCTTGTTTTTGTGCCTCTTTTGTGAGCTTTGGGACCACCTTGTTTTGGCCTTTTCACCACTGAAATCCAAAGGAATTTCAGTGGTGGAGATGGTGTTTTGAGGTCCCAAGAAGGAGAGGGTTGTTGTCTTCAATACTTATCATATTTGCCTCATATTTGAGCACCTTTGTTAAGTGTGTGTTGACCATATCTTAGCATGTATTTAGGGTTATTTCAGCATGCCTTACATCTCTTTTGACTTGTCTTGGTCACTTTATGCATGCCTTATACACTTGTAGTGTAAATCCCTCAAACTAGCTTTGTATGCTTCATGAAGTAGCATGTTATTCTATCTCGATTTGAGTCCATCTTAGCATGTTTTTGGTGATGTTTTTCCATGTCATACCTCTGTTAGGGTTTGGTTTGGTCACCTCTTGCATGCCTCATGCACTTGTAGTGCAATTCCATGAAATAGCCTAACATGCATCATGTTGTAACATATCATTCTAGCATGCTTTAGGCTTAACTTAAAGAAGATTTTGTTCATGATTTACCATGTTTAAGGTCTGATTTGTGTTGCCTTGGTCATGCATGCCATGCTTTGTATAGCTATAATGCATTCTAGCTTGTTAGCTTTGTGTATCAAGTCCACTAGCATACTTTACTTGGACTATTTGAATGATTTGGCATCATTTACTATATGATTTCAGTCCATGTTTCATGCTTATGCACTTGCATTTATCACTCATTCAATGCGTTGGAGGGTTGGCCCCCTTTATGCCTTAACATGGGTCATTGCGTATGCCTTCATGCCTTAGCTTGCGAGCCATCATTTCAGTGCTTATTTGGGGTTATTTTGCCAGGATATAACTCTGATTTTTGTTTCTTAAGTCATCCCATGCTTGGTCTTAATAGGTGTAGTGTAATCCACCTTATTTGTCTTGTATACACCATGTCTTATACCCTTCATGCTAGCTTATTTTGGCTTTCTTCCATGCATGTTTTAGTATCATTTTGGCATGATCTAGGACTGTTTGGGTTGCCTTTGCCATATCCTTCAAGCTTTGTATAGCTGTAGTGCAATTGGCCTTGCTAGTTTCGTGTTTTGTTGACTCATGCATGCTATCTTTGAGCTATTTAGATGATTTGACATCATTTAATACTTCATTTCAGAGCATTTAGTATTGTCATGTTCCCATTTTGTTCATGCTTTGAATGTCCTCGAGTGTTGTGCATTGTTGCCTTATTTGCGGCCTAGCATGTATGCCATCTTGCCTAGGTCCTTGAGTTCTCATCTCAGCATGTCTTGGTCTTTGTTTAGACCTATTTGAGCTCTGTCCATGGTTGGTTTAATGTCACGCCCCGAACTTGCCCCGAAAAGTCCGGCAACGTGACCGGCCAGTAATTCATAAATTACCTCCGGCCTTACTGTACAAAACATAAATAAACGGGGCCCGCGGAAGCGAAAAAGAAACCTAATAGTCCAAGAGCTGTGCATTTATATGAACATACATTACATGCCAAAAATGAGTTAATTACCCACTATCTTTACATAACATGATCATATACAAAACATAAATGTATGCCACAGATGCAAGACAAAAGAAAAGCTCTCAAAACGGCCTTCCAGGCCTAGCTCCAGCTCAGAGCACTCAAAACGGTAGGCTTTCAAAACGGCGGCTCGATCCAAGACTCCGCCTAGACTTGGCTCCCAGATTGCTCACCTATAAATACATAAATACAAACAATGAGCTAAAGCTCAGCAAGTAACATAACAGTAAAGAGGTTAGTGAACGAAGTCCGACATTTCCATAAAATCATAATAAATCAATCATAATCATATATCCATCAAACAGTCATCATAAGAACATACGTAATGGCATACTCCACAGAACATAACATGTGTCGACTAACGACTAGAGTAACCGGTCCCGGACACCGATTAAACACATACCGAGATCTCGTAAACTAGTCATGGGCTTGTCCTTCCATGCCGTCCCCCATGACTCATGACGCATGGGCCTGCATGTTCTCGCCCCCATGACTCAACTGACTATGGATGCCATACTAGATTTGCAATAGAACATTCGTTCACAGAAAACATTCTCATTTCAAAGCGTATCATATCATAGCACTTTTAAAACATAATTTCATAATAACATATCTTTACAGAAATATCACTTACAGAGGGTTTCCGAAACCGGTTGCACGGTCTTCACCTCTTGACCTGCAAACATCAACATTATAACACATTCCTTAACATATATCATCATTTCACATAATTCATGCATTCTCTTAATGGTGTTACCATCTTATAATCTCATTATCTTAACTTCTTTAAGGTTTAAACATGCCCAAGATGCGATGAGGATGCCAAAACATTCATTGGAACATTTCCTGAAATTTCTGAAAAATGGGTCCCCGCTCGAGCGGCCAAACCCCCGCTCGAGCGGACTGTAAACGAAGACAGAGATTCTGGATGCGTACAATCCCCGCCGAAGCGGCAGATCCGCCGAAAATTCTGGGTTCTTCTTCCAAACTTCAAACCAACATTCAACCTCCACGATCATGAGAATCAAGGTCTAAATACTTGAAAACACTTGAAATAAGGCTTCATAACTTCCAAATGACTTCAATAAGCATCATATCATAGAAACCATAAACATGCACCTACAAGCTTCATATTTCAACATCCATGGAGGTCTTTCTCAAACATGACCAAAAATTATAAATCATACCATTTAAAGCCCTAGACGCTCAGATTAAGCATGAATTCTCTTTAATTCCATTCACTAGCCATGAGATCATAAAGGAATCAACCTTAGTTCAACAAACTTACCTTAATTCTTTGATGGAGAAGAGTTAAGCTCACTTTCCCTTTCTTTCTCTTCTTCTTCCCTTGCTTTCCCTCTCCCACGAACTCCTCTCTCTCTCTCTTAGATTTTCTTTCTTTGGTTTGAGTCAATGGGTCAAAGCATCCTTATCTTTATAATATGTATATATCATAATATCCAATTAATTCACTTAAGCCAAAAACATGCCAAACGGGGCATAACGAATCAGATAAAATTCAGTCTTCAATTTATCATTTCGAATGGTTCTAAAAATTCCCAATATCGCATAGGTATTTTAAATTTCATTTTCTGATTCCATTTCGGTCATTAATTTCAGTCCCGAAGATGTCATTTCAACAGATATTTTGCTAATTCAAACAGATATTTCTCGATTAAATCATATAAACACATATTGAATTACTGGTAATCATGGTTTACGGTTCTGGGTCGTTACATTTAATCATTTGTGCCATGTACTGCATGCCCCTTTGTGTAGTCCCTTCAATGGCTTTGTACCTTAGGCCCTCTTGTATGCTTTACTTGTGTTGTTTGAATGATTTGGCATCATTTCACACTTGATTTCAGAGCCTTTAGTGTTTTTACACTTCCACATTTGTCACTCATTGAGCACTCTTGAGAGTTGTGCTCTTATGCCTAGCCAATGGGCCTTGGCATTGAGCATGCTTGCCTTGCCCTTTTGTGCCTTAGTTTCATCATTATGGCCTCTGTTTTGGGCATGACTGAGGTCTATCCATATTCGGTTTAAGTCCATTGAGCATTGTGTATGCCATGTTGTTTGCATTGTGTATGCCATATTGTTGTTTGCATGCTTGTGTTATTTATATGCTTGTGTTGCATTGCATTATGACTAGCATATTTGTCCCTTGCATGTTTGCATGTCTAAGTTGTATTGCATTGAGGTGCATGCTTGAGTCACATTGTGTATGCTATGCTTGCTTTGCATTTATGTTTGGAATAGGTGCTAGTTCAAACACGGGAAACGAGGGACGTTTCATACTTAAAATGATGAAACGTGCCTTAATTCCCTGTCACCGACACTCTTGACTATGCATGATAGAGTTTTAGGCTTTATGTGTTTACTTGTGCATTCATTGTCATATTGAATTGTGCAACTTCACTTCTCGGCCATCATGCATTGAAATGCGTGATTGGTGGCCCAAAGGTCGAGAACCACACTCCCTTGAGCTTATGAAATGATAAGGAGGGTGGTTGTGCACACATATCTTGCAAATATTTTGCCATGCCCCTTTCTTGCTCTCTGTTGCAGCAAACCAGAAACCAGCAGCAAAAACTGGTCGGCCGACCAGATAAAGTGGCTGGCCGACCACCTTTTCTGGTTTTCAAAATAAAAAGTGGTCGGCAGGTGGTCTCTAATTCCAACAACTGGTCGGCAGCATCCCTACAGGTTCCCATAGTGGAGTTTCAGCCTTATGAAGCTTTGTGCAGTGTTCTGGGACCAGTTGCAAACAGAGGCAAATCGGGGTATCGCGATGGATTTTCGAGCGAGGCAATTTGAGCATGCATGCATCCCTCGTCATGAGGCCATTTCAGTACTTTTGTTAGCTTAGAATGTGTATTTGTTTCAATTTGGTTGTATAATAATTAATTAGCTAGAATAGTTAGTTAATTAGTCGGTTCTGTATTATTTATTCGGATCCTCCGTCGAGAGGGCACAACTGTTGTAATGAGTGTGCGTGTGTGTGATGTATGTCTTCCAACCCCCATTTCTTTCTCCTTTTTATTTACCAGCTTATGATGGTTAGTTTTAGGGCATGTTTCAATTAGCATCCTTATGCTTCGCATGTTTGCATTCATTCATCTGTTTTGCATGCATCGGACTCGGCGTATCATGCTAACTGCATTGTATTTCAATACCAAGTTGAATACATGTATCAACTATTGCATTTCACATGCCATTTTAGAATAGACGAGCCTATCTTAGTTGCATTCTTGCATGTGTTGCATTAGCCATCTTAACATGAACTAGGATCATGCATTAATTACTAACTAGTTTCTATTTTGGCTCGGAGTACTCGGTAAGTGTTCATGCTTTAGCATCCATGCATGAGTATGAGTGTTGCCATGATAGCATGCTTGCCATGAGGCTATTTGCTTAAGTGATATAACTGCCTGAATGCTTGTGGGTGAAGGTTGGATTACTTGAATTGGAATAATTCATCGAAATGCGAGTTTTAAGCCCACTTAAGAGTGGCAAAATCATGTTTTCTTGAGCCTACTTGAGGGTGGAAAATCCACGTCTTAGCCTACTTGCGAGTAGCACCTTCAAACCATTTTTAAACAAACAAACATGAGCTGTTTTGTTCCAATTTAGGCGATCCATTCTATACTTGTATGCTGTGCGCATCACATAGTAATTCTAGCTAATAACCGGAATAAGAACGCATATGTTTTCAAAAACAAAATATCATATTAGTAAAGGCCGATCTTTGATCGGGCAAGCAGGGGTGCTCATTGCATGACCTTCCCCTCTCGTACCCAAGTTCCCAAGCCAAGGCAACTTTGGTGATGATGGACACGTGGCCTTAGGCACGAGTCAGGGTTTCCTAAATTTCCCAAAATAAAACATTTAGGTGGCGACTCTGTATCTGGAAAAAAGTCCATATTTGACATTTCTTTCTAAAAATCAGTTTTTCAAAACGATTTGTCAGATTTGGACTCTTTGGTGATTTATCGGTCTTACATTGCACTTTGCGAGATTAGATTCAGAACTGTGACATTTGAGTCCGAACTGTAGTGAGCCCAATGAACAAAACGGGATTTTCCAGGACGTTCGGGCGCGTCTACGGGGCCTGGTGTAGCATGGTCTGCCTTTTCCTGCTTATCTTCAGGCTTGTGTGGTTTGCAATGTGGTTGAGTATCTTATATTAGGGGTTGCGCATTTACTACGACACTTTTCGTCCCCATGTCGGTTGTATCAGTCAAGTCAATTGGGCAGATATGATGACTTCCTGGAGTGAATTTTGCCACAAAGTCTGCCAAAGTTTGGGCTTTTATTGTGGTTCTGGGTTGAAACTTGATATCAAACTATCCCAATTCCACCACCCACTTCAAGATTCATCTAGAAAAGTTCGCCATCTCAAACAAAGCTTTTAATGGAAAAGCTGTTAGGACAATTATGGTGTGGGCGTGGAAGTAATGCGACAGCTTCCTTGAGGCCATTATCAAGGCTAAGGCCAGTTTTTCCAATGGTAGGTACCTGGTGTTTGGGCCCAACAAGGTCTTGCTGACATAAAAGATGGGCAGGTGTTGGATTTCTTCTGCTCGGATCAACACTGTGCTAACTGCGTGCTGTGAAGCTGCCAGGTACAAAAAAAGCTCTTCTCCAAGTATTGGGGTCACTAGTAACGGTGGAGAAGACATGTATTCTTTCAGGCTTTCTAGGGCGTGATCGCATTCTTCATTCCACTCAAACTTGGCCTTTAATGCTTGAAAAAATGGTCGACATCTGTCTGACGACCGACTTATGAACCGGTTGAGCGCAGCTGCCATACCAGTGAGATGCTACACTTCTTTTACCGAGTTGGGCCTCTCTAGATCCTGGATTGCTTTGATCTGAGAGGAGTCTGCCTCTATACCTTGGTTAGTCACCAGGAAGCCTAGGAATTTGCTAGATCCTACACCGAACGCACACTTGGATGCATTAAGGCATAACTTGTTCTTCTTCAGGATCTGAAACATCTCACCTAGGTCCTTGAGATGGTCCTTCTCATCCTTGCTTTTGACCACCATATCATCTATGTAAGCCTCCATTGTTTTGTCTAACAATGGTTCAAACATCTTGGTGACCATACGCTGGAATGTTGCCTCTGCGTTTTTTAGGTCAAAGGGCATGACCTTGTAGCAATACAATCCTCTTGGCGTTGTAAAGGATGTGACCTCCTGGTCTAGTTCATACATAGCAATCTGATGGTAACCTCTGTACGCATCAAGAAAGCTAAGTCGATTATGTCCTACCGTTAGGTCTACTAGTTGGTCTATCCGCGGTAGGGGAAAGTTGTCCTTTGGGCATGCCATGTTGACTATTTTGTAGTCCACGTAGACATGCCATTTTTCGTTCTTCTTTGGTACAACTATGGTGTTGGAAATGCACCTGGGATAGTGCACTTCTCTGATAGCTCTTGTCTCTAGCAAGTTTCCCACTTCTTCCGCCACTATCTCGGCATGGTGGAGTGTTGATTTGCGAGTGCGTTGTATAATCGGTCTGGTAGTTGGGTGGACGTTCAGTTGGTGATAGATAAAGTTTGGGTCAATGCCAGGCATGTCATACGGTGTCCAGGCAAACACCTCGATGTTAAAGGTTAAGAATTCCATAACCTCTATTCTCTCAGTGCTGGACATAGATGAGCCGAGCAAAAAGAACTTTTCTGGGTTCTTTTCATCTATCCTTACTTGTACCAAGTCTTCCACTGCCTTTTGTTCAGTGGTTTTGACAACATCCGCAAACAATTCATTTCTCTCAGGTTCTTCCACCATCTGTACATACCCTTTGGCAGCGCAGTTGCCATTTACTGTAACGAAGCACTGTTTAGACATAATTTGGTCTCCAAAGACCTCTTCAATTACTCCGGCTTCGTTTGGGAACCGTAATACTTGATGGTAGGTTGACGCTACCGAACGCATGGCGTGCAACCATATCCTTCCCAAGATTATGTTGTAAGTGGAAAGGACCTTCAATATCCAGAATTTCACCTGTTTCGTCATGCTTCTTGCTCTGATTGGGAGGATTATCTTGCCCACTAGCCATTTTGGCATTGAGTTGAATCCGATCAGGGGAGATTTGCAGGTGCCAAGTCTTTGTTCTCCAGTTTCAGTTGTTTAAAGGTTTCGTAATACATTATCTCACACGAGCTCCCTTGGTCAATCAAAATCCGCTTGATGTTGTAATTTTTGATGCGTAAAGTGACAACCAGTGCGTCATTGTGAGGGCAGTATATCCTTGCCAAATCTTTGTCTGAAAAAGATATGACATTTGTGGCCTCTATTCTCCCATTTTTGATGACAGGTTGTGCACTTAATACCTCCCTCAAGTGCTCAGCCTTTTTGATCATTCCCCTGAACTCATATACCCGCTCAGGCTCGAATACCCCATGTATTACGTTAATTATTCCTTGAGCTGGGGCGTCGATCGGCATTCCGTTTGGGTTGTTGTGGTTCTGGGGGGCTGGCTATGTCCCTCATTCTATGTACTGGTCCAGGTGCCCAGCTACCACTAACTCCTCTAAATGCTGTCTCAACGGCGTGCAATTTTCAGTGCGGTGCCCCTTTTCATTATGGAATGTGCACCGGGATCTTTCGTCGTAGTCCTTTTATGCTTCACCCAATTTAGCTGGCCATTGGACGAAAGGTTCATCGCGTATTTCACTGAGAATTCGATAGATCGGTTTTTTGAATACTGTGGTAATGGCGGTGCGGACTCTTAACCTTCTTTGGTCTGGGTCCTCTCTGTTGGACCGCCTACCTCGCCCATTCCTGTTTGATTGCTTTACCGTGTTAACTTTTGCCGTAGTCTTTTTATCTAGCATTGCTGTTGTGCCAGTTTTTGCTTTAGCACGGGTGCCATCCTCCTCCACCCAAATATGCTAGTGCACTCTCTCCATTAAGGCTTCCATCATGAGGGGTGGCATCATAGTAATTGAATCCCTTAACTTGTTTCCGACTGGTAGACCCCTTTTGTATTGCACGATGGCGAGATTTGTGGGGCAGTCTCCTATCTGGTTGAAAGTCACCCAGTAGTGACTGTTGTAGGATCTCAATATCTCCTTGTCGCCCATATCAATGGAGAGTAGCTAATCGATCTCCACTGGTGCTTTGGTGTTCGTTCTGAACCTAGTCACGAACGCCTCTGCCAATTGTGCCCAAGAGGCAATGCTGCCTTCTGGTAGCCTTTAGAACCAGGTTAAGCCTGGGTCGCCAAGGCTGGAGGGAAATAGGATGCACATTAGAGCCTTGTTTCGTCGGTATACTGCCATAACTTGGCGAAAGTGGCTTAAGTGCATGTAGGGGTCTGTCTTCCCCTCGTAAGTAGTGAATTTGGGCTGGTGAAAACCTGAAGGTAGTAATGCATTCTCAATTTTCGGAACGAACGGCGAGCTCTGCAGCCTTGTTAATGCTTTGTCCGTTGGTTCGTAGGCAAGGCACGACATTGACATTCCTACCTCGACGCTTCCATGCGTCCGAGGGGCCAACCGCTGAAGAGCTAAAACTCTGCGCCACGTGCCCTAGTATCCTCCTTCCATCGGGCCCTTTCTTCAAGCACAGTTCACAAGTCGGACGATCTAGGAAACTCCATCTGCCTGGATGACGTCTGGTGCGTACGGGAGGGCCGATAGGTGCTTCCCTCAGTATATGACCTTTTAGTTCTCGTTCTTTCGGACCTGGAATAACAGGTCTTGGACGTCCTTGTTTGAGTGTCGCCTGTTCTAAGGCTCCCACTCTCTGTTTGCGATAGCGTGGCATGCCTATCATAATCCTCCGAGTGGCGACGGGGCGTGTTGTCTTTGCGCCCCTCTCCTGTCACCACCACTTTTCCTTTTATCTGGCGCTTCATCAACTCCATGTCTGCCACCATCCTCCAAATTAATTCGTCCTACTCCTTTACGCGATCCTCCAGAACTTGAGGGTCCAACCTCCGCCTCTGTCTCTTAGGACTTTGAGAGTGACGGGGGTTGTTAGCCCACCTCCTCCTTGCATCCCTCCGGGGGTTCTGTCGCTGGGGTTCCAAATCCGCCATGGCAGGGATCGAAGGCAGACCTTCGCACCTTCCACCTCCCTCTGGGGTTTGCCCATCAATGGCTGATTGTGGTAAGTCTTCGTTGTGCGCCATTGCTTCTAATTCGAGAGAAAAGCTTGATCAAGAGGTTTTGTTCTATCTAGAATTCCCATAGACGGTGCCAATTGTACGAGCATGAAATAATGTTCTCGTATAATCCTGTTGATCAAGTCTGCGCTCCTCCGTACGTCGTCGCTTTACTCCCTGAAAACACAAACGTGAGCTAGCCGACGGGCGTGTGCCGGATACCTCTCCGATGCCTAAGTCAGCAAAGTAGACAAATAGACAAAAGTTCTGTGTATTCGAGAATCAAAGTTGTGTTACCTTTCCATAGGTTATGTTGTGAGCTTTTGTAGATTCCGCATGGCACAATCCTAGTAGGACTCTTATTCCTCCATATAGAGTCCTCCTAGGAATCACACTCCTGAAAGATAATGCTTATCTCTTAACACCCCCCTCACTGCTTAAACCAAGTGAGATGGTTTTACCACGGTTGGTTGACAATATGACCGAGTTAACATGGTCATGCTAAAGCGGCGGATCTGACCGAGCTCCAACTAGCTCGGTTCTTTCCTTCATTGCTTGTACCCCGGTTTGACATACTCCAACTAGGCTAAAAACAGAAGACCGAGCTAACTATGCAGAACAACGTCGTTATCGCGGCGCGACTATGTGATACTTAGCTCGGTCCGAACCTCAACTAAGCCCCACGGTTGGACGCAGCGCTGTAGAGGGTGTGTAGGAGATTGATTCTCTACTTTTCGGGGCATAAATTGGTCTGTTCTGTTGGGCCCATGGGGGCCCACCACGGGTCCCATTTTACTAGTCGGAACCGTTCAATGTGTAGAACTCATTGAGTACTATATGATTGTAAAAAATCACGTTGATTAGATGTCGATAGCTATCTAATCGTGTTAGTTTTTTTTTGTTAACTGTTAACTACAACACCATCCATTTTTATACAAAATTGATTTGATCATATATTTAGCGATATCCGATAGATGTGAGTTTTGTATAGGCATATAGTACTAGACGAGTTCTACATATTCAACGGTTCAGATTACCAAAACGGGACCCATGGTGACCCCCACGAGCCTAGCTCTACTATCCAATTTAATGAATATTTTACTCCCTATTTTTTTTTTCCAGTCACTGACGGGCCCATCACGTCATACCTTGTTAATTGTATTTTTTTTATTTGTATTATTATGTGGATATTATTTTTTTAGTAAATAGTGTTAACTTTTTGACTTTTTGAATAATTTTTTGACTTTTTGGCTTTTATAGTGTATGCCAAACCAACCCTTAATTTGGGAAAATTTGAAGGGACCGTGGAACTCAAGACAGATTCTATTTTGAGGCCTCGTTTGGGAACATGTTATTTTAGTAACTTTTTAATTTTTTTAGTTAAAATATGAGGTAAAAAAAATTAGTATATTTAGGATGACTTTTTGACTTTTTACAAAAAGATGTACAAAAAGTAGAGAGAAAAATAAATCTTTGACTTTTTGGTATAGGTTATAGGCTTTTTGACTTTTTTAGTAATTTTTTGACTTTTTAGTTAAAATATTAACTTGCCAAACGAGGCCTGATAGTGTAAATTATTCATCTTATAAAATTCTTAATATAAATTATTTATAAAAAAAATTAATTTAATATGATTATTGTAATTTTTATATATTATTTCATTTGTCTTTACAAAAATAACAACAAATATATATTTGAAATATATCATACATTTTTTTTGAAAAGAAATAATACAATTATAAAATCAAACTAATTTTTTTTTTATAAATAATAATATATTCAGGACACTGAAAGATGAACTATTTAAATTATCAAAATAATATAAGCAATGAGTCTCACAAATCGGTCAGTGAAAGAAACCTAACCAGAAAAGATAATAATTTTACCTAATCTGGTTTACTATTCTTTTTTTATCATGTGAAATTAATTATCCTGTCACTTATTTTAAGATTAATTTTATCTTTTTTTTAATTTGTCCAACAACCAACCATGTATTGATTTATGTAATGGGCAATGATAGAGACGAGTCCGGATCGTCGGTCGCTCTTTCTTGTGGCCCGTCCTGCGGCCCCCAAAAAACAACGTCGTTTTGGAAAAAATTTCAAAAAAGAAAAAGAAATTGAGCAGAGGCAAACCAGAGAGGGAGGAGAAGGAAGGAAGTGACCAAAAACTTTGCCTGCTATGTTAATCTGATGAATCCCCAGATTTTCTCAGCAACCAAACTAAATTATACACACATAAAAACATCTAAATACACGCTTGTTTCATCATTAAAAAAAAAATCAAAAGAAAACTCAAATCCTGCAGATTCAAGCAAAATTCACAACCCAAAAACCATCATGAAACACAGATAACTAACCATTATCTTTCTTGACATCTTCTCTTCTGCGCTTCCGATGCCTAGCCCAATCGGCGAGACTGTGACATCCCTCGCCGTCCAACTGAGTCTCCGGCGAATCGGCCATGATCTCAACTTGGAGCACTCGGTCGGAGAAGTTACTATCGTTGAACGCAAAGCCGAAATCGCCGTCGCAACTGCTGTTGGAGGAGTAGTCGGAGTCCATTACTTTCTCTCTCTAGAAGAAGAAGAAGATGATGATGAAGGGAGTATTGAAGATTTGAAAACCCTAATTTGATTACTTGGCTGTTCTTTTTTTTTTTTTTTGAAATTTCCCCCAAAATGACATTGTTTTGGGGGAGGCGCAGGACGGACCGCAGGAAAGGGCGACCGACGATCTGGACTCTGATAAAGACCACTAAAAGTGGTGTTTTAAAGCAATTACTAATGATGTGGCATCAACTTTTTTTTAAAAAAAAAAAAAAAACAAACAAACAGACACAACAACACTGTGACAGTGAATGGGACCCAATACCACATCATTAGTGGTGGCACTAATTAGCACTCTCATTCATTTTCCTTTACGTAATATTTTACGATTAAATTCGAGCCGTTAATATTCACGTGAATGAGAAATTATTTACTGCCTAAGGTACGGTCAAAAATAGATTATCGGAGCCATTGATTCACGCGGCTGACATGAATCTAGGACTTCGGACTTAAAGGTAGACAAATAGAGCCGTTGATTCACGTGACTAGCATGAATGAGAAATTATTTATTGCCAGTAGGCGTGCTCGCAGGCGAATTGGATTGGTGACTTTTTATTCTTTTTTAGAGCATCTCCAATGGTTTAGCAAAATTTTTACCAAATTTGAGTAAAAAAAAATTGATTTTCTTGATATGATACGTGTAGCTCCAATGGTTATGGTTACTGTAGTGTGCATCAAAAGGAAAGGGGACATCCGGTTCAATTTTTTTTTTTGAACCTTTTGAACTAGTAATTTGAACTAGTTCGTAGGCTAATTTTTGCATAAGCCGGTCGACTGGTGGGTCAATCGGCCGGACGTCCGGCCGGTTGACCGGTAGACCCACCTCCAACGTTATAGCATAGTGAAATGGTGAAATCTCACGCAGATCCTCAATTTGATGAAACTTTTGTTCCATTCTCAGTTTGATATCACTCTAGTGAAACCATTGGAGAGAGAAAAAGTGATTTTTTTCATCAAATTCAAATTCGATGCTGAATCTGGTGCAACGTTAGAGATGGTCTTATAGGCTATGTTTGGCCTGAACTTCTTTTTTTTTTTTGGTTGCTATTTTAGTTTAAAAAATAAAATAGATTAAAAAATTAATAAAAAAAAATTAGTTCCAGACTAAAATAATTAAAAAGACAAAAAGTTAACTTACATATCAAACGAAGACATAGGTAGAGTGAGAAAAATTAATTAACATACGGCGATGCTACATACATCAATTAGTATACTAATTAATATACCAACTAGTGTTATAATATTATTACTGACCACATTTATTATATACACATTACAAATACCCAAAACAGTGGTGCTACATATATCAATTAGTGCACTAACACTAGTTATGATATTATTATTGACCCAATTTATTAATCACATTATAAATCCCAAAAACCTCTTAAATTATGCGATATCATCAATTAATACACTAGTTAATACACTAATTAGTACATATAACATTATTTATATCCAAAACTTTTAAAATGATATAACATCATCTATTAGTACACTAATTAGTAAACTAATTAATATACTAATTGATACATATAATATTATTAGTTAATATATATTCATTTAATTAATAGATGCGGATTAAGTAGATCATACATATTTGTACGAGGATATGGATCAATTTGGTGGTTTGACTTTACTATTTTTAGCTTTCTTTTTAAATTATTTTTTTTTGTAAATCTTTATTATTTTAGATTTAAAATTTTTTATTGTTTACTTTTCATAATAAAAATAAAGGTCCAATTTTCAAATTTAATAAATAGTAAATATAATCACAGAATAAAAAGTCATTCACTTTTTTAATATACAAAGAATAATAATATAACATTATTTTTTTAAAAATATTGACGAATCAAGTTGAGTCCCATAGCTTTCTAAGGTCAAGTTTGGCTACTACAAAATAATTTATCTTTTTATTTTTTTCTATCACATTACCTTTATACTTTTCTGCACATCTTTTCATAAAAATATAAAAAGTACCATTATTTAGGTCATCCCAAACAGCCCCTAAGTTTCTATCCGTCATTCACTAGAAATGAAGTGAATTATGAAAAAGACATCTGTCTCCTTTTAATTAAAATCATTCATTTTATATGCTCCGTTTGTTTTGAAAAATAGAGGGAGAATTGAGATTGGAATTGAGGTGAAATTGATTAATATTGTGTTTATTTTAAAAGATGAAGAGGAGATTCATGATCCCCTCCTAATCAAGATGGGCCTTTAGGAGGAGATTATGATTAAGGCTTGAGACTTGATACTATAAAATAATCCGGCGGACTATTTTTTTTATTTTTTATTTTTTACATGTTGGGCATTTTTTTTGAACATTAATATTTAATTTTTTATATTTTTTATTAAGTAAAAATCACAAATTTATTTGTTTTATTTTTTTTTGTTTTATTTTTTTTTTTTACATGTTGAGATTTTTTTTTGAACATTAATGTTTAATGTTTAATATTTTTATATTTTTGTATTTGTTTTATTGTTTCATATAAAAATAATTTAAAAAACTGGTCATAGTGTATTAGTTCGGCTTAGCCACCTCTACTGCCCAGGGTACATACAGTGCAATTGGTTGGTACAGTTAGCGATTGCTCATAAAACACCGAATAATTTTCCCACATGAATGGCCTACATGCATGAATCTGACTGTATGCATGGCCCGGATGAGTTGTTCGACAGTGCTCGACAAATATACAATAAATAGTTCTAGACTCATCAATTTTTTAATTTTTGATTTTTTTAAGATCATATCATTTTTTTTTAATATTTTTTAAAAAAAAAATTAAAAAATTATTTTTAACCTAATTCCCAAAATAAGCTTTTGGATGATTTGTTTTTATGGTAAAAACTGAATTAATATATAATAAATTTAAAATACAAATTGATTTTGTGAGTAAAATTCGAGGTAATAGTATTGCCAGTAAGAATAATGTTACGTATTATAAAATGAATATTTTAAAAAATTTCATGAAACTAATTGGAGGGTGATAGTATATATAACATATAATAAAAAATTACAAATTAATTTAAGGGTAGAGAATCTGCATAAAAAAAAATTTATGATATTTTTTTAATGATATGTTTGGGAAGGGCTCAAAGGCTCTTTGAGCCACTAAATGCCAAAAAAGGCTCTTTGAGCCACTAAATGACAAAACCAAAAATCTTGCTTTGCAAGTTCCACCTCTAAGCTCAATTCACAAAACTACCCCTCATCAAAGAGGGGCATGTGGCAGCAGCAAAAAAAAAAAAAAAAAAAAATCCCAAAAAATACATTTTCTCAAAAAAAACAAAGAAAGTTGAAAAAAAAAATATTTTTTTGTTTTTTGTTAAAATATTTTATAAAAATAAATTCAAACTCTATTTTATAAAAATAGTTTTAAATATTTTAATTTTTTTTGTTATGTGTTTTGGTTATGATTTGAGTGTAGAGTTGTGAAAGTAGTATGGAGTTTCAAGTTATGTGTTTGGTTATGAGTTTTAAAAATAATTTATTACGTGAGTTTTATTTTATGTGTTTGGTTACGATTTGAATATAGAGTTGTTTTTAAATTTAAAATATTAACATTTTTAACTATTTAAATTGTTTGAATATTTAAATTATTTAATTTTTTTTGTTAAAATAATTTTTTGAATATTTAAATTATTAAAATTTTTACTATTTAAATTTTTTGAATATTTATTTTAATTTTTTACTATTGAAAGAATTTTTAGATTATTTACATTATTTAAATACTTAAAATAAAATAAAAATAAATATAAAATTTAAAACGCAAATTAAAATAAAAATAAAAATAAATATTTAAAATTAAATTAAAATTAAATTATTTAAAATTAAAAAAAATTAAATTAATAACATTAATAACATTTTAAAATAATTTACAAATAAAAAAAATAATAACATTTTAAATTAATAAAAACGGCAAAAAATGTAAATTACAAATAAAAAAACGACAAAATCGTAAATTAGTAATTAATAAAAAAAATAAAAAATAAAAAAAAATTATTATAAAAAAAATGACGAAATCGTAAAAAAATGACAAAACCGTAGAAACGTAAATTAATAATTTTTTGAATATTTATTTTAAATTTTTGCTTATTAAATTATTTACATTATTTTAATACTTCAAATAAAATTAAATAACAAGAACTAATTAAAGTATAAAAAAATAAAATAAACAAAAACATAAATTTTTAAAAAAAAAAAGTTAAGCAAAACACGCCAAATTCAAAATAAAAATTTTATTAATTTTAACCAAAATAAGCCAAAATAAAACCCAAAATAATAAAATAATAAATTTTTACAAAAAACGCCAAATCCAAAAAAAAAAAATTATTTTACCAAAATAAGCCAAAATAAAACCCAAAATAATAAAATAAAAAATAATAAAATTTCAATAAAAACGGCAAAAAACGTAAATTGGCCAAATCAAAACCAAAATAAAAAAATTTTAAAAAAAAATTAAGCAAAAAACGCCACATCCAAATCCAAAATTAAAATAAAAAATAAATAAATAAATTAAGCAAAATATGGGAAATCCAAACCCAAAATAAAAATCAAAATAAAAAACAAAAAACAAAAGTAAAAAAGGGTAGTTTGGTAATTTATCAGGGTGACACCTCACCAAAAAGCCAAAAAGCCAAAAAAGCCCAAAAGTCTTTCCCAAACCAGGTTTTTGAGCCCAGGCTCATATAGCCAAAAAAGTCAAAAAGCCAAAAAGCCAGCCCACTTCCCAAACGGAGGCTTAGGCCAAGTTTGGGTACTTCCAAATAATCCAAAAAGCCAAAAAATTATTCAAAAAGTTAAAAAGTTAACACTATTCACCAAAAGTCAACAATTACGGCTGCACAACTCCCAATTCAAATTTTCCTCTAAAAACCAATTTTCACAATTTTTTATTACACATTTTTCCATAAAAAGTCAAAAAGTTAACCCAAACATCCATATTTTCAACCTCAATTTTTTTGTCCAAAAAGACAAAAAGTACACTTATTTAGTCTTCCCAAACAAGGCCTCTAGGGCGGAGCCATGTTGGGCTATGGGGGTCACGTGTCCCTGAGTTTTTGAACAAAAAATTTTTTGTTTGTTTTAAACATAAAGAAAATATATTAAATAAAAAAATCATAAAAATATTATTTAAAGTGAAATGTGAATGACATTTTTAAAATTATGAGAACAATAATGGTTATTTTGATTGAAAATAAAGAGGCTATAATAAGTCATATTATTATCTATAAAAATTTCAATATAATGGTGATATCTATCATTATTGACATGCAAACATAATAAATTTCAATGAAGATATAGAATTTATTAGATTGTTAATTACATTTGACATGTGGAGTTTATCCTTCAAGTGTTTTTTTCCATTCATAATTAAAATGACCACTATATAAATTATAATCAAGTAACACATCTTCAATTATAAAAATAAAAAAATAAAAAAAATTACAATAGGTTATAACTAATATCAGAATGAGTCATAACTAACTATTACTTGATATATAATCATAACTGAAACAACAATCACAAAAAGTTATAACTAAATTATATCTAACACTATAATGTGTTATAATTAAATACCACGAAGATCATAATTGCAACAAATGATAGAAATTTTTTTGCGGTATGTTTTTATAGAATTTCTCTACTAAAATATATCATTTCTTTCTCAACGTATCTTCTTTTTTAATTTTTCAATTCACCTATAAAATAGTTACTCCCAAAATTTGTATAAAATTTAATCTAAAATCCTTTAATTTAAAATTCACATTTATCCAAATGAACTATTAACATTTAAGTTTAGTAATATCTCATTAATTTTTATTATGAAAAAAAAATTAATCAGTTTATTTAGTTTGAGTTTTTTGGATTAAGTTTTTTGAAAATTGAGTTTTTTAATTTTTGCGTTTTTTTTTAGTGAATATTTTTAAAATTTTAAACTTTTTTTTTTTATTTTTTTTGATACACCTTACTTAGATGTATCTAAAAAGTAAAAAATTTGTAAAAAAAATATTTTAAAAAATTAATAAATACATAAAAATATAAAAAATGTACTGAATTCTCGTATTTTTTTTTTATATTTTTGGTATTTAGTGAATTTTTAAAAGATTTTTTTCATAAATTTTTTACTTTTTAAGTATATTTATGTAGATATGTCTAAAAAGTAAAAAAAAAAAATTATTTAAAATATTAAAAAAATCAGTAAAAACAAAAAAAAATACGAAAAACAGGAAAGTAGAATTTTTTGAAAAATGTTTTTAGAAAAATAGAACCAAATTATCATTAATTTATGCCTTTTCTACACTAAATTTCTGACTACGCCACTGATTATCATGATAAATTTTTTGGGAAGGAATATTATACTGTTCAAAAAAAGACAACAAAAAACTCAGAATTATATGTTTATATGGCTAAATTTTAATTTGAATTTCTGTACAAATTTATGGTTTTCTATTCTGGATTTGTAGACCCAGTCGGAGGGAAATTTCCAGAAAAGACAAACCATGGGCCATAAATGGCTTTTTCGTAGGGTTGTGTGGTGTCGGTATAAATTAATTTTGAATAAAATAAACTAAATTAAAATCATCAACATCTTTTTAATCGGATTGGAAATTTTTTTGACTTAGGTCTCGTTTGACCAGTGATTTTTTTAATCAAAAAGTAAAGAGTTATTAAAAAATAAAAAAACAAACAATTTATATTAAAAAATCAAAGATTTCTTTTTGTCTCTACTTTTTGCACATCTTTTTATAAAAATCAAAAAATCGAAAAATCATCTCAAACATACTAATTTTTTTACATCATATTTTAGTTAAAAACTCAAAAAATTACTAAAAAAAAACTTGTTCCTAAACGAGGCCTAATTTACTCATTCTTAAATTAGTGAGTTATTTAAATATTTTGACAGTTTCAAATTAATGATTTGAGTTGGTTAGACATATTAGAATTATAAAATGAAACAGAATATGTGTGAAATTTATTTATTCTATTATCTTAAATAAAAATTTTAGGATAAATTAAACTCACACCGTGAAATTTAATATATATATATATATATATATTGGTAATGTAGATGGTGGGTAGACACTTAATTAAACAATGACAGAAAAATCAAAATTAATGCAAATGGTGGGTAGACAGTTACTTAAACAACGACATATATAATTTTTAATAAAAAAGATACAATAACATCATTTTTTTATCATTCATACAACTTACACAATTATTGATAAAAATGATTTAACTGTTATGTAAATTAAAACTTTAAAGAGACTAGTGTTCTGTATTTGTTTCAAACTCAAGATAAGTAAATGTAATTTACCCAACAGTTTATTAGTTATTCTAAATCCTGAAAATTTATAAAATCATATTTCAAAAATTAAGGTATAAAAAAACTCAAATTAGAAAAATATATACAATGAAAATGAGAAAATATTATATAATAATCTCACGTAATTATATTCTCTCTTCAATTATCACTCATTACATGTTCTTCAATCACTTAACATAAATAGTTAATATTCCAACATTTTTACCAATCATACGGTTATAAAATACAATGTGACCATACTACCGACTACCAAATAATCACCCTGAAAATGAGAGTTGGGTGATAGGATTATGAGGAAATTGTGCGTAAGGAAGTGGTCAAGTGGAAGATGGAAGATAATCTTGCATCTATTTAGGCAGAGGTTTGGTATCTATATAGGCCAGTTAACAAATTGTAACCCGGTAAGCTAATTAATCAAATTTTAACCGAAATTATCTAATAGGTTAGGAATACTATGGGTTGATATGCTCGACTATTAAAATGTTACCTTTTATCTATTTTCTCTCTATTATTAAGGCCATATATTTATTTAGCACTTTACTATTAATTGGACACATAACTAACATCGATTTCTTGGAACATGGAATAATTATTCAATTTTTTATAATCATATAAAGCACGAGTTAGCTAGGATTGATTTAGTTTTTTTTGGTCACTCACCCTCAACTTTTAGCCAATAAAAATGTCCGTCCTGTTTGGTTTATATTTGTGAAATAATTTTAAAAAATAATTTTTCGAAAAGAGTTTATGAAATTAAAAATCTTATTTGATTATATATTTTGAAAATAGTTTTAGACTTTGTAATGATTTGATTATTATTATTATTTTGTAATTGAATAAATGTGTATAAGGAAAAAAGTGATTAAGTATGTGTAAGATGTGAGAGCATGATAGATAAGAGAAGAGAAGAGAAAAGAGAAGAGAGAAAAAAAAATGATTGATTAATATGTAGTAGAGAAAAATAATTTAATCTTTTTTTCAAAAAATTTCAAACAAATTTTTGAAATTGGGCAAATTACCTATACCTCCCTTGAGGTTTAACAAAATTACAGATTTCCCCTGAAGTTTCAAAAATTACATCCCGCCTCATCGCAATTAACGTTATTAACGAATATAATAAATTGACTAAAATGCCCTTTTGACAAATAAGGACAAATTACTTACATCCCTTTGAGGTTTAGCTAAATTAAAGATTCCCCCTGAGGTTTAACTAAATTATCATTTTTAAGTTATGAAATGCAAAATTAAAATGAATAAAACCTTATCACACTTAAAAAATTAAGGTTTTAGAGATTAAAATTTAAGGACAAAATTATTTTTAGGGGACCAAATATTTTTATTGCAAAAAGTATCGTTATTATATTTTTAGTAACGAAAATTGAACATTAGTGATTAATTATTATCTTTTTGGTATCAAATTTTTTGTCTAAAAAAATAAACCATTTTGAGACTAAATTATTTTGTCCCTAAAAGTCTATTTATTATTGATATTTTCAAAATTTTATCACTAAAAGCCTTATTTTTGACTTTACATGATGACTTTTTAGCGACTATCTTCATGATGATAGAAATTAGTCTGTAAATATCTTTTGCAACAAAATTTTCACTTTTAAATATTAAAAAAATTAGTATGTAAAACTCTTATATGTTGTACTGTGAGATAGTGAAAATATCATAAAATTAACAAATAATTAAATAACTTAAAAACACAAGAAATGGCTTGATAAAAAAATTTTAAGATATGTTTGGTTTGATTTTAAAAAAAATTAAAAATTAATTTGATTAAAAAATAAAAAAATAAAAAATAAAAAATATTTTTTTATATAATTTTATCTTTTGAGTGGTTAGAAATAATTTTTACAAATTAAATATATTTATTCATATTTATTTTTATTAAATTAGTTTTTACTCTTTTTTTTTTTTTAATTCTGAAAATTTTTTCTAAATAACAAATCAAACATGGTTCCAAAAATTTAATTTTTTTTTTAATCTAATGTAATTCTTTTATAAATTTTGTTGATTTATCAAAGAGATTTCAGTAGGGACAATATCGTCCATCAATTTATATTTTGGTCATGTCAACTAATCATTCTTAACATTTAGTTAACGATAAAAATTAAATTATTATGTAAATATAAACCTCAAAGAACGAAATGTAATTTTTGAAATCTGAAGAGAAAATCTATAATTTAGTAGTGTAGATAATTTGCCCTTTGAATTTTTTTCTCAACAATTGTCTATCAAGAGACAAACAAACAATGCTGTCATGCTTGATTATTTATTTTTATCATTTATATTTATTATGTGATGTGACACATTAATTAATTTTTAGTTATGTTATGTATACTAAACTTAGGCCTCTGTTGAGGATGCTGTTGTTTATTGGAAAAAATTATTGGTTGGGCACCACCTAGCCATATCCCAGACTAATCACAAATTTTTATATCACTTTATACTTTCAAATCATTCAATACAAAATTGTATAGCCTACTCTCTTTACCAATTAAAATACACCCGAGGCACCATGTGCCTGTGCCCCGGCCCAACAAATAGCTTCTCATTTATTAGATTATTGACTTATTTCTATCATATTGCATCTCTACTCTTATGCATTTTTTTTCATAATAAGTAAAAAAATAAAAAATCAGTAAGTCTTACCCAAAACAACTCTTATTTTATTGATAATGCTGAAGTTTGTAGCGTGAAATAAGAAATATAAATAATTAAATTAAAGAATAAGCATAATAACATTGTACTAAACTATGGATCCAAAAAAATTTGCCATGTAACTATCTAGAGCACAAGTATATTGCTGAGATTGATGATGGCATGGCCCAGATGGCCCACAAAAGCCCAATCCGTAATTGTCCTAGGTGGCCTACACGGTCATTTAGTTATACCTGAGTAGGTGAAACTCAACCGCAAGCCCATTAAAGAACCCATGCTGGTCTAGATTCTGTGGTATTTGGACATTTGTTATGTCAGATAGGGAGTTAGCCACGTGGTAGACAAAGATCTTGTAGAGTTTTTGTATCAAATATCATATATCATATCAAAAATTTTCCACTCAATTCAAAATTCATTTCAAAACTTTTTCATCAAACAAAATTTTCACACTCAAATCATAATTCCAAAACTTATAAACTCAAAATACAACTCATATTCTTAAATCATATTTAGAAAACTTTACCAAATGCTGCTTAAGAGTTCTAATTTTAGAATTCTAAAGATAGTTTTAGTGATGTGCAAGGGCCCACATGTGATGTGATGTGTGTACCTATATATATATATATATATATTTTCTTACCATATCACTAAAAACTCTCTTTAAAACTAAAAAATTAGAACTCTCTACCATTATTACACAATTATCACTACAACCCTCGATCCAAAAAAACAAAAAATTGTCACTATCACCCCTTCACTCCACTCTACCCCACTATCAATAGTGTGTTTGGTTTGAGTTTTTTGGATTAAATTTTTTGAAAACTGGGTTTTTTGATTTTCGTTTTTTTTGTTTTTTGTTTTTAGTGAATATTTTTTAAATTTTAAACATTTTTTTATATTTTTTTAGATGCACCTTATTTAGATATATCTAAAAAGTAAAAAATTTGTGAAAAAATATTTTAAAAAATTAATAAATATATAAAAATATAAAAAATATATTGAATTCTCGTTTTTTTTTTTTTTTTGTATTTTTAGTATTTAGTAAATTTTAAAAGATTTTTTCACAATTTTTTTTACTTTTTAGATATATTTATGTTAGGTATGTCTACAAATTAAAAAACTTGCTTAAAATATTAAAAAAATTCAATAAAAATAAAAAAATACGAAAAACAAAAAAAGCCAGGCTTTTTGGCTATTTTAGCCACAAAAGACAAAATATG
Organism: Camellia lanceoleosa; assembly: GCA_025200525.1. Classification (NCBI taxonomy): domain Eukaryota; kingdom Viridiplantae; phylum Streptophyta; class Magnoliopsida; order Ericales; family Theaceae; genus Camellia; species Camellia lanceoleosa. The sequence continues at coordinate 39,418,151 of CM045762.1, forward strand.
CTTTTTTAGCCATAAAAAACAAAACATCACATTCAACCCATAATCATTACACTCCTCTCTCACAAAAAAAGTCAAAAAAGCCAAAAAGCTAAAAAACCCTTCCCAAACCAAACTTTTAAGCCCAGGTTAAAATAGCCAAAAAAATCAAAAAGTCAAAAAGCCAACCCACTTCCCAAACGGAGACTAAAAAATGTTTTTGAAAAACTCTAACCAAGCAAACTTGGTCCCCTCCACTAACCACCACATCCCCTACCACCATTGTGGTCTCCCGTACCACAAAAACACTAATCACGTCACTATTATCACCATTATTATTATTATTATTATTATTATTATTATTATTATTATTATTATTTATGTTATTTTATTTTTGTATTTTTATATTCAACTATCACCATTACCTAAACCACAACAACCACCAACAACAACAGTCCCGTTTTGTAGCTTGAATTTCATTTGGCTCAAGTGGCCCGACTGTCCAAAACGACGTCGTTTTGGGCTCTTTTTTTTTTTTTCTTTGCTCTCTGCAGATAAAGAGGAAAAAGAAGAAAAAGAAGAAGAAGAAGAAGAAGAAGAAGAGGAAGAAGAATGAGGAGGAGGAGAGAAGAGAAGCTGAGAGCATATCATCATCATCATCATCAACAACAACAACAAACAGAACAGAGAGAGTGAGAGATAGATCAACACATCATCATCATCTTCATCAATACAGCAATATCAAATTTTACTGGGAATGCTCTTCATCAAAACCACTCATGCAAATGGTGTCATCAACAACAAATTTTTTATCACCCATCAACAACACATTTATCACCCACATTCAAACCCAATTGATCTGTTGCTAATACCATCTTCATCAAAACATGCTCTTTCTACAAATTTTCCCCCCCTTCATCTTCAGATCTAGATCCACTAGAAAAAAAAAAAAAAAAAAAAAATTCAACATCTTCATCAACACATCTCATCATCATCAACAACATCTTCATCAACATCAACATCATTTTCAGATCCAGATTCATTTTCACATCCAAATTTTCAGATCCAGATTCACTAGGGAAAAAAAGAAGAAAAAAATTAGAGTTTTGATCGGCGACCAACGATCACCGCCATCTCCGCCGATCTTCCTTCTCTGCCATCATCGTCTCCATCTTTTCCTCTTTTCTCCTCTCTCTGTCTCTCTCGTCTCATCTCTTCCTCTTCTTTTCTTCTCCTCCTCTCTTCCTCTTTTCTCATTCTCTCTCTCTCTCTTTTCTGTCTCTCTGTATTCGAAAAGCAAGAAAAAGAAGGAAAAAAAAATCGAAACCCAAAACGAGCCAATTCGAGCCACCGAATTTCAAGCTACCAAGGATTATTCCAACAAAAACTTCACAAATTTTTTTGCTCATTGTGATTTATTTTTTCAAAAAACTATTTAAAAATAAATTGTCGTTGATATTTAGTGAGTTTTTAATTTTATATTTTAATTAATTTTTAGAACATTTACATATAAATATTAATTTATGAACTTATACTCTATTAAATTCTAACTAAGATTTTTTGGACCTTCAAGTTCCATTAAAATTTTAATAGTAGGAATTGTTTTAAAAACAATTATTGTTCATCATTTATGATTATCTATAAATGAACATAATGATTTGATATTTATTTTGATTTTCAAAACTTTAAAACATCAACTTTCAAATTAAAAATACTTAAAAAAAAGCTATGTGAAAAAAAATTGAAAAAAATTGAAATATTTTTTTGTGCAAAATTAAAAATTTTGTGTCTATAAAAGAGTATGATGATGGAATATTGATGTGCAAAACTGGAAAAAAAAAATTAAAAATGAAAAAACTGATAACGTTATCAGTTTTTCAAACTAGAAAAAAAAAAACTGTTAGTATTCTCGATTTTATTGAATAATTGAAATTAAACCAATAAGTAGAAGGGCAAAATGCTCTATTTTTTCATCAACCAGTGAAACAATTATCTAGAACATCACTTGCAAAATTGATAATGTTCTTAATTTTAAAAATTAAGAAAAATTGATAATATTCTTAATTTTACTAAATATGACTTATTGGTCAAAAAATCTTAAATATGGCTTGAGCTATCATAGCATTTGTAAATAGGACTTTTAGGTAATTAACTCTTAATTTTTTTATACTTTTTAATTGCACTTAATCTAGATGCATCTAAAAAATAAAATAAATTGGCTAAATTATTATTAAAAAAATATAATAAATTCACTAAAAACATATGTCAACAATATTTTTATAGTAATTACATAACAAATGATACATGTAAGATAATGTTAAATATAAATATATGAGAAGTGTCCAATGAAAAGTATCAAACACATATCATATACCTTTATTCAAGTGTTGAGTGTCTAATACAAGTATTTGATTTATTTTAAAAAGTTCATAGTCATATATTTTTGACTTAGGGTGTGGGATATTTATTTTTATTTATTATGAAATTTTTTGTTGGGTTGTTTATTTGTTTATTATTATTTTTTAATCTTTCAATGTTGAGTATTTAAATATGCATTTTTAAATTTTAATTGTCTAGTTAAGAGCATCCGCATCAGCCTCAGCAAATTTTGAGTCAAATTATAACCAAAAATCCACTTTTTTATTTTAGCTAGCCTCTTTTTTATATACAGACTCCATCAAACTCTCCATTTTAAATTCTATTTCATTAAAATATTATTTTTTATTTTTTTTATCTTTTTCAATTTAAATATATATTTTTCCAACCGTCATATTTTAAAAACGGCTATATTCCAACGGTCATATTCCAACGGCTATATTCTAACGGTCATATTCTTTCAATATAAATAAAACCAATTGCTATCTAAATTTCATCCAGATCAGCCTAATTTTGCTATTTCATTTTGTATTTATTTTCTCTATATGGATCTTCATTCGCTAGACGATATGATTCTTTATGACTCTGACTCCGACGATGAGTTGGAGACAATTGGGATAGCTGTTATGGAAGGGCAACGACTAGCAGCCAATAGTTCATCATGATCACGGCATAATTCTAATCAACGTCGCAGATTCATTTGGTGCAATTCTTTGCAAGGTCACCAAAGACTCTTTCTAGATTATTTTGCCGATCTACCAATATATCCTTCCAATGTATTTCGGAAGAGGTTTTGAATGAAACGTTCTATTTTTCTCTGTATTCAATCTGCGGTAGAAGCTCATGAATCATATTTTGTCCAGAAAAGAAATAGTGCTGGAGTGCTCGGTTTATCTTCCCTTCAGAAGATGATTGCAGCACTTAGAATGCTCGTTTATGGAGTAGCAGCTGATTTTATGGATGAATACTTGAGGATTAGAGAAAGTACCGCAATGAAGAGTCTATTTTATTTTGTCAAAGCTAGGGTTGTGCAAAATACTGCCCAATCTGCTAAAACCGCACCGATCCGCATCAATCTGCACCGCTCTAACCGCTAACCGCGGTTTAAACTTTAAAATTTATAATCCGCCAACCGAACCGCTCCGCTCCGCTATAGTTAATACATATATATTTTTTAACTTCCAGTGAAATATCAATGTAAAAATAAGTGTGAGAGAGATTTAAGATATGAAATTTATTACAAATTAGTGGTTATATATATGGAACATATTATGTAAAATTATTTTGTGTTATATATCTAAAAAATATTATACAAATTAGTGTTATATATTATGCAAATGTATGATAATTAGTTAGAATATTCTTCAATCCACCAATCTGCCAAAAACCACCCAAACTGCAACTTGTCAATCTGCTAACCCGCCATTCGATTTGTAATTTTCCTCTCAAACCGCCCGAACCGCACTGCTCACACCCTTAGTCAAAGCGGTGGTTGAAATTTATTCTGATCAGTATTTGAGGTCACCAAACAACAATGACATTGCTAGACTACTAGCAGTTGGCAAAAGTCGTGGCTTTCCTGGAATGCTGGGAAGCATTAATTGTATGCACTAGACATGGAAGAATTGCCCGGCTGCATGGAAAGGTATGTATACTGGTCACAACCATGAACCAAGAATTATTTTGGAAGCAGTTGCATCATATGATCTTTGGATATGGCATGCATTTTTTGGGTTACCTGGGTCTCATAATGATATCAATGTACTAGAAAGGTCCACTGTATTTACTGAGCTTGCTCAAGGGTGTGCTTTTCTAGTCAATTACACCATCAACGGTAATAAGTATATAATGGGATATTATCTTGCTGATGGTATATATCCACCATGGGCAACATTTGTGAAAACAATTCCATGTCCACAAGGAAATAAGAAAAAATATTTCGCTATGGCCCAAGAGGCATGTAAAAAAGATGTGGAGCGTACATTTGGGATGCTTTAAGCACGTTTTGCAATTGTGCGTGGACCTGCATGATCTTGGAATCTTAAGTCAATTAAAGTTGTTATGAAGGCTTGTATAATATTTGCACAATATGATTATTGAGGATAAGCGAGATGACAATGAAGCACAGGACATTGATTTTGAACAAATCGATGAAACCCCTTTGGCACAAGTGTCACATGAGCGTATGTCACGACCCGAACCCGCCCCTAAGGGTTTAGCATCATAACCGGCCAGTAATCTGTAATTACCAAATGCCTACTTACAGTAGAGACAGTGATTCAATACAAAAGGGGCTGGCGGAAGCCAATCAGTAATAAAAAGATGTCCAACGAGCTGTGGAAAACCTGAATGGAAAAGACCTTTATGGACATAACCACAATCATAACCAAAAACATATATACTTATCAGATAGACATAACAAACAGGTTAGGGACCTAGTCCCTTCACCATAACTGTACAGTCAAGTCTTAAACAGTTGATACATAACAGAGACAAAGGGTGAATCTGAAACACCCCAAAAATAGCCTTGGCTTGTGTAGACTCAGAACCTCGAAGTGAGGCACAACGATTGGCTGGACAAAACATGAGCTTAACTCGATGCTCCTAGCTTCGGTCCGGTGCCTGGCCACCTACATACATATATAAACATTGAGCTAAAACCCAGTGAATAACAATTGTGTAAAGGGGTTAAGAATGAATGTCCTTTCAGTAATTAAAATAGTCATTTGCATCAGTAGATCAGTTATTCAATCAGTGACTCATATTTCATGCCCTATCAGTCATTTAGAAATCATATCAATCATACATGGTACATCCAATAGCAGAACAATACAGTAGGTCTAAATAGACCGAACAGTCAGTTGATGGTCATCGAAACAGTATACAGTATTGGTTCCAAACATTGGAACTAATAGAGATCTCAAAGTAATAATAACAATAGAATAAAGATATAGTAGCGATACTTGATAAAGAAGTTGCTATGGATGCCACGAGTATAGTTCACAAGATAGGACAAACATTCATTCAGTAACAATGTTACTTCAGAAAGCAGTACAGTCGGTCGTTCAGAAAATAATTATAATTGAACATATCTTTATAACATTGTTACTCACAAATTACTGGGCTATAGACAGGCTAATCAGCATTCTCAGGTGCCAACCCTACACAATAACAGAATGAACACATACTAAATTACATACTCGGGATTAATAACTTAGCCCCTATCTTGGCTTGGTATGGTTCTATAACATTATCCTCATTAAGATGCCTTAAACATGGCCTAGGAATGCCTAGGATGGAATGATGATGCATAAATGTATTTAAAAACATTTTTCAAAATTTGCTGAAAATAGGGGTCTCACTCGAGCGTGGCTTTCTTCGCTCGAGCGAGCCCACCGAAACATAGAGGTCGCTCGAGCGTAGACTCCCTCGCTCAAGCGGTGTGCAAAAACATGAAACGTACTGGTTACTGAAATTCTCCGCTCGATGCTCGCTTGATGCTCGTTCGAGCGTGAGACACAATTCTTCGCTTGAGCGTAGGTCCCGTCGCTCGAGCGTGCGTCTGCACACGCAAAAACCTGAGAGCTTGCAATCTACGCTCGAGGGGAGCTTTAAACACAAAGGTGGTCGCTTAAGCGTGGAATCCTTCAGTCGAGCGTGGAAGCCAAAATTTGGGTTTTCCAGATTTGCTCCCAAAGCTCAAACCAAGAATCAATCATATCAAAACTCATCCTTTTGGGCTAATTTTCTAGAAAACACTTAGAAACCCATAATACAACATGTTTTAAAGATTATTTCATAAAATCAAGCTCAAAGGTGTGACAATTAAACACAATTTGTATTGTAAACTTGAAGAACAATGCAAAAACATAACATGCACGTGTTCTTATGAACTCTAATGCTCCAAAGTATGACCAAATGTAAGATTGAACTAAAAAACATGGTGAATTCTTGGATCACAACTAAAATGTGTACATGCATGTGTGAATCCCATGAAAACAACTTCAAAATTTCCTTGATATGATCATGCATGTATGAATGAACTCTCAAATCAACACTTTAAGCTAATTCTTGACTCAAATCTCCAATTTTTCCATGAACCATACATGAGACAACTTAAATTCACAATTAAGAGAATGAATTCCCTACCTTAAGTCTTGAATTCCAAGTGTGGTAGCTAAAACATGCGATTCCTTCAATTCCTCTAAATTTTCAAGCCAATCTCTAGATGAATTCAATTTTCCCCTAATCTCCCTCTCTCTCACGGTTTGGTCTTGAGGAGATGGTAAAATGATAGTGCCAAACATGAAATCAAACAAATGGCCTTGAAAAGGCCCACTAATGGCAAAAGTGCAAATAATTCAAGTTAAAGTAATTTAACATTATTAATTCTAATTTAATCATTCAAGATTGAATTTTAATTAAACCTACCATAAAATTCTATAAATCCTAATTAGCATATAACACTGATCAATTTCTTGATCGATCGCTGATAAGGCTTTCAATTTGCAATTTGAAATTAAAACATGAACAGATCATTTTGTAACAAACAGATAAAAATGCAATTAAACAACACACTCACACAATCAATTTAGGATTTCATCTTAATCAATTACTTATCATTCTTAATCATTAATTAATGCTAATCAGAGGTGAGGGTTGTCACAGTGTACAATCGAGCTTATGGAATTCATTCAACAAAATCACCGTATCAGAAACAGAGCAATTCATTCTCAACTCCAATCAGATCTTGTTGAGCACTTGTGGCAACTATATAGCCAGTCATAGGAATAAGGTTTCATGTTTTAATTATTTTGTGGCAAATAAATGTATTATGTTTTTAATTATTTGTTTTAGTAATGAAAAATGGATTATAATTGAATTGGAAAAGTTTAATTAAATCATTATAATCCTTAAATGCTCCTTGTGTTTAACCATATTTTTGGAGTGCAAAATGATGTTAAAAAAGGTATAAAATAAGACCAAAGACAGCACCAGAGCAACAACAGAACAGCAACAACATAGGAGCCAAGGTGGTCGACCGGGCGGACGACCAGGCAGTTGATCGGTTAAGCAAAATTTCAGCATTTTTCTTCTTCTCATGGGACATCTCGGGGGACAACCCCAGCTTTGTTCTAGTTTAGTTTTGCTGCCTACAACATACATACAAGGAAGCTTTGCTCCAGTTCAGTAATGGTTGTATGAGAGATAGTGTTCTTGTTGGTGGGAGAAAGAAGAGTAGAAAAGAAAATATAATAAAAAATTGATTACCCTGTGAACAGTTCCTTGCTTCATTAGAGGAGGAACTGTAGCTTTGCAAAATGAATGAAGCCGATAGCGACTTTGATGCATCAACATATTTACAGTTTGACTCTCTACAATAGCGTCAAAGTCGTTGTAGCGACTCTGATGCTGATGCTCTAAGTACTGTATAATTTTTCTTATAATTGTAAATAAATAATTTTCTATCCTTTGACCATTATATAAAGTTGTTAAACCTTGTTTGCAAAGTTTAATTTTTAGTAAAAAAATTAAAAAAGCGGTATAAGTTGTCAAATTATTTTATCTATTTTTTACAAATATTTTCATAAATTAAAAGTATAAAAAAAAAACTAAAAAAAGTTAATTTTCAAACACCCAAGGGTTGTTTGGGAAGCCAAATTATCACGTCACTCTTTCTTATTTTTTTTTTACACATTTCTTATAAAAAAATTTAATGATCTAATTAAAATAACAAAAAAGATTGGTAGCCCGAATAGTTTGGGGCTCGAATTGGCTCAAAATTCAAAACGACAACGTTTTGAATTTTTTTTTCCCCCTCTCTTTAAACAGGGAAGAAGAGAGCTGAGATAAGAGAGAAGGGAGAAAAGAGAAGAGAGAATGGAGAAAAGAGAGAGAAGAGGGAGGAGAACAACAGTGTGATGGCGATAGAGAAGGGAGAAGAGAGAGAGAAGAGGGAGGACGACGGAGAGACGGACAACAGGCAATAGCCGGCAAAAACGGCTTCTTCCCTCCTTCCTTTGTTCTTCTCTCTTTTTCTTGCTATTTCTTTTCTTCTTCTTTCTTCCTCTGTTGTTGTGGATTTTTTTGATTTGTGTAGATTTGGTAATTTGTGAGATTTTTTTTGAGTTTTTGATTTTGATTTTCGTGTGGATTTGTTGGTTAAGATTTTTCATGTCTGTTGCTGGGTTTGTTGATTTGTTTTGTTGGGTTTGTTGATTTCTTTTTTGAGTTTTTGTTTTTGATTTTGATTCATCTGTTTTGAAGAGTAGAGTAGAGCAGAGGGGAAAGGAAGAAAAGAGGGAGAGGAAGAAGAAAAGAAAAAAAAAAAAAAAAAAAAATCAAAACGGCATCGTTTTGAAATTCAGGGCAGTTGAGCTATGGGAAATTCGGGCTCTGTAGTGGGACTGTTAAAATAATCAATCCCCAAACTAACTTTTAGTCCTTTCCCCATTGCATTTTAAAACTATACAATGGTCTCATTTAGAAAGTTGGTTATTTTAATTTTTAACTATTTTAATAGATTAAAATTTTAGTATTTGGAAAGATGGTTGAATTTTTTTATAGTTAGATGTAATATTTGTAAGAAAAAAAGTAAAATAATTATAAATTTAATGTAACTTTTTATTTTATTAATTATTTTAATATATTTTATCTTGAGGTAGATTTTCACCTAAAAAAAGTCCTAAATGTACTTCCAAACGTGGCCAATGTGAGCCCAAGAAAACTAAAGTTTCGTTTGGCATTGGTTATGGTAATCAACTTTTTTATATTGAGATTTTTTTAGCCTCGTTTAGTTTTTGTTTTTGAATTTTTTTGACTTTTGTGAAAGAAAAAATATGATAATTATGGATTAAATATAATATTTTATTTTATTGATTTATGTAACTTATTTTATCATTTTATACTTTTTTTTTTAATTCAAAAATATTTACCAAACGAGAACTAAAAAAAGTTGACAGAAAGAGCACGACCACACGCAATTTCCACGGAGAAAATTACAGCCTCCGCAATCACACGCAATTCCGTAGACAAAAATATGATGACTTCTAAATTCTATTCTACACGATGAACCCAAAAATATAAATAAAAAAGATAATAAATAAATAAAAACTAATGGACTTTTTTTTTATACTTATTTTGGCTTTTTATTATTTTTTTACTTTCTAGATTTGTCTAGATAAAACTGATTGAAAAAGTAAAGGCTGCCTTTGGTTGACACATTATTTTCTGAAAATAGTTTTTAAAATTTAAAAATTTATTTAGCTGTATATTTTGAAATAATTCCTAGAAAGAGTTGCGTAGTTTGAGATGATTTGTAATATTTTTTATGGGTAAAAGAAAACGTAGAATGTGAGATGAGAAAAAATGAGAGAAAAAAAGTGATTCATTGTTGTGAGAGATGTGAGAGAAGGAGAGTTGAGAGAGAAAAATTTATTGATATGTAGAATGTGAGAGAAGGAAAAATGAGAGAAAATAATCAATTGAGGTATAAGATGTGAGAGAGGGAGAGTTAAGAGAGAAAAAAACTGATTGATATATAGGATGTGAGGAGAAAAAACAAGAGAAAAAATGATTGATTGATGTGTAGGATGTGAGAGAGTGAGAAAAAATAAAAAAAATTAATTGATTAATTGATGTGTAGGAGGTGAGAAAATGAGAAAGTAGATGAAAAAAGTGACTGAAAATAATTTTGAGAAAATTAAAAACTAAATAAATTTTAGATTTTGAATTCTCCAAAATTAATTTGAAAATCTAAATCAAACCAGTCAAATTTTTTATAAAAATTTTAAAAAATCACAAATAAATAAAAAAATTTGAAAAAAAATATCTTATTAAAGTTTCCAAACAAATAAGGGCAACTTACCATTTTGAAAGCAGTCCCGTTTTGTAGCTCGAAAATCCGGAGGCTCAAAATGACTCGAATCCAAAACGACATCGTGTTGGATTTTTTTTTTTTTTTTGATTATCTTTTTTCCTTTCCCTATTCTGAAACAGAGGGGATGGAGATGAAATAAGAAGAAGAAGAAGAAGAAGAAGAGAGATGGAGCAGGGGAGACATCATCATCAACAACCAAAATCAAAAAACAACACAACAACTATTCAAATCATCATCAACAATAACCAAAACGGGACTGTAACCACAACACAACATCATCATAATCAAACACAAATTTTCAAAAAAAAAAAAAAACACAGATCTAATCCCATAAAAAAATGGTTGTTTTTTGTTCAAAATCAAAATATAAAAAAAAAAACCAAACACAGATCTACAGATTTACATCGTTGCAATCGTCGATCGTCGCCAGCTCTCTCTCTCTGTTGCCATCATCGACCGTCGCCAGCTTTCTCTCTCTCTCTGTTCGCCCTCCCGCTCTCTCTTCTCTTGCTTTCTCTCACACTTTCTCTCACTCCCCTGTTTCAGATATAAAAAAAAAAAAAAAAATTACAAAACGACGTTGTTTTTCAATTCGGGCCAATCGAGTCTTGCAACTTTCAAACTACCAAGCTTTATTCTTTCGAAAGACTTTCGATGAGACAGGAAAAGTTGTCCTTGTCCATATCACAATCATTAAAGTTATAAGGGGAAGAGGACAATCTTTTTGACAAATGAATGGTTGAGATCGTTTCAACTGCGCAATAATCAAAGAGAGAAATTTGAAATGAAAACGCAATTTATGAGAGCTCTTTTTCGACCGCCCACTTGCCTTGACCATAGTAAATCGGGATGTGAATTGATTTTTTTGATTTTTTTAATTATTTTAATCATAAGTTAAAAAGTTTTGTTGGTAATAATTTTTTAATTTTTTTTGACTTTTATAAAAAAAAATAAAAATAATTATAATTTGAATATGAATTTTATTTTATTGAGTTAAAAAATTTATTTTATTTTTTTGTAATGCCAAACATAGCCTAAAAAAACGAGTCAGATCATTGTTTTTTTTTTGATTAGTTTAAAATTATGAAATTTGTAATTTTCTAATGAAAAGTTCATTGTTTTGTTTTTGTTTATAGCAGAAATAACAAATCAGTGTTATTTTTTAAAAAATAATTATAAATTTAAGATAAATTTTATATATTTTAATGATTAAAATTATAATTTTTTTTTTATAAATTTATAATTATTTTTGAAAAAAAGCACAGATTTGTAAGTTCTCATAGTTTTTATATTTTAAAAATGTGTAAATGAATTTATTTTAAAAAAATAAAAATATAAGATAAAGGTGTGGAAAGCAGTAGGTGAGGCTGGGAGCCCCAAGAGCATGTTCATTTGCTGGATAAAAAAGGATGTAGATAGATTAATTATAAGGTTTTTGGTAAGGTGTAGAAGATTTTTTTTTTTAGAATGATTCGTGGCTGAAATGTTAGTTGTCGAGTGTGAAATTCCACATTTCTATTAGTATAGTTTTCTATCTAGTGTGAATTTTTAGTGTTATATTGGAGTGTTACATTAAAGAGTTACGTTTAGAAAAAATACACTAAGAAGTTTTTATGTGTTACATTGATTAGAGTGTTACGTTTAAAAAAAAATACAGAAAGGGATTTTTTCTGGAATGTTACGTTTGAGAAAAATATATTAAAGAGTTTTTTAGTTATATTAGAGTGTTACGTTTGGAAAAAGTACATTGAGGAGCTTTTTTAAAATGTTATGTTGTTACATTTGAAAAAAGTATGCTAAGAAATTTTTTAGTATGTTACATTGGAATGTTAGGTTTGAAAGAATTACACTAAAGAGTTTTTTAATATATTACATTGGAGTGTTAAGTTTGAAAAAAATACAACTAAGAAGTTTTTTTGTGTTACATTGATTGAAATTTTATGTTTAAAAAAAATACATTAAAGAATTTTTTATTATATTATGTTGGAGTGTTACGTTTTTTGAGTGTTACATTGAAGTGTTAAATTTGAAAAAAGTATATTAAAGAGCTTTTTTTAAGTGTTACGTTTAGTAATTTCAACATTATGGGAAACTCACATTTTAGCCATTTATGTAATTCAAATGAAAATTTTCTTACCTTCTTAGAAGTGAAATTTATCAAATTTTAACTAAGAAATTTTTAGTTTCCAAAAATTCCAAAATTTGAATAAAGCTTCACCATTTAATTCCAAATTTTCATCTTTGAGATGAAATTTCTGGGTTACCATGATGAGATTTACAATTTGTTAGGTAAGAATTTCATATTTTTATATACCAATTTTCTTTGTATAAAATTTCCATGTTTCTAAAATCATAGAGAAAATTTAAGCTTCTTGAGTTTTATGCAAAATAATCAATTGGATGAAATTTCACAGTTCATCCCAAAATTTATATGATCAAATTTACTACTTTGGGATTAAAATTCCCCCCCCCCCCCCCTCCCTCTCTTTTTTTTGTATGATTTTTTTTTTTAAAATTTTGTGTGAAATTTATTAGTTTGTGGAAATTGAGAAATTTCTCAATTTCATAAACACTTAGAAATTTATCCACTTTTTAATTTTATGCAAAATATAAATTGGATGAAATTTCATGGTTTATGCAAAAATTGAGGTTTCTCAGTTTATGAGATTAAAATTATAAGTTTTTATTTGAAATTTCTTGTTTTTAGGTATGAAATTTCACACTTATGTACAAAATTTCCCAAGTTTTGAAAACTAAGAAATTTCTCAATTTCTTGAATTTGTACAAAAAAAATTATGATTATATTAAATTTTGTGATTTTATCCCAATTTTTCAATTTTGACATAAAATTTCTTATTTTTTGGAATGAAATGTTTTTGGGTTATAGTTTCTCCTTCAATATCAAATTTCCCAGTTTCTTTGAAATTTTCATGATCCATTGAATACTTCTTCCTTTCTTCTATTTTTTTTTTTTTTGACATTTACACACAAATCCAAATTTTATGAACTTATACTCCATTAAGTCTTAACTAAAACTTTTTATATCTTCAAGTCCCATTAAATTTTTAATAATCGAAATTGCCCTTCAAATAATGATTGTTCATCATTTATGATAATCTATAAAGGAACATGATGATTTGACATTTATTTTGATTTTTAAAACTTTAAAAATATCAAATTTCAAATTGAAAAAAAAAATATGTGCAAAAAACAAAAAATAAAAAAAAATACTTCCAAATAAGGTACATCTAAAAAAGTAAAAAAAAAAATGTATAAAATTTTATACATATCCACTAAAAACAAAAAATTAAGAAACAAATAGTGTCAGGTTTTTTTTAAATTTACTGTTTAATGGAAAATGATTCGTGTCTTGACAAAGTGTGGCGCGATTGTCTCGATGCGTGTAATTCACTCTCTATTCTCATTCCTCACTTGCACTTTACTTACTGACCCAAACCCATTCAAACCCAAAAACTCCCAAAAACTCTCAGCCTCTCTCTCTCATCCTCTAGGTCTCCTCTCTACTAAAACACCAAAAGTGATTCAGTTCAGCAAGCAGACCAAAGTGATTCGGTCCGACAGTGGAGGGCTTCCGGCCACATTGCTTTGTTTACCCAACCCAAGCCCTAGATCCCCAAATCTCCTCCATTGACAACCAACAAAAGGCCAGTTTTGCGGTTTTTTTTTTTTCCATGATGAAAAGTTGTGTGATTTTTCAAAAGTTCTTGTTTGTTGTTCTTGTTTTTCTGGAGTGCCAACTGTCGAGTGCCACAGATTTTTGCTTTTATTTTTGTATTTTTTTTTTTAATTTTATAAATTCTTTCCATTTAATCCCCATAATGAAAAGCTGTGTGATATTTCAAAAGTTCTTGGTTGTTGTTGTTGTTTTTCTGGAGTGCCAACTGTCTAGTGCCAAAAGAATTGAAAGTAAGTGTGATTCTCTCTAGACTTACATTTTGCATTGCAAGTGTATGATAAAATGCCTCAATGAAATACTTTGTGCTTCCATGGGCCATTTTATGCGAAGAATCATCGCCTTGCCATGAATACTTAATATATAAGTCTCTAACATAAAAGAAAAAAAGAAGCAGCAGCAACAGCTAATCTCCATTGAGTATAATTTTTCCAATATATATCAAATGGAACTCTATAACACCAAAGCCTTGCTAAATAGATGGAGTAGTTAATATTGAAGGTTTAATAGTATATGTTGTCAAATGTATAATAGGTGAGTGCTTTCCTTACCTCTCTTTCTCCTATAACAATACAATCATGCCTGCTTCCCTATTACTCTACTTATATCCTCCAGAGCTTTAAGAGACAGATAAATTGGGATACAATTCTAGGTGTAGATATAACACCATAACAGTGCCAATATGTTATGCAAAATTAAGATAGATGATTGCTTCCTTCCAGTCTATTGCTCTTTCAAGTAAAATACATGATTGCATTGAGACTTATTTAACAATACCATCTGAGAGGGTAATTTATATAGCCAAATTGGGCCAAGCTAGGAAGCATTTGTAGACGCGCCCTGGTGGGGGCCTCACCCTATAGTTCAGACTCAAATTGTAACGGTTTTTAATCTGAACCAAAGAATCTAAATCCGGCAAATCGTTTTGAGAAAACAAATTTTTTTGAAAAAAGTGTCAAACATAGACTGCTTTGCCAGATACAGAATCGCCGCCTAAATATTTATTTTTGGGGAATTTAGGAAACCCTAACTCGTTGCCTAAGGCCACGTGTCCGTCATCACCAAAGTTGTCTCGGCTCGGGAACTTGGGTACGATTGGGGAAGGTCACTTCGTCAGCACCCCTGCTCGCCTGATCAAAGATCCGCCTTTACTAACCATGATATCTAGTTTTGAAAACATTATGCGTTCTTATTCCGGTTACTTGGCCTAGATTTACTATGTGATGCACACAACATACAAGTATAGAATGGATCGCCTGAATTGGAACAAAACATCGCATATCCGTTTATTCGGAAAATGGTTTGAAATTTGCAACTCGCGAGTAGGCTAAAACACGGATTTCAATGAGTCGTTCCAACTAAAACAATCCAAGCTTCACCCACAGGCATTCAGGCAGTTTATATCACATAAGCATATAGCCTCGTGGTAAGCACGCTATCATGTTAACATTCACACACATGCGAGATGCTAAAGCATAAATGCTCACCTAGTACTCCAAGCCAAAACAGAAACTAGTTAGTAATCATATGCATGATCCTAGTTCATGTTAAGATGGCTAATGCAACACATGCAGGATGCAGCTAGAATAGGCTCGGCTAATCTATGGATGAATGTGAAATGCGACAACTAACACGTATTAAACTTGGAATTGAAATACAATACAGTTAGTATGATGCACCGAGCCCGGTGCATGCAAGACATATGAATGATGCAAACATGCATATCATAAGGATGCTAATTGAAATATGCTCTAAATCTAACCATCGTAAGCGGTTAAATAAAAGGGAGAAAGACATGGGATTGGAATACATACACACACCCACACACACTTATTACACAATTGCCCTCGCTCGGAGGGTCCAAATAATACAGTCCGAATAAACAATTAAACTATTCTAGCTAATTAAATATTACAAAACTTCTAATTAATTAAACAAATTAACTAAGCTATGGAAAGCAGTAAAAGGCCTCGGGAAGAGGGATGCACGCATGCTCGGATTGACTTTGCCTGGAAATCCATTGCCATGACACATGTTGCCTCTGTTTACACTGCTCTACACCTCTGAGACTTGCACAAATCCCAAGGATGCTCCAGAACCACCTTCTGAGCACTGTGGAAGGTCACCGGCCAAAATTAAAGGCCACCGGCCATCCATCGACCATGGATATTGATATCGGCTGCAAATGTTTGGTCGATCGGCACTATAGATGGTCGACCGGCCATATTTTCCTACAGAAACCTGTTTTGACAGCAGCAGAGGACAGACAAGGCATGGCAAAGCATTTTCAAAGCAATGTTTGCACCACCACCCTCCCTATCATGTTTAAGACTCAAGGGAGTATGGTTCTTGACTCTCGGACCACCAATCACGCGTTTCAATGCATGGTGGCCCGAGGAGCCAAGTGTGCAACTCAATATGGAATGAAATGCATACAAACAAACAAGAGGCCCAACCTTAATCATGGTTAATCAAGAGGCAAGGCATGCAAGCCAAATGCAAGCTAAGCATACAACATGAGCATGTGAACATGCAATATGCAATACGCATACAACCTAAACATGTCGACGTGTCTAGCATGCAACAACATGCAACATGAAACAAGCATGCAACAACATGGTAAAATGGACTTACACTAACATGGGTAGCTCTCAAGCATGCCAAAATCAGTGGCCAAATGCTAAGGAAATGAGGGCCAACACACATACAAGCATGCATGCACACGAGGTCCAACACTTAGGCATAAAGAGGGGACTTTTAAGCACACTTTAAAGGAGATAAACATGGGCATATGGCATGCATTGTAAACTCTAAAAATACATGAGGAATGATGCCAAATCAAACTACCAATGCAAGCAAGGCATGCAACCAAGCCTAAGGACTTAAACTATGGTCATGTGACACATGAGGCCAATGACCAACGTGGACCAAAACAGTCCCAAATCATGCAAAAGTAAGCCCCAAAAACCACTTAGATGGCATCTAAATGATCTAATCCTAGAGGCATACACAATAGCATAAACATGGAGCACGAAACACCAACCTTTTAACACATTAAAGGGGCATCAAATGCAAGCATACAAGCACACCACAAGGACTGAAATGACATGACAAGTGGTTCTAAACCACTGAAATGATGCAAGGATAGCATGCTAGAGGGTCCAATACTTAAGGCCTACAAGGGGGATTACATGGTAGCCATACAAAGCAAAGTATGGATGACCCAAATGACCAAAAAAAGTCCTCAAGCACATCAAAACAAGTACAAAAGCTTCTCAAAGCTAAGCCAAAACAAGCAAGCATAGTGGTCTAAATGCTAGATACATGTTAAGGCAATTTCATGGCATTATAAGACAAGTATGCTAAGCATGCATGGTATGTCTAAACCAATTAAAAACAGTGCTATATTTCTAAAAGGCTGTAACTTGGAGTCCGTGGTGTTTTATTTCTAAAAGGCCGAGCTGTGTGCAGCTCGGTAAAACACGGTGCGGTTCAGAGCAGGTTATCTTGGTTGGACATCAACAGCCGAACAGAGTGCGGCTATCTCACTTAGACAAGTAGTGAGTAAGGAGTTATCAGAATATGCATTATCCTTGGGAATGTAATTCCTAGGAGGACTCTGCTAAGGAGAGTAGAGTCCTACTAGGATTGTGCAAACCGTCTTGCTTGTTTGGTAGTGAGTAGGGTGTGTGATTCCTAGGAGGACTCTTATAAGGAGAGTTTGAATCCTACTAGGATTGGGCCAGGCAGAATCTATAAAAACTCATAGCAGGACCTATGTATAGGTATCCCAATTCTTACTCTAGAATACACAGAGCTTATTGTCTATTTTCTAATTGCTGACTTAGGTATCGGAGGGGTTTCCGGCACACACTCGCCGGTTAGCTCACGTTTGTGTTTTCAGGTAGCAAAGCGACGACGTTTGGAGGAGTGCAAACTTGATCAACAAGATTATATGAGAAGATTATTTCGTGCTCATACAATTGGCGCCGTCTGTGGGAAACACAATCACAAAGAACGAGCCTTTTGATTAAGTTTTCTTTCAACTGATTTTAATGGTGCACAATGAAGACTTGCGACACTCTGCCATTGACGGGCAAACCCCGGAGGGGGACGGAAGGTACGAAGGCTTACCTTTTATCCCGCCCATGGCAGAGTTAGATTCCCAGCGACGGAACCCGCGGAGGGATACCCGTGAATGACGGGGGCTCCAGTCCTCGTCACTCCCAAAGCCCTGAAAGGCAGAGGCGAAGGTTGGATTCTCAAGTTCTAGAAGATCGAGTAAGGGAACATGACAAATTGATACGGAGGATGACGGCAGACATTGAGACTATGAAGTGCCAGATAAAGGGAAAATGAGCGGCGGAAGAAGAGGTGGGCAAAAGCAGGGCGTACCTTCGTCACTCAGAAGATCGTAACAGACAAGTCACGCCATCACAAGTAGAAAGTAGGAGCCTTAGAACAGGCGACACTTAATCAAGGACTTCCAGGACTCGTTACTCCAGGTTTGAGAGAACGAGGACTGAAAGGTCACAAACAGAGGGAAGCAGCTATCGGCCCTCGCACACGCACCAAACGACATCTAGGCACACAGAGTTGCCTAGGACGGCGGACCCGCGGACAGTGCTTGAAGAAAGGGCTCGAAGAAGAGAAGACACTCAGGCTCGTGACCCTCGCAGAGTCTCCGCATTACAACGGTTGGCTCCTAGAACACATGGGAGTGTCAAGGTTAGAATGCCAGAGTTGCGTCTTGCCTATGAATCGGCAGATAAAGCATTAGCAAGGTTACAGAGTTCGCCGTTTGTTCCAGCGATAGAGAACGTACCATTACCCTCCAGCTTCCACCACCCTAAATTCACTATTTATGAGGGAAAGTTGGACCCCTACATGCACTTGAGCCACTTCTACCAAGTTATGGCGGTGTATCGACGAAACGAGGCTCTAATATGTATCATATTTCCTTCTAGCCTTAGTGACCTGGGTCTAACATGGTTTGAAAGGTTGCCAAAAGGTAGCATAGCTTCATGGGCGCAATTAGCGGAGGCATTTGTGACTAGATTTAGAACAAACACCAAGATACCTGTAGAGATTGACCAACTTCTCTCCATAGATATGGGCGAGAAGGAAACATTAGGGTCTTACAATAACCGGTATTGTGAGACTTTTAATCAGATTGGAGATTGCCCCACAAATCTAGCTATCGCACGATACAAACAAGGTTTTCCGGCTGGCAATAAGTTGAGGGATTCAATAACAATGACACCACCCCTTACTATGGAAGCCCTGATAGAGAGAGTGCATCAACACATCCGAGTAGAGGAAGATGGAGCGCGCACCAAGGAAGAGTCCGGCACAACAGCGATACCAGATGAAAAGCATTTGGCAAAAGTTAACACGATTGACAAGTAGACCGACCGCGCAAAAGTCTTTGCCCGACTAGGGGGCAATTAGGAAGGTTGGCAGGAATAACCAACATTTTGTTCTCTTCAGCCGAGATTAGGATCTAGGCTGAAGAGGGTTGGCAGGAATAACCAACATTTTGTTCTTTTCAGCTGAGATCAGGATCTAGGCTGAAGAGGGTTGGTCGGAATAACCAACATTTTGTTCTCTTTAGCCGAGATCAAGATCTAGGCTGAAGAGGGTTGGCAGGAATAACCAACATTTTGTTCTCTTCAGCCGAGATCAGGATCTAGGCTAAAGAGGGTTGGCAG
Organism: Camellia lanceoleosa; assembly: GCA_025200525.1. Taxonomy (NCBI): domain Eukaryota; kingdom Viridiplantae; phylum Streptophyta; class Magnoliopsida; order Ericales; family Theaceae; genus Camellia; species Camellia lanceoleosa. The sequence goes on from CM045762.1 coordinate 39,437,787, forward strand.
GAATAACCAACATTTTGTTCTCTTCAGGCGAGATCAAGATCTAGGCTAAAGATGGTTGGCCGAAATAACCAACATTTTGTTCTCTTTAGCTGAGATCAGGATCTAGGCTAACCAACATTTTGTTCTCTTCAGCCAAGATCAAGATCTAGGCTGAAGAGGGTTGGCCGGAATAACCAACATTTTGTTCTCTTTTGTTGAGATCAGGATCTAGGCTGAAGAGGGTTGGCCAGAATAACCAACATTTTATTCTCTTCAGCCGAGATCAGGATCTAGATTGAAGAGGGTTGGCAGGAATAACCAACAATTTCTCTTTCTCTAGCCGAGATAAGGATCTAGGCTCAGGAAGGTTGACGGGTTTGACCAACAAATTTTTCATTCTTCAGCCGAGATAAGGATCACGGCTCAAGGAGGTTGGTAGGATCAAGTAAGGCTAAGCTAATTAATTCGGCTAAACGTGCAGTCGGAATGATGCAAAACATTGAAAAAGAAACACGGTAACCGAGCAAAGAGATTGAAAATTTTCATCAATTGGGCGATGATTACAAAAGGTGGGACATATAGCTCGGTTACACAGAAAGAACGCTTTCTTGTGCGATTGCAAACTCGAAGGTTTTAAATGTTGAAGACAAAATGGCGGGCCCCTTTTCAAAATTTTTTGGGCAAAGTGAAACGGCTGGCATAGTACGATAGGCCAATCGATGCGTCCTGGGAAGGACGTGATGTCAGACTTTTTTGGGGCGACAGGCCGTGCGACTAGCGCAATTTTAGGATGTCGAACAAGCTTTAGTTCGGCTGGAATCATAGTTTTATCTCGGCTGGAATTGTTGTTTCAATGCGGTTGGACTTCGGTAGCTCGGTTGAAAGTCAATAATCCTAAACATGCTTCGCAGATGGAATTAAGGGGCAATTGAGAGGGTAATTTGTATAGCCAAATTGGGCCGAGCTAGGAAGCATTGTTTCTGAATATTGGGTGGCGTTGTGGGCCAAGTTACGAGCTCAAGATAGCTCGGTGTGGGAACAATGGTTAATGGGCCAGTCGGTGAGCTCTAGTTGCAGTCTGTGGGTGAGCCGAAGTGCTATGTCAGCCACGTATAAGGAGCCGAAGTGTTATGTCGGCCATATATAGGAAGCCGAGCTAGAGGTAGCCCGACGAGAGGATTCAAAGCAATAAGTGATCTTGTAGACCGGTCAGTGGTGATTGCTGGACCTTGAACTGCGTAACTTGGAGTCCGTGGTGTTGTATTTCTAAAAGGCTGAGTTGTGTCCAGCTCGGTAAAACACGGTGCGGTTCAGAGCAGGTTATCTTGATTGGGCATCAACAGTCGAACAAAGTGAGGGTATCTCACTTAGACAAGTAGTGAGTAAGGAGTTATCAAAATATGCATTATCCTTGGGAATGTAATTCCTAGGAGGACTTTGCTAAGGAGAGTAGAGTCCTACTAGGATTGTGCAAACCATCTCACTTGTTTGGTAGTGAGTAGGGTGTGTGATTCCTAGGAGGACTCTTATAAGGAGAGTTTGAATCCTACTAGGATTGGGCCAGGCATAATCTATAAAAACTCATAACAGGACCTATGTACAGGTATCCCAATTCTTACTCTAGAATACACATAGCTTATTGTCTATTGTCTAGTTGTTGACTTAGGCATCGGAGGGGTTTTCGGCACACACCCGCCAGTTAGCTCACGCTTGTGTTTTTAGGTGGCAAAGCGACGACATTTGGAGGAGTGCAAACTTGATCAACATGATTATACGATAAGATTATTTCGTGCTCGTACACCATCATTATTGGGAATTATGTTCTTGATTTGCAGTGCAGCCCCCAATTTGCATTGGGAGGACTTTGATTGGAAAAGTAAATTGGATTTTGCAGTAACTTCAAAATTATGTGCAACCATATTATGTGCAGATTGGTTTAACCATATTATGTGCAGTAACTTAAGTATATTTGGTTTAACCATATTATGTATACTTAAGTATATTTGGTTTAACCATATCATGTGCAGTAACCATATTATGTGCAGTAACTTAAGTATATTGGTTTAACCATATTATTTGCAACCATATTATGTGCAGTAACTTAAGTATATTGGTTTAACCATATTATTTGCAACCATATGATGTTCAGTAACTTAAGTATATTTAACACCAAATCTCAAGCTAATAACCAGATTGGTTTCAGTAAATTCAAAATTATGTGCAACCATAAATTATGCTTTGTGCTTTCATGGGCCATTTGACATTATTAATGGAGACATATTTTTTTGTGTGTGTGTGTGTGTGTGTGTGTTGAATAATGTACTAATTCCATGGGCTATTTAACATTATTAATGGAGACATTTTTTTTTTTGGCTGAAGAATGTACTAATTATGTGATAAAATGCCATTATTGGGAGTAACATGTCAATGGCTTACACCTCCACTAGTTCAACCAACGATAGTCGCCTTTTCGAAAATCGAGGTTGCAAATGTGGCAAAAAAGCGGCCGTTAAAATATCAGACTTACAAAAAAATCCAGGGAGGCTTTACTTCAAGTGTGCAGATGGCGGGTGCGATTACTTTGCATGGTGGGCACCTACTAGCCAACATGGCAATGCATCAAATATCCAATTTAAAGCCTAGTTCTATTCATAGGAATAATGAAGATGAAGGGGAGAAGAATGATTCTGAAAGAAACAATGAAGCTTTGTAGAAATTTGAGCAAAGATTGGAGCGGCTTGAGGCAAACGTAGAAGCTATGAAATTGCTTTCAATGGCAACTATAGTGTGTATTGGTTTTAGCTTCCTAATGGTGTTAATTTGTTTAATGTTAAAATGAATGTTGTAAACCTAGAAGTTATTGTGCTGGTTTAGCTTTAAAATGAATGAATGTTTTAGCTTTTCCTTCTTGTTGAACAATCCTTTTCTTGTGAATGAATGAATGAATGTTTTTGTATAGTAAATGAACAGGGTGTTGAATGAATGTTAGCAATTGAACAGCCATTATGTGCATGAATTTATAAATGTTTTTGTTGGTGGAAAAAAAATGTATGCCGGTTTGCTGGAATAAAAAGTTTTCTAGTTTGCTTCTAGGAATAAACAGTCATTTTCTAGTTTGCTGGAATAAAAAGTTTTGTATTGTAAACTGTATGCTTCCAGGAAAATAGTATTGGACTCTCAAGATCACTCTCAAAATAGTTTTGTGCTGGTTTGTTCATTCAAGATCAGTCATACAATTTGAACAAACTAATTCAAGATCACTCATTCATGAACAAACCAGTTTAAAACATTACACAATTTGAACCAAAACTAACTCTCAACATTCACCATATTTCTTGACAAACAACTGCAACCAAAATTTAATGAAGCCAAAACCCATTCAGCATTAGTCATACAATCTGAACAAACTAATTCAAGATCACTCATTAATAATCATGAACAAACCAATTTAAAGCATTACACTACAATTTGAACCAAAATTGAATGATGCCAAAACCCATTCGAATAATAAGTCACCTTCCAACCATTCGAATAATAAGTCACATTCCAACCATTAACATTTCTACATAATCAAACTGAAGTATCCAAAGCTCACAAAACAAAGTCATAAAATTATTACTGCAAAACTGAAAATAAAACGGGGCATTTGGATCCACATCCTCTATATTAAAGTTAACAAATTTTGAAGAACTTTGACTGGTTATATTGTTCACCATTCCTAAATGACTAAGAGATGCACTTTCAATATTGTCCACTATTTGCGTTGGGCTACCTCCTGCCTATTCAATGAGAAAGTAAATAATATTAAAGAAAAGTTGTCAGAAACATATTTGCAAATCATAAGAAGCCAAAAATTTTCATGTCATATCTTTAATACATACCGGTACATACTCTCTTGTGTGCCATCCATACAAGGAAAATAGTACGGTTTGGCTTGCGACACCTTACAAACATACTCTCTTCATTAGTAATTTCAAACATAATGATAAATACCATACAAAAATATGAAACACATACCGGTTCGTGCGTACTCGCTTGGATGCCATCCATAGAAGCAAAATTCAACTAACGACCCTAATTTAAGTAACACAAAATTCAAGTACACTTAAGTAAACAAAATTTAAGTAAACTTATAGGAACACACACATTGGTCAATAATTTAAGTAAACAAAATAAAACATTTACCTTTTTATTCTTTCCCTTTAATCGATTCACTATTTCATCCACTTCGCTAACCTTCCGTTTGGTACATGGATAGGCTTTTCGGCGAGCAACCATAGTACATCGAGTCATTCAATTCCAAAGTATTTTAGTTCCCCATCATTGCCAAAATTTTGTGTTCCATAAGCTATAGCAAATCCAAGGTGCTTCGCATATTTTGCATAAAATGGATACACTTGTTGCTTTGAGGTAAAACACATCCCCTGCTTAGGTTCTTGAACTTCACCACTCTGCGGTTCTTGAACTTCCTCACTCGGATTGTTTGACCCTTCCATTATTTTGTTGCTCTTTCAAGATTATAGGTTCAAATTCATAAATATAGGGCTTAGTTAGTGCTAAAAAGGAGCAATAGTAGTAGTAATAATAATAATAATAATAATAATAATAATAATAATAATAATAATAATAATAATTGTCCAGCTAATGTTGGGGAACATAGAATCTTTAACGAGCTAATGTCCAGATCTATGCATTCACTAGTAGGTGTATCAATTTTGGGAGATCATTCTATGTTTAATATACAGGAAAATAGAACAATAGTGTCAAATTCAAAATAGCTCACCTGTTTGGCAAGATTGCAAGTACGGTCAGGAGAATTCAAAATCTCATAGTAAAATATAGAAAAGTTAAGAGCAAGTCCAAGCCGGATTGGATGTGTTGGAGCAAGTTCTGCACTTGCAATATCCTGAAGAAAAAATAATCACGGTTATTATAATGTTCAAAAACAATATATGTATAAACCAAAAAAGAAACCAAGAAGAAACCAACAATTGATCAGCATTATCCCACAATTACTGCAGATTGAAGCAAACTACCCCTATTTACAAGTCCTATTCAATGCTAGGATTGTACTTTTTTTTATCATCTTCTTTTACAATTGTTTCCACTTTAAAAATTCACATCATATACACAAGCCTAAGACAAATAATTATCATAACTCATTTCTAACCCAAACTTAACAGGAAACTGAGACCAAAACAAAACAAAAAAAATGTTAAAAAAAGAAATTAATCAAACCAAAAATTGGACAGGGTAATATGTATGTCCATGATAAAAGTTTCAACATTTATTTTCCTTAGGAAATTAAAAATAATTTTTTGTCACAAGTTCATTCTCTTGTCAAGAATTCATCATAGGAACTTGTTCAATGGGTATGTGCATTTGTAATTTCCTGTTGGGTTAGGCGCACGGTCACGGGTTCGATTCCCTTCTGAGACACTTTGGGATTTAAGTGGGGAGCCGCGGCGGTGGGATGTTGTGATTGCTCCCCTTGAGGATTAGTCGGTGGACGCAGCCCAGCGGTAGAAGCCGGACACCTCAGTTTCAAAAAAAAAAAAAAAAGTTTAGGCATTTGCTGCTAACTCATAGGTTGCTAACTCACTAGCTATTGCATCTGCTGCTTATTTATCATAGAAGCATGCTCACATGTTGCTAACAAACAATGTAAAGGGCTTGGTGATAACCAAACAAAATCTTTCTATGTGGACTTTCAACAAACACCTAGAATGCATGAATACAAAACAACAAAATCATGTATCAAACAAATTAAAGCAAAGAAAATTTCATGGACCAAAAAAATTTCACGTATCAAACAAAATAATGGACCAAGAAAATTTCAATCAAGGTAAAGCAAAGAATGTGTTTGAAGCAATACCTCGAATCAGTTGCTTCTTGGCCTTTGGAGGCTAAAATTTTCAGAGAAACTGGATGAATTGGAGGCTGCTAGACCGTGGTTGATGCTCAACGATGGTCTTCCTTGTCATCGGTGGCCACCTAGGTCGTTGTTGTCGTCGTCGTCGTCATCGTCGGGGTCAAGCCCTTAGGTCGTGGTCGTCTGTCTCTCTATCTCCTAGATACGCAGATTTGTTCTCTTCAGTCTTCAAGGCTCGTGAGATGTACATTGAGTGAGGCGTGTGAAATGTACCCAGAGTTTGAACTGCCAGCTCAATTCGAGGCATTCGCGCCTCACTTTGTCGAGGTCTGTAGCAGCGTTGCTTTTTAATTTGGGAAAATTTGAAGCAACCGTGAAGTTCACTGACCGATCCGTTTTGATGGTTTAAATTATTGCTTTTATAAGGTTCTAAATATACAAGGGCAGACTTAGGACTGAGCATAGATAACTGCAGTTCAGCCTAGCGCAAAATTTAAAAAATTTGTAAATTTTTTTTTTCCCAACCCAGCCTCCCAATCTCTCCCAACCAAGCCCTGCCCCAAATAAGGGTCAATAATTTTTTTGTTTATTTTTAAGATAGGCAACCCAATAGCAGCCCAATACTTACCTAAAAAAATAGATAGGCAGCCCAATAGGTTTGTGTTTGTTTAAAGAACAAATCTTCCAAAACAATCCTCACAGGCCCTCTTCGTCGTTCTCAGCAGCTTACAGCAACTCCACTTTCCTAACATTTTTGATAAGTGTAATTAACCAATTATTTTATTTCGTTAGTTGAGAATGGATTTGATTAACAATGGTTTTGAAAATTTTTCTTTATGCAACAAATATTATGTTGCTCTTAGTTTTTTTTATGATGATGTCTTGTTCAATGTTCTATCTTGCTCTTAGTTTTTTAACTTTGAAGGAGTTTTTTTGGATATATATAAAAATAATGAAAGCTTAAATAAAAATTATTGAGGATATATATAAAAATCATAGTATTTAAAATTATTGCGAATATGCTCTGGATTAATATTAAATAGGGCTAAATTTTTTTTTTAAAAAAATTTTAGGTTATAAATAATGGAACCTCCACACTAAAACAAAAAAACAAAACCCTTTTTTTATTCTATCAATCAAAATAGAAGTCTAGTAGTACAACATCCAATGTTATTGAAACCTCATTTTCTAATGTGCAATCGCCTTTCATGCCTCAAGCAAATAAACCAAGCGAATTTGATTCAACTATTATTGAACGGGATCCTAATTTATGCTTGTAAATTTGTGAATATTCGGTTAATCAACGGGATGAGGTTAGACGAGCTTATGTGAACTTGGGGCTTTGTCAGCCTAAACTTGAGTATCCTAAGTTCTCATTTGAAAAGTAGAATCGTCGATTTTAATATATTTGTTTAAACAATTTTTTTTGGCTAAATTATTCTCCTTCATAGGAAAAATCATATTGTTTGTCATGTTTTTTGAAAATTGATCTAGATTCTGTAATCAATCGATAAATTCGAATCCTTAAAGACTTGTCGAGCACAATTTAGTAGATTGTTTCTAATCAATAAATGTAGATATTAGTCTAGATTGTTTCCCTTTACAACATGTCTCTAATATTTCCCGTCCTTCCTCTCTTTATTTGAAGGGTTGGTTGAAACCTACTAAAATAATATATTTTTATTTTTTTTTATCAAATTATCTCTCTATTTTTTTATACATATTTTCTTAAATTTTTTTAAAAGAAATTATTAAAATAATTTATTGCCAAATATGTCTCACTTTCTTAAATATTAATTTAAATACAATGTACTTTTTTATATTAAAATCTATTATTTTAATTTTTTTTAGTCATATTCAAAACTTATTTTTCTCACATTTTAAATATTATAATTTGTAGAAAAAATTCTAAGAGATTGAAATATTTTAATTTGAACATTTATTTTAGTATTTTGATAAAGTGTTTTTTTTTTTTTTTAATTTTTTAAATTAGATCTTTAGACAGCATGGTCTTTTTCCATGATTTCTTGATCTCCTTTTTTATCTCGTCCCATGTTTGCTTAAAGGTTATTTTTGTAAATAAATATATTTTTTGACTTTTTATGAAATATGAGTTAAGTTTAAAATGATGTAATAAAGAGTTGATATGACAAACCTACCTTAAGGCTCCGTTTGGCAAGAACTTTTTTGGCTATTTTAGCCACAATAAATAAAATATCACATATAACTTATAATTATTACACTATTCTCTTATAAAAAAAAGTCAAAAAAATCAAAAAGCCCTTCTCAAACCAAGTTTTTTAGCACAGGTTAAAATAGTCAAAAAAAGTCAAAAAGCCAACCGACTTCCCAAACGGAGGCTTAGGTGTTGTTTGAGATGATCTAAATAAGTACACTTTTTGACTTTTTATGAAATATGAGTTGGATTCGAGTTGGGTTTGAAATGATGTATTAGAGAGGTGATATGACTTAAATAAGATGATATGACTTAAATAGGATAGTGACTTTTTAACTTTGTGACTTTTTTAAAACTTGCAAAACCAGCCATTAATCTCTCTAAAAACCCCACTCTGAGCCTCACTTTTGGCCGGTTGGTTGTCGTCATTGGCTATGGGGGTTGGCTGGCCCAACTTTCTCTTTGTGTTTGTGTATGGTTTTTCTTTTTAATAAACTTGAATCCCCCACAGTTTTTCTCACCAGATGTGCTTTCTTTCGTTGCTGTGGACCTTTATTTTTGGTGTTTCGGTGGATATTTGATGGATTTCTTTGGGGTTTTCTTATCAGATTTACCATTCTTGGAAGCTTTCGTATAGAGGAGTTTTGTGATCCACAGGGGTGTTCGAAATAGGGGATAAAGCAAAGGAGGAGGAGGACGTAGATGTTGGGTCGGCATAAAGGACGATTCAGATTTGGTTGGGATATTCATTCGGGTGCTCCTATGCGAGTGAGAGCTTCAGGGGTGAACTCCGTTCAGATCTATGAGGGTTTTCGGCGCTTTGTTCAGGGGAAACATAGGTCTTGAAGACGATCCAGATTTGCTTAGGAACTTCATTCGGGCGCGTCTATGCGAGTTGGAGTTTGAGAGGTGGATTCTATTCAGATCTATGGAGGTCGGCCATGGGTGTGAGTTTTGGCCAACGGTGCTCCGCCGTGGGAGTTCCGGCCATGGGTGTTTGAGTGTTTCGATCAGTGGGTTTTCGGTTTGGGAAGTTTCGTCCATGGGTGTGTTTATGCTTTCGGTGTTCGGCCATGAAGTGGGTGAAGTTTGGTGGAGGTGTCAGGCGTGGGTGAAGTCTGGCAGAAGGGTCAGGTGTCGGAGCAGTAGAACAGCGATAAAGGTTTTCTTCACACCATGCATCTCGTTTTTTGATGCTATGGATCAGTGGGTGAAAAAATTGTGGAAAAACATGGTCAAGAACCCAATGACGGACGACAACGTGCCAGCATACCCCCCATGCTTGCAGCGATTGGCGATTCCTCTCGTAATAAGAATACCAAATGATATTACATGTGGTGGCTTTGAATTCAAAGCACACTACAGAGGCGATCCTCTGATCTGAAAATCACCATAGATAGCTATGGCTGCACTTAAATTTGTGACTAGGATCGTCTTCGACAGCTTAAGTAAGTTGTCGCCATTAGGGATGTTCGCGGATCGGTTTTGTACGGTTTGCGGTTCGATTTTGACCCGCCTGTATCTATGTGGTTTGAAAAAAAATCAACCCGCAACCGCCTACAGTGCGGTTTGTGCGGATAGGGTTTACAGATGTGCGGGCGGTTTGCGATTTACAATTTTTTCTTTAAAAATTAATTTTTGAGGTTTTTTTTTTTTTTTTTTTTCCATCGAATTTAGGCATTAGATTTATTTTATATATTTGTGATCATTTGACAACAATTTTCTAATGAGTTTACAAATAAAAATTGAATATCAATGTATTAAATGAAAGTACCCAAAACAAAGAGACCTTACACTAGTATTTTTGCCATGAAAAAAATATTTATCAATGCATTAAAGATTGTACTCAATTAGGATTTGCTAGTTCAATAATCAATAATCAAACTAGAAGCTCCATCGACCACCAGAAGGAAAATTTTATTAGGAAAAAGTGGATGAGTCACTAATGAAAATCATTTAAGAAACCAAGTTTAGGACTTGATAATTCTACGGTATTAACATAATTGAGAAATACTTAAAAATAAGGATTCTAGTGTCATAGAGAACATAATGGTGCTCTTGTTGAAGTTACAAAGTTAGTATATAAAAAATAATAATAATAATTAAAGTGCGGGCGGTTTTTGCAGGTTGCGGGTTTAACCCGCGACTCGCCCACAACCCACAAATTTGTCATATTTCAAATCGCATTCGCCTGCATTATGTTTGCGAACCCGCCCATTTATATGCGGGTTGGGCGGTTTAAGCGGTTCGGATAAACCGTTGCCCACCCCTAGTCGCCACCACTAGTCTTCTCTGTCAGAATCTCAAACCAAGATCGAGTCTTAACCCGAGTCTGAGTCTGAGTCCTAGTCTGACAGTCGTGAGATGTTGAAGGATGCTGGTTTTGAGTGTTACCAGTTGTTGTGTCTGTGTTTGTGTCAACAGATGGTTGCTGTAGCGGTGCAGGTGGTTGGGTTTGCCGAACTGGACTGCCACCAACAGGAAATGGTGATTGGCCATTTGAATTCATACCTACAAGGTACAAACAAAGATTATCAAAAAAAAAAAAACCATGAATAATGCATGAAAACATGATGAATTTCAAAAATAAAAAAATAAAATAAAATAAAAATATTGGGGGATTTTGGGTACACTAAAATCACCTGCAATAAAGTTTTTTAGTCTGAATGGAAATCACCAAGATGAGGAAACGTTGTCAGCCACGAGACCTTACTCTGCATCTGCATGCATATGAGATGTTTTTTGGTCTTTGGGGGGCAAAAAAAGGATTATTTCATTTATTCATGTAAACTATTGGGGGAGACAAATGAACACATAAATAAATAACTACAATAGAAGATCTGATACGAGTGAAAAAATGAAATTATCAAATCAGGGGATTTGAGTAGGAAAAAAATACTAACAAATGAGAGAGAGAACGAATGAATGAATGAACAACGAACACTATATAATGAAAATGATGGGGCCTACGACGCTTTTTTTTTTTTTTTTTTTTTTATATCAACAAAAGATAGAAATTTTATTGATAAAATGTATCCAGGATATCTCCACATATTTGTGCATATATATATTTTTTTATTGAGAATCCAAAATCTCAATTATGGGCCCTTATATTTTTTGGATTTTTGATTAAAAAAAGAGAAAAGAAGAGAGAAGCCCTTTTGTGGATATATATCTATTTTGGCCCATTATTACACTTGGCACTGTTTATTTTTATCAAAATCTTACTTTAATCTATTTATTTTTAATTGTAACAATTAATCTCTTATACTTTAAATCAAGTTGCAAAGTTTCTCCTCTATTTATCTGTCATTAATAAGGTTGACGGAAGTTGTCATATGAAACTTGTGATATTTTTTCATCACTTCATCACTCTTATACTTTTACTACAATCTCATTAGTCTTTCAATTTAAAATTTTCGTAAGCCTTATTAATATTAGATGGATGGATGGATGCATGGATGGATGAGTGAAATTGTAACTAAATTTAAAATGTATAAGATTAACTGTTACGATTGAAATTGAAAATATCATAGTGAGAATGTAGTGAAAGTACATAGTTGCTAAATATAATTTATCTGAAAATTATTTAGTGGATCTGATTAACTGTTACGATTGAAATTGAAAATATCATAGTGAGAATGTAGTGAAAGTACATAGTTGCTAAATATAATTTACCTGAAAATTATTTAGTGGATCTGGCATAAGTACGTGTATCTCAATTTGATATTTTCTGGTTTCAATAATGAGACTTATTGCTGATAAAATAAATAAATAAATAAAATAATAGTGGGATTCATCAAATTTGTATTATGTTTTGCTAGATAACGAGATATTTGTCACAAGATGAATGGTATTGGGAGAGTAAGGCCACCAAATAACTTGTGCTATTTATACGAAAAGTATTGATATAGAAGTAGAAAAAATGTGCCAAAAAAAAAAAAAATAATAATATAAAACATGTGTCAATTCTTGAATTTTTATTTTTTAGACGGTTGCCAATTCTTGATTTTGAACCAAAAATTATCAATTAAGACGTCATTTTGTCAAAAATTCTGTATAGATATCATCTTCCTTGTAGGAAAATATATAGGAAATGTTAAATATATTGGAGACACTCAACCCAAAATCAATAAGAAAATAGTAGAGTAATCAGAGACGGAATTAGGAGAAGATTATGAGAGACTATGGCCTCCCTATTTCTGTAAAAATATTATTTGCCATAACACTTTAAAAATATATATAGTATTTTATACATAAAATGGCCCCATAAAATAAAAAATACGTAACTTATTCTTCTCATATCTTGCATTTTCCTTGTGTTTTGCACTAAAAATACTTCATTATTCTATTAGAGATTGCATCTATGGTTTTTAATATTTTTTTTTTGTCTATGATTTATAGTAAAAAAATTATTTTTCTTTTTGCCTTTTCAATAATGAAATCTTGATTCTGTCCCTATAAGAAAGACTTTTAAATTATATACACCGAACTTAAATAAATTACAAAATAATATGTAGTAGTGACTTAACCATTAGATGATCCTGAAGCACAAGTCTTGCATCGAGGGAGAATTCACATTGTAATGACTCATATACATACATCGGATGAACAATTCTTATATTCTTGTGAGTGCTTGGCATGATTTTGTATATAATTATTAGTTGGCTTAACGAGTATAATTATCAAATTGTTAAAAAAATTCAATCGATGTATTTATTAAGTTATATATGTAAACACAAATTTCATATCTTGCAATTAAGACGCGAAATAAATACACAAATCACTACAACAAATTTGGGATTTAAAGACGAAACAAATTTGTCCCAAAATGTATATATTTCGTCACCCAAACTAATTATGACGAAAATTTTTCGTCACCCGTTTTGTCGCCAAAGCCTCGTCGCTAAAGGGTCTTAGAGACGAAAAAACAATTTCGTCATTGAAAATGATAAATTTGTGACGAATTTTTTTGTCTCCAATACACTATTAGGAGCATACTTGTAAGCAATTAGCGACAAAATATTTTGTCATTAAAGGAAGAAATTAGAGACAAAAGTATTTTGTCATAAATATAAAAAATAGAGACAAAATAATTTTGTCACGTTTAATATAAACGAAGACAAAAAAATTTTGTCAAAGAAGCTACCAATAGAGACAAACAAATTCATCATTAAAAACGATAAATTTGTGACGAATTTTTTTTGTCTCCAATACTCTTTTGGGAACATACTTATAAGTAATCAGCGACAAAATATTTTGTCATTAAAGGAAGAAATTAGAGACAAGTATTTTGTCATAAATATAAGAAATAGAGACGAAATAATTTTATCACGTTTAATATAAACGAAGACGAAAATTTTTTGTCAAAGAAACTACCAATAGAGACAAACAAATTCATCATTAAAAATGATGAAACAATGTCAAAAAAAAATCGTCACACATTGAGGGTAATAGTGACAAAATGTGACTATTTTTTGTCATGACAAATTCATTTAACGACGAAATAAAGAATTCATGACAAAATTAATCATCCACCTAAGCCAAATAAGAGACAAAAAAACCTTCTTTAGGGATGGAAAATTTTGTCAATAATTCCATAATATTTTTTTCTACATTATATACCTATTTTATCAAAATTTGAATTTTAATTCAACAAATATAACCCTGTTCATGTTGAAACCTGTTGAATATGACAACTCCATTCACAACTTAACCTGTCATCAACACATTTACAAATTAACAAAATGAAAATATCCATTCATCATTACAAATAATTTCATCCTAATACAATAAAATAGTGCAACATCCACAAAATATCCAAAAGTTATAACTTGTACAATTCCACCAAACATCTAACAATAACTAGTGCAAGTCCACAAAGTATGTGTATCTTTATCAAACAAAATGAACATTCAAGCAAATTACATCATTGTTGCACGTCAAAAATGCCACCCCAATCCAATCTGCAAAAAAATAAATTAAAAGCTTTAGTAATTAATTAATTATACAAAAAATTAAAAACATTAGTAACTCATCAATTTACAATTAGATCAATTATATAATTTATCCCTCTAACAGACTTTTTTTCGAGATTATGAGAACAAAAAATTAATTTTAAGGCTAATTCACAAATGGTGCATCCCATTAATGTGCCACGTATCTTGTGTTTTCATGGTCAGTGAGTAGTGAGCTGCTAGCGCCATTTATTTCATACACATAGCTTAAATTTGTATATTTCACTATTTGGTGGTTCTTTCCTTCGTCAAAGTAAAATAAAAAATTTAAAAAAAAAATTTGTTCTCTTTTGAGAAGAGTTCTTCCATTTAATTTCTATAAAACTTATGTTGATGTAGAAAATTTTAATTAGTAAACACTCAATTCAAGTTTTGTAATGTTTATCAATTAGCCCTGTCGTATACCGAAGCAAATTTGCATGCCTCAAATTATGTAGGAAGATCAGTTGCACAAATGCAAGGTAGAAAATTTCAAAGCCTTTTGACATTAATGCAAAGCGAAGCCAAATTTTACCCCAAAAATCAAAGATAAAAAATTAACGTGCTATATATTTGTTTTGATCAATTGCTATCAAATCCCACTTTAGTTGGTGGTAGGGGAGAATTACCCAAATGAAAATTATAAGCAAATCAAACCAAAATTAAACTTTGTCACAATTAGATCAGGCTATATGTATCTTTTTTTCATAATTTCACTACCTAAAGAATTATGCAGTTAATTAAATTAAAAAAATTATAGAAAAAAATTATATTTATCAATAATACCAATCTGATGCCACTAACAAGGAGTCTAGTACTTACCTAAAAAAAATAGGGAGCCTAGTGAGTGGCCCTTTAATTTGAAGGGACACTGCAAGTGTTCATTGCTTGCATGTTGATTTGGCTTTTTCTTTGGGAATGGCCCATTTCATTACCTTCATGTCATAATCATTGGCTTTATTAAAGTTAAAGAAGACAGGGAACAAAAATAAAATAAAAGCAATGCAAATCCCAAATCTTCCCAAAAGAGTTTAGTTCACTGTTGAGAGAATTCAATTGAATCGTATAACTGAAATGATTATTATACTAAATGCTAAGGGAGGGAGATTATGTGGAATTCCTAATTCATCACAAAGAGCATGAGATTAATATATAATGTATAATTTTATTAATAAATTATAACAACAAAATATTTAAATCTTTCCACATAAATATATGTATCCATGCATATGAAGTTAAATTTGTCCTACAAACCCCTTTAAATGTGCCATTGGCATGAAATCTAAATTTGTTGTTAGATAGTGACCGCATGTCATGCAATGCATTATGCATGTAATTAAATAATGTATCCTCCAATTATGTGTCAAGATGCAGCAAATCTATCATACTTATATCAATTTCATGTCTTATCATCAATCTTGTAAGCTCACAAGAAAACACTTTCACACACTGTTCCATACATGTTCATATGCTCACATACTAGTTAATTATGTTCATGTACTTTTGACATACATTTGGTGTAAACACTGACCTGAATTTCTTGCAACCCAAGTGCTTTACCAATGGTTGTGGCTGTCAAATCACTGCCAGCCCTACTCAATGTAGTCACTGCACAAGATCTCTAGCCCTGCAATTATAATGGTTAAAGAATATCATTACTGCAATCCCTCAAATGGACAAGTCTCACACAGATAATGACTCCTTCAAAGTAGAAAACTATAATGGAATTGGAGGCAGGAGGACCTTTCCAAGGTAGCCAGTAACAATAAGAATTGCAGGATCACTAATCCAATCACTGTGTAACCTCTTTGCAACGACTGGATAAGTTGCTTCCAGAATATCCGCATTTGTGAAGTCATCTGTTGTTATGAAACCAATATCAAATGCATCATACTGCAAAATGATAGTGTCATAATTAGTCATGATCATAGAAATCATTAACAAGGCACTTAAAAGTATAACAGACATTTTAACCAGCAGGAAAAGCAATAGAAAAATTTCAATATTATGTGTTAAATAATACTGAGATTATTTAACCAATTATCTGAAAGTTTAGCAGAAGGAAGTAACCAGAAATGACAGGCTTCCAATAGAGTTTGTTATACCAAAAAGAACAGCTTTCCAGGATGGTTCATTATAGACGTTTCATTGAGGTAAGACTATTGCCTTTGCTGCCAATATGGCTTTCATTAAACAAACAAGAAGTATTCATCAGTATCTTGCTTTTGTTGCTTACCAAAAAGCATAGCAAACAGATAATTAATGCTGAGTTAGACATGAAATTAAGATTTTTGAAACCAAACATAGCAGCCACCTCTAATTAGCGATTTGGTCTTCTCTTATTTATATGTTAAATAGTTCTTTGGGTCATCTAAGTGTTTGTCATATCATTAATTTTCAAAACATTAGGAAAAAAAATGTGAATTCTCTAACAACCATAAATTTAATAAAAAAAAGTGCCAAAATTCTATAAGTAAATTAAAAATGCCCTAACAAATAGTCAAAGCTTACTCGATGTAGTAATTGCCCCCAATGAATGATTGCAACTTCTTCTTCTTCTTCTTTTTTATTTATTTTTTATTTTTATTTATTTATTATTTTTTATCTTTTTGCATTAGCCAATAACCTATAACATTTACAAAGGAAATAAATGAACACTAATGAGTAGTGATGAGACAACAATGGTTGCTAAAAACAATAGATTAATACTCCTTCCATTGCAACAGAAGACCAAGATAGAACATATTGTATCACTAGAGAATAAAAAAAAAAAACATAGAAAAACAAAGAGCAACAGTACATTCTACATTGTAACCTTACCAATCGATTGAAAATTTGAACAAACGGAAAAGAATGGATAACACAAGCTATTGATCAAATGGTCCATGTTTCTAGCCAACACCAACATCTAACTACTACAAGAATGAGCAAATTTGATTTGGTGAAATTAGGAATGATTCCCGAAAATACAAGTGAAGTTTTTTTTTTTTTTTTTTTTTAAATACAAGAAATTGAGGCTATCAACTTGATCATGTGGAAATAATCAAACTGTTTCTATTAACACGAGCTATTGATCAAACAATTCATGTTTCTGGCCAATGCCAACATGCAACTGCTACAAGAATGGGCAAATTTGATTTGGTGAAACTAGGAATGATTCCTGAAAATACAAATAAACTTTTTTTTGTTTGGTTTTGAAAATACAAGTAGTTAAGGCTATCAACTTGATCACATAATGGGATGATTATAGTAGTAATAGAGAGTTAATTCCGAGCATGAGATTCATAAAGAAAATATATTTGATAATAAAGAGTGAAAGCACTAGAAAGAGGGTACTCGGTCAGAACTGAATTTCATAGTGTTTCTTAGTTCCATTTTAGTGTTACAAAGAAAGAAATCCCAAAGCATGATGTGGATCAAGAAGAAAAAAACTTCAAACTGTAAGTTCCTCATCTTATACATTTGGCATATGTAGATAGAATAAGGTATGATATGTAACAAAGGTCTTAGCAATTAGATCCTATGTGTAGTAGTACCATTGGTGATAATTGAAGCATTACGTGCAGTTTCCTTCCTAATTACCATGGAAATTTTATGCTGAAATTCTGTAGATACAAAGCATTAAAAAAAATCTTCATTTCTAAAATAGTTAATTTTACTTCTCAACAGCATTTGTTGCCAAAAGAGAAAAGAAATGGCTTCAAGAACTTCTAATGTTTTATGCATATCAAATACTTACATTTTGAGATGGATCACAAAATAGAAAATGTCCCATTCATTGGGATTTTTCCTATCTGATCAGTGGCAGGCAGAGCATGGGCTTAAGAGGAGCACATGCCCCTCCTCAACTTTATTAAAAAATAAAATAACAAATTAGAATATGTATATATAATAGTTTCTCTATTTTCCCCTTTAAATTTTAATGTACATTTTTTTTTCTTTATTTTAAAGATGTTTCTATAATTTACACCATTTAAATGTTCATTTTACAATGAAGTCTCCTTTATGGGAATTTATTATTGTTGACATTTTTTTTTCTTGTGTGATAAATAAGTGCGTATGTATAATGCTTACTTGTTATTTAATGAGATCTCTTAATAAAATAATTATCTCTCTTTCTCTCTCTCTCTCTCTCTCTCAAGCTGCATGAGGTATGGGTTGGGAATGACCAACACAGTCTAAGTTGGTGTCGTGATTAGGGTTGGAAGTTAAATGTATTAGGGGTAAGGCACAGTAGGGGTGGGAGAGAAGGCATAACTTTCTATCATATTGTCAAATTCCTGGCTCCCATTTGAGAGTACTTATTTCTCCTAGAAGACTTAAGGAAAAACATTGCCAATTCATTTTTGGTTCACCACCAAGGGCCACAACTAAATGTTAGCAGTATTGTACTCCAAACTATTTGCATCAATTATGTTCAAGTGTTTCAAAATTACAATTTATGCTTTCTATATTTTGAATGTACAACTATTACCCGAAAAAGAAAAAAAATGCAAATTTAGTAAAAGGATTATTTAATTTAAACTGAGTTGTCTATGATTCAAAACATTGATTATGAAACCAGCCCATCCTAAAACTATTACAAACACATACCCAAGTCCAAGGTATCAATACAGTGACTTCAAAACAAACCAAATAGATCTCTTGGACCCAATTATTTCACTCAACACCATCTTTAGAAAATTTAAAATATATATATATATTCTCATTGGCATTTTGTCAAGCAAGTGAAGGTCATTCATCAACCATAAGATGCCCGAGCCCAGGCATCAAATAAACCCAAACCTTGAGACACAAACATTATACTAGTTCAGACATACAAAAAATGCTATTCATTCAAAAAAAATTATACAGAGTTTGATGTCCACAAAACAACCACCATTCTTCAACCAAAAAACCAATCTAAAGTTTTCCCTAATTTGATAGCAAACAGATTTTGAATATGGAACAGACGTTCAAATCATAATGAATCTAAAGAAATCATGCAAATAAAATATAGTTCTTAAGGTTTAATAATTTAGGAAAAAGCAGAGATTGAGTGAGAGGAGAGAAGGGGAAGAGCCCTTACGCTCCACCAATAGAGAGAGAGAACAAGAGAGAGAGAGAGAGAGAGAGAGAGAGACGAAAAACAGTAAAAGAGTGAGACAGCCAGTGAGAGAAAAGAAAAGACATACCTAGTGTTGGTGTGGATGGTTGCTGAAGGCTAGACCGGCGTGTCACAGAGCGACGGCGTGCGACTGAGATGAGCGATAGAGTTGGGAGAGAAGGAGAGAAAAGGGCCTTTAGGTCTAATTTTCTCATAGTCAAATGAAAAGGGTTGGTGAACAAATTTCTTTAGCTTCTGTTCAAAATAATAAAATAAAATAAAAAATTCTTTAGCCTAAAAAACGGCAAAGTTTTTAGGTAAGAAAAAGATTTATAGGCGATCAATGTATTTGATTCTATAGGCGCCAATTTATTAATTTCCCTCTAAATATTTAGCAACTTAACCATTTATTAGTGACAAAATTATTTCCTCACCAAAATAAAAATATTGGCCATAAAAATAATTTTGTCACTAAACGATATTAAAATATTAAAAATTATTGGTGACAAAAATATATTCGTCATTAATAATTTTATAATTGGTGATCAATTTTTTCCTTACCAAAAGTATCAAAATTTTGGCACCCTCCGAAAAAATTAGCGAGAAAATCTTCGGTGACAAAAAAAATATAAATAATGACGAAAAATAAGGGGGGAATTTAAAAAGCGGGAAAACGAAAAAGAAAAAGAAGAGGAGAGCTAGTCGTTTTATTTAATTTTTATTAAATTTTTTTTTTTTTTTTGTAGTTAATCAAACTTTTTTTGTTTTTATTGATTTTTAGTTATTAAGGTTGAAAATTTATTTGTTTTATTTTTATTTTAATGAAAATTTTTTTTTTTTTTTTTATTTGGTAGAAGTAGAGGTAATTTTTGGGGGATTTTTGAAATTGGGAATTTTTTTTTTAAGGAATTGGGGATTGATGATTTGAGATCATGAGAAACAAAAGGGGGAAAAGAAATGGGAGAATTAATAAAATAAATTTATTTTTTTTGTAGTTAATGAATTTTTTTTATTTTCCATTTTTTTAATTACTAAGGTTGAAAATTTATTTGTTTTATTTTTATTTTAAAGAAAAAAATTATTTTTTTTATTTTGAAGAAGTAGGGGTAATATTTTAATAAAAAATATTTTTCTGCGGCTCATTTTTTTTTTTTTGGTTACTAAAACCGTAAACTAATTTTTGTGGAGAGAAAAGGAGCAACAATGAAGGTGGTGGATAAGAGGTGATGGTCATAGTGGTGGTGGTGGTGGTGGCGTATGCAAAGGAGATTAGTGGTGAAGTTATGGTAGTGGTAGAGAAGATGGAGTGGCGATGGTGGATGAGAGGTAATGGTAGTAGTAGTGATGGTAGTGGTGGTGGTCATAGTTCCACCAATTGATTTAAGTATGGTGTTTGTTTTGAGTTTTCAAATCATAATTCTACATCCATTTTTCAAAACTCAACTCAAAATATAATCATTACTTTTCGAAACTCATAACCAAACACATAATTCAAAACTCTTTTCAAAACTTAATTCAAATCAATTTTTTAAATATTTAAATATTTTAAAAATATTTTAATTTTGAGAGAGAGAGATAAAGAAGAGAGAGAGAAGAGAGAGTTCGAGAGAAAGATAGAGTGATGAGCGAGATAGAGAGACAAAGTGGTTGCTAAAAGTGTATTTTCTTATAGTGGATCGATAAATCGATAAGGAGCTCGATAAATAGAGAAGATGGGAGTAAGAGAGTGAGCAAAGGCTAACATAGTGAGGAGAAATAGACAAATAGACAAGTAGACAGAGAGAGAGAGAAAAGAGTGATGAGAGAGAGACAGGAGAGAGATAGATAGATGTAAAAATAGATAGAGAGAGAAAGAGAGAGAGAGATGAAGGAGAGAGAGAAACAAGAGATGAGCGAGAGATAGACAAAAAGAGAGAAATAGAGCGAAAAGAGATGAGCGAGAGAGAGACACAGAAAAGAGAGAGACAGAAAGAGAAGAGAAATGGGCAAGAGAGATAGAGAGAGATAGAAAGATAAGAGAGAGAGAGAGAGAAGAAATGAGAGAGATAGAGAAAAGAGAGATGAGCGAGAGAGACAGAGAAAGAAAACAGATGGGAGAGATAGAGAGACAGAGAGATGAGCGAGAGAGACAGAGAGAGAAAACAAATGAGAGAGATAGAGATAAGAGAGATAAGCGAGAGATACAGAGAGAAAATGAGAGAAAGAAATGCATGAGCAGAGAAAGAAGAGTGATGAGTGAAAGAGATAAAGAGAAGAGAGAGAGAGAGATAGAGAGACAGAGAGACAGGAAGATGAAAAAATGAATGAAAAGAGAAATGTTATATCAAAGGAGTAAGACGACAAATTATTTTTTTTACGATTTTTTTATAAAAATAATTTAACAATCTCATCACTAGCCATAATGTATGAGAAAAGTTGAAAAGGGTATAGGAGTAGATATGGAAGAAGTCAAAAAGTGGGTTGAGAGAAGTCAATAAATACTGAGTTTTTTTTTAAAAATAAAAAATTTAGAAAATTAAAATTGAGATATTGGAGCTCCCACAAAGTTTGGAAGTTAAAAAACCTCCATTTTCCTTATATAATATAGATAGATAGATAGATAGATATAGATATAGATATAGATAGATTGACAAAAATGTTCGTCTCCAATGAGCTAAAATAATTGGCGCCAACAAGAAAAAAAAAATTGGTGCCTCTTTTTTTTCTGATGAATTTATTTTTTTGTCTCCTATAATTTTGAGAAGAATTAAAAGAAACGACAAAAGTAATATTTGGTCATGTTTGGGTTACGTTCTAAAACGAAAATAAATTTTATCACCAAATTTTAAAAATTAATTATTGAAAACTCCATACTAAACAAGGTAATGTTTTCTATTAATTTTGAAAATTACAAAGTTTTTATTCTTTGTTTCTCTGTATTTTTTCTCACAAAAAAAAAAAAGCTACATTAATTATCTTTTTTTTTCTTTTTTTTTTGTGGAGAGAGGTTTTGACCTTCAATTTTTTTGAAATGGGTGTTCTAGACGGAAATGGTAGAGTTGGTTCGCATAATGAGAAAACCGCTATGCAAGAGGGGCCTTCACTGTGAGAAAGAATAGTAGGTTTGCATAGGGTGCCTTCTTGGATAATAGCTTCAATGCTGGCATGCACGAAGGGCTTAAGTGTGAGACAGAGGAGAGGGGCTTTAGCGCGAAATAGAAGAAATGGTTTACAGAGTGTCTTCTTGAGTCACGACTTCAATACTTGCGAGAGAGGAGTATACTCAAGTGCGAGAGAGAAATGAGGGTTTGTAGAAAGTGTCATTTGGGTCACGACTTCAAGGCCCGTGTCTGTGTACATGAAAATGAGTGATATGCGTCAGAGTGTATCTCTTGGGGTCACAGTTTCAATGCTTCGAAACACAAAACCACGGCATTTTAATAAAGAGAAATGATTAGTGATAAAATATTTTTGTATCCTTAAATACCAGAATAAAGAATTTATCATTGGTGATGAAATATTTTTGCCTTCCACAGCTTAACCTTATGAGATGAAAAATATATTCGTCACGCAATCAATTAGAATTTATTAGTGACGAAATATTTCGTCTTCCACAACTTATTCTTCCGAGACAAAAGTATATTTGTCGCCTATTTAATAGAAAGATGAAATGACATTGTCTGCATGATGGAGTGTTTATTGGTGACGAAATATTTTCGTCTTCCATAACTTATCCTTCGCAGACAAAAATATATTTGTCGCCTAATAAATGGAAATATGCAACGACATCGTTTAATAGGTATGGAATTTATTGGCAGCAATTACGCTCACAAAAAAAATTATATTTTGTGACAAAAATGTTTGTCTCCAATGAGCTAAAATAATTCGCGCCAATGCAAACGAAATTGGCTCCTCATTTTTGCACATGAAATTTTATTTTCATCTCCTATACTTTTGAGAAAAATTAAAACAAACGACAAAATTAATATTTCGTCATCTTTGGGTTAAATTTTAAAACAAAATTTTTTTTGTCACAATAGCCCAGATTTCTTGTATTTTTTATTGATTTTAAGCATTTGGTGACGAAATTTGGTTTTCCTCTCTAAAAATAATACATTTGGAGACACAAATTATTTCCTCTCTAAAATTTTTTACAATGGTGACGACAAATTTCGTCTCCAAAATGACGCCAAATCTTCCACCAAATTTTCCAAGGGCGGGAAATTGTTTTGTGACGAAGAATAAAATTTAGAGACGAATAAAATTTTCGTCACCTATTGTTTTATTTGATTTTAAGCATTTGGTGACGAAATTTGGTTTTCCTCTCTGAAAATAATACATTTGGAGACGAAATTATTTCCTCTCTAAAATATTTTACAATGGTGACGACAAATTTCGTCTCCAAATGGCGTAAATCTTCCACCAAATTTTCCAAGGGCGGGAAATTGTTTTGTGACGAAAAATAAAATTTAGAGACGAATAAAATTTTCGTCACCTATTGTTTTATTTGATTTTAAGCATTTGGTGATGAAATTTGGTTTTCCTCTCTGAAAATAATACATTTGGAGACGAAATTATTTCCTCTCTAAAATATTTTACAATGGTGACGACAAATTTCGTCTCCAAAATGGCGCCAAATCTTCCACCAAATTTTCCAAGGGCGGGAAATTGTTTTGTGATTTAAAAATAAAATTTAGAGACGAATAAAATTTTCGTCACTTATTATTTTATTTGATTTTAAGCATTTGGTGACGAAATTTGGTTTTCCTCTCTGAAAATAATACATTTGGAGACGAAATTATTTCCTCTCTAAAATATTTTACAATGGTGACGACAAATTTCGCTCCAAAATGGCTAAATCTTCCACCAAATTTTCCAAGGACGGAAATTGTTTTGTGACGAAAAATAAAATTTAGAGACGAATAAAATTTTCGTCACCTATTGTTTTATTTGATTTTAAGCATTTGGTGACGAAATTTGGTTTTCCTCTCTAAAATAATACATTTGGAGACTAAATTATTTCCTCTCTAAATTTTTTTTACAATGGTGACGACAAATTTCGTCTCCAAAATGGCGCCAAATCTTCCACCAAATTTTTCAAGGGCGGAAATTGTTTTGTGAAAAAATAAAATTTAGAGATCGAATAAAATTTTCGTCACCTATTGTTTTATTTGATTTTAAGCATTTTCGATTTAAATTTGGTTTTCGTCTCTAAAAATAATATAATTGGAGGCGAAATCTTATTTTCATCACTAAAACATGCATATTTGGAGACTAAATATTTTTTCGTCACGCGTTTTCGTCACCATAGACCTTTTTTGTTGTAGTGAATAATTAACACTACCACAAAAAAAGGGTTTCTACGGTGTGCAATGCACGCCATAAAAACACTTCTATAACATGTAGCGCGCGTCATATTATGACCAGTCATGGAAAGTCCTTCACTTTCAACGACATACTTCGTACGCCGTTAAAAACTATTTAACGGTAGATTTTGTGGGTCATTATTACTTTTTCTACGACATACTATAACATGCCGTTAAAAACTATTTAACGACAAATTTTGTACATCGTCATTACTTTTTTTACGACTACTTTTGCACGTCGTAAAATATGTAATACAACAACTTATTATGTTTATCGTAGAATATACAGTTTTTTTTTTTTAAAAAATAAAATAAAAATTCAGCAGGTCCTATTCAACCAATTTTGTACAATTTAACAAATATTACAAACAAACATCACAAAACATTAATCAACCACCAAAATATTATTTGAAACATCAAAAAGAAACTATATCCATAAATTATAAATATTCAACAATTGTCTATACATTCCAAACATTTGAAAACTATATCCTTAAGTTCTAAACTGTACAAAAAATTTAAACCATCCAAAACTATGCATATCTAACTTTCTAAACATATCGACAACTTTCAAGATTTACGAATAAATCTAGTGATTGTGTGACCATACACCTCCAAAAAAATTCCAAATGCAAATCTGTCTTAAATCCAAACCTCCTCACAATGTGATCAACAAATGAAAGTGGGTCAGAGAATTCATCTTCCATTGAAGAGTAGATAGCACCAGAAGCTCTATTCTCTGGATTATCTTGGCTTCAAACACACTTTGATTCCTCCACCTAATCACAACACAGAGAAATAAATCAATGACAACACAAAGAAATAAATCAATTCCTAAGCTTCCAAACTGACCATAAAACAGCAAATAGAATGGAATTCCAGATTTTCCTCTCCAGTTTTGACAGATTTACACCGGCCCACCATTGGAGTAAGTCATTAACAGAGCCTGGTAATGCCCAAACTAAACCCCACCATCTAATAACATGTGACCAAAGTAACCAAACAAATGGACAGTGCAATAACACATGATCATCAGACTCCACCTTAGTCCTGCAGAAAACAGAAAGAACAATAGCATTATTATTGAGAACTCTAATCCTTTGAAGATAGGTGGATGATTTGATCCTCCTTCTCCATGCCAACCACCCAAAGAATTGAGCTTTGGGAGGGGCAACAATTTCTCAAATAGAGGCAGTAATTATACAAATAGGGCCCAAGGACAATTCAAACCAATGATAAGCTGAGGAGACATAATCTATTTGAGCAACCAGTAGACCACCTTAAATTGTCAAACCTGTTGTCTCTAATAGCAGGTGCAGCAAGTAGAGCATCATTTAATCTCATTATTTCCTCCACCTCCCATTGAAACAGAGTTCTAAAATTTAAGTTCCAGCCCTCATGATCACCATTTCTGTTGTATAAAGAGTTAATTGTACCATACTTGGCTTTTACATTTGGTTACATCCTTTTAACTCCTAGACCCCCTTGGCTTTTACTTTTGGTTACATCCTTTTAACTCCTAACCCTTAAAATCCACTCAACAGATTCTCTCATTGCCACCATTAACTTTTGGTTACAACCACAATGCATGCTCATTTGCAGGTCATCCGTTTTATACCCATGAATAATAGCCTAAATGGGTTTCACATTGTTGCAAAAAAAAAGTGCAGAACATGGTTCTGCAGCAAATCTAATCACCTAACTAATATTCCAAGCAACCAAAAAGAAATGGTCAAAATCTAAGAATTTAATTAGAGGAAAAAAATGCAAATTAATATGAGCAATATTGAATTGAGGACCCGAAATTCCCCATTGATGGGTGATGCAAAAAACTGTTGAAACTATATCCTATAAATAATGTTGGTTGAGTGAAACACATTCTCTTCTATAATCAATGTAGAATATGCAGTTTTTTTAACTCTTGGAGATTGCCCCAATCCATCCTCAAAACCTGCTAAGGAGTGTGTGTTTTGGTATTGGTAATATATAGGTACTGTATATTTTTGCTGAGGGTGGTTAAAATCTTTGATCTCTTATGACAGGTATAATAGGATTTGAGATATGGAGAGGACATAAATAATAAGAGAAATGGATGAGGAAATAACAACACATACTTGTAGATTTAGTGACCGGTTCCGAGAATCAAGTTCCTCTGGGGTGAATTCAACCTGATTGAAGCAGTGATAGGCAAGGTTTTTAAAAGCAAATGCGTACCTCAAGGCATTTTACCCCTCATGAGGCGAGGCGTAAACCTCAAGGCGTTGAGCCTTAAGCATTTCAAATTTCAAATTTTAATATTTAGTGAATAAATAAAATATTTTAAAATAGTAAAAAAATAAAAACAAAATTAAATATAAAGGTGTAAATACTTTTTGCCTTAAGGCGTTGAACATTTTACTGCATAGAAAGAAGTTTTCCTTCACTAAAAGTGAAATTGATATTCTTAACTTTAGTAATTGAGCTTCTCACTTGATCGTTGCTATGTTTTTTTCCTGATTGATCCTTTACTTAATTATTCATGTAGAATATAGTTGTAAAAAGTTGCAAAAGGGATTCTTTTTATTTTTTTAAGTTTAAACAATCTAATTCACTAAGTTCAACAAAAGCCCAAGGCAACCTCTGCATATGCGTACTCCTCACATGCTTATGCACAAAAAGCGTACAAAGCGCACCTAAGACGCATGTCTCAAACTATGATGCGCAAGCCTTTGGGGAGTAATGCCTAAAAATAAAAGCCTTAATGCGTTTTACCTTAGCCTCGAGGCGAGGCGAGCATCAAGGCGAGCCTCAAGAAAGCCTTTTAAAACTCTGGTGATAGAAGCAATATAAATGTTTTTGATCGGCAACCATTATGAATGTTACAGAAAATAAACATAGTCATAAATTTCAAGTGCTCATCAGATGTTGGATTTCAAAGGAGCTCCAAGAGACAAATAAAGTACCTTCTGAAATGGTTTAGTTTTCAACAATTTGAAAAGAGTAAAGAGAGGATAAACAGTGGAATCAATGTTTGAGGAAGAATCTAGCTTCCACGAAGACTTGTCACCATCCGTGAAAATTGAATGATGAATAAGCTATCTCTTTACGTTGATAGCTTATCAACTTTCATGGTCTGCTGGAATTACATCGCCAAGACTAAAGAGAATTTTTTATATAATTCATGTCATCCTTGTGGAACATAGAGCATTCAGAATTAGTCACTAAGTCATAACCAATACATCCAACATAAGTACCAATTGAATTAGCAAGGTGAAGCCTAAAAAAATAATGATAAAAACTAGTTAAAGCTAAAGAATTGCAAAATTAAGGGAGTAAATATATTAAGGAACAAGTAAACATAATAACCTTTAGAATCGGACACAATAGGAACCGCAGATGCTCTCATTCTTCTGCACATTTCCTCAATCTGCAGAAATAAGAAAAAGATGACATAAAGCAAATCTGACTCTGATAAGCAGCTTTGAGATTGAAATTCTACCCAGCTCTCACTTTGGGGTCGCATACCTACACTGCAGTACTTTGGAATTTCAGTTTGCCTAAGCAATCTTGCTTTATGTCTTTATCTACAAAAATATGTGGATGTGTGCATATATGTGAATATAGACAGACTTATTAAGTCAATTCACATTCAGTTAGATCAATTGCACGGCTATCCATGGCAAGATAGTCTAAAATTGCATTAAAAACAAGTTGGTCAGCGAGTTATTTTGGTCAAATTCAGTATTATATTGACTGTAAATAAGATTAATGGAAACATGAAATTTAAAAATTCTGGGCCTGCTGTTTATCACTCGATTAAAATAGAAATTATTCCACATACACTGGCATAATCTTCCACATCCAAGCAAGAAAAAGTTGACACATAATCTACATCGATGCACAGGGATTAATAATGTGGTGAGCAGGGCATTATCACCAGTCTTGAATTGATGTTTCCCAACACCAATCCTCCACAGTAAGGATTTCCAACATCCATCCACCCACCCACCCAAAAAATTGAGAATTCCCAGTGCCAAACTAGCGGGGAAATATTTGTTTCCTTGACATGACCTCAGAGATAAGGTTTCTTACCGCAAATATGTCATAGATAACGGAGAAAGAGAAGAGATAAAAATATATTACAAGTAGGAACAAAGTAAGCTTAGGCTTCAAACTGCTTATAATCTCACATTATGACAGCTTAAAAAGGGAAAGAGGTAGACTACCTAGGAAAAGACACACGGGATGGAATGCCTATTTAGACTTTTGAATGGTAATACCTATTATTATCCCAAAGTCAGTCAACCAAAATCACATTACCATATTCCTACCTTTGTACAAAATGCTTAGCTCTCTAGACATGCATACAATCATAGTGCAACCATGACTTAAGAATTGTGGGTTTTAACTCTTTATCTATCCCAAATCACTTGTTCCCAATGTCAGATGCATATATGTTTACAAACCAAGCAGGAGTGTCACTGTTCCCTTTACTTCTTATCAAGCTCTCATTTGACTCGACAATGCACTGGAAAGGATTCATGCAGTCCAGTATGATAAATCAACTAAAAAGTAAGTTACCCGTAACCAAACTTCTTCATTAGGTGCATTCTTGTCAGCAAGCATAATGGAATTAGGCTTTCTCTTCCATTGTTCATCAACCTTGTCCAATATTTACCTGTTGATATCGCAGCAAACACCAGAGTGAAATAACACATATTAGCCACACAAAATCCTAAAAAAGGAGAAAATGGTCAAGCTGAAAATAATTGTGCAGAAGATGAGTCGATTTTGTAGCCTAGTGATAGAAAATATGCAGACAAATACACACTTTTTGCCTCCAAGACAACTTTAAGTCTCAATATGAAATCCAGAACTGAAATCATTCACATTATGACTGGGTTACCACTATATATAGTCATATTCAGCAGACATCAGATCATAGAGAATCCAATAGTAATCTCTGTGACCATTCTCTAATTGTTTTCTTCCCCATTTTTTCCCCCAGAAAGGCCATTAGCTGCAGTTATTTCAGGTGAGTTCCCAAAAAAATTTATTCTGTTATTTTGTTTTCAATGCCATGAACTTTATCTTTCAGTTTTAAATTTAATTAAGCATACAACAAGGTATCAGAACTCTTGAGTTGAATTGATCATGTTTGATAAGTGTAGGTACATGCTAAATTAAGTGAGTGCTTCATGCTAATTTAACATAAGAAAGCATCACAAGAAAGTCCATGCTTTATTTTCTGGCATACTTTTTTCCAGTAAACTAAACAGTTTTTCAACAAAAACATATTCCTTAGTTTTATTTTCTTTTTGCCATACATTCCTACATCTCTTTCCTACCTGAAATTACTAACATTGCATCACAGCCTTACTATGATTAAAACAAGTGATTAAAATATGAGATTTCTCATGTATAGTGCTAAGAGCATACCAACGTCAACATGGAGCTGCTTATAGCTTATTTTTTCTAATTATTTTTTAGTCTATTGCAGAGCCTTTGGGGTAACTTCTGCTTATAAGGCATAAATAACTTGAATAAGTTGAAAAAAGTTGAATATTGGGAAGCATGGAAAGGGACATTATCAACTTTCAGTTATAAATTGCACCAAACAAGAAGAATCACGCACACAAAGGGTATAATGAAAATTATTTCAAAGGATTAAAGACAACACTCTGTTCAAATAGACCCTTTACCAGCACTGGGAATTTTATATTTTTGAATTGGACCAAGTACCTGGTTATCAAAAGTAGAACTTGAAGCAGGTGGAGCTGTGCTAATAGGACTGCTGTGGCCATGATAAGGAGCCGAGCTCTGCTGAAAATTAGATGAACATGAAGATTTTGAGCTGCTAAACGAAGGTGCACTATATACAGGTGGTGGGAGGGGAACCCTCTCAGGAACATTCCCTTTCCGGCCACTGTACCCAAGCAAAGAGAAGACAATGAGATCATATGTGAAATTGAGGCAATTAAAACCTAAATATTCAAGTTAACCATCAATTACCCTAATATATTGAGCTCTATTGTTGCCTTATATTGAGAAGGAATTTCCATCAACGATGCAAGAGCGAATTCTGTCTCTTTTCGGGATTGGGCCACATTCTTTGACATAATTTCTGTGAAATTGACAAACTAAAGAGAAAAAATAGTTGTCCCATATTAAGCATTGTCAACAGTAATATGCATCCAATAGTAGTGGCAAATCAGAAGGCATAATAAACCTTATAATGCTAGAACATCACTTACTTGGAAATTATCGAAGGCCCGAGCAGGGATGTTGTCATCAAACTCCCTCATCATGTCCCAGGGTCCATCTCCAACCCCAACTAATATAATAGACAAGGGTAACTTGTTGTACAAATGTAGCCAAATTTAATATAAAAGTTGACAAAATAAATTATAAAAAGAGCAATAGAAAAGAGAATGGTGCAGCGAGACAACAATTGAAGAACAAGAAGTTACACCCAATAACCTTGCTGTTACAATTGCTTCAACAGTTTCTTCCCCTGTGGACTCAACTGACCATGCTCAGTATCAACACTTCTAGTAAACTATGGCAACACCCAAATGGCTAGGTAAGTTTGAAGGTTTAATTAACAAAGAATGGTGCTGGCCACCACAGGGTTTTAAAGGTTTAATTAACAAAGCAAGATTACCTATCCGTCTGTAATTATTAAGAAAACATGGTACTGGCCACCACTCTTCTCAACAATTGTCATGGCCATTTCAATAATTGGGCCAAATGATGTCGGCCCTGCAGCATTGCTGCCACCTCTCTAGCACCTGAGCTAATGGAAATGTTAACTCGGCCCTAAAAAACCAAAGCAGAAAATTAGAAGATAAAAATAAAATATAGATCAGACGATGGAACAATATATTGATAACATTGTGCAAATACCCATATTTAATATCAAGGATTATTGGTAGACATTAAAGACATTCAAAGCACAACATAACAATTGATAAATCACTAAATCGGTAAAATCAATCATGATAATTCAAATAATTTATTGTATGAAATATTGATGATAAATAGATGTCATCATTACTTGTGCATCCATCTCCAGCACTATTTGCCATTACATGCATATTATCTGTGTATGCATGTGTGTGTGTGGATATGTTAGGATGAAATTTAGCAACCATGAAGTCTAGCATCTGTGCATTTAATTCAAATGATCATGATCAAATATAAATACTTTTGAACTATATAAATACTCCTGAAAATACAAGTAAAAGAAGGAATCAAGCAAAGCTACTGCAAATCAATGTAAAATACTTTTGAATTATATTTGACATGACCTAATTTTCCTCATGAAGGAAAATATGAATAATTTACCTTGGATGATTTCTTAAACCGATTGGAATCATACGATACATAATTATCCCCAACAGCATCTGAAACAACTTCCTCAGTTCCCTCAGCAGTGGCTTTTTCAATTATGCTGTATCTCTTCTTCTGCAAAAACTTGATGAGAACCATTAGCGTGTTATGGCTCATTTTCTTGGACTCAAGTGCAGCACTCTCATCAGATTCCAACAGCTGTGAAGTAGGTGGGGATTCCATCATCTGTGAAGTATATAGACATCATCTGATATACCAGACGAGCCTCTTGACAGATATGGAGTATCTCCGGTGATGTCTATATACTTCTTCGGCTCAGGTACCACAGCTGATTTCGGAAGGACAATAGATGGATATAAAGAAAGCACATATGTGATTTCTACTTGAGATGCCAAAAACTGTTCCATAGCCTCCTCATAGCTCCCATTCTCAAATAGATAGTGTGCGTATTTGTGGAAGTTACAAAATTTATCTGGCACATGTTCATTATTATAAATGCACCAATAACTCAAGCAATGTCTAGTTTCTGATGAATTCTTCGCAACTCAGAGCTACATAGAATTGCATGAAATCAAATGGGCGAAGAATACAAAGTCCACATGAAAAGAAATTCTGAGTGAGGCATATTTACAAACAGGTATGGTGCATTCGATTCGTCAAAAATCAAAAGAAGTTGCTCAAAATCAAACACCATATTTAGATTCCAAAAACAAAATTCTTCATATTTAGCATGTAACTTTCCACTTTGATCTTAACTAACCAACATATAAAAATAAATAAATAAATAAATCATCTTTCAGCTCACAATTCAACATAGTGAAGGTTGGAGATGGAGGCTTTTGGTCTAAGATCTGAGGGCAAAGCAAAGCAAAGCAGAAAATCAAAGAGTTTTGGCTGAAAAGTGAGCAGAACAGAAGTAGAACAAAGAAGCACAAAATGAAGATGTAACATTAACAGAGTCGAAGATCTGAAACCCTTGAAAGAGAGGACAAAGATGCGAGATTTAACTGATGGGGAGAGAGAGAGAGAGAGAGTATGAGGAAGAAGAAGAAGTAGGGTGCCTTGATCATGTCGATGAGTTGGATAACACAGGTAGCGAGCATGCCAGACGCTCCGCCATTGACAAAGGATTTCACTGCAGGCCATACTCCTATGGATTTTGGCTTCTCCTTTCCCATTTCTTCTTTTGTTTCATACTGTAGAAAGAGGTCGCAACAATGGCGGAGCAAGGGTTGTGTGAAAATTTTGACCATCTTAATTTTGACCGATCAAGAAAATTTATTTTTCTTATTAATTAGACAGGATCAAGACACGTGAAAGTGAAAATTTAAGTATCTACAAATTGCTTTCACTTCAAGATTCTGGTTTGATGCTAGCAAGCAAGCATCAAAGGCGAGGTTTGAAGTAAATTGGTCATGTTTTTTTTTTTTTTTTTTTTTTTTTTTTTTGCGGTAACACTGAGCAGCTTTGGGAGCTTTTTTTTTTTTTTTTTCTTCTCTTCTTATGGAAATAATATTAAGGAGGAGGCTAGGGTTTGCGCAGCCTCTATAAATTTTTTCTTGTTCTATTTATAACGACACCATTATGAAGTTTACACATAGCAATGAACGGTGAACAACGCCCTCAAAATTATTGAAGACTGAGACTGTATTCTGGCAAGGTGACGAGGTGAGTTTGCTTCTTATACATGCCCATCAGTAGCTTTACATCCTTGTTGATGATGTCACTTTAATGAATATATCACTATCAAGGCTCGTGCTTTGAATGTCTTTGCCTATACATTTATAAATATGCGTTTGTTGCTAATGCTTTACATCTTTGTTGATGATGCTTTGAATGTCTCTGCCTATACCTATACTGGGACATGGGGTCACTGGTTTGTTAAAGGCACAATAATAACTGTTGTGTTTTAATTTGAGGCGTATTTTGAGTTTATTTTTATGATCCGAATCGTGCATTTTGTAGGGTTTGTTGAATACTTCATACTTATCAAAAATCATATTAATCGGATATTAATAACTATATGATCAAACTCTACAAAATGAACGGTTTGAATCATAAACATAAGCCATAATACAACTCAAATTGAGGCACAACAATAACTGTTGTGCCTTTAGCATAGCAGTGACCCCATTTCCCCTATACTGTATTGCACGAAACTTGTGCAGAGTTCATTAATTTGTTTATTTATTTTTGCATGTGCAACACAAATTGGTGGCCTTTATATTTATTAATAAACTATTTGAGGCTTCCATTCGGATTTTTTTTTGGGACAAACTTCACTTTACCCCCTATAGTTTTGGCCATTTGCAAATTACCCCCCTGACGTTCGAATATTACCACACAACCTCTCTGTGGTTGATGGACTGAAGCGCACACTAACTTTTGTTAACAGAAGTTGTAAATTGACAATTATACCTTCATCTTCATTTTGTTCTTCTCTCTCTCTCTCTCCATTTTAGAGGAAACCCAGTTCTTTTTCTCTCTTTATCTTCATCTTCTTTTTTTGTCTCTCTCAATTTCAAACTTTATATGTGTACATACATATACATATATATACATATACAATCTCATCTCTATATATATATATATATTTCAAAATTTGTTCCTTGTTCTATTCTGATTCAGACTTGAGTTTTTTCTTTAACACCTTTACTTTCGCTCTGGCAGCTTCAAGCTCCGCAACGACTTTTGCATAATTAGCAACTTATGACTCTAATCTTCTATTGTTATTTTTTTTGGTCAATAATAATCATCTCTAATTTAACACAGAAAACATGAAAGAAATCAAAAGCTAATCAAAATAATGTTAATTTGAAAGAAATTATGAAAAAAAATCCCAAATCAAAAGCCTAATTTTTAACCCAAAAATAGATTGGAATAAATCAAGAATAGATGGCTTTGAAATGGCTGGGGTTATAGATGAAGTTCTGCACTTCGTTGGAGATCGACATGCCATTCGGGAGGAATTTCAGTTCTCTTCAATCAAAAAAAAAAGAAAAAAAGAAAAAAGAAAAAATTAAAATGAGTTTGGATTTGTATATATATATGTATATGTATGAGAGGAATTTCAGTTCTCTTCAATCAAAAAAATAAATAAATAAATAAATAAAATTAAAATTAAAATGGGTTTAGATTTGTACATGTATAAATATATATGTGTGTGTGTATATGCACATGATCAAGAAAAATATATATATATATATATATATGTGTGTGTATATATATATATGTACACCTAATAAAAAATGTGTTTGTTCAATTGATTAAAGATGTGTTTGTTCATCCTATGAGAGAGAATGAATGTGGGTGGTGGTTTGAGGGGATGAGAGGGAGAGAGAGAGAGAGAGAAGAGATGAAGAAAAAGAAGGTTGAAAATAGAATGACATCTTTTGTAAATTTAAAGAGGTAGAAAGGGTATTTTCGTCATAAAAACGAACTCACTCTCTATAGAGGTACGTGACTTTCATATTTTGTTATCTTAGATAGAAAAGCTAACTGTGCGTTTTAGTCCATCAACCACAGGGGGGTTATGTGGTGGTTTCCGAATGTTAGGGGGGTAAACCGCACCTGGCCCAAACCACAAGGGGGTAAAGTGAAGTTTGCCCTTTTTTTTTTTTTTTGGTAGCCTCCTTTGGAAATTGTATTTTATTATTGTCTGTAAAAGAATAATTGAGTAATATATCCCACTGCCTTTTCACCATAATTGGTTATTTTGACTTATATGGAGTGAGAGGGATGCGCCTATCGAGCTAACCGCCTGAATATTGGGCTAGTGACGTAGGCACTTCCACCACCACCCATTTGACCATAGGTGATTAGTTTGACTTATGTAGGGGAATGCGTCTATTGAACTAGCCGCCTAGATATTGGGCTAATGAAGTAGACATTTCCACCACCACCCATTTGACCACAGGTGATTAGTTTGACTTATGCAGGAGAATGTGTCTATCGAACTAGCCGCTTGGATATTGAGCTAATAAAGTAGACAATTCCACCATCACCCATTTGACCATAAGTGATTAGTTTGACTTAAGTGGAGGAATGCATCTATCAAACTAGCCGCTTGGATGTTGGGCTAATGAAGTAGACATTTCCACCACCACCTATTTGACCATAGGTGACTAGTTTGACTTATGTGGGGGAATACGTCTATCGAACTAGCCGCTTGGATATTGGGCTAGTGAAGTAGATACTTCCACTACCACCTATTTGACCATAGGTGACTAGTTTGACTTATATGGGGGAATGTGTCTATCGAACTAGCCGCTTGGATATTGGGCTAATGAAGTAGACACTTCCACCACCACCCATTTGACCATAGGTAACTAGTTTGACTTATGTGGGGGAATGCGTCTATCGAACTAACCGCTTGGATATTGGGCTAGTGAAGTAGACACTTCCACCACCACCCATTCGACCATAGGTGATTAGTTTGACTTATGTGAGGGAATGCGTCTATCGAACTAGCCGCTTGGATATTGGGCTAATGAAGCAAACACTTCCATCACCACCCATTTGACCATAGGTGATTAGTTTGACTTATGTCATGTTCATATGTTATATTTGTCTCCACAACATATGCATTTTTTTTTTCCTAATCGTTTGGCTTTGTCACTCAGTGATGGTGTACTTCAAGACTTTCAAGAAGGGATACTTGATCACTCTCAAGGACTCTAGTGACGCTATTAAGGAGGGGACTATTCTTCCAATTCGCCCTCCTTTCCTTGGTGCTTAGGGCTTGAAGTTCAAGTCGTTTGATGGCTCTTTTCATTTAGCACAATGGGCCTGTGAGACTTTATATCAATTGGTTGAAGGACTGTCACACTTTAGGGTTTTATTATTAAAGTCATCTAACCATGAAGGCATTGAGGATCTTAGTTCATTTCCTACCCTTGGGAGTGCAGTTCGGGCTCAAAAGGTGACATGAGGCACTATTTTCAAGGCTATAGCAGAACCTTCTTTTTGTGAAGGATATTGGGAGTGGTTGGAGGATGCACTGAGGCAACATCGTGAGGTGCTACAGTAGGCTGGCATTTATGATGCAATTTATGCCTCATTGTTCTCGTATGACCGACTACATAGTGTATGCGAGCCTTTTGTGAGCTTTGATGTCCGTCCACTAATACCCTTCACACTTTCATAGGCGAAATGTTTATCTCGCTATGGGATTTGCGTCAACTTGGTGGACTTCCTATTAGGGGTGCAATATATGATGAAGTGGTGCCAAATGCCCAAGAATTGGCCGGCAATATGAGGGATAAGAATTTCCTTCTTCCTGTCAGTTGTGGTCATTTACTCCTTGTTTTCCATCGGCTTTGTAAGGAGTCAAAGAAGAATGTGGTGAGGATTACTAGCTGGATACAATTTTGGTTCAAAGGGGAAATTAGGTACCATAAATCAACCAAGCGGGCTTCGAGGAACAAGACTCAACGCCCTAAGGATACTAGCAACCCTTCTAGTATTATTAACATAACTCGGTCTCGAACTGTGCAAGGTGACAAAGTCTTCAACAACTTGGGAATTGATGGTGCAGCAAAGGGTGAGACTTATCTATCAGCTTTCCTCGTTTGTTGGTTGTGCAAATTTTTGTTTTACCTCGTGGGAGTGGTGACTTGATTAGACCTGGGGTGTTTAAGGTTGCTAGTATGATGGCTCATGGTCGTCCCTTCAACCTTGCCATTCTTGTACTTGCTAGTATCTAGAAAGGGTTGAATAAAATTGCTTCTTCTTTTGATCTTGGAAAGTGTGACGCCATCTTCCCTGTCCATTATGTTTATGCTTGGTTAGCAGAGTATTTCAACACACACTTTAGTATTGATTCTGCTCAAAAACCCCGAATGGCGAGATATGCTGATGAAAGGATGGCCAAACATTTTGAGGAGTCAGAAGCCTATGACTTATTTAAATCATGGAAAGATATGATCTTGCACCGTTTGGCGTATTGCGAGGGCAATCCCAAGGAATTGGTTGATGATGATCATAT
Source organism: Camellia lanceoleosa (assembly GCA_025200525.1). Lineage (NCBI taxonomy): Eukaryota > Viridiplantae > Streptophyta > Magnoliopsida > Ericales > Theaceae > Camellia > Camellia lanceoleosa. The sequence goes on from CM045762.1 coordinate 39,475,559, forward strand.
TTTTAACTTAGATTTGGAGTACTTCATTAGTATCCGCTCAAGCTATTTGACTTTGTGAAGTTCGTCCATTATGGTCATTGAGCCGTACAGTCCTCACCTGTTTAGCAGGCAATTTGGTTTTATTCAAGCCATCCCTGGTAAACTTAAGGTTGATCTTTGAGATGGTAGTTTACAAAACATTGTTCAACATTGGGATTCTTGTGTTCGTGATGGTACTTATTCTGTATTGAGGTTACCAGCGCATTATGATTTTCCATCTCGTTTCACTATCAAGACTTATTTGGAGTGGTGGTCCCAACTTTATGTAGGCTATTTCTCCAAGAAAGAAAATTCTATCCCAAGGAGCTAACGCTCAGCTTCACCAAATTAAGAGATAGTTAAAGCGAAGAAAAATGCAATTGCTAAGCAAAATTCTAATCTTAAGACCAACAAAATGGTTCGAGGAAGCGTTGGTAGGACTCTTGGTTGAGTAGAAGACGAGGATCATAGTAACGGTGATCGTAACTGGCGTTACTTAGGGAGAAAATCTAGTATTGGCATCGTTGTAAAGAACACAACTACTTTTAATGATGTGGAGTCATTTTTTATCGGCATTCCTAGCACTTCTCAACCATTGGCTACTAATGTTGTACTGGTAATGACAAAATCTTTATTTGTCATTTCAATTTATTGTGCCTCAAAATTTTTTTTTTTTTTACTCCTCTTTAATTTGTTTTGACAGTTGCCAAATGATGACTTTGATTTGGTGTCTAGAAATGAGGATATGAGACTTCTTGATGAGTTCTCAGATAATGAAGAATTAGTTCATGGGCCATCAGCTTTTGATTTAGTGATTGGTCGTAAGAGTTGTCTCTCAGTTGACCCAACTCCAATTGTCCAAACTTCTTCCTTACCTGCTGCTCCTACACTGAGTCAAGTTGTACCTTCTGTGGCTTCTACTATTGATACAAGAAACATGATCCTTAATGCTTGCTGCTGTAGACACCCCATTTTTGACCGACCTTAAGACTCAGACGTCATCGATTGAGCGCTCGGTGATTGCGCATGTTGTGCTCGTTTCGAGATTTCGGAGTTCTTGGTTGAGAGCCTTACCTCCGGACCTCGGGACTCTTTGTACTCTGACTCGGTCTGTGGACTAAGTCTTGTTTTCTCTTCCCGGAGGGAGGGATAGGTCTTGTAGACCATCTATCAGTGGTCGTAGACTACTTTTTGTGGTCGTAGGCCACTGTTCCCTTTTGGAGACTAGTTTCCGATTTTCGGAGCCGTCGGTCGTGCGCCTCAGTTCGGGACTGCTTAACATTCTCTGTTTGGCACGGTTTTTGGAACACACCTTGTTTCCTCTGTCTAGAGGGACACTGTGGCCCGGGAGACCACTTTTGGGTCGTACGCCACTTTCGGTGCTCAACAGCCAGTTTTTGAGGCACCAGACCGCGCGCTTTGCCTCATGAACTCTCGTTTTGTATCCGTGTTGGTTCATTTTTGGCTTGAACCTTGTTTTCCTTGTTTGGGAGGTGGTACAAGGGTGGGAGACCACCTTTTCTCCTTGGAGACCACTTTTCCCCGCCAGCTGATTTTCTTGTCGGGAAATTGGTTTTCTTCACCTTTGGGCCACATTTACTGGTCTTCCACCACACCTTGGGCTTGATTTCAGTGTGGAGACCACCAATACCCTTGGCCGACCACTTTGTATCTGGGAGACCACTTGCCCTGGTCGGCCGACCAGGGAAAGTGGTCGGCCAAGCACCTTTTCTGGTTGGCTGGTTTCCTCCTGTTTTGTCAGATTGTGTGGATGCCAGCTGTGCCAGCTGGAAGGCACAGACTGTATCCTCCTTACACGTGTATGAAGGATTTGCATCCAAGCTTTTAGCTTCTTGAGGAAGCTTTAGCTTCAAACCTCTATAAGAAAGGCCCTCCCTCTCCTTTGCACAGGTTGAGAATTTGGTTGAAGGCAAAAATTCATATCTCTCTCTATATCTCTATATTTTGGCTCAAAGTGTGTATTGTTCTTGACCTATTGCACCACACCTCATAGCCATGCACCTCCACCATTGATCTGAGGTTCTTGGAGGGTATTGTCAGAGGTTGAAGAGTTGGTTTTCGGTCCCAAAACTTGCTGGTTTTGTTGAGCTTCAAGGGTAACTCATTTTCCCTCTTTTTAAGCTCTATCTTGATCATTCTCCTAGCCATACTTGCATGCATATTTAGGCTTTGTTGTCAACAAAAAAGCTTCATATTTAAGTGTTTTTCATGTTTGTTTAAGGCTCTTTTGGTGTTGAGGGTCATCTACCCTCTTGCATGCCATATTTAGCCTTGTTTTGTGCCATGCCATGAGACCTTTGTGTTGATTTTTGCTTGGCCTTTTAGCCACTAAAATCCAGTGGATTTTCAGTGGTTGGCATGTGGTTTTGAGGGCCTAAATTAGAGAGGGGAGACCCTTTCTCTTTTGGCCTTATTTGTTTACATTTTTGGCCTTTCAAAGGAGCACATACTTTCATACTTCCAAGGCTTGGTTCAGGCCCTTTTTGGTGACTTTTGGGACCTTCCTAGACTCTGTTTATGGCTGGTTTGGTCACCTTGCGTTTGCCTCTTGCATGTGTAGAATAATCCCTTTCATGGCTTATCAAAGTAGCACCTCATTCTTGCATGTATTGGTCATGTCTTAGTGGGTTTTTGGCCATCATTTGGCATGCCATGATTCTGTTTTTGGCTGTTTTGGTAGCCTCTCATATGCTTCATATGCTTGTAGTGTAAATCATATTTACTAGCTTGAATTGCATGATGTTTTGGCCCTCTATTCTAGCATATTTTGGCCATGATCCAAACTGATTTTGTTCATATTTTGGGCTGCATTAGCTTTGTTTTGAGGCCCCTTGGTCAAATGATGCTTGCCATGCATGCTTGTAGTGTAATAGCCTTGCCTAGCTTTGAGTTTTGAGGTCCCTTGCATGCTTACCTTGAGGTACTTGCATGTTTTGGCATTATGAGAAATGTTATTTCAGAGCTTATTTCTTGGCCATATTCTCATGTTTGTCACTCTTTCAATGTGCTTGAGAGTTGCATCATTATCCCCAATTTGTGAGCCATTGCATGAGTTTCATTTTTGCGCCTTTCAAGCCATCATCTTAGTTCACTTTTTCTCCTATTCTGACCTGCATAGGGTCTGTTTGGAGTTGGTTTGGCTATTTGAGCATTGCCTTGCATGCCTATAGTGTAATACACTTCATTAGTTTCGGTGCTTGAGCCATTCAACATGCATTGTGTGAGTTGTTTACATCATTTGGAGTCATATTGTATGCCATTTTAGAGTTGGAACATGTGTCCTTGCACTCCATATTTCATCATTTTCAATGCGTTTGGAAAGTTGTGTTTTATGCCTTAGGCTTGGGGCTATTGCATTGGGCATGTTTCTATGAGTTTTGGAGCCTTGTTTTCATCATCTTTGGCCACTGATTTGGGTGTGGTTGAGGCCCATCCATTTTGGTTTAAGTCTATTTTGCATTGAGTATGCCATTGTAGTTCATAGCATTGAGTATGCCATGTTGTCGCATGATTGATCATTGCATTGTGCATGTCTTGTTCATCTCATTGTGTATGCTAAGTGTCATGCGCATTGAATATGCTATTATTAGTTCATAGTATTGTGTATGCTAGTTGCATGTTTGCATGTTATCCCTTGCATGCTTGCATGACTTAGTTGCATTGCATTAAGACTACATGCTAGAATTGCATTTATGCATGCCATGCTAGAGTTGCATTTGTGTTTGGAATAGGTGTTAGTCCGAACACGGGAAACGAGGGACGTCTCATACTCAAAGTGACGAAACGTGCCTCAATTCCCGGTCGCCGACATTCTTGACTACCCATGATGGAGTTGTTGGCTTTAGGTGCTTGTATGTGCATTCATTTAACATTGAGTCGTGCAATTTGGCTCCTCGGCCATCATGCATCGAAATGTGTGATTGATGGCCCGAGCGTCGAGGCCTACACTCCCTTGAGCTTATGTAATGATGGGGAGAGTGGTCGTGCACACATGTGTTGCAAATACTTTGCCGTGCCTCTCTCTTTCCCTTTGTTGCAGAAAACCAGAAACCAGGAGAGAAAACTGGTCGGCCGACCAGATTTATTGGCAGGCCGACCACTTTTTTTGGTTTCCACCACAAAAGGTGGTCAGTAGTTAGTCTCCCATGCCTATAAGCTGGTCGGCAGCCTTCCCACAGATTCCCAGGGTGGAGTTTCATCTCTCTGGAGCTTTGTGCAAGTTTCTGAGATCAATTGCAAGCAAAGGCGAGTTGGGCGTCGCGAGGGATATCCGAACAAGGAAATTCAAGCATGCATGCATCCTTTGTCATTCAAAGCAGAGCTGGGGCAATCCACATTCATGAAGTCTGCATGCTAACTTAGTTGCTAACTTATTTAATTCGTTGATTAATTAGAGTTGTGTAATAATTAGCTGTAGCTTGTTATTTATTTTGTTGTGTAATAACTAGTTTAATTAGATTAGCTAGTTGATTCTGTATTATTCATTCAGACCCTCCATCGAGAGGGCACAACTGTTGTAATAAGTGTGTGTGCGTGTGCTGCATATCTTCCAACCCCCATTTCTTTCTCCCTTTTATTTACCAGCTTACGATGGTTAGTTTTAGGGCATGTTTCAATTAGCATCCTTATGCTTTGCATTTTGCATTCATTCATCTATCTTGCATGCACCGGGCTCGGCGCATCATACTAACTCTATTGTATTTCAATTCCTGTTTGAATACATGTATCAAATTGTATTTCACATGACATTTTAGAATCGCCGAGCCTATCTTAGTTGCATTTTTGTATGTGTTGCATTAGGCATTCTTGACATAGCTAGGATCATGCATTGATTTCTAACATGGCTTTTGTTTTGGCTCGGAGTACTCGGTAAGTGTTTATGCTTTAGCATCCTTGCATACGTGTGAGTGATTGCCATGATAGCATGCTTGCCATGAGGTTAACTGCTTATGTGATATAACTGCCTGAATGCCTGTGGGTGAAGGTTGGATTACTTGAATTTGAACAATTCATTGATTACGAGTTTTAAGCCCACTTGAGAATGGCAAAATCATGTTTTCCTAAGCCCACTTGAGGGTGGCAAAATCCGCATTTTAGCTTACTTGCGAGTAGCAAACCGTTTTCAAAACAAATGAACATGAGATGTTTTGTTCCAACTTAAGCGATCCAGTCTGTACTTGTATGCTGTGTGCATAACGTAGTAATTCTAGGCTAATAAACCGGAATAAGAACACATGTGTTTTAAAAAATAAGATATCATTTTAGTAAAGGCCGATCTTTGATCGGGCGAGCGGGGGTGCTCATTGCATGATCTTTCCCTCTCGTACCCAAGTTCCCGAGCCGAGACAACTTTGGTGATGACGGATACGTGGCCTTAGGTGGCGACTCTGTATAAAATATTTAGGTGGCGACTCTGTACCTGGAAAAATAGTTCATGTTTGGCACTTTCTAAAAATCAGTTTTTCAAAATGATTTGCCGGATTTGGACTCTTTGGTGATTTATCGGTCTTGCATTGCACTTTGCGAGATTAGATTCAGAACCGTGACATTTGAGTCCGAACTGTAGTGAGCCTAATGAACAAAATGGGATTTTCCCAGGACGTTCGGGCGCGTCTACAGCCGCTCAGCAGCTTCAATACTTGAAAACCATATTAAAGGCTTATTGAGCAAAACTTCTATTCAAAAAGTCCCAGCTTTGGGCCCAAAGCTCCAAGAGCTTTATGATGAGCTCTCAAAGCTTCAGATGGACTATTCTCCGTTACAAAGCCAGATTGAGAACTACGTACAAAATGCTACTACGTATATTTCTATGAAATCATCGTTTGCGCAATGGATGACTTTAGAGCTACAGGATCAGCGTTTGGCAGATGTCAGTCAACGTGTTACTCATGCTCTAGCTCTTGAGAGTGAAGGGATTGAGCAGATTCACTCGTTGAAGTCTGATTTGGGTAGCCTTGCAGCAAAGAAGGCAGAATTGGTAAAGGCGTTGGAACATTCACAACAACTAGAGTCTACAATTTGTGTTGTTGAAGCTGAAGTAGTTCAAAGCGAGCCATTGTTTCCACTTTAAGGGACGAACAAGCTACGATAGAAGTAGCTGAGGTGATAAGAAGCGAGGATATTGAAGTTGCCAACAAGTTGGAACAGCTCTTGAAGGTTGAACATGGTGAGATCCAGAGTTTATCATGGTTGCCATGATTTATTTATTTATTATTATTTTAGTTCATTTTTTTTAATGAAATGCAGTTCGAAGCAAAAAACTCTTACTGTAAAACACATTTGGTTTATTGATTTATTATCCGTTCACAATTGTACTCATGTGGGCCAGGAGTAGTACAATTTTTTTTTAACAACTTCATTTCATATGGGCCAAAAGTATCATGCAATTTATGCTCATGCGATTAGGAGCGTTACATTCTCATGGATAGTAGTGCTTTAGGAACTTGCCATTGATTGGGCCAACTCTTATACCTTCTTCATCAACAATCTTGTATGCTCCATTAGTGTAGACTTCAATCACCACGTATGGACCATCTCACTTGGATAAGAACTTGTTACCAGTTCGGTGGGTAGTGATGATAGGTCTTTGAACAACCAACACCAATTCTCCAACTTGAAAAGACTGGGGTCTAATCTTCTTATTGAAAGCTTTGGAGAGTCAAGCTTGGTAAAACTCAAGTTTTTGTTGTGCTTCCAATCTCTTCTCATCCAATGCTTTTAACTCAGCAAGGCGTAGTTTTTCATTTTCATCATCAGTGAGACCTTCCTGTATGGCTATCCTTAATGAAGGAATCTGTTGTTCCAAAGGAACAACCGCTTCAACACCATACACAATGGAGTATGGGGTGGCTTGTGTTGGGGTATGATGTGTCGTACGATATGCCTAGAGTGCTTCTCCAATTATTTCATGTCAATCTCGCTTTGATTTAGCAACTACCTTTTTCAATAGGTTGCCCAAAGTTTTGTTAAACGCCTCTGCCAGTCCGTTAGCAGGTGCATTGTACATTGAAGAATTGCGTTGCTTAAATCCAAACATTTTACAAAGTTTGTCCATTAGACTATTGTAGAAAGGCTTTCTGTTATCGGTGATGATGTAGCGAGGTACACCAAACCGATAAATAATGTGGGATTTGATGAAGTCAACAATAGTTTCTTTCTTGACTTCTTTAAGTGGGGTGGTTTCAGCCCACTTAGAGAAGTAATCTGTGGCGGCCAAGATATATAAGTGGCCTGTAGAAGATTTGGTCAATGGGCCAACTACATCTAGACCCCTTACATCAAATGGCCAAGAAGCAATTGTCGAGTGTAAAGGTTCTAGTAGTTGATGGATAAAGTTTGTATGAAACTGGCAAGGTTGACAGACCATCGTAGGCCAATAGTAACCCATCTTTTTTACTCAAAAGTGAAGTTTAGGACCAGACTGATGCGCTCCACATATCCCGGAATGGGCTTCTTCCATGGCTTGTTTAGCTTCATCATCCCTTAGGCAACGAAGAAAAATTCCTTCAAATGATCGTCGGAATAAAGTTCCCTTGTAGTAGATGAATCGAGGAGCTCGACGTCTTATTTTAGTTCTATGGCGAGAATCATCAGGGAGTTTCCCGTGTTCAAGGTAGTCTATAATTAGCATTCTCCAATAGTCGACTTCGATGGCTAGTATTGAAATTGCGTTTATTTCTACAAGGTGACATTCCAACAATTGTGGCAATACCCATCGTTGGCATACAAGGACACTAACTTGTTCACCTTCTAACAATGCCAATGTAGTTGCTAGATTGGCAAGTGCATTAGCCATGCGATTCTCTTTCCTTGGAACATGTTCAAGTACCACCCCCTCAATTTTTTCAATGAGATAAGTTGCATACTGGAAATATGGGACTAAGTTGTCTTTCTTGACTTCATAATCCCCCCGGAGTTGATTAATTATTAACTTATAATCTCCATAGACATCTAGGTCAACAATTTTTAGCTGTGTTGCCATTTGTAAACCAATGATCAAGGCCTGGTACTCAACAACATTGTTTGAGCGATTTTCGCCAAGAATAAATGAGTAAGGAAAAATGTGCCTCTATGGTGAAACAAAAATGACACCTACTCCTGCCCCTTCCTTTCTTGCAGCCCCATCAAAGAACATCATCCAAGGTTGTAGGACTTCTATGAACAATACATCTTCGTCAGGGAACTCCTCAAAAATTTTCCAATCAACAGGGATGTAATGGTCGACCAAGAAGTCTGCAAGGGCTTGCCCTTTCACCACTTTTCTTGGCATGTAAATTATCTTAAATTTATTAAAAAGGAGAGACCATCTTGCTAAGCGTCTTGAGAGGATGGGTTTAGACATAACATACTTTATTAGGTCGACTCTTGCAATGAGATGCACTGTATGGACTTGAAAATAATGTCTCAATTTTTGAGAGGCAAAAATAAGTGTCAAACACATCTTCTCAATGGGTGAGTACTTGAGTTCATTTTTAGTTAATCTACGATTGAAGTAATAGAGTGCTTGCTCTTTATTTTCTTTGTTATTTTGGGCCAGCATCGCTCCAAGAGACTTTTCTTGAGCAGCAATGTAAAGTATCAATGGTTTCCCCTGAATATGAGCTCTTAACACCGGTGGATGAAGCAAATAACTCTTAATACTATCGAAAGCATTTTGACATGCTTGATCCCAAGCAAATGGAGCCTTATTTTTCATCAGTCGACTGAAAGGTTGACAACGACCTACCAAGTTTGAAATGAATCTGCAGATATATGCCAAGTGACTTTGGAGGCTTCTAAGTTCCTTCGTTTTTTTGGTGGTGGCATCTTTTGTATGGCATCGATGTTGGATTGATCAACCTCAATGCCTCTATGTCAAACAATAAAGCCAAGGAACTTTCCAGATGTGACTCCAAATGCGCATTTGAGTGGATTCATCTTCAAGTCATATTTTCTCAGCCAGTTGAAGATTGCACGAAGGTCCTCTAGGTGATTTTCCCTTTTCTTAGTTTTGAACGCCAAATCATCAACATAGCACTCAACAAATTTATGGAGCATGTCATCAAAGATCTTTTGCATGGCACGTTGATAGGTGGCACCGGTATTCTTCAGTTCGAAAGACATCACTTTATAACAATAGATGTCTTTTGTGGTGCAAAATGCAGTTAAGTCTTCATCCTCAAGTGCCATCCATATTGGGTTGTATCCTGAACACCCATCCATGAAGGACAACACCTTGTGTCCGGTAGTGGTGTTTATCATTAATTCCATAATAAGAAGTGGAAAGTCGTCCTTGGGACATACTTCATTCAAATTTCGAAAGTCGACACATATTCTAATTTATCTATTCTTCTTGACTACCGAGACCATACTTGATATCCATGTTGGATATTTTACTTCACGTATGAACCCAACTTCGATCAACTTGTTGACTTCTTCTTCTACTTTGAGGATGCGCTCAAGTCTGATGTATCGATGAGCCAGCTTTACTGGTCGCATACCATGTTTGATCCCAAGGTGATGGACAACCACTTTTGGACTTAGACCTGGCATCTCCTTATACGTCCATGCGAAGACATCTTTATATTCAAGAAGCAGTTTGAAAAATGTCTTTTTTTCCTCAGGCGTTAAGATTGTTCCCACAAAGATTGGCTAGGGTCATCCGGAATTCCCAAGTTGAGTTCTTTCAAATTGTCAACAGTTGATTGCCCCCCATCTTCAAATTCTAGATGAGCTTCTTGGAGATCATCATCCTCCGAATCTGAGCTAGAATTTTCTTCAACTGTTACATGGTGAGAATCAACATGTTTAATTTCTTATTCTTTTTTACTTTCCGCTTGAGTTGTAATTTCTCCAGTTAGTATAATAGTGTGCCTTTTGACCTTAAGCGGACCTTCAACACTAACTTCAAGTGACATCATGTGTTTCATGCGAGAAGGAATTAAACTTTGAGTCTCAGCATCCTCCTTTGTAGAATTCAACTCAATTGTTACTGTGCTTCTTTTGTTCTTGCCTTTTCTAGGTGATGTATTCATATCGCCAAGTTAAGCAAAAACAGACTTTCGTGAGCAGGAAGCTTGTTTTTTATCCCCTTCCTTAATAGTGCCTAATCTGTTAAAAATTGAAGGTTGAGAAGTTATACCTTCATCTGTCTTATCAATAGTGGTCAACCTACTAAAATTTGAGGTTCGGGGTGTAAGAGCTTCAATGTAGTCAAACACTAAGACTCGAGGAGTTGGGCTTGGACTTTTGTCTTCCTTTACTTCTTCCACAGTGATATGTTGTACGTCTTGGTAGAGATACGAATGGGTTCAGTTGGCATGAATCCGACTCCGGTCTTTGGAGGGCTCACTTTGTACCCTTGTTGCCTTAACTTTTTCTGAGTTTCATTAAAACCATGAACTTTCTCACCTGTAAGTTCAGGACTTAACTCTCCCAGTGATAAGGGATTAGCAAAGTCATAACTTGACTTGGCTAGAAGCTTATAAGCCTATGGATCCAACCCTTCAATTCGTCTTTCAGGTAAGGAGCCATGTTCGATAGAATTTTGCGTAGGCCTAACAAATCCTTTTAGTGGAGGTTTAATTAGGCTTGACAATCCCACTTGTGGAATTGGTATTGTTGCATCTACTTTTTGTATCTACAGATCCTCTTCAACTGCTAGGTGAGCAAGGTCTCCTCTAACTTTTGCGGATGCCGTGACTTTTTCAAACGGTGACTGTCTTCAGCACATACTTGAATACTTTTGTCATTACATGGCCTTTTGAGGATGAAGACTGTTTTTATGGTGACGTGACCTCAGGTGCTTTTTTGCCGCTTGATACATCTTCCATTGAGGAGTCAACACAACTTGCTTTTCTTCATTCATTTTCTCTTTTCTTGTAGAAGGGATTTCAACTATGATAACTTCAGGTATCCCATTGGAATTTAGATAAAATTTTGTATCAGCGAAGTGAGCCTTAGTTTCTGTAAATGGCTTGTCATCGACTAGCACCATCTTTATTCCACCTTGGTCAAATTTAAAACACTGATTAAGAGTTGATGCAACTACACCATTTCCATGGACCCAAGGTCGCCTAAGCAACAAATTATAAGACGTTCTTGCATCGATGATGTGAAACAAAGTGTTGGCTGTGAGTTCTCCAATGGTGAGGTTCAAACGAATCATATCAATCGTTGCCCCCTTTGGTTGAAACCTTGAATAACCAAAAGACTTCAGGCTAACTCGTCTATTGGGTTTCCAAGTTTCTTCATGGTGAACTTTGGCATGATGTTTACTACTGAGCTTCCATTAACAAGGATGCGGTTAACTTTTTGTTCACTAATAAAGCCAGAGACGAACAATAGGCGATTGTGTGGCTTTGAACCTAGTTGAAGGTCTTCATCAGTGAAAGTGATTGTTGTGCAACAAGGAATAGAAGTAATGGAGTTCACCTTGGGATAGTCTAGTTCATTAACAACAAACTCATATTTTCCAGGATCTTCTAACACTTGAACAAGTGCTAGTTGTACAGATCGAGGGAGTTGAGATGCTTTATGCAAACTAAAATGTGAGGGCAGTTCTTTCAAGGTTGTCAGGAAATCAATTTCCTCCTTATTTAGAGTCGTCTTAATGGCGTGAACTTGTTCCACATCTGCTTTAATGGTTGAAACCATATAGACTGCCTCGACCAAGTCATCTCCAAAATACCCAATAGGGAAAAAGTCTCGCAGGATGATTGGGGTACTCGAGTTTTCTTCAGGAAATTTGTTCTCTTGTTGCATCTTCTTTTCATTCTTTCTTTTGTCTATCACCTCCTTCTTGGAATGTCGATGGGAGTTCTTCTTTTCTTTTACTTTCTTGAGTGAAAAATGTTGAGTCTTGGACTTGCTTGTTCGTGACTTCCTTCGTGTCACGAGAGTCCAACTTTCATCTTCTCCAATAGTTAAGACTTCTTCAAAACCATCATGGACATGCATGTCTTGATTTGGAACTTGAATAATGATAGGTTCAAGTGAACTAAATTGGATGACTTTGGGAATTGCTTTCACTGTTGGGATTGCAGATTGTGACATTTCTGTCTTGGATTTTGAAGATGGAGAATTTGGAGGTCCTACAATAACTGTCGCATGGTTGGATTTTGCTGATTCGACAAGGTCCAAGAGGATTTTGTTTTTCCTGGCCAAGTCCACGAGCAATTCTTTTAACATGAAGCATTTTTCAGTAGGATGACTAACTATCCGATGATAGTGGCAGTATTTCGGATCCTTCACATGACCTATTTCTTCAGGACGTTTGCACTCAGGGAGTTGAATGACTTTCTTTTCAAGTAAATCTTCTAACATCCCTAGTATGTCAGAGTCAGGAAAGTGATACTTCTTTTCTTGTAGTTCCTTCAGAGATGGGTGTGTTTCCTTCCTTCTTCTTTCTTCTTGTCTTTCATTGAAATCTTGATTGGAGCTGTAGTTACCGCCATTGCTTTTTTGGTGGTACCTTTGAAAGGCTTACCTCCTTTTTTCACTACTTTGTTATCTTTCCTTTGTTCAAGGATGGGAAGGTCTTTCCCGCCATGGTTGGCTATGCTAATTTCCATGTCATGTGAATGCATAGCTAACTTTTCAAATGTTCGTGGTTTTATCCCTTAAAGGATGTAAAGGAGTCTCCAGTGCATGCCTGTATGCACATCTCCACAGCTGAGATCTCGGAGAGTTGGTCTTTGTAATCCAGACTTAGAGCATGCCAACGGTTGATGTAGTCTACCACAAGCTCGTCCTTCAATTGCTTGGTACTGGTTAATTCCATCATACTTACCATACGACGGGTGCTATAGAAACGATTAAGGAATTCACGTTCCATTTGCTCCCAACTGTCGATTGACTTAGCCTCCAAATCAGTGTACCAATCAAAGGCATTTCCTTTGAGTGACCGAAAAATTGTTTGACAAGTAGATCTCCGTTTGTTCCGACATTGTTACAAGTTTCAACAAAGTGAGCGACATATTGTTTAGTATTACCTTTTCCGTTGAACTGTTAGAACTTGGGAGGTTGGTATCCACTAGGCATTCTAAGGATGTCTATCCTCTTTGTCTAAGGCTTGGAATACATGAAAGCGCTTTGCGAGGGCCCACCGTATTATGCTCGGATGGTATTTGCAATCATGTCTTGGAGTTGTTGAACAGACAAAGAAGCAATGGATGCTGGCTGACTACTTGTGTCAATCGCTTGCCTCGCAACAGATGTATGGCAAGTTTCCTCACCAACAACTTGCTTGGACTTATACGCAGGGTTCACCTTCTCAACAAACGTGCCTTGTGGTGTAAAGCCAGGTGGATGAGAATTGTCTGGACTTGCCTCGTCAGCATTTTGTGCATTTAACTTGTTCATCAAGGTGGCCATCTGAAGATCTTTCTCTTCCAAGGTTTTGGTGAGCTAGTTAATGGCCCGAGCCATGGTTGCCAATTGTTCTTCCACTGAAGTGGTGCCAATGGTCATGACTTGTATAGCCACAAAGCGAGACAAATTTGAGTGATTTGATGAAATTAAATGTTGAGGACTACTAGGAGATGATCCTGAGTGTGAGCCTGTACTTGAGTTTGCATCAGAAGCTACGAGTGTTGGGTGTGGAGAGAAACCTTTTGGCAGAGAATCCTTTGGGACATAAGTGGACTGCTTCCATTTCCTCACTTCCTTTTGCTTAGCCTTGGACGTGGATACCGTGATAGATTTGTGAGACTTGCCTTGTACTTGCTTTGTTGCATTGGAAGTCAGCATGACCCCGTGAGTGGCGAGAGCAATGGTAGCCTTGGTTTTGCTACGGTTGATCGGACCCGTAGAAGTGTTGTTGTTGCTAGTCGTTACCGCGACATTCTTGTTGGCATTCTTATTGATCGGCGCAATTTGAACTTTCTTTGAAGCCATTATGCTTGATCAAACAAGACTTCAGGAAGATGTTTTAGGAGAAAGAGATGAGAGGCAGAGAGGTCCCACTGGACGTGCCAAAATTTGTTAACACAAATTTCGTATCCTGTAATTAAGACGCGAAATAAATGCATAAATAATTAATTTTCTTTGAATATAATAAATGGGTACAATCCTCTGTAGTTTGCTCTATTACAAAAGAGTGGATCCTCTGATTCGATCTCTGAAATGGGCATAATTCAACGGCTGTAAAAGCTTGTCCTTGAACTAGACAAGTCGATGAATTTCTTCAAGTCTTCGAATGAAGAAACTTGGAGAAGAAAGGCTTGATTGAGAGCTTGAACGACTTGATCTCGAATGAGTCTTGAAATGATCTCTTTGAAAAGAGAGACCAAATTTGTATTTGTAACTTAAAAGGATTGACATAACTTTGAAGTGCTTGATAATCCTTTCTTCTAGGTTTGAGGAACTTTAGAGAGAATTTTGAGAAGAGAATTTGACAGAGTCTCAAGATTGCTTAGGAGTTTGTAAGACCATTAGCCAAAAAAATGTCACATATTCCTCTTGGTGAGAGCCTCTATTTATAGGCTTACGAGAGAATGATTAATTTTGGAAACTCCAAAATTGATTTGAATTTCCCAAGAAATGACAATTTATTTCTTAATTTATGGACATGATTTGCATTCAAATTTAAATTTAAATTTGAATTATTCCACTAATATTTTTGACAAAATATTTTCATGGGCCCCACACTTTTGGGTTGACCTAATTGTCAAAATAAGTTCACTTTTCTTTTGGTGTAACCTATAATTTAAAATGGGTTAATACCATAATTTTAGTAGGACTTATATCCATTTGAAAATTTTAACCATTTTAATCTTAACCAATCAAGAAAATTTATTTTTCTTGATTAATCAGACGGTGATCAAGACACGTGAAAATTTAAGTGCCTATAATATAAAAGCCTATATTATTTCCTAAATGCATAGGTTGTTCATATTGTTATCAAAAAGTAATTTTCTAAAATTATAATAAATAAAAGGGCATTGCTAAGTCCCCCGAATCCCCACAATTTCCAATTCAAGTAAAAAAAAAAAAAAGAAAAGAAAACAAAAAAAGAAAAAAGAAAACAGTTTCCAAAAAAGAAAATTAGGGGGATTATTTTTAGGGGGACAAATCATTTTTGTAAATAAAATTCTAGTTAAGATTGACTAAATGAATTAAGCACAATATCATTTGAAAATGATATGTTTAAAAATTCTAATAGAAAAACAGATAAGTAATTTTTTATCTCAGCAAGGGGAAAAAATTATTTTTCCAAAAAAAAAAAAAAAAATTACTACATAAAAAATGTAGGAAAATAAAAAGCCTCATTGAATTTTCACCTTATGAAAATGTATCCCTCAAAAATGAATGTTTAGTGTAAATTTAAAGTCATTATAACTAAAACACATATGTTATATATATGAAAATGTATCCCTCAAAAATGAATGTTTAGTGTAAATTTAAAGTCATTCAAATGTGAGCTATATGCATAATGATTATAAATTGCTGATTTTTTTTCTAAATGATTTTTTGAATTTGTTGCATTGTTAATTAAAAAAATAGAGACGCCTTGACGATGTCAACACACAGAAAACAATTAGAACACGCAACAACAAATTTTTCACGGGGGTAATTTTTACCATTCTAAAATTAAGCAAGTTCTATCAAAGTTCATTAAAAGTGAGCCTTCACTGCAAAAAGTATCAGAATCTACCACCAAAAAAAAAAAAAATATCAGATCTCGTTTGAAACAGGTTAATTTAGTAATTTTTTAGTTAATTGGCTAAAAAAATAAATACAAAAAACTTGTATGTTTGGGATGATTTTTTGGCTAATTACGAAAAACTGTGCAAAAAGTAGAGAGAAAAGAGAATCTTTGACTTTTTGGTATGGTTGTTGGCTTTTTAGCTAAAAAGATAACTTTTTGGCTAATTAGCTAATTTAGCCACTCCTCAAACGGGCAACCAAAAAAAGTGAGCCTTCATTGCAAAAAGGGCAAATTACACAAATAGTCCCTATAATGTGGGATTTGTGTTATTTTGGTCCCTGACTTTTTAATTGTGACACATTTGACCCTGAATTTTGAATCTTGTTCCAAATAAGGACAATTGAATATATAATTAGATTTTTCAAGGGTAAACTTGTCAATTTGATAAAATATAAACTAATTTGACAAAAATAAATGTCAATCAAATATTTTTGAATTTTTAAAAATTATTTCTACCTACTAAAAATAAAATTATATAAAATTGATAAATCTTTTAAACATTTATTTATTTTTTTTATCAAATTAATTTTTATTATGTGTTTGGATGATGATCATGTAAAATTAATTTAAAAAAATTAATCATGTAATTTTTGTTAATTTTACATAATTTTTATCATTGGTGGATAAAATTAATTTTAAACAAATTAAAAATATTTTTTTGACATTTATTTTTGTCAAATTAGTTTATATTTTATTAAATTGACAATTTTACCCTTAAAAAATCTAATAATATTTACAATTGTCCTTATTTGGAACAAGATTTAAAATTTAGGGTCAAATGTGTCACAATTAAAAAGTCAGTGATCAAAGTGACACAAGTTCCAAACTATAGGGTCTATTAGTGTAATTAACCCTTGCAAAAAGTATCAGAATCTACAACCAAAAAAAAAAAAAAAAAAAACCCCTCAAAAATTGCCAAAAAAAAATAAAAAGTTCCCTGTAAATTTAAAATAAATATATCCACATATTTCATTACAACTTTGCACACGTTATTTTTGAACACTATGACCCTATTTGATTAGCATAATAAATAGTAATGAGCTTAATAATACATGAAATTAGTGTTAGTAATTCGAGGGATTAGTGCAATAAATAATTTTTTTCTTGCACATGTTTGTTTTTAATAGATATGAAAATATAAAATCTTTAGTATATATATATTGCATTATTTGTTGTAAGATTAAAAAATTTGTTAATTTTATCATATAGAATGTCCATCATAATTTAATTTGAATAATAAAAATCTTAATATATTTTTACAGACTTTTCATTATCATGTGTTTCGCCCAACACATAGATCTATAACCGCTTATTTTGACGACATATTAAAATATTTAAAAAATAAAAAAATCACTACAAAAAAATTATTTATTTACTCTATTTTTTACATTAAAAAATTAATTAAAATAGACAACTCTCAAAATAATTTCAGGCCTCGTTTGACAAGTGACTTTTTTAGTTAAAAAGTCAAAAAGTTACTAAAAAAATCAAAAAGCCAACAACCTATACTAAAAAGTTAAAGATTCTCTTTTCTCTCTATTTTTTACACATCTTTTCGTAAAAAATCAAAAAATCATCCCAAACATATTAATTTTTTTAGCTCATATTTTAACCAAATAATTAAAAAATTACTAAATTAACCTATTTCCAAACAAGGTCACAATGTCATGTAAAATCAAGAAGTGCGAATATAACAGTCGTTTCACGTGAAGCTCTCGTGCCTGCCCCACCCACAGTCCAAGATGAATGACTAATAATTTGTCATTTATATTTAATTTAATTTTATACATAAAATTATATTTATTATTTATTTTTTATATATATATACAAATGTGATTGGATCAAGAGACCATCATATCGGTTGACTTGAATTTTTTAAACATATTTTAATCTATATTTTTTAAATTATAAATAAGTCAGATTATCAAAATAGATCTCGAGTGAGCCCATAAGTACATAGTCCACTGTTTGTACTGCAGTGGCTTGTTTGTAGCCAAGTATTTTGTTCTGTCCACTCCATTTGGTAGTGTCAATTTTGTTTAACAGTAACCTATCCAGATTGTATTTCAATATTGATTATTAATCAATCTCGTATAAAATAAATGTAGGGCAATCTTCACTGTATTTAAATAAATTAAATTCTGTTGTGTACTAAACAACAATCAGAATTTAAAGAATTAAAGAAAAGGAGAGAAATTTGTTTGATCACAAAAATCAAACTCAAAATAAAAATAAAATAAAACAAATAAAAACAGATTTTATTTTGTTACAAAAACAAAATTAAAATATGATTTTAATAAACAAATAAAGAAAACAGAAAAATAATTTAATCAACTTACTTGGTTAAATACTTGGAATAACTTTCTGATCAAGTCCAGGGTTGAACACTGTGTCCTTAAGACAGATTCGCCTCTCCAAGGTGCTTTAACTTGGACGTCTATCTCCCAGGATGAAATGATCTTATCAACAATTAAATGCAGCACTACAATTTAATTGTTCGTCGAACACACTAAGTGTTTACACTCTTTCTTTCAGAAATAATATGCAGCAATATGGCAGAGATTTAAAGCAGAGAAGGAATACGAAAATTGATGTCCAAAATCCAAATGGGAGGCTGGTCTATATATAGATGTATTGGTGACTTTTGGTTTTGAATTGAACAGGTATGAAACCTGTTGGTTTTGAACTTTGAACCTGTTAATTCAAACAGATAGCAAAACGGGAAGGGCCCTGTTTGGATGTGCGTAAATACCAAACAAATTTATTTCGGGAAGGGCCCTGTTTGGATGAGCATTAAATCCAAACTAATTTAATTCTGTTTAAAATCGGGAAGGGCCCTGTTTGGATGAACAAAAATCCAAACCAGTTTATTTGAATTAAATTCAAATGTTTTTGGCCCAACAAGCCCAACCCAACCACACACCACTCGCCCAAGCCCAGCCCGCCCGACCGGACGGACGGCGGCGCGCGTGTGGTGATTTTTGAGTCCAATGGGTCTAGCCCATTTTGCCCATAACCTCTCCCTCTAAAACACTTGGGTACCCCTTGGGGCACACCCCAAGTACCAAACCCAAGCCTTATAAACCCTTTCAAAACCTCCCATCAAATCAATGTGGGACAAGCCTTATTCAAACCATAAGGAATTTCCACCAAAACTCCATTTCCATGGAGCACACTTTAGCTTCAATTTCCCATTCACTCGGTAATGGTTTTGAGCAACCAAATATACCACGTGAATCACAACGCGGCATAGAACGCGTTACCACTTTGACCCGTGTAAAATGACGCACGGGGCCCACCTAAAAATTAGACCAAACTTAGGATAAAATTCTGGTTTTACCCAGAATTTATAACCATTTCCAACAATAAATTCATAAAAAAGTAACTTGAAAGTATTTATAACATATACATAAAAGTTGTGGTGTGAAAATGCCGCCCAACTTGTTAAAATTATATCGATTTGCAAACGACGATTTTTCAATTCGTTAATCTACCATTTAATTTATAATTTTATTTTCATACCATCTAAGGGGTGTTTTGGGAAGATGGTTATAATATGATTTTTGGTGAAAAGCTGATTATAAGCAGATTATAATCAGCTTTTCTGTGAGAGAAGATGTTGGTAATAATCTGATAAGAGGCCTAAATCGCACCACGCTGATCCACCCTACCACCCACCATGCAAAAAGAGGATACATTGTCTTTGAAAATTATTAGAAATTTCCTCAAAAAGCATTTATTAATCTAAATCAGGGGCGGAACCATACGCCAAGGAGGGGCCAAGGTGTATGCATAAAAAAATATTTAATTTTGGTACAATAGTAATACAAGATAATTTCTTACGTAAGAGTTGTGAAAAAAATAATAATTTATGATGACAAAAATAAATCTAACAATTTTTTTTTTCTTATAAGTTCTTTTCTAAAATTTCGAATTATTAATAAAACTATTTTGTTAGTTGATAATATCTAGTAAATAAAAAGTATTACATGTTTCTTTGATTTTTTAAAACAAAATAAAAAATTGGTGGCCTACACCTCTTCTATAAATAAAAATGACTAGATTATATTGATACTATTAAATAGCGTGAGAAATAGTTAAAAATTACATTATTATACATTGTAAAAAAAAAATAATAAAATAGATAGTTAATAAAATAATTTTCAAAAAATTAACAAATAATCTTAATATATTTTATAAGTATCATACAATATAAAAGCCCTGTTTGGTAGGACTTATTTCCAGTTTATTCTAGCTTTTAGTTTAATTTAAATTATTTTGATGTGTTTGGTTCAGCTTAACAATACAGCTTAATTTTTTGTAAGTAAAAAATCAACTTATTCTTTGAGTGAGGAAGGAGAAACTTAATTTATAAGTAAAAAATCAATTTATATTTACAGTTATAAGTTATAAGCTGTTAAACTATAAATTATAATTACTTTCTCACAAATCTACCAAACGGGACCAAAAGTATTAATTTAATTTTCAAGAAGTTTGGGAGGCATGGCATCAACCATGCCCCAATAATTCCGCCACACCACTGATCTAAATAATCATCCAGTAACTGAAAAGCATTTATACTAGTCATTTTTTTAGCAGATCAGGAGTTGCTATTGTACCATCGGAGATGGTGGCCGTGGCTGCCCTTCATATAGGTGAGTAGGACTAGATTTTTTTAGGTATAATTAGCTACTCATTTTTTTTTTTTTTTTTTTTTTTTGGGTGTTTGTGACTCTGTTTATTGTATTGAAGGTTAGTGTACTTTTTGTTTATTCTGATAGTGGATTCCTTCCTCTGAATTTGGATAAATTTGACTTACACAACGGAATTTAGGGATTGCAATGATGCTACAAGGAGCATCGTTTTATTATAGTTCAAAAAAAAAAAAAAAAAAGTTGCTATCAGCTTGTTTGGTATCGTTTTTCTGAAAACAATTTTCAGAAAATTCTATATTCTTATTTTTCATATTTTTTTTATTAAATTTGTTTATTATTTTAAGCAATTTTTAAAATTTTTAGACATACCTAACATAAATATACTTAAAAAGTAAAAAATTTATAAAAAAAGCTATTAAAAATTCACTAAATACTAAAAATAAAAAAAATACCAGAATTCAATACAATTTTTGTATTTTTATATATTTATTAATTTTTTAAAATATTTTTTCACAAATTTTTTACTTTTTAGATACATCTAAGTAAGGTGCATCTAAAAAAGTAAAAAAAATGCTTAAAATTTTAAAAATATTCACTAAAAATAAAAATAAAAAAAGCGAAAAACAAAAAACTCAATTTTCAAAAAACTTAATCCAAAAAACTCAAGCCAAACACACTGTAAGGTGCCCAAAGTCACAGTAACCTGCTGTGAGGCTCTGGGGGAGTTTCTTCCCGGTATATTTAGATAATTTAAATCATTTATATAGTAAAGTTGTTCAAACATGTCATATACATAAAAAATAAAATAAAATAAGGTTAATCAAACTTTTGTAATTTTAGTCAATGTCCTCAGGGACAGATTTAGGATTATAATTTTGGGAGAGCCAAAGTACTTTTAACCTCTAACTAATAAAATTTGAAATTCAATACCAATTTCTACTCACATGAAAAAAAATCAATAATGTTACGATAAAATATTAAATTATATATTCCTTGTCAACATAGTTGAGTACAAAAACATGATTATACAATTGAGAATATTTTTTTTACCCATATTCACTTACAAAAAGTAGTAACTATTTCTACATGTATTTATTTACTAAAATTAGGCATCTTCAATTGAGCTCGACGCTCTTTCATAATATCAAAAGTATGAATGATAGAGTCTACATCAAACCCTTGAGCAATGTTTTTTTCAATGTATGTAATCAAGTAACTAGCCAGAAAACCATCTTCCATCCTATTGCGCAATTTAGACTTAACGAGTTTTATAGCTGAAAATGCACGTTCTGATGTAGCAGTTGAAATAGGTAAAGTCAACACAAAACGGATTAATTTATCAATAAGAGGATAACTTGTTCTTTTTTTGTTTTTGTCAACATTTGACAAAACTCAGAAATGGTTGACAGCTTCTGAAACTTGGGAAGTATGGAAATATCAAGCTTATAATTTTTCAACTGATACTTCAAATGAAATTTTTCTTACTCGGTGAAATCCATGGGATAAAATTTATTTGCAAGATTGCAAATATCCTTAATTTTGAATGATCTATATCCATCCATAGGATCCAAAATTGAGCTAAGAATAAGCAATTCCATTACGTCTTCTTTAAATCTATTATTTAATTCTTGTAACTGAGAATCAACTGTAACCATAAAAATATCAACTTGAAAATGATATTCCACAGTGAGCTGATTTCTTTCAAAATGAGACCAACCTCGGCCTCTTTTATAAGAACAGCTCATTCCAAATAGTTTAAAAAATTGAGGGCAACTCTATATAATTTTAAAATTATCTAAAAAAAATTTGGGGGTGCGAATCCCTATAATTTTAAATTATTTTAAAATTTTTAATATAATATATGATATTTTTCATATTTTTGGGGTCCCCCCCCCCCCCAAAAAGTCCCCTCATAGATCCATCCTTGCATGTCCTAATTCTTTTTAAAAAATTATTAAAAATCATATCAATCGTTTATTTTTTAAAAAACAAATGTTGTCTTTTGATAGGTTATAAATATTTGATTAATCTATTTTTTTATTATAAATAATTTACTCAACGAATCATATAATATGAGCGATTCGAATTAGTAAAAGAGACTCTCTCTCCTCCCCCCCAATATTTGATTAATCTATTTTTTTATTATAAATAATTTACTCAACGAATCATATAATATGAGCGATTCGAACGAACCCCCCCCCCCAAAAAAAAAGACACAAGACTCACAACAAGATACTCGGCATAGGAGCAACCCCATATCCCTAAATTAGCGGCGGCCACCTATTGAAAGTGAATTTATTCAAACTTTTGGAGGGTAAACAATACATAAATTATAATTCATCTAAAATTGTTAATTTTATATTTAAAAATATAAAAATTTCTCTATTTTTCACCAACTAAAAAATATTTGTTATTCACACCAAAAAAATTAATATGAACAAAATCGGACTTGCATATTTTGGTCTTCGCAATTGCTTCCTACTGTAATTTTCAACATTCTCCAAATTTTAGATTCTTTAAACATTATTATATTTATAGGAATAATACATCTACAATTATCTAAGTTTCGTGTACTTTTAGGATATAAGAATTGATAGATTAAAAAAAAAAAAAAAAAGAATAAATTACACTTTGCCCCTTGATGCTTAGCCACTTTTCTACTTTGGCCCTTTAAGTTTATTTTTTCTTACTTTGGCCCTTTATATTTCAAGTTTTTTCCACTTTACACTTAAAGATAACTTTTGTTCAAAATTAGACAGAACATACCACAATAACTGTCACATAATATAAAAAATATATTATTATATTGAAATTTGAGTTTATGTTAGAGGTGTGAGTCATATATAATAAAATATTTTTATGTCACGTAACTAATAATGTGTCATTTTCTGTTTAATTTTTAACAAAAAATAGTTTTAGAACTAAAGTGAGAAAAACTTGAAATATGAAGGGCCAAAGTGGAAAAAAATAAAATTTGAAAGGCCAAAGTGAGAAAGTAGTCAAACATAAAGGTGACAAAGTGTAATTTACCCTAAAAACAATTCAATGAGTAAAATTATAAGGGATATGTTGCAGACATATCAATATGAATTGATGACTTTTTTATGGGTTAAATTCATTTTACCCCTTGTAGTTTGGAGCTGGGGCATTTTACTCCCTATTGTTCAAATATAGCCAAAACGCTCCCATGTGATTTTCGATTAGAGTGTTACCCTTAGTTTTTTCATCCATTAATAAGGTGTATTACACATACTATTTTTTAGAGTGGATTTTATTTTTTTGAAAAAATAATATGAAGTTAATACAATAAAAGGATAATTTTACCCCATTTCCATCAAACCTAAAATTAGATTAATATGTTAATTAAAATAAAATATAATTAAGAATTGATCTAAAAGATAATTAAGAATTGAATTAAAATAAACAATAATTAAGAATAGATCTAAAATTTAATTAGATCAACATATTAGACATTATAATAAATAATTAAGAATTTAGGATTAATTGTGATATAAAATATAATTAAATTAAAAAGTGAATAAATAGTTAAATATTTAGGATTAATTGTGATCTAAAATATGATTAAATTTAAGGGTGCTTGGGCCAAAAGTTGAAAATTGAATTGTTTTTTTGACAAAAGGTCTAGCGCTGAAATGGTTTGTCCATAAGGACAAGCTAAAACAAAATGACCAAAATACCCTTCATTATATATATATATATATATATATCATACATACGGTCAAAAACCTAAACAAGTCACTACATTTCTCTCTCTCTCTCTCTCTCTCTCTCTCTCTCTCTCTCTCTCTCTCTCTCATCCACCTCATCTCTTTACCATCGATTCATCGACCTTGCTGCGCAACTGCCGATGGTAGTCAAAGCAATCACCACCGATGTCGATAATGCTTGGGCGATTTCAGTCTACGGTGGTGTATCGGTGCTGTTCGAAGCTTGTCGATTGGGATCATTAACAAAACAAGGATAGGTAGTGAGAGCTTTGAAGAACGCTGTTGCCGTGGAAGACATTAGGGTTTCATTAGGCGAGGAAAGGGCTATACCTATTCTAGTCCAGTGACTGGTCTCTGGCAATGCCACGGCGCAAGAAAAAGTGGCGAATTGCATCGCAATACTTACTTTCTCCGGCGAATTTTTCCAAGCTCTAATAATACAAGAAAGAAGGTTATAGAGACTCTTTCAATTGCTTCACAAATCAACAAGTTCATAAACATTAAAGCACGTTTTATGAGCAATCTATTCACTTTCAGCTTCCGATTCAACTTATCGAACGCTATCGTCTTCAACCACATTCATTATAAAAATTGCCAAGCTAATCAAGCACAAGAACACACTTCTCTAACAAATCTCCAATTCATTACTCTCTAATCTAACGATAAGCGACGGTGTGGCTCGACTTTTTTGAGCCCCCCTTTTGGAAGGTTAAAAAATAAGCCCTATAGTTCAAACTCCCGCGGTTCTTAATTTAATCTCACAAGTGCAATGTGAAATTGATAAACACTAAAGAGTCCAAATCCGACAAATCTTTTAGAAAATCGATTTTTGAATGAAAAATGCCAAAATTAGACTACTTTGCCAGATACAGAGTCACCATCTAAATATTTTATTTTTGGAGAAATTTAGAAAACCCATGACTCGTGCCAAAGGCCATATGTCCGTCATCACCAAAGTTGCCTTGGCTCGGGAACTTAGGTACGAGAGGGGAAGGTCATGAATTGAGCACCCTCGCTCGCCCGATCAAAGATCGGCCTTTACTAATCATGATATGATTTTTATCAACATTATATGCTCTTGTTCTGGTTTATTAGGCTAGCATTATTATGTGATACGCTCATACAAGTATAGACTAATTTGCTCAAATTGGAACAATTCAATTTCATGTTTATTTTTTGAAAATGGTTTGATTTCTCCACTCAACAAAGTGGGCTTAAAGTTTGCAAATTTGACACTAGACATAGTGGGCTTAAACGTACATTTATTGAATTATTCCAATTCAAGCAACAAGCCTTCATCCACAAGCATTCAAGCAATTTAAACATGTAAGCATTTAGCCTCATGGCAAGTATGCTAGTCATGGCAATTACTCACACTCATGCAAGTATGCTAAAGCACTAAAAACTCACCTAGTACTCCAAGCTAAGATAAAACAAAAGAGTTAGAAAATATGCATGACTTCCTAACTATACAATTATGATTAATGCAACGCATGTAATAATGCAACTAATAGGCTCGGCTACTAATGTGGCATATGGGTCAATTTTGATAACATGCGGTCTAAGTACGTATTCAAAGAATGGATTTGAAATGACAATACAGTTTGAATAATGTGCCGAGCCTTGGTACATGCAATGCAAGATGAATGGATGCAAGCATAAGGTATGCTAATTAAAACATGTCCCTAATCTAACCATCAAAAGCAGTTAAATAAAAGGGAGAAAGACGTGGGGTTGGAAGACATATACATTATTACATCACGCTCTTACGAAGGAGAGTCCGAATGAATTAAGCTAACTAGCTAACTAAGCTAAGATAATTAAGCTAATTATTACAAAACTTGAATGAATAATTAACTAACTATCTAAGCTAATTAAATAAGAATTTAACTAGGCTAAGCTAATTAAATATTACAATACAAACTAATTAGCTACAACTAATTAATTTACAACAAATAAATAATTAATTGCTAATTAAACTAATTAACTAGCTAACTAGTCCCGGGAAGCGAGGGAGGCCCATGCATGCTCGGTTTTCATCCGAAGAACATCCACTGTTTTGCTGTTGTATGACTTTGTTACACAACACTTACGTTTTTTCTTCTCTAGATCAACTCTACCATGCTTCACAAGCACACTGCTCAAAAATCATTGTGGGCCAGAAGGCCAAAAGTGGTAGCTAGCTGGCCACCATTGAAGGGTTGCCATCCAACATTAATGGCCTGCCGGCTAGTAACAGTGGCCGGCCGGCCACTGATGACACACATTTTCTTTTGCTGCAATAGAGAGCAAACAGGGCAAAAAGAGGATATTCTCACAGGTTGTTTGTACTGTGTATCCTCTTATCATCAAAGCATCTCAAAAAAGTGATACACTTGGTCCTTAAATCATTAATTAAGTAATTTCATTGCATGATGGCTAAGGAACCAAGATGTAGAAGTTAATGAATGCATAAACAAGACTAAATACCATCACCCTATCATGCATGTGTAGACACCCCATTTTTGACCGCCCTCAAGACTTGGGCATTACTGATGGTTTGCTCGGTGTTGAGAGATGTGCAGGGCACAGGTTCAGTTTCTTCGGCAAGAAGAGAGGCAAATCTTCCCAAACACTTTTTTTAAGGGTTTGGAGTTGAAGAAAAGAGGAGAGGGGGGGAGAAAACAGGTTGAAGAAGAAGTTCGCCATGAATCCGGGTAGGAGAAAATCGAGCAGCCCTCGCTGAATCAGGCTTATTCAATTGCATACTTGGAGTTAAGCTATGAGGCCACCATCGTTGGAAAGAAGACTTCCGGGGCTTTACTTTGTACTCAAGAATCTCCCAAAGCCAAGTCCGGGTGGAGGAGATATGTTGGGTTGAAGCAGGGGATCATCCCGGTTGGATCGAGTCTGCGCGACTTCACGGAAAAGGGCATAACTTTTTGCACAGGAGGAATTTTGATGCAAGGTTTGCGCCATTGGAAAGCTAACTTCTGGGACTTCGATTTGCATACCCACCGGCCATGTTTTGACCAAGGAATCATCCATCGGCACTCTATTTAGCCGACCGGAAGAAAAGAGTGCCGACCGGCACTTTATTTTGGACAATGATCGAATCTTCTGGCCGGTTTGAACCCTTTGCACCCCCCAAGCTTGGTGCATGCCAGCTGTGCCAGCTGGGATGCACAGAACTCGACCCACGTGCATACATGTGCCCATTTTGCACCCTTTGCTCAAGGCTTCTTGGGGAAGCCTTGACCCCTTGTCTTGGCTTCCTCAAGAAGCCTTACCAGCTGTCCCAAACTTCTAGAGTAAGCCTTGGCCCCCCTTGACCCTTTTTGAATGACTTAGCCACTAAGTCTTGGCTTGACTTTGCTTATATAAGGAGGCCCTCTCCTCCTTTGGTTAGGGTTAGAGATTCTTAAGCAAAAAACTAGAGGATATACATATATTCTGATATAGATACATATATCCCACCTCCTTCTCTATATCTATCCTATCCAAGCTTCCAAACACCTTGGTTCTTGTATCATTTGCTCTACAACACCTAGCACAATACCTCCATCTTCCATTCCAGCATTTGGGAGGTCATTTGCAGAGGTTAGGAGCTCAGAAACTTGGACCAAGGGGTGCTGGTTTGTTGGTCTACAAGGGTAAGCACACTTTTCCCCAAAACTAGCATTTTCTTGGTTCATATCTAAGCCATAGTTTCATGTATTTTTGAGCTTCGATGTAAACTACAAAGAGGCTTGTTTTGAGCCCTTCTTCAACATTGAAGAAGGGCTCAACCTTGTTTGGGACCCCCATGTATGACTTGCTTCAATACCCTCTTGGGTCCTTATTTTGTTGCATGTTTCTTTAGCCTACCATGCTTCCATTTTTGGGCCTTCGACAGGCCTGAAAAGTGGCTTATTTTTCCCCCTTCTACATGTCTCATGAAGGGTATTTGGCTGTTTGATGATAACATCTAGCACCTATCTCTTTACCCCCTTGTATGCCATGATTCTTGCATAGTATATTTGGCTGGCGTATAATTTGTTTTTGAGCATGTAATAAACTGTAAGTAGGCTTATTTTGAGCCCTTCTTCAACATTGAAGAAGGGCTCAACCCTGTTTGGGACCCCTATCTTGCACTTGTTTCATAATCTCTTCTATTTACCGTAATTTTGCATGCTTTGTTAGCCTATCTTGCTTCTATTTTTGTGGCTGGTCATAAACTGGAAATGTGCTTGTTTTTCCATGTATAAGGTCTGTCCTAGGTTTTTTGGGTCAATCTTGGCATGCTTTGTATAGCCCCTTTGCATTGTAGCTTGTATGCTTCAAGTAGGTGCATGTGTAGGATGCATTGCCTCCATGATTTCAAGGGTTTGGAACCCTCTTACATGCTATTTCAGACCCTAATCCATGCTCACATGTTCATTTTTGTCATCTCTTTCATGCTTTAAGGGTGTGTCCTTTTATGCATTCAAGGGTGCCTTGTGCATGCTTGTGTGTTTAGAGCTCTTAGGATGCCGTGAGTGTGAGTTTTGGGTGTGTTTTCACATGCTGAAAACCTGTTTTTGGTTGCTCGATTCTTGCCATGATTGGTCTTGTCAAGTGTGGTTCAAAGCCTCATTACCTTGCTTCAAGCACTCGGGCTATTTGCATGCTTTGTTTGGTCTTGTTTAGCTTAGTTTGGCACCATGTTTTGCATGATTTCAGAGCTTTTCATGTATACTAATAGTCCATGTTTGTGCCTCTTAGATGTGTTTAAGAGTTGCTTAATTATGCTTAAGTGTTGGTGCCTTAACTTATACATGTGTGCATGCGTGTTTGGCCCTCTTGACTTAGCATTTTGGCCACTGATTTTAGGACTATTTGAGTTGCCTAATTCATGTATAAGACCATCCTTCCATTGATTCGCATGCTTGTCTTGTATGCTTACTTGCATGATTGCATTGTATTGCCATATTGCATACTAGTTGACATGTTTAGGACTTCATTGCATCGACATGCATGCCAAGCCTCTTGACCAAGTCATGATAGAGGTTTGAGCACCCTTGTTTGCTTGTTTGCATTGCATGCATTTGAAATCAAAGTTGCATTCTTGGTTCTTAGGGCCATCATGCATGGAAATACGCGATTGGTGGTCCGGGAATCGAGGCACATGCCCCTTTGAGTCAATAACATGATAAAGGGTGTGTTTGGTGCATAAATGGCTTGAATCACATTGCCATGTATAGTTTTGCCCTCTGCTGCTGTGAGTTGTAGGTTCTGCAGGCATTCAGTGCCGGCCGGCAGTATTTAGTGCCGACCGGCAGTCAATCAACAGCCGATGGCTTTATTTTGTGCCGGTGGCCTCCTCCTTCAGCCGGTGGCTAATCTCCTCAGCCGGTGGTGATCCCCAGTGCCCTGAGAGGCACTCCTGGGACTTCGGCAATTTTCAGAGGAGGATAACAGGGGAAACAGAGGCAATCCGTGCATGGCAGTGCGATTCCGAGCCAATTCGAAAGCCATTGCATTTGAGCCCCCTTCTCGAGGCGTTTACTGCTTTAATTAACTTAGTTAATTTGTTAATTAATTTAGTTAATTTGTAATAATTAATTAGCTTGCGTAGTTAATTAATTTGTATTATTCTTTTGGTCCCTCCGAGCGAGGGCAAATTTGTAATAAGTGTGTGTGAGTGGGTGCATGTCTTCCAACCCCCATTTCTTTCTACCCTTTTATTTATCTGCTTATGATGGTAGATTAGGGCACATCTAAATTAGCATACCTTAATGCAATGCATGCGTGCATTCATGCATTTGTTTACATACATCGGGCTCGGTACATCATACAAACTGCATCGTACTTTCAATTCCAAATTGAATACGTGATAGTTGTTGCATTTCATGTTTACATGCCATGTTTAGGGTTAGCCGAGCCTACTCTAGATTGCATCTATGCCTGTGTTGCATTAGCCACTTAACATGAACTAGGTCATGCATGTTTGCTAACCGGGTTATTGTTTTGGCACGGAGTACGATGTAAGTATTTATGCTTTAGCATACCACATGCGTGTGAATGTTGCCATGACAGTATGCTTACCATGCGGCTAAATGCTTATGTGAGATAAACTGCTTGAATGCCTGTGGGTGGAGGTTGGATTGCCTGAGTTGGAACAACTCATTGAAATCCGTATTTTAGCCTACTTGTGAGTAGCAAAATCTAACGCGTTTTTCAAGACAAAACGGATATGCAATGTTTATTTCCAAGTTAGGCAATCTAGTCTATACTTTTGTGTTGTGCGCATCACATAGTAATTCTAGGTTAATAACCGGAATAAGAACGCATAAAGTTTTCAAAAACGGATATCACGGTTAGTAGAGGCCGGTCTTCGGACCGGGCGAAAGGGGGTGCTCATAGCTGACCTTCCCCGATCGTACCCAAGCTCCCGAGCCAAGACCACTTTGGTGATGACGGACATGTGGCCTTCGGCACCGAGTCAGGGTTTCCTAAATTTCCCATTTTAAATATTTAGGTGGTGACTCTGTAATCTGGCAAAGCAGTCCATGTTTGGCACTACTTTTCAAAAATCTATTTTCTCAAACGATTTGCCAGATTTGGACTCTTTGGTTCAGATTTAGAACCGACATAAAATCGAGTCCGAACTGTTAGATGGAAGCCCCACGGGCGCGTTTACAGCATGATCAAGGGCAATGGAGACCTAGGAAACTTGGCACATTTCATCACTTTGAGTATGAAATGCCCCAATTTTCCTTGTGTTCAATTAACGTCCGATTGAACACATCAAAACATAACCAATTTCTTATCTTGTACCATTTTAGTTTCAACTTGTTTACCCATTTTAACTTACCAACCATTCTTTAACCAATTAAGTCCATTAGTGAGAAGTCCACTAAAGAGAAGGACGTGTCAAACAAGGGATAGTTTAAGGCAAGAGAGAGGTGTCATGCCGTTGGTAATGAACCCCCAAAAGAGGATTAAACCATTAAGTAATGAATCTCAATTTCAAGCTTAAACTATCCTAAGGTTGAAACAACCCTGAAACCAAATAAAAAAAATGAAGAAATGAGGGAGATTGCAGAGATTATTAGTACTGAAATGAAGTGAGAAAAGTACTAAAATATGGCAATCAACTCACACAAGGGGTGCCTAATGGCCTAAAACACCAAGCTTGTGAGGACTATTACAATATAACTATGCAATACAAGACTCAAATGCAATAAATAGCCAAAAACAGAGACAAAACAGTCTAAAATAGAGCCTAAAACATGCTGGAGTTAAGCTACAAAAGGCTAGAAAATTAAGCTAACACATAGAGCTAACTAGGCTAGCAAACTAGACACAAGGAGGAGAGGCTAATCCCTCCAATTTTGGACTTCCAAACATGATTTTTACTACTGAAAATAATCTGAAATTCAGTGCTCAAAAGCCCAAGAAAAGATTGCTTGAAGGTGGGAAACAAAGTTGGAAAAGCCTTAAAAGAAAGGAATAAAGAAGGGTGAGATACCCCCTCCAACCTTAAATGGCCTAAAACACCAATTTCAGCCCACAAAAAAAGAGTTTTTTATGGCCCAAAAACAATGGGAATAGATAGAAAAACAAGTATACAAAAAAAGCTTAAAAGGGAAGTAGTATACCTCTTGAAGCAAAGATTAACTTTAGGCACTAATTCAAACCAAAACCAACTTCAAGAGCTCCAAGAAGACTTCAAGGAACCTCAACTCAAAGATGATCAACTTTGGTTAAAGAGGTGTAGGCAAAAATGTAGTGTATTTAAGCTAATGTGCACAAATTTGCAAGAAAGAGAGAGAAATGTAGAGAGAGAGAGAGAGAGAGAGAGAGAGAGAGAGAGAGATTTTTGTTCCAAATTTTTTAACCCTCAAAAATAGGAGAGGAGACCCCATATATATAGATAAACATGCATTTGGCTGAGAAATATCCCTCCTCACACGTGTAGGGATTGTGCCAACAACTGAAACAGTTGTCAACAAAATATCTACAAAAAGGTCACTGGTGGCCGGCATGCCACACCATTGGCCGGCAAGGCACAAGGGTGGTTGACAGGGCACAATTGTTGGCCGACAGCCTCAAACAGTGGCCGGCTGGCCACCGGGGGTTGCAGGCTTGAACCACTAAAGTTTTGGGTTTGAAACACTAAAGTTTTTGGTTCAAAACAAAGCATAGAATGGACAGGGCTTGAAGGCTCAAAGATAGGGCATTCCGCTGAGGACTTCGGGCACCAAAACAAGCACATGCAATCGTAATCATCGAGTGCACAAGCGATGACGTCTAAGTCTTGGGGACGGTAAAAAATGGGATGTCTACAGACGGTAATAAGAGAGCGATAGTAACAAGACAAGGGGAAATAGATTTGAAGAAAGAGAAGAGAAAACTTGAATAGATTTCTCAGATCTAGATCTGAGAATTATTTATTTATTTATTTATTTTTGTAGTTCTTGTTGTAACAGATAGGTTGAGTTGTTGAACATATTTTTCAGATCTATATCTTTTCAAATTATTATTATTATTATTATTATTATTATTATTATTATTATTATTATTATTATTATTATTATTATTTTGTAGTTCTATTTGTTTGTTGTTGTTGTTGTTGTTGAATTTGAATTTTATTTGTATATCTATGAGTGTGCTATGTTTGTATATCTTGAGTGTGTGTATATATATATATATCTGTAAATGTATATATGTATATCTGTGGGTGTGTGTATGTATGAGACAGATCTAAAAAGAAAACTGATGTTGATGATGATGATTGCAACAGATAAACAAAAAAGTTGACACAGTTTTTCAACATATAGAAAAAAAATTGAATAAGTAGATAAAATTTAGGGAAAAAATTGTATAGATGGATAGAATTTGGGAAAAAATTGAAGATAGTCAAAATTTTTGAACAGATATATAGAATTTAAGAGAAATTTGAATAGATAGATATAAAATTGAATAGATAAATAAAAGTAAGGGAAAAATTGAACAGATAAATAGAATTTAGGAGAAAATTGAACAGATAGGGAAATCATTGAATAGATAGATATAAAATTGAATAGATAAAAAGAATTAAGGGAAAATTGAACAGATAAATAGAATTTAGGAGAAATTGAATAGATAGGGAAAAACTTGAACAGATAGTCCAAAATTTTGAATAGATAGGTATAAATTTGAACAAATAGTCAGCGAAAAGTCAAACAGATAAAAAAAATCAACAGGCAAAATTGGAAACAAAATATCTTTTAGGATTTCTCATCAAATTATTTCACAAAACGTGGACTTCTCACCAATAAAAATATTCACTGGACCTATTGCCTTACATTCTCCTTAAATTGGATTTATCACTATTTTTTTTTCTAAATTTAAATTAGAATAAAAATTTAAGAATTACGATAAATAACTAAGAATTTATAATTAATTAAATTAATACTAGACATTATAAATTATGTGTATGAGAAATGAAAGAGAAATAACAAAAAATATAGGGTTTGGAGGTATTATAGTTATTTCACATCTATAATTAACGGTATTAACAATTATATTTTAGTTCAAAACTATAAGGGAATATATGCCTATTTTTAAAAGACAAAAAAAATAAATAAAGTGTTATCAAACCATATTTTGTCATTTTTTTTTTCAAAAATCAACACTAATCAGTCTATGCACACCTTTTTTTTTTTTTGATCAGAAGTCTATGCACACTCTATATTAGACAATTTTGTAATAATTAATTTTTAATATATTTAAATTTTTTTTTGTCGCGTATCGTGCACACTACAATAGCGCATGGCAGAATAATAAATAAATGATTTTATTGTAGTTTCTACTTTTAAATAATCATTAAATTATCTATTTAATTATTAAATTGTTGATTAAATCTATTCAGTCTCTCAAATATATAAATCAAAGTCTATTTAATTCATAAACTATCGACTGAACCTATTAAATCCGTAAATTATTTAATTCGAACTTATTTAGTACCTGAAAAGATTACAAAAAAAAAAAAAAATAGTAATATGAATTAGTAAATGACCTTACTTAATTAAGATTAATATATATGTTTTGGAATGATCTAAATAAGTGCACTTTTTGACTTTTTACGAAAAGATATGTAGAAAAATAGAGAAGTGATATGACCCCAAAAAAGATTAAAAAAATAAAAAAGTATCCTTTTTTAGTACACTCCAAACCAATAGGTTTTTGTTTGACAAATACAACATCGTGATAGTTGTGACGCCCCAAAATAATTACAATAATTGATCCATAATGTCAATAACAATAAAGTAATTATCTCCCATTAAATCCAATTTCAGTTTACAAAAGTGTGACATATGCAATTATACATTCATAAGCCTATCCCTGAATCCATAGCATATATCATAGCATGAGAAAAGAACTGTAGCTCGATTTTTTCACGCCCCCTTTTTGGAGTTGAAATAAGCCGTATATTATCGGACTCCTGTGGTTCTGAATCTAATCTCATAAATGCAATGCGAAATAGATAATCACCAAAGAGTCCAAATTAGGCAAATCTTTTGAAAAATTGATTTTGAATCAAATTGCCAAAAATAGACTGCTTTGCCAGATACAGAGTTATCACCTAAATATTTTTTATTTTGGGAAAATTTAGGAAACCCATCACTCGTGCCAAAGGCCACGTGTTCGTCATCACCAAGATTGTTTCGGCTCAGGAACTTAGGTACGAGAGGGGAAGGTCATGAATGAATTGAGTACCCCTGCTCGCCCGATCAAAGATCGGCCTCTACTAATCATGATATGAATCTTATGTACATCATATGCTCTTTTGTTGGTTCATTAGGCTAGCATTACTATGTGATGCGCACACACACACAAGTATAGATTAACTTGCAAGAATTGGAACACTTGATCTCATGTTTGTTTTTGAAAATTGTTTTGAATCTATACCACTTGAAAAAGTGATCGCATATGAATATTACTCAAATTATTCTAATTCAAGCAATTGGCCTTCATCCATAGGCATTCAAGTAGTTTATCAATTAAGCAGTTAGCTTCATGGCAAGCATATTAGACATGGCAACATCAACATTCATGCAATATGCTAAAGCGAGTAAAGGCTTACCTATTACTCCAAGCCAAAAGAGAAACTAGTTAGAAAAATGTATGATTCTTAACTATTGAATATGACTAATGCAACACATGCAATATGCAAATAGGCTTGTGTCACGACCCAAACCCGGCCCTATGGGTTTAGCATCAGAATCGCGATGTCTGAGATTATCAAGGCTGTTGAGCGATATCTGATTAAGCAGTCTGAGGGCCTGGCGGAAGCCAATATAGTAAGTAACTAGTGTCCATTGAGCTGTGTAAATCTGTATGCCAAAAACATTTTTCATGCATTCATACAGTACAGTCTACATACAGTCTATACAATCATATACAAACATTCAGTACGGGGACCTAATCCCTCGATATGATCTGATAAAGCGATGAAGCAGTCTATCTGAGAGTACAAAAGCGGTGAGGAGACAGGTGGGGACAATAAAAATACCCCAAGCCATAGCATGGCAACTCGGAACCTTGCAGTGAGGCACATAGGCTGGCTTGACAAAACTGGGGACCAACCCACGCTCCTAGCTCCGGTCTGGCTGCTGAGAACCTACATATATATATATATATATAAACAGTGAGCTAAAGCCCAGTGAATAACATAATGCGTAAAGAGGTTATGAATGAATGTCCTTACAGTAATGAAATCAGTTCATTAAACAGTATTTCAGTCTTTCAGTCAATCAGTCATATGTGGTACACCCATTAGCCTATAAACAGTAGGTCCAAAAGGACCGGGTCTTAACAGACCCAACAGTAATGATGGCCATCAATCAGTAAACAGTATGGTTCCACAAGGGAACCGACAGAGCTCTGTGGACGATAGATAATTGCTAAGGATGCCTGTCTGATTGAGAATCTGAGACATACATTCATTCAGTAAACAATAGCGTTCAATAAGCGATTCGATTCAAGATTCAAAAGATAACCATTTTGAACATATCTTTACACAATTGTTACTCACAGAGATTGGGCTAATAGCAGCTAGAGCACGTCCCCGAGAGCCAACCCTAAACAGTTAACAAATAGAACACACACTAAGTTTCACAGTCGGGAAGGATGATAATTAAATCCCTAAATTTCCTCGGTGTGGTTCTATGTCTAAATCCTCATTAAGATGTCTAAAACTAGGCCTAAGAATGCCTAGGATGGGATGAGGATGCAAAAATACAGTTGGAAGGCATTTTTCAAAAGTTGCTGAAAACAGGGGTCTCGCTCGAGCGAGCCTTCCTTCGCTCAAGCGAGGTTGCAAAATCAAAGGCTTCACTCGAGCGAACAATCCTTCGCTCGAGCGGTCTGATGAAACAGTAAAAGTACTGGATGCTTGATTTTTACGCTCAAGCCACCAATCCTTCGCTCGAGCGTGGCTCAGAGAAAACGTTGGTCGCTCGAGCGAGGAATCCTTCGCTCGAGCGAAGAAGCCAAATCTGGAATTTCTAGATTTGCCTTCCAAGCTCAAACCAAGTATTCTCAACTCAATTCTCGACCTCTTGGGCCCAAATTCTGGAAAATACATCCCAAAACAATGTATAACAAGTTTCAAAAGCCAATTTATGAATTCAAGCCCCAAAGGTGAGTCAATTAAATCCAAAATTCAAACCCAATTTCAAGAACAATTTCAAACATGCAATGCATGAGCTTTAAACCAAAATTAAGGTTCAAATCTTGCTCTAATGAGCTCAATAGTTGGAAAACAAAATGAAAACATGGACTTTAGCTTAAACATGGACATGCATGTACAATCCATCAAGAATTCAACTTCAAAATGCACCAATTCAAGCATGCATGCAACAATTCAAGCATAATCCAACCTATTTGCACTAAATCATGGGTTGATTCTACAATGGAGCCTAGAACATGCAAGAGGAAGCTCAAGACAACAAGAAGAAGATGGTTTTCCTTACCTAAGTCTTGTAATTTAAGCCTAGAAGCTCAATTATGCAAATACACTTCAATTTACTTCAAGTCTTCAAGCAAATCAACAAGAACAAGTCCCTCTCTCTCTAACTCTCTTCTTGGTCGGCTAGAGTAAGGAAGAAAGGCTGATGAAATGAATATGTTCAAGTGTATACTAGGCTCAAAGATGATTAGGTAGTGGCCACTCACCATGGCAAGATCGTAATTAAATCAAACTCTTGGACTAGCTTAATTTAATCTAATTTAGTCATTCCTAATCAATTTTCAAATAAATATACCATTAAATCACAAATATTCTACTGATCCAAAAATTCTAAACGGTTCCTAATTCGGCCGCCAATAAGGCCTTCAATTAGCAGTTTAAACATATGAATTCAAACAGATAATCAAATAATCAAACAGATGCAACATGCAATTCAATAGATAAACTTATTCGATTTCAGTTTCGATTTCAATCACCCATTCAAGATGCCGATTAATCCAATTATTAGTCATTATCAGTTCAGTTTAACAGTAACCAGTAGCTAATTCGGTAGGTTATCGATAATCGATGCGAGGTTATTCTGATCTCCCCTCCTTATAAGGAGTTTAGTCCTCTAAACTCGAGTTACCTTCAGTCTGGAAGAAAACAGGGTTCAGTGGAAACAGTTCTGGGTATCTTTTAGCCATGTCATCTTTCCTTTCCCAAGTGGCATACACACCACCATGGTTCTGCCAATCAATTTTCACTAGCGGGATCTCTTTGTTTCTTAGTTTCTTGATCCGTCTTTTCACAATCTGTATAGGCCGTTCCTCGTAGGTGTAGTCATCACTAAGCACTATCCGAGTAGGCTCAATCACATGAAAAGGATCCCGGAGATAATCTCTCAACATCGAAATGTGGAAGACGTTATGCATATGCTCCATTTCAGGAGGAAGTGCAACTTGATACGCCACCAGATTGATTTTCTCAATAATCTGATACGGTCCGACATATCTGGACGCTAACTTGCCTTTGACTCCAAA
Source organism: Camellia lanceoleosa (assembly GCA_025200525.1). NCBI lineage: Eukaryota > Viridiplantae > Streptophyta > Magnoliopsida > Ericales > Theaceae > Camellia > Camellia lanceoleosa. The sequence continues at coordinate 39,513,649 of CM045762.1, forward strand.
ACGAGTCTGGCTTTTCATTGGTGTCACTTTCACAAACACGTGGTCACCCACTTCATACTCTCTGTCCCGTCTTCTGACATCTGCATAACTCTTCTGTCTACTCTGTGTAGTTTTCAGTCTCTGTTGTATCAGTTTTATCTTTTCAGTCGTTTCATATACAATCTCGGGCCCAAGCAAAGGCCCATCTCCAACTTCTGCCCAGCAGATTGGAGATCTACATTTTCTGCCATACAATGCCTCGAAAGGCGCCATTCCAATACTCAAATGGTAGTCATTTGTTGTTGTAGCGAATTGACCAACGGCAAATGACTTTCGGTTTCCACGAAAATCAAGGACACACATTCTCGAGATCCTCTAAAGTCCGGATGGTCCTTTCGATTTGTCCATCTGGTTCGAGGATGATAGGCACTACTCAAATTTCAACTCAAGACCCAATGCAATCAGAGGCTCTGCGTAACCTCGATGTAAACTTCGAATCCCTTTCCTGGAGTGAGGTAATCCAACAATGAAATCCATCGTGATATGCTCCCATTTCCACTCTGGTATGGGTAAGGGTTGCAGTAAGCCCGCGGGTCGTTGATGTTCCGCTTTGACTTGTTGGCAGTGAAGACATTTGGACACAAAGTCGGCAATTTCCTTCTTCATTCCTGGCCACCAGAAATTCCGTTTCAGATCTTGGTACATTTTCGTGTTCCCCGGGTGGATAGACAATTCTGAATTGTGGCCCTCTTGCAGTACTCTTCTTTTCAATTCAGTGTCATTTGGTACACACAGTCTTTCTTGAAATTTCAATACATTGTTGTCAAATTTAAATCTCGGTCTCGGTTTAGAATCTTTTTCTTCAATAATCTTCTTCAAGTAATCATCCAGTTGTTGTTTCTCCTTAATTTCTTCAATTAATGTTGGTTGAGCAGAAATAGCAGCTAAGGTTCCACCTTGTTCTTTCAAAACAATTTCAATTTCAGACTTTTCCAGATCATGAAGCAATTCTTTCTGCCCGGTGAGCAAACAAGCTAAGTTGGCAATTGACTTTCGGCTCAATGCATAAAGCTTGATGTTAGCTTTTCCGGATGGTACAAAATCAGAGGTCATAATCTTTGATCAGTTCCACTATCTCCATTGTCTCATATTGATTCTTTACGAGTGAAAAAGTACTTGAGCTCTTGTGGTCGATATACACTTCACATGTTGCTCCATACAAATAGTGGCTAAATTTTCAATGCAAACACTACATGACAAGTTCTAAGTCATGGGTCGGGTAGTTTTTTCATGTGGTCTCAAGCGTCGGGAAGCATAGCGATAACTCTCCCATTCTGCATTAAAACACACCCCAAACCCTTATGAGAAGCATCACTAAATCTGATATAACCATCCGTACACGAAGGTAGAGTCGAGCAGGTGCGATCAAGTCGGGTTTTCAATTCTTGAAATGCCAATTCCCTTTGGTCAGTCCAGTCAAATGATGTCCCTTTCTGTGTCAACTGAGTCAGTGGTAAGGCGATCTTGGAGAAATCTTTGACAAATCTTCTGTAATATCCAGCCAGTCCCAAAAAGCTTCGGACTTTGGTTACATTTGTTGGTCTAGGCCAGTTTCCTACAGCTTCAACTTTCTGCGGATCAACAGAAATTCCATCTTTGCTAACAACATGCCCCAAAAACATAACATGATCCAGCCAAAATTCACATTTAGACAATTTAGCATACAGTTTCTGTTCTCTTAAGGTTTGCAGGGCAAGTCTCAGATGATGTTCATGTTCTTCTACAGTCTTAGAATAGATCAATATGTCATCAATGAATACCACAATGAAATCATCAAGGTATGGTTTAAAAATTCTGTTCATGAGGTCCATAAATGCAGCAGGGGCATTCGTGACTCCGAACGGCATAACTAAAAATTCATAATGGCCATACCTCGTTCTAAAAGCAGTTTTGTCGATGTCTTAGGTTTGACTTTGATTGATGATACCCGATCTAAGATCAATCTTGGAAAACACTTGTGCACCTATGGCGGTCAAATAGATCATCAATACGCGGCAATGGATATTTATTCTTTACAGTTACCTTGTTCAGTTCGCGGTAATCAATACACAGTCTCAGTGAGCCATCTTTCTTCTTTACAAACAAGACAGGTGCACCCCACGGTGAAGTACTAGGTCTGATGAACTTCTTGTCTAACAACTCTTGCAATTGTACCTTCAGTTCTTTCAGTTCAGTTGGGGCCATTTGGTAAGGAGCTTTCGATATCGGTTGTGTACCCGGGATCACATCCACAGTGAATTCAATTTCCCTATCAATCAAATCCCCTGGCAAATCATCTGGAAATACATCTGGGAATTCTCTGACTATAGGAATACAGTTCACATCAGTTTTAACACTATCATTAGTAGGCACAGTCAGCACAGAACACAGATATCCTTTACACCCTTTTCTAATCAGTTTAACAGCTTTCACGGAAGAAATCAGATACGGAGGAGGTACTACTCCACTCTCATTAAACACAAATTCAGGCAAACCCGGTGGACGGAAAACTACTTGTTTTGTTACACAGTCTATAGTGGCATGATATTTTTGTAACCAATCCATCCCCAATATTACATCAAAGTGATTGATATTTAATGGCAGTAAATCAATAAATAGATGCATATCCCCAACAATAATCTCACAAGCAGGATACATATATGCACATGTCATGGATCCTCCAACAGGTGATGATACGGCTAACAAGTAATTCATGGGTTCTAAGGGTCTATTCAATTTCCGTGAAAAAGCATGTGACACATATGAGTGTGTAGACCCCGAATCAATCAATACATATGCATTTTGAGCACAGATAGAGAGGATACCTGACACAACAGTCTCAGTGTTTTGCACGTCTCCCGGTACTAGGGCGAACACTCGGCCCTGCCTTATAGGCTCTTTCCCGGTAGCTTTGGGGTTCGGTTTTGGTGTTGCGGTGATCTTTCTGCTTGGTCTTGACTTTACTCTTGGATTGCGGAGGCGAGGGACGATCTTTAATTACATGGCCCACCTTGCCACACCTGAAACAAGCTCCAGAAATCTGGTAGCAAACCCCTTTGTGCTTGTTGCCACATACGGAGCAGGGTGGAGTAAACCCACTCCCTTGGCTGGGGCTAGTAAATCGACCCGTATTACATTTCTTGGTTCTTTGGGTTATGCTTGCCTTTCTTAAATTTGAAACCTGCCTTTTCCTTGCCACTCGATCGGTGGTGTTTGATTGTTTCCTTTGTTGCAATATTCGTCTCGGCCATCAATGCTCGGTCGAGAACACCCACAAAAGTTGGTATTTTCAAAACATTTATTCGGTCCTGTATAGCAACACTAAGGCCGCCTTCAAACCTCCTGGCCTTCTTATAATCGGTGTCCACCATGTGTGGTGCATACCTAGCAAGTTCGGTGAATTTCTTCTCATACTCAGAATCGACACTTTGCCTTGTCTCAAATTGTTCAAACTCGATCACTTTTACATCTCGATGCCTTTGGGAAAATACTTTTCAAGAAGGACTCCTTGAATCGAGCCCAAGTCACAATAGTATTCGATCGCTGGTCAACATCCACCACCTTCTTGCTTCTTCTGAAGGGTGAAGGTTGCTACTTGATACTTTATTGGCTTCGGAGCACGGAAACATTTCAAACAATTTTTCTGTTTCAAGCACCCAAGCTTCAGCCTTTAACGGTTCTAAGCCTCCCTGAAAGGACAGCGGTTTCATCTTGCTGAATTTCTGAGTCAATGCAATAATGTCCACCTCATTCACATTCACATTCTATACATTCTGTTCCGGTTGCACCGGAGGAGGAGGAGGAGGAGGTGGGGGCTGTTGGTTCTGTTGTTGGTCTAGTCTTTCAATTATCAGTCCCATCATTTGTTCAAGTCTGGCCATTCTGGCCTCAGAGGATGATGATTCAGGTTCATTTGCAGTGTTTGCGTTATCCATTTCACTATAAGCAGTTATAACAGTTATCATGATAAGCAGTTGTATAATTAAACAGTTTAACATTTTAACATATAATCAGTCAGTCATAAGCACACACTTTTCAAGTTCATGAGATGCCCTAATTGCTTTTCTAGGACACCCTATAGCTCATTTGGACCTGTGTGTGCGGTATAACTCGTGGTTAAGTATCGCTCTGATACCACTCTGTCACGACCCAAACCCGGCCCTATGGGTTTAGCACCGAATCGCCGCGATAATTGAGATTATCAAGGCTCTTTGAAAGTGTCTGATTAAGCAATCTGAGTACTGGCGGAAGCTATCTGATAAGTAACTAGTGTCCATTGAAACATGTAAATCATATGCCAAAAACATTTTTCATGCATTCATACTGATCTGATCTACATACGATCTATACAATCATATACAAACATTCAAGACGGACCTAATCCTCGATAACAAAAAGACAAGAAACAAGATCAAGAGTACAAAACAGTGAGGAGACAGGTGGGGACAATAAAAATACCCCAAGCCATAGCATGGCAACTCGGAACCTTGCAGTGAGGCACATAGGCTGGCTTGACAAAACTGGGGACCAACCCACGCTCCTAGCTCCGGTCTGGCTGCTGAGAACCTACATATATATATATATATATATATAAACAGTGAGCTAAAGCCCAGTGAATAACATAATGCGTAAAGAGGTTATGAATGAATGTCCTTACAGTAATGAAACCAGTTCATTAAACAGTATTTGATCTTTTCAATATTTGATCAAATCATATGTGGTACACCCATTAGCCTATAAACAGTAGGTCCAAAGGACCGGGTCTGAACAGACCCATCAGTAATGATGGCCATCAATTAGTAAATAGTATGGTTCCACAAGGAAACCGTGAGCTCAGAATAAAGATAATTGCTAAGGATGCCTGTCTGATTGAAATCTGAGACATACATTCATTCAGTAAACAATAGCAGTTCAATAAACAGTTCAGTTCAGTATTCAAAAGATAACCATTTTGAACATATCTTTACACAATTGTTACTCACAGAGATTGGGCTAATAGCAGCTAGAGCACGTCCCCGAGAGCCAACCCTAAACAGTTAACAAATAGAACACACACTAAGTTTCACAGTCGGGAAGGATGATAATTAAATCCCTAAATTTCCTCGGTGTGGTTCTATGTCTAAATCCTCATTAAGATGTCTAAAACTAGGCCTAAGAATGCCTAGGATGGGATGAGGATGCAAAAATACAGTTGGAAGGCATTTTTCAAAAGTTGCTGAAAACAGGGGTCTCGCTCGAGCGAGCCTTCCTTCGCTCAAGCGAGGTTGCAAAATCAAAGGCTTCACTCGAGCGAACAATCCTTCGCTCGAGTGGTCTGATGAAACAGTAAAAGTACTGGATGCTTGATTTTTACGCTCGAGCCACCAATCCTTCGCTCGAGCGTGGCTCAGAGAAAACGTTGGTCGCTCGGCGAGAATCGCCGCTCGGCGAAGCCAAATCTGGAATTTCTAGATTTGCCTTCCAAGCTCAAACCAAGTATTCTCAACTCAATTCTCGACCTCTTGGGCCCAAATTCTGGAAAATACATCCCAAAACAATGTATAACAAGTTTCAAAAGCCAATTTATGAATTCAAGCCCCAAAGGTGAGTCAATTAAATCCAAAATTCAAACCCAATTTCAAGAACAATTTCAAACATGCAATGCATGAGCTTTAAACCAAAATTAAGGTTCAAATCTTGCTCTAATGAGCTCAATAGTTGGAAAACAAAATGAAAACATGGACTTTAGCTTAAACATGGACATGCATGTACAATCCATCAAGAATTCAACTTCAAAATGCACCAATTCAAGCATGCATGCAACAATTCAAGCATAATCCAACCTATTTGCACTAAATCATGGTTTGATTCTACAATGGAGCCTAGAACATGCAAGAGGAAGCTCAAGACAACAAGAAGAAGATGGTTTTCCTTACCTAAGTCTTGTAATTTAAGCCTAGAAGCTCAATTATGCAAATACACTTCAATTTACTTCAAGTCTTCAAGCAAATCAACAAGAACAAGTCCCTCTCTCTCTAACTCTCTTCTTGGTCGGCTAGAGTAAGGAAGAAAGGCTGATGAAATGAATATGTTCAAGTGTATACTAGGCTCAAAGATGATTAGGTAGTGGCCACTCACCATAGCAAGATCGTAATTAAATCAAACTCTTGGACTAGCTTAATTTAATCTAATTTAGTCATTCCTAATCAATTTTCAGATAAATATACCATTAAATCACAAATATTCTACTGATCCCAAAATTCTAAACGGTTCCTAATTCGGCCGCCGATAAGGCCTTCAATTAGCAGTTTAAACATATGAATTCAAACAGATAATCAAATAATCAAACAGATGCAATATGCAATTCAATAGATAAACTTATTCGATTTCAGTTTCGATTTCAATCAGTCCATTCAGTACTTCAGTTAATCCAATTATTAGTCATTATCAGTTCAGTTTAACAGTAACCAGTAGCTAATTCGGTAGGTTATCGATAATCAGTACGAGGGTTGTTACAGCTCGGCTACTTATCATGGCATATGAATCAATTTGATAACATGTGGTCTAAGCACGTATTCAAAGAAGTATTAAACTAACGATGTAGTTAGAATGATGAACAGAGCCTCGGTGCATGCAATACAAATTGATGCAAACATAAAGTATGCTAATTGAAACGTGATGTCCCTAAACTAACCATGATAAGCAGTTAAATAAAAGGGAGAAAGACGTGGAGTTGGAAGACATACACATTATTACATCATTGCGTTCTCACGAAGGAGAGTCCGAATAAATGAAGCTAATTAACTAACTAATTAAAGCTAAGCTAATTATTACAAAACAAATGAATAAATAGCTAAACTACTTAACTAATTATTACAAACCAAAATTAATTACAACATCACAGCTAGCTAACTACTTTAACTAATTAAATAATTACAACACAAGTGCAATTAAAAGAAGTAAGCTAAACAATTAAGCACTAAGCTAACTACTCCGCCTCGGGAAGTGAGGGATGTTCATGCGCATGCTCGGTTTCCATCCCAAAATGCCACTGTTTTACTTCCAGAAAGCCTCTATTGCATAGAGAATACACACACTGTTGCCCACTTTCAAAATAACTCTGCTCTGCCTTACAAACATACTGTTGAATTTTGCATGAGTGGCTAGCTGGCAAGTGATGAGACCTGCCAGCCACCAGTGATAGTCAGCCGGCCATCAAAGGTGGCCTGTCGGCCACTGCTGCCCAGTTCACCTTGTGTAGACACCCCATTTTTGACCGCCCTCAAGACTTGGGCATTACTGATGGTTTGCTCGGTGTTGAGAGATGTGCAGGGCACAGGTTCAGTTTCTTCGGCAAGAAGAGAGGCAAATCTTCCCAAACACTTTGTTTAAGGGTTTGGAGTTGAAGAAAAGAGGAGAAGAGTGGAGAAAATAGGTTGGGGGAGAAGTTCGGCAAGAATCGCTAAGAGAGGGACGAGCAGCCCTCGCTGAATCGGACTTATTCAATTGCATACTTGGATTTAAGCTATGAGGCCACCATCGTTGGAAAGAAGACTTCCGGGGCTTCACTTTGCACTCAAGAATCTCCCAAAGCCAAGTCCGGGTGGAGGCGATATGATTGGTTGAAGCTGGGCATCATCCCGGTTGGATCGAGTCTGCGCGACTTCACGGAAAAGGGCATAACTTTTTGCACAGGAGGAATTTTGATGCAAGGTTTGCGCCATTGGAAAGATAACTTCCGGGGCTTCGATTTGCATACCCACCGGCCATGTTTTGACCAAGGAATCATCCATCGGCACTCTATTTAGCCGACCGGCAGAAAAGAGTGCCGACCGGCACTTTATTTCGGCCGATGATCAAACCTTCTGGCCGACCTGAACCCTTTGCACCCCCCAAGCCTGGTGCGTGCCAGCTGTGCCAGCTGGGATACACAGAACCCGATCCACGTGCGTATATGTATCTATTTTGGAGCCTTTAACCCCATTTTTGGCCCCTTTGCTCATGGCTTCTTGAGGAAGCCTTGACCCCTTTGTCTTGGCTTCCTCAAGAAGACTTACCAGCTGTCCAAGCTTCTCCAACAAGCCTTGCACCCTTTGACCCTTTGAAACTTGCCTTAGAAGCTTGGTTCTTGGCCTATATAAGAGAGCCTTCTCTCCCATTGCAAAAGGTTGAAGGTTTTGAACAAAAAACCAGCAGATATATATGTATATCTGATATATACATATATATCCCACCCCCTCTCTCCATATCTCTCTCAATCCACCTCCAAACAACCTTGTTCTTGGACCATTCCTTCACCAACCCATAGCACAACACCACCACTTCCATTTCCAACAACTTGGAGGTCATTTGCAGAGCTTAGAAGCACCTAAACTTGGATCAAAACCTGCTGGTTCATTGGTCTTCAAGGGTAAGTGTCTATTTCCCTCAAACTAGCATTTTCTTGCATCATCTCTAAGCCTTGCTTGCAAGCACTTTTGGGCTTCGACCCAAACTTCAAATAGTCTTATTTTGGGGTCCTCTTCATGTTTTATTGAGGACCCCTTGCCGTTTGGTGGCTGCATCTAGCACCTATCTCAATATCCTCTTGTATGCCATGTTTCTTGCATAGAATATTTGGCTTGTGTATGATCTGTTTCAGAGCATGATGTAAGCTAAGAATAGGCTTATTTTGAGCCCTTCTTCAACATTGTTGAAGGGCTCAACATTGTTTGGATACTCCATGTGCTACTTGCTTTGAAATCCATGTGATTTACCGTAAATTTGCATGCTTTGTTAGCCTATCTTGCTTCTGTTTTTGTGGCTGGTCATAAACTGAAAATGTGCTTGTTTTTCCATGTATAAGGTCTGTTTTTGGTTGTTTAGGCCATCCATGACATGCCTTATATAGTCACTTTGCATTTTGGCTTGCTAGCCTCAAGTAGGTGCATGTGTAGGATGCATTGCCTCCATGATTTCAAGGGTTTGGAATCCTCTTACATGCTATTTCAGACCCTAATCCATGCTCACATGTTCATTTTTGTCATCTCTTTCATGCTTTAAAGGTGTGTCCTTCTATGCCTAAGAATAGGCCTTGTGTATGCTTCCATGATTAGTGTATTTTGGGGCTGCCATGAGGGGGGTTTTGGGTGTATTTTGCATGCTGAAAATCTGTTTTGGGTTGGTCAATGCATGCCATAATTGTCTTGCTAAGTGTGGTTCAAAGCCTCATTGGCTTGCCTTAATGCTTGGACCATTTGTATGCATGCTTAGCCTATTTTGTTGCTTGGTTCGGCACCATGTTTAGCATGATTTTCAGAGCTTTACAATGCATGCTCATAGTCTATGTTTGGTCTCTTTAAGTGTGCTTGAGAGTTGCCATGTTTGTGCCTAAGTGTTGGACCACAATTGTATGCATGTGTGTGTGCATTCTAGCCTTCATTTCTGAGCATGTTGGCCACTGATTTTAGGCCTATTTGAGTTGCCTAAGTCATGTATAAGACCACCCTTTCATTGGTTTGCATGCTTGTCTTGAATGCTTGCTTGAACCCTTTGCATAAGTATGTTGCATAGTCCATGTTGCATACCTAGCTTCACATGCTTAGGATTGCCTTGCATGAGCATGCATACTTAGCCTCTTGAAGTGGCGTGATAGAGGTTAAGTCCCTTCATTGGATCATTCGCATTGCATTTCATTTGAAATTAAAGTTGCATACTTGGTTCTTTGGGCCATCATGCATGGAAGTGCGTGATTGATGGCTCGGGAATCGAGATACATGTCCCTTTGAGTCACAAACATGATAAGGGACTTGTTTGGTGCATACACATGCCTAAATACCCATGCCATGCATCTGCTGTCATTGCTTGTCATCAAAACTGCTCTCTGAGGAATTTAGTGCCGAGGCACTCTATAGTGCCGACCGGCAATCTTTTTGTGCCGATAAGATCATCGCCAATGGGTGGTAAATCTAAGCGATCGGTGGCCACTCACTCTAGCCTGATGTCTTGGAATGCATTTGGAAGGTGTTCGGGACTTTGGCAATTTTCCAGGAGGCGATGCTGAAACAGAGACAAAGAAGTGGCACGGCGGATTTCCGGCAAGGCGGACATCGAGCATGCATCATTCACAAGATCCCGAGGCGGTCAGGCCCTCTTTTATTTCACATTTATTTATTCAAGAATTAGAATTTGTAATATTTATTCATTTATTCTTGGATCAGATTATTATTTTGGTCCCTCCGTGTGAGGGCGTATTTGTAATAAGTGTGCGTGAGTGTGTGTATGTCTTCCAACCCCCATTTCTTTCTCCCTTTTATTTACCTGCTTAGGATGGTAGATTAGGGCATATTTAATTTAGCATACCTTATGCAATGCATGCGTGCATCCATGCATTTGTTGACATGCATCAGGCTCGGCACATCATACAAACTGCATCGTACTTTCAATTCCAAATTGAATACGTGTTATTTGTAGCATTTCACATGCCATGCTTAGGATAGCCGAGCCTGCCTAGATTACATCTTTGCATGTGTTGCATTAGACATTTCAGTATGCTTAGGTCCATGCATGGATTTCTAATAAGCTTCTGTTTTGGCTTGGAGTACTAGGTGAGCTTTTATGCTTTAGCATATCGCATGTGTGTGAATGTTGCCATAATAGCATGCTTACCATGAGGATAAGTGCTTATGTGATATAACTGTTTGAATGCCTGTGGGTGGAGGTTGGATTGCCTGAGTTGGAACAACTCATTGAAATCCGCATTTTTAGCCTACTTGCGAGTAGCAAAAGAAAACAACATGTTTTTCGAGACAAAACGGATATGCAATGTTTATTCCCAAATTAGGCGATCTAGTCTATACTTGTTTGCTGTGCGCATAACATAGTAATTCTAGGCTAATAACCGGAATAAGAACGCATAAAGTTTTCAAAATTGGATATCACGGTTAGTAGAGGCCGGTCTTCGGACCGGGCGAAAGGGGGTGCTCATAGCTGACCTTCCCCGATCGTACCCAAGCTCCCGAGCCAAGTCAACTTTGGTTATGACGGACACGTGGCCTTCGGCACCGAGTCAGGGTTTCCTAAATTTCCCATTTTAAAAAATATTTAGGTGGCGACTCTGTAATCTGGCAAAGCAGTCCATGTTTGGCACTTCTTTTCAAAAATCTGTTTTCTCAAACGATTTGCCGGATTCGGACTCTTTGGTTCAGATTTAGAACCGACACACAAAAGGGAGTCCGAACTGTAGCCGAGGTCCCTCGCGGACGTGCTACACCTTGCTGCAACAGAAAACAAACAGAGCATGCACAAGGTATTTTCAAGAATTTGTTTGCACAACTCATCCCTCATTTTCATGAGAAAATCAAAGGAGTAATGAACTTAAGCCACAAAACACCAACTCAAGCAATTTCATTTCATGATGGCTTGTGAACCAAAGTGTGCAAGTTCAATAAATGCAATAAAATGAGACTCTAACCTCCTCCATTTCATGAAAGATCAAACAAAGTAGTTGACCTTGGAGACTTGAATCATTTCATCACTAGTGAGTATAAAATGGTTCAAGCTTCCATGTGTTCAATTAACGTCCGATTGAACGCAACCAAATTATTACCTTGCAACTTTTAGCTCCATTTTAATTACTCTATTTTAATTACCAACCATTCTTTAATCCATTAAGTCTAATGGTGAGTTTAAGTCCTCTAAATGGAGTGAAGTACCAAACCAAGAGTTAACTTAAGACATGAAAGAGATGTCATGCCATTGATAATGAACCCCTAAAAGGCATTAAACCATTAAGTATGACAACCTCAATCTCATGTTTAAAAGAACAAGAGGCTTAAAACAATTCTCAAAGAAAAAAAAAAACCAAGAAAGGAGGGAGATTGCAGAGATTATTAGTGCTGGAAATAAGTGAGAAAAAGCATAAATAAACGCTATCAACTCAAACAAAATGGTTTCTAAGGCCTAGAATACCAAACTTATGAGGACAATAATAATATAAGCATGCAAAAAAAAAAGCTCAAATGCAACTATCAACCAAAAACAATGCCAAAACAAGTCTAATATAGTCCTAAAACATGCTGAAATTGAGCTAAAAATAGCAAGATAAACATGCTAAAACATGGCACAAACTAAGCTAGTAAGCAAGACACAAGGAGGGGAGGCTAACCCCTCCAAATTTGGACTTTAAAACATGATTTTGACCACTGAAAAAGCTTTGAAAATCAGTGTTTAAAAGTTCAAAAAAAGATGATGCAAGGGTGGGAAACACAAGAGCAAAGGCCTTTAAAATAAGGTACAAAGAAGGGCTATCAACCCCTCAACCTTAAATGGCCTTAAAACCCAAGTTTTAGCCGAAAAATACAGAAGTTTTATTGCCCAAAATCAGTTGAAAAACAACAAGTAAAATAGTAGAAAAAGCAAGCAAAGAGGCAAAGCCTTACACCTCTTGAAGAGAAGAAGCAATTCAAGCAACAAAACCAAGACAACACACCCTTCAAGAGCTTAAACCAAGCTCAAAAGTACCTCAGCTCAAAGATGAGAAGGTTTGGTTAAGGGTGTATAGGCAAAGGTTAAGGATTTGTAGGCAAAAGTGTAGGAATTTGGTAGAGAGAGAGGAAAAATTTTGATCTCAAAATTTTCTATCTTAAAACATGAGAGAGGGGGCTCCTATATATAGAAAACATGAATTCCTCTTAAGAACGTCCAGCCCTACACGTGGGGCCAGATGCATGCATATGTGCAAACAGCTGGCATAGCTATCACAAAATATCTACAGAAGACATTGGTGGCCGGCAGACCACATCAGTGGTCGGTAACCAAAAAGTAATGGCTGGCAGCCCAAAAGGGGTGGTCAGCAGGCCACCAGAGGCTGCAGGCTTGAAAAACCAAGGGCTTGGTCTAAGAATGAGGCAACAGGGTGTAGGGTTTGAAAGGCTCAAAGCTGTGGCATTCCGTTGAGAACTTTGAGCACTTATAAGCATATAAACTCATCATTGGGTGTGCATGTGATGGCGTCCAAGTCGTAAGGGCCGTCAAGAATGGGGTGTCTACAAGAACCAAAAATAAAACAAATAATAAATGCTCTAAATACTTACAACTTTCCAAGATAGTTCTTAGTTACAACAAAAGTGGACTTTAGGTCTAATACATTTTAAGCCCTTGGCTATACAAAATGAATACAAGAAAAAAAAAAGAAGCTCTTGCTCCAAGTCCTCCCAAGCTATTGCCTTGGCGAAGGCATATCATTAACACCTGAAATGTTTTTCCCACATAGGGTAAGCCAAAACACAGTAGAAATAATCTAGCACAATATATGAATCTTAACAAAGTTATAAGGTGAATACATATGCAATGCTCATGCCAAAACATTTTATGTCTCTTTCCAAAACCATGCCATGCCACATTAATACCATAATCCATAAATCATTTCCTTTGCAATAGAAAATAAGGCGGCGAATCATACTCTGAGAATTTCAAACCAATACAACCTTTCTTGGAAATTTTGTTCGGAGGAAACCGTAAGTCGGGACCTATGTAAACATAGGTTATTAAAGCACTACTATTTGCCATTTCACGAAAATTTCATCCGCGGGATTGGCACCCATGCATACGCATGGTTTTCGAGATTTTCACCTTGGACACTCAGGCCAACTTAGTTCAACATTACAATTCATGTCTCCCAGATTCACCATTTTTCTCAAAACGATAAACATTTTCAATGCATAAGTGTGAAACAATGCTCAATGCAAATGAGTGAGAAAATAGTTTCAATTCTCCTAATTCGCATGAAATTTCTACAACAATTATAACTATCCTCCATCAATAGCGCAAAATAGATCTTTCTAAATAGCTAATTTATATTCCATAAAAATAAACTTTCCCAAATTTCAAGAGGTGAGTGATAATACATATCCAACTTCACCCTCCTCATCAATACCAATCCTATTTGAGACAACTAGGACAGAAACCCCATTTCTTCTAAAACATATTTCGAGTATCTAAATCAATAATTTTATCACAACTTAACCTTATTCCACTCCCCAACCATTTTCAATACATCCATTTAAAAACTCCTCTTTTGATTTTAAACCAAAACCCTAGGTTTGTCCAAAATCCTCCAAAATCATGAGATTTGTTTTATAAAGGCAAATAGCTAGGTTAAAAATCATAAAAGAATGTAGAGAATCCCTACCTCAAACTTAGAAGAGGAAAAAGGAAGAAAAGCCAAAAGTTGATAGTGACGAAACGGTGGTTTGCGCCGATCAAAACAAAACCCTCGACAAGCTCTACACTTAATCTCAAAAGAGCAAGATGAGGAGATGCTCCAAAGTGAGTAGATTTGAAAGTCTTTGAGCGAAAAAGTGAGTTTAAAGAGAGAGAGAGAGAGAGAATAGGGACTCACGGTTTAGAGAGGGGAAAGAAAAGATGAAGCGAAGAAAATGGTAAGTGAGGGTCCTATTTATAGTGCTTGGTTAAAGTGAAATAAGGTTCCAAAGTCAACCCAAAAGAACAAGTCAAAATCCCTAAGAAGTATGGCCCAAAACCGAACTAAAATCTAGAGAAAAAAAAAAACTCACAGGGGTCGACCCTTGTGCCGATGGTGTTGACTCTTCAGGAAGAATTGACAAAAAGGACAATGCTGGCAGTAGACTAGGTGTCGACCTCTGGACCCAAGGTGTCGACACTAAATTTCAGCAACTAAACCCAGGTTCTGCAGTAGAAAAGGGTCGACCTTTCCTAGATTGGTATCAACCCTTGAGGCCAACAAGAAAAGGCAAGTGTCAACACCTCCAAAGGTTAGTGTCGACCCTAAATTTCAGTAGTAATCTAGGAACATAGCAGCAAGATGGTGTTGACCCTTGGAGCAGAACAAGACAAGGAAAAGGAGGTAGTGTCGACATCAACAAGGATGGTGTTGACCCTTGTAGCTAAAACCAAACATAAGGAGAAAAGAATGACTGCCACAGATATAGTTTCCCGTATTCAAAAGTAATAAATGGGTCGGGTCTAAGCCCAGATCGTTATAACCTCCCCCCTTAAGGAATTTCGTCTCCAAAATTAAAACCAAGTTTAAGCCAATTACACAGTGATAGTAATTTAAATTCATTACCATGACCCATCCACCGGCCATCCATTCTTATCAACATAATAAACAAGTTCCCAATACTGAATATACAATTCACATTTCCAAAACATATACAATGTTTATATTAAATTAACATAACAAAAGTTTCAATACATGCTCAAACAGTAACAAATAGGCCCGGATACTTATCACGGACTTCCAACTCACGTTCCCAAGTTGTGTCCTCAATTCTGTGATGTCGCCACAATAATTTATTTGTCTTGCTTCTCAAGACTTGGTCTCGAGTATCCAAGACTCTCACTGGTCTCTCCTCATATGAGGCATCCTCATTTACCTCTAAGTAGATCCAATCCAACACATGTGATAGATTCG
The DNA here is from genome assembly GCA_025200525.1 of Camellia lanceoleosa. Taxonomy (NCBI): domain Eukaryota; kingdom Viridiplantae; phylum Streptophyta; class Magnoliopsida; order Ericales; family Theaceae; genus Camellia; species Camellia lanceoleosa. The sequence goes on from CM045762.1 coordinate 39,529,082, forward strand.
GCTCATACTTCCGAAGCATACAAATATGAAACACATCATGAACCCCGGAAAGCTGTGGCGGCAAGGCCAAGCGATAAGCTACCTCTCAAATCCGTTCTAGGATCTCAAAAGGCCGAATAAACCTAGGAGACAAGTTTCCACTTTTTCCAAACCTCATCAAACTCCATTTAGGTGATATCTTCAAGAAGACGCGATCTCCTACCTCAAAAGACAAAGGTCTCTTCCTATGGTCGGCATAACTTTTCTGGTAACTATGGGCCATAACCAACCTCTTATGGATAAGTGCAACTTTCTCCGTCATTTTCCGGACTAACTCTGGACCTAATATTGGTGCATCACCCACCTTAGACCAACACACAGGGGATCTACATAGTCGGCCATACAAAGCCTCAAACGATGCCATGTCAATACTCGATTGGAAGCTATTGTTATAGGCAAACTCCACTAAGGGCAAGTGCCTTTCCTATGACCTCTTAAAGTCAAGGACACAAACTCAAAGTATATCCTCAAGGATTTGAATAGTACTTTTCGATTATTCGTCGGTCTGAGGATGATAGGTGGTACTAAAAGTCAACCTAGTACCCAAGGTATTCTGCAGGCTCTGCCACAATCGAGTTGTAAATCACGGATCTCTATCCAAAACAATAGTCACAGGGACTCCATGAAGTCTCACTATGTCTCTAATATAAAGGTCGGCTAGATGATCTACCGAGTCACTCACGTACATAGGTACAAAGTGCGCCGACTTGGTTAACCGGTCAACTACTACCTAAATTGCATCATTACCCCGTTGAGTTCTCAGAAGACCCACAACTAAATCTATTGTGACATGCTCCCACTTTCACTCAGCTATAGGCAAGGGTTGCAACAAATCTGCTAGCCTTTGATGTTCGGCCTTCACTTATTGACAAGTAAAACACCTTGATAAGAATATAGCCACATCCTTCTTCATTCCCCTCCACCAAATCTGGCAACTAAGGTCGTGATACATCTTTGTGTTTTCGGGGTGCACCGCAAGGCGTGAGTGGTGAAACTCTTGGAGTACTTCCTCTTGGCAAGACTCTAGCTTGAAATGATGGTCAAAGTATCTAACACTCGAGTTAGAATATACGCTCAAGCCTTTTTCTACTGTAATAACCCCGACCTATGATTAGCCTTTAATCTATAATTAACTATGCCTAAGAAGTAATTAAGATGAAATTTTGAATTAATTGCATCTATGTTGCATTATTTGTGTTCATATCTATTTTTTATAGAAAGATCTGTTCGTGTTTATGTTTTGTTCATCAAATTGAAGGCCTTATCGGCATCCGATCATGAAATTGACTTGAATAATGTGTTAGTTGGAATTTTTAGAAAATTATGGTAGATTAAATTGAAATTTGATTCGAAATGAAATAATTAGACTACTTAATGCTCATTTGATTAGTGGTAAGCTTAATTCATTAATTTTCTTAATCAAGCCTACAAAAGGCTTATGCACCACCTCGAGTCACCTCTTATTCATCACTTGAGCCTACCCAAAATGTGAGAGAGAGAGGAAGGAAGAGACCAAGAGAGAGAGAGAGAGAGAGAGAGAAAGAGAGTTTGATATCAAAACTTGAGATTGGAAGGAATTTTCTAGAGAATTAAAGGAAATTGGACGAATTGAGCAAGAACTCACTAGGATTCAAGGAATTGAGAACCTTAGGTAAGAATTTCAATCTCTAAGCTTTGTGTTTGACTCACTTATGCTTGAATATAAGAGCGTAGAGATTAGGAAGAAGAGTTGAGCTTAAGAACAAGAATTAAGATCAATCCATACACTGCGTACATAATTCATGGAGTTGAGTATAATTACGAGAATTCTCACATGCATGCCTTGATCATAGCTTGGTCTTGGAAATTCCTTGAGTTTCATACCATTTTATCGTATTTGATCATGTTTTGAAAGCTTTGAAGTTAAGAATTGCATGCATGTTATGTTTTTAGCATTTCAAGCTTGAGTTCACACAATTGACTTACTCTTGGGCCTTGATGGTTTTGAATTCATGATGTTTTCCAAACTTACACATGTTTCCTTAAGCTTTTAGTGCAAAAGAGCATGATTTATGGGTTTGAATTCGAGTTTTGAAGCTTAAAGGAAAATTTGGAAATTCCAGACTCTGCATCTCCACTAGAGCGACAAAACCTGTGCTCGATTGACCATTCTGTGTTTTGGCACCTCCGCTTGAGCGACCAAAAGTTGGATCGAGCGTAAAATGTATGCTCCCAGAAGTTACACATTTTTGCAGACTGCTCTAGCGACAAGAGTTGCGATCGAGCGAGGACATCAGTCTTATGCTTGAGCGACCGTCGAGCAGAGAATTCACACAAATAGTACTTTTGTAGAGTTTACAGAATGCTTGAGCAAATGAAGTTGCTCTCGAGCGAGGCCTCTGTTTTCAACATATTTGACTAAGTGTTTTCAAGTGCCTTTTTGCATCCTCATTACATCCTAGGCATTTCTAGGCCATGGTTAAGACACAATAATGAGGATATGGGCTAGAAACACACTAAGAATGAAATGAAATAAGTTATGTACAACCTGAGCATGTGTTTCAATATGTGTATCTGTTATGATTGTATAGGTCACGCGCCGTGAGCTGTCGACCTCTTGGTTGCTAACAAGGCTAATTGTGAAATTATTTGTGAGTGACAACTTTACATTTGATATAAAGTACTTCCAAAAGGATGTGTTGTGATTACATGAATGATGATCCACTTCTTTGACATGTTTATGTGGTATCCTTAGCAAAGGCCCTCGCCTAGGGGAAATAGTACTGTGGTTTATGGTCATGAGGCCCTCACCTGGGAGAATAATACCGTGGCACAGTGTGGACACCCCATTTTTAACTGCCCTTATGAGTTGGACGTCATCGCTTGCACATCCAATGATGAGTGTATATGCTTGTTAAGTGCTTGGAGTCCTTAGGGGAATGCCACAGCTTTGAGCCTTCAAACCCTGCACACCTATTGCCTTATTTTTGGACCAAAACCAAAGTTTTTCAAGCTTGCAACCTCTTGTAGCTTGTTGACCCCTTCTATTGGCTGCCGACCACTACTTCTGGTTGCCGGCCACTGATGTGGCTTGCCGGCCACAAGTGTGTTTTGTAGATATTTTTCTGCCAGCTGTGCCAACTATTGGCACAGATGCATGCACCTTCTTACACGTGTATGTATTGATATTTCTGAGGGAGTTGCATGGTTTTCTATATACAGGAGGCCTCCCCTTCCATTTTCAAGGTTGGAATTTTTAGAGCAAAAATTCTCTCTCTCTCTCTCTCTCTCTCTCTCTCTCTCGCTCTCTCGCTCGCAATTTCTTAGCTTTTTGCAAGCTTTTGCCTATACACTCTAAACCAAACCTTACCATCTTTGAGTTAAGGTACCTTTGAGCCTAGTTTGAGCTCTTGAGGGTGTGTTTGCCTTAATTTGTTGCCTAGAATTGGTTCTCCTCTTCAAGAGGTATGAGGCTTTACTTCTCTTCTTACTTTATTCACTATTTTTTTTTTACTATTTTCCCACTATTTTTGGGCTGTATAAACTCTGTATCATTGGGCTGAAACTTGTGATTTAAGGCCAATAAGGGTTGAGGGATGGTTCACCCTTCTTTACACCTTGTTTTCAAGGCCTTTACCCTTGTGTTTCCCACCTTTATACTATCTTTTTTTTATCTTTTAAATACTAATTTTTAGAGTTATTACAGTGAAAAAAATGTTGTTTTGAAGTCCAAAATTGGAGGGGTTACCCTTCCCTTCTTGTGTCTTGCTTACTGGCCTAGCATGTCCTATGCTTTAGCTTATTATTCTAGCTATTTTTGTCTTAATTCCAGCATGTTTTAGGACTTTTTTTTGACTTTTTTTTAAGTGTTCATTGCATTTGAGCCTTGTATTACATGCTTGTAGTGCAATTGTCCTAATAGGTTTGGTGGTTTAGGCCTTAGCCACCATCCTATTTGAGTTGATAGCATTTATTTCATGCTTTCCTTACTTGTGATCACCTTTAATCACTTCTGTAACCTCCCTCCTTGCTTGGCTTTTGCTTTTCTTTAAGAGTTGTTTCAAACCTATTGTTTTTTTAAGCTTGAGATTGAGGTTGTCATGCTTAATGGTTTAATCTCTTTTAGGGGTTCATTATCAACGGCATGACGTCTCTCTTATGCCTTAAGTCGACTCTTGGTTTGACACTTCTCTCTTTTAGAGAACTTAAACTCACTTTTGGACTTAATCGATTAAAGTACTGAAAGATAACTAAAATGGAGTAATGAAATTGGTGACTAAAAAAGGGCAAGATAATAATTTGGTTTGGGTTTAATCGGACTTTAATTGAACTCTTGAGTCTTAAGTCGTTTGATACTCATGAGTAATGTAAATGGCTCAAGATTCATTGTCAAACTACTTCCTTTGATCATTCATGATAGGGAGGTGGTTTTGAGAGCCTTGTTTTGTTGCATTCATTGAACTTGCACATTTTTGGTTCATAAGCCATCATGCAATGAAATTGCATCCATTGATGGTTTGTGAATCAAATTTTGTCACTCCTTTAAGCTGCTATTTGGTGATAAGGAGGGGTGAGTTGTGCAAACAACCGTAGACACCCCATTTTTGACCATCCTCAAGACTTGGATGTCATTGCTTGAACACTCGGTGATCATCTACGTTTGTGTTCGTCTTGAGTTCCCGAAGCCCGTGGCAGCGCGCCTGTAGACACCCCATTTTTGATTGCCCTTAAGACTTTGGCGCGACTGATGGTTTACTTGGTGTTGGAAGGTGTGCAGGGCAAAGGTTCAATTTCTTCGGCAAGAAGAGAAACAAATCTCAACTTCACACCCCATTTTGGACCAAAGCTATTTTGAATGGTTTGTTAGACCCTAAAACCCTCTCTTTCAAAACATTTTTAAAATAAAGTTTCTACAATGTTCTTAGGCTCACATTTTGTCAAATAATGTGCTTTTCAGTAAACCGAGCAAGGACAAAGTGGAAATGAATGAAAGAGAGATGAAATCTTTGAAAAATCTTTCAAAACACCTTGCTTAGGAGTTTGAAGTTGAAGAAAGGAGGAGAAGAGAGAAGAAACCAAGTTGGAGAAGAAGATAGGCAAGAATCGCTAAGAGAGGGACGAGTAGTCCTCGCTAAATCAAGCTTATTTATCTATACACTTGGATTTAAGCTATGAGGCCATTACCGTTGGAAAGAAGAATTCTGGGGCTTCATTTTGCACTCAAGAATCTCTTAAAGCCGAGTCCGGATGGGGGAGATATGATTGGTTGAAGTTGGGTATCATCCCGGTTGGATCGAAACTGAGCAGCCTCCACCAAAACAAGCATAACTTTTTTCACAGTTGGAATTTTGATGCAAGGCTGGTGCCATTGGAAAGCTTACTTCCGGGGCTTCAATTTTGACACAAGAATGACCTGAAAAGGAGTTCATATGAAGAAGTTATGCCCATTTGAAGTTGGACCTGCAGAGCAGATTTTTCCTGCCGACCGGCCAAAACAAATGGCCGACCGGCCAAATAGATGGCCGACCGACCAAGTTTGCTAGCCGACGACCTTCCGGAGTATTCTATAGATTGAATGGATGCCAGTTGTGCCAGCTGGAATGCACAGACTCTGCTCCCCATGCACGTGTGTGGCTGTTTTGCACCCTTTGCACCCTTTTTGACCCTCTTTTTGCACCCTTTGCTCAAAGCTTCTTGAGGAAGCTTTGACCCCTTGTCTTGGCTTCCTCAAGAAGCTTGCACCTTTGCATTAGCTTCTCTTAGAAGTTTGGTTCCTTTGACCTTTTTGCATAGCTTCTTTGAGAAGCTTTACACCATTTCCATTGTCTATATAAGGAAGGCTCCTCTTCCATTGTTTTGGTTGAGAAAAAACCAGACCTAGGGCATATATATCTGATATATATACACCCTCTCTCTATATATATCTCTCTCTCTCTCTCTCTCTCTTTACATTTGTGTGTTAGAGGGTTCTAAAGGGGCTTGTTCTTGGCCTATTGCATCACACCTCACAACCACACCTCTCCATCACCAACCTAAGCTTCTTGGAGGGACTTGAGAGGTCCTAAGGAGCTGCATTCTTGGTCCACAAGCTGCTGGAGTCGCAGCCTTGAAGAAGTTCATCAAGGGTGAGTTTTTAAGTCTTAAATCACCCTTTCTTGCACACACGTTTAGCCTGTCTTCCAGGCTGTTTTGGGCTTTGTCATAAACTAAAAAAAGTTTTGTTTTTGAGTGCTTTAAATAGTTTTTTAAGGTCACTTTTTCGTTTGGGGTGGTTTACCCACTCTTAGGCCTTGTTTGGCCTTGTTTTTGAGCCTTTTTTGTGAGCTTCGAGACCACCTTGTTTGGGCCTCCTCACCACTGAAATCTTGAGGGATTTCAGTGGTGAGGATGGTGGTTTAGGGTCCTAAGAAGGAGAGGGCCATCCCCTCTCCTTGTTGCCTTCAATATGTGCCATTTTAGCCTCATGTGTAAGCACCATCCTTAAGTGCATGTTGGCCATGTCCTAAATGTTATTTGGTAGTATTTTTCCATGTATTACCTCTGTTTTTAATTGGTTTAGACACACCATGCTTGCTTTGCATACTTGTCTTGTAATACCATGAAATTGCCTTAACATGTATCTAGCATTTAGACCACTACGCTTACTTGTTTTGGCTTAGCTTTGTGAAGCTTTTATGCTTGTTTTAGTATGCTAAGGGACTATTTTTGGTCATTTGAGTCATCCATGACTTGCTTTGTATAGCTACCATGTAATCTTCCTCATGAGCCTTGAGTGTTGACCCCTCTAGCATGCTTTATTTGCACTATGTCAGTGATTTGGAGTCACTTATAATGTCATTTTAGTCCTCATGGTATGCTTAAATGTTTGCATTTGATGCTCCTTTGATGCTTCAAGAGGTTGTGCCTTATGCTCCATGTTTAGACATTTGTGTATGCTTCCATGTGTAGGTCATTTAGATGCCATCTAAGTGGTTTTTGGGGCTTACTTTGACATGATTTGGGACTGTTTTGATTCACTTTGATCATTTGCTTCATGTGTCATGTGATCATGGTTTAAGTCCTTGGGCTAATTCCAAGCTTCTATGCATGCTTTGCTTGTTTTGTTTACTTGGTTTGGCACCATTTATGACATGATTTCAGAGCTTATAATGCATGCCATATGCCCATGTTGTTCCTCTCTTAAGTGTGCTTAAGAGTTGTCTCTATGTGCCTAAGTGTTGGACATTGCATGCATGCCTATTTGTGTGTGTTTTGGCTTCCATTCTTGAGCATATTGGCCACTGATTTTGGCATGCTTGAAAGCTACCCATGTTAGTTTAAGTCCATCTTTGCATGTTGTTGCATGCTAGTTAGGTTACATGTTGTTACATGCTTGCCTATCCTCACATGTTGACACATGTTTGCATATTGCATGTTCACATGCTCATCTTGCATGCTTAGTTTACATGTTTAGGTTGCATATCATAGCATGCATCTCTTGCCTCTTGAATTGATTATGATAGAGGTTGGGGCCCATTATTTGTTTTGTGCATTTCATTCCATATTGAAATTGCACATCTTGACTCTTTGGCCATCATGCATGGAAATGCGTGATTGGTGGCCCGAGAGCCAAGAACCATCCTCCTTTGAGTCATGAATATGATAAGGAGGGTGGTGGTGCAAACATTGCTTTGGAAATGCATTGCCATGCCTTGTCTGCCCTCTGCTGCTGTCAAACAGGTTTCTGCAGGAAGATTTGGCTTAGGCCATCTCTGATGCCGACCGGCCATCCATTGGTGGCCGATGGATTAATAAGTGGCCGGTGAGTATTCCCCATGGCCGGTGGCCATTCCTCTCAGCCGGTGGCACTCCACAGTGTTCATAGAAGCATCCCTGGGACTTCTATAATTTTCAGAGGAGCAGAACAGGGAAAACAGAGGCAACTTGTGCATGGCAGTGGCTTTCTGGGCGGAGGCGAGCGCGCATTGCATTGAGCCCTCTTCCCAAGGCCTTTTATTGCTTTAATAGTTTAATTAATTTGTCGATTAGCTAAGGGTTTTGTAATATTTAATTAGCTAGGGCAGTTAATTATTTATTCGGTTTGTATTATTATTCGGACCCTCCGAGCGAGGGCAATTGTGTAATAAGTGTGCGTGAGTGTGTGCATGTCTTCCAACTGCACGTCTTTCTTCCCTTTTATTTACCTGCTTATGATGGTAGATTAGGGCATATTTAAATTAGCATACCTTATGCAATGCATGTGTGCATCCATACATTTGTCTTGCATACACCGGGCTCGGCACATCATACTAACTGCATCTGTATTTCAATTCCAAATTGAATACGTGTTAGTTGTAGCATTTCACATGTCATTGTAGATTAGCCGAGCCTATTGTGGATGCATCTTGTATGTGTTGCATTAGCCATCTTAACATGAGCTAGGATCACGCATTGATTACTAACTAGCTTTTGTTTTGGCTTGGAGTACTAGGTAAGCTTTTATGCTTTAGCATATCACATGCGTGTGAATGTTACCATAATAGCATGATTACCATGAGGCTAGCTGCTTATGTGATATAACTGCTTGCATGCCTGTGGATGGAGGTCAAATTACCTAAATTGGAATAAATGCATTAAAACCGAGAGTTTTAAGCCCACCAGATAGTGGCAAAACCATCTTTTCTAAAGCCCACTTAAGGGTGGCAAAATTTGCATTTTAGCCTACTTACGAGTAGCAAACCATTTTCCAAACAAACGGATATGCAATGCTTGTTTCCAAATTAGGCGATCTAGTCTATACTTGTTTGCTGTGCGCATCACATAGTAATTCTAGGCTAATTAACCGGAATAAGAACACATAACATTTTCAAAATCGGATATCATGGTTAGTAGAGGCCGATCTTTGATCGGGCCAGCAGGGGTGCTCACGAAATGACCTTCCCCAATCGTACCCAAGTTCCCGAGCCGAGACAACTTTGGTGATGACGGATGTGTGGCCTTTGGCACCGAGTCAGGGTTTCCTAAATTTCTCAAAATAAAATATTTAGGTGGCGACTCTATATCTGGCAAAGCAGTCCATGTTTGGCACTTCTTTCAAAAAATCTGTTTTCTCAAAATGATTTGCCGGATTTGGACTCTTTGGTTCAGATTAAGAACCGTGACACAAATCGAGTCCGAGCTGTAGCGAGGTCCCCCCCGCGGGCTTGTCTAAATCCGGCAAAACCATCTTTTCTAAAGCCCACTTAAGGGTGGCAAAATTTGCATTTTAGCTTACTTACGAGTAGCAAACCATTTTCCAAACAAACGGATATGCAATGCTTGTTTCCAAATTAGGCGATCTAGTCTATAGTTGTTTGCTGTGCGCATCACATAGTAATTCTAGGCTAATTAACCGGAATAAGAACACATAACATTTTCAAAATCGGATATCATGGTTAGTAGAGGCCGATCTTTGATCGAGCCAGCACGGGTGCTCACGAAGTGACCTTCCCCAATCGTACCCAAGTTCTCGAGCCGAGGCAACTTTGGTGATGACGGATGCGTGGCCTTTGGCACCGAGTCAGGGTTTCCTAAATTTCTCAAAATAAAATATTTAGGTGGCGACTCTGTATCTGGCAAAGCAGTCCATGTTTGGCACTTCTTTCAAAAAATCTGTTTTCTCAAAACGATTTGCCGGATTTGGACTCTTTGGTTCAGATTAAGAACCGTGACACAAATCGAGTCCGAGCTGTAGCAAGGTCCCCCCGCGGGCTTGTCTACAGCGCCTCGCCTCAAGATCTCTCGACTTGACTGTTTGGTGTCTGGTTTTGCACCAAACACTTGTGTTTTGCCCCAAACACTTGTGTTTTGCCTTCGAGAGGTAGGGTAGGGCTTGTAGACCATCCCCACCCATCAACGGCCATGGCTTGAGGCCACCGGCTGTGTTTTGTTGCCACCGGCCAAATGTTTGGCCGGTCGGCACTATAGATGGCCGACCGGCTATCTTTTTTTGGTCAATTGCATTTTTGGCCGGACGACTACTGTGCATCTGCTTTTGCAGATATTTTTGTGCAGCTGGCATGCACTTTGACCCCCTCCATACACGTGTATGGAGGGATTGCCCTCTTGTTAGCTTCCTTTGGAAGCTTTACAAGACAAGTTGTCTATAAGAGGGGGTCTTCTCTCCCTCTTTGAGAAGTTAGACAATTTAGACAGAATTTTCAGAGGGTTTTGAGTTTTAGGGTTAGGGTTCATATATCCTCCATCTCTATATCTCTCTCTCTCTCTTTGTTTTGTGAGTGTTTTTGCCTTAGTTTTGCACACAAACACCCACCATCACACCTTTTCTTGGAGCTGAGGCCCTTGAGGGTTGTTTTTGGAGTTTTGGAGCTGGTTTGAGCTGGAAGAACCAGCTGGTCCACCATTGGTGAAGAGGGTCTACAAGGGTAAGAAACTTGTCCCTTTATTTTCCATTTTTGCATTGCATTTTTTCCTACCTTGCATCTGTTTTTGAGCTTTGTGTATAACATATAAAAGTTCTAATTTTTAGTGCTCTAAATAGTTGGTTGAGGTTGCTTTAAGCTTTAGGGTTGTTTGACCCCTCTTAAGCCTTGAAAGGCTCCATTTTGTGCCATTTTGGTTGAGCTCTGGGACCATTGTGTTTGGGCCTCCTCACCACTAAAATCTTGAGGGATTTCAGTGATGAGGATGGTACCTTGAGGTCCTAGGAAGGAGAGGGCCACCCCCTCTCCTTGTTGTCCTTGAAAAGGGCTATTTTTGCCTCTTGAGGGAGCATCTAGTTTAAGTGTGTGTTGACCATGCCTTGACTGATATTTATGCTTATTTTTCCGTGAAATAACATTGTGTTGAGTTGGTTTGGACATACCTTGCTTGTTTAGCATACATGTCTTGTAATGCCATATTGTAGCCTTAACATGCATCTAGGTTTTAACCCTTGTTCAAGCATGCTTTTGGCTTAGCTTTGTGAGGCTTTTGTAATTGTTTTGTGTAGACACCCCATTTTTGACCGACCTTAAGACTCAGATGTCACCGATTGAGCGCTCGGTGATATTGCATGCTGTGCTCGTTCAGAAGTCTCAGAGTCGCGGCCGCGCGCCCTGCCTCCGGACTTCCGAACCATCTTCTCTACCTTGTCTCGGTTTGCGAACCAGGCTCGGTCTTCTCTGTTTTCTTTCCTGAGGGAAGGGAGTGGTTCCGTAGACTATCTCCCGGTGGCCGTGAGCTACTTTTTCTGGCCGTGAGCGTTTGCCCATTCGGAACCGGTTCCGGTTTTGAGCCGTTAGGCCGTGTGCCTCGGCTCGGGACCGCCCAACCATCTCCGATTTCTCCGGTTTCGTAGAGGACCTCTGTTTTATCATTTCGAAACCACAGGGCCCCGATGCCCGCCGTGGCCGTATGCCACTTAGGTGCATGTAGGTTTCGGGACTAATGCCCGCGGTTTTGGTCGAGCATTCATTTTGCATCGCTTTTCTCGATTTTTGGCAGGAACCTCTGTTTTATCATTTCGAAAACCACTGGGCCCCGATGCCCACCGTGGCCGTATGCCACTTCGGTGCTCATGTCGGTTTTCGGGACCCCAACCGCCGGTTTTGGTCCCGAGCATTCATTTTGCATCGGTTTTCTCGATTTTTGGCAGAACCTCTGTTTTGTCATTAGAGGACACTGGGGTCGCGAATACCCACTTATTGCTGAATACCACTTCCGGCACCTTTTCATTTTCGGGATCCCGATTTGCTCGGTTTTGGCCCGACGTTCATTTCTCATTAGTTTTTGTTCAAACTTGGCGGTACCTCTGTTTCAACACCGGGAAGATCCTTGGGGGTGGAAGGCCAGCAATTATCGAGATAGCAGTTCGCTCCTCCGAGCCCGTTTTCTCATAGGGCCAATGTTGAACACCTTGGGGTATTTTCTTCCAACCAAAGTTACATATCTGTGATCGGGTGACATGGGTGGACCCTAAACAAGCATAGTCGGATAGTAATTTTGATTTTCATTTTTGACCCTCTTCTTCAAGTGCAATGATGTGAATGCTGCTTCAATGTTGCCAAATTCCAACCTTGGAACCTTGTTCTACACATCTTGGAGGACCCTAAAGTTGGTGGTCGGCCGACAATTTTGAATTTCATTTTGAGCCCCTCCTTCAAGCTCTATGTTGTGACTTACCTTGAGTTGCCAAATTCCAACCTTGGGGCCTTATTCTACACACTTGGGAGGACCCTAATGTATGGTGGTCGGCCACTAATTCAACACTTCATTTTTTGGGGGTGGGTGGCCGGCCAGGGAAGGTGGGGGGGCGGGCACCTTGCAGGGGGTTACAGCCGGCCAGATTCACGATTTCGGCTGTTCATTTGTCATTTGCTTTTCATAGTGTCTCCCTCATCCGGGGGATATTTTGGGAGGGAAAGCTTGGGTGCTTTCCCTCCCCTTTTACACCCCATTTGTTGTCTATTTGAAGGGCCCTCCCTCTCCTTCTTCAAGGTTGGAAAATTTGCCTTCAAGGATACTTCTCCAAACTCCTCCATTTTCATACCTCAAAACCTCAAAAAGCTTTCAAGTCCCTAGGCCTTCTCTTCATCAACACCTAGCCTCACCTTCCCTACTACCATTCCAGCAGCTAGGAAGTGAATTTCAGAGGTTGAGAAGCTACAAATCAGAGCCAAGAATCAAAGAAAGACAAGTCTTCAAGGGTAAGTCTTCAAAACCAACTTTTAGGGCTTTTTCTTGATTCATTTCTATACTCTATTTGGTTGAGAATTGGGGCTCCGACCCCTACTGATTTTGTGCTTGTTTTGAGCCCCTCTACAACTTTGTAGAAGGGCTCAACTTCATTTGAGGCTTCTATGATATACTTGTTTCAATATCTAGCTTTTATGCCATTATCTTGCATGCTAGTTTAGGCCTATTTCCTTTTGTTTTTAGGGGTCCGACCCTACTGGTTTTAATGCTCATTTTGAGCCCCTCTACAACATTGTAGAAGGGCTCAACTTCATTTGGCCATTTTATCCACCACTTCCTTCGAATTCCATCAAGTGTGCCCATTTTTGTATGCAACTTTTGACCTATTTCTAATTGTTTCTGGGACTTCGACCCCTACTGACTTTGGTCTTATTTTGGTCCCCTTTACACATTTCATGAATAAAATTTTGTCATTTGGTGCTTGCTTTGCATGACTCTTGTTATAGCCTCTTTTGAGCTCCATTTTTGCATAGAATTGTTAGCATGATTTTATTCTGATTTTGAGGATGCCATCTTCTGTAATTGTGCTTATTTTCATCTCATCTTCAATGTTGTAGAAGAAAGTTTGTCCATTTGGGGTTTGCATATATCACTTGTCTCAATACCCCTCTTTTGGCCACTAATTTTGCATGCTATTGTTGATCTATCTATGCTTGCATTTTGGCCATGTTTGTTACTGAAAAATGCCATATTTGGGACTGCCTTGCTACTGTTCTTGCTGCCATGATCATATTTTGCATGTATAGCATGGCTATAGGCCATTCGGCTTAATTTCACACTTCGGGATGAATGCATGCTTGAGTGTCATTTCGTTTTGTTTCGGCTGTTTTCCTTTATTTAGGTGCTGAAATTCCATTGCCATGCTTACACATCATTCCCTATGCCATTTGCATCATTTTTGCATTGCCTCGGTTTGCGTGCGGTGTGCACGCCTTCGGCATACATGTTATCATCCGGCAGCCTATGTGAGTGTGGTTGAGGCCCTCTCATGTTGGCGTAAGCCCAATTTGCATTTTCATGCTTGTATGCCATTGCCTCGGTTTGCGTGCCCGTGTGCGCATCATTAAGACACTTCATTTTATCCAAGCGGCCTCCTATGTGAGTGGTGAGGCTCTCCCATGTTGGTGTAAGCCCATCGTTGCATTCCGTATGCCATTTCATCTCATTTCATCATCGCCTCGGTTTGCGTGCGTGTGCACGCATTTTGGCTGCCGATTTATCGATCTCCATTTTAACCGCCTCGATTTGCGGCGCTTTGGAGCGCAGCGTTTGCTGCCATTTATCCGATTTTCATTCTTGCATCGTCGCCTCGGTTTTGCGTGCGCGTGTGCCGCGCATTTGGCTGCCGATTTATACGATTTTCTCATTGCATCATCGCCTCAGTTTGCGTGCCCGTGTGCACGCATTTCGAGGCACTTCGATTTTATCCGTTTTTTTCATTTCATCATCGCCTCGGTTTGCGTGCCCGTGTGCACGCATTTCGAGGCACTCTGTTTTATCCGCTTGGCATTGCGTATGCCTTCGCCTCGGTTTGCGTGCCCGTGTGCATGCATTTCGAGGCACTCTATTTTATCCGCTTGGCATTGCGTATGCCTTCGCCTCGGTTTGCGTGCCTGTGTGCACGCATTTTGAGGCACTCTGTTTTATCCCCTTGGCATTGCGTAATTCTCCATCTCGGTTTGCGTGCCCGTGTGCACGCATTTCGAGGCACTCTGTTTTATCCGGTTTATATTTCATCATTGCCTCGGTTTGCGTGCCAGTGGGCGCGCATTTCGAGGCACCTCATTCTTTTCATTCCGGCATCCTATGTGAGTGTGGCTGAGGCCCCCTTCATGTTGGTATAAGTCCATCATTACATTTCGCGTGTCATTCCGCATCGCCTCGGTTTGCGTGCCTGTGGACACGCATTTCGAGGCATCTCATTTTCATGGCATTGTGCATGCTATATCACATCTCAGCTACATTTCATGCATATCATGCATATCGCACGGGAAACGAGGCACGTTTTGTACTCGAAATCGGAATGAGTCTCAATTCCCAAGTCACCACCACTCCGGATTACCCATGATGGAGTTAGGTTTTGTTGTCGCATTCATACGCATTCATCCCTATATTGAGTTGTGCAATCCGGTTCCTCTGCCATCATGCATCGGTATGCGTGATTGGTGGTACGAGGATCGAGGCATGCATATATTTGTGAAAATACATTGCTATGCCCTTTTCACGCTCTCTGTTGCGGCAAAATCAACAATCAACTTTTGAGTCGGTAGCGCATTTCGAGAAATATTGCAAGCGAGAGGCTAATCGGGGCATTCCAATGGATTTCAGCAAGCGATCGGCATACATCATCTATCAGAAGCGAGGCAGTCCCTGGCTTGCACGCCAGTTTTAATTCTTTTGTAATTAACTTGTTAATTAATTAGAATTTGTATATTTATTTCCGGACTGTATATTCTTTTATTCGGACTGTATATTTATTCGGACCCTCTGCGCGAGGGCATAAATGTAATAAGGGTGTGTGAGTGTGATGTATGTCTTCCAACCCCCATTTCTTTCTCCCTTTTATTTACCCGCTTTGGATGGTTAGATATAGGGCATATTTCAATTAGCATACAGTATGACAGCATGTTTGCATCATTCATCTGTATTGCATGCACCGGGCTCGGCGCATCATACAAACTGCATCTGTATTTCAATTCCAAGTTGAGTACTTGATAGCTGTTGCATTTCATATGCCATATTTAGAATAGCCGAGCCTGCTATAGTTGCATTTTGTATGTGTTACATTAGGCATTTCAGTATACTTAGGATCATGCATGATTTCTAACGAGCTTCTGTTTTGGCTGGGAGTACTCGGTAAGTTTTATGCTTTAGCATGCTTGCATGCGTGTGAGTGTTGCCATGATAGCATGCTTACCATGAGGCTAAATGCTTATGTGATATAACTGCCTTGAATGCCTGTGGGTGGAGGTTGAGTTATCTGAATTGGGACCATTCATCGACTGTTTGTTTTAAGCCCACTAGATAGTGGCAAAATCATGTTTTCTAAGCCCACCCGAGGGTGGCAAATCCGCATTTTAGCCTACTTGAGTAGCACCATCAAACCATTTTCAAACAAACAAACATGAAATGTTTTGTTCCAATTCGAGCAGCCCGATCTATACTTGTTTCTTTGCGAGCATCACATAGTAATCTAGGCTAATAACCGGAATAAGAGCATACAATGTTTTCAAAATCGATATCATGGTTAGTAGAGGCGGTCTTTGGCGGCGAGAGAAGTGCTCACGATGTGACCTTCCCTAATCGTACCCAAGTTCCCGAGCCAACTTTGGTGATAGCGGACACGTGGCCTTTCGACCGAGTCGGGGTTTCCTAAATTTCCCATTTTAAAATATTTAGGTGGCGACTCTGTTATCGGCAAAGCGATCCATGTTTGGCACTTCTTTTCAAAAATCTGTTTTCCTTTAAAGCGATTTGCGGATTTGGACTCTTTGGTTCGAGATTGAGAACATAACAAAATCGAGTCAGTGTGGCGAGGTCCCCATGGCGTTATTCTGATTCTGGCGACTCTGCTGGGGATTTAGAGAACTTAACTCGAACTCATGATATCTGCTTTTGACTATGTTTGTGTGTTTCTTTGCATTGCATTTGCATTGGTGCGCCTAGGACACCGTGTTTGCCGTCTGCTATTCTGGCGGTTTCTTGAGGCTTGTCTTGTCAAGGCATGTCCATAAGGCTGATCGGTTCTGTTCTGCCGATAGGAACACAAACTCGGTTTCTGGGGCACCCTTTGACCATTCGACCTAGTGCATATTGGATCCGTAGTGACCATTCCAAACTAGGGCGGGTTGCTTACCGTTTATAGGTTGTTTGAAGCATTTGTGCGTAGTGAAACCCTAGTTCGACAAAATAGGGCAGGAAACCCTACCCCAACATAGGGGTGTTTTGGCTCTCACTTATACATTATGTGCTTGTTAGAGTGCGTCTCTACAGGGAATGCATGTATCAGTTGAGTTTGGGCATCAGGCCTGCGGGCATCAGTTTATGAGTTTAGGCATCAGGCCTGCGGGCACCAATTCAGTATTTTGGGCATCAGGTCTGCGGCACCAGTTCAATATCTTGGGATTGATTTACGAGGGTAGCGATTCTGAGGCGAAATTTTGGGGCGAATTGATGAGAGGCACACTCATTCAACTATGCTTGTATCTGTTCAGTAAAATCGGTGAGATCTTTGTCTGTTTTCTCTTTTGCTAGGTAGTCTGGGAACCATAGCCCGAGAGGGCTCCAATATCCCCGAGTACACCAAATTTGTGTTGATAGACTTTGTCAGGTCGAAGATTCAGTTCAAGGGCAATCAGTGTTCCTTTACAGGCGAGGTGAAAAAGGGCGGTCGGGCACAAGTCACCGGCTCAGCGATTACGGATCGATGATCCTTATCCACCCTACCGGTGACGGTCGGTGAGGTCTCGGTTTCTCTGCGAGGATAGATACCGGTCGGTCGGATGGATCGGAGAACACGTCGTCGGTGGAGGCAGCGATCGTCAAATGCAGGAAACTATGAAGCTCATGCGGCAAGAATTTGTCATAAGCGGAATTTTCAGCGACAAGGCGCAATCATGGCTCGGCCGGAGCTCATCACCAGCTGCAGCAAAAGCGGGCGTCTGCTTCACAACAAGTTCCTCCCCGGCAGAGCTCCGGCACTGGGAGGCGCCAAATGTCGAGAATGTTCAAGAGGACACGGGTCTTCCAGCGGTGACTCCGCCCGCTTCCTTCTGTTGTCCAAGACCCACACACTGTCAATCACGGACTCTCCTTGAGTTTGAGGTAGATCATACCGCTCTGAAATTGAGCAAAATTTGGAGAAGCTTTTAAGAAATCACAGGGGTGAAGGCCATCCCGGATATTGAAGGCGGCTATCTTGATGTGGCGTGACATTCTTGACGATTTAAGATGCCCCGGATCGATCGCTTTGATGGATCCGGGACCCCATGGTCCACCTCGGCTATTCTCGGACATTCTAAGACCAATGGGCCTAACTTGACCGCATAAAAGCTTTCCTTGTTGGTCGAGCTTTATCAGTGTGGCATCCACTTGGTATGCAAAATTTGGAAGATGATGTGAAAACAAAGCTGGGATGAGATGGTGAGGCCTTCCTTGCACAATATTCGTACAATACGCCGTCGAGGTCACAACTTCGTGATCTCGAGACAACAGCGAGGAACCCAGGAGTCTTTCTCGACCGTAACTTCGGTGGAGGGCAAAGGCATCAATGATGACCGTGAGGCCCTCTGAGATAGAGATCAAATCCGGATGATTGTGCGCAATCTCCAACGGGGTTAATGAAGAAGATGATCGTAGTCCCTTCCGACCTTCGCGGATCTACATGATATGGGAATGCGGTCGAGGATGCAATGAAGCAAGTCTGTTTGACCAAGGCCGGGATCGACCGGAGAACCTTCAACATAACAACAACACGAGCACTGGCGGTGATGCGGCTGCAAGATCTTCGAAGTGGGCAGGGTTACCACCACCAAATCAAAAAGGCTACCCCATTCACCGGTCGTCAGGAGTAACTCACGGATGGCCAAATATCCACCCCGAGTCAAGAGGGTTTTCACTCCACTTCATATGCCTCTGTCAAAGGCTCTAGAGGTCTTACTCCGGGAAGGACATTTGAAACCATTGGAACAACGGCCCCTACCCGATCCTATCCCTGCAAAGCATGACCAGACTAAATACTGTGCCTATCATCAACAAACCGGTCATGACACCGGCAAGCGGTTGCTTCGCTGCGCCATGATGTACAAGATCTCTTTGACAAAGGGGTCATTGCTGCACCAGGTCCTGCAAAGTCTATCGGCACTTGATCAGTGAACTTGTGGGGATAATGTGATTATGCGATCGGGGGGGTGAACTACCTGCGGGCGGCTCTCGATTTACTCCAGCTGTGGTGAATAGCATGCACCGTTTTGAGCAATGTACGAGTGCTGTTAATTTTGCGTTCTGACTTGGGTATTGGGTCAGTTTTGTTGTTTTGTTTTGAGTCTGTCTTTTTGTTTTGAGTCAGTCTCTTTTGTTTTGGGTCTGTCTTGTTGTATCGAGTCGATCTGTTGTATAAGTAGGGTGATTAGGTGTTACCTCGGGTGTCACCATTTCGTTTTGTTTGCTTTTTGTTTTGTTTTGAGTCATTTTACGTCGAGGAGCAGTTATGCCATGATTTTGAATGAAAGCAGATGATTTCCATACTCTCGCATTTGCTTACGCCGTGTGCTAGTTGTCTTGGGATTTGAATGAAATGGCGATGCATTCCACACTCTCTTGTGCCTTGAAGTCATTGTAATGACCTAAGTTTTTCAAAGCTTTTTGAACACTATGGTGAAAACAAAGAGGAGGAATTCCTCGGGATTTGCAAAACTTTGATCAAATGAGAAGAGAGAGGCATACTAAGCCCTTAATGAATGAAATCATGCTTGTTAGTGTGAGTCTTGAGAAGGACCACGGCTTTGATCAGATTGGTCCTACTTGTCTTCGGTATGACGATTTGTCGCTTTCTTAAAAACTTTCAAAAAATGTTTTCTTGCAGTCTGCGAAGACATGTGTGGAATCGCTCTTGAGATTGTGCGACCTAGGATCGCTCTCGGCCTCGAGACTCAACCCCTTTGCTTCTAAGCCTTGACCTTGAATTGAGAAGGTTCAGCGGTCAACTATGATGTGAGGCTTGTGTGGCCAAATTTGACCCTTGAACATGAGGCGGAAAGTCGGATCAAGAAGGTCGAGACCTCATCGGAGAAGCTTGCAAAGCTAGAGCGAAACACCCCTCGAACTAGGGGCAAACAATATCCGATGTGCTCGAAGAGCCAAAGGTGGATCTTCTGCAAATCAATACAAGCACCACTCTCCGGATCTGAGAGGGCTTCAATCTCAAAACCATTTGGCATGGACTGTTACACTTTTACCCTTTGAGAGGCTCATTTGGGCGAAAACCGGAAGGCGACCGGGCAAAAGTTAGAGCAAGAAAAATGCAAAAAGAAAAAAATGCAAAAAAGAACAAGAAAAGAAAAAAGGAAAAGATACAAAAAATTCAAAAAGAGAGAAAAGAAAAAAAAAAGAAAAGATGAAAAGAAGAAAAGAAAAGAATGAAAAGAAAAGAAAAACAAAGCTCATAAGGTTGAAAACACCGCAGCAGTATATGGCAAAAGTTAGAGCATAAAAAGGAGAGGTTAAATACCGGCGTGCCTTAACCCCGAACTCGTAAGGCTTGATTCCCATGTTTGGGATCGTGAGCAACTTCATTACGAAGTCGGTAGTAAAACAATTCAAATTCGATTGTGTCCATGCAATGGTTCGACCATCTTTGTCTTCTACGTATTCGAGAATTGGTTGTGTTCATCGCTCGAGGATTGACTACAATGCACTACGGTGCCATTCAAACAAGGGCAACTTTCCGTTGCCATTGATTATCTTGGCGCCATCCAAACAAGGGGCAACTTTCGTTGCCATTCAAAACGCCACGGTTTCATTTCAAACAAGGGCAACTCTCGTTGCCATTCAATGCGCCGGTGCCGTTCAAACAAGGGGCAACTTTCCGTTGCCATGCGACTCTCCAAGCAAGGGTAGTTTTCCTCCAGTTCGAGGTTGTGCATCTCAAGAGTGGGTTCTATGCTCGTTGAGCAAGTGGCGTTGCAAAAATAGTTTTTGAGAATTTTCTTGAGGTTGACTAATTTTCTCAAAAATTGTTCCATCTTTTCAAAATTGGACCATTTCTTGGACGAAAAAGGAAAATTTTAGATTCGTAGCTTGACTTGCATGATTTCAAATCAAAAATTGAACAAACATGTTAATCTAACTCTCATTTTGGTCAAATTTTTTTTAGAAAGCCAAAAACAAAAAATGGTCAAAATGATGAACTAGGGGCACAGTTGAGTCAGGTGTTCTGTCTTTTCCCCTTTGTCAACATACTTGCGGAAAGGGCACTCTACACGCCAACCAAGGCACAAGCGAAGGGCACAACAAGAGGCGAAGCTCTCATCCTCCGACCAGCAGTATCAAGCCAAGTCTGAAGCACAAACTGGAATGGATCAACATATTCCCATTCCTCATCTGGCAGATCTAACCATGTCCAAACTCCCGGCGAGGGCATCATCGATCGATGTCGGCCGAGATCCGCTACACACCCAATTGTAGCGCTGATCCCTCTGTGGGAGAAACTCCTTTGTTGTGAACAAGAAAGAAAATCTAGCGAATGCTAGATGCGAGCCCACAACTTCTTTATCCATCAACCACCCGGGGAGGATTGAAAAATGAGAGATTGAAGAATAGAGATGTGCGATGAGAAAAAAGTGAGAAAATGGCTTTTAGGAAAACTAGAGCTTGAGGGCGAGTGATGTGAGAATCACAAATAAGAAAGGATGGGAAACATACCGGTGAAAGCAGGCTCCTGCGTCACGAGTGTCGTGTCTTTTTGTTTTATCTCGATCCTTATTTTGAGTCGTCTCGAGTGTTACTCGATGTGTCTAAGTTATGTGCCTTTTGTTTTCTTGTTGAGTCGTAGTGTGCTGTAGTCAGTCGTAGGCTCAATACCCGGTTGAGAATCCTTTTCTCATTTTCAAAAAAATAAAAATCATTTTGTGCTCCGAGTGCAGTGCCGTTCTCCACATTTGTGCAAAACAGAATTTGTTCTTCGAGAAAACCCGAGGTCCACCCGATAAGTGTGAGCAGTAGAACCGGGACCTATCTGAAGCTATGAGTTTGGTGCAAAGCAAAAGCAAAAGAAATGTCGGGCATCTGAGTTTGTTCCAACATCAGTAAGTTCCGAGACTATATTCCGTGTGTACCTCTTCAGGTCTTGCCAATGTTCCGAAGTATGAGTGTGCCTCTGCCTCAAGCTCAAGATCAAGTCTACTTCAAGCCAGAATGGCGATCAGAAGTGCTCTCCTTGAGTACCATTCCCTGCCAGAGGCATCTTGGCTGTGTTCGCAGTGAGTTCCTAGGAGACCCAACTGCGACGGTGGAAACTAGAGTTCGAATGGCCGTGGCCTAGAAGCATAAGGTTGAGATTTCGAGACTAAAGTCTGGTTTAAATACCCAGGCGCCCTCGGCTTGAAATCTGTATGGCGGCCCATAGATTGAGGCGGCGTGTATGCACCTCAATCACGGATCTTGAACCAACCTAGTCTGTCACCCGTTGGAGAATAGGAAAGTTGTGAGTATGATCGGGGAAGACAAGCGGCGGTAGTGGCTCCCACATGCGAGATATTGTTACTTGTTAGCATTCGAGCCTTTGTCTTTGTGAGTTGAAGGTAAGTGTTGAAGAGCACGAGGAGATCCCGTCGAGTATAGCGGTTCACCGCCATTCACCTCGTGAGGTGCTTTCTAAACGCCGCTTTGTCCATTTATTGCTTTCGTAAGCATCATGCATTGTATTGCATTGTACCTATCAAGTTTCTTTCTCATTTCACTTAGTGTATCAATCACACTTCATTTATTTAGTGTATCAATCACACTCTCATCACACTTTATCACATTTAGTATATCAATCATACTCCTGTTCACTAAGTGCATCTATCCCACTTCGTGTTCACCCTCAGTATATCCATCATACTTGTTCACTAAGTGCATCTATCCCACTTCGTATTCACCCTCAGTATATCCATCATACTTGTTCACTAAGTGCATCTATCCCACTTCGTGTTCACATTTAGTATATCAATCATACTCCTGTTCACTAAGTGCATCTATCCCACTTCGTGTTCACATTTAGTATATCAATCATACTCCTGTTCACTAAGTGCATCTATCCCACTTCGTGTTCACCACTCAGTATATCCATCATACTTGTTCACTAAGTGCATCTATCCCACTTCGTGTTCACATTTAGTATATCAATCATACTCCTGTTCACTAAGTGCATCTATCCCACTTCGTGTTCACATTTAGTATATCCATCATACTTGTTCACTAAGTGCATCTATCCCACTTCGTGTTCACATTTAGTATATCAATCATACTCCTGTTCACTAAGTGCATCTATCCCACTTCGTGTTCACATTTAGTATATCAATCATACTCCTGTTCACTAAGTGCATCTATCCCACTTCGTGTTCACATTTAGTATATCCATCATACTTGTTCACTAAGTGCATCTATCCCACTTCGTGTTCACATTTAGTATATCAATCATACTCCTGTTCACTAAGTGCATCTATCCCACTTTGTGTTCACATTTAGTATATCAATCATACTCCTGTTCACTAAGTGCATCTATCACTTCGTGTTCACATTTAGTATATCCATCATACTTGTTCACTAAGTGCATCTATCACTTCGTGTTCACATTTAGTATATCAATCATACTCCTGTTCACTAAGTGCATCTATCACACTTCGTGTTCACATTTAGTATATCCATCATACTCCTGTTCACTAAGTGCATCTATCCCACTTCATGTTCACCCTCAGTATATCTATCATACTCTGTTCACTAAGTGCATCTATCACACTTCGTGTTCACATTTAGTATATCCATCATACTCCTGTTCACTAAGTGCATCTATCCCACTTCATGTTCACCCTCAGTATATCTATCATACTCTGTTCACTAAGTGCACCTATCACGCTTTGTGTTCACTTTTAGTGTATCAATCACACTCTGTTCACATAGTGCATCTATCACACTTTGTGTTCGTACTCAGTATATCTATCATACTTGTTCACTAAGTGCATCTATCACACTTTGTGTTCGCTTTTAGTGTATCAATCATACTCTGTTCACTAAGTGCATCTATCACACTTTGTGTTTGCTTTTAATATATCCATCACGCTTGTTCGCTAAGTGCATCTATCACACTTTGTGCTTGCCTTTTGTGTATCCATCACACTTTGCTCACTTCATTCATTTAGTGTATCAATCACACTTTGTTCATATAGTGTATCTATCACACACTTCTTTGTGCATCTATCACACTATGCCTACTTTACGTATCTATCACATGCTCACTTTGTGTATCAATCACACACTTTAAGCTTTGTGTATCAATCACACGCTTCGCTTTGTGTATCAATCACACACTTTCTCTTTGTGCATCTATCACACTATGCTCATCTTGTGTATCCATCACGCTTTGCTTCATATAGTGTATCCATCACACTCGCTTCGCTTTGTATCTATCACAAATGCACCTTGTATTCACAGTGAGAATTGCAATAATTTTCTTACATCCTTTACGCATGAAATGTGGTTAGATTTGCATTCACTTGCCGACCTGCGTGTGTCAAACTTTTAATTCTGAGGAATCGCATTGAATATATGTTGTTAGCATATTGTTCTTGTTGAAATTCTCTCTTTTGCGAGCCGCGATATTGTATGTACGGTTCATTTGAAATTTGGTGCGACCAGACGAATCAGCCTTGGTATCGTATCTTCTCCGTGTGAGGCAGCGAGAATTGAATAATTCTCCGCATTCCTAATGCATGAGATGTAGTTGTTGCTTTGCATTCTTGCTTAAAAGCTGTTGCATCTATTTGTCAATACTTGCTTCATTACGACTTCTTTGCACTTGCACGATCACTTGACTCCGTGCCTATCATTTGCATTTTGCCCCCCCTGCCTGCGGGCACACATCTCTGTTTACCTTGTATGATTGTCTAAGTCTTCGGCCTTGTCAAAAATGGGTTGTCTCTAGGCTTTGCCATTCACTCTCGTCACTTCTTGACTTAGAGTTACATCAAGAAGGGCAGCTGTAGACACCCATTTTTGACCGACCTTAAGACTCGAGATGTCACCGATTGGCGCTTCGGTGATATTGCATCTTGTGCTTTCGTTCGAAGTCTCGAGTCATGGCAGCGCCCTGCCTCCGGACTTCCGAACCATCTTCTCTACCTTGTCTCGGTTTGCGAACCAGGCTCGGTCTTCTCTGTTTTCTTTCCTGAGGGAAGGGAGTGGTTCCGTAGACTATCTCCCGGTGGCCGTGAGCTACTTTTCGTGGCCGTAGGCCGGTTTGCCCATTTCGGGCGGTTCGGTTTTGGGCCGTTAGGCCGTGTGCCTCGGCTCGGGACGCCAACCATCTCCGATTTCTCCGGTTTCGTAGAGGACCTCTGTTTTATCATTTAGAAACCACAGGGCCCGATGCCCGCCGTGGCCGTATGCCACTTCGGTGCTGTTCGGGACCCATTTGCGGGTTTTGGTCCCGAGCATTCATTTGCATCGGTTTTCTCGATTTTTGGCGAGAACCTCTGTTTTATCATTTAGAAACCACAGGGCCCCGATGCCGCCGTGGCGTATGCCACTTTACTGCATGTAGGTTTCGGGACTAATGCCGGTTTTGGTCGAGCATTCATTTTGCATCGGTTTTCTCGATTTTGGCGAGAACCTCTGTTTTGTCATTAGGGACACTGGGGTCATGAGATACCCACTTGCTCTTGAATACCACTTCGGCGGCCATTTTCGGGATCCCGATTTGCTCGGTTTTGGCCGACGTTCATTTCTCATTAGTTTTGTTCAAACTTGGCGGTACCTCTGTTTCAACACCGGGAAGATCCTTTGGGGGTGGGAGGCCAGCAATTATCGAGATAGCCAGTTTCGCTCCTCCGGAGCCCGTTTTTCTCACTTCCGGGCCAATGTTGAACACCTTGGGGTATTTTCTTCCAACCAAAGTTACATATCTGTGATCAGGGGACATGGGAGGACCCTAAACAAGCATGGTCGGCCAGCAATTTTGATTTTCATTTTGGCCCTCTTCTTCAAATGCAATGTTGTGAATCTGCTTCAATGTTGCCAAATTCCAACCTTGGAACCTTGTTCTACACATCTTGGAGGACCCTAAAAGTTGGTGGTCGGCGACAATTTTGAATTTCATTTTGAGCCCCTCCTTCAAGCTCTATGTTGTGACTTCGCTTGAGTTGCCAAATTCAACCTTGGGGCCTTATTCTACACACTTGGGAGGACCCTAATGTATGGTGGTCGGCCACTAATTCAACACTTCATTTTTTGGGGGTGGCTGGCCGGCCAGGGAAGGTGGGTGGCCGGCCACCTTCTGAGAGTTACTGGCCGGCAGATTCGATTTCGGCTGTTCAATTTGTCCATAGTGTCTCCCTCATCAGGGGATATTTTGGGAGGGAAAGCTTGGGTGCTTTCCCTCCCCTTTTACACCCCATTTGTTGTCTATTTGAAGGGCCCTCCCTCTCCTTCTTCAAGGTTGGAAAATTTGCCTTCAAGGATACTTCTCCAAACTCCTCCATTTTCATACCTCAAAACCTCAAAAAGCTTTCAAGTCCCTAGGCCTTCTCTTCATCAACACCTAGCCTCACCTTCCCTACTACCATTCCAGCAGCTAGGAAGTGAATTTCAGAGGTTGAGAAGCTACAAATCAGAGCCAAGAATCAAAGAAGACAAGTCTTCAAGGGTAAGTCTTCAAAACCAACTTTTAGGGCTTTTCTTGATTCATTTCTATACTCTATTTGGCTGAGAATTGGGGCTCCGACCCCTACTGATTTTGTGCTTGTTTTGAGCCCCTCTACAACTTTGTAGAAGGGCTCAACTTCATTTGAGGCTTCTATGATATACTTGTTTCAATATCTAGCTTTTATGCCATTATCTTGCATGCTAGTTTAGGCCTATTTCCTTTTGTTTTTAGGGGTCCGACCCCTACTGGTTTTGTGCTCATTTTGAGCCCCTCTACAACATTGTAGAAGGGCTCAACTTCATTTGGCCATTTTATCCACCACTTCCTTCGAATTCCATCAAGTGTGCCCATTTTTGAATGCAACTTTTGACCTATTTCTATTTGTTTTTGGGACTTCGACCCCTACTGACTTTGGTCTTATTTTGGTCCCCTTTACACATTTCATGAATAAAATTTTGTCATTTGGTGCTTGCTTTGCATGACTCTTGTTATAGCCTCTTTTGAGCTCCATTTTTGCATAGAATTGTTAGCATGATTTTATTCTGATTTTGAGGATGCCATCTTCTGTAATTGTGCTTATTTTCATCTCATCTTCAATGTTGTAGAAGAAAGTTTGTCCATTTGGGGTTTGCATATATCACTTGTCTCAATACCCCTCTTTTGGCCACTAATTTTGCATGCTATTGTTGATCTATCTATGCTTGCATTTTGGCCATGTTTGTTACTGAAAAATGCCATATTTGGGACTGCCTTGCTACTGTTCTTGCTGCCATGATCATATTTTGCATGTATAGCATGGCTATAGGCCATTCGGGCTTAATTTCACACTTCGGGATGAATGCATGCTTGAGTGTCATTTCGTTTTGTTTCGGGCTGTTTTCCCTTTATTTAGGTGCTGAAATTCCATTGCCATGCTTACATCATTCCCTATGCCATTTGCATCATTTTTGCATTGCCTCGGTTTGCGTGCCGGTGTATGCGCCTTCGGCGCCCTATTTATCCGGCGGCCCTATGTGAGTGTGGTTGAGGCCCTCTCATGTTGGCGTAAGCCCAATTTGCATTTTCATGCTTGTATGCCATTGCCTCGGTTTGCGTGCCGTGTGCGCGCATTCCGAGGCACTTCATTTCCAAGCGGCCTCCTATGTGAGTGGTGAGGCTCTCCCATGTTGGTGTAAGCCCATCGTTGCATTCCGTATGCCATTTCATCTCATTTCATCATCGCCTCGGTTTGCGTGCGTGTGCACGCATTTTTTTGCGCCGGTTATCGATCTCCATTTTAACCGCCTCGATTTGCGGCGCTTTGAGCGCAGCGTTTGATGCCGATTTATCCGATTTTCATTCTTGCATCCTCGCCTCGGTTTGCGTGCCCGTGTGGACGCATTTCGAGGCACTTCGGTTTTATCCGATTTTCTCATTGCATCATCGTCTCGGTTTGCGTGCCCGTGTGCACGCATTTCGAGGCACTTCGGTTTTATCCATTTTTTTTCATTTCATCATCGCCTCGGTTTGCGTGCCCGTGTGCACGCATTTCGAGGCACTCTGTTTTATCCGCTTGGCATTGCGTATGCCTTCGCCTCGGTTTGCGTGCCCGTGTGCATGCATTTCGAGGCACTCTATTTTATCCGCTTGGCATTGCGTATGCCTTCGCCTCGGTTTGCGTGCCTGTGTGCACGCATTTCGAGGCACTCTGTTTTATCCGCTTGGCATTGCGTATGCCTCCGTCTCGGTTTGCGTGCCCGTGTGCACGCATTTCGAGGCACTCTGTTTTATCCGGTTTATATTTCATCATTGCCTCGGTTTGCGTGCGATTAGCGCGTATTTCGAACACCTCATCTTTTCATTAGGCATCCTATGTGAGTGTGGTGAGGCCCCTTCATGTTGGTATAAGTCCATCATTACATTTCGCGTGTCATTCCGCATCGCCTCGGTTTTGCGTGCTGTGGACACGCATTTGAGGCATCTCATTTTCATGGCATTGTGCATGCTATATCACATCTCAGCTACATTTCATGCATATCATGCATATCGCACGGGAAACGAGGCACGTTTTGCACTCCGAGTAACGGAATGAGTCTCAATTCCCAAGTCACCACCACTCCGGATTACCCATGATGGAGTTATGTTTTGTTGTCGCATTCATACGCATTCATCCCTATATTGAGTTGTGCAATCCGGTTCCTCTGCCATCATGCATCGGTATCGTGATTGGTGAATGCGAGGATCGAGGCATGCATATATTTGTGAAAATACATTGCTATGCCCTTTTCACGCTCTCTGTTGCGGCAAAATCAACAATCAACTTTTGAGTCGGTAGCGCATTTCGAGAAATATTGCAAGCGAGAGGCTAATCGGGGCATTCAATGGATTTCGCGCCAAGCGATCCAAATACATCATCTATCGAAGCGAGGTCCACGGCTTGCACGCCATTTAATTCTTTTGTAATTAACTTGTTAATTAATTAGAATTTGTATATTTATTTCCTGATTGTATATTCTTTTATTGAATTGTATATTTATTAGGACCCTCTGGCGAGGGCATAAATGTAATAAGGGTGTGTGAGTGTGATGTATGTCTTCCAACCCCATTTCTTTCTCCCTTTTATTTACCGCTTTGGATGGTTAGATATAGGGCATATTTCAATTAGCATCTGATGTAATGACATGTTTGCATCATTCATCTGTATTGCATGCACTGCTCGGCGCATCATACAAAGCACATCTGTATTTCAATTCCAAGTTGAGTACTTGATAGTCATTGCATTTCATATGCCATATTTAGAATAGCCGAACTGCTATAGTTGCATTTTGTATGTGTTACATTAGGCATTTCGGTATACTTAGGATCATGCATGATTTCTAACGAGCCTGTTTTGGTGGAGTACTCGGTAAGTTTATGCTTTAGCATGCTTGCATGCGTGTGAGTGTTGCCATGATAGCATGCTTACCATGAGGCTAAATGCTTATGTGATATAAGCTTGCCTTGAATGCTGTGGGTGGAGGTTGAGTTATCTGAATTGGGACCATTCATCGATTGTTTGTTTTAAGCCCACTAGATAGTGGCAAAATCATGTTTTCTAAGCCCACGAGGGTGGCAAATCCGCATTTTAGCCTACTTGCGGTAGCACCATCAAACCATTTTCAAACAAACAAACATGAAATGTTTTGTTCCAATTCAGACGGCCCGATCTATACTTGTTTCTTTGCGAGCATCACATAGTAATCTAGGCTAATAAGGAATAAGAGCATACAATGTTTTCAAAATCGAGATATCATGGTTAGTAGAGGCGGTCTTTGGCCGGCGAGAGGGTGCTCACGATGTGACCTTCCCTAATCGTACCCAAGTTCGAGCCAACTTTGGTGATAGCGGACACGTGGCCTTCGGCACCGAGTCGGGGTTTCCTAAATTTCCCATTTTAAAATATTTAGGTGGCGACTACGTTATCCGCAAAGCAGCAGTCCATGTTTGGCACTTCTTTTCAAAAAATCTGTTTTCCTTCAAAACGATTTGCCGGATTTGGACTCTTTGGTTCGAGATTGAGAACCGCAACACAAAATCGAGTCCGAGCTGTGGCGAGGTCCCCCGCGGGCGTTGTTACATTTTGCCATGTTTAAGGTCTTTTTTTGGTTGTTTTGGTCAACCATAAAATGTATTGCATAGCTCCTTTGCATTGTTAGCTTGTAGGCTTTAAGTACGTGAAGTGTTGAGTATGCATTGTTTGATTTATTTTAGTGGTTTGGCACCACTTATGGCATCATTTTAGTCCCCATGACATGCTTGTATGCTTGCCTTTGATGCCTCTTTGATGCCTTGAAAGCTTGTGTTGTACGCTCCATGTTTTGGCAACTATGCATGCTTTTGGATTTGAGCCATTTAGATGCCATCTAGATGTGTTGTTGGCTTTGTTTTAATATGTTAAAACTCTATTTTTGATCATTTAATTCATGCCATGTTTAGTTTTGTTAAGGGTAGTTTGATGCCTCCCTCAGCTTACCTTGGGTTTTGGATCTTGGTTGCATGTCTCGGCTTATCCTGTTTAATTGATTTGGCATCATATTTAATATGATTTCAGAGCTTAATATGCATGCTAATTGTCCATGTGTAGTCTTTTTTAAGTGTGCTTAAAAGTAGCTTTTTATGTGCTTAAGTGTTGGCCTATTAACATGTGCATGTGTGTATGTGTGTTGGACCTCACTTCCATAGCATTGGCCACTGTTTTAGGCTTGTTTGAGAGTCGCCTAATTTAGTTTAAGTCCATCCCTTTGTTTGTTGCATGCTCTTCTTGTATGTTGTAGCATATTAGTGAGTTGTTGCACGATTGAAATTGCATGATTGAATGAAGTCACATGCTTGTTTGCATGCTTAAACACCCACATTGTGCCTTGCACTTGTAAGTTGCGTCGCTTCATGCCTTACATGCTTTCTTTACCTAGGTTGTGTGCCTAACATGCATCGCTTGCTTGCATTGTCTATGTTGCATACTAGCCAACATGCTTAGAGTTGCATTGCATTAGCATGTATACTTGGCCTCTTGAATTGCTTGTCATAGAGGTTGAGTTCAATTTGTTTGATTATGTGCATTGCATTCCATATCAAAATGCGGACTTGATTCTTTGGGCCATCATGCATGAAAATGCGCGATTGGTGGTTCGAGAATTGAGGATCATGTCCCTTTGAGTCATAAATATGATAAGGGGTGTGATTGGTGCATACATTGCTTGAAATGCATTGCCATGCTAAGTTTTGTCCTCTGCTGCTGTCAAACTAGTTTTTGCAGGAAGATTTGGCCGGTCGGCCATCTTCAGTGCCGACCGGCCATCATTTTTGGCCGATGGAGCAATTTTGTGGCTGGTGACCATTATCCATGGCCGGTGGACAATCCCCTCAACCGGTGGTGTTCTACAGCACTCAGAGAAGCAACCCCTAGACTTTGGCAGTCATCAGAGAAGCAGAGCGGGGAAAACAAAGGCAACTTGAGCATGGTGTCGGATTTCCGAGCAAAACTGAGCGCGCACTTCATTGGGTCTTCATCCCGAGACTGTTTACTGCTTAATTAGATTAATTAATGTGTTAATTAATTAGGTGGTTTATAATATTGGTTAGCTTGCGAGTTAGTTAATCTGTATTATTCTTTCGGTCCCTCCGAGTGAGGGCAAATTTGTAATAAGTATGCGTGAGTGTGTGTATGTCTTCCAACCTCACGTCTTTCTTCCCTTTTATTTAACCGCTTACCATGGTTAGATTTAGGGCATATTTCAATTAGCATACTTATGCTTCTCATGTTTGCATTCATTCATCAGTATTACATGCACCGGGCTCGGTACATCATGCTAACTGCACTTGCATTTCAATTCCAAGTTGAGTACTTGTTAGTTGCAACATTTCACATGCCATTCCTAGATTAGCCGAGCCTATTCTAGTGACATTTTGCATGCGATGCATTAGCCACTTAACATGAACTAGGGTCATGCATGATTGCTAACATGTTCTTGTTTTGGCACGGAGTACTTTGTAAGTATTTTATGCTTTAGCATCTCGCATGAGTGTGAATGTTAACATGACGGCATGTTTACCATGTGGCTAAATGCTTATGTGTTATAAACTGTCTAAATGCCTGTGGGTGAAGGTTGGATTGTTTGAGTTGGAGCAACTCGTTGAAATTCGTGTTTTTAGCCTACTTGCAAGTAGCAAATTCCAAAGCGTTTTCCAAAAAATGGATATGCAATGTTTCGTTCCAAATTAGGCAATCTAGTCTATACTTTTGCTGTGCGCATAACATAGTAATTCTAGGCTAATAACTGGAATAAGGACATGTAATGTTTTCAAAACAAGATATCACGGTTAGTGGAGGCCGATCTTCGGATCGGGCGAGAGGGGGTGCTCATAGCTGACCTTCCCCAATCATACCCAAGTTCCCGAAACCGAGGCAACTTTGGTGATGACGGACACGTGGCCTTTGGCACCGAGTCAGGGTTTCCTAAATTTCCCCATTAAAAAATATTTAGGTGGCGACTCTGTATCTGGCAAAGCAGTCCATGTTTGGCACTTCTTTTCTAAAAATCTATTTTCTCAAAACGATTTGTCGGAATTGGACTCTTTGGTTCAAGATTAAGAACCGTGATACAAATTGAGTCCGAACTGTGGGGTGAGGCCCTCACGCGGGGCGCGTCCACAGTTTCTGGCGACTCTGCTGGGGATTTTTAGAGAGCTTGACTCGAACTCGTGATATCTTGTTTTGATTTCGCTTATGTGTCTCTTTGCATTGCGTGTGCATTGGTGCGCCTAGGACACTGTGTTTGCCATCTGCCATTCTTGAACGGTTTTCCGGAGGCTTGTCTTGTCAAGACATGACCATAAGGCTGATCGGTTGTGGGCTCTGACAGTATGGGAACACAAACCCCAGTTTTACTGGGGCACCCTTTTCGACCATTCGACCTAGTGCATATCAAAATCCCTAGTGACTATTCCAAACTAGGACAGGTTGCTTACTCGATGTTAGGTTGTTTGAAAACTGCTGCGTGTATAGTGAAACCCTAGCTCCTGACAAAATAGGACAGGGAAACCCTATCCCAACATAGGGGTGTTTTGACTCTCTTTTACTTGCTATGTGCTTTTAGAGTGTATCTCTACAGGAACACACATATCAGTTTGCAAGTTTGAGTATCAGGCCCGAGGGCACCAGTGTCAGTTTGTGGGAATCAGTTATATCCGTGGGTATCCGATTCAGTATTTTGGGACAATGATGCAGTGATTCTGAGGAACAGTGATCTGTAATAGAAATGCGATTGTTATTTCGTCGTGTTTGATCTGTTTGAAATTTGAAATCTTGCTTTTTCCTTTCAATTCAGAGAGTTGATACAGAATAGCTAGGGTTCCCCCTTGCTGAGGCAGGACTTATGATGACGCAGAATTCGGAAGAGATCATGGTTATGACAGCCGCATTAGATCAAGGAATCACTCTGTAAAGTGAAACCAATGTTGATGTACTGCATCCACCCAGGTCGCCTGTTGCGCACCCGGTCTGAACCCCCCCAGTTGTATCAAGCTCGCGAGCCCACTACATTCGAGTTGATGGGGATGATAGGTGACCTCTAGAGGTCCGTGGCGGATCTCACCTACGGAATGTTAACTTCGTCACCAGCTGCATCATATGCCGGGAATTTTGTACCCTAGGAGCCCCCGCTGTTGGGACGGATTGTGATCGAGCTTAGCCAACCGTGGATGGCCTCCAACTATAATAATGACGTATCAACATTAACCCAAACCCTAGATCAGGCTGAGGCCAGAGGCAAAGACAAAATGAAGGCAGATGCCGATCCCATTGAACAACTGCTGTGGGCAGTCGAGGCTTTGAAAGCCGGGGGGATGAGTAAACAGCAAGTATCCTCAGTTGTGACCAAGGTTGTGGATGATGTTTTCCCCGCTCCAACTGAAGGTAGCACTAGCCAGTCCGAAAACCGAGATAGGCCCTGTCATGCCAGAAAGGTTCCTTCCACTTCCAACCTTGCACCTGGGAAAGATCAGAAGGTCAAGACAGTGCCTGCTGACCCTTTCGCTAGTGCGTCTAGCAAGAATACTCAGGCTCCAAAGTACCTGCCCCGAGGGCGCAGGGTCTTTCACGAACTCTACATGCCGTTGTCAAAGGCACTCCAGATCCTGGCCGAAAGAGGGCATCTTAAGCCCTTGGAGCCTCGGCCTCTCCCAAAGAATCTCCCTCTCACACATGATGCTGTTTTGTACTGCGCGTACCACCAGCAAACCTGTCATTGCACCGATAACTGTTTTTGCCTCCGTCATGAGGTACAAGATTTGATTGACAATGAGGTTATCCTCCCACCCACCTCAGCCAACTCCGTTACTACCCAGCTACTGGATTTTGAGGCTACTGTGAGTATGTGATCAGGGTTAGACCACCTGTGGGCGGCGCCCAGTATTTTTGATATGGCGTCTGGCACGCATTTTTGAGCATCTGCGAATGCTAGTTTTGTAAATTCTGGCTTGGGTGTTGAGTCAGTCTTTTGTTTTGTTTCGAGTCTACCTCATTGTCTTGAGTCAGTCCTTTTGCTTATGGGTCTGTCTTGTTGTAGCGAGTCAGTCCCTTTTGTATAGAATGCCAGGTGATTCCGGGGTTGTTGCCTTGAACACCGTTTTGTTTTGTAATTACCCTTTTGTTTTCCTTTGAGTCTGTCTCTACTGTGGAGCAAGTTACAAACCAAGAAATCTGAATGAAACAGCTGCGGCTATCTTGTTCCTGTGCTTATTGCTATTTTGAGCTAATTGTGCCAGAGGATTCGAAAGGGACGACAGTACATTCTACTTGCTCTCTTGTGCCCTGAAAATCATTGTAATGACCTAAGTTTTTTCCAAAACCGTTTTGAACACTGTGGTGATGAAAACGAAGAGGAAGGAATTCCTCGGGTTTTGTAAAACTTTGATCAATTTGAGAGAAAGATAGGCGTGCTAAGCCTTTTTAATGAATGAAATCGTATTTGTTAGCGTGAGTACTGAGAAGGACCCTGGCTTGACCCAAACTGGTTCCACACTATCTTCAGCGCGAGCAATTTGTCGCTTTCTTAAAAACTTTCAAAAACAAAATGTTTTGCGCGGTCTTGCGAAGACCTGTGTGGAATCGTTCTTGAGATTGTGTAGCCTAGGATCGCTCTCAGCCTCAAGATTCAATCCATTTGTTTTCAAACCTTGGACCTTGGTTTCAGACTATTCGATGGTCAACCGCCATGTAAGGCCTGTATGGTCAGATTTGAAGCAGCCATCGAACAAGAGGCCCTAAAATCAGATCAAGAAGGTTAGATCTCACCGCAAGGAGCTCGTGAAGCAACCGTGATGGATCCTTCTACAAATCAATACAATAGCCGTTCTCCTGGATACAGAGAGGCTTCAATGTCAAAACCATTTGGTATGGACTTGTTACACTTTTACCCTTTGAGAGGCTTGCTGGGCCGAAAACCCGGAAGGGCGACCCAGGCAAAAGTTAGAGCAAGAAAAAATATATACCAAAAAAAAGAGGAAACATACGAAAGGAAAAAAAAGTAAGCAGAAAAGAGATAAAAAAGAGAAAAAGAAAAAGAAAAGAAAAGCAAAGCTCGCAAGGTCGAAAACCCGCATTGGGCGCCTTGGCAAAAGTTAGAGCCTAAAAAGTGAAGGTTAAAATACCCGAGTGTACCTTAACCGGAACTACATAAGGCTTGATTCCCATGTTTGGGATACGTAGGCAACTTCGTCCTGAAGTCTAGCCCCCAACGCTTTCATAGCGCCTCAGTCCATGTAATGGTTTTGATTATCCTTGCCCTCCTCGAATCCGATAGTTCGGTTATGACAACCGGATACGTAGGCAACTTCATCCCGAAGTCCAACCCCCAACACCTTCGAAGTGATTGTGTCCATATATTGGTCCAGACCATCTCCGTCTTCTCTGCATTCGAGAGTTCGTTTGCAATCATCACTGACGAAGACTGTTTACCAAATGCTGCGGCGTCATCCAAACAAGGGGCAACTTTCCGTTGCCATCCACCCCTTCCAAGCCAGGGGAAATTTTCCATTGCCTCCGATCCAAGGTCGTGCATCTCAAGGGTAAGTTCCGTGCTCGTTTAGCACCGGCCGTTTGCAAAAATAGTTTTTGAAAATTTTTACTGAGGTTGACTATTTTCTCGAAAACTATTTTCCAAAATCGGACCATTCTCTTGGACCCAAAAAAGGAAAATTTTCAGTGCTTACGGCCTGACTTGCGTGATTTTCGAATAAAAAAGTGAACAAGTATGTTAATCCGACTCTCATTTTGGTCAAAACTGTTTTAGGAAGAAAACAAAAAATGGTCAAAATGATGAATTAGGGGCACAGTTGAGTCAGGTGTTCTGTCTTTCCCCGTCGTCAACATACCTGCCAAAAAGGGCACAGCTAAAGCTATTAGTAAAGGGCTGAAAGCTCTCTCAACAACCTCCAAGCAACGAGGTATCAAGCCAAGTGTGAAGCACAAATCGAAGTAGGTCAAGATACTTCATTCCCCATCCGGAACCTCGACTGGACGTCACCAGAAGGAATAGCCGCGAGCTGATACTGTTGGGCGTGAACCCACAACTTCCTATTCGTCTATCAACCACCCTGGGAAGGGATGAAAAATGAGAGAATAAAGAATATAGAGGTGTAAGTCGAGAGAAAAGTGAGGAAAAGGGTTTTTAAAAAAAAAACGAGCTTGAGGGCCGAGTGATGTGAGAATCACAAAGTAAGAAAGGGTGGTAAACATACCCGGAGAAAATGGCTCCTCGAGATCTGAGGTCTTTTGATTTTTGTAAACACGTCCGTGTGTCGTGTCTTTTCTTTTGATTTGTCTACCTCGACTTCTGTTTTGAGTCTTTTCCGAGTGTGTCTCGTTATGTTTAGGTCGTGTACCCTTTTGTTGAGTCTTTCTTGCTGTGTTCAGTTGTAGGCTCGGTACCCCGATTGAAAACCTTTTTTAATTTCAAAAGTTGAAATTGTTTATGCTCAGAATGCTGTGCCATTCTCCACATTTATGCGAAGTAAAAGAAGAAAAGGGAAAATTTGGGGCATCTGAGTGCGCTTCAACTTCAATTGGTTTTACCTTCGTAGTCCGTCTTGTCAGATTGGGCTGTTTGTTCAGGGTTTGCCGTGTGCAGAATGAACTGAATGCTGTGTTACGGGCTGTATGTAGTCTAATCCCTAGCAGAGCATGGGCTGTGTGTTCAGAATATAGCAGTGGGTTGCTGGGGTTTGTTTTT
This sequence comes from Camellia lanceoleosa, assembly GCA_025200525.1. Taxonomy (NCBI): domain Eukaryota; kingdom Viridiplantae; phylum Streptophyta; class Magnoliopsida; order Ericales; family Theaceae; genus Camellia; species Camellia lanceoleosa. The sequence continues at coordinate 39,565,961 of CM045762.1, forward strand.
GCTATCGGCCGGTTAGTCATCTGATTATTGCAATTCAAGTGCTCAATTTTTAGACAACAGCTCAATTTCATTTGAGATGTAACATGATGCAATGCGATGCAATATATAGAAATGTATAAATGTAACACTTTTTTTAGATAAAACGTTCGTTTCAAGTACATAGCTTTGAAAACAAAATCTGCCTGCGACAGTATAAGGTACCCTAGCCACCAACAAAAAAGTACAAAAAGAAGAAGAAAAACAGCAAAAATCTAGATCAATGACAAAGGATCTCAGGCCTGGGAGTCTGTCCTAGTCCTCCTCCGACGACTTTGCCTCCGCCTCCACCTCCGCCTCCAACTCCTCGTCATCGTCATCAGGGACTGGAGCCCGCGAGCTACTCTCGACGTGAGTGTGCCCCGCCTTGGTGCGGGGGAATACTTTGCCCTCTCCATCCGCTCTGGCAGGAATAGAAGGCCTGGCTGGAACACCTTCTACAGTGGGAATCTGGAAGGGAGGCTGAAAAGTATAAGAGGCAAACACATCAGTATGCCGTGAGCAGTTTATCAGTGTAGAATGCAGTGTATGAGTATAGTGTGCGAATGCCGTGAGTAGTTTATCAGTGCAGAGTGCAGTGTATGAGTACAGTATATGAATGCCGTGAGCAACTTATCAAGTGTTGTGTTGTGCATCAGATTATGTGAAGCAATTTATGTGTATGGTTTGAGACCATGATCAGAAGAACATACCGGAATACTGTAAAGGGCTAGGAGGTCGAAAGTCCGTTGCAACATCCCCATCATGGAGGCATTTAGCTCCAAGGACTGCCGGGTATACTCGGAGGAAGCCTGCAAAAGTATCAGACGCATCAGTATTCTGCGGAATATCAAATAAACTGAAATGAAATGCCAATACAAGATGCTAAAATGTAGTAATACATACCGGAGGCAAGTTATGGAAACCGGAGAAGGAGCAAAGGGGATCTGGTAGGTCGCCCCGCCCTGCCCTCTGTATGTCAGTGAAGTGGGCAGTGCACCCGCCCTCTCTGAACTCCACCCCTGCGGCGGACCCAAGCTCTCCTCGATGCTCCTGCTCCAGCCCCCGCTCTTGCCCTAGCTGCCGGCGCCGCGGGCCTCTCTCTCTCAACTCGACGGCCGTCGCTCAGAGGCTGCATAATATACGTTTGCACGTACTCTCTGTAGTCGCCTATGACTCTGAAGCGGGTCGCATCCCAGCCGATCGTGTAGTTGGCCATTTGCTTGGCGGTGAATCTCTCGGTATCCCTCATATGCTCAGGAGGGTGAACCGGAACTATCTGCTCTGGTAACCCTAGGGCCTGGCGTAGGAAACACTCGACCAGGTACCAAGCCTGACAGACCGGGCCCTCCAGCAAAATCTGGAAACGCGAGGTCTCCTCAGCACCGGCAAATCGATCCCGAATCACGGCTGGCAATAGAGCCCAAGGCTTCCAGGTCATCTGAAAATGAAATACAGATTGTTATCTACTATTATTGAAAATACAGTGTATAGCGAAGCTTAAATGAACCGCAAGTAAAACATACCTCTACGGGAGTGATGGTGTCAAAATAGCGGCAGAAGAAGCTAAACATCTCTCGAGGCCTCCGCACGCATCTCCCGTCAAAACGGCGTGAGAATGGAACGACGAGAGGGGTCTCCGCGTCTGGCACGGGGTCGAGTATCGAAAAGTAGGCGTAGACCCACAACTGCAGAATAAATACCAGTATGCTTATCAGATAAAGCAGAATACGGAATAAAACAGAGATAGCAGAGCCGTGTGCGGTGTATTGAACAGAGTGTATAGTGTGAGCAGTGTACAGTCAGTGTAAAGTAGAGTATGTGTGTGCCGTGTGTACAGTATACACTAAGTGTAAAGCAGACCACAGTGTGTGCAGTGTACAGAGTATAGTATAGAGTACAGATAATAGAAAGCAGAAATGAAATGTAAAGAAGAAAAAGGAAACGTACCTCCCAAGCGCGCCAGTAGCCCCCGAGCAACTGTCCGCTGCCACGGGAAGCTGAGCTCATGTATCCGTAGAGCGTGGCCAGAGCGGCGCCACCCCAGTCATAGCGTAGGATCTCTGTGACATCCACTAAGGCGCTTAGCAGACAGAGGGGCACGGTATTCGCCCAGTCGGCAAAAATAGTCGTCCCCAGCAGAAACATCAGAAAGTCGCGGGCGTACTGCTCCACCGCTTCCTGGGTCATCGGAGCCTCCTCGGTCAAAGCTGGCTGGACCCTGAACTGGACCTCGAACCAGGAATATCGGACGAAGCCAGGACGTGCGAGAGGTGGCACCTTGCCAAGAAGATATATCTGAGCAGCCTCCCACTCGTCCATGTCAGTGTCGAAGGAGATCGGATCACCCCCTACCCCGATGCCTGTGAGCATCGAGAAATCATAGGGAGTCATTGTCATGTCTCCCGTCTCAGAGAGGTGGAATGAGTCAGTGGTGTCCCACCACCTCTCCGCTAGAGCGGCAAGGAGAGGCCTGCTCGTAGTAAGTCTGGACAGTCCTCTGCAGAATGCACCAAAACCGGCCTGGTCCACGATGTGGCAAACCGCATCGGGTAGCTCAGCGTACCAGTCGTGGGCGGCAATGTTCCCATACCCCTGGAGGGTATGAGAATCTCCCTATTTTCAAACAAACAATTGCGAAGCAATGCTAAATATACCGGTTTTGAAAGGCATTTAGAATTCAGGCAAATATAGCATGTATGCATATTTTCAGATTCAAACAACTATCGGTTGCCGTTGTGCTTACAGTGAACTACAATGTGTGATGTGTCAACGTGTTTGCGTGGTTCAGGCAAATACAGCATGTATGCATATTTTCAGATTCAAACAACTATCGGTTGCCGGTGTGCTTACAGTGAACTACAACGTGTGATGTGTCAACGTGTTTGCGTGGTTCAGTACGAATACAGCATGTGTGCGTATTTTCAAATTCAAACAGATATCGGGTACTGATGTGATTGCAATAAACTACGCAGGTAATGTGTCGCAGTGTTTGAGTGATTGAGCGGTGCAGTGTGTGTGCACGTGTCAGTCTCAAACAGATATCAGCTGTAAGTGTTCACAATTAACCATAGTATACAGTGCATCAGTGTATCTGAGCTAAGCAGTTAAAGAACATGATCAGCTATGGCAGTTGGCAGTTAAGTGTTCTACATTGCAGAAGGTAAAACAGAGGAGGAAATGTTACCTCGGAAGCGCCAAAAGACAGATGAGACGTCGGCTCGCGCAAGAGAAGCTCCAGTGGCACGCCCCTGTCGAAACTCCTGAACTGGCGAAGACCGTCAAGAGGTAGCACGTGGATCACCGACCGATAGGTCACCGGGTCAAATGGGTGGACGCTCAAAGGTAGAAGCTTGGCCCCGGGATCCATCTCGTGATTCGGGGGAGTCCCGTCCTGTGAAATATCGTCGGCCATGTCAAATGTGACGAGAAAAATGGTCTGAAAAGGAAAACAAAGCTAGAATGCGAAGGGTCAACCGAAAAGTCAACCCCGAGAGGGTGGAAAATGGCCGGAAAAGCTGAGAAGTGGAAAAGGTATAGAGATCAAGAGAAACGCGAGGGAAATAAACCCCAAAAAGTGGAAATAGCAAAAGGAACACCGAAATGGAGAAATATTCGGTTCAAAGTGTTCGAAACGTGAAGATATTCGCGAATCAAATGAGGAAACGAGCATGAAACGCAAGGAAATGGAGAAGGGAAGAGGGGAAAATGCTCTAGAGAGAGAGAGCAACTATTTTCGGCCAAGGAAAATGAAAGAAATAGGGTTTGAAACCCTATTTTAAAAGACCCAAGGCGAAAAGTCAAAACTGCCCCGAATCAGGCATTTTTGGCCGGTGATGTTTTTTGGTGGCCGGTGGATGGTCGGTGGCTTCCCCTTCCGGCCGGTGAGCCTCCTACAACCTTTTTTGGGTCAGATCTGTGGTTTGGCACCTTTATTGTTCAAGATAGTACAAGAAAAGGCATGTCCGAAGCTCAACCGGCCTTCAGTTGCCCCATGTGCATTTCAATTCAATTGCGTTGTTTAGCGCACTACGCTGTCTTGTGCATTCCACCTCTATCGCACTGTCTTGTGCACTCGTGTTGTCTAACGCATCGCGCTGTCTAGCGCATCACGCTGTTTTGTGCATCGCATCATTCACGCTATTTTGCGTACCTCACTCGCATTGTCTCGTGCACGTTATGGTCTGGCGAGACCTTAAACACGTACGGTCTAGGAGACCTTAAATCCTCGGAAGGTGCAAAACCTTTGGTGCTGGCGTGTCTGCATATGTAGTAGCACTCATCATCCCTTGAATCGTTATGCGTGCATACACGCATCATAACACGTACAACTTGCATTGACGTGAATACTGCTCACGTGCATTGTCATGCATCTCAAGTCGCGCGTCGTTGCGCATTAGAAAATTCATGCCTTGTCATGCATTTCAAGCTGCACGTTGTCACGCATGAAAAATTCATGCATTTCAAGCGACTTGCGTTGTCGTGCATTCCATGCAACATGCATTCCATGCATCATTTGCATTTAAAAAAAACAATAGAAACAAAACCAAAAATCATGCATCATTTGTATTTTCAAGAAACAAAAAAAAAAAAAAAAAAAAACAACAAACATGCACATGTCATGCATTTCATTTTAATATATTGCATATGTCATGCATTTCCATTGTAAATATCCATTCCATTCACTGCATCACCTCCGCCTATGGCTTGCGCCTTTCCATGTCGAGCTTGGTCTTGTATGTGCCCATACTTTTCATATCGAAGCATAGTTCAGTTGACCGTTCTATGTTAGACGCGGCTTGTTTGCGCCCATGCCTTTCCTAGGCAAGACTTGGTCTGGCCTGCGTGCCATATTCATTGTAGCATGTCCATTCCATTGCATATTGTATATAGTGCATTGTAGCTCACATGCATTCACTGCATCACCTCCATCTATGGCTTGCGCCTTTCCATGTTGAGCTTGGTCTGGTATGTGCCCATACTTTTCACATCGAAGCATAGTTCAGTTGACCGTTCTATGTTAGACGCGGCTTGTTTGCGCCCATGCCTTTTCTAGGCAAGACTTGGTCTGGCCTGCGTGCCATATCCATTGCAGCATGTCCATTCCATTGCATATTGTATATAGTGCATTGTAGCTTGTATGCATTCACTGCATCACCTCCAGCTATGGCTTGTGCTTTTCCATGTTGAGCTTGGTCTGGTATGTGCCCATACTTTTCACATCGAAGCATAGTTCAGTTGACCGTTCTATGTTAGACGCGGCTTGTTTGCGCCCATGCCTTTTCTAGGCAAGACTTGGTCTGGCCTGCGTGCCATATCCATTGCAGCATGTCCATTCCATTGCATATTGTATATAGTGCATTGTAGCTTGCATGCATTCACTGCATCACCTCCATCTATGGCTTGCGCCTTTCCATGTTGAGCTTGGTCTGGTATGTGCCCATACTTTTCACATCGAAGCATAGTTTAGTTGACTGTTCTATGTTAGACGCGGCTTGTTTGTGTCCATGCCTTTCTTAGGCAAAATACGGTTTGGCCATAGGCCTTATCCACTACATCCATCGCCATTCTCCCCAGTAGATCGCATTGTACATATTCCATTATATATTACATTGTAGTGTAAGTTTTGCATCCAGCATTAGGATCATTGTTCTTTCGTTAGCTGGTTGTTTCCCCACTTATGTCATTCCACCCCATTACTCGTTCTTGTGTCCGTCTGCATTACTCATAGTTCTGTTGATCGTTCTATGGTAGACGAACTTGTTACTTCCATCCATCTATTTGACATTTGTGTGGTTTTGAACCGCTCATGATTGGATCATGATTCAATTGCATTGTATTTTCATTTGCATTGTTTATACATAGTTTTGTATATATTGCATATCATTTTTCATCTTTTTTTGCATTGTCAGGCATGTTGCTAATAACATCGTACCTGTTAAGTTTGTTTTCTTTGCAGGCACGATATTTTATGTACGGTTCCTTCGAGGCTGGTGCAACCACACGAACCGGACAGGTATTGTATTCTCCGAGTGAGACGTATCGAGAATTGCATAATTCTCTAAAATCCTTTCTGCATTGTAGTGTAGTTTGGTGTATGCTAGCTTAAAACTGTCGCATGTTATGCTTCGTTACAGCTTGCTTTGCATGATCATAAGTTATGCTCGGCTTTGTGCATTGCATTTCGCCCCTGCCTTCGGGCGCATATCTTGTTTGTCTTGCATGTTGGTCTAAGTCTTCGGCCTTGTCAAAAATGGGTCGTCTTTGGGCTTTGACATTCACTCCCATCATTGTTATGACTTTCGAGTTCTGTCAAAGAGGGGCAATTGTAGACATCCCATTTTTGACTGTCCTCAAGACTTGGACGTCACCGCTTGAACACTCGGTGATCATCCACGTTTGTATTCGTCTTGAGTTCCCGGAGGCCGTGGCAGCGCGCCTCGCCTCAGGATCTCTCGACTTGACTGTTTTGTGTCTGGTTTTGCACCAAACACTTGTGTTTTGCCTTTGAGAGGCAGGGTAGGGCTTGTAGACCATCCCTACCCATCACCGACCATGGCTTGAGGCCACCGGCTGTGTTTTGTTGCCACCGGCCAAATGTTTGGCCGGCCGGCACTATAGATGGCCGGCCGGTTATCTTTTTTTGGTCAATTACATTTTTGACCGACCGACTACTGTGCATTTGCTTTTGCAGATATTTTTGTGCAGCTGGCATGCACTTTGACCCCCTCCATACACGTGTATGGAGGGATTGCCCTCTTGTTAGCTTCCTTTGGAAGCTTTACAAGACAAGTTGTCTATAAGAGGGGGTCTTCTCTCCCTCTTTGAGAAGTTAGACAATTTAGACAGAATTTTCAGAGGGTTTTGAGTTTTAGGGTTAGGGTTCATATATCCTCCATCTCTATATATATATATCTCTCTCTCTCTTTGTTTTGTGAGTGTTTTTGCCTTAGTTTTGCACACAAACACCCACCATCACACCTTTTCTTGGAGCTGAGGCCCTTGAGGGTTGTTTTTGGAGTTTTGGAGCTGGTTTGAGCTTGAAGAACCAGCTGGTCCACCATTGGTGAAGAGGGTCTACAAGGGTAAGAAACTTGTCCCTTTATTTTCCATTTTTGCATTGCATTTTTGCCTACCTTGCATATGTTTTTGAGCTTTGTGTATAACATATAAAAGTTCTAATTTTTAGTGCTCTAAATAGTTGGTTAAGGTTGCTTTAAGCTTTGGGGTGGTTTAACCCCTCTTAAGCCTTGAAAGGCTCCATTTTGTGCCATTTTGGTTGAGCTTCGGGACCATTGTGTTTGGGCCTCCTCACCACTGAAATCTTAAGGGATTTTAGTGATGAGGATGGTGCCTTGAGGTCCTAGGAAGGAGAGGGCCAGCCCCTCTCCTTGTTGTCCTTGAAAAGGGCTATTTTTGCCTCTTGAGGGAACATCTAGTTTAAGTGTGTGTTGACCATGCCTTGACTGATATTTATGCTTATTTTGCCATGAAATAACATTGTGTTGAGTTGGTTTGGACACACCTTGCTTGTTTAGCATACATGTCTTGTAATGCCATGTTGTAGCCTTAACATGCATCTAGGTTTTAACCCTTGTTCAAGCATGCTTTTGGCTTAGCTTTGTGAAGCTTTTGTACTTGTTTTTACCATGTTTAAGGTCTGTTTTTGGTTGTTTTGGTCAACCATAACATGTATTGCATAGCTCCTTTGCATTGTTAGCTTGTAGGCTTTAAGTATGTGAAGTGTTGAGTATGCATTGTTTGATCTATTTTAGTGGTTTGGCACCACTTATGGCATCATTTTAGTCCAATGGATTTGATTTCTTTAGAGATGAAGGATTTTGATGTGATTTTGGAGATGGATTTGTTGACGAAGCATCATGTTTCTATTGATTGTTTTAGAATGGGGGTAGTTTTTACTATACTGGGACAACTTGAGTTTTTCTTTCAGGAATATAGAAAAGGGTCTTCTATCTGTTTTACTTCTTCCGTTTAGGCTAACCGAATGTTGAGAAAAGGATGTCATGATTATTTAGCTTGTGTGGTAAGTACTGAACTTCCAGAATAGAAGTTAGAGGAATTGCCTGTAGTGAGTGATTGTGCTGATGTTTTTCTAAAGGATCTACCTAGACTTCCTCTAGATCGTGGGGTAGAATTTTCCCTTAACTTGGTCCCTAACACAACACTTATTTCTAAAGCACCCTATAGAATGGCATCATTGGAGTTGAGGGAGTTATAAACTCAGTTATAGGAGTTGTTAGACAAATGTTTTATTAAGCCTAGTATTTCACCTTGGGGAGCACCCGTGTTGTTTGTGAAGAAGAATGATGGGTCTATGAGGTTGTGTATTGATTATAGAGAACCGAACAAAGTCACAGTGAAGAATATGTATCCTTTGCCACGTATTGATGACCTATTTGACCAATTGTAGGGAGTTCAAGTATTCTCTAAGATTGACTTGAGGTTAGGCTATCACCAGTTGAAAGTAAGGGATGAGGATGTTCCTAAGACTGCTTTTAGAACCCGTTATGGGCATTATGAGTTTTTGGCGATGCCTTTTGGTCTCACAAATGCAATAGCCGCATTCATGGATTTAATGAACAGAGTATTCAAACCCCAACTGAATAAATTTGTGGTAGTGTTTATTGATGACATCATAATTTAATCGAGTAAGGAGGAGCATGAGTAGCATTTGAGGGTAGTACTGCAGATCCTTAGGGAGAAGAGATTGTGTGCAAAATTTAAGAAGTGTGAATTCTGGTTGAGTAGTGTATCCTTTTTGGGTCATGTGGTGAGTAAAGATAGGGTATCTGTGGATAGCACGAAGGTGGTAGAAAATCATTGATTGGTCACGACCTACTTCTGTGACAGAGGTACATAGCTTTCTAGGGCTTGCTGGATATTAAAGAAAGTTTGTGGAAGGATTCTCCCGTATTGCTTTGCCATTTATAAATCTCACTAGGAAAGAGGTAAAGTTTGAGTGAAATGATGATTGTGAGTGTTGCTTCCAAGAGTTTAATCAGAGGTTGACATAAGCTTCAATCCTTGCCTTATCTACTAATGGTGGTGGTTTTGTGATTTATAGTGATGCTTCATGACAGGGTTTAGGATGTGTGCTCATGCAGCATGGGAAGGTGATTACTTATGTGTCATGATAGTTGAAAGTACCTGATAGAAATTATCCTACGCACGACTTGGAGTTAGCAGCAGTGATTTTTGCTCTTAAGATCTGGCGGCATTATTTTTATGGAGAGTCATATGAGATTTACACTGATCATAAGAGTTTGAAGTATATTTTCACACAGAATGAACTAAATTTGAGGCAAAGAAGATGGCTTGAGTAACTAAAAAATTATGATGTGAATATTTTGTATCATTCGGGAAAGACAAATGTGGTTGCAGATGCCTTGAGTAGGAAGGTTGTAGTTGGAGATGTAGCTGCTTTGTCTATTGAGAGTTGTTTGGTGGAAGACATGAGACGTTTAAGGCTTGAGGTTGTTACGCCTGGTGATAGGGCTTATTGTAGTCAATTGAAAGTTCAACTGACCCTGAGAGTACGGATTCATTTAGCTCAGGAGATTGACCCCCAGTGTGAGCGTATTAAAAGAGAGATGGTAGAGGGTAAGCATGTAGACTTTGTGGTTAGTGATGATGGGTTGCTTAGATTCCGTAGCCGAATTTGTGTTCCTACTGGTGGTGATTTGAGGAAGGAGATTATGACGGAGGCACATAGTTCTAGTTACAGCATTCATCCTCAAAGTACTAAGATATATTGGGATCTTCATGAACATTTTTGTTGAATGGTATGAAGGGAGATATTGCAGAATTTGTGGCTTAGTGTTTGGTGTGTCAACAGGTTAAAGTAGAATATTAGAAACTTGCGGGGAAACTACAACCCTTACCTATACCAGAGTGGAAGTGGGATCATGATACTATGGACTTTGTGTGTGGTTTACCTCGTACTAGTAGTAATGACGATGCAATTTGGGTAGTTGTTGATAGATTAACCAAGTCAGCACATTTTATTGCAGTACGGATGACCTATTCTCTAGCTCGATTTGCACAGTTGTATGTGAAGGAGATTATTAGATTGCATGGTGCACCAGTGTCAACAGTGTCAGATCGGGACCCTCGTTTTGTGTCTAAGTTTTGGGGTGCGTCACAATCAGCTATGGGTACTTGGTTAAATTTTAGTTCAGCTTATCACCTTCAGATAGATGGGCAATCAGAGAGGACTATTCAAACCCTTGAGGATATGTTGAGGGCTTGTGCTTTGGAGTGGAGAGGTAATTGGGATGATTATTTGCCGCTCATGGAGTTTGCCTATAATAATAGTTATCATTCTAGTTTGGGAGTAGCTCCTTATGAGGCTTTGTATGGGAGGAAGTGTAGGTCTCCTTTGTGTTGGTATGAGGTTAGTGAAAGGCAAATGTTGGGACCTGATTTGGTGGAGGATGCTACACAGAAAATTATCACCATCAGAGAGAGATTATTGACTGCTCAGAGTAGACAAAAAAGTTATGCTGATCATCGCAGGAGAGACTTAGAGTTTCATGTGGATGATATGGTATTCTTGAAAGTATCACCATGGAAAGGAGTCATCAGGGTTGGAAAGAAAGGAGAGTTGAGTCCTAGATACATTGGTTCATTTGAGGTATTAGAGAAAGTTAGTGAGGTTGCGTACCGTGTCGCTCTACTCCCTAGGTTGGCAGGAGTGCATAATGTGTTTCACGTGTCTATGCTAAGGAAATATATGCACAGTCCGTCGCATGTGATAGATTATGAGCCGCTTCAGATTAGAGAGGACTTTTCGTATGAGGAGATACCTGTTCAGATTTTGGATTCGAAAGAGAAAATGTTGCGTACAAAGGCCATTAAATTGGTTAAGGTACCGTGGCGTAATCATCTAGTTGAAGAGGCAACTTGGGAACGCGAGGATGAGATGCGCGAGAAGTACCCACATCTATTCTCATGATTTACTTAGGTTAGTTTCGAGGACGAAACTTTTCTTTTAGGAGGGGAGAATGTGAGAACCCGAATATAAAAAAATTAAGTAAATAATTAAATAATAATATTACAATATCAAATATTTTGGTGGTAAATTCTAAGGTGCAAATTAAATATTATTGGAGGATCTTTTAATTAATTTTTAAACTTAAAATAAATTTATGATGAAAGTATTTAATTTAGAGGCAAGATTTATTATTTAAAAAAAATAAAGGGTAAGTTTGTAAGTATATTTTGTTATATTAATAGTTATATTTTATTTAAATTAATGAGTTAGAAAATAAAATAATATAAAGAGATAATAATTTAAAACCTTTTGTTTAGATAATTATTTAGAGTTTTGTTTAGATATATATAGAGCAACCCTAATTTTCCTAGCAAAAACCCTAACCCTTAATTATAATTGCTTTGCACTACACCTTCAACATATAGCAACAGCCACGAGAGTATAGCAGCAGCCGAGAGAGAGAGAGAGAGAGAGAGAGAGAAAGAGAGAGAGAGAGAGAGAGAAGTTTCCAGCAACTTTGTGGTTGAACAACTCTAAGGTAAGAATCAATTTATTCTTGTTCTATTATAGATTATTGTTTACATAGTTATGGTACTTGTGGGTGTTGTGATTTGGTGGAAGAAAAAGGAATGGATTGGCTGATGAGGATAGTATTGTAGAAATTTTAATTGAATTCATAATGTTGCTCCTAAGAATATTAATCTGCCAGCAAATTTTAAAAATCAAGAAACCATAACAACCGAGTGAATTTTAAACTGAAATTTTTACAGTAGATCAATTACATATTGAATTGCATATCTGAATTTTTTCATAATTTTTGGGAGTCAAAATCCATATAAATTGAGGTATTCAAATCTGTCCAGGAAACCAGTCCGAAACAGTAAATTCGGGAGCGTTGTTCTCTTTGGGTATAAATCCAAAAATTATCAAATTAGTGTCATTAGAACTGGTTGCGAGTCTAGTTTCGTACATTTTTGGCCTTGCATTGTTTGCTCGTGTATATTAAGAGAACCGTCAATTTCTTTAAAGTGCTGCAGAAAATAACCTGTTTGGATATAATAAATTGTAGATAATTATTTTGATAAGCAAATCAAGTGAAACAAATTGGGTTTGAAACTTAGGATATATTAGATCATATCTGGAGGTTATTGGAATTTTTCGAATAGCGTGGAGTGGGTTTTGTAATTTTGAAAGTTAGCGAATAGGTTGGGAAGGCTTGTTTGAAATTCTGTTTTATCTTAAAGTCGCAATTAATTAAGTTTTGACCGGAACCCATGTCTTGGGTGATTTTAAACCTTGAAGAACATGAACTTAGGTAATATTTAAGAGTAACGGTGAGTTGGGTTGAGCCGTATTAGTGCCCTTTAGTTGAGGTTACTTAGTTCCTATTTTTTTTTTTTTTTAGTATTTTTAAATTAGTTGTGACGTGTAGTTTTTATACTTGGTTCAGGACACTAGTTGGACTTTTACACTCTATTCAATTCAAGGATTATATTATTTCGTTTCAGGTGAGTAGTTTCATGCTACGTATTTTTATAAATATTCCCCTACCCTGAACTGTTGGAAAATTAAATTGTTGTTTCATGACTAAACTGTTTTGATAAATTATTATATTATATGGAATCAAAATTATTTCTGAAACATGTGTGAATTTGGCATACTGTAAACTATTTGTTTTGGTCTCATGTTTATAATGATGAACTACCATGTTTTGCGAAACTGATGTGTATTGATTATTGGGACCATATGTGTATTTAGTCCAGGGAACTTATTCCACTGTGTGTGGTGACTCTGGCCACTAGGGAACAGATCCGGGCTGGGCCATGATGACTCTAGCGCTCAACGATTGTAAGGAAAAGACCTTTAGAAACAACTAGGTGACCTTCAATCGGATCGTCTTTGAGAAAAGGCCCAGGTGCCACCCTGAGGATGACTCTTAGTTCGGTATTGGATCCAACGGGGCTTATAGCCTGAGAAATGTGTGGCATATTATTTGTTTTTCTTGGTACCTAGAAAATTATTGGTGTTCATGTTGTAATCTGTTTTAAGTGGAAAATGTTGTTTATCATGTTCTTGCGAGACATGAGTATTTTAAGTGTTGAACTGTGGAACCTTCTTTTTGAAACAGATTGTATTTACCAAACTATATGCCAATCTAGTTTCTGTGATATATATCTTATTTTGGAATTGAACCCTGTTTTCAAAACTGTATTTACTATCCATGTTGCTACTCACTGAGCTATCAACTGACTTAGTTTTTTTTATCACTTCCAGGTAAAAGGACTTAGAGTGGATTTATGGCGTAGCGAGGACTCTATTTCATGGACCTCTAGGGCATTTATTTAATTTGTTTTAGGTTGCTAGTCGAGTTTGTGCATATTTCTTTGAGGTTCAATTAGGATTATTTTAATATGTGGGTTGCTTATATCCCATAAGTTTGGATGGTATTGATTTCGGTTGGTTTGCCATTTATACTTGTGGCTTTTCACTGGATTGATGTTGGTTATTTATTACTGGACTTTTGTATAGTTGTTCAATGTGATTATGGATTCGTGTTTTAGGCTTACGTGTGCCTTGGGCTAAGGCCTTGTGGGCCACGGCCGGTCATACCCGAGTTTGGGGTGTGACAGTGAGCCATAGGCTACTACCTTTCCTTCTTGCCTCAAAACACAACTCAAACCTTCCTGTGAAGCATCACAATATACCAAATAGCCCAAACCCCTCTTGAAATGACTAACCTTAAGCTGTGGTAAGTCTAACCTTAAGCTTTTGAAATGACTTCTCACAAGTCTCACTCCACACAAACTTGATTCCTTTCCTTGTCAGTTTAGTCAATGCTGAAGCTAATCTAGAGAAATCTTTCACAAATATATGATAATACCCAGCCAACCCTAAGAAACTATAGATTTTGAAAACATTTTTAGGTTGTTTCCAATCTTGTACTGCTTCTACCTTGGATGACTTTGCAGTCACTCCTCCCTCGGATACCACATGGCCTAAGAACTTTACTTTTTTCAACCCGAATTCACACTTCCAGAACTTAGCATAGAGTTTGTGGGCTAAAGCAACTTGAGTATAACTCGTAGGTGTTTCTCATGTTCCTCTTTAGAGAGTGAGTAAATCAAGATGTTATCAACAAAGACGACTACAAAGCGGTATAAGAACTCACTGAAGATTTGGTTCATTAGATCCATAAACACGGCTGGTGCATTGGTTAACCCAAAAAAGCATCACTAGGAACTCATAATGGCTATATCGCTTACGGAATACCGTTTTCTGGATATCTTCATCCCTTACCCTCAATTGGTGATAACCCGATCTTAAGTCTATCTTAGAGAAACAACAAGATCCCTTCAATTGGTCAAACAAATCATCTATGCGAGGCATTGGGTAATTGTTCTTAATAGTTACCCGGTTTAACTTCCTGTAATCTATACAAAGCCGTAAGGCACCATCCTTTTTCTTAGCAAAGAGAGCCGGTGCTCCCTAAGGTGAAGTACTAGGGTGAATAAAACCTTTATCTAGCAATTCTTGGAGCTAAATCTTTAACTCACTTAACTCAGCGGGTGCAAATCTATGCGATGCCATAGAGACCGATGCCGTGGTAGGCACTAAATCAATAGAGAACTCAATCTCACGGTGAAGGGGTAAACTAGTGAGATCCTCAGGAAAGACGTCCGAGAATTCACAAACTACCCTTGGCAAATCAACTTAGATTTCATCACACTCACTACCCAAGAGGTTTGCAAGAAGACAACTAACTTCACTCCGCCCTCGCCGATCATACACTGGTGACAAAGTTTTATCGATTCTGTCCCCCATGAAATAAAAACAATCACCAATCAAGGTACATACAGTAACCCTCTGATGGTAACAATCTATGACAGTAGGATACGATGACAACTAGTCCATACTTAATATAGCATCAAAACTTGACATATTAATCAACACAAATGCGAAAGGAGGTCAGTGTCTGACAACCTCTATATCACTACCCTGACACCCCTGTTCCAAAACAATCTCACCCCTGTAGACCGCCCGAACTTGCTTCACGCCTGAGGACGCGAATTGAGTTCATAACTACTACAGTTCAGACTCCTGTCACGATTTTGAATATAATCTCACAAAGTGAAATGTAAGACTGATAAATCACCAAAGAGTCCAAATTCGGTAAATCGTTTTGGAAAATCGATTTTAATCAAAAAGCGCCAAACATGGACTGCTTTGTCAGATTTCAGAGTCGCCACCTAAATATTTTATTTTGGGAAATTTAGGAAACCCTGACTCATGCCTAAGGCCACGTGTCCGTCATCACCAAAGTTGCCTCGGCTCGAGAATTTGGGTACGAGAGGGGAAGGTCATGAAAAGAACACCCCCGCTTGCCCGATCAAAGGATCGGCCTCTACTAAGCATGATATGTTGTTTTGAAAACACATGCGTTCTTATCCGGTTATTATTCTAGCTTTACTATGTGATGCGCACAACATACAAGTATAGACTAAATTGCTCGATTTGGAACAAAACATCTCATGTTTGTTTTTCGAAAATGGTTTGAAGATGCTACTTGCAAGTAGGCTAAAATGCGGATTTGCCACCAAACAAGGTGGGCTTAAAACATGATGATTTGCTACTCCAAGTGGGCTTAAAACTCACATTTTGTTGAATTGTTCTAATTCAAGTAATGAAGCCTTCATCCACAGGCATTCATGCAGTTATAGCAATTACGCAAATAGCCTCATGGCAAGCATGCTATCATGGCAGTCACTTACACACATGTAAGGATGCTAAAGCAAAAACACTTATAGTGTACTCCGAGCCAAAACAGAAAACTAGTTAAAAACCAGTGCATGATCCTAGCTATGTTAAATGCCTAATGCAACACATGCAATAATGCAACTAAATAGACTCGACTATCTAAGATGGCATATAAATGTGACTTGATAACATGTATTCAAATAGATATTGAAATACGATGCAGTTTGAATGATGCGCCGAGCCCGGTGCATGCAAGGCAAATGAATGATGTACGCATGTAAAGCATAAGGTATGCTAATAAGAAATGATCCCTAATCTAACCATCGAAAGCGGATAAATAAAAGGGAAAAAGACGTGGGGTTGGAAGACATTCACACACACACGCATACTTATTACAACAATTGCCCTCTCAGCGGAGGGTTTGAATAAAAGCTAAGCTAATCAACTAATCTAATTAAACTAATTAGACTATTACAAACTAAAAGGAATAACTAGTATACTACTTACTAATTATTACAACACTTAATTAATTAACAAATTAATTAAAAACACAAATTGAGATGCTAACTAACAAATAAAGCATCCAACTATGCTGCCTCAGCTCTGTTTCAAGAAATCAAACATGCATGCTTGTATTCGGTTCCTCGCCCCGAAAAGATCTCCGGTTTGCTCTCTTGAGGCTCTGTCTGTGTAATAATCCCGACCTCTGATTAACGTTAATCCATGATTATGTGTGCCTAATTAG
Organism: Camellia lanceoleosa; assembly: GCA_025200525.1. Lineage (NCBI taxonomy): Eukaryota > Viridiplantae > Streptophyta > Magnoliopsida > Ericales > Theaceae > Camellia > Camellia lanceoleosa. The sequence goes on from CM045762.1 coordinate 39,582,490, forward strand.
TAATTAAGGAGAAATACTGAATTAGAATGCATGTGTGTGCTGCATTGTTGTATTTATATCTGTTAGGCGTAGAAAGATCTGTTCACGTTTTAGTTTCAGTTTGCGAAATTGGAAGCCTTATCGGCGTTCGAATCAGGAATTGACTTGATTTATGTGCTAATTAGGATTTATGGAATTTTATGGTAAGTTTAATTAAAATTCGGTTCAGAGTGATTAAATTTGATTAAAATAGTGCCATTTGTTTACTTTTGACCAATTACCACTTAATAGGCCATTTTGACTCCACTAGCTTATGTTTTCACTTCACTCCTCCATTTCTTTGATGCAAAACGCGAGGGAGAGGAAGAGTAGAGAGAGGTTGAGCTCAATTGAAGGTTTGACTAGGAGATTGAAGCTTTGGGTTAGGGTCCCACTTGGAATCAACCTTAGGTAAGAATCTTAATCTTAAGCCTTGTATTTGAGACACCAAGTAAATGAACTGAAGAGGGTTAGGTGGTCAATTAAGCCAAGATTGGGGAATTGAAGCTCTATACATACATGCATGTGTAATTCATGGAATTTGAAGTTGTTTTTCTATGAAATTCTTGCATGCATGTACATTTTCTTGCAAATTGAGCATGATTTCAAAGGTTTCTTTCATGCGTGTGTTAACCTCATTTACATTTTGGTCATTCATCATGTTTTCCATTAAATTACCAGGTTTGATTATGTTTTGGGAGGTTTGAATTCAAGGAAGTTCTTGCATGTTGTATTTAAGGCACGTTCGTGAAGTTTATGTTGGAATCTTTGCACAATTGGCATGTTTTGGGCCATAATCTTTTGAAATGATACTTTAAACATGTTGTTTTATGAGTTATTATGGGTTTCCTCAAGTTTTGGCCCAGAAAAATGAGTTTTGGATGTTTAAAGGTTGAATTTGAGCTTGGTGATCAAATCTAGAAATTCTAGAAATTTGATCCACGCTCGAGCGTGGAACTTTACGCTCGAGCGTGCACTCTGAGTACATGCGCTCTGCTCGAGCGGGGAAGTTTCCGCTCGAGCGTAAAATGCATATACCCAGAAGTTGGTATGTTTTACAGTCCGCTCGAGCGAGGGAATCCACGCTCGGGCGAGGGTCTGAGTCTCACGCTAGAGTGGAGGTCGAGCGTCTGTCAAGCGTGAAAATCTTGCATCCAATACTTTGTCGAGGTTTATAGTCCACTCGAGCGGGGCTTCATTGTTTGCATGTTCGCTCGAGCGTGGACCTTATTTTCAACAAATTTTGAGAAATGTTTTCCAATGCATTTTTACATTCTCATTCCATCCTAGGCATTCCTAGGCCATGTTTAAGACTCCATAATGAGGATTAAAAGGGTAAAAACACACTAAGAGCCTACGAAGTAAGTTATGTACAATTAGAACGTGTGTTTCAAGGGTGTGTCTGTTATGTGTTATGTAGGTCACATGTCGCGTACCATTTGATCAGTCTGCTTCGTTTATCTGTCTCAAGGCCAACTGTGAGTAATAACTTTGTAAAGTTATGTTCAATTATAAGTATTTTTGAGTGATGTAAAATGATCTGTTTTCTGAGGTAATATTTTCTGTATGAATGAATGGTTGTCCAATGTTTCTGAAATGTATTCGTGACATTCTTAGCCTCAAATGATAACTGTAATCTGTTCTGTTACGTCCCTTTATGGGTCAACTGTACGTCTCATGAGCCAACTGTTATGGATCCTTACGTCCCATTTATGGGTCAACTGTATATCTCATGAGCCAACTGTACCGTCTCCGTGCACGTGAGTCAACTGTATGCCTTTATGGCCGTCTTTTTTATGGGTCAACTGTTCTGCTAGGGCTAATGAATGTATCACGTAAATTTAAGCATACCCTATGATTTCTGTATATGATCTGGACAAGTTATGAATTTGATATGAAACTGAATTGTGATTTCTGAATCTGTACGGGATCATTCATTGAAACCCCTTTACTCTGTTATTGTTCACTGAGCTTTCACTCACAGTTTATATTATATATGTAGGTGAGCCGGCGTGTGATCAAGGCTAGAGTTGACAGCCTTCACTTCTGTTTTTGTCAGCCAACCGTTGTGCCTCCCGAGGAGGTTCCGATCGAAGTCTTGTTACATAGCTGTTTTTGTACTTATGCTAGTTCCTATCTGCTCTGTAAAGTTGAATCTTGGGAATTACATTTTGTAAATGTTTTGTAAATATTGCTGTTCTTCGACCGACATGCTTATGTATATGCAAGTTTTAAAATATTCTGTCTCATGTATGTTACCAGAGCTCATCAGACCTTGTCTATTTTGTATAATTGCTTCCGCAGCGCCTTGCTATGTACTTATCTGTTCAGAGGCCTTCGGTAATCCACGGATTACTGGCCGGTTACGATGCTAAACCTACAGGGGTGGGTTTGGGTCGTGACAGTCTGTAGGGTGTCTTTAAGAACTAGCTGCTGAAACTTACCAAACCAATGCTGAGGAGTGGACCAGTGGCCTGCCAGCTACCTGCCGGCCAAGAGTGGGCCTTTGCCGGCCAAGGATGGAAGGGTGCCGGCCATCAATGTGGCACTGCCGGCCACTGGTGTGTTGTGGCACCATTCTACAACAGAGCACAAAAACAGAGGAAATTGAGGGTCTCCCTAGGGCATGTGTGTACTGTGCCACTCCATATCATCTCAAAACATCAAGGGAGAGGCACCATTGGATCCAAGACCATCAATCAAGCATCTTAATGCATGATGGTCAAAGATCCAACTTGCACAAATTCAATAAATGCACAAATAAGACTCAAAGGTCCACAACCCTATCATGAATGCTCAAGGGCAATGGAGACAAAGGAGATTGGCTCCTTTTCATCACTTCAAGTATGAAATGGACCAATCTATCTTGTGTTCAATATAACGTCCGATTGAACACAATGCAATGCACACAAAACATGTTTATCTTGACATGTTTTACTTAGCTCAATTCTTGTTTACACATGTTACATTACCAATCCATTCATTAGTTGGTTAAGTCCAATGTGAAAGTTCTCTGATGAGAAAGATGGCCTCAGCCACAAACACTTTAAGCATGAAAGAAGCCTCATGCTTTTGGTTAGTAGAAACCCTCAAGAGAAGGCTAAAACCAATAGGCATGAGAGACTCAATTCTATGCTCAAGCCAACAAGGGGCTCAAGACCTTTTTCAAAGCGAATGAAAAAGTGAAGCATGGAGTGCAATGACATATATTCTAGCACTGAAATGACATGCTAAGTGACTTAAAATCATGCAAACAAACTATGCACAACATGTTAAGAGTCAAACGCATTGAAACTAGTGAAGGACACAACACTAGGACCATGCAATGCAATGCTCAAATGGTCAAACCAGCTATGGACAGACCTCAAACATGCCAAAACAGTGGCCTAAACATGCTGGAATTGAAGCACAAAAGGCAAGAAAAGCATGCCCACTTATTGGCTTATAAATAAGGCATCAAAACACAACTCTCAAAAGCAATGAAAGAGTCATATATGTGAGAGTGTGACTACACTATATGCACTGAAATTACATGCTAAATGGTGCCATACCATGCAAACATCACATGCATAACATGTTGAAGGCCTCAAAACTCAAAGCTAGTGAAGGCCAACTACACTATAGCTATACAAAGTAAAGCAGATATGACCAAGACCATCCAAATTAGAGTTAAAGCATGTTTAAACATGAACAAAAATGTGCTGGAGTCGAGCAAAAATGTGCTGGGGTCAAGCTAACACATGCTAGAATGATGGACTAACTCATTAGGCATGTTAAGCTAGTAAGCAAAATTACACTACAAGTGCAAGATGCAAGCAACAAATGACCAAACCAGCCAAAAAAAGGGTTAGAGCAGGTCTAAAAATTCACAAAAACATACTGGAATAAAGCTACAAAGAGGTAGAAATACATGCTCACATGTTAGGCCATCTATACATACAAACAAGATACAAGGAGGGAAGGCCACCCCCTCCTATTTTGGCCCTCAAAACAAACTTTTTACCACTGAAAATCCCCTGGATTTCAGTGGTTAAAAGGCCAAAAGAGTTGGTTTGAAAAGTGATGAAAGATGGCACAAAAAGCTATACAAGCTAAGGAACAAAAGAGAAAGACAAGCCCCTAACTCACAAAGGCCTTAAACCACCATTTTTAGGACTGAAAAATAGAGGTTTTCATAGTGGAAAACTAGGCCAAAAATAGTTTGCAAAGGTGGACAAACAAGTGTGCAAAACAAGCTTAAAGAGTGAGTTTTATACCTCTTGAAGGGAAGACAACACTTAAGCAAGAATCTGAGCCTAAACCACCTTCCAAAGCTCAAAAGAAGCTCCAAGAGAGCTTCAAGCAACCTCAGTCCAAAGTTGAACCACTTTCATGATGGATGTATAGGCCAAAGCTTTGATGTATGCAAGCCTTCAAGCACAAATGCTCAAGAGAGAGATGAATCTAGAGTGAGAGGATTTAGAGAGAGAGGCTCCCAAACCTTTGCCAAATGTTTCTCACCCTTGAATATGAGATATAAGGCTTTAATATATAGCAAAATACAAGCTTTAGGCCAAAAATATCTCAAGAGAGACAGCTGTACCAGCTAGAAAACAAATATCTGTCAAAAACTGCTTTCTGCCATCAATGGCCGGCACTGGATCACTGTTGGCCGGCCCTTTATCATTGTTGGCTAGCATGGGGCACCCTTGGGTGGCAGGGGGCCGGCCTAGGCCATTAATGGCCGGGACATGGCCAAAAAATCTCATTTATTGCCAGCATCTTCCACCTCTGGTTGGGCAGAAAAACCTGTTTTTTGGGCCCGACTTCAACTGGACATAACTCCTTCATCTGGACTCCTTTGCAGGTCATTCTTGGGCCTAAATTGAATCCCTTGAAGTCTTCTTTCCAATTGTGAAATCCTCACATCAAAATTACAACTGTGGAAAAAGTTATCCTCATTTGAGTGAAAACTACTCAGTTTCGATCCTACCCGGATTCATGCCAAACTTCTCCTCAACTAGTTTTCTTCTCTCCTCTCCTCTTTTCTTCAAATCCAAACCCCTATATAAGGTGTTTTGAAATATTTTTCAAAAGAGTTCATCTCCCCTTCATTCATTTTCACTTTGTCCTTGCTCGGTTTATCAAAAAGCGCGACATTTAACAAAATGCGAGCGTCGGAACATCGTAGGAACTTTTTCAAAATTATTTTGAAAGAGAGGGTTTTAAGGTCTAAAATATTTTAGATCAAAAAGCTTTGGCCCAAAAATGGGGTTTGAAGTTGGGATTTGAAGCTCCTCTTGCCGAAGAAATCGAATCCTTGCACTGCACATCTTTCCTCACCAAGTAAACAATCAGTAGCGCCCAAGTCTTAAGGGCAGTAAAAAATGGGGTGTCTAAAACCCCCAATAGGTGACTCTACATTGAGTGGAGATGCTAACTGAGCCAATTCTAACCCCAATGCCGATACAAATGCAGACGAAATAAAAGAATGGGATGCACCCGTATCAATCAACACATTGGTAATAGAATTGCATAACAAGAAAGTACCTCTCGCAAGTAAAGGTGCCAGCACTAGGTCTGGCGTAGTAACAACATACACATGCCCTGTAGGTCTCTGCTCCATCTGCTCACCCCTCAGAGCATAAGTCTGATGCACTGACTGAGCCGAAGAGGCTCCCTGATTGGCCCTCGAGACCTATGCTGACTGTGCAGGCTGGTGGCTCTGTGTCTGCCATGAACTAGACACACTAGGTGTGTTACCTAATTGAGGACAAAACCTCTTCATGTTCTCTGACTACCCATATTGATAACAAGTGGGTGGCTACCTTCTCCTCTGACTCTGGCTCTGAGAACGAGTCATAGGCGGTACAAGCTGCTCCCCTTCTCCTCTCTGCAGGCAACCTGGAGACTTGTGACCCAACTGGCCACATTTGTAACAAGAGAAGCCTCCTAGATTACCTTTCCCTGAACCTGAACTTGGCATAGGAAAGGTGGATCTAGACTGTACAGCCTGGGACTACTTTGGAGCGGGACCCCTATGCCTCTTATTGTCCCAACTCTCCTCTTGAACCTCTTGACTCCTCTTGGAAACCTTCTTCTGCTCCTCCTTAACTTGAACTATGGTCTTGAGATGAGCCACTGCCTTCACAAGGTGTCCGTAGTCCCTAATCATCGACCCAGCTACTTTGAAAGAAACCTAGTCCTCAATCTTTTCTCGAACAGGATACAATGGCGTTCTTCTGTCACCACGAGTTCCGATGCAAATCTAGAGAGGTTTGTGAAAGTTGTCTCAAACTTGGCTACAAGCAAACTAAGCTACTTGAGCTTTTGAAACTAGTCTTTCAACTTCTCCCTAGCAGTAGGAGGCAAGAACTTGTCCTAGAGGGCATTGATAAAGGCCTCCGAATTCACCCCAATGCGCCCACGTACATACTTCCACCATTGACCCGCATCTCTCTTCAACTAGAAGGATGCTAAGGTCACTCTCAAAACGTTGTCTTCGATGCCACGCATCTCAAACGCCTTCACCATCTGTTCAAGCCATTCATCCACTTTCAAAGGCTCTTTAGAGTCACCCAAAAACTCATCTAAATTAGATCGGAAGAACTCCCTCTTCAAGAAGGACGGCCTTACTTCAGCTTGGACTTGATTCTCAGCCTTGAGAATGTCTATGGATTCCTACAAAGCCTGCTGATCAACTGGTTCAGTCACATTGGCCTAACCAACCCCTTTTTTTTTGCGCCAGAATCTCACCCAGTAAAGACACCTCATGCCTTCTAGGCCTACCATGCCTACCACCACCACGTCCATGTCTACGCCCACGTCCTAACATCCTAATAAAGGTAACAAAAGAGATTAGCACATTTACAAATGTGTCAAAACTAACTCACTCTCATCCTAATGCAATAGACAACAATAATTCACTCCACATAAGTACATAAGCACATAAACACATACGAATTTCCTTCATAGATAATGACTGTCCCACGACATTAGTAGACTTCTAATTAGAAACAACAATGATCAGGTGCTCTTCTAATAGGACTTCTAGAAACCCGTAGACACAATCAATATCTTAGGAACTAAATCCCATACTCATATAACCACATAAGCATGTTATAAGATTGAGGCCGAATTGTACAACATTGAGGCCGATAATTAGGATCTCTTAACCCTACTTGCCTGTCAAATTATATATTTTATGCCTGTTTAATGTCAATCAGGTTGGACATAGTGGGAGCAAAAAATGAGCAAAAATACAGAAATTATGGAGAAAAATGCTTCGCGCACTTGTACGTGCGCCCTATCTGTTGCAGCCAAATAGGCCCTAAAGAAATCGCACGTGTGGAGGCCCATTCCCGCACATGCGGAACCCTTGCCGCACGTGCAGTGGAAATTCTCGCACATGCGGCTGTACCTTGAGAACCATGACTGATGTTTTGAATGTGAAAAAAATTACAGGGGTATAAAAAGACAGAAAAAAATGCTGGATTAGGGTTTTGAAAATTCTAAGAGAGAGAAGAGGCTAAGGTTTGGAAAAAGGGGGATTCTCAAGCTTCAAGTGCAATTTCCTTGGAGGGTCCTTCTTCTTCTACTTCTTCCCACTCCTCCATGAGTGGCAAAGCTCTTATTTCTAGGGTTTTGATGAAACCCTAGCCAAGTAAATAGGTTTTTCTCTTTGCTTTTTGATTATGTAAAGGTTTGAACAAATTGTATAGTGTTTAAGAAGTTTCAAATTTATATTTTCCATTATCTTTTTAAGTAGTTTTCTTTCTGTGATTGTTGAATACTTTCCATACAATGGTTTTCTTTTCTTTCATATTCAAGGTATGAGACGAACCATACTACGAGGGACGAGTCGTTTTCCTACTCTAGTTTAGAGCGAACAACTTGTAGTACTTGAGATGGTTCATGCTTATACATTGAACTTGATAACTCTCTTGATCAATGCTTCGAACTTGTAGTTGCGAAGTATTATATAGTTCGAACCGTAACATAATTGATTTTCAAATCGAAACTTTATTTATGTAACTAATGGTGAATCCATTACCCTAGCACAATTAGTAATTCCAATTTCATTTTTAATCACTAGTTTAATCGTTTTGTTTAATTTAATTATCATTAGGTTATGAATAACAATCTCTTTCATCAGAATTAATTTAAGAATTTAACAATTAAATTAGTTTAATTTCACAATTATCCCTATGGATCGATACCTAGACTTGCCATTATTTTAAGGAATTTGGTATAGTTTAATGTTTATATTTGGTGTGTAAAACGACCCATCAAAATTTTTGGCGCCGTTGCTGGGAACTTCTGGCGAAATTAATTAATTTAAAGTTATATTATTATTTTAATTTTTAGTTTAGCATTTTAAATTATAGTGTTACTAAGTGTATAGAGTCTTTGCAAGTGGAGCTATCACCTAAGTGCAAGCGGAGTGCAACCGAGTTTTAAAAACAAATTGCAGCACTAAAGTTCTTTAAAAATAAATATATATATATATATATATAAAACATATATTCGCAAGCAAAGCACCAAAGTGCTAAATATGGAGAGCTCAAGTGGAGATTGGAGACAATGTTCTATACATCAAGCACTCGCAAGAGGAGTAAAGCGTTTTTTTACCAAATAGAGAGCACCTCAATATTTAACAGGGCAAGTAGTAGGTAGAACAAAAGTGTAATGTTAGGGATATCAATTTTTTTTACTAAATAAATGACTAAATGTCTCACATGAGTGGAGGGTCCATAATTTTGTGGATCCACACCCACGTGAGATATTTAATTATTTATTTAGTAAAAAATTTAAGGCTTATAGCATTTTTCAAGACAAAATTCTTGACTAGCAGAGCTGGCCCAGGGTTTGAGTATTTATCTATATATGAAAAAAAAAGGAAAAAAGTAGAAGGACTAATTCAACATAAAACTGAAGCTCTTTACCCAATTTTGTAATTAAACATGCTAGAACAATATTACTCAAGTAATACTGTGGTGCAACTAGTTAATTTTTTTTTTGATTACTTTAAATTTTTGTTCAATATATATATATATATATTTTGTCGTCTACAGAATTAAAATATGAAGGAAACACAAAAGTCAAAAGGAGCTGCGACGATTCATTTCATACAACAACTTACCGCGAAAAATGGGCAAGAAAATTAGAGTAATGGGCCATGGCTTCACATTCGTATACGAGCTTGATAAGTTTGTTTTATTTGAATTTGGGGAAATTATAAAAAATTAAAAAAAAATAATTTATTTACGTAGAGGACCCTAAACTATTAAAAAGTATTATTTTAACTTCGTAAATTAGTAAAGCATACAAATATATCCCATAAACTATTGAGAAATATCACATTGCCGCTTAAACTATAAAAGCGTACACACGGACTTCCTAAACTCTTGACATGTTTCATTTTGACCCTTTCTGTTAGAAGGTCCAATTTATACATTTTTATAGTTAAGGGGTCCATCTGTACGTTTTTATAGTTTAAGGGACGAAGTGATACTTCTCAATAGTATAGGGAGTCTATTTGTATATTTTTGTAGTGTAGGGGTCAAATTGATATTTCTCAATAGTTTAGAGGGTCTTCACTAAATAACCCTCCCAAAAAATTATCATATAAATTTTGGGATGGAACTGTGAAATTTCATCCAATTGATATTTTTGCAAAAAGATAAAGATGCTGAATATTTTCTCTATGATTTTAGAAGCATGGAAATTTTATACAAACTTAGGAAATTTGATAAATGAAAATGAGAAATTCCTACCAAACAATTGTAAATTTCATCCTAATAACTGAGAAATTTCAACTCGAAAAGGAAAATTTGGAATGAAATTGTAAAACTTTATTCAAATTTCTAAATTTGATAAAACTAAAAATTCTCAATGAAATTTTATAATTTTAACTTCTAAGAAATTAAGAAAATTTTCATTTTAGAATTTCTTAGTTTGCAATAGTCAATTGAAAATTAAAACAAATAAAATATCTCTCACAATTTTCATAATTTTGAGAAGTTTCACAATTTTGAATTGGAAGTCCCCCAATTGATAAACTTTTCAATTTCCTGAAAATATTTTCTAATTATTCATATAAAAATCAATTGAAAAACTTAAAAACAAAATGAAATACTCTCTCCTACAAACATACATAGAATAGTTTTACAAAAACTAAAAAGTTCCATTGTTTGGAAATTGAGAAATTTCTCTATTTCACCAAATAGAGAATTTCTCACTTTCTAATTATTCATGTAACATTTAGTTTAAAACTAAATGAAATGAAAGAAATTCATCTAAGCGACTCTTGAAATTAAAAATAAAAGAAATATATGTACATCGATTTAAGATTGGTGTACGTAAAACTTCTTGATGAGTGTATATATAAATATATATACATTGATTCACAATGGAATGGTTGGTTCTTTAATTTATAAAATTTATAAAAAGAAAAAGAAAAAGAAATGTGCAATGAAAGTTATGATATTATCAAATTAAAAAAAATAATAAAAATAAAAGATGTACGAATCTTATTTGATAGATAATTATAAGGTTTTAAAATTATAAATTTTACAAATGTGTAAAATAATAATTATTCAGTCTGGTTAGTTTGTTTTCAAAATTTTGTTTTTAATTTTTTTAATATTATAAATCATCTGGATGAAAATAAATATTAAAAATATTTTTACCCTGAAAAAGAGAAAATTATATGAAAGTGAGTTTTTTTAATTTTACATTTCCTTTTTCCCACCAAACTAGCTTTTAATTTTAATTTATGCATTTTTTCATAAAAAAATTTGAAAAACGAAACTAAACTGTGCAATTACAATTTTGTGGGGATGTGGATTGGAAATACTCTTTGGATCGAATGGAACGCTTGAGATCTTTAACTATTAACCTGAAAAGGAATGAACACTTCGGTCGGATGTGCCGGAATTAGCACTCGGATGGATCAGTCAGTGTATACTCTCTTGATTGCTTGTATCTTAAGTTAAGCATACTAATTCTCACCTATCCCTCTCTGGCTGATGTTCTTCTATTTATATGTTTTCTTTCTTGGGCCTCAGGGCTGGGCCCACCTTCAATTCGCCGTATAACTATTTACTCGGCTTCTTTTGTTGCAAACCGCTCTTCACTCGGCCCCTTACTTAACTGGTTATTTTTCCGAATAGGGTACGATTTGTATGTATAAGACTGGGCCAAATGCGATGTATATATTTCGACTCTCCAGGTCCAATTATTCGGCCTCTTTACGTCTCCCAATATTTGGCCCCCACAATTGCCCCCCAAACACTCCACTAACAGTTAGCTGGTGTGTTTGGTTTCGAACTCGAAAAGTCAGAGCCGAAATTCGGCGGCTAACCTCATTCCAACGCGGATGTCAGAGCTCACGCCTTTCGGTCATCATTACAACTTCTGCAACTTCTGCAACTTCCTTTCATCCCTCATTGTCCTTTCCGTCTCTTGTAAGTTCTCTTCCTCTCTGCTTTGAATCCCTTTCCTTGTTTGTTTTTAGTTTAGCGTACTTCTATAGGCTGACGAAAATGGCAAAGTATTTGAAAGGCCTCCTCTCCGCGGATCGAGTCTCTGGCTTGCGACACCATTTTTCTATCTCGGATGATGTTTGTCTGTCACTTGTGACAGACATCACCCTTGATAAGGAGAGGGCTGATGAAAGAACAATTGTCTTCCTTCTCTTATCAATTGCAGAGGGCGGAGTCCGTTTCCCTTTTTACCCATTCCTTAGGGTTGTTCTTCGCCATTGGGGTCTAATCCCTTCCCAACCTAATGTAAACTTTTTTTCGAATCGTAATGGGGATTATAGAGTTAAACCGTTGCCTTAGAATTAATCTCGGCATACCTGCTATTCAGCATTGTTATGCCTTGGCCAAGTCTTCTGGCCGGCATGGGTGCTATTTCCTTAGGGCCAAGGACACTGATCATCAATTAGTGACTATGCTTTCCAGCTCTGGCAAGCGAGTCAATGATGTCATGGTCGTTGTCCGAGGTAACTGGGAATTCGGCGAAGGCGAGGACCGCCTAGATCCTATCCCTAGACGGAGGGGCGAACTAGGTGGCCGTATAGCTCCTTGCGTTTATTTTTCTTATATTTACAAGGCTTCATTTTTGCGGTCTCATGGTTTTACTTGTGCAGGAAACGATTTGAAGAAAGTTTTGATGTCAACTGACGACGCCGTTCTTACGGAAATTGAAGTCGCACTCAAATACTTCAGCTGTCCAAGCCTTCAGAAACAAGGGAGGGCGGCCCACATTCTTCTTCAATACGAGCCGACGTATATGACGTTTTTGGTGGCAGAAAACATTCCAATTTCGAGGGGCGAAGAGTTTCTTATAGCTCTTGTTTTAACCAACTTCAAAAACTTGTGGCAAGTTGGTTTGGACAAATTCGACTCGAAGCAGGCGGAGGTAGCTGAGGAAGTCGCTGAAGAGTCAAACCAATCCGAAGCTGAAGTAGACGAGGCTTTGAAGTTGGCATTTGAGGAAACCGGCCTCAATTTAGCCAACCCTCTGTCTGCTTCGGGCCAAGGAGACGTTTCCTTTGACGACATCTTTACTAGTTTAGAAGACCTTCCCGGCGCGTACCCTGAGGACATGGCCGGGTTGTCACTCACACAACTTGCCAAAAAGAAAAATGCCAAAAGAATGGCGTGCGACGGAGAGCAGAGGCCATTCGATCGGAAGTGCCACCCGCCGCCGATGCTGAGCCCTCTTTGCCTGTTATCGAGGCGGTGACGGCTTAAACTCGAAATGCCGAGTCGGAGCCGGTAGAGCATTCGAATCAAGAGGTTGAGCGAAGGGGGGAGAAACGTCCTGTCGAGGTCGAGGCCAGCTCTGAAGAAAACCCCGCTGACAAACGGCCGCACTTAGAGGAGTCGGATGTGGTTATGCCTTTTGTCGTTCAACCAAAAATAAAAAACATGTCGATCTCCTTTGACGCGTCGGCTATGAAAGGCCCAGCCGTGGCGTTGAGCATGGCTTCGTCAGTCTCATTGTCGACTGACAAGGCAGCTTTCAGGGCGGAGCCGGATTTGTTGGCAATAGCATTAGCTGCTCAATTGGCTCTTCTGGTATATAACTTGATCCTGTATTTCGCTTTTATGCGTCTATTGTTTTGGTTTTAATTTCCTATTTTGCAGACGGTCGGAAGGATAGCCGAGATAGGCCGGGGCCAGCATGACGCCATCGAACGAATTGGCTGTTTAAAATCGGAAGTTGAGGGCGAGAGAAACAGGGCCGAGTTTGAAGCGGCAAAGGCGAAGATGAAAAGTGCAAGGGCCGAGGAAGAGATGGAAAGGGCGAGAAATTCTGACCAGCTTAGATTGGCCACCGAGGAGAGAGCAAACGCGAGCGAAGGTGCGCTCAAGTTAGCCCAAGAGGCGATTGCCAAACTGGAGGCCAACTTGGGAGAATTGAAGACGGCGAAGGAAATAGCCGACTCCAAGGCCTCCAAGGCGTATGAGGCTGGGCAAGGCGCCGCCCTTGCAAATTATGTGGAAGAAGTCCCCAAATTTGAGAATCCGGGATTCAAACACTGCTGGCTCAAAACCCTTGCTGTTGCAAATGTGACATTGGCTATGCCGATTCCATACGAGCAAGTGGACGTTGAGCCGCTGGAGTTTGACCCTGAGGATTGATTTGGGCGACACTAGTGGTTTCTGTTAAGTATTTGAGTGTATTGTTGTAGCTTTTTGTTTAGTAGTTTTTATGTGTAAAATGGCTACTGTTTTTAAGTTTTTGCTAGGCATCTTCCATGCAAAGTTATAGCTTCTTGTTTAGTAGTTTTCATATGTAAAATGGCTACTGTCTGTACCCAATTTACTAATGAAAATTTCCTTTGTACTTTGCTATTATTTGTGCTCAATTTTGCTATTGATGAATAGTATTGCTTTTTGCTACTTTGGATAAAACATCCATGTACACTTGCCGATTAGATAACTAGGCAATTTCGTAATTTATCCTTCAATTTATCCGAATAAGTGAAACGGCTCAGAGCCTCGTTGAATAGTCAATTAGCTTCATGAATCCACCCTTGCAGTGGCCATTAGTTCGAGTGGCTGCAACACACGTCGATTGGCATCGGGCCTAGATATCTGGCCGATCAGATTAATAAATCTGCCCTTGCCCCAGCTAATGTATGAACTCCGAAAGCTGAATATCATTAGTTCGTAAAGTGGTTACGACACACGTCGATTGGCATCGGGCCTAGGTATTTGGCCGATTAGACTAATAAATCTGCCCTTGCCCTAGCCAATGTATGAGCTCTGAAAGCCGAATATCATTAGTTCATGGAGTAACTGCAGCACACGTCGAACGGCATCGGGCTTTTGAAGTTTAGCATTAATGAAATCGCCTCGGGGGCGCTGCATGCATTAGGAATAAATGGGGTGAGTTCTTCGCACCCATAAACCCACTTATTGTGTTTAGACTCAATTTAAACCAGTTTGCTGCATACGTTAGGGAATGTGAAAAACGTCAGCCCCCAAGTCGTCAAAGTAGATCACCCAGAAGGGAAAAACAGCAACGGGGCAGCTCCCCTCGACCGCGACCGAGAAGTGAATCCGATGCGACACCGCAACCGTTAAGTTTTGCGATTTTTGTAGGGAATAAACCAATGACGGAGGCGGATTCTATTGGTGCACAAAAGAAGTGCGATAAAATGCATTTTCTATGCAAGCAAGGTGCACAAAAAAGTGCGACAAAATGCATTTTCTATGCAAGAATGGGAGAGTGCATTTTCTATGCAACATGGAAAGCATATTCAATGCAATATTGAAAGCATATTCTATGCATGATTGAAAGCAAAGCATATTCTATGCGGAATCGAAAGCAAGCATATTCTATGCATGAATCATAACGATGCGCGGCACACATGCAACAGAAGTGTATATAAAAGTGCACATTCTATGCAATAGAGGGGCATCAAACACGTACTCTGGTGCCTTCGATTTATCTCTCGAAGGGCTTTGCAACACACTTCGCTTGAAAATGGTACACCCTGTTTATATTGGCAAGAGATAACATCTGCATGTGAAAACCACAGGTGCTGCTTAGACTGCCATTCTGACTTGAAGTAGGCTTACACTTGGGGTCAAGATACACTCATACTCTTCAGAAAGGTGAGGTCTAAGAAGGTGCACCTAGAATGCAGTCTCGGGATTTGCTGAAGTTGAAACATGCTAAGATGCTCCAAATTTTCCTTCTTTTCTTTTGCTTTGCAGTCCGGAACATATATAGCTTCAGATAGGTCCTTGTTCTACTGTTCTCACATGACCTGGGTTGAACCCTGTGGTTTATGAAAGAAAGAATCTTGTTTTGTACAAATATGGAGAATGGCACAGCACTCTAAGCACAAAACGATTTGTTTATGAAATGAAATCAAGAAATGAGTTTTAAATCGGGTATTGAGCCTACGACTGACCACAGCCAAAACGACTCAGCAAAGAGGAAATACAAGGTAAACAACCTAAACTCATCTAATGACACTCAAAATGACTCAAGACAAGTATCGAAACAAACAAAAACAACAAACACAACACTCGGATGTGTACCACCAGTGGGAGACTTCTTAGTTCACAAGGAGCCCATAGGTTCTTCAGGTAATGTTTTTCACCCTTTCTTATTTGTGATCTCACATCACTCTGGCACTCAATCTCTAGTTTTCTGAAAAAGCCCTTTTCTCACTTTTTCTTTCAGCGCACATCTCTCTATTCTTCAATCTCTCTTCTTTTTTATCCCTCCCCTGGGTGGTTGATGGATAAACAGAAAGTTGCGGGCTCTTGCCCCTAGCATTCCTCTAGATTCTTCTTCTTCTGCTCACAGCAGTGAACTTTCCCACGAAGGGGTTGTGGTGCGACCAGATGCGCAGCAGATCTACAATTGACATCGGTTGATGATGCCCTTGGCTAGTTTGGATGTGATCAAATCTGTCCAGATGAGGGAGTGGAATATCTTGATCCATTCCAGTTCGTGCTTCGCACTTAGCTTGATACCTCGCTGCTTGGAGGATGAGAGAGCTTTCAGCCTTTTGTTGTTAGCTTCAGTTGTGCCCTTTTCTGGCAGGTAGAGTGCCCTTTCTGGCAAATAGAGTGCCCTTTTTGGCAAGTATGTTGACAATGGGGAAAAGACAGAACACTTGACTCAACTGTGCCCTTAGTTCATTATTTTGACTATTTTTTTTTTGTTTTGGCTTTCTACTAAAACAATTTTGACCAATATGAGAGTTAGATTAACATGCTTGTTCAACTTTTTGATTTGAAATCATGCAAGTCAGGATATGAGCATTGAAAATTTTCCTTTTTCGGATTCAAGATATGGTCTAGTTTAAAAAAAAATGGAATAATTTTTGAGAAAATTAGTCAACCTCATTATAAATTCTCAAAAACTGTTTTTACAAATGGCCACTGCTTGACCAACACAGAATTTACCCTTGAAATGCACAACCTCAGATCCAAAACAATGAAAAATTGCCCCTTGTCTAAATGGCACTGCATGGCAACGGAAAGTTGCCCCTTGTCTGAATGGCACCACAGTGCACCGTAATCAGTCCTTAACGTGACGATCACAACCGAACTCTCGGATATAGAGAAGACAAAGATGAACAGAACCATTACATGGACACAGTTGATTTAGAAGTGTTTATGGCTGAACTTCAGAACGAAGTTGCCTACGTATCCCAAAGATGGGAATCAAGCCTGACGTAGTTCCGGGTTAAGGTATACTCGGGTATTAACCTCTCCTTTTGCGCTCTAACTTTTGTTAAGGCTGCCCTTTCTGGGTTTTCAACCTTGCGAGTTATGTTTTTCTTTTCTTTTCATTCTTTTCTTTTCTTTTCATTATTTTTTCTCTTGTTCTTTTCTTTTCTTTTCATTTTTTTTCATACTTTTCATTTCTTTTCTTCTTTTTCATTTTCTCTGCTCTAACTTTTGCCTGGGTCGCCCTTCCAGGCTTTCGGCCTAGCGAGCCTCTCAAGGATAGAAAAGTGTAACTTGTCCATGTTGATCAGTTTGAGATCTTGAAGCCATCTGAATCCAGGAGAATGGCTATTGTTCGATGATGATGTAGGAGTCCATCCAGCCGGGTCTGAATTGCCCCCAGTGTTGTGGATGGGAACTCGATTGTCCTTCAACAATACTTTCTTCTTTCCTTCCTTCTGGGATTTGGCATTCTTGCCGATCTTTGTTAGCTTGAGAAATGTCCCAATTTTTGACTTTTCGAGCACATTTGACGTTTTTGCCCTTAGTTCAAGGGCTACTTCTGATCTAGCTTTACAAGCTTCCTTTGATCAATCTGATCTTCTTGATCTGACTTTCTTGCCCCTGGTTCGAGGGCTGCTTCAAATCTGGCTATGCAAACCTCACATTATGGTTGACCGTTGAACATTCTGAATCCAAGTTCAAGGTTTGGAAGTAAAGGGGTTGAGTCTCGAGGCTGAGAGCGATCCTATGCTGCACAATCTCAAGAGCGATTCCACACAAGTCTTCGCAGGATGGCGCAAAACATTTTTTGAAATCTTTTAAGAAAACGACTAGTCGCTCGTGCTGAAGACAACGTAGAACCAATCTAGATCAAGCCAGGATCCTTCTCAGTACTCACATTAACAAGCATGATTTCATTCATTAAGGGCTTAGCACCCCTCTCTTTCTCTCAATTGATCAATTTTTTGCAAATCCCGAGGAATTCCTTCCTCTTCGTTTTCATCACAGTGTTAGAAAAAGTTTTGAAAAACTTAGGTCAATACAATGATTTCAAGGCACAGAAAAGTAGATGAAAAGCACTTCCGTTTCATTCAAATTTGCTGGCACGATTGGCTCGAGGCAGAAACAAACACAAAAGTGTGAAAATCACTGCTATTTCATTCAAGTCTTCTGGTGCAACTGGCTCAATGGTAGAAACAGACGCAAAAGAGTGTAAAAGAAAAACACAAAACAAGATAGCGATGTCCGAGGTAACACCCTCGAAACCACCCGACTCTAACAAAATAGGACTGACTCGACACAACAAGACAGACTCAACTGACTCAGTACAAAAAGACTGACTTAATACAATACAACAACACTGACCTAATACCCAAGTCAGAAAGTACAAAAACTAGCATTTTCACATTGTTCAAAATAGTGCGTGCCATCCCCACATTTGGAGTAAATTGAGTGCCATCCGCAGGTGGTTCGTCCCCCGATCACATAATCACATCATCCCCCAAGTTCACTGATCTAGTGTCGATAGACTTTGTAGGACTCGGCGCCACGATGACCTTGTTATCAATCAAATCTTGTATTTCGTGGCGAAGATGAAAACACATGTCAGTATCATGACTGGTTTGTTGATAGAAGGCATAGTAATCAGCTGGGTTAAGTGAGAGGGGGAGGTTCTTTGGTAATGGTTGCGGCTCCAGGGGCTTGAGATGGCCTTGTCCTATAAGGATTTGGAAAGCTTTGGACAAAGTCATGTAGTGGGGATTGAAGACCCTCTGGCCTCGGGGTGGGTACTTCGAGGTTTGTGGAGTTTTGCTGGATGCACCAGTGAAGGGATTGGTAGGCGCTGACTGAATTTGCTGTTCTTTTCCGAGTGTATGATTAGAGCTGAAAGGAACATTTTTGGTATGATGGCCCTTCTCCCGGCTTGCCCCTTGATTCAAACTGCTCTCATTCTGAGTGGCAAAAGTGCCATCCATAGTCTTTGCAACAACTGCCAGCACTTGCTGTTTATCCAGTCCCTCGACTTTCAAAGCCTCAACAGCCCACTGAAGGTGTTCATGGGGACCAATGCCCGCCCTTACCTTGTTCTTACCACTTGCCTCCACCTTATCAAAGGATCGGGTCGCTATATCAGAGTGGAGCCCAGTTGTTGTCGACATGCCAACACCAAGATCTGAGATGGCTTCAGGTTAGCCCTTTTTAGTTGCAGTTTGCCCCAAGATCGAGGAGCCTTTTGGATTGAACCTTCTAGCCTGTGATGTAGTCGACGATGGAGCCAAAATTCCAAAGGCTAAATCTGCCATAGTTCTCTGAAGATCTTCAATCATTCTCATCAGCTCAGAAGTAGTGGGCTTACGGGTTTGAGATGATTGGGGTTCAGATGCACCCATCATACATAAGTCCATGCTGACTGGAATGAACACCTCAGGCTTGGGTAAATGGGCCGGGGTGATGTATATGCTGGGGTTGTAGTCGGATGGCATTGTATGGATAAAATTGAGTGGTAGTGACAGGTTTGTGGTGGCCTAAGGTCCCTTTGTTGAAGCTATGGTCTCTTCGTCAATAAGGTCCTGAATCTTATATGACGGAAGTGGATGCAACGGTTCGTATCATGACTGTGCTGTTGATGGTAGGTACAGTGTTTAGATGGGTCATATCTTGGTGGAAGAGGAGTTGGAAGGGGTTGAGGTTCTAGGAGCTCTAGGTACCTTTTTTCCCGCAGCATTTTCAAAGCTTGAGAAAGACTCATGTACAGAGGATGGAAATTTTGAGCTTGGTACCGAGTTGAAGTGGTTAGTCTTTGGCTATTGAGGAAAGTAGTGATAGTGTCTACTTCTGAGCATTTCACAACTATGCTACCATAAGTAGTAGCATTGGAACTATGAACAACATCCTTCTTCGAAGGCTCATTATTTTCCACAAAGATCCCTTATCGGATGGCCTCCTTGATGTGAACCCTAATGTCATGGAGGTCCTTAAAGTTAAATATCATATTCTGCAATGTTTCGGCTTGCCTAACCAGATCTTGTTGCAGTGAATCCACTGATGCTAGAAACGGATCAACAAATCCTCTAAATTTGCCAGAGGCTGTGCCATGATAGAGGTAGATGCTCATACGCTGACTAAGGTGATGTGACTGGTGACTGACAGATTAGTTGAACCGGTGAGCCCTGATTGGCCTTTTTTTGCCTTGCCTTCGGCGAAGGTAACACTGGTTTCCCTTCAACTGAATCTCTGACCTGACAAAGTCTATCAACACAAGTCCAATGCACCCAAGGGATATTGGAGCCTTCTGAAGCTATGGTTCCCAGACTACCTTGCAAAAGAGAAAATAGACAGCATCTCAGCCTGATTTCACCAGAATAGATATGAGCATATCTAAATGACTGTGCTCTCTATTGAATTCTGCCCAAAATTCTGCCTGTAAACTGATACCCTCAGGTAAAATTGATTCCCCCAAAATACTGATGCCCTCAGGCCTGATACCCAGACTTGCAAACTGATACATACAACCTGTAGAGACACACTCTGACAGTACGTATCAAGCAAGTAAGAGCAAAAAACACTCCTATGGAGGGGTAGGGTTTTCCTGTCCTATCTTTTCAAGAGCTAGGGTTTCACTACGCACGCAGCGGTTTCAAACAACCTACAATCGGGTAAGCAACCTGTCTTAGTTTGGAATGGTCACTATAGTTTCCGATATACATCTAGGTCGAATGGTAAAAACGGGTGCCTCGGTAAAAACTGAGGTTTGTGTTCCGGTTGTGGCAGAGCCCACAACCGGTCAACCTTATGGCACGTTTTTCCAAGCAAGCCATCGGTAAATCGTTCAGGAATAGCATATGGCAAACACGGTGTCCTAGGCGCACCAATGCACATGCAATGCAAAGAAACACGTAAGTGTAATCAAAACAACATATCATGAGTTCGAGTCAAGTTCTCTAAATCCCCAACAGAGTCGCCAGAAACTGTAGACTGCCCGAACGTCCCGGCTCTGCGTGCGAGGGAGCGAATCGTGGTTCTTAGCTACTACAGTTCAGACTCGTGTCACGGTTCTGAATCTAATCTCACAAAGTGCAATGTGAGACCGATAAATCACCAAAGAGTCCAAATCCGACAAATCATTTTGGAAAACTAATTTTTATAAAAAAGTGCCAAACATGGACTGCTTTGCCAGATACAGAGTCACCACCAAAATGTTTTATTTTGGGAAATTTAGGAAACCCTGACTCGTGCCTAAGGCTACGTGTTCGTCATCACTAAAGTTGCCTCGGCTCAGGAACTTGGGTACGAGAGGGGAAGGTCATGAAATGAGCACCCCCACTCGCCCGATCAAAGATCGGCCTCTACTAAACATGATATGTTGTTTTTGAAAACACATGTGTTCTTATTCCGGTTATGATCTAACTTACTACGTGATGCGTACAACATACAAGTATAGGCTAAATCACTCAAGTTGGAACAAAACATCTCATGTTTGTTTTTCGAAAAGTGGTTTGAAGTTGCTACCCTCAAGTAGGCTAAGACGCGGATTTGCCACCCTCAAGTGGGCTTAGAAAACATGATTTTGCCACTCTCAAGTGGGCTTAAAATGTACATTTCGATGAATTGTTCCAATTCAAGCAATGAAGCCTTTATCCACAGACATTCATGCAGTTATATCAGTTAAGCACATAGCCTCATGGCAAGCATGCTAAACATGGCAACATACACATCTCATGTCGCATGCTAAAGCATAAAAACTCAAAGTGTACTTCAAGCCAAAAAAGAAGCTAGTTAGTAATCAATGCATGATCCTAGCTATGTTAAGAATGCCTAATACAACACATGCAAAATGCAACTAAGATAGGCTCGGCTATTCTAAGATGTCATGTGAATGTAACTAGATAACATGTATGCAAATTGGTATTGAAATACAATGTAATTAGTATGATACGCCGAGCCCGGTGCATGCAATACGAATGAATGATGCACGCATGCAAAGCATAAGGTATGCTAATTGAAATATGCCCTGATCTAACCACTAAAAGTGGATAAATAAAAGGGAGAAAGAAATGGGGGTTGGAAGACATGCACACACACACGCACCCTTATTACAACATTGTACCCTCTCGACGGAGGGTCCGAATAATAAGCTAACTAGCTACGCTAATTAAACTAATCATTACAACTCAACTAATTAACTAACTTAGCTAATTAATTATTACAAAACTTTAACTAATTAATCAAATTAATTAAACTACGAAACCAACTAAGTAAGAAAGTAAAATAGGCTGCCACAGCTCTGCCTCAGAATGATGAATGATGCATGCTCGGTCGTGTCCTCCAGGAAATCCACTGTCGTGCCTCATGATGCCTCTGTTTGCACTGTTTTAGACTTTTGCAAACTGTGCCAACCTCCAAGATGATTCTGATCCACCTTATGGACATGCTGAGAGGTTGGCTAAGGGGAGTGGCCATCGGCTAGAATTTATGGCTATCGGCCAACTTTGATGGTCGATCGGCAGACAAAGTGGTCGATCGGCTACTGCTTCCTACAAATTCTTCTTTTGCTGCAACAGAGTACTAACAGAGGCATGGCAATGTATTTACAAGAAAATATGTGCGCAACCACACTCCTTATCATGTCTAAGGCTCAAAGGAGTGTAGTGCTTGGCTCTCGAGCCATCAATCACGCATCTCAATGCATGATGGCCAAAGGAGCCAAGTGTGCACAAATCAATGTCAAATGAATGCACAAAAACACGTAAATGCCTTAACCTCTATCATGCATGATCAAGAGGGTCAGTGACCGAGAAATGAGGCATGTTTCATCACTTCAAGTATAAAACGTCCCTCGTTTCTCGTGTTTGGACTAACACCCAATCCAAACAAAATGCAATGCAAGGCATGCACACACAATGCAATGCAACGCAACAAGAATGCAACAACATGCAATGCACCAAGCATGTAACAACATGCAATGGCAAGGGCTATGAAATGCAATGGACCAAACCAAACTCAAACAAGCCTCATGCATGCCAAGACAATAGCCAAAACATGTTGAAAATGAAGTCCGGAATCACATACAAACATGCATGCCAATTGGTTCACGAACAAGGCATGAAGACAACAACTCTCAAACACATTGAAGAAGTGAAAAATGGGAGAGTGTGGCAATGAAATAGGCTCTGAAATCATGCAAGGAATGATGCCAAATCATGCACATAACATAAGCGTAGCATGCTAATGGACTCAAAGCGTAAAGCTAGCCAATGGACTCACACCATGGCCATAACAAGCAAACCCCAAAAGGCCAAGGTGACTCAAAACAGTCCCAATGCATGCCAAAACAAGGCTAGAAACATGCTTGAATAGGGTTAACTCATGCTAGAATGGAAGGCATAAAACATGATGCATACAAGGTGTAACACGTCCGCGAGGGACCTCGCGCTACAGTTCGGACTCTCCTTTTTGTTTTGTCGTGGTTCTAAATCTGAACCAAAGAGTCCAACTCTGGCAAATCGTTTTGAAGAAAAACAGATTTTGAAAAAGTAGTGCCAAACATGGACTGCTTTGCCCGATTACAGAGTCGCCACCTAAATATTTGAAAATGGGAAATTTAGGAAACCCTGACTCGGTGCCGAAGGCCACGTGTCCATCATCACCAAAGTGGTCTTGGCTCGGGAGCTCTGCACGATCGGGAAGGTCATTTATGAGCACCCTTCGCCGGTCCGAAGACCGGCCTCTACTAACCGTGATATCCGTTTTTGAAAACATTACATGTTCTTATTCCAATTATTAGTCTAGCATTACTATGTTATGCGCGCAGCAAACAAGTATAGACTAGATTGCTTAATTTGGAAATAAACATTGCATATCCGTTCGTTTTGAAAATACTTTGGAATTTGCTACTCGCAAGTAGGCTAAAACACGGATTTCAACGAGTTTTCCCAACTTAGGCAATCCAACCTCCACCCACAGGCATTCAAACAGTTTATTTCACATAAGCACTTAGCCGCATGGTAAGCATACTGTCATGGCAACATTCACACGCATGTGGTATGCTAAAGCGTAAAATACTTACATTGTACTCCGTGCCAAAACAATAAACTAGTTAGCAAGCATGCATGTCCTAGTTCATGTTAAGTGGCTAATGCAACACAGGCATAGATGCAATCTAGAGTAGGCTCGGCTAATCCTAAAGATGGCATGTGAAATGCACTTTATTTGATGCACGTATTCAATTTGGAATTGAAAGTACGATGCAGTTTGTATGATGTACCGAGCCTGGTGCATGTTCGGACAAATGCATGGATGCACGCATGCATTGCATAAGGTATGCTAATATAAACGTGCCCTAATATACCATCATAAGCAGGTAAATAAAAGGGAAGAAAGAAGTGGGGGTTGGAAGACATACACACCCACGCACACTTATTACAAATTTGCCCTCACACGGAGGGACCAAAAGAATATACAATCCGAATAATAAATGAATTTAATTATTACAAAATTCTAATTACTTAATAAATTAAATGCAGAATAGGAAAGGTCGCAGCCCCGCCTCGGGATGCGCGAACGATGCATGCTCGAATCCGACTTGCCTCTGTTTTGCTTCGCCTGTCACTCCAAAAATTACCCGAGTCCCGAATGCCTTCCAAATGAATCAGTGCACCACCAGCTAGAGGAAATGACTACCGGCCGCTTAAATTTACCACTGGCTGCTCTGGAGGCTATCGGCTGAAAATATAGTGCCGGTCGGCACATTATACTGCCGGTCGGCAGAAAGTTCCTGCAGGGGACAGTTTGACAGCAGCAGCAGACCAGCAATGCATGGCATGGGTTTTAGGCATATGTATGCACGGCCATTGCCTCCTATCATGTTTGGGAACTCAAGGAAGCATGACCCTTGGTTCTTGGGCCATCCATTATGCATGTTGATACATGATGGCCTAAGGAACCAAGGTTGCATTTTAATGGTAATGCATGCAAACAAACAAATGAAATCCAAGGCCTTATCATGTGTTAGTCAAAGGTCTTGGTGACCAAGAATTGAGACGAGTTGCACCACTTGAAGTGTGAACCCCTCTCAACCCTTACACTTGGTTTGACACCTCAAACCAAGACATGGAATGCATGTATGCAACATGGCTTAAATGATGCAATATGAGGTGAAATGCAAGGCATACCAAATGCAATGCAACATACTATGGCAAGTGTGCAATACTAAGCATGCAAGGTGCAAAGTGTAATACAAACATGGACCATTTATGCAATAGAGTTAGCATGTGACAAGACCTCATTACTCAAGCATGCAACAAACATGATGCAAGCATGCAAAAGTGGAATTAACCACAATGGGGCAGCCCTCAAACCAACCCAAAACAGTGGCGAAACATGCCCAAAGTGGTGACCAATACTTGTGCAAGCATGCAAGTCAAATGGCCTAAGATTAAGGCACAAAAAGGGAGCACCCTTCCACCACTACCAAGACCAATCATGGCATGAATTATTTAAGCAAAAACAGAGTTCCATCATGCAAAAATAAACCCAAAAACCTTGATATGGCAGCCCCAAAAATGCATTAAACATACAAGCATGCACAATGCCCTCTTTAAAGCATAAGAGACCAACACTTCAAGACATGGAAGAGGTGATAAATGGAGACATATGAGCATGGTATAGGGACTGAAATAGCATGTTAAGTGACTCCAAATCATCTAAATAGGCTATCCAATGCATGCACATAGATCACCTACCCAAGGCTTACAAGCCATCATGCAAAACAACCATGTCAAGCATGCTAAATATGACAAAAACAGTGGCCCACAGCCCTTAAATGTGGTAAAATAATACTAGTATCTTCATGAAGTGGGGCTAATACATGCAAAGAACATGACCTAAATGCAAGGCATTCTTCCTAGCATAATAGAGCATTTCAAAGCAAGTATAAGATACATACTAAGGGCTACAAATCCGATCAAAAATAGAGGTTAAACATGCTCCAAAACACTCAAAAAAATTCTGAAATGAAGCTAAATGCAAGTATGCATACATGCTACTCTTTAGGCCAAATACAAAGGCAAGCAAAGGACAAGGGGGGAGAGGGGTGTCCCTCCGCTATTTGAGACTTGGAAGTACCTTCCTCACCACTGAAAACCCACTGGTTTTCAGTGGTGAGAAGACCAAGAACACCAAGTAAGCAAAGCTTCAAGAAAAGACACCAAAATGGCCAAAACAAGGCCTAAGAGGGTGAGACTCTACCCAAACCACAAATCAATCTTAATGAATGTTCAAGAGCATGAAAATATAAGCCTTTTTTATGTTAAACACAAATCCAAAAACACAAAGCAAGAGGGGTAGAAAGCTAGTGCAAGAATGGGGAAACTAAAGTAACAAGCTCACCCTTGAAGATCCTTTGAAGAACAGGTGGAGCAGCCACTCTCTAGTGATCAAAATCAGTCCAAAACTTCAACAAACAACCCTCTAAGTCTCTCAATCTCGAGCTAAGGTGTAATGGTGCGTGTAATGGTGCAAAAGTATGGTAAAACACACCTTTTAGGATTAGAACACACACACACAAGGATGAGAGAGATGGAAAATATAGAGAGAGAGGTATATGAGCTCTGGTTTTTAGTCTCTCAAAATGGCTAACCCCAAAGCCAAGAAGACAAGGCCTCCTCTTATAGAGGAGGCAATCTTGTAAGCTTAGCAACCAAGCAAACAAGGGGTTCATCCCTCCATACACGTGTATGGAAGGGAAGAAAATGGTACAAAGCTGTCTAAAAATATCTCCAAAAACAGCTGTAAAGTGATCGGCAGGGCAAAATGGTAATTTTGCCAAAAGGAGTGCCGACTGGCACAATGTAGTGCCGATGGCAACAATCACCAGCCGGTCGCCTCTAGCCACTGCCGGTGGTGTGTAGGGATGTCTCAGAAGGCATTCCCTGCCCCTCAAAGGCAAAGCACAAGTGTTTCGTGCAAAACCAGACACAAAACGGTTAAGTTCGGAGGTCCTAAGGCAGGGCGCGTAGCCGAGGACTCCGGGAACTCCCAACAAACACAAACATGGATAATCACCGAGTGTTCAAGTGGTGACGTCCAAGTCTTAAGGACGGTCAAAAATGGGGTGTCTACACAAGGCCAATTAGGATGATTGCATTACACCTACCAAAGCAAAGCATGGGATGACTTTACCCATAAAAATCAGAGTTATGGCATGTCAAAATAGGACCAAAAACCCACTGATATGGCGTTCCAAAAGCTTAGGCAATAAGACAAGCATATAGACTCATACTTATGGCATAAAGCATGACTCACCAAAAGCTTAGAAATAGTGAAGCATGAGAGAGTATGGCCACACTATACATACTGAAATCATGGTTGAAATGAGACCAAAGCATGCAAACACCTCAAGTAAGCCATACTAGAGGCCATGAAATTCAAGGCTAACAAGCAAGAATGCAATATGGCTATACAAAGCATGGCATGCATGACCAAAAAAATATGAATTAGAGCTTAAGCATGCTAAAACATGAACAAAAACTTCTTGGAGTTGAGCCAAAAGCATGCTAGAATGATGGTCAAAAGCATGATGTATGTTAGGCTAGTGTGCAAGTTTACACTACAAGTGCATGATCATGCAAGAGGCTATCAAACCAACTTTAGATAGAGTTATGAAATGCTAAATAATGACCAAAAACATGCTGAAATGGAGCCCATACATGCTTAACAAACATGCTACTTCATGAGGCGTATAAGGCTAGTTTACAAGAATTACACTACAAGTGTATAAAGCATGCACAAGGTGATCAAACCAAGCCAAAATAGTGATATGCCAGATCTAAGAAGTCACAAAAATGAGCCTAAACAAAGCCATAAAGAAGTAAAAACACATGCTCATTTGGTTGGCCATCAACACTAGCAAGCAAGATAAGAGGAGAGGGGACCGCCCTATCCTATTTGGGCCCACTAGCAAGAAAGTCACAATAGGATTTTTACCACTGAAAATCCTCTGGATTTCAGTGATTAAAAGGCCACAAAAAGTTGTTTTGAAAGGCCTTAGAAGATGGCTCAAAAGCTATACAAGCTAAGGAACAAAAGGGAGAGACAACCCCCTAACACAAAATAGGCCTAAACCATCACTTTTAGGACTAAAAATAAGTGATTTTCTCAGTTCAAAACCAAGCCAAAAATAGTTTACAAAGATGGTAAAACAAGCATGCAAAGCAAAGGTTTAAAGGAGCAAGTGCTTACCTTTGAAGCACCTTGAAACTCAACAGCAAAAGCAGCCTCTTTGTTGGCTCAAATGACCTTTCAATAGCCCAAAAATAAGCTCCAAAGGACCTCAGCCCATAGATATGCAACTTTGATGAAGGAAGTGTATGCAAACTAGAAGTATTTCTCTACTTGTATGCACAAAAGGAGCAAGAGAGAGAGGCTTTAGAGAGAGAGGCAGAGATCTTGCTCTGGAAGTTTTGTAGAGAGAGAGGGAGTTTAGTGAGAGAAGCTCTCAAACTTGTCCAAGAAGTTCTAACCCTTTGAAAATGAGATATAAGGCTTCATTATAGCAAAATATCAATTTTGGTCGAAAATATCTGAATTGGGACAGCTGGAGCAAGTTGGAAATAGTTGGAGGAGAAATATCATCAAAAAAAAAAGAATTTGGATCACTCTTGGCCGATCCGCCGTCTTTAGTGCCGATCTGCTACTTTTTGGGCCGATTGCACACATTTGTGGCTGATAGCAAATTCTGCTCTGCAGGTCCAATTTCAAACGGGCATAACTCCTTCATATGGACTTTTTTTCAGGTCGTTCTTGTGTCCAAATTGAAGCCCCAGAAGTAAGCTTTCCAATGGTTGAAGCCTTGCATCAAAATTCCATGTGTAATAAGAGATATCCCTATTTTAGTGAAGACTGCTCAGTTTCAGTCCAACGGGAATGATGCCCAACTTCAACCAATCATATTTCTTCCATGCGGACTCGTCTTTAGGAGATTATTAAGTGAAAATGAAGCCCTGGAAGTAAGATTTCCAATGGTGGTGGCCTCATAGCTGAAATCCAAGTATTCAAAAGGATAGGCCTGATTTAGTAAGGGTTGCCCTACTCTCTCTTAACGGTTCATGCCCATCTTCTTCTTCAACTTGGTTTCTTCCCTCTCCTCCGATTTTCTTCAACTCCAAACCCCTAAACAAGGTGTTTTGAAGGATTTTTAAAAGATTTCATCTCTCTTTCATTCATTTCCACTTTGTCCTTGCTCGGTTTACTGAAAAGCGCGACATTTAACAAAATGTGAGCGTCGGAACATCGTAGGAACTTTATTTCAAAAATATTTTGAAAGAGAGGGTTTTAAGGTCTAAAAACCATTCAAAATAGCTTTGGTCCAAAATGGGGTATGAGGTTAGGATTTGACTCTCCTCTTGCGAAAGAAATCGAACCTTTGCCCTGCACGTCTTTCATCACCAAGTAAACCATCAATAACGCCCAAGTCTTAAGAGCGGTAAAAAATGGGGTGTCTACAGTCCTAAATGAGATCATATTAGATAATG
Source organism: Camellia lanceoleosa (assembly GCA_025200525.1). Classification (NCBI taxonomy): domain Eukaryota; kingdom Viridiplantae; phylum Streptophyta; class Magnoliopsida; order Ericales; family Theaceae; genus Camellia; species Camellia lanceoleosa. The sequence continues at coordinate 39,611,735 of CM045762.1, forward strand.
GCTCCCACTTTAAGAAGGAAGTGATAGACTTGTTGGAGAAATACAATGTGACTTTTCATAAGTCATCTACATACCGGCCGTAAACCAACTGAGCTGTTCAGGCTGCCAACAAGAACATCAAGAATATTTTGTAGAAGATGGTTGAGACCTACAGGGACTGGCCAGATAATTTGCCATTCGCACTATGGGGCTATAGAACTTCAATCCGGATGTCTATAGGGGCAACTCCTTATTCTCCCATCTACGGGATGGAAGTTGTTCTGCCGATTGAAATAGAAGTCCCGTTGCTGCATGTTATGGCTGAGTGTCAAATAGTAGAGGTAGACTAACAATAGAGCAGATTTGAAGAGCTGATGTTGTTTGATGAGAGAAGGCTAAAAGCATTGTATCACGTTTAGGGTTATCAACGCAGAATTGCTAGGTCTTTTAACAAGAAGGTTTAGTCCCGGAATCTTAAAGAGGGAGATATAGTGTTAAAAGACAACCGAGCTCCCATCCATGACCCTAGGGGCAAGTTCAGACCCAATTAGACTAGTCCTTTTATCATCAAAAATATCTGGTTGGGCAGAGCTATTATTCATATGGACTTGGATGGCTTGGAATTTTCCCAACCGATCAACATGGACAAGTTGAGGAAATACTATCCTTGAGAGGCTCGCTAGGCCAAAAACTCGAAAGAGCGACCTAGGAAAAAGTTAGAGCATGGAAAATTAGAAATGAAGAAAAACTGAGCTCGCAAGTTTGAAAACCCTAAAGGGCGACTGTAGCTTGACTTTTTTGCACGCCCTTTCGGAAGTTTGAAAGAAAGCCCTACAGTTCGGACTCCTGCGGTTTTGAATCTAATATCACAAGTGCAATGTGAAATTAATAAACACCAAAGAGTCCAAATCCGACAAATCTTTTGGAAAATCGATTTTAGAATAAAAAATGCCAAAATTGGACTGCTTTGCCAAATATAGAGTTGCCACCTAAATATTTTTTGTTTTGGGAAAATTTAGGAAACCCATGACTCATGCCAAAGGCCACATGTTTGTTATCACCAAAGTTGCCTCGGTTTGGGAACTTAGGTACAAGAGGGGATGGTCATCAATTGAACACCCCCGCTCATCTGATCAAAGATCAGCCTCTACTAATCATGATATGATTTTTATCAACAATCTAAGTTCTTGTTTCGGTTATTAGGCTTGCATTACTATGTGATGCGCACAAGCAAGTATAGACTAGTTTGCTCGAATTAGAACAATTCAATTTCATGTTTGTTTTGTGAAAAGGGTTTGACTTTGCCACCTCAAGTGGGCTTAAAGTTTTCAAATTTGCCACTCAACAAAGTGGGCTTAAACGTACATTTATTGAATTATTCCAATTCAACCAATAGGCCTTCATCCACAGGCACTCAAGCAGTTTAGCAAGTAAGCATTTAGCCTCATGGTAAGCATGCTAGTCATGACAATCACTCACACTCATGCAAGTATGCTAAAGCACTAAAACTCACCTAGTACTCCAAGCTAAGATAAAAAAAAAAGAGTTAGAAAAATATGCATGATTCCTAACTATACAATTATGAGTAATGCAACGCATGCAATATGCAACTAATAGGCTCGGCAACTAATATGGCATGTGAAACAATTTAAGACATGCGGTCTAAGCATGTATTCGACGAAGTATTTGAAATGACAATGTAGTTTGAATGATGTGGCAAGCCTTAGTGTATTCAATACAAGATGAATGGATGCAAGCATAAGGTATGCTAATTGAAACATGTCCCTAATTTAACCATCAAAAGTAGTTAAATGAAAGGGAGAAACACGTGGGGTTAGAAGACATACACATTACTAAATAATGCTCTCACGAAGGGGAGTTTGAATGAATTATGCTAACTAACTGCTAATTAAAGCTAAGCTAATTAAATAAGAATTTAACTAGGCTAAGCTAATTTAAATATTACAACACAGACTAATTAGCTACAACTAATTAAGCTAATTAAATATTAAAACACAAACTAATTACCTACAACTAGTTAATTTACAACAAATAAATAATTAATTGCTAATTAAACTAATTAACTAGCTAACTAGTCCCAGGAAGCAAGGGAGGCCCATGCATGCTCGGTTTTCACCCGAAGAACATCCTTTGTCTGCCCTCGAAAGCCTCTATTGCACAACCCTTGCACTGATTTCCTTCTCCAGATCAACTCTGCCATGCTTGACAAGCACATTGCTCAAAATTCACTAGTGGCTGGCAGGCTAGAAGTGGTGGCCACATTGAGGGGTTGTCATCCAATAGTGATGGCCTGCCAGCCAATAACAGTGGCCGACTGGCCAGTGATGACACACCTTTTTTTGCTACAACAGAGAGCAAACAAGGCAAAGAGAAGGCATTCTCGTAGGTTGTTTCTACTATGTATCCCTCCTTATCATCAAAACATCTCAAAAGAGTGATACACTTGGTTCCAAAACCATCAATCAAGCAATTTCATTACACGATGGCCAAAGAACCAAGGTGTACAAGTTAATAAATGCACAAACAAGACACAAAAAAGACCATCACCCTGTCATGCATGATCAAGGGCAATGGAGACCTTGGAAACTTGGGACATTTCATCACTTCGAGTATGAAATGCCACAATTTTCCTCGTGTTCAATTAATGTCCGATTGAAAACATCAAAACGCAACCAATTTCTTGTCTTGCACCATTTTAGTTGTAACTTTTAGTTACTCATTTTAGATTACCATTCCATTCCTTAACCAATTAAGTCCATTGGTGAGTAGTCCTCTAAAAGAGAAAGAAGTGTCAAGGGTTGGTTTAAAGCAAGAGAGAAGTGTCATGTTGTTGGTAATGAACCCCCAAAAGAAGATTAAACCATTAAGCAATGAATCTCAATTTCAAGCTTAAACTATCCTAAGGTTGAAAGAACCCTCAAACAAAATAAAAAGTCAAGAAATGAGGGAGGTTACAGAGTTTATAAGTGCTGAAATGAAGTGAGAAAAGCACTAAAACATGCAATCAACTCAAACAAGTGGTACCTAAGGGCCTAAAACACCAAGCTTGTGAGGACTATTACATGACAACTATGCAATACAAGACTCAAATGCAACAAACAACCAAAAACAAAGACAAAATAGTCTAAAATAGAGCCTAAAACATGCTGGAATTAAGCTTCAAAAGGCTAGAAAATTAAGCCAACACATAGAGCTAACTAGGCTAGCAAACTAGACACAAAGAGGGGTGGCTAACCCCTCCAATTATAGACTTAAAAACTTGATTTTTACCACTGAAAATACTCTAAAATTTAGTGCACAAAAGCCCAATAAAAGATAGTTTGAAGGTGGGAAACAAAGGTGAAAAAGCCTTACAAGCAAGGAATAAAGAAGGGTGAGATACCCCCCTAACCTTAAATGGCCTAAAACACCAATTTTAGCCCACAAAAATAGAGTTTTTTACAGTTCAAAAATAGCCCAAAAACAGTAGGAAAAGATGCAAAGAACAACTTTAGGCACTAATTCAAGCCAAAACCACCTTCAAGAGCTCGAAGAAGGCTTCAAGGAAACTCAGCTCAAACATGATCAACTTTAGTTAAGGAAGTGTAGGCAAAAGTGTGGTATAACTAGGCTAATGTGCACAAATTTGCAAGAGAGAGAGAGAGAAATGTAGAGAGAGAGAGAGAGAGAGAGAGAGAGATTTTTGTTCCAAAATTTCTAACCCTAAAAAATGGAGGAGGAGACCCCATATATATAGATAAACATGCATTTGGCTGAGAAATATCCATCCATACACATGTATGGAGATGAAGCCCATTGTGCCAACAGTTGGAATAGCTGTCAACAGAATATCTAAAAAAAGGTCACTGGTGGCCGGCAGGCCACACCATTGGCTAGCAAGGTACAAAGGTGGCTGGCAGGGCACAATTGGTGGCCAACAGCCTCAAATAGTGTCCGGCTAGCCACCAAGGGTTGCAGGCTTGAAGCACTAAAGTTTTGGTCCAAAATAGGGCACAAAATGGATGGGGTTTGAAGGTTCAAAGACAGGGTTTTCCACTGAGGACTTCGGGCATTAAAACGAGCACAAATAGTCACAATCATCGAGTGCACAAGCGATGACGTCCAAGTCATGGGGACGGTCAAAAATGGGGTGTCTACAGTTGCCCTTCTTTGACAGAACTCCGAAGTCACGAAATGACATGAGTGAATGTCAAAGCCCAGAGATGACCCATTTTGACAAGACAAAAAACAAATGGTTACGCCCGCAAGCTGCTTACATATCCCTTTGCAAGGAATCAAACTAGTGTAGTTCTATGGCGAAATGCAAATGATATGCAAAATGTGAGAACATAACTTATGATCATGAAATGAGGCTGTGCAATGAAACATTTAAATGTAAATGCAATGCAAAGAAAATGCCACATTTAAACAAGCTGAAACAAGGTACATCAATTTCAATCATGAAAAGAAGAGTAAATAAACACGCTACGCATGGGAATCACGAGCCAAACCATATTTCATGCAAAAAATGATGTAAGAAAACTATGCAAGCTTAAATACACATCGTGCAGGAAAGGTGAAGGGCGACATAACCATCGGGCATCCCTGAGGTTTCAACCAAGATCCTACTGCGTTGCATGTGTGAGGAGAAAATGGTGGTGTGAACACTGGGCGCACCTGAATGTTTTTAACCGATTTGCAATCCTAGCGCGTTGCACGCGAGAGGAGGAAGGGTGGTGTGAACACCGAGCGCACTCAAATGTTTTTAATCAATTTGCAATCCTAACGCGTTGCACGCGAGAGGCAGAAGGGTGGTGTGACACCAGGTGCACCTGAATGTTTTTAACTAATTTGCAATCCTAACGTATTGCACGTGAGGGGAGAAAGAGGTGGTGTGAACACCAGGTGCACCCGAATGTTTTTAACCGATTTGCAATCCTAATACATTGCATGTGAGAGGAGGAAGGGGTGGTGTGAACACCGGGCGCACCTGAATATTTTTAACCAATTTTCAAACCTAATGCGTCGCACGCAAGAGGAGGAAGGGGTGGTGTGAACACCGGGTGCACCCGAATGTTTTTAACCGATTTGCAATCCTAACACCTCGCACACAAGAGGAGGAAAGAATGGTGTGAACACCGGGTGCACCCGAATGTTTTTAACCTATTTGCAATCCTAATGCGTCGCACACGAGAGAATGAAGGGGTGGTGTGAACACCGGACACACCCAAATGTTTTTAACCGATTGGAAAAAGGATGTGACGTGAATATGGCATGAATGATTTTACCTGGGACTCCTCTGAATGAGCCGTATATACAATATCGTGCATTTCCTCAAATGAACCGTACATACAATCTCGTGCATGTATAAGAAAGAAACTTAGCAATTGTGACGCAGTAAGAATGCATGTTCTATGCAAAACAAACAACCGAGATACATTGGCATGTTCTATGCGAGCCACAAAAACGGAAGCATATTCTATGCGTGATACAAGAGGGAAGCATACTTTATGCATGAAACAAGAGTGAGAACACATTCTATGCGTAACTCATAACATGATGCAAGATGTGCATGCAATACCCATGAAATGCATATCTTACGCAACGAAGCGAAATGAAATTTTATGCAACAATGTGAAACGCAGGTAAAAAAGCATAATTTGTCAAAAAAAAATTCAGTAGCAACTTTTACCTCTCAGAAGAGTTTCCATATGTTTAAAGGATACACCTCGTTTATGTTGACAAGTGACGAACATCGCGCACTGAAAACGCAGTTTCGAGCTTCCGTAGGGACAATTTGAACCCAACAATGAACAATCCCTTCAATTCTTGGAAACCAAGGACACAAATAGTAGTAGGACTCCAAGGGAGGCCACTGACCACTTGCTGGCCACAACAGGAGGCCGGCAGCCACTTGTCAGCCTTCAATAACTGTTGCCGGCCACCCGTGGTAGGTTAAGGGTTTTTCGGTCTTTTTTGCATGGGTCTTCAAGTCTAAGGCTTGGGGGCTCATTTCCTCACTACCCCATGCTCAAAATTGTTCCCTCTCTCTCTTTAGGTGCTCATTCTCTCTAGATCTGCATTTTCTACGTGTTTTCCAACGCCTCATACGAAGTTTATTCACTAAACCCTCTTTGTTTACTCCATTTTGAACCGATTGAAATTTGATTTCGGTGCGTTTTCTTGGAGTTTCACCACTTGAGGCTTGTTCTCCACGAGTTTCTCTTGACTTTGGTGCCTTTTTCTAGGCTTTGACTTTTCCTTCCACTTTCTCTCTTCTAGGGTTTGACTTTTTCCAAGTTTGCCTTTTCTTTTCTTTTTTTTTTTTCCACTCTTTACCACTTTCTCATCTTGTTTCTAGATGGTGGATGATCTACCCTATGACGGAGCTCCATTCGAAATTCCATCTCTGGCAGAGATGAAGGCTGAGCCTGAGCCTGAGCCCGAGATATTACTGCTAGGAGTACGCCCTTTTGATCCGGCGACGTACCATCCTCAGACACATGTGCTACCACCCGAGGGTATCAGGCACTTTAGAGAGTTTGCATGACGCACACCAGAGGACCTCTTACTACGAGAGCTGCACTCTCATTTCTCTTACGGCGCCACCGAGGTATACATTGTATTCTCACGTTTCTTCACTGTACATTGCATTTCTTGCTTTAACTATGTTCTTGCTTTAACTGTGTTCCTTAATCACACTCTTGCACTGTATTTTTTACATTGCCTTTTCATCTGCCTATTCTCATATCACTGTATATCACTGTTCTGATCATAGGAGGACTCTCGTTCTACTAGGGGCTATGGAGCCATGCCCGCGAGGGACTATATGTGGAGCTCCCTACCGATGTCCACTACATTATTGATGAGGCCGGCTTCGGCTTATTTTGCATGGTGCTATCGCGCCATATCGTGTGTCGACCGTTTCTCGGTGCATTGGTGGAGCGGTGGTGGGATACCACCAACTCCTTCCACTTCTCCACTGTAGACACCCTATTTTTGACTGCCTTTAAGACTTGAGCGCCACTGATTGTTTACTTGATGGTGAAGGTTATGTTGTGCAAAGGTTCGATTTCTTCAGCAAGAGGAGCTCCAACTCCCAACCTCACACCCCTTTTTGGACCAAAACTATTTTGACCAAAATGATTTTAGACCTTAAAATCCTCTCTTTCAAAATAGTTTTTGAAAAAGTTCCTACGATGTTCCGACACTCGTATTTTGTTAAGTGTTGCACTTTTCGGTAAACTGAGCAAGGACAAAGTGGAAATAAATGGAAGAGAGGTGAACTCTTTGAAAAAAAATCTTCAAAACACCTTATTTAGGGGTTTGGAGTTGAAGAAAATGGGAGAGGAGAGAAGAAAACTAGTTAAAGAAGAAGTTAGGCATGAATCTGGGTAAGATCGAAACCGAGCAGTCTTTACTAAAAGAGGCATATCTTTTTGCATAATTTGAATGTTTATGTGAGGCTTCCACCATTGGAAATAAGACTTCCAGGGATTCAATTTAGGCTTAAGAATGACCTTCAAAGGAGTTCAGATGAATTAGATATGTCTGGTTGAAGTTAGGCCCAAAAAGTAGATTTTTCTGGCCAACCAGTGGTGTGCTGGCCATGGATGGGCTTTTCTTGCCATGTACTGGCCACCTGCCATCCAGGAGTGATCCTGCTGGCCAAGAATGGACCTCTGCCGGCAATCAGTGATCCCTTGCCTTGCATTGGTGCAAAAAGTCAGATTTTGGTAGATATTTATCTTCCAACTGTTCCAGCTATCCCTTTTGAGATATTTTTGACCTGAATGCTCATTTTTCTATATATAGAGAGCTTTCTCTATGGTTTTTAAGGTTATAACAATTTAGGAGTGAAATATTTTGGAAGCCTTTCTCTTTACAATCCTCTCTCTGTAGACTTCTCTCTCTCTTGAACCTTTGTGCATACAAGTAGAGATATACTTCTCCTTTGCCTATAGATCCTTGACCAAAGTTGGTTATCTTTGGGCTGAGATTCTGTGGGACCTTCTTTGAGCTTTAGAAGGTGATTTTAGCTTGATTTGGTACCTCATTTGTGCCTAAAGTGTGCTTGGCTTCAAGAGGTATAACCTTTACCCTTTAAACTTGTTTTGCATAACTTGTTTTGCCATCTTTTTGTACTGTTTTTCGCCTAGTTTTCAACTACAAAAACCTCTATTTTGAGGCTTTAAAATAGTGGTTTGAGGCTATTTTGAGTTTGGGGGTGGTCCACCCTTCTTGTCTCTTTGCTTGTTAAGCTTTTGTGCCATCTTTTCATCACTTTCAAACCAACTCTTTTGGCCTTTTAACCACTGAAATTTAGAGGTTTTTTAGTGGTAAAAACTTTGTTTTCAGGTCCAAAATTGGAGGGGTTAGCCTCCCCTCCTTGTGTCTAGCTTTCATGGCTAGTTAGCTTCATATGTTAGCACGTTTTTGTAACTTAACTTAGCTTATTTCCAGCATGTTTTTGCTTCTGATTTGGGCTGCTTTAGCTATGTTTTGGACTGTTTGTGTTGTATGAATAGTCTTTTGCATGGTTGTAGTGTAACCCCGTATTTTAGCTTATTGTCTTAGCTAGTTTTGTCTTCATTCTAGCATGTCTTTCAACTGATTTTGGGCTATAAAAACTCTGTGTTTTTGGACTGAAGCTTAGGTCCAAAGGCCATTAAAGGTTGAGGGGTTAATAGCCTTTCTTTGTACCTTGTTTTGGAGGCCTTTGCCCTTGTGTTTCCCACCCTTGCATCGTCTTTTTCAGAGCTTTTAAACACTGTTTTTCAGAGCTATTTTAGTGGCTAAAAACATGTTTTGAAGTCCAAAATTGAAGGGGTTAGCCTTCTCTCCTTATGTCTTGCTTACTAGTCTAGCATGCTTCTTGTTTCAGCCTATTATTCTAGCTTGTGTTAGCTTAAATTTAGAATGTTTTAGGCTATATTTTGGACTGTTTTACCTCTATTTTGGGCTAGTTGTTGCTTTTGAGCCTTGTGTGGCATAGTTGTAGGGTTAATTCCTTCACTAGCTCATTGTTTTAGGCCTTTAAACATGAGTTGTTGAGTTGGTTGCATGTTATAGTGTCATTTTACATGAAATTTCAGCATATATAGCTCTGTCATATTATCATTTGTTTCACTCTTTAAATTTCTTTTGAGAGTTGCTTCAAGCTTGGGATTCTTTAAGCTTGAGATTGAAATTTGTGCTTAATGGTTTTAATCCTCTTTTAAGGGTTTCTACTAACCAAAGGCATGATCTCTCTCTTGCCTTACATCATCCTTTGGTAGGCACTTCTTTCTCTTTAGAGGACTCTCACTTTTGGACTAACCGGTTAAAGAATGAGTTGGTAACTTAAAATGAGTAAACAAAACTTGAGTAAAACTTGAGCAAGATAAGCATGTGTTGCATTGCATGTGTTCAATTAGACGTTATATTGAGCACAAGGAAGATTGGAGCATTTCATACTCAAAGTGATGAAATGAGCCAATCTCCTTGGTCTCCATTGCCTTTGATCACACATGATAAGGTGATGGTGTTGAGTCTTGTTTTTTGCATACAATGAAATTGTACTCCTTGGTTCCTTGGCCATCATGCATTGAAAATGCTTGGTTGGTGGTTTTGGATCCAAGAGTGCCACTCCTTTGAGGTTTTGAGATGGTAAGGAGGGGTACAGTACAAATAAACCCCTGGAAAACCCTTTCTTTTCCTTTATTTGTGCTCAGTTGCACTGTGGTAACTCAGAGCACCAGTGGCAGGTAGTGGCTCACTGATGGCTGGCAGTGCCTCACTCTTGGCCGGCAAGGCACATTTTTGGCCGGCAGGGGGCTGGCAACAACCACCCATGGCCGGCAGGCCACTGGTGTAATCCTCAGCATTGATTTGGTAAGTTGGAGTAGAAAGGTTTTGAAGTGTACTTAACCCTGCAAACAAAGCCTCTCAAGAGCAAAACGGTGGCTTTTCGGGGCGAAAACTGAACGCATGCATCTTCCACTTCTCGAGGCAAAGCAGTGGCAGCATAGTTTAATGCCTTGCATGTTTAGTTAGTGCGCATTTGCTTTAATTAACTAGTTTTCTAATTAGTTAAAGTGTTGTGATAATCAATTATTAGTTTGCTAGTTATTCCTTGGATTTGTAATAATTAGTCTAATTAGTTTAATTAGATTAATTAGCCTAGCTTAGCTTAGATTAGCTTAGCTAATTCATTTGGACCCTCCTTCGCGAGGGCATAATGTTGTAATAAGTGTGCGTGTGTGTGCGTGTCTTCCAACCTCACATCTTTCTCCCTTTTATTTAATCGCTTTCGATTGTTAGATTATGGACATTTTCAATTAGCATACCTTATGCTTGCATGTTTGCATCCATTCATTTGTTTTGCATGCATCGAGGCTCGGCGCATCATTCAAACTGCATCGTAATTTCAACATTTTATTTGAATACGTGTTTAACAGCATGTTATCAAATTGAATCATATGCCATATTAGTAGCTGAGCCTATTAATTGCATTATTGCATGTGTTGTATTAGGCATCTTGTATAGTTAGGATCATGCATTTTTCTAATTAGTTTTTGTTTTGGCTTGGAGTACTCGGTAAGATTTTACGCTTTAGCATGCTTGCATGAATGTGATTGCCATGTTTCCATGTTTCACATGCTTGCCATGAGGCTATGTGCTTACTTACTAAATTGCATGAATGCTTGTGGATGAAGGCTTGTTGTTTGAATTGGAACGATTTAACAAATGTAAGTTTTAAGACCACTTTGCGAAGTGGCAAATCATGTTTTAAGCCCACGTGAGGTGGAAAATCGCATCTTTTAAGCCCACTTGAGGGTGGCAAATTTAAACCATTTTCAAAAGCAAACATGAGTTGAATTTGTTCCAATTCTTGCGATTTAGTCTATACTTGCTTGTGTGCGTCACATAGTAAAGTTAGCTAATAACTGGAATAAGAACACATGAGGTTTATAAAACCACATATCATGATTAGTAGAGGCCGATCTTTGATTGGGCAAGCGGGGGTGCTCATTTCAGGACCTACCCCTCTCGTATCCAAGTTCCCGAGCTGAGGCAACTTTGGTGACGACAGACATGTGGCCTTTGGCACGAGTCAGGGTTTCCTAAATTTCCCAAAAACAAAATATTTAGGTGGTGACTCTGTAATATGGCAAAGTAGTCTAGTTTTGGCATTATTTGATTCAAAATCAATTTTCCAAAATGATTTGCTGGATTGGACTCTTTGGTGATTATAAGTTTCACACTGCACTTGTGAGACTAGATTTAGAACCGCAGGTAGAGTCCGAACTGTGAGGGCCTTTCTTTTCAAACCCTTTTCCAAAAGGCGGGGGAGCGGAAAAAGGCGAGCCCACATCCACCACCGGGGAAATGACGATGACTCCCTATGACTTCTCCATGGTAACAGGAGTAGAAGTAGGGGGTAATTGATCCCTTACAACATGGACATGGGTGAGTGGGAAGCTGCCTAGCTATACCTGCTGGGAGCACGCCCACCTCTCTTCCTACCAGCAATGGTACGATATAGCTGGTTCACCGAGCATTTCCGCCAAAGGGAGCCGCAGACCCCAGAGGAGACCGAGCATTACGCCTGGGGCTTTTTGATGTTCCTTTTCGTTACCACCTTGTTTGCGAACAGGTGGAACACCGTAGGGTTGTATCTCCTGAGCGCCCTGGTGGACTTGCCTCAGGTCCGGCTCTATGATTGGGGAGGAGCTGGCCTGGCCACACTATATGGCTATATGAGCTCGACATCTTGCAGAAGGGGAGATAGGGTCGGAGGCTATTGGCGAGCCTAGGAGGTATGCTTTACATTTCTGCTTTACATTTTGTATCTTTCATTTATGTGCTTTCTGCTTTGCACATTCTGCATTCTCTGTATCTGTACACTGTACTACACATTTTGCTTTCTGTATCTACACTTGTACTTTCTGTACACTGTACACATGTTCTTCTTTCTGCATTCTGCATTCTCTATGTCTATACACTGTACTACACATTGTTGCCTTTTCCTTGCAGCTTTGGGTATATGCATATTTCCCGACCCCCGCTCCGGAGCCAGAGGTGGAGATGCCCCCTGTTGTGCCATATTATCATCAATATGATGGCAAATGCCTATGGAGGATCTGGGAGACCTTCTCATTCTTCTGCCGGTACTTCGACACAATAGTTGTGGGGGAGGTAACCCAAACTTACAGTTATTTTTGCTTTATCAACAACTGACGATGACTAACAACCAGTATATCCCCTGTTTGCAGATCGCTTGGCAGCCTTGGGCGATGATGCTGGCCAGAGTCAAGGACCAGTATTGCCAGTGCTTGGGGGGCTTCTCGTTTTTGACTTCTGCTAGAGGGCCCGGTTTGCCGAGCCTGGTTTCTAGGCGAGCGGTTCATGCGCCAGACCATAGGTTTGCTTGAGCCAGTAGTGCCCATGCCACCTCCAACATCTATAAGGGCTATGGAGAGCCTTTCCTTCCAGGAGATGATCCAGTTCACGGAGGGCTTAGATGCTGACTACTTCCACAGGGAAGGGGATTATTCGATATTCATTCAGACACACGTCATGCCTCTCTTATACTCGTGCAGACAGAACAGTAGGTGCCCCAATGGCAGGTGGGACTCGAGCAACGAGGGCTAGGACTAGAGGGGCCCCTCCCGCTGGCCAGGTCACCAGTTGACCAGAGCTTCCAACTAAGTTGACATACTGGCGGCACACTATGGATCCTTACCAGGTCCCAATTGAGCCCACAGCGGCCGGGCATGCACTTGTCGGGGTTCAAGGCCCGACTCAGGTATGGACCATTCTTTACGTTTGTATCCCATATTTCATTTCAGATATGTTCATTACAGATACTGATCACCTGAATACATTGGCAAGCCTCTACAGGGTGCATCGGGAGGGCTGTGGAGCTGATAGCCTCCCCAATGAGCATGGTGCAAAGGAGAGAGGCGTTGCTCAGCCACTATGGCATCTAGGTATTTTCCCCCATTCTTTACTTGCATTTCAGTATTCTTCACACTATTGTGCACATCATTTTTATTGAAGCATTGATACTCATATCACGGTATGCATTTTGCTTCTTGTCGCATCACACTGATATTTTGCCTTGACACACTGTACTGTAATTACACCGTATCTGGCTCATTGCATTCCACCATTTTCATCATACTGTATCTGTAACTATACATTGTGTCTGATATGCCAATACCACATCCTTTTAAGTTGCAGCCATATAGAGAGCACCAGTGGCGATGACTGTGCTGCACCATCACCACCTTCTCCAGCAACAGAGAGAAGAGAGTGATGGGCCCCAGCATGCAGCCGAGAGGAGCGTCGTGGTCGAGGCCAGAGGAGCCCTTCGGAGCCAGTGTTGAGTGGCGATGATGTTGAGACCAGTGACTCCAGGGAGGCAGTAATCCTACAGTCTGAGTCCTTTGAAGGTGGATATGATAGTGACTCAGGTTTCGAGAGGTGAGGCGATGCCGAGGTGAGCTTTGAGGCGGGGAGAGGAGATGATGCCGGCTCGAGTTCTGGGACAGATTCAGACAATGGCGCCGACAGAGACAGTGCCCCTGAGTTCTCTCTTCCGAGGAAGAGGATGAAGAGGGCTTCTCGAGCCTGAGGCGACCAATGCTGATTTTTGTATTTTTGCTTAGTTTCTTTTCTGTTAGTAGTGTTAGCACATGTATAGCTTTAGGAAGTTCTGTTTTGCTTTAACACTTGTACTCCTCTTTTGTAAAAAGCCGTGATCGAAATAAAACTGACAGTTTTATGAATAATGTGTTGTCAGTTTTTGCATTATGAGCACCATATATGCATGAAATGGATAGGGAATTGAAATAGCCAAGAGTGTTTGATTAAAGCAAGACGCTTAATCAGGTAACGAACCAACCAATAATCAAAATACAAAATGCAATATGCAACTCGATAAGCAACACAACAACAACTCGATAAACAAAACAACTCAAATACAACTTGACAAGCTTATTAAAAACAAAAGGACTCAAAACAAGACCACCAAAAACACAAAAGACAAGACAAAACACAAGCTACCCTCACTTTCAGCACATAGGTGAACAGCAGGCCAAAAAGGAAGCTGTCGGCCAGAGGAGAAAGGATGCCGGCCACCTACAGTGGCCTACCGGCCATGAGAGTGGCCTACCAGCCACCAATGTGCAGAACCTCAAGATTGTTGACACCTGACTTCCACTCACTGCCTTATCTTCTACAAAAGGTTGAACTTCGTAGTTTCTTCATTTTAGCTGCAAATTCTCCACAAATGGATCATTTTTCATCGAAAAACTCTTGAATTGGATTGCGAGTTTAGACAGCTCAGAAAAAGGTGAATTTTCGAGGTTTCGACATAAATGCACTTTTCTCACTGAGCCGTTCTCTTTTTTGTTTTTCGTTTCTTCATGTCGTGGCAAGATGCTAGAACCGAATTACACACATCTTTAGCTTCGGGAGACAAGAGATATGCCCGACAATTGAAGAATTTCAGGTGTTAATGGAATCCCAGCGCGATGAGGAAATCATACCTCAATCCCGTTTCGGCCACATCCAAGCTTTGGGACGGATGTGTGGGCTTACCCTTCAAGAGGCTCGATCCTTGGTCCATAATGGAGAGCTGGATATTCCTAGTTTGATTCATTAATTTTCCGAAGTCGGTGACCAAGGCGACCTTCTTGGGCGGGGTTTTAGGCAACACGCCCTTTGCTTGTGTATGCTGGCACATTTTCTCCTTGCCCCTAGTTTCAGCAGTTCTAGCATTTGACTAATTAAAGTGACCCAAGGCTTGAAAGAGGACAAGAGTTGCATCGGCTTGGTGCTGGCTGAGACTTTGATGGGCCTAGACGCCTTCTATCGGCGAGAGACCACCAAATTCGCAGGGAGTCCACTACTTCTTCAAGTAATGTTTCCCACCCTTTCTTATATGTATTTCTCACATCACTCGACACTCATGCTCTGTTTTTCTCTCAAAGCCCTTTTCTCACTTTTCTATCAACATACATCTCTCTATTCTTTAATTTCTCTTTTCTTTTATCCCTCCCTAAGTGTGGCTAATGGACAAGCTGAAGGTAGTAGACTCTTGCCCTGCATACTCAGCTCGAGAATACATTTTCCGCCAACAGCTAGTGGATTTCCTAAATGAGAGGTGGTGGTGCCATTGGATGTGTAACAGGTCTGCTGCTGACATTGCTTGGCGTTGCCCCTGGCTTAATCTGACCGAAATGAGTTATAGCATGACTCGGTAACTTGGCATTAAGCTAATTGCCTTTACACACTGTGTGTTCTACTTTTCATTCCATTTTAGACGTCAGTTTGGATATAATCAAACTTGCCTAGAGGAGGGGGTAGAGTACCCGGTTTCATTCCCCATTCGAGGTTCATATTTGGCTAGACACCTCACTGCTTGGAGAACGACAGAGCTTCTAGCTCCTGCCCTGAGTTTTAGCTACACTCTTTCTGGCGAGTGCCTGACTTGGCTCGAAGATGAGGCACAAACCAGACCCACTTTGGCATCGGAAGCTTCCACAAGCACAAGCGGGGGACGCAGGAGCACCTGACTCATCTATGCCCCTAGTTTATTGCTTTGACTTTCTTTTCAAGTTTTATGAATGTACTAAAAGCAACTTTGATTTGTATTGAGAGTTGGAGAACTTTGTATTGAAATCAATGAAATTAAAGTTGTGAGCACCGAAATTTTTTCTTTTGGTCCAAAAATGGTCTAAAGTTGTAAAAGGTAAAATTTGAGCAAAAATCAACTTTTATCAAAACTTTTCAAAACCATTTTCGATAAGGATCAACACGTGACATGCACGGAATCAATCCTCGAGATGAACAACCCCGAATCCGAAGATCACAAATTGCCCCTTGACTGAATAACACTACTCAGCACTATAGCCAGCTCTTCTCTCAGGGTAAAGATTATAACTGAAAGAACTTTCAAATAAAGAACAGACAAAGATGACCTGATCAGACACATGGACAGGACAGTTGATTTGGAGGTGTTTACGGCCGAACTTCAGGATGAAGTTGCCTATGTATCTCGAAGATAGGAATTAGGCCTTACGTAGTATGGTTCGGGTTCACTCAAGTATTAATGCTCTCCTTTTGCGCTCTAACTTTTGCCAAGGCTGCCCTTTAGGGTTTTCAACCTTGCAAGCTCAGTTTTTCTTTATTTCTAATTTTCCGTGCTCTAACTTTTACCTAGGTTGCCCTTTTGGGTTTTCGGCCTAGTGAGCCTCTTTGGGATAATATTTCTTCAACTTGTCTATGTTGATCGGTTGGGAAAATTCTAGGCCATCTAGTTCCATGAGAATAATAGCTCCACTCGACTAGATAGTTTTGATGATGTAAGGACCAGTCTAATTAGGTTTGAACTTGCCCCTAGAGTTATGGATGGGAGCTCGATCCTCTTTCAATACCAAATCCCCTTCCTTAAGATTCCGGGACTTAACCTTCTTGTTGAAAACCCTGGCAATCCTGCGTTGATAACCTTGAACATTGTACAATGTTTTCAGCCTTCTCTTATCAAACAACAATTCTTCAAACCTGCTCTACTGCCAGTCCGCCTCTGCAATCTGACACTCAGCCATAACTCGTAGTGACGCGACTTCTATTTCGATTGGCAAAACAGCTTCCATCCCATAGACAAGAGAATAAGAAGTTGCCCCTGTAGACGTTCGGATTGAAGTTTTATAGCCCCAGAGTGCGAATGGCAATTTTTCTTGCCAGCCCTATAGGTCTCAAACCATTTTCTTCAAAGTATGCTTGATGTTCTTGTTGGCAGCCTCAACAGCTCTGTTGGTTTGCGGCCGGTATGTAGATGACTTATGGAAAGCCACATTGTATTTCTCCAACAAGTTGATCAATTCTTTCTTGAAATGGAAGCCATTATCTGAAATAATCTCATTTGGGACCCCATATCGACAAATGATATTGTTTTGAATGAACTTAGACAGATGCGCTGCTTTCAACACTGCGAACGACTGAGCTTCCATCCACTTTGTAAAGTAATCAATTGCCACCAAAATGTATTCATGCCCATTCGACCCTTTTGGTGTAACCTCCCCAATGACGTCAATCCCTAGACTGAGAAAGGCCAAGGTGAAGTCATGTTGTACAGTTTTGACGGCGGGATATTCATGCGATTAGCATGAATTTGGCATTTGTGGCATCGCCGAACAAAACCAATACAATGCTCCTCCATAGTAGACCAGTAGTAACCTTGCTTGAGAATCTTCTAGGCTAACATTACTCTGTTCATGTGCGCTCCGCACTCTCCCCCATGGATGGCCTCCATCAGGCGCTTTGATTCCTCTGCTTTGACATACAACTTGTGCATTCCCAAATGACCTCTCTTGTACAGTTTACCTCGGCAGATGATAAATTGAACGACCATTCGCCGTATTGCCCTTTTGTCTTTGGCATTTGCCCTTGGTGGATAAACCTCATTTTCCAAGAAGTTCTAGATATCATAGAACCAAGGGTTTTGATCTTGTGCTTCATCTATTGCGGCGATAGTCTCATAGGCCGGCGTATACCTCTGCTCAATGATGATTGGACACATCCGGACTCCAAACAGGATGTCTATCATAGAAGATAGAGTTGATAAAGCGTCAGCGAACCTGTTGTTCTCTCTCAGTAGATGCGTGAAAGTCAGCTTCTCAAACCTAGGAATCAGAACATCCAGGGTCTGGTGATAGATCTTTATCTTTTCTTCTTTGACCATCCAGTCTCCATTCGCTTGAGACACAACTAGGTTCGAGTCCCTAATAACGTCTAACCTTTTTGCCCCTAGTTCCAGGGCAGTTTCTAAACCAGCGATACATGCCTCGTATTCTGCTTCGTTATTAGATACCTTGAACTGGAGTTTGAAGGCTAAGGGTATATAGGAATTGTTGGGTGCTATTAGTAACACACCTATCCCATAACCATATTGGTTAGACGCTCTGTCAAAGTACATTATCCAAATCTCTTCCTCGACTTACAGAATAGCTTTATTTGGGAATAGGTATTCTACCACTTCATTCCCTTCTATTGGGTGATCTTCCAGGAACTCCGCTACCACTCTCCCCTTGACCGATTTGCGAGTGACGTACTTCAGATCAAATTCGAAGAGAAGAAGCAACCAACGAGCTAGCCTACCCGTAAGCGCTGATTTTTCAAAGAGATATTTGATGGGATCTAATCTCGAAACCAGAATTATGGAGTGAGCTAACAAGTAGTGCCTCAACTTCCTGGTAGCCCATGCCAAGGCTAAGCAAGCTTTCTCCAGCGGGTCTCATAATCCAGCATTTTCTTGCTCAACTAGTAGATGGCTTTCTCCACCCTATCCTCAGATTCCTAAGCAAGCATGCATTTGTAGACACCCCATTTTTGACCGTCCTTGAGACTTGGACATCGTCATTTGAACACTCAATGATTTTGTATGCTTGTGTTCATTTTTAGTGCCCGAAGATCTTGGCCGAGCGCCTCATCTTTGAGCCTTCGAACCTTATCTGCTTTATGCTTGGTTGTGGACCAAGAGCTTGTTGTTTCAAGTCTGGAGAAGAGGGTGGCCTGTCGGCTAGCCCCATAGCCTATCAGCCATGACTTGTGCTTGTTGGCCATGTTGGTGGCCGGTCGGCTACATTGATGGTCGGTGGCCGATGGCCATTTCTCTCCTTTTTCAAATGTTTGTTTGCCAACTGTGCCAGCTGTTGTTCACTGAAGTGCATCTCCATACACATGTATGGTAGGATGATTTCAAGCTTCAACCTTGGTTTTCTATATATAGGGGGTGCTCTCCCCCATTTGGAGGGGTTAGAAAATTTGGATCAAATTTCTCTCTCTCTCTCTCTCTCTCTCTCTCTCTCTCTCTCTCTCTCTCTCTCTTCTCTTTTGTGCCTTAAAGTCTAGTTTCTCT
Source organism: Camellia lanceoleosa (assembly GCA_025200525.1). Classification (NCBI taxonomy): domain Eukaryota; kingdom Viridiplantae; phylum Streptophyta; class Magnoliopsida; order Ericales; family Theaceae; genus Camellia; species Camellia lanceoleosa. The sequence continues at coordinate 39,630,624 of CM045762.1, forward strand.
ACACCTTCGCACATCAGGCCTTAACCAAACACTCTCACCTTTGAGCTGAGGTTCTTTGGAGTTTAGTTTGAGCTCTTGAAGGAGGTTTGAGCTAGAATTTGGGGCTGTATTGCGCTTAAGCTTCAAGAGGTAGTTCACTTGCATAGTGTACTTGCTTTGACTACTTATTTTGCCATCCTTTTGTATTGTTTTTGAGCTGGTTTTCAACTACAAAAAACTTTGTTTTTTGAGGCTTAACATGATGGTTTGAGGTTATTTTGTGCTAACGGGTGATCTACCCTTCTTGTTGCTTAATTGTGTAGGCTTTTGCACCATCTTTTGGCATATTCAAATCAAACCTTTTAGGCCCTTAAACCGCTGAAATTCAGAGTTGTTTCAGTGGCAAAAATTTTATTTTGAAGTCCAAAATTGGAGGGGTTAGCCTCTCCTCCTTGTGCCTTGTTTGCATGCCTAGATAGCTTAACATGTGAGCATGTTTTTCTAGCATTTTATAACTTGATCTCAGCATGTTTTTGCTACTATTTTGACTTGTTTTAACTCTGTTTTGAGTTGAGTTGGTCCTTTGAGACTTGTATTGCATGCTTGTAGAGCAATTTCTTTCACTAGGTTAATGTTTTAGGCTTTTAAACATGAATTGCATGAGTTGCTTGCATGCTTTAGTGTCATTTTTCACTCCATTTTAGCACTAAAATCTCTGCAATCTCCCTCTATTCTTCACCTCTTTCATTTATTTTGAAAGTGGCTTTGAACGCCTAGTTGGCTTGAGTGTGAAATTGAGACATTCATGCTTAATGGTTTAATTCCTTCGGGAGTTCATTATGAACGGCATGAGTCTCTTTCATGCTCAAGACACTTGTGGTTTAAGCCTACTTTCAATTAGAAGACACTCACCTTTTGGACTAATCAATTAAAGAATGAATTGGTAAGCTAAAATGAGTAAATAAAAATGAACAAGTAAAAGAGGCAAGATAAGCATCTTATGTGTTATATTGCATGTGTTCGGATCAGACATTGATTCGAACACGAGGAAAATGGGACGTTTCATACTCAAAGTGATGAAACGTGCCACTTTCCTTGGTCGCCATCACCCTTGATCATACATGATAGGGTTATGGCTTTGTTGAGTCTTATTTTGCACTCATTAAGCTTGTACAAGTTTGGTTCCTTAGCCATCATGCATTGAAAATGCTTGGTTGATGGTTTGAGAACCAAAAGTTACACTCCTTTGAGTTTATGGAATGATAAGGAGAGTAACAGTATACACAAGCCTTGAAGATACACTGCTTTGCCTTTGTTTGCTCTCTGTTACAGCAAAAAAGGAAGTTTAGGGAAGGGGTAGCTGACCGGCCACCAGTAGTGGCTAACCGGCCACTAGCAGCAGCTGACCGTCCACCATTGGTAGCCGACCGGCCATCAATGAAGAAGGTTGCTCTGTGTACTCCTGCAGGGGATCAGAGGTGTTTTGGAAATTGGCACAATTTTCAGTGGTCCAGTGTGTGTAAACAAAGGCTGCAATGGCAAGGCGGTGGATTTTCGGGAGAAAAACAACCAAGCATGCATGCATCCCTCGCCCCTCGACGCCATTTAACTGCTTTATTTAGTTAATTAGTGGTCGCTGATTAACTTGCTTTGTAATTAGTTAGTTAAAATGTGTAGCTAATTAATTCATTTTGTAATGTTTAATTAGCTTAGAATAGTTAGTTAATTGTGTTGTAATAATTAGCGTAGCTAGTTAGCTTATTTATTCGGACCCTCCTTCGCGAGGGCATAATGTTGTAATAAGTGTGTGTGTGTATATGTCTTCCAACCTCACGTCTTTCTCCCTTTTATTTAATCGCTTTTGATGATTAGATTAGGGACATATTTTCAATTAGCATACCTTATGCTTGCATGCTTGTATCCATTCATTTGTCTTGCATGCATCGAGACTTGGCATATCATTCAAACAACATTAAACTTTCAATATCTTATTTGAATATGTGTTTCAAAGCATGCTATCAAAGTGTTGCAAATACCATGATTAGGTGGCCGAGCCTATTTAGTTACATCATTGCATGTGTTGCATTAGTCATCTTATATAGTTAGGATCATGCATTTTTCTAACTAGTTTTCTTGTTTTGGCTTAGAGTACTCGGTAAGTTTTACGCTTTAGCATATTGCATGCGTGTTGATGCTGCCATGTTTCGCATTCTTGCCATGAGGCTATGTGCTTACTTGCTAAATTGCATGAATGCCTGTGGATGAAGGCTTGTTGTTTGAATTGGAACGATTCAACGAATGTGTGTTTTAAGCCCACTTTGAGAAGTGGCAAATCATGTTTTAAGCCCACTATGCTTGGTGGCAAATCCGCATCTTTAAGCCCACTTGAGAGTGGCAAATTCAAACTATTTTCGAAAACAAACATGAGTTGAATTTGTTCTAAGTCTTACGACTAGTCTATACTTGCTTGTGTGCGTCACATAGTAATGTTAGTCTAATAATCGAAATAAGAACACATAGTGTTTATAAAATTGCATATCATGATTAGTAGAGGCCGTTCTTTGATCTGGTAAGTGGGGGTGCTCATTTCAGGACCTTCCCCTGTTGTACCTAAGTTCCTGAGCCGAGGCAACTTTGGTGATGACGGACACGTGGCCTTTGGCATGAGTCAGGGTTTCCTTAATTTTTCCAAAAAACAAAATATTTAGGTGGCGACTCTGTAATCTGGCAAAGCAGTCCAATTTTGGTATTAGTTGATTAAAAATTGATTTTCCAAAATGGTTTGCCGGATTTAGACTCTTTGGTGATTATTAGTTTCACATTGCACTTGTGAGACTAGATTCAGAACCGCGGGAGTCCAAATTGTAAGGCCTTCTTTTCAAACCCTTTGCAAAAGGCAGGGCGTGGAGAAAGGTGAGTCCACAGCATCCCATCGTTGTCTTCGTTACTGATAGATACAGAATTAACGGCTTCCCCGGCACTAGCGGTGACAACACAGACAGATTCTGAAGGTACTGTTTGATCTGCTCAAAAGCGAATTGACATCGATCATCCCATCGGAACTTCTTTCCTTTCTTCAGGAGACCAAAAAGTGGTTCACAAGTCATGGTTAATTTATAAATAAATCGTCGAATGAATTGCACTTTACCCAGAAAGCCTCGCACCTCCTTTTCAGTCCTTAGTGGTGGCATTTCTAGGATGGCCTTGATTTTGGAAGGATCTTCCTCGATGCCCCTCTGTGTGATCAAGAAATCCAGTATTTTCCCTGCTATTATGTCGAAAGTACACTTCTGCGAATTTAACCTCAGTCTATATTCACTGATCCGTTTAAAGAATTTCTTCAAGGCGGAATAGTGGCCCTCTCTTTCTTTGGACTTGACAATCACGTCGTCCACGTACACCTCGACCTCTTTATGGATCATATCGTACAAAATTGTGGTTGCAGCCCTTTGATAAGTAGCCCCGGCATTCTTCAGCCTAAATGACATCACCCTGTAGTAGTGGGTTCCCCAGGCATAGTGAAGGCAGTTTTCTCTCTGTCTTCGGGCGCCATCATAATCTGGTTATACCTGGAAAATCCATCCATGAAGGAGAACTGCATGACCCGCAGTGAAATCCACTAATTCATCGATGTACGGCAAGGGAAAGTTGTCTTTCGAACTGGCTCTGTTCAGATCCCTGAAGTCCACACACACCCGAATTCTGCCATCTATCTTTAGCACTGGGACGATGTTGGCTAACCAAGTTGGATACTCAGATACTAGCAAGAAACCTGCGTCTATCTGCTTAGTGACCTCTTCCTTAATCTTCAAAGCCCAATCCGAGCATATTCTCCGCAACTTCTATTTGATGGGTCGGGCCTCGGGGTCAGAGGGATCCAATGTTGTACAATCTCAAGATCGATTCTAGGAATGTCTTCGTAGGACCATGCGAAAACATCTTTGAAATCTTTCAATAAAATGACTAAGCGCTCGTACTCCTCTGAAGACAACGTGGATCCGATTTGGACCAGACATGGATCCTTCTCAGTACCTATATTAAAAGCAATGATTTCATCAGTAAGGGATTTTGCAAACCTCTCATCTTCTCTATTAATCAAAATTTTCAAAACTAGAGGAATTCCTTCATCATCATTTTCATTAAAATTTTGAAAGTCTTGATTAATGCAATAAACAAGCGGTACAAAGAAATACTCAGAATTTACAGTGGCATTCTCATTCATCAAGTCTAGCTCACCAGTTCTTCGATTACAACCGACTCAAAAGCAAAAGAAAAAGACAACCTAGACAAGACCTTGGCATTCAGGTTATCACCCCCAAGAATACCTGAATCTGATTCCGACTCCACAAACTTTGTGGAATCAGATTCTAGCTCACCACCTGACTCAAAACTACTAGACAGGTAGCCCTCCTCCAGCTACCAAATGAGAGATGGTGCGTCAGATGTATCCAAAATGCTGCTAGATGGGTTCACACCCGGTTGGTCCCCGATTATTGAGACAGTCAGGTTATCCCCCAAGCTCTCTGAGTCGATCGGAGGATCTGAAAGGAGACATGCCAATGCTACCCCTACTTCAAGTTCGTTGCTGTCTGGGTCAATTTCTATGCTCCACTCAGGTTCAACAGTCAGTTTAGCCATTTCCTCTGTATCACTGTCTTGCAGTTGTAAGTCAAAGAAAATTTCAAAGCCGGGAACACGTTGCTTCTCAAAATTGAACCAAGGTTTGGGGAAGCCACAAAATGGGAAGTCTTCACCCTCCCGAACAAAATGACCATTCAGGGTTCTCCGGATTGGCCTGTGCACAAGCTTATAGCGCTTCCCAGCCTGTTTGGCTCTAGCTCTGCCTGCCATCTCTTTTCCTTTCCTAACCCAATCCTCTTTGGTAGGCACATAGCCAAGACCAAGGGCATGTGGATTATGTGGCACATCGGCCAGTGTTGTGACACCCTTCTGGCCACTTCTTCCCAACCCCATTCCTAGCACTTGTTGGAGCTTGTTCATGAAATAGATCGATTGGGCACTGACATACAAGCCCTCATCAGCTGCAAAGATGTTCTGCACTGCCCGAGCCTCGGCTAGAGTAAACCCAGAAAGGAAAACATTCTCCTCGCCATGAACAATTTCCAACATAGGCGTAGTTACCTCCGACGCAGGATATATGGATGAATTCCCAAACACAATAGCCACCCACTTCCCATGGGGGTATTTCATCATTTGGTGGAGGGTAGAAGAAACAGCTTTTACTTGGTGCAACCAGGGCCTACCTAGTAATAGATTGGCAGTGGCCGGCACATCCAGGACATGGAACTCAATATCCTGTTGAGCTGGGCCCATTTGAACTCTGATCTGTACTGTGCTCATAACCGCTCTGCTAGTATTGTCATATGCTCGAATCACCTGGGCTGTAGGCATGAAATCTACTGGTTTCAGACTGATGGCATAGGCTGTGCGTGATAAACAAACGTTGATTGCTGACCCTGTGTTGTCCAATACCACTGGCACCCACTTTTATCTACACTCCACTGATATGTACAGAGGTTTGTTATGTGCTAAGCCTTCTGGCAGCAATTCTTTGTCTGAGAAGGTTAGAGTTGGCGCAGCGCCTTCCAGGAAGAATAATCCAATAAGCTGTTCAAGAGTGGTGTTAATGGACAATTTGGCTTTGTTCATTGCTGATAATATAGCCTGTCAATGCACTCCAGAAGCCATGAGCAGCCCCAAGATGGAAATATGAGCTTGAATTTTCTTTAACTGTTTCCAATTGTTTTTCCTTCTGCCTTTCAACCTCTTTACCCTTTCTGGAGGCTTTAGCTTGGTCCAAGTGCGGGGGCTTAAAGTACTGCCCACTTCTAGTCATATGGTGTATCTCTTCGAAGTAGTAGGTATTGTTTGGTATATATTCACCCCAATCCTCATCAGTGTGGGCCAGATGTAGATCATCATCTTGCCACCATACACCTCTAGTAACCGACAAACAATTGTTCGGTTTGGTTTGATCATTCTCTCATAAAAAATATCCCCCGCAGGGTGTTGAGCTGTTCTAGCTTTATGTTTGTCTTGATCCCTTTCTTGCACAAACCGCTTCAGCGCAGCTTCCTGTTTTGTATTAGCAGCACTCACGGCACCCAATTCCTAAGCTAAATCCTTGATACCGGTGCTCTCCGGCAGTTTTCCCTTTTCCTCGGCCATTCCCGCCACTGCAGCTATTCTTGCTCCCTTTTTTTCAGGTTTTGATTCAGTTTCTTCCTCTTTGTCAGGCTCGTCACTAAGCCACCCAGAGTTATCTGTTGACCCATTCAAATCAAAGCAATCAATCTGCACGTCCCTCTGATCCTTTTCGTCGTAGAACTGTAGATTGTCTAAGTCTTCCTTTAGCTCCGCTAGGTCATCCAGACTTTGGCTCGAGCCATCCTCCCGAACCACACTGACCTCTGCTGCTGTCGGCAATACCACTTCTGGTTTAGATTGATCAACCGATACAATATAACAGCACGGGTCATACACTCCCTCAACTAAGTCCGCAAAACTCTCAGGCAATGGACTGACATTCTTCTCCAAGGCTAACCTCCCTCCTTCTGCCATTGTCACCACCACGGGTTCAGGTTAAAGTATGGACGTGTCCATCACGCACGAGTCTATACTTTCAGGAATGAACATGGCCGGTTTGGATAGGTGGAAAGAGGTAATATATAAGCTGGGGTCATATGGGATGGCCAGTGTATGTATTAGATTTAAGTTTGGTTGTGGCCTAAAAGAGGGTTGGTGGTTACATTTGGCATTTGGGGTGGCACTATCACCTTGTTGTCAATGAGATCTTGAATCTCATAATGCAGCCTATAACATTGGTCGGTGTCGTAACCGTGTTGCTAGTGAAAAGTACAGTATTTGGCTGGGTTGTATTTAGGTAGGAAAGGATCAAGTAATGGACGAGATTCTAAGGGCTTAAGATGTCCTTTTCTAATCAGCACCCCCAGGGCTTTGGATAGAGGCATGTAGAGTGGGATGAAGACCCTTTGGTTTCGGGCTTGGTGATTTGAGGTTTGTGGAGTTGTGCTAGCGAATGGGTTGGCGGTCTTGGCTGTAGTGCTGACAACATGTACATCAGATGGCCGCGCAGTTGTGCTTCCACTTGTGATTGCATTGGAACTATGGGTAAAAGGCCTCTTGGCCTGCTCCTTTTCATCGGTTACCAACCCCTGTTTCATCATATCTTCAATATGAGCTCCTAATTCGTGGAGCTCAGTGAATGTGAACAATGGCAAGGCAATCATCATCTACAATAATTTCCCTTGCAGATTATGGACCACGACCCTGATTTGATCCTTCTCGGATGGCCTGGTAGTCATCATTGAAGCCTTGGCCCTCCATTTCATTACAAAGTCTGAGAAGCCCACCTTTGGCTCTTGACGGGTTGCTTCAAGATCACGGGTTGTGACCTCAATCTGCATGTTGTATGAGTATTGTGCGATGAAGGCCTCAGCCATTTCCTCCCAACTCCGCTTCACAGAGTCCTCCAGCTTTGCATACCAGATAGCCGCTATCCTTGACAAAGTTTGATCGAAAAGCAATAGCTTTTGAAGTCTAGTGACGCCCATCGGCCGCAGAATGTCTGAGAATAATCGTAAATAGACCATAGGATCCTCAAAGCCATCGAATCGATCTATATGTGACATTTTAAACCGGTCCAGAAAAGTTACTACGGAGTCAGTATATCCATCTTTGATGTCAGGGATTGAGTTCACACCATGTGCCCGTTTGAGAAGCTTCTCTAGCTTGTTGACTTTCAGTATAGTAGGGTCAACCTCGAATTCAAATGGAGGCTCAGTTTGGTACACTGGTGCCTTGGAAGCTTGCGATAGGATGGGGTCTACCGAAATTCCCAGATTCTTTTGGACATTAGTAGTGATTCCGGGTGTTAGAATACCCACAGGAGGTGCATGGGAAACAAAAGCTGCTGCTTGTTGTGGTTGCTGTTGCTGCAACCTGTTTATCACTTCGGCTTGTTGGGGCTGTAACTTTAGCTTGGCGAGTAGCATCTTGCTGCATGGTTTTCACTATTTGTTGGAGATGACGGATCAAGTCCTTCATATTAACTGCAGGGTACTGAGTCATCTGAATAGGCGAGTGATCTCTTGCTGGCCTAAATGTAGAAGATGAAGCCTGATTGAATGCAGATGATTGTTGAACTGGTGAATTATGCCTAATTCTCGTCCATCTCATAACTAGTGGAAGCGAAGCAAACACAAGCTATCCCCTAACAAGATCCCTAAATCTGTAAAGTTTTTTTACACGGGTCCAGAGTGCTTGGGGGGTATCTGAACTGTCTGAAGCAATTGTGATAAACTACCTTGCAAAAAGAAATAAAGCAAAAGGAAAAGAAAAATTAGAAACTGCACAACATCTCAGCTCAGACGTTAACAACACACAGCTGTAATTATAAGTTGTAGAACTACACTCAATACTGACTTTCTGCCCCCAAATCTGATACCCAAACTTGCAACTGATACGCACATTCCTGTAGAGTTTCACTCTAAAAGCACATACCCGTTAAGTGAGTGCCAAAACACCTCTATGATGGGGTAGGGTTACTCTGTTCTAATTTTGTCAGGAACTAGGGTTAACTATTCAAGCAAAGTGGTTTCACACAATCCCATATTCGGGTGAGCATCATGTCCTAGTTTGGAACAGTGTCTATGGCTTTCGATATGCAACTAGGCCGATTAGTCAAAAAGGGTACCTCAGCAAGACTACCTAATATATCTCTCATATCTAACACCGAGAAGTGAAAGGATGATCAAACGGTACTGCGGTAGTCCAAATCTAAGGGTTGTGTTCCCATCCTGGCAGAGCCCGCGACCGGTCAGCCTTTTGGCAAGCTTTTCCAAGCAAGCTTCCTGTAAATTGTCTAGGAATAGCAAATGGCAAACATAGTGACTTAGGCACACCAATACAAATGCAAATGAAAAGAAACACATAAGTGTAGATAAAATGTCATATCATGAGTTCGAATCAAGTTCTCTATATCCCCAATAGAGTTGCCAGAAACTGTAGCTTGACCTTTTTGTGCCCCCTTTCAGAAATTTGAAAGAAAGCCCTACAGTTCGGACTCCTGCGGTTCTGAATCTAATCTCACGAGTGCAATGTGAAATTGATAAACACCAAAGAGTCAAAATCTGACAAATCTTTTGGAAAATCAATTTTAGAATAAAAAATGCCAAAATTGGACTGCTTTGCCAGACACAGAGTCGCCATCTAATTTTTTTTTTTTTTGGAAAATTTGGGAAACCTATGACTCGTACCAAAGGCCACATGTCCGTCATCACCAAAGTTGCCTTGGCTTTGGAACTTAGGTACGAGAGGGGAAGGTCATGAATTGAGCACCCCCTCTCGTCCGATCGAAGATTGGCCTCTACTAATCATGATATGATTTTTTATCAATATTATATGTTCTTGTTCCGGTTATTAGGCTAGCATTACTATGTGATGCATACAAACAAGTATAGACTAGTTTGCCCGAATTGGAACAATTCAATTTCATGTTTGTTTTGTGAAAAGGGTTTGATTTTGCCACCTCAAGTGGGCTTAAAGTTTGTGAATTTGCCACTCAACAAAGTGGGCTTAAATGTACATTTATTGAATTATTCCAATTCAAGCAACAAGCCTTCATCTACAGGTACTCAAGCAGTTTAACAAGTAAACATTTAGCCTCATGGTAAGCATGCCAGTCATGGTAATCACTCACACTCATGCAAGTATGTTAAAGCACTAAAACTCACCTAGTACTCCAAGCTAAGATAAAACAAAAGAGTTAGAAAAATATGCATGATTCCTAACTATACAATTATGACTAATGCAACGCATGCAATATGCAACTAAAAGGCTCGGCTACTAATATGGCATGTGAAACAATTTAAGACATGCGGTCTAAGCACGTATTTGACGAAGTATTCGAAATGACAATGCAGTTCGAATGATGCACCGAGCCTCAGCGCATGCAATACAGGATGAATGGATGCAAGCATAAGGTATGCTAATTGAAACATGTCCCTAATCTAACCATGAAAAGCAGTTAAATAAAAGGGAGAAAGACGTGGGGTTGGAACACATACACATTATTACATCACGCTCTCACGAAGGAGAGTCCGAATGAATTAAGCTAACTAGATACTAATTAAAGCTAAGCTAATTAAATAAAAATTTAACTAGGCTAAGCTAATTTAAAGATTACAACACAAACTAATTAGCTACAACTAATTAAGCTAATTAAATATTACAACACAAACTAATTAGCTACAACCAATTAATTTACAACAAATAAATAATTAATTTCTAATTAAACTAATTAACTAGTCCCGGGAAGCGAGGGAGGCCCATGCATGCTCGGTTTTCACCCGAAGAACATCCTCTATCTACCCACAAAAGCCTCTGTTGCACAACCCTTGCACTGATTTCCTTCTCCAAATCAACTCTGCCATACTTCACAAGCGCACTGCTCAAAATTCACTAGTGGCTAGTAGGCCAGAAGTGGTGGCCGGACGGCCACCATTGAGGGGTTACCGTCCAACAGTGATGGCCTGCCGGCCGACCATTGATGACACACCTTTTTTTGCTACAACAAAGAGGAAACAGGGCAAAGAGAGGGTATTCTCATAGGTTGTTTGTACTGTGTATCCCTGCTTATCATCAAAACATCTCAAATGAGTGATACACTTGGTTCCAAAACCATCAATCAACCAATTTCATTGCACGATGGCCAAAGAACCAAGGTGTACAAGTTAATAAATGCATAAACAAGACACAAAAAAGACCATCACCTTGTCATGCATGATCAAGGGCAATGGAGACCTTGGAAACTTGGGACATTTCATCACTTCGAGTATGAAATGCCCCAATTTTCCTCGTGTTCAATTAATGTCCGATTGAACACATCAAAACACAACCAATTTCTTGTCTTGCACCATTTTAGTTGCAACTTTTAGTTACTCATTTTCGATTACCATTCCATTCCTTAACCAATTAAGTCCATTGGTGAGTAGTCCTCTAAAAGAGAAAGAAGTGTCAAACAAGGGGTGGTTTAAAGCAAGAGAGAAGTGTCATGTCGTTGGTAATGAACCCCCAAAAGAAGATTAAACCATTAAGCAATGAATCTCAATCTCAAGCTTAAACTATCCTAAGGTTGAAAGAACCCTCAAACCAAATAAAAAGTCAAGAAATGAGGGAGGTTGTAGAGTTTATAAGTGCTGAAATGAAGTGAGAAAAGCACTAAAACATGCAATCAACTCAAACAAGTGGTGCCTGAGGGCCTAAAACCCCAAGCTTGTGACGACTATTACATGACAACTATGCAATACAAGACTCAAATGCAACAAACAGCCAAAAATAGAGACAAAATAGTCTAAAATAGAGCCTAAAACATGCTAGAATTAAGCTACAAAAGGCTAGAAAATTAAGCTAACACATCGAGTTAACTAGGCTAGCAAACTAGACACAAGGAGGGGAGGATAACCCTTCCAATTTTGGACTTCAAAACATGATTTTTACCACTGAAAATACTCTAAAATTCAGTGCTCCAAAGCCCAAGAAAAGATAGTTTGAAGGTGGGAAACAAAGGTGAAAAAGCCTTATAAGCAAGGAGTAAAGAAGGGTGAGATACCCCCCCAACCTTAAATGGCCTAAAACACCAATTTCAGCCCACAAAAATAGAGTTTATTACAGTTCAAAAACAGCCCAAAAACAGTAGGAAAAGATGCAAAAACAAGTATACAAAGAAAGCTTAAAAGGGAAGTATTATACCTCTTGAAGCAAAGAACAACTTTAAGCACTAATTCAAGCCAAAACCACCTTCAAGAGCTCCAAGAAGGCTTCAAGGAACCTCAACTCAAAGTTGATCAACTTTGGTTAAGAAAGTGTAGGCAAAAGTGTAGTATAACTAGGCTAATGTGCACAAAAGAGAGTTTTTGGTTCCAAAATTTTTAACCCTCAAAAATGGGGGAGGAGACCCCATATATATAGATAAACATGCATTTGGCTAAGAAATATCCATCTATACACGTGTATAGAGATGAAGCCCATTGTGCCAACCGCTGGAACATCTGTCAACAAAATATCTAAAAAAAAGGTCATTGGTGATTGGCAGGCCACTCCATTGGTTGGCAAGGCACAAACGTGGCCGGCAGGGCACAATTGGTGGCAGGTAGCCTTAAACAATGGTCAGCTGGCCACCAGGGATTGCAAGCTTGAAGCACTAAAGTTTTGGTCCAAAACAGGGCACATAATGGATAGGGTTTGAAGGCTCAAAGACAGGGCATTCCGCTGAGGACTTCGGGTACTAAAACGAGCACAAATAGTCACAATCATCGAGTGCACAAGTGATGACGTCCAAGTCTTAGGGACGGTAAAAAATAGGGTGTCTACAATGACTTTGGCAAAAGTTAGAGTGCAAAAGGGGAGAGTTAATACTCAAATGAACCTGAACCGAACTACGTAAGGCTTGATTCCCATCTTTGGGATATGTAGGCAACTTCATCTCAAAGTTCGGCCGTAATCACCTCCAACCCAACTGTCCTGTCCATGCGTCTAATCAGGTCATCTTTGTCTATTCTTTGCCTGGGCATTTGGTTGTGATTTTTACTCTAAGAGAAGAGTTGATTACAATGCAGAGCACTCGTGTTCAATTAAGAGGCGATTTGTGATCTTTTGATTCAGAGTTGTACATCTTGAGGATTGATTCCGTGCATGTCAAGGGGTTCCTTTTCGAAAATGGTTTTGGAAAGTTTTAATAAAAGTTGATTTTGTTCAAATTTAATCTTTTACAACTTGGACCATTTTTGGACCAAAAGGAAAATTTTTAGTGCTCACGACTTTAATTTCATTGATTTCAACATAAAAGTTCTCCAACTCTCTAATATAAATCAAAGTTACTTTTATTACATTGAAAAAACTTGAAAAGAAAGGTCAAAGCAATAAACTAGGGGCATAGGTGAGTTAGGTGCTCCTGCGACCCCTGCTCGTGCTTGCGGAAGCTTCTGAAGCCAAAGTGGGCCCGGTTTGTTCCTTATCCTCGAGCCAGGCCAAGCATTCGCCAGAAAGGGCGCAACTGAAACTAGGGACAGGGGCCAGAAGCTCTCTTATCCTCCAAGCAGTGAGGTACCTAGCCAAGTGTGAGCCACAGATGGGGAATGAAACCTGGTACTCTACCTCTTCCTCTGGGCAGGTCTGGTCATGCCCAAATTGATGTCTAAATCGGAGAAAGAAGTAGAACACACAGTGTGTAAGGTCGATTAGTTGTATGCCAGGCTGTCTGGCCATGCTGTAACTTATATCGGCCAGGTTAAGCCAGGGGCAACGCCAAGCTATGTTAGCAACAGACCTGTTGTACATCCAGTGGCACCATCATCCCGCATTTAGGAAATCCACTAGTCGGTGGCAGAAGAAATAGCCTCAAGCTGAGTACTCAGGGCAAGAGTCTACTACCTTCAGCTTGTCCATAAGCCACACCTGGGGTAGGATAAAAGAAAATAAAGATTAAAGAATATAGAGATGTATGTTGAGAGAAAAGTGAGAAAAGATCCTTGAGAGAAAAATAGAGCATGAGTGCCGAGCGATGTAAGAAACACATATGAGAAAGGGTGGGAAACATTACCTAAGGAAGTAGTGGACTCCCCATGAATCTGGTAGTCTCCCACTGATAAAAGGCGTCTAAGCCCATCAAGGTCTCGGCCAACACTAAGCCAATGCAACTCTTGCCTTCTTTCAAACCTTGGGCCATTTCGATCAACCGAATGTTGGACCCATCAAAACTAGGGGCAAGAAGGAAATGAGCAAGCATACATAAACAGAGGGCATGCTGCTGAAAACCTCGCTAGAGGAGGTTGCCGTTGTCACTGACGTCGAAAAATTGATGAATCAAACTAGGAATGTCTAGCTCTTCGTTGTGGGCCAAAGATCGAGCCTCGTGCAGAGTAAGCCCACACATCCGTCCCAAAGCTTGGGTGTGGCCAAAACGGGGTTAAGGTATGATTTTCTCATTGCGCCGGGATTCCATTAGTGCCTTAAATTCTTCGATTGTTGGGCATATTTCCTGTCCCCTAACGCTAAAGACATGTGTAATTGGGTCCCAGTATCGTGCCGTGAAATGAAGGAAAGGAAAACAAAGTGGAGTTCGGCTCAACAAAAAAAGTGCATTTTTGTCGAAATTTGGGAAATTTACCTTTTCTGTGCTGTCTAAAGTCGTAATCCAATTCGAGAGCTTTTTGGCGAAAAATGGCTCCATTTGTGAAGAAATTGCAGTTGAAATGAAGCTTTGGAGAAGAATTCATGAAGCTTAGCCTTTTGTAGCAAATAAGGTAATGAGTGGGAGCCAACTGTCAACAATCTAGAGGCACTTCACATTGATGGCTGGCATGTGGTCAGCAGGCCACCTCTTATGGTCGGCAAATGGTTGGCATGTGGCCAGCAGGCCATCTCTTATGGCCGACAAATGGAAGGCAAGCTCCCTCTCTAACCGGAAGCCTTTTTCTCAGTCCTGCCGTCCACCTGTGTGTTGAGCAGTGTTGGAAGCATTTGTTTTGTTTTCATCTTTGTGTGTTTTAAGGTCATGTTTTGAGTCTTTTTGGTTTTAGCGGGTTTGTTTATTTGTATTTGAGTTGTTTTTGCTTTGTTTATCAAGTTGTTTTGCTTATCGAGTTGTATTTTGTATTTCGTTTGTTGGTCGGCTCATTACCAGATTAAGAATGTTGTTTCAATCAAGTGCTCTTGGCCAATTCAATTCCATGTCCATTTTTCATACAAATATGGTGCTTGTGATGCAAAAATAACAACACCCTTTTTATAAATAAAAAAAAAATGCAAGGTTTTATTCCGATCATGGTTTTTTTACAAAAAAGGAGTACAAGTTTTTAAAGCAAATAAAACCTATCTGAAGCTATACAATGTGCTAGTGCTACCAAACAAAATGAAACTAAGTAAAAGTACAAAAAAAAAAAAAAAAAATCAGCGCCAGTCGCCTCAAGCCCAAGAAGCCCTCTTCGTCCTCTTCCTCGAAGGAGAAGACTATAGGGCACTATCTCTATCAGTGTCGCTATCTGAATCAGTCTTTGAGCCAGATCCTGAGTCGACATCATCTCCACTCTTTGCCCTAAAACCTGCCTTGGCATCATCACCTCTGCTCTTAGAACCCGAGTCGGCACCATCGTCTCCACTCTGTGATGACTCAGAAAGCTGACTCGCTACCTCCTCAGAGTCACTAGTCTCAGCGTAGTGTAGACACTCCCTTTTTGACCGTCCTCAAGACTTGGACATCATCATTTGAACATTCGATGATTTTGTATGCTCGTGTTCATTTTGAGTGTCCGAAGTTCTTGGCCGAGCACCTTGTCTTTGGAGCCTTTGAACCTTACCTACTTTGTGCTTGGTTGTGGACCAAGAGCTTGTTATTACAAGTTTGGAGGAGAGGGTGGCCTGTCGGCCAGCCCCACAGCCTATCAGCCATGACTATGCCTATCGGCCATAAGTGGTGGTTGGTCAGCCATTTTGGCGGTCGGTCGGCCACATTGGTGGGCGGTCGGCTACCAGTGGTGGCCGACGACCATTTGTCTCCTTTTTCAAATATTTGTTTGCCAGCTATGCCAGCTGTTGCTCACTGAACTGCATCTCCATACACATGTATGGTAGGATGAATTCAAGCTCAAACCTTGTTCTTCTATATATAGAGGGGTGTCCTCCCCCATTTTGGAGGGTTAGAAATTTTGGACCACAAATCACTCACTCTCTCTCTAGACTTCTCTCTCTCTCTCTCTCTTACTATTTTGCATACACTTGCCTAGTCTCTCTACACTTTTGCACATCAACCCTTGACCAAACACTCTCACCTTTGAGCTTAGGTCCCTTGGAGCTTTGTTTGAGCCTTGGAAGGGGATTTGAGCTTGAGTTAATGGCTGAATTGCATTTTGCTTCAAAGGTATTGAACTAACCTTATTTTAGCTTATTGTGCTTACTTGATTTGCCATCCTTTTCAACTGTTTTAAGGCTGTTTTTGAGGTGTAAAAAACTCTATTTTTGAGGCATAAAAATAGTGGTTTGAGTCCTTGTGAGTTAGGGGGTTATTCCACCCTTCTTGTTTCTTTGCTTATTAAGCTTTTTGTGCCATCTTTCATCACCTTTAAATCAAAATTTTTGGGCCTTTTAACCACTGAAAATCAGAGTTATTTCAATGGTAAAAACCTTGTTTTGAAGTCCAAAATTGGAGGGGTTAGCCTCCCCTCCTTCTGTATTGTTTGCGTGCCTAGATAGCTTAACATGTGAGCATGTTTTTCTAGCATTTTGTAACTTGATCTCAGCATGTTTTTGCTACTGTTTTGACTTGTTTTAGCTCTGTTTGGGGCTGGTTTAGTCCTTTGAGGCTTGTATTGCACAGTTGTAATGTTAATTCCTTCATTAGCCTAGTGTTTTAATGCTTGGGGTCATCTTTGTTTTGAGTGGAAAGCATATTTTAGTGTTTTTTGCACTCCATTTCAGCACTTAAAGTTTCTGCAACCTCCCTCATTTCTTCACTTTTTCATTTGCTTTGAAGGTTGGTTAAACTTCCGGTTGTGTTTAAGCTTGGGATCGAGGTTCGTGCTTAATGGTTTTAATCCTCTTTTGGGGGTTTCTACTAACCAAAGGCATGACCTCTCCCTTGCCTTAAATCATCCCTTGGTTGACACATCTTCCATTAGAGGACACTCACTTTTGGACTAATCAATTAAAGAATGGATTGGTAAGTTAAAATGAGTAAACAAAAATCAACAAGTAAAAGAGGCAAGATAAAGCATCTTTCGTGTTGCATTGCATGTGTTCGGATCGGACGTTAATTTGAACACAAGGAAAATGGGATGTTTCATACTCAAAGTGATGAAACGTGTCACTTTTCTTGGTCATCATCACCCTTGATCATACATGAGGGGGCGGTGGTCTTGTTGAGTCTTGTTTTGCACTCATTAAGCTTGTACAAGCTTGGTTCCTTAGCCATCATGCATGGAAAATGCTTAGTTGATGGTTTGAGGGCCAAGGGTTACACTCCTTTGAGCTTGTGTGGTGCTAAGGAGGGTAGCAGTACATACACTCCTTGAGAATACATTGCTTTGCCTCTGTTTGCTCTCTATTGCAGCAAAAAAGGGAAGTTTAGGGAAGGGGTAGCCGACCAGCCACCAACAGTAGCCGACCGGCCACCAATGGTAGTCGACAACCACCTTTTGTAGCCAACCGGCCATCAATGAAGAAGGTTGCTCTATGTGCTCCTGAAGAGGATCAAAAGTGTTTTGGGAGTTGGCACGATTTTCAGTGGTCAAAAGTGTGCAAACAGAGGCTGCAATGGCAAGGTGGTGGCTTTTCAGGAGGAGAATCCGAGCATGCATGCATCCCTCGCCCCTTGAGGCCGTTTAATTGCTTTATTAGTTAGTGGTAGCTAATTAATTAATTTACTTGCTTTGTAATTAGCTAGTTAAAGTGTTTAGCTAATTAATTCATTTTGTAATATTTAATTAGCTTAGAATAGTTAGTTAAATATCATGTTGTAATAATTGATTAGCTAGAATAGTTAATTAATTCGTTTTGTAATAGTTAGCTTAATTAGCGTAGTTAGTTAGCTTATTTATTCGGACCCTCCTTCGTGAGGGCGTAACGTTGTAATAAGTGTGCGTTCGTGTGTGTATGTTTTCCAATCCCACGTCTTTCTCCCTTTTATTTAATCGCTTTCGATGGTTAGATTAGGGACATATTTGAAATTAGCATACCTTATGCTTACATGTTTGCATCCATTCATTTATCTTGCATGCATCGAGGCTTGGTGCATCATTCAAACTGCATTGTACTTTCAATACTTCTTTGAATGCATGTTTCAATCGCATGTTGTTCAAATCGATCATATGCCATATTAGTAGTCGAGCCTATTAATTGCATTATTATATGTGTTGCATTAGACACTTAACATAGTTAGGATCATGCATTTTTTCTAACTAGTTTTTGCTTTGGCTTGGAGTACTTAGTGAATGTTTATGTTTTAGCATACTTGTATGAGTGTGATTGCCATGTTGCCATGTTTCGCATGCTTGCCATAAGGCTATGTGCTTAAATGCTAAACTGCATAAATGCCTGTGGATGAAGGCTTGTTGTTTGAATTGGAACGATTCAACGAATGTGACTTTTAAGCCCACTTTGTTGTGGCAAAATCACATTTTTAGCCCACTATGTTTTGTGGCATATCCGCATTTTTAAGCCCACTTGAGGGTGGCAAATTCAAACCATTTTCGAAAACAAACATGAGTTGAATTGTTCCAATTCTTGCGACTAGTCTATACTTGCTTGTGCGCGTCATGTAGTAAAGCTAATTTAATAATCGGAATAAGAACACATAATGTTTATAAAACATCATATCATGATTAGTAGAGGCCGATCTTTGATCGGGCGAGTGGGGGTGCTCATTTCAGGACCTTCCTCTCTCGTACCCAAGTTCCCGAGTCGAGGCAACTTTGGTGTTGACAGACGCATGGCCTTTGGCACAAGTCAGGGTTTCCTAAATTTCTCCAAAATAAAATATTTAGGTGGCGACTCTGTAATCTGGCAAAGCAGTCTAATTTTGGTATTATTTGATTGAAAATTGATTTTCCAAAACGATTTTTTAGATTTGGACTCTTTGGTATTTATCAGTTTCACATTGCACTTGTAAGACTAGATTAAGAACCGCGGGAGTCCGAACTGTGAGGCCTTCTTTTCAAACCCTTTCCGAAAGGTGGGGTGCAGAAAAAGGCGAGTCCACACGTCCTCATCGCTCAAGATTGGCTCTAGAGGACTACTCTGGCCTCAGG
The DNA here is from genome assembly GCA_025200525.1 of Camellia lanceoleosa. Lineage (NCBI taxonomy): Eukaryota > Viridiplantae > Streptophyta > Magnoliopsida > Ericales > Theaceae > Camellia > Camellia lanceoleosa. The sequence goes on from CM045762.1 coordinate 39,649,445, forward strand.
AGCCCCTGCCTCTCCTCCCTGCTATTAGAGGGGGTACTGCCGGTGCTGGTGCTGTTGCCGCCGCTGGAGCAATCGGTATAGTTGGGATCTGAAAAGACAGTTGTCACATATCAGTTTCAGTGTGTGTATCAGAGGCAATCATAGTATGCAATGTGTGTATCAGATATAGTATGAAGTGTGTGTATTAGATGGAAGCATAGTATACAGAATGAGTGCCTGCAGAAGTCAAATACAGCATGTAAGTACAGTGTATGAATGTAGTGTATCAGCGCAGTTTGAAACAGACTACAATTGAAATGCCAGTGTATCAGGGGAAAGATAATAGTATGAAGTGCAAACTGAAGAAATTACTAGGATGCAATGAAGACTGAGCAGTGTCTCCCTCCTCTGTATCATACCCATCAAGGAGGCTATCAATTCGAGAGCGTTTCCTGTGTACTCTATAGAGGCCTACAAATGCATTTGGATGATCAGTTTTCGTAATAAACATATCTAAAATGAAATGTGGGGTGCAAATCGTAAATATGGTCCATACCTAAGTCAGCCCTCGAACCCCGACAAGCTCATGATCAGCCGCTGCATGCTCAATCGGGACCTGGTAAGCCGCCCCAGTATGCTGCCAACATGTAAGCGTGGTAGAAAGCTCTAGCTAATGGGTTCTTTGCCCCTCATGATAAGCCCCTCTAGCACGGGCCCTAGTTGCCCTACGCGTCTCTCTCGCTGTAGGAGCCCTCGCCGTCTCACCTCCGGGAGCACCTATCAGAGGTGGCATGAGATGGGTCTGCATGAAGGTCGCGTAGTCGCACTTTGCCGGCCACTTTTTGGCACTGTCGGCCATGAATTTAGGCCTGCCGGCCACCACTGATTGGCCGGCCGGCCGGCCACCATTATTTCAACATATATATTTTAGATATTTTTGAGCCAGCTATTTGCAGGATAGGCCATCTGCTTGCACGTGGAGGGCTGGATTGCTTTGAAGGCTCCTTGTATCTCCAATATATAGAGGTCTTCTATATGCATGCAAGGGGTTGAAGTTTTTGAGCTGAGATATTTTCCTCTCTCTCTCTCTCTCTCTCTCTATATTTTAGCCTTGAAAGTGTGTTTTCTCTTCACTTTTGCACTAAAACACCTAGCCAAACACCTTCACCTTAGGCTTGAGGTTCTTAGAGACCTTGTTAGAGCTCCTTGGAGTTGATTTTGGCTCAAAAGTTGGTAGTTTGCTTGCTGTTTTCTTGCTGTGCTACGAGGGTAAGAAACTACCTCTTTTATGCTTTGTTCTAGTTCATTGTTTTTCCATCTTTGTATGCAACTTTGAAGCTGGTCTTAGTCTAAAAAAAGTTCTATTTTTAAGGCTTTAGAATGTTGGTTTGAGCCTTGTGTTGTTAGGGGGGGTGGTCCCCCTCTTTTGCTCCTTGGCTTGTTAAGCCTCTTGAGCCAACACTCTAAGCTTTTGAATCACCCCTTGCTTGGCCTTTTAACCACTGAAACTCAGAGAAATTTTAGTGGTAAAAAGTTGGTTTTGAGGGTCAAAATAGGAGGGGGTAGTCCCCTCTCCTTTTGTCTCGCTTGCATGCCTTGTTGGCCTCATACTTGAGCATGCATTTCTATTCTTTTGTGACTTAGCTCCAGCATGATTTTGTGACTTTTTGAACCTGCCATAACTCTTTTTTTGGTTGGTTTGGTCATTAGTTGCTTGCATCTTATACTTGTAGTGTAATCCTACTTGTTGGCCTAATATACTTCATGCTTTATGCCTATCATCCTAGCTTGTGTTAGCTCTATCTTAGCATGTCTTTGCTATTATTTTAGCATGCCTTAGCTCTGTTTTGAGTGGTCTTGGCCATGTGAGACTTGTAGTACATGGTTGTAGTGTGAATGCCTTGACTAGCTTTGGGTTTCAAAGCCTCTTGCATGCTTTACTTGTGGTGTTTGCATATCTTAACCTCATTTCATGCATGACTTCAGTGTGTATAGTGTAGTCACACTCTCACATGTTCTACTCTTTCAATGCATTTTGATAGATGTGCCTCACGCCTTGATCATGAGCCAATTTGTATGCATGCTTGTCTAAGCTTTTGGGCTACTATTTCAGCATGTTTTGACCTCTGATTTGGCGTGGTTGAGCTCTGTCTAGAGCTGGTTTGATTGTTTAGGCCATGTATTGCATGCCTCTTGTGTAAAGCCCTTGACTAGCTTTGAGCTGTAAGGACCCTAACATGCTATACTTGTGTTGTTTGCATGATATGTCATCATTTGGCATATGATTTCAGTGCTTGTACCTCTGTCATGCTCTTATATATATCACTCTTTCAATGTGTTTGGAAGTTAAGCTTTGTGCCTTGTTTGCGAGCCATCATATGAGCGTGCATTTCTTGCTTTTGTGCCTAAGTTTTAGTGTGTTTTGGTCACTATTTTCGGGTATCTTAGGTCTGTCCATAGCTGGTTTGACCATTTGAGATTGATAATGCATGCCTCATTTGTAATGTTCTTCACTTGCTTTAGTGCTCTTGGCCCCTTAACATGTCTTGCATGCATTGCCTACATGATAGAGTCTTGTACATGCCACCTTAACATGTCAAGATTAGCATGTTGTTTGCTTTGCATGGTATTCAACCGGATGTTATGTTGAACACAAGGTGGATTAGTCCACTTCATACTCAAAGTGATGAAAGTGAACCAATCCCCTTTGTCTCAATTGCCTTTGATTATCCATGATGATGTAGAGGATTTAGAGTCTTGTTTGCATGGCATTTATTGAAATGTGTGCAAGTTGGATCTTTGACCATCATGCATTGCATGCCTGATTGATGGTTTTGGATCCAATAATGCCTCTCCCTTGATGTTTCGAGATGATATGGAGTGGTATAGTACATACATGTGCTTGGGAGACCCTCTATTTTCTCTGTTTTCTGCTATGTCACAGTTTGGTGTCACAGCACACCCACCTTTGGCCGGCAGCAGCTCTTCATGGCTGGTAGGCCGCTGGTGCACTCCCCAACACTGTTTTGGTAAGTTTCAGCAACAAGATCTTGAAGACACCCTAAAAATAGAGCCTCAAGAGAGCAAACCAGAGAGCTTTTCGGGGCGAAAACCGATCATGCATCTTCTGTTTCTTCGAATAGAGCCGAGGCAGCATAGTTTTAAAGCTTTACTTGTTAGTTAGCTTGAATTTGTAAATTAATTAATTTGTTAATTAGTTAATTGTTGTAATAATTAGTAAGTAGTTTACTAGTTATTTGATTGGTTTGTAATAATTAGTCTAATTAGAATAATTAGTTAGCTTAACTTAGATTAGCTTAGCTTTTATTCGGACCCTCCTTCGAGAGGGCATATTGTTGTAATAAGGGTATGTGTGTGTGTGCATGTCTTCCAACCCCACTTCTATCTCCCTTTTACTTAAACTGCTTTCGATGGTTAGTTTTAGGGCATTTTTCAATTAGCATACCTTATGCCTTGCATGCGTGCATCATTCATTTGTCTTGCATGCATCGGGCTCGGCGCATCATTCAAACTGCATCGTATTTCAATACACCTACTTGAATACGTGTTTCACAACATGTTATCAAGTGTTGCATTCATATGCCATTTTAGATAGCCGAGCCTATTTAGCTGCATTCTGCATGTGTTGCATTAGGCATCTTGTATAGTTAGGATCATACATTGATTTCTAACTAGCTTCTGTTTTGGCTCGGAGTACACTGCAAGTGTTTATGCTTTAGCATCCTTACATGAGTGTGAGTGTTGCCATGACAGCATGCTTTCCATGAGGCTACTTGCTTAAATGATTAACTGTTTGAATGCTTGTGGATGAAGGCTTCATTACTTGAATTGGGACAATTCATCAAATACGAGTTTTAAGCCCATTTGAGGGTGGCAAATCATCATGTTTTAAAGCCCACTTGAGGGTGGCAAATCTGTGCTTTAGCTTACTTGCGAGTAGCACTTTCAAACGATTTTTCAGAAACAAACATGAGATATTTTGTTCCAATTTGAGAGATATAGTCTATACTTGTATGCTGTGCGCATCACATAGTAAAGCTAGATTAATAACCGGAATAAGAACACATGTGTTTTTAAAACAACATATCATGCTTAGTAGAGCCTGATCTTTTGATCGGGTGAGCGGAGGTGCTCATTTCAGGACCTTCCCCTCTCGTACCCAAGTTCCTGAGCCGATGCAACTTTGGTGATGACGGACACGTGGCCTTTAGCACTAGTCAGGGTTTCCTAAATTTTCCAAAATAAAATATTTAGGTGGCGACTTTGAAATCTGGCAAAGCAGTCCATGTTTGGCGCTTTTTGATTAAAATCGATTTTCTAAAATGATTTGCCGGATCTGGACTCTTTGGTGATTTATCAGTCTCACATTGCACTTTGTGAGATTAGATTCAGAACCATGACAGGAGTCCGAACTGTACTAGCTAAGAACCCAATTCACACCCTCTCTGAAAGGGAGGCCGCGTGGAGAGAGTTCGGGTGGTCTACACCACCTCGAATAGGGGACTACTAGTGGGAGCTCCTCTATGAGCTCTGGGGCGAGAGTCAGAAAATAAGCATAAACCCACAGCTGCGAGGAAAGTGCAGTAATATGTGATACAGTGTATGAATAGATGTAGAAAGTGCAAAGCAGAAAGCACAATGTATGAACAAATGTAGAAAGTGCAATGCAGAAAGCACAGCTTATAAATAGATGCAAAAAGTGCAAAGCAGAAAGCACAAGTGCTAAAGCAAAAATGTAGAACAAAAAATGTACAGTGCAAAGAGGGAACTGAAATGCATACCTCTCAGGCTCGCCAATAGGCTCCGATCAGCTCTCCCCTCAGGCGGAAGGTAGAGCTCATGTAGCCATACAGCATAGCGAAGCCAGCTCCGTCCCAATCATAAAAACACACCCAGGGAAGGGTCACCAAGGCACTCAGCAGGTATAAGCCCACGGTGTTCCACCTGTTCGAAAACAAGGTGGTACCGAGAACGAACATCAAGAAGCCTTTGGTGTATTGCTCCATCTCCTCAAGCGTCTCTGGCTCGCTCTCTCTGAAACACTCAACAAACTAGCTATACCTAACCATGCCTGTCCGGTATAAGGGTGGACGTGCTCCTAGTAGCTCGACCCAGGCGGCCTCCCACTCCTCCATGTTTGTGTCGAAAGGCATCGGATCACCCCCCCTGTCTGGTATACGTTCCTATACACATTGCATGCGTTGTCGCGTTATGCTTTACTTGTATGTGTTCAAGTTCTTATACACATTGCATGCGTTGTCGCGTTATGCTTTACTTATATGTGTTCTAGTTCCTATACACATTCCATGCGTTGTCGCGTTATGCTTTACTTATATGTGTTCAAGTTCCTATACACATTGCATGCATTGTCGTGTTATGCTTTACTTATATGTGTTCAAGTTCCTATACACATTGTATGCGTTGTTGCGTATTGCTTTACTTATATGTGTTCAAGTTCCTATACACATTGCATGCGTTGTCACGTTATGCTTTACTTACATGTGTTCAAGTTCCCATACACATTGTACATGTTGTCGCATGTGCTTTACTTACATGTATTCAAGTCCCTTTATTTCTCACATTGTACATGTTGTCGCGTGTGCTTTACTTACATGTGTTCGAATTCCTTTTTCACACATTGTATGCGTTGTCGCGTATGCTTTACTTATATGTGTTTGTGCCTACCTAGCATTATTATGCTTGTTTCAAATCGCATTGTTATGCGTCCTAATTGGCTTGCGTTGTTGCGCATGCCCTCCTTGCATTATTTTGCATCCATCCGCGTTGTTATGCGTCGTCCTTGGGTCATACTGTCTTGCATCCCTTCACCTGCATTGTCTCGCAAGTCACTTGCATTGTTATGCACACTTCACCTGCGTTGTCACACGCTTCTCACTTGCATTGCTATGCATGTTTTCTAACGATGTTGTACCTGTTAAGTTTTCTTTCTTTTCCAGGCACGATATTGTATGTACGGTTCATTTGAAGCTGGCACGACCAGAGGAGCCGAATAGGTATTGTATCCTCCGTGTGAGACGCAGCGAGAATTGAATGATTCTCCTACACCCTCTTTGCATTGTAGTGTAGTTTGGTTTATGCTAGCTTAAAACTATTGCATGTTAGGCTTCATTACAGCTTTCTTTGCATGATCATGAGTTATGCTCGGCTTTGTGCATTGTCTTGCATTTTGTCCCTGCCCTCGGGCGCATATCTTTATCTTGCTGACTTGTATGCTTTGTCTAAGTCTTCGGACTTGTCAAAAATGGGTCGTCTCGAGGCTTTGACATTCACTCCCATCATTGTTATGACTTTTCAGTTCTGTCAAAGAGGGGCAACTGTAGACACCCCATTTTTGACCGCCCTCAAGACTTGGACGCCATCGTTTGAATACCTGATGATCATCCATGTTCGTGTTCGTTTTGAGTTCCCGTAAGTCTCGGCCGCGTGCCTTGCCTCAGGATCTCTTAACTGGACTGTTCTGTGCTTGGTTTTGGACCAAGAACTTGTTAGTTTTTGCTTCTAAGGGCAGAAAATGGCTTGTCAGCCATCCCCGGATCCCACCGGCCAAGGCATGATGTCACCGGCCATGTTCTCTTGCCACCGGCTACTGGTGATGGCCGGTCGGCACCTTTGATGGTTGGCCGGCCTTTAATTTGGTCAATCGGCCATACTTTCTGGCCGGGACTTCTTTTTTGCCTTTTTTAGGCATTGTACATGCCAGCTGTGCCAGCTAGAGCACACAGATCTGTCCTCCATACACGTGTATGGAGGATTTGCACCCTTTGCACCCTTTGCTCTAGTTTCTTGAGGAACCTTGGACCTTTGACTTAGCTTCCTCAAGAAGCTTGAACCCTTTGTCTTAGCTTCCCCAAGAAGCTTGACCCCCTTTGACCCCTTTTGTTTAGCTTCTCTAAGAAGGTTAGGCCCTTGTCTTGCTCTATAAAAGAAGGCCTCTCTTCTCCTTTGAAGGGGTTCAACAAATCAGAGATATATATGATATATACACCACTCTCTCTCTCTATCTCTCTCTCTCTCTCTTTACATTTGTGTGTGTTAGAGTGTCCAAAAGTGAGTTTTGTTCTTAGCTTTGCACTAAGACACCTAGTGTTACACCATACCTTGGTTATTGAGGTATTGAGAGGTTGGTATTGGAGCTTTTGTGTTGGTTTTGATCAGAAAAGGGGGCTGGAGTTTTGGTTCTTGAAGTGTTCTTCAAGGGTGAGTACTATTGTTTTATATTCCCCATTCTTGCACTAGCTTTTAACCTACTTTGCATGCTGTTTTAAGCTTTGTGTATAACTGATAAAAGTTCTGATTTTTCATGTTTAAGATGTTTCATTAAGGTCATTTTTTTGTTTGGGGTCGATCTCCCCTTCTTAGGCCTTGTTTGGCCTCTTTTGTGCCTTCTTTGTTGAGCTTTGAGAACTTTCGTGTTTTGGCCTTCTCACCACTGAAATCCAGAGGATTTTTAGTGGTGGTGAAGGGTTTTTGAGGTCTTGTATAGGGTAGGGACACCCCTCTCCCTTTTGTGGCTCATTTGTTTGTGTTTTGGCTCATAAGGGAAGCATGCATGCCTAGCTTTGTTTGGCTTTATTTTAGAGTTTATTTGGTGTTTATATAGCATGCTTTACCTCTTTTTTAGTTTGGTTTGTTGACCCCTCACATGCACCATACACTTGCCTTGCATTCCTCTATTTTGCCTAGAAATGCATCATGCATTTAGACCACGATGCTTGCATGTTTTGACTTGGCTTTGTGAAGTTTTTAGTCATGTTTTAACATGTTTAAGTTCTGTTTGGGGTCAATTTGGTCATACTTGCCATGCTTTATATAGCCTCTTTGCATTCTAGCTTGTTGGCTTCCGGTGTGTGAGTCTTTAGCATGCATTACTTAGGCTATTTCAGTGATTTGGAATCACTTATCATGCCATTTCAGTCCATATTTTATGCTTACATGCTTGCATTTGTTACCCTTTCAATGCCCTGAAGAGTTGTGGTCCTATGCTCCATGTTTGAGTCCTTGGTGTGTGCCTTTTTATTTAAGTCCTTGGGCTGCCATATCAGTGGGTTTTGGGGTGTATTTTGACGCATTGAAACTCTATTTTTGGTTGCATAATCCATGCCATGTGTGGTCATGATAGTTGTAGTGGAATGCTCCCTTTTATGCCTTAGTTTTAGGCCCATTGGTGTGCATGTTTGCATGAGCATTTGTCCATCATTTCCATCACTTTTGGCCACTGTTTTGGGGCATGGCTGAGGTCCCCCATTCCGGTTTAAGTCCACCTTTGTATATAATTGCATGTTTGACAAGTTGCATTACATTAGTTGCATGCTTGCACTATATCATGTTTGCATGTTGTTTAGCTAGTTGCATTACATAACCTTGTTGCATACTTGGCATATTAATGTGACATTAGTTTAGCTTGCATGATAGGTTGCATTGCATCTGGCATGCTTGTTACCTTATCCTCATGTACATACTTGAGCCATATTGCATGCATACATTACATTGTGTTTAGTTTGGGGTGTCAAACCAAACACAAGGATCGAGGGACGTTTCGTACTTGAAGTGACGAAACGTATCTCAATCCCCGGTCGCCGACACTCTTGATCTCAACATGATAGCGCGTGTAGCATTCATTTGTTTTGTTGCATTCATTTTACATTGATTTGCAAACTTGGTACCTTTGGCCGTCATGCATTGAAATGCGTGATTGGTGGCCCGAGGGCCGAGGGCCACACTCCCTTGAGTCTATAGAATGATAGGGAGAGTGGCCATGCACATATTACTTTGAAATTTCCTTGCCATGCACTGTCCGTCCTCTGCTGCTGTCAAAATAGGATTCTGCAGGAAGATTTGGCCGGCTGACCACCTACAGTGCCGACCGACCAAAAATATCTAGCCGATGGCTTCACAATTGGTCGATGACCATTTATCAATGGCTGGTGGATCTTTACCTTGGCCGGTGGCATCCCAAAATGATCAGGGAGTGGTTCAGAAGCATCACAAGTATTTTCACAGTTCTCAGAGGTGCAGAACAGTGCTAACAGAGGCAACAGTGGCATGGTAACAGGTTTCCAAGCGAGGCGATCGAGCATGCATCATTCAAGCATTCCGAGGCGGGGCTGCGGCCGCCTCATTTTGTAATTAATTTATTAATTGATTAGGATTTTGTAATATTTAATTAGCCAGGGTCGTTAATTATTTATTCAGTTTGTATTATTTATTCGGACCCTCCGAGCGAGGTTAATTGTGTAATAAGTGTGCGTGTGTGTGATGCATGTCTTCCAACCCCACGTCTTTCTCCCTTTTATTTACAAGCTTATGATGGTTAGTTTTAGGGCATGTTTCAATTAGCATCTATATGTTCGCATGTTTGTATTCATTCATCGGTATTGCATGCACCGGGCTCGGCGCATCATGCTAACTGCATTGTATTTGAATTCCAAGTTGAATACATGTTATCTGTTGCATTTCATATGCCATGTTTAGAATAGCCGAGCCTATCCTAGTTGCATTTTGCATGTCTTGCATTAGCCATCTTAACATGAACTAGGATCATGCATTGATTACTAACTAGTTTCTGTTTTGGCTTGGAGTACTCGGTGAGTGTTTATGCTTTAGCATCCTTGCATGCGTGTGAGTGACTGCCATGATAGCATGCTTACCATGAGGCTATTTGCTTATGTGATATAACTGCTTGAATGCCTGTGGGTGGAGGTTGGGTTATTAGAATTGGAACAATTGATTGATTACGAGTATTAAGCCCACTTGAGAGTGACAAAATCATGTTTTCTAAACCCACCTGAGGGTGGCAAATCCACATTTTAGCCTACTTACGAGTAGCAAACCGCTTTCAAAAACAAACATGAGATGTTTTGTTCCAACTTAGGCGATCCAGTGTATACTTGTATGCTGTGCGCATCACATAGTAATTCTAGGCTAATAAACCGGAATAAGAGCACATGTGCTTTCAAAAAACAAGATATCATGTTTAGTAGTGGCCGATCTTTGATCGGGCGAGCGGGGGTGCTCATAGCTGATCTTCCCCAATCGTACCCAAGTTCCTGAGCCGAGGCAACTTTGGTGATGACGGACACGTGGCCTTAGGCATGAGTCAGGGTTTCCTAAATTTTCCTAAAAAATAAAATGTTTAGGTGGCGACTCTGTATCTGGCAAAGCAGTCCATGTTTGGTACTTCTTTACAAAAAATCAATTTTCCAAAACGATTTGTCAGATTTGGACTCTTTGGTGATTTATCAATCTCACATCGTACATTGTGAGATCAGATTAAGAACCGTGACATCGAGTCCGAACTGTAGTAAGCCCCAAATGAACAAAACAGGATTCCCTCCCGGGACGTTCGGGGACGTCCACACATACCCTCTGAAGGCACGAGACTCGCTGTAGACACCCTATTTTTGACCGTCCTCAAGACTTGGTTGTGTTTGCAGGTACACGTAACAACTAGTTCGATTACTCGCCGAGTACTCGACTTTTACGGCGGAACGTCACAGGTTTGAACTTTCCAAGCCCTGTATCCTTCCTACCCTATTTTTGGACCTTGTATTGGCCCTTTCTGCATACTTTGTGGAAGGCACTGTCGGCCCCTTTTTGGCCATGCCGGCCATGCCTTTGCCACTGTCGGCCATTTATGATGCCTGCCGGCTATTAATGAGCCACTGCCGGCCACCACTGATGGCAGGCAGAACCCCTCTCTCAGCATGTTTAACGCCAGATCTTTTGAGCCAGCTGGTTTTCACTGCCAAGCTTGTTCAACAAGCTTTACATTGCCTTCTTCTATATAAGGAAGGAGTCTTCTTCCATATCAGAGGTTGAAGAAAGTTTTGAAGGAGTTGTATCTCTCTCTCTCTCTCTCTCTATTGCATAGAATAGTGCTCTAAAGTCCATTTTTCTTGCACTTTTGCACTATAACACCTAGAGATACACCACCATCTTTGAGCTGAGGTTCTTGAGGGGGTTATTTGAGCTCCGAAACTTGGTTTTTGGCCCCTAAGATTGCAGGTTTCGAAGTTGGTATTCAAGGGTGAGCTTCTTCCCCTTTTTAGCATTTATTTGTACCTCATTTTGGCCATCCTTGCGTATTGTTTTAGGCCTTTCTTTCAACTAGAAAAACTTCCGTATTAAAGTTCTTTTGAAGTTTGTTTAAGGTCTTTTTGGTGCTAGAGGTGTGAAACCCTCTTGTATGCTTTGTGTATCCTTGTTTTGAGCCATGCTTTAAGGCCTTTGAGCTAGGCTTCGTTTGGCCTTTCAGGCACTGAAATCCAGCGGATTTTCAGTAGTAGGCATGTGGTTTTGAGGTCTCAAATCAGAGGGGGTGGCCCCCTCTCTTCTTGTTTTTGTTTGCTTGAGTTATTGGCCTATCAAAGGAGCATGTATCCCTTTACTTTTGAGGCTTGGTTCAGGCCCCTTTTTTTGTGACATTTAGGACTTGCCTTAAGTCTGTTTATGTCTGGTTTGGTCACCTTGTGCATGCTTCTTGCATGTGTAGTGTAATCCCATGTGTGGCCCATCAAAGTAGCATGTCTTTCTTGCATGTGTTGGCTCCATTTCAGTAGGTTTTTGGTGATGTTTTACCATGCCTTAGATCTTTTTTGGGTTGGTTTTGTCACTCCATGCATGCATAATACACTTGTAGTGTAAATCACTTAAACTAGCTTTATATGCTTCATGCTTTGACATGTCATTCTAGCTTATGTTGAGTCCATTTCAGCATGTTTTTGGTGATGTTTTGCCATGACATAACTCTGTCTAAAGTGGGTTTGGTCATCTTTTGCATGCTCCATATACTTGTAGAACAAATCTTGCTTACTAGCTTTATGTGCATGATGTTTTGACTCATCATTCCAGCATGATTTTATTCTTATTTTGGGTTGTTCTAGGACTATTTTGGGCTGCCATGGTCATATCACTCATGTTTTGTATAGCTATAGTGTAAATGCTTTGGCTAGCCTTGGGTTTTGAGGCCCCTACCATGCCATGCATGTGATGTTTCCATGCTTTGCCATTATTTCGAATGTTATTTCAGTCCATGAAATGTGGTCATGCACATGTATTTGACATGTTATCAATGTCTTGGAGAGTTTGTGTTTTATGTCCCATGAATGGATCATTGTGCATACCTCTATGCTTAGGTCCTTAGGTTGCCATCTCATTGGGTTTTTGGGGCTATTATGCCATGCCTTAACTCTGATTTTTGTTAGTTGAGTCATCCCATGCTTGGCCTTAATAGGTGTAGTGTAATCCACCTTATTTGCCTTGTATGCATCATGCCTCATGCTCACTATGCTCGCTTGTTTTGGCTTCCTTCCATACATGTTTTAGTGTCATATTAACATGTACTAGGACTATTTTGGGTTGCCCTTGCCATATCTTTCATGCTTTGTATAGCTGTAGTACAATTGGCCTTGCAAGCTTTGTGTTTTGTTGACTCATGCATGCTATCTTTGAGCTATTTAGATGATTTGGCATCACTTAATACTTCATTTCAGAGCCTATAGCATTGCCATATTCCCACTTCATTCATGCTTTAAGTGCCTTCGAGGGTTGAGCATGTGTTACCTTGTTTTGGCTTAGCTTGTATGCTTGCATGCCTAGGCCTCTGCGCCTTTATCTCAGCATGTTTAGGTCTTTGTTTAGACCTATTTAACCTCTGCCCATGTTTGGTTCAATCATTTGTACCATGTATTGCATGCCCTTTGGGTAGTCCCTTTGATGGCTTTGTGCCTTAGGTCCTCTAGCATGCCTTACTTGTGTTGTTTGAATGATTTGGTATCATTTCACACTTGATTTCAGAGCCTTTAGTGTTGTCACACTTCCATTTTTATCGCTTCTTTATCATGCTTGAGGATTGTGTTTTGAGGTCTAGTTGTTAAGGCATTGCATTGTGCATGCTTATATATTCTTTCATGACTTAGTTTTGATGCATTTTGGCCACTGATTTGGGCATAGTTGAGGTCTACCCATCTTGGTTTAAGTCCATCCTTGCATGTTGTTGCACGCTTGTCTTGCTTATTATTGTATGCTTGCTCCATCTTTGCATGTTGTTGCATGTTTGTCTGACATGTTGTTGCATGCTTATTCATTTAGCATTGTTATTGCATGCTTATTATATTGCGTGTTTGCATGCTTGAGTTGCATTGAGTATGCCATCCTTGCATTGCATTGTTGTTTGGATTAAGTCTTAATTCGAGCACGAGAAACAAGGGTCGTTTCATACTTCAAGTGATGAAATGTGTCTCAATTCTCGGTCGCCGACGCTCTTGATTATCCATGATAGAGTTCTAGGCATTTATGTGTTTTTTATGTGCATTCATTTCTCATTGATTTGCACAAGTTGGATCTTTGGCCATCATGCATCGGGATACGAGATTAATGGTCTTGGATCCGACTATGCCTCTCCCTTGATGTTTCGAGGTGATATGGGGTGGCATAGTGCATACATACCCTTGGGAGACCCTCAATTTTCTCTATTTTGTGCTCTGCTACAGCTTGGTGTCACAGCACATCAGTGGCCGGCAGTGCCCTATAGATGGCCTGCAATGAACCATCTTTGGCCGGCAGGTGGTCGGCAGCATCTCTCCATGGCCGGCAGGCCACTGATGCATTCCCCAGACTGGTTTTGGTAAGTTCCAGCAGAAAGGTCTCAGGGACACCCTGCAAACAGAGCCTTTAAAGAGCAACCGGAGAGCTTACCAGGACGGGAATCGAGCATGCATGATCACCTTCTTCAACTTGCTGGATCAGCTTAAGTTTAATGCTTACTTGTTAGTTAGCATTTGGTTTTGTATTTAATTAGTTAATTTGTCAATTAATTAAGTTTTGTGATAATTAGTTGTAGCTAGTTATTTATTCGGTTGTGTAATAATTAATTAGCTTGTTAGTTAGTTAATTGGTTGGCATGTATTATTCATTCGGACCCTCCATCGAGAGGGCGAATTTTGTAATAAGTGTGCGTGAGTGTGTGGATGTCTTCCAACCCCACGTCTTTCTTTCTTTTACTTACTTGCTTTTGATGGTTAGTCTTATGGCATATTTTATTTAGCATCCTTATCCTATGCATGTTTGCATCCATTTATCTGCATTGCATGCACGGGGCTCGGCGCATCATACAAACTGCATCGTATTTCAATTCCAAGTTGAATACATGAATCAATTGTTGCATATCATATGCCATCTTTAGAATAGCTGAGCCTATTTCTAGTTGCATTTTGCATGTGTTGTATTAGTCATCTTAACATAAACTACGATCATGCATTGATTACTAACTAGCTATTGTTTTGGCTCGGAGTACTAGGTAAGCTTTTACGCTTTAGCATACTGCATGTGTGTTATTGTTGTCATGAAAGCATGCTTGCCATGAGGCTAATCGCTTATGTGTTTAACTGCCTGAATGCCTGTGGGTGAAGGTTGGATTACTTGAATTGGAACGATTCATTGAAATCCGCGTTTTAGCCTACTTATGAGTAGCAAACTTCAAACCATTTCCAAACAAAAGAATATGCGATGCTCTGTTCCAAATTAGGCAATCTATTCTATATTTGTTTGTTGTGCGCATCACATAGTAATTCTAGCTAATTAATCGGAATAAGAGCACATGTGTTTTCAAAAACAAAATATCATGCTTAGTACAGGCCGATCTTTGATCGGGCGAGCGAGGGTGCTCATAAATGACCTTCCCCAATCGTACCCAAGTTCCCAAGCCGAGGCAACTTTGGTGATGACGGACACGTGGCCTTATGCACGAGTCAGGGTTTCCTAAATTCCCCCAAAATAAAATATTTAGGTGGCGACTCTGTATCTGGCAAAGCAGTCCATGTTTGACACTTCTTTCTTAAAAATCAGTTTTCCAAAACGATTTGCCAGATTTGGACTCTTTGGTGATTTATCAGTCTCGCATTGAACATTGTGAGATCAGATTAAGAACCGTGACATTTGAGTCCGAACTGTAGCACTGAAGCCCTCGAGGGCGCGTCTACAGTTTCTGGCGACTCTGCTGGGGACTTAGCGAACTTGACTCGAACTCATAGTATCTTGTTTTGTTTACACTTATGTGTTTCTTTGCATTATATTTGCATTGGTCCGCCTAGGACACCGTGTTTGCCGTATGCTATTCTTGAACGGTTTGTCGGAGGCTTGCTTTGAGATGCGTGCCATAAGGCTGACCGGTTGCGGGCTCTGCCACAACTGGAACACAAACCTCAGTTTTTACCGAGGCACCCTTTTTGACCATTCGACCCAGTGCATATTGGAATCCATAGTGACTATTCCAAACTAGGACAGGTTGCTTACCCGATTTGTAGGTTGTTTGAAACCGCTGTGTGCGTAGTAAAACCCTAGCTCCTGACAAAATAGGACAGGGAAACCCTACCCCAACATAGGAGTGTTTTTGGCTCTCATTTGCTTGCTATGTGCTGTTGGAGTGTATCTCTACAGGGTTGTGCGTATCAGTTTGCAAATTTGGGTACCAGGCCTGCGGGCATCAGTATTTTGAGAATTAGTTATATATGTGGGTATCAGATTCAGTTTTGGGGCAGTAATTTGGGGAATAGTGATCAGTGGTTGAATATAGTTATTCAGCTATGCTTATGTCTGTTCTGGTGAAATTGGGCTGAGATGCTACCTGTTTTCTCTTTTAGTTCAGAGATTCAGTTTAGGGCAACCAGTGTTCTCCTTCGCTAAGGCAAGACAGAAAAGGGCCAGTCAAGGGTCGCCGATTCATCAGATCCGTCAGCCACCAGTCACATCACCTCTGTTCAGTTCAGTAGACTTGTGATGACACAAAATTCAGAAGAAATTGTGGTCATGGCAATGGCACTAAACCAAGGAATCACCATGCAGGGTGAGACCAATGTTGATATACCACACCCGCCTAGGTCGCCTGTCGCGCATCCAATCTGGGAACCCCAATTATTTCAAACCCGTGAGCCCACCACTTTTGAGCTAATGGGAATGATCGGTGATCTTCAGAGGACTGTGGTTGATCTAGCCTTCAGACTATCGGCTCCGCCATCAACTATGTCACATACTGGGAACTTCATGCCGGAAGAGCCTCCACTCTTGGGGCGGATTGTAATTGAACTCAGCTAACCTGAACCCATCCTAAGTATAGGCAATGGCATGTCAACAACAACCGGGTTCCGCTCTGATGTAGCAACCCAAACCTTCGACCAAGCTGAGGCTAGTGGAAAGAACAAGATGGGGGTAGACACTGATCCCTACGAACAACTTCTGCAGGCTGTTGAGGCTTTGAAAGCCAGGGAACTGAACAAACAATAAGTGCTCACGGTTGTTGCAAAAACTATGAATGACACTTTCCCCACTCAGACTGAGGGCAGTTCAAGCCAAGGGGAAAATCGAGAGAAGGGTCATCATACTAGAACCATTCCCTTCAACCCTAATTCTACACCCAGAAAAAATCAGTAAGCTAAGCCTGTACCTGCTGATCCTTTTGCTAGTACATCCAGTAAAAATGCACAAAACTCAAAGTATCTGTCCCGAGGTCACAGGGTCTTTCATGCCCTCTACATGCCTTTGTCCAAGGCGCTTCAGATCCTTGCTGAAAAGGGGCATCTTAAACTGCACGAGCCTCGACCTCTCCCTAGTCGTCTTCCACCTAGCCATGATGCTACCCAGTACTGTGCGTACCATCAACAAACTGGTCATACCACTGACAATTGCTTCCGTCTTCACCACGAGGTATAGGATTTGTTTGACAATGGGGTTGTCCTCCCACCAAGCTCAGCAAAGTCCATCGTCACTGGATCAGTGAATCTGGAGGATAATGTGATGTGATCAAGGAATGAACCACCTGCGGGTGGTGCCCAGTTTACTTCAGATGTGGCGTGTGGCACGCACTATTTTGAGCATTTGCGAATGCTGGTTTTTGTAGTTTCTGACTTGGGTGTTGAGTCAGTTCTGTGGCTTTGTTTGGAGTCAGTCTCTTTGATTAAGGGTTTGTCTTGTTGTATCGAGTCAGTCCTGTTGTATAGGAGTTGGGTGATTCCGGGAGTGTTACCTCAGACATCACTTTCTTGTTTTGTGTTTGTCTTTTTGCTTTCTTTTGATTCTGTTTCTACCTTGGAGCCAGTTGTGCCAACAGATCTGAATGAAACAGCAGTGATTTTCACACTCTTGTGTTTACTTCTACCTTGCGCCAGTTGTGCCAGAAATTTAAATGAAACGGCAGTGCTTTTCACCTGTTTTTTTGCACCTTTAAATCATTGCATTGACCTAAGCTTTTCAAAACTTTTTGAACACTGATGAAAACGAAGAGGAAGGAATTCCTCGGGATTTGTAAAAATTTGATCAAATTGAGAGAAAGAGAGGCGTGCTAAGCTCTTAATGAATGAGATCATGTTTGTTAACGTAAGTATTGAGAAGGATCCTGGCTTGATCCAGATTGGTTCTACACTGTCTTCAGCGCGAGCGATTTGTCGCTTTCTTAAAAGATTTCAAAAAAATGTTTTGCGCGGTCCTACGAAGACCTATGTGGAATCGCTCTTCAGATTGTGTAGCTTAGGATCGCTCTCAGCCTCGAGACTCGACCCCTTTGCTTTCAAACCTTGAACTTAAATTCAGAATGTTTAACGATCAACCACAATGTGAGGCCTGTGTGGCCAGATTTGAAGCAGCCCTCGAACAAGAGGTAGGAAAATCAAATCAAGGAGATCAGATTGATCAAAGGAAGCTTACGAAGCTAGATCAGAATCACCCGTCAAACTAGGGGCAAAAATGTTAGATGCGCTCGAGGAGTCAAGAAAAAAAAGTTGGGACATTCTGCAGACCAATCAAGATCGGCAAGAATGCCAAATCCCAAAAGGGAGGAAAGAAGAAAGTATTGCTGAAGGACAACCAAGTTCCTATCCACAACACTAGGGGTAATTCAGACCCCATTGGATGGACTTCTACATCATTAGCGAGCAGTAGCCATTCTCCTGGATTCAGATGGCTTCGAGATCTCAAACCATTTGACATGGACAAAGCTACACTTTTACCCTTGAGAGGCTTGCTGGGCCGAAAACCCGGAAGGGCGACCCAGGCAAAAGTTAGAGCAAGAAAAAGAACAAAAAGAACAAAAAAAGAGGAAAAATGCAAAGAACGAAAAAAGAAAAGAAGAAATGAAAAAAAAATGCAAAGAATGAAGAAAAGAATGAAAAGAAATTAAAAGAAAAGAAAAACATAGCTCGCAAGGTTGAAAACCCAGAAATGGCGGCCTTGGCAAAAGTTAGAGTACAAAAGGAGAGGTTAAATACTCGAGTGTACCTTCAACCGGAACTACATAAGGCTTGATTCCCATGTTTGGGATACGTAGGCAACTTCAGTCTGAAGTCCAGCCATAAACACTTCCAAATTGATTGTGTCCATGTAATGTTTCTAATCATCTTTGTTTTCTCTGTATCCAAGTGTTCGGTTGTGACCTTCACCATGAGAACTAGTTACAATGCGCTGCGGTGCCATTCAAACAAGGGGCAACTCTCCGTTGCCATACAATGTGCTGTCGTTCAGACAAGGGGCAATTTTTCATTGTTATGGATCTGAG
The DNA here is from genome assembly GCA_025200525.1 of Camellia lanceoleosa. Classification (NCBI taxonomy): domain Eukaryota; kingdom Viridiplantae; phylum Streptophyta; class Magnoliopsida; order Ericales; family Theaceae; genus Camellia; species Camellia lanceoleosa. The sequence goes on from CM045762.1 coordinate 39,668,007, forward strand.
GTCGTGCATCTCAAGGGTAGGTTCCGTGCTCGTTAAGCAGTGGCCGTTTTCAAAAACAATTTTTGAGAATTTTTACTGAGGTTGACTAATTTTCTTGAAAATTATTCCATTTTTCCAAAACTGGACAATTTCTTGGACCCAAAAAAGAAAAAATTTCAGTGCTCACACCCTAACTTGCATGATTTTAAATCAGAAAGTTGAACAAGTACGTTAATCTAACTCTCATTTTGGTCAAAATTGTTTTAGTATAAAGCCAAAAACAAAAAATGGTCAAAATGATGAACTAGGGGCACAGCTGAGTCAGGCTTCCTGTCTTTCTCCCGTTGTCAATGCATTTGCCAGAAAGGGCGCTATACTTGCTAGAAAGGGCACTCTACCTACCAGAAAAGGGCACAACTGAAGCTAACAGCAAAGTGCCGACAGCTATCTCATCCTCCGAGCAACGAGGTATCAAGCTAAGTGCGAAACACGAACGGGAATGGATCAAGATATTCCACTCCCTTGTCTGGACACATTTGATTACGTCCAAACTCCCTAGCAGAACATCGTCAATTGATGTCAGCTATAGATTGGCTACACACCCAAATGTAGCGCAACCCCTTTGTGGGGAAGTTCACTGTTGTGGGCAGAAGAAGAAGAATCTAGCAGAATGCTAGGGGCACGAGCCCACAACCTCCTGTTTATTCATCAACCACCCAGGAGAGGGATTAAAAATGAGAGATTGAAGAATAGAGAGATGTGCGTTGAGAGAAAAAGTGAGGAAAAGGGCTTTTCCAGAAAAACAAAGCCTGAGGGCCGAGTGATGTGAGAATCACAAATGAGAAAGGGTGGGAAACAATACCCAGGGAAACAGGCTCCCTGTGCACGTCTGAGTGTCGTGTCTTTAGTTTTGTCTCGATTCTTGTTTTGAGTCATTTCGAGTCTTTCTCGATGTGTTTAGGTTGTTTACCTTTGTTTTCTGTTGTTGAGTCGTGGTGCGCTGTGTTCGGTCGTAGGCTCAATACCCGATCAAAAACTCATCTTTTAATTTCAAAAATGATTTGTTCTGTGCTCAGAGTGCTGTGTCATTCTCCACATTTGTGCAAAACAAGATTTGTTCTTTCATAAAACCATAGGGTTTAACCTAGGTCATGTCAGAATAGTGGAACCAGGACCTATCTGAAGCAGTATGGGTTCCAGGCTGCAAAACAAAAGAAAAGAAGGAAAATCGGAGCATTTGAGTGTGTTTCACCTTCAGCAAAATTCAGTGATTGTACTCCGGGTTTACCTTTTCAAGACTTGTCAATGCTCTGAAGTATGAGACTGCCTCTACCCCAAGCACAAGATCAAGCCTGCTTCAAAGCCAGAATGGCAATCAGATGTGCTCTCCCTGAGTACCATTCCCCGTCAGAGTTACCTTGGCTTTGGAATGAGGGAAAGTTATGAGTATGATCAGGAAGAAAAGCGGCATCCGTGGTTTCCCTAGCAAACGTTGCTCTTTGTCAGCATTTGAGGACCTTTGTACTGTGAGTTGAAGGTAAGTGTTCGAGGAACACAAGGGGAGATCCCCATCAGAGTAGAGCGGTTCATCGCCACTCACCCCATGAGGTGCTTTCTAAAGTGCCGCTTTGTTTGTTTATTGCATTCCCTAGACATCATGCTCTACATTGCTTGTAACATGTATCATATCATCGCACATATTGCATAAATGCATCTTGTACTATACTTATTCTTGTTGTCGCATAGAAGATACACGTTACATTGGATGTATGTCGTTGACCCTTTTGCATAAAGTATGAACATTGCATGGAGCACGTTTTAACCTTGCTTGCATAGAATGTGCACTTCTCACCCTGGCATGAAATGCGCATCTTAATGTTGCATAGAGCGCACATTTCTTGCACTTTCCTTACTATGCATGCCTCACGTGCATTGTTACGCACCTTCCAGTTGCATTGTTATGCCCTTTTTAGTTGCATTGTTATGCACTTTTCAGTTGCATTGTTATGCACCACTTCACTTGCATTGTCACGCACGTTCCACCCGCACTATTATGCACCCACTCCACTTGCATTGTTATGTACGTTTCAATGCATTGTTTTGCACCTCTTTAACTTGCACTGTCACGCACGTCACTTGCATTGTTTTGCACCTCTGTAACTTGTGCTGTCACGCACGTCATTTGCATTGTTTTGCACCTCTTTAACTTGCGTTGTCACGCACGTTACTTGCATTGTTTTGCATATCCATCTTGCGTTGTCACGCACGTTACTTGCATTGTTTTGCATATCTATCTTGCGTTGTCATGCACGTTACCTGCATTGTTATGCGTCACACTTAGGTTGCATTGTCATGCATCCCTTCCGCATTGTTATGCGTCACACTTAGGTTGCATTGTCAGGCACCCCTTTCCGCATTGTTATGCGTCACACTTAGGTTGCATTGTCATGCATCCCTTCCGCATTGTTATGCGTCACACTTAGGTTGCATTATCATGCACCCCTTTCCGCATTGTTATGCGTCACACTTAGGTTGCATTGTTATGCATCCCTTCCGTATTGTTATGCGTCACACTTAGGTTGCATTGTCATGCACCCTTTTCCGCATTGTTATGCGTCACACTTAGGTTGCATTGTCATGCATCCCTTCCGCATTGTTATGCTTCACACTTAGGTTGCATTATCATGCACCCTTTTCCACATTGTTATGCGTCACACTTAGGTTGCATTGTTATGCATCCCTTTCGTATTGTTATGCGTCACACTTAGGTTGCATTGTCCTGCACCCCTTTTCGCATTTTTATGCGTCACACTTAGGTTGTATTGTCATACATCCCTTCCGCATTGTTATGCCTCACACTTAGGTTGTATTGTCTTGCATTCCTTCCGCATTGTTATGCGTCACACTTAGGTTGCATTGTCTTGCACCCCTTCCGCATTATTATGTGTCACACTTAGGTTGCATTGTCATGCATCCCTTCCGCATTGTTATGCGTCACACTTAGGTTGTATTGTCATGCACCCCTTTCCCCATTGTTATGCGTCACACTTAGGTTGTATTGTCATGCATCCCTTCCGCATTGTTATGCGTCACACTTAGGTTGCATTGTCTTGCATCCCTTCCGCATTATTATGCGTCACACTTAGGTTGCATTGTCTTGCATTCCTTTCGCATTGTTATGCGTCACACATAGGTTGCATTGTCTTGCATCCCTTCCGCATTGTTATACGTCACACTTAAGTTTCATTGTCTTGCATCCCTTCCACATTGTTATGCGTCGCGCTTGGGTTACATTGTCATGCACCCCTAAGTGCGTTGTTTCGCACCCCCCCTTTTTAACTTGCGCTGTTACGCTTGTTAAGTGCGTTGTTTCGCACCCCCCCTTTTTAACTTACGTTGTTATGCTTGTTAAGTGCGTTCTTTCGCACCCCCCTTTTAACTTGCGCTGTTACGCTTGTTAAGTGCGTTGTTTCGCACCCCCCCTTTTAACCTGCACTGTTACGCTTGTTAAGTGCGTTGTTTCGCACCCCTCTCTAACTTGCGCTATTACGCTCGTTAAGTGTGTTGTTTCGCACTCATCTAACTTGCGTTGTTTCGCATTTCTCATTACCTGCGCTGTTATGCACTTTATCTATCTTTCGCTGTAACGCATGTTACTTATATTGCTATGCACATCTATCTTGCACTGTTACGCATGTCTACTTCTTTAACTTGTGCTGTCATGCATGTTTACTTGTCTTACTTGTGCTGTTACGCATGTTTTACTTGTTTTACCTGCGCTGTTATACATGTCTTACTTGCACTGTTACGCATGTCTACTTCTTTAACTTGCGCTGTCACACATGTTTTATTTCTTCAACTTGCGTTGTTACGGATATTTTACTTGTTTTACCCGCGCTGTTACGCATGTCTTATTTGCGCTGTTACGCATGTCTACTTCTTTAAATTGCGCTGTCACGCATGTTTTATTTCTTTAACTTGCGCTGTTACGCATGTTTCACTTGTTTTACCTGTGCTGTTACGCATGTCTACTACTTTAACTTGCGTTGTCACGCATGTTTTACTTGCACTGTCACGCATGTTTTACTTGTTTTACCTGCGCTGTTACGCATGTCTTACTTGCGCTGTTACGGATGTCTACTATCTTAACTTGCGCTGTCACGCATGTTTTATTTGTTTTACTTGCGCTGTTACGCATGTCTTACTTCTTTTACTTGCGCTGTTACGCATGTCTTATTTACGCTGTTATGCACATGTCTCTATCTTGCACTGTTACGCATATTTTCTTTGCGCTGTTATGCATGTTCCACCCGCGTTGTCTCGCACCCTCAGGATTGCATTGTCTTGCACCCTTTCACTTGCGTTGTTACACACTTTTCACTTGAATTTGCTATGCACGTTTCTAATGATATTGTACCTATTGAGTCTCTTTCTTTTACAGGCATGATATTGTATGTACGGTTCATTTGAAGCTGACGCAACCAGACGAATCGGACGGTATTATATTCACTCCGCGTGAGACGTGGGGAGAATTGCATAATTTTCTTACATCCTTTCTGTTGGAATATGTAGGACTATTATTCACTTGCTTAAAACTGTTGCATTTATTGTATATAATTGCTTCGTTATAGCTTTCTTTGCATAATCATAAGTTATGCCCTTACATCTTGCATGTCATTTGCATTTTGCCCTAACCTACGGGCGCATCTCTGCATGGTCATATTGATTGTTTGTCTGAGTCTTTGGCCTTGTCAAAAATGGGTCGTCTCTGGGCTTTGACATTCACGCTCGTCACTTTGTGGCTTTCGAGTTTTGTCAAAGAGGGGCAACTGTAGACACCCCATTTTTGACCGTCCTCAAGACTTGGTTGTGCTTGCAGGTACACCCAACAACTAGTTCGATTGCTCGCCGAGTACTTGACTTTTACTGCGAAACGTCACAGGTTTGAACTTCCCAAACCCTGTATCCTTCCTGCTCCATTTTTGGATCTTGTATTGGCCCTTTCTGCATACTTTGTGGAAGGCACTGCCGGCCCCTTTTTGGCCCTGCCGGCCATGCCTTTGCCACTGTCGGACATCAATGAGCCACTGCCGGCCACCACAGATGGCCGGCAGAACCCCTCTCTCAGCAGGTTTCACGCCAAATCTTTTGAGCCAGTTGGTTTTCACTCCTCTCCCCTCCATACACGTGTATAGAGGGATGAAGCTCTTGCCAAGCTCATTCAACAAGCTTTACATTGCCTTCTTCTATATCAGAGGTTGAAGAAAGTTTTGAAGGAGTTGTATTTCTCTCTCTCCCTCTCTCTCTATATTGCATAGAATAGTACTCTAAAGTCTATTTTTCTTGCACTTTGGCACTACAACACCTAGAGATACACCACCATCTTTGAGCTGAGGTTCTTGAGGGGGCTACTTGAGCTCTGAAACTTGGTTTTTGGCCCCTAAGATTGCAGGTTTCAAAGTTGGTGTTCAAGGGTGAGCTTTTTCCCCTTTTTAGCATTTATTTGTACCTCATTTTGGCCATCCTTGCATATTGTTTTAGGCCTTTCTTTCAACTGAAAAAATTTCTGTATTTAAGTGTTTTTGAAGTTTGTTTAAGGTCTTTTTGGTGTTAGAGGTGTGAAACCCTCTTGTATGCTTTGTTTAGCCTCGTTTTGAGCCATGCTTTATGGCCTTTTAGCCACTGAAGTCCAGTGGATTTTTAGTAGTAAGCATGTGGTTTTGAGGTCTCAAATTAGAGGGGTGGCCCCCTCTCTTCTTGTTTTTGTTTGCTTGAGTTATTGGCCTATCAAAGGAGCATGTATCCCTTTACTTTTGAGGCTTGGTTCAGGCCCTTTCTTGTGACTTTTAGGACCTGCCTTAAGTCTATCCATGTCTGGTTTGGTCACCTTGTGCATGCTTCTTACATGTGTAATGTAATCCCATGTGTGGCTCATCAAAGTAGCATGTCTTTCTTGCATGTGTTAGCTCCATTTCAGTAGGTTGTTGGTGATATTTTACCATGCCTTAGATCTTTTTTGGGCTGGTTTTGTCACTCCATGCATGCATAATACACTTGTAGTGTAAATCACTTAAACTAGCTTCATATGCTTCATGCTTTGACATGTCATTCTAGCTTATGTTCAGTCCATTTCAGCATGTTTTTGGTGATGTTTTGCCATGACATAACTTTGTCTAAAGTGGGTTTGGTCATCTTTTGCATGCTCCATATACTTGTAGAACAAATCTTGCTTACTAGTTTTATGTGCATAATGTTTTGACTCAACATTCCAGCATGTTTTGGTTTTGCTCCAGCATGATTTTATTCTTATTTTGGGCTATTCTAGAACTGTTTTGGGCTGCCATGGTCATATCACTCATGTTTTGTATAGCTATAGTGTAAATGCTTTGGCTAGCCTTGGGTTTTGAGGCCCCTACCATGCCATGCATGTGATGTTTCCATGCTTTGCCATCATTTCGAATGTTATTTCAGTCCATGAAATGTCTTCATCCACTTGCATTTGACATGTTGTCAATGTCTTGGAGAGTTTGTGTTTTATGTCCCATGAATGGATCATTGTGCATACCTCTATGCTTAGGTCCTTAGGTTGCCATCTCATTGGGTTTTTGGGGCTATTATGCCATGCCTTAACTCTGATTTTTGTTAGTTGAGTCATCCCATGCTTGGCCTTAATAGGTGTAGTGTAATCCACCTTATTTGCCTTGTATGCATCATGCCTCATGCTCACCATGCTAACTTGTTTTGGCTTCCTTCCATGCATGCTTTAGTCTCATATTAACATGTACTAGGACTATTTTGGGTTGCCCTTGCCATATCCTTCATGCTTTGTATAGCTGCAGTACAATTGGCCTTGCAAGCTTTGTGTTTTGTTGACTCATGCATGCTATCTTTGAGCTATTTAGATGATTTGGCATCACTTAATACCTCATTTCAGAGCCTATAGCATTTCCATATTCCCACTTCATTGATGCTTTAAGTGCCTTCGAGGGTTGAGCATGTGTTACCTTGTTCTAGCTTAGCTTGTATGCTTGCATGCCTAGGCCTCTGCACCTTTATCTCAGCATGTTTAGGTCTTTGTTTAGACCTATTTAACCTCTGCCCATGTTTGGTTCAATCATTTGTACCATGTATTGCGTGCCCTTTGTGTAGTCCCTTTGATGGCTTTGTGCCTTAGGTCCTCTTGCATGCCTTACTTGTGTTGTTTGAATGATTTGGTATCATTTCACACTTGATTTCAGAGCCTTTAGTGTTGTCACACTTCCATGTTTATCGCTTCTTTATCATGCTTAAGGTTTGTGTTTTGAGGTCTAGTTGTTAAGCCATTGCATTGTGCATGCTTATATATGCTTTCATGACTTAGTTTTGATGCATTTTGGCCACTGATTTGGGCATAGTTGAGGTCTGCTCATCTTGGTTTAAGTCAATCCTTGCATGTTGTTGCACGCTTGTCTTGCATATTGTTGTATGCTGGCTCCATCTTTAGATGTTGTTGCATGTTTGTCTCACATGTTGTTACATGTTTATTATGTTGCGTGTTTGGATGCTTGAGTCGCATTGTGTATGCCATCATTGCATTGCATTGTTGTTTGGATTAAGTCATAATCCGAGCATGAGAAATGAGGGGCGTTTCATACTTCAAGTGATGAAACGTGTCTCAATTCCCAGTCGCCGACGCTCTTGATTATCCATGATAGAGTTCTAGGCATTTATGTATTTTTTATGTGCATTCATTTCTCATTGATTTGCACAAGTTGGATCTTTGGCCATCATGCATTAGGATGCGTGATTAATTGTCTTGGATCCGACTATGCCTCTCCCTTGATGTTTCGAGGTGATACGGGGTGGCATAGTGCATACATACCCTTGGGAGACCCTTCATTTTCTCTATTTTGTGCTCTACTGCAGCTTGGTGTCACAACACATCAAGAGTTTCAAGAAGGTCTCTGATGGCCGGCAGGCATTGTTGATGGCCGAAGCGTACCATCTTTAGTCGGGTGTGGCTCAGAGCATCTCTCCATGGCCGGCAGGCCACTGATGCATTCTCCAGACTGGTTTTGGTAAGTTCCAGCAGAAAGGTCTCAAGGACACCCTGCAGACAGAGCCTCTGAAGAGCAACCGAAGAGCTTACCAGGACGGGAACCGAGCATGCATGATAACCTTCTTCAACTTGCTGGAGCAGCTTAGTTTAATGCTTACTTGTTAGTTAGCATTTGGTTTTGTATTTAATTAGTTAATTTGTCAATTAATTAAGTTTTGTAATAATTAGTTGTAGCTAGTTATTCTTTCGGTTGTGTAATAATTAATTAGCTTGTTAGTTAGTTAATTGGTTGGCATGTATTATTCATTTGGACCCTCTGTCGAGAGGGTGAATTTTGTAATAAGTGTGCGTGAGTGTGTGAATGTCTTCCAACCCCACGTCTTTCTCCCTTTTACTTTCCTGCTTTTGATGGTTAGTCTTAGGGCATATTTTATTTAGCATCCTTATGCTATGCATGTTTGCATCCATTCATCTGTATTGCATGCACCGGGCTCGGTGCATCATACAAACTGCATTGTATTTCAATTCCAAGTTGAATACATGAATCAATTGTTGCCTATCATATGCCATCTTTAGAATAGCCAAGCCTATTTCTAGTTGCATTTTACATGTGTTGCATTAGCCATCTTAACATGAACTAGGATCATGCATTGATTACCAGCTAGCTATTGTTTTGGTTTGGAGTACTAGGTAAGCTTTTACGCTTTACCATACTGCATGTGTGTTATTGTTGTCATGAAAGCATGCTTGCCATGAGGCTAATCGCTTATGTGTTTAACTACCTGAATGCCTGTGGGTGAAGGTTGGATTACTTGAATTGGAACGATTCATTGAAATTCGCATTTTAGCCTACTTACGAGTAGCAAACTTCAAACCATTTCCAAACAAAAGAATATGCGATGCTCTGTTCCAAATTAGGCAATCTGTTCTATATTTGTTTGTTGTGCGCATCACATAGTAATTCTAGCTAATTAATCGGAATAAGAGCATGTGTTTTCAAAAACAAAATATCATGCTTAGTACAAGCTGATCTTTGATCGGGCAAGCGACGGTGCTCATAGATGACCTTCTCCAATCGTACCCAAGTTCCCGAGCCGAGGCAACTTTGGTGATGACGGACACGTGGCCTTAGGCACAAGTCAGGGTTTCCTAAATTCCCCCAAAATAAAATATTTAGGTGACGACTCTGTATCTGGCAAAGCAGTCCGTATTTGGCACTGCTTTATTAAAAATCAGTTTTCCAAAACGATTTGCCGGATTTGGACTCTTTGGTGATTTATCAATCTCTCATTGCACATTGTGAGATTAGATTAAGAACCGTGACATTTGAGTCCGAACTGTAGCACTGAAGCCCTCGAGGGCGCGTTTACACTCGCCTGTGGAAAAGAACAAATGAATCAAATAAGGTAGTGATGAAAGTACAGTTAGATAAAGGTAGTGCAAGAAATGCAAGTAAAGAAAGGCAGGAATGCATGAAAACAGAGCTCATACCTCAACAACAATGGATGAAGGTGAGAAGTCGGCTCCCTCAGCAGGAGGTCCTCTAGTACACTGAGAACGAAGTCACTAAAGGGCCTAATGCCACCGGCTGGCAAGATGTGTGTGCGGAGATGGTACCTCACTAGATCAAAAGGGCGTACCCTCAACGGTAATGGCTCCGGCTCGACCTCAGGCTCAAACTCTGCCTCAATACCTCTACCCGCTTCGCCAGCCTCGACAATGACTGTAGCTCAACTTTTTCATGCCCCCTTTTGGAAGTCTGAAAGAAGCCCTACAGTTTGGACTCCCGCGGTTCTGAATCTAATCTCACAAGTGCAATGTGAAATCTATAAACACGAAAGAGTCCAAATAAGGCAAATCGTTTGGAAAATCGATTTTAGGATCAAAATGCCAAAATTGGACTACTTTTCCAGATACAGAGTTGCCACCTAAATATTTTTATTTTTGGAAAAATTTAGGAAACCCATGACTCGTGCCAAAGGCCACATGTTTGTTATCACCAAAGTTACCTCGGCTCAAGAACTTAGGTACGAGAGGGGAATGTCATGAATTGAGCACCCCCACTCGCCCTATCAAAGATCGGCCTCTACTAATCATGATATGACCTTTTATCAACATCATATACTCTTGTTCCATTTATTAATCTAGCATTACTACGTGATGCGCACAATCAAGTATAGACTAGTTTCCTCAATTTGGAACAATTCAATTTCATGTTTTGTTTGTGGAAATGGTTTGAATTTGCCACCTCAAGTGGGCTTAAAGTTTGCGAATTTGCCACTCAATAAACCAGACTTAAAACCATGAATTTGCCACTAGATATAGTGGGCTTAAAACATACATTCGTTGAATCGTTCCAATTCAAGCAACAAGCCTTCATCCATAGGCATTCAAGCAGTTTATTCAAGTAAGCATTTAGCCTTATAGTAAGCATGCTAGACATGGAAACACTCACACTCATGCAAGTATGCTAAAGCACTAAAAATCACCTAGTACTCCAAGCTAAGAAGATATGAATTAGAAAAATATGCATGATTCCTAACTATGCAAAATGTCTAATGCAACACATGCGAAGAATGCAATTAATAGGCTCGGCAACTAATATGGCATATTATTCAATTAAATAACATGTGGTTAAACATGTATTCAAAGAAGTATTTAAACAACAATGCAGTTTGAATGATGCACCGAGCCTCGGTGTATGCAAGACAAGATGAATGTATGCAAGCATAAGGTATGCTAATTGAAATATGTCCCTAATCTAACCATCGAAGATAAATAAAAGGAAGAAGGACGTGGGGTTGGAAGACATGCACATTATTACATTACACTCTCACAAAGGAGAGTCCAAATGAATAAAGCTAATTAACTAATCAAGCTAAGCTAAACTAATTAAGCTAATTAAACTAATTATTGCAAAACTTGAATAACTAGTTAAACTAATTAACTAATTATTACAACACTTGAAATGAGTAATTAACTAACTATCTAAGCTAATTAATTAAAAAAAATTAACTAGGCTAAACTATTTAAATATTACAACATCAACTAATTAGCTACAACTAATTAGACTAATTAAATATTACAAAACAATTCACTATGCTAATGAAGCAATTAAATGATCAAACACATTCGATATGAACACTAAGGAAGATGGATGGAGGTTGCATGTGCATCGCTTGAAAGCTACTCTGTCTGCCCAAACTGCTTATATTTCACCTTCAGCGATTGCCTCTGTTTCTACAAAATTGCACTGCTGGCCACACACCAAGGGCCGACTGTGCATTGATTTGGTGTACAACTCTGTTTCTGTGCTCTGAGGTAAAATCAGTGCAGATAGAGCATTTTCATGCTCTGTTTGTCCTTCCTTCCTTCTCTGTCATAAGAAAGCCTCAAGAGAAGGTTGGGATTGACTCCAAAACCATCAATGAGCAATATAATTGCTTGATGATCTAAGATATCATTTTGGACCAAAAATCAATGAATGCAATGCAAATGGACCACCCCTCCCCTTTTGTCATGGAATGAACTCAAAAAGAGGAAGTTGAGATGCTCCAAGGACATCAAAAACACTATGAATTGATGCTTGATGACCCTTAACACAAGAAACTTGGCATAACGTCCGGCCAAGTTCAAGCTATTCAAGCCATTTTCTTTAAGTGTGTTAATCCAAGTTTTATGCCAATTGTTTTAGTCATTGCCATTCATTAGTCCATTTGTCGAAATGTGATGTTAAAGTCCTCTAAACAAGAAGTGGTGTCAAACAAGAGGTCCTTCTAAAATATGAGAAGGAAACTACACCGTTGGCGATGAATCTCCGGAGAGATTAAGCTATTAAGTGTAGTTCTCCTTTACATGCATTGAACAACCTCAATTGGTTGAAACCATTCTCATGAATGAAGATATGGAATGATTGTTTGATTAGTAAACAAGGCTCCAAACATGGAAAATAAACAAAGAAAGTATATCAAGCAAGAAGTATGCTAACTTAATGAGACTAATGAGACCACAAGTGTATTAAACAAGGCATGCACCAATTGAAAAAGCCTAGAAAACCTTAAAATAATAGTAAATACATGAAAATCAGAGGTGAAATATGCATGAGAAGGAGTTGAAAAGCTAGACAATAAAGATGAGAATTAAGGATAGTAAACAAAGATAAGGAGGGGTGGCTAACCCCTCCACTTTTGAAGCTTCAAAACATGGTTTTTAGCCTTTTCAAACCTCTGAAAATCAGTGTAAATACCAAAGGCAAAGAGTGAAAAGAAGAAGGTTCGAGTTATGAATAAAGGTGTAGAAAGAGCAAGCTCTCTCTACCTTTTTGGTAACTCTTCAAACCCAACTCCAACACTTCAAACAAACTCAAAACCAACCAAAACTGCAAGAATAATGAAGTAGAGGATAGAAATGAAGGCAAGAGAAGAGAAAACAAACTTATACCTTTCAAGAAGTAAGCTTGTTCTTGGAGTTTCAACCTTAGTCTCAATGCACTCTCAAGCTTGAATTACACTTCCTTAAGGTCAACCACGGCTTTAGGATGATAAGACAAGGTTGTATATGATGTATATAGGTGGTGTACGTAAGCTAGGTTAGCTCAAAGGATGCCTTCAATGGAAGAAGGAGGAGTCAAGGCTCTCAAGGTGTATATATCTCTTCTTGACTTTTTGTTCAACCCTCAAAACAATCCCAGAGCTTCGGTTTTATAGAATTCAAGCTCAAAATGTGATAAATATCTTCAAAAATGGATAGCTGGTGGCCTGCCACCCAACTAAGTGTTTATCGCCAACAAAGGGCGGCCACCCATTCATAGCCACGGCCGGCCATCACTGATACATGGCCGAGCCTTGATGGCCTCCCCTATTTTTTGGGTTCAAAATTAGCTTAGGGTGAGAAATGGTCCAAAAATGAAATCGAAGGGTTCAAACGAGGTAAATGTTAAAGATGTGAGGTTATTTCGTAAGCCTGATTGATTTCGAATCACTACGAATTCATAATTCAACTTTCATCATTGAGTGCATTGAACCAAGCGTCTAAGTCATGCGGGCAGTCAAAAATGGGATGTCTACAGTTGCCCTTCTTTGATAGAGCCCGAAGTCATAAAATGATATGAGTGAATGTCAAAGCCCAAAGACGACCTATTTTGACAAGGCCACAAGACTTGGACAAGAAAGCAAGACATAAATTAAATGGTTGTGCCCGCAGGATGCCTACGTATCCCATTGCAAGGAATCAAACCAGCGTAGTTCTGGGGCAAGATGCGAAATGATATGCATGATGCAAGAACATAACTTATGATCATGCAATGAGGCTGTGCAATGAAACATTTTAAATGCAACAGCAGTGCAAAGAAAATGCTACAATTAAACAAATTGAAATAAGGCACAGCAATTCCAAACATAAAAAAGAAGTAAATGAACATGCCACGCGTGAGAATCACGAACCAAACCACATTTTCATGAAAAAAGGATGTATAAAAATTAAAGCCCAACTATGTGACTCGCAGGAAAGGCGAAGACTGACATAACCGTCAGGAGCACCCGAGGTTTCAGCCGAGAACCTAACGCGTTGCACACGTAAGGAGGAAAAAGATGGTGTAAACACCGGGCGCACCCAAATGTTTTTTAGCCAAAGCAATCTATCATAACACATCTCATGCGAGAGGATAAGAGGTGGTGTGAACACCGGAACGCACCCGAATGTTTTTTAACCGAAGCAATCAATCCTAACGTGTCTCACGCAAGAGGAGAAGAGGTGGTGTCAACACCGGGATGTACCCAAATGTTTTTAACCGAAGGAAACAATCCTAACGCATCTCATGCGAGAAGAGAAGAGGTGGTGTGACCACTGGGACACACCCGAATGTTTTTAACCGAAGCAATCAATCCAAACGTGTCTCAGACGAGAGGAGAAAAGGTGGTGTGAACACCAGGACGCACCCAAATGTTTTTAACCGAAGGAAACAATCCAAATGCATTTCACGTGAGAGGAGAAAAGGTGGTGTGAACACCGGGATGCACCCAAATGTTTTTAATCGAAGGGATCAATCCAAACGCGTCTCACGCGAGAGGAGAAAAGGTGGTGTGAACACCGGGACGCACCCGAATGTTTTTAATCGAAGGGATCAATCCAAACGCATCTCATGCAAGAGGAGAAAAGGTGGTGTGATCACCAGGACGCACCCGAATGTTTTTAACCAAAGGGATCAATCGAAACGCGTCTCACGCGAGAAGAGAAAAGGTGGTGTGAACACCGGGACACACCCGAATATTTTTAATCAAAGGGATCAATCCAAATGCGTCTCATGCAAGAGAAGAAAAGGTGGTGTGAACACTGGGATGCACCTGAAATTTTAACCGAAGGGATCAATCCAAACACATCTCACACGAGATGAGAAAAGGTGGTGAACAACGGGACGCACCTGAATGTTTTTAACCGAAGCAATCAATCCAAACGCGTCTCACGCGAGAGGAGAAAAGGTGGTGTGAACATCTGGATGCACCCAAATGTTTTTAACCGAAGGGATCAATCCAAACACGTCTCACCCGAGAAGAGAAAAGGTGGTGTGAACACCGGGACGCACCCGAATGTTTTTAACCAAAGCAATCAATCCAAACGCGTCTCACGCGTGAGGAGAAAAGGTGGTGTGAACACCAGGACGCACCCGAATGCTTTTAAGCGAAGAGATCAATCCAAACGCGTCTCACGTGAGAGAAGAAAAGGTGGTGTGAACACCGGGACGCACCCGAACGTTTTTAACCGAAGGGATCAATCTAAACGTGCCTCACACGAGAGGAGGAAGAGCAAAAGGATGCGATCCAAAGGGCACGAAAGATTTCACCTGGAACTCCTCTGAATGAACCATACATACAATAATGTGTGGTAAGAAACGATGAAATGAAGTAAACTATGATTCAATCCAAACACATTTGAACAAAATATAGTTAAATAAACAAATTTCAAATGAAACAAATATGCTCACACAATAACAACTCTTCTTTTCTTTTCCACTCTTTTATATTTTTCACTTTTTTTGTGTTTCTGTTATTTATAATTTTCTTCTTTTCTTTTTTTCTTAACACTCATTTTTTGTTAATATACAGCTCCTGATTTGATTTAAATCGAAACTAACAATTAAAAACTCAAAAAGCAAAATCGAAATTAAAACTCAAAATTAAAACTCAAGACTAAAACTCAGAAATTAAAATAATAATGAAACAAAATGGAATAAAATAAAAATAATAATTATAAAAACAATTAGCAACACAAAACAAAACAGAAAATAAAATAAAATAAATAAAAAATAGATTGAAATCACCGAAGGCCGTCCGGGCCTCGGCGATGCACGACCGAGCTTTGATAGAGCCGGCCAGCCTTCGATAGCGACAAAGGACAGTTTGGTCAAAAGCCACGCCCGTGGCTCTTTAAATCACAAAAGACTCTCATTTTGACCATCATCAAGGTCAAAAATCCCCTTTCTCTCTCTCTCTAAACCTCCTTTCCCTCTAGATTTCCTCTCTTTCTTGAGCTTTTCCAACGACCCTCACAAAAATTTCTTAAACAACTTGTTCTCCTCTTCGTTTTGAACCGATTGAAAAATGTTTTGGTTGAAATTTAGGTTCTCTCTTTGTTTTTTTTCCTCATTTTCTCACATCTTTGCCCAAACTTTTCTTATTCCCCTTTGATTTTTCATCCCCTCTTCATTTTCTCTCTGTTAGGGTTTGAAACTTAGGATTTCACCTACTTTCGCTCATCCCTTTCACTTTTCCTTTACTTTTTCCATGGCTAGTGACAAGGTTCCCATTCTAGAGCCTGCCATAGGTATTGGTGCTGCCCTTGGTGCAAACATGGAGGCGGAGGAAGCCGCCACATTGCTCCCTCTTGCCGAGAGGCCTTTTGATGCAGCCACATACTAGTCGCGTACACATGTGCCACCTCATGGCGGCGTCTTGAGATTTAAGGGCTTCATTCTCGGATTGGATGAGGATACTTTACTGCGAGAGCCCATGGAGCATATCTCTGCCAATGCTTCCACGGTACACAACTCTTTCCCCATTTTACGTTGCACACATGTTGAAATATTGAGCTTGATGAACAAAACACTTATCCGTGCTACACATATGCTGATAAAATTCCCAATTGATAGGTGATTGCCAGGATAATAGGCGGCTACGACTCTATCTCCAGCCCCCGACATTGGTATGAGCGGCTTCCCACAGAGGTCCGCACTTTGGTAGATGTTGTTAGCTTTGGACCCTTTTGCTACGAGCTCATATAGATAAGAACCGAGTCTTGGCTCTACGGGTCCCTGGTGGAGAGATAGTGGGACACCACCAGCTCATTTCACTTCTCTTCTACCGGGGAGATGACACTAACCCAATATGATTTCTCGATGTTGATCGGTCTGCGGGTTGGGGTCGGCGGTCCAGTCCTTTTTGATCCTGATATGACTCAATGGAGAGATGCATAGCTCCAGCTTCTCGGGGCGATCCCAGACACTACCAGCCATGGGATGGTGCGCTACAGCTGGTTCTTGGAGCACTTCTCTAGCACACAGCCAGCTACTGCAGATGAGGTTGCCCAGTACACCCGTGGCTTCCTCATATATCTTCTCGGTACTACCCTGTTTGCAAACAGGGAGAATACTATGGGATTATCCATTCTCGGGGCACTGGTACATCTTTCTTATATAGTAGATTACGATTAGGGTGGTACAGGTCTGGCCACCCTATACTGTTATATGAGCTTCGTCTCCCGCTACAAGTCAGATTCACTTGATAGCTACTAGAGGGTCTGGGAGGTATATCTTACGCTCACCTTTGTGATATGTTTTACATTCTGTTCACTTTTGTGTTTCTTGCTTATTTGACCCATTTTCTCATGCCATCTACCTATCTCAGATTTGCAGCTTTGGGTCTACACATATTTCACTTCATTGGCCCCAGTTCCAGTGAGGCCGATCGAGTTGTCTGTACCATGCTCTCGGTACTACAACTCACAATTCGAGTGGCGTCGCCTTATGGATTGCACCTTCCTATATTTTCACCGTTTCTTTGACACTATCACGGCAGATCAGGTATTGCACTGTTTCCCACACTATATGATCACTCTTACACTGTTGTACTGTTGTACCATTATACTATACCACATTGCCATTTCCATACTGCACTGACTCCTGATACTGCACCAATTCTGACATTGCACGGCCATTTTGACATTACATTTATGTTTGACATTGCATTTATATCTGACACTACACTGATATCTAACATTACATCAATTCTGACATCGCACTGCCATTCTGACATTACACTGATATCTGACATTGCACTGATTCTCTCAGGTTGACTGGCACTCTTGGGCAGGCATTCCCTACGTGTCGAGGGTGACCTACACCGCTGCCTGGCATGCTTCCATGATGAGGATCTTGTTTGAGGGCCCTTTTGGCTGAGCATAGTACTTGGGAGAGAGATTCATCTGCCAGACTCGGGGCGTTGCTAACCCTGATGTTCCACATCCTCCTTCTGCCAGCATGCGGGTAGTAGATGATTTACAGGGTGGTCTTGAGCTGGACGTCTTGATGATAGGTGAGGACAGCGATCGTCATCATGAGCCCGACAACTTTACGACTTTCTTGCGCACTCGAGTGATGGCACCTCTTACTCCAGGCGTGGCTTGAGCTATACCAGAGGTTGTTGCTGCTCCTACTACTGGGGCTGGTGATGTGCCCATTGGAGATGCCCCTGTCACTGCTTCCATTCCTGGATTGCCTGTGCTTCCCACTGAGATTATGTACATATATCCAGATGGAGTGATTGAGCAGATCTCACTTGAGCCCATCAAGGAAAGGGATCGTAGACTTGTGTTTGCCCCTGACGTTGAGTAGGTACACTTTTATTTTTATTCTAGTCCATGCTGCACTTTAGATTATTTTCAGCAATTACTGTTCACTATTCAATTACTTTTATCAACTTTTCTCAGTTTCCCTTGTTTTGCAGATTCCTCGAGCATACGGTGATGAGCTCCTTTTGACAATCGACTGACTACTCATCATGTTACAAAGAAGGCAGACTGCCTTAGTCAACCATGGGTTTGAGGTACATTCTGTGTGTAGCTTACTGGCATTGCCATACTATACAGTTCTGATCACTCTATCTGATATCTGATATCTTTTTTAGCTTGAGCCAGCGCCAGCAATGCCTACAGGACCTTCCTCAGCCAGTAGGTAGAGACGAGGCCCAGTGAGAGGCCGAGGAGGTGCTGATCGGGGGAGAGGTGAGTGAGGCAGCGTTCACCTTCCGAGGAGTCTTTTGACGGGTCCACGATCCCTGAGGATGAGGGAGAGGAGATGGACCTACAGTCGAGCAGCCCCAGTGATGATAGCGATGCACCTCCTCCACAGCCGAAGAGGAAGAAAGCGAGGATGGGCTACTGATGGCAATGATGATTTTGCTTTACTTTGCTTTTGTTTTCGTTTTGTTATGTAGTTATAAAACTATCTTCGGATTGTCCTTTTTTTTTGGTTGTATAAAACAATGATTGAGGTTGGACCTATCAGTTATGAAAAGCAAGTTTTGTTGTATGACCTTGTTGTTAAATGATCTCTTTGTGCAATATGATGAACTACATTACCTTTACTTTTGAAATCTTCGGAACAGTAAATGCCTTGCTCTTGAATTGATTCATGAATCGAATAATGACTTACAACCGATCAAAATATAAAATACAACTCGATAATGGAAAGCAAAATGAAAACAACTCGAAAAAGTTAACAAACACTTGGTACAAATAAAACAAAACTCAAAAGTACAATTGAAATTGATTCAAACAAATGCTAGGTTCTGCTGCAACAAATCTGCACTGGGCCATCATCAAGACCCAGTCCGGCTTCACTAATGCACGGCTGGCTATCATTGATGAACGGCCAGCCATCAATGTGATGTCGGTCAATGCTGTCTGGGTGTCATGCTAAGCTCCTTCCCAGACTTTATAAATAATGCTCCCATGCTGTTTTTCTGGCAAACTCACAAGTTTTTGATATTTTGCTCCCAAAATGCAGATGTTACTTGCCAACAGGCTTCAGGACTAGACAACCGCTTTGGATGGCTCGAAAAAGGTAAATTTTCATGGCTTCAGTCTAAACACCCTTTTTCGTTTAAGCCGCACTTCTCTTCATTTTCCGTTCCTTCATGCCGCGGTTTGGTGTTGGATCCCAATCACACATGTCTTTAGCTTTGGGAGACAAGAGATATACCCGACAATCGAAGAATTTCAAGCATTAATGGAATCTTGGCGTGATGAGGAAATCATACCTCAACCCCGTTTCGGCCATGCCCAAGCTTTGGGACGAATGTGCGGGCTTACTCTACACAATGCTAGATCCTTGTTTCACAATGGAGAACTGGATATCCCCAGTCTGATTCATCGATTTTCTAAAATCGGCGACCGAGGTAATCTTCTTTGGCAGGGTTTTCTACAACACACCCTTTGTTTGTGTATGCTAGCGCATTTCCTTCTTGCACTTAGTTTTGGCGGATCTAGCATTCAGCTAGCTGAAGTGGCGCAAGGCCTGAAAGAGGGCAAGAGTTGCATTGGCTTGGTGTTGGCCGAGACTTTGATGGGCTTAGATGCTTTCCATCAGTGAGAGACTACCAAATTCACAGGGAGTCCATTACTTCTTCAGGTAATGTTTCTTACCCTTTCTTATATGTGTTTCTCACATCACTCGGCATTCGTGCTCTGTTTTTCTCTCAAAGACCTTTGTTCACTTTTCTCCCAACATACATCGCTCTATTCTTTAATCTCTCTTTTTTTTCATCCTTCCCTAGGTGTGGCTAATGGACAAGCTGAAGGTAGTGGACTCTTGCCCTGCATACTCAGCTCGAACATACTTCTTCTGCCAACAACTAGTGGGTTTCCCGAATGAGGGATGGTGGTGCCATTGAATGTGCAACAAGTCTGCTGCTAGCATTCCTTGGCGTTGCCCCTGGCTTAATCTGACTGAAATGAGCTACAGCATGACTCGGCAACCTTGCATTGAGCTGATCGACCTTACACACTTGCATATTCTATTTTTCGTTCAGGTTTAGACGTCAGTTTGGACATGTGATCAGACTTGCTTAGAGGAGGGGCTAGAGTACCCGGTTTCATTTCCCATCCGAGGTTCACATTTGGCTAGGTACCCCACTACTTGGAGAATGAGAGAAATTTTGGCCCCTACCGCTAGTTTTAGTTGCGCCCTTTCTAACGAGTGCCTGACTTGGCTCGAAGATGAGGCACAATCCGGGCCCAGTTTAGCATCAAGAGCTTCCATAAGCACAAGCGGGGGATGTAGGAGCACCTGACTCATCTATGCCCCCAGTTTATTGCTTTGATCTTACTTTTCAAGTTTTATGAATGTAATAAAAGCAACTTTGATTTGTATTGAGAGTCAGAGAGCTTTGTATTGAAGTTAATGAAATTAAAGTTAGGAGCACTGAAAATTTTCCTTTTGGTCCAAAAATAGTCTAAGTTGTAAAAGGTAAAATTTGAACAAAAATCAACTTTTATCAAAACTTTTCAAAACCATTTTCGATAAGGATCACCACTTGACACACATGGAATCAATCCTCGAGATGTATAACCCCGAATCCGAGGATAACAAATTGCCCCTTGTTTGAACAACTTTGCTCAGCACTGTAACCAGCTTTTCTCTCACAGTAAGGATCATAACCGAACCTTCAAGTAAAGAATAGACAAAGATGACCTGATCAGACACATGGACAGAACAGTTGAGTTGGAGGTGTTTACAACTGAACTTCAGGATGAAGTTGCCTACGTATCCTAAAGATGGGAATTAGGCCTTACGTAGTTTGGTTTGGGTTCACTCGAGTATTAACGCTCTCCTTTTGCATTCTAACTTTTGCCAAGGCCGCCCTTTAGGGTTTTCAACCTTGCGACCTCAATTTTTCTTTATTTCAATTTTTTTTGTGCTCGAACTTTTGCCAATGTCGTCTTTCCGGGTTTTCAGCCTAATGAGCCTCTCAGGGATAATATTTCTTCAACTTGTCCATGTTAATTGGTTGGGAAAATTCTAGGCCATCCAGGTCCATAAGAATAACAGCTCCATCCGACGAGATAGTTTTGATGATGTAAGGACTAGTCCAATTTGGTCTAAACTTGCCCCTAGGGTCATGGATGCGAGCTTGGTTGTCTTTCAACACCAGATCCCCTTCCTTGAGATTCCTGGACTTAACTTTCTTGTTAAAAGCCCTCGCAATCCTGCGTTGATAACCCTAAACATGGTATAGTGCTTTCAGCCTTCTCTCATCAAACAACATCAGTTCTTCAAACCTGCTCTGCTGCTAGTCCGCCTCTGCTATCTAACACTCAGCCATAACTCGCAGTGACGACACTTCTATTTCAATTGGCAGAACTGCCTCCATACTATAGACAATAGAATAAGGGGTCGCCCCTGTACACGTCCGGATTGAAGTTCTATAGCCCCAGATTGCAAACGACAATTTGTCTGGCCAGTCCTTGTGGGTCTCGACCATCTTCTACAAAATATGCTTAATGTTCTTGTTGGCGGCCTTAACAGCTTAGTTGGTTTGCGGCCGGTATGTGGATGACTTATGAAAATCCACGTTGTATTTTTCCAACAAGTCGATTAATTCTTTCTTGAAATGGGAGCCATTATCTAAAATGATCTTGTTTGGGATTCCATATCGGCAAATGATGTTGTTTCGGATAAACTTAGCCACATGCGCTACTTTTAACACTGCGTAGGACTGAGCTTCCACCCACTTGGTGAAGTAATCAATTGCCACCAGGATGTATTCACACCCATTTGACCCTTTCGGTGTGACTGTGCCGATGACGTCAATTCCCCAAACTGAGAAATGCCATAGTGAAGTCATGTTGTATAGCTTCGACGGTGGGATGTTCATGCGATTGGCATGAATTTGGAATTTATGGCATTGCCAAACAAAACCAATACAATCCTCCTCCATAGTAGACCAGTAGTAACCTTCCCTGAGAATCTTCTAGGCTAACATTACCCCACTCATGTGCGCTCCACACTCTCCTTCATGGATGGCCTCCATTAGGCACTTTCATTCTTCTACGTCGACACACAACTTGTGCATTCCCAAATGACCCCTCTTGTATAGCTTACCTCCGCAGATGACAAATTGAACAGCCATTCGCCGTATTGCCCTCTTATCTTTAGCATTTGCCCCTAGTGGGTAGACCTCACTTTCCAAGAAGTTCCAGATATCGTAGAACCAAGGGTTTTGATCTTGCGCTTCATCTATTACGGTGATAGTCTCGTAGGCCGGCGTATACGTATGCTCAATGATGATCGGACACATCCAGACTCCAAGCGGGATGTCTATCATGGATGATAGAGTTGATAAGGCGTCAGCGAACCTGTTCTTCTCTCTTAGTAGGTGTGTGAAAGTTAGTTTTTCAAACCTAAGAATAAGAACATCCAAAATCTAGCAATAGATATTCAACTTTTCTTCTTTAACTTTCCAGTCTCCATTTGTGTGAGAAACAACTAAGTTCAAGTCTCCAATGACGTTCAACCTTTTTGCCCCTATTTCCAGGGTGGCTTCCAAACCAATGATACACGCCTCGTATTCTGCTTCGTTATTTGATCCTTTGAACCAGAGTTTGAAGGCTAAGGGTATATAGGAATTCTCGGATGCTATTAGCAGCACCCCTAGCCCATAATCGTACTAATTACATGGTCCGTCAAAGTAGATTGTCTAAAACTCTTCCTCAACTTGCAGAATAGCTTCATCTGGGAACAGATATTCTACTGCTTCATCCCCTTCTACTGGGTGATCTACCAAAAACTCCGCTACAGCTCTTCCCTTGACCGACTTGCGAGTGACATATTTCAGATCAAATTCGGAGAGAAGAAGCAATCAATGACAAGTAGTGCCTCAACTTCCTGGTAGCCCATACCAAGGCTAAGCAAACTTTTTCTAGCTGGGTGTAACGAGTCTCATAATCCAGCATTTTCTTGCTTAGGTAATAGATGGCTTTCTCCGCCCTATCCTCAGATTCCTGAGCAAGGATGCATCGCATCGTTATGTCCATTACTGACAGATACAAAATCAAGGGCTTCCTCGACTCTGGCGGTGACAACACAGGTGGTTTCTAAAGGTACTGCTTGATCTGCTCAAAAGCGAACTGACACGGATCATTCCATCAGAGCTTCTTTCCTTTCTTCAGGAGACCAAAAAGTGGTTCACAAGTCAAGGTTAATTTAGAAATAAATCATCTTATGAATTGCATTTTACCCAGAGAGCCTCACACCTCCTTTTCAGTCCTTGGTGGTGGCATTTCTAGGATGGCCTTGATTTTGAAAGAATCTACTTCGATGCCCCTCTGTGTAGTCAAGAAACCCAGAATTTTCCCTGCTGTTACGCTGAAAGTACACTTCTATGGATTCAACCTCAGTCTGTATTCTCTAATCCGTTGAAAGAATTTCTTCAAGGCGGTATAGTGGCCCTCTCTTTCTTTGGACTTGACAATCATGTCGTCCATGTACACCTCGACCTTTTTATGGATCATATCATGCAGAATTGTGGTTGCAGCCCGTTGATAGGTAGCCCCAGCATTCTTTCGCCCAAACGGCATCACTTTGTAGTAATAGGTTCCCTATGGCGTAGTGAAGGCATTTTTCTCTCTGTCCTCGGGTGCCATCAAAATTTGGTTATACTCGGAAAATCCATCCATGAGGAAGAGCAATGCATGACCTGTGGTGAAGTCTACCGATTCATCAATGTGCAGTACAAGAAAGTCATCCTTCGGACTGGCCTTATTCAGATCTCTGAAATCCACACACACCCAAATTCTGCCATCTTTCTTTGGCACTGGAACAATGTTGGCCAGCCATGTTGGATACTAATGTAATACCCCGACCCTCATATCTGATTCTGCTGTCTTTATGATTCCCTATTCTGTGTCTTTGAATGTTATTGTGAAAATCTATGTGAAAATATAGTAAAAGAGCATGGAACTTAGGGATATGAGTTTCTATCTGTTGAGTTAGAACGTATCTGTTACACTTGAATTACTTAAAATGGAAATTGAGCATCTTAGAGACTTAATTTGCAGAAATTGATTTGAAATTTGGAATCTACATGATTTTTAAGCTATAAGGGGATTTTCTGTGAAATTTTTATTTCGGCACCCTAAAGCGATTGATTTTCGTCTTTTATGCCTTATATATATTGTTATATCTATCTAAGACTTGTTGAACTTGAGATCAAAAACGTGGGACTCTAAGAGGGAGAGAAGAGAGAAACGTGGGTGAGGAATTGGGGGAAATTGTGCTTCTTCAACTTATTGGATTTGTGTGATCTAATTGAAGGTAATTCAAGTTCTCTTGTGTAGCCACTTAAGAGTTGAGATATATATATATATATATTTGTGTTTGATTCATGGATGCTCTATACTTGCTCTAAGTAGGGGTTTCTCATAAATTGGGTATTTTGATATCTTGGGCATCCATGTTAGATTGCGTCTCAGTAATCCATGTATTCATGCTAATATTATGTGATGTGTTTGTTGAATTTGTAAAACCTAAATATATTTGGGACATTGGATGGAATTTGTGAAGGTGTTGGCTTGTTGAAGCCTTTAACTTGGTCTAAATTGGCATGATTAAGCTTTCCTCCATGTTGTGGTGTTGTTAAGTGGAAGTATTGCATGAATTTCACCCTTGATTGCATGAAAATTGGGTTTGAAGGATGAAATTTTAGCTTGAGATCGGGCTGCCCGGAATCAAGGTAGTCGTCCGCCGAAGCGAGGTCGTTCGAAAGCGTGAAAATGCACCTTCCAGCAGTTTTCTGAAAATTTACCCTGTCCGCTCGAGCGGAGAACCTTACGCTCGAGCGTGAAAATCGACCATCCATATTTTGGTAGCACTACACCGCTCGGCGGACAAAGCTACGCCGAGCGAATCTTGTTTCGATGAAAACTCTTTTGCTCGATTTTTCATGCTTGACTCTTTGGTGCTATTAGAATGTTTTTCGATGAGTTTATGATAGTGATATGACATACGGAATGACCGATAAGGATCTTAAAGGAAAAGAATACTAATTTCTTAGTTATGTTGTGTGTAGGGCACACTCGGGAGGAACTCATACGCCACCACAACACTTGAGTAATAGTGCATTACGTATACATTTATGTATCTGTTACGTAAGGCATACTTGTAAATTATGTATTGAAATTTGGAAATGAAAAGTGATAACCACATCCGACTACTCACAGCCGCATACATTGTGCCGCAAGGCTATCTCACAGCCGAAAGGCTATCTGTGCCGAGAGGCTATCTGGGCCAATAGGCCAACCTCGCTATCTCGGTGTTTGATTTTGATACATATACTCATGACATTGTGATTTTATTACTACGCTACTATTCACTGAGCTTGTCTCATTCTGTAATTTTGTCTGATTCTGTAGGAACCAGCTTGAGGAGCCGAACTAGCACACTTCATGCATTTTTGTCAGCCTAAGGATAACCAGGCACTGGAGGAAACCCTTACATATTAGATCAGTTTTCTCTAAATGTAATTTTGGTATCCACATCGCTGGTCAGGGTCATGTATTTATCGTTTTGTAAGCCTAAAACCTGGGCTGGATTGTAAATGTTTATGTAACCTCACTTTGTGTGTATGTTACTTTATGTTCAATGTTAAGATGGTCCTGGTTTGTTGATAGTTGCTCAATGGATATTTCTAGATGTCGTTTTAAATTTAATGCTTCCGTTCAGGCCCCCAATGAATACCACACAGGTTATTCTGTCTGTTTCTGCTTTAGTCATGCCCAAACTTATGGGGGCTGGGTTGGGGTGTGACAAGTGGTATCAGAGCACGAGTTGCTATCTCACACACGGGTCCATTGAGCGTTAGGATGTCTAGTATAGTAGGCATCAAACAGGAAGGTAGGAAAGATAGCAACGTGATGTAATTTCTGCTAATACTAATGCTAATAATTTGATTTCCTTGTACACCTTTGTGTATGGTATGCTGATTTGTTTTGTAGATTATGGTGAGAACAAGGGCTGATGAGCCAGAAGATGCTACCTCGGTGCGGTTGGATAGGATGGAAAGAATGATGAGGGATATGGCCGAAACTCTACGACAACAACAAAGAATAAAGAACAACAACCTCAGCCACCACCCCCGCCAGTACCCCCACCTGTAATGCAAGACATTCACGCTGAGGATCGTACCATCACAGTTACACGGAGTTTAAAGATGAAACCACCTTCGTTCAAAGGAGGAATTGAACCGATGAAGGCGGAGGCATGGGTCTTTGGGGATAGAGAAATTATTCAAGTCTTCCTTGTCTTGAAGTTCGAAAGTGCGACTTGCGCCTTCACGCTTGAAGATGAAGCGGAGATGGTGGATGCTCACGTAACAATGCATCTGGGGTTGTCTTGGGAGATTCTTGGTGTTATTCTATGACAAATATTTTCCTCAGAGTATGCGAGACAAGAAAGTAACTGAGTTTGAAACATTGAGACAAGGAAACAAAACTGTAGCTGAGTATGAAGCCCAGTTTGCGGAA
This sequence comes from Camellia lanceoleosa, assembly GCA_025200525.1. Lineage (NCBI taxonomy): Eukaryota > Viridiplantae > Streptophyta > Magnoliopsida > Ericales > Theaceae > Camellia > Camellia lanceoleosa. Next base: position 39,694,594 of record CM045762.1, read on the forward strand.
CTGGCTCGGTTTGCACCTCACATGGTAGACACAGAGTATAAAAAGGCGCGGAAATTCGAGGGAGGATTAAGGAATACCATTCAGGATCGGATCAATGTGTTGAAGTTACCGACGTATGTTGATGTCTTGGAGCGGGCTGTCATCGCAGAAGGAAATTTGGCTACTCAGACTCGGATTTCTGAATGGAAAGGGAAGAGGCAAAATACTCAATGGTCTAAAGGATCCATCACTACACCAAACAAAAAGCAGAATTCGGGAAACTTCACCAGTACAACATCTCAGAATTCGACCCCTGAGTGTCAGGAATGCGGGTTGAAACATCGTGGGGTTTGTCATAGGTTGACTGGAGCTTGTTTCCGGTGTGGAAAAACAGGACATTTGATTAGGGACTGCCCACAAAGGAATCAACAACCCGGTAGTAAGGCCGCCACAAGCTCAGCTGGGTCTACACCGACTCCTAGTGCCAAATCCATTGTCAAACCAAATAATAACAAGGACACCATGAAGCAAGGTAGGGTGTTTGCGTTGGTTCCGGGAGATATACAGAATGCAACAACAGTAGTGTCAGGTACATTTACAGTTTATGGCCACTCTGCTTATGTTTTGTTTGATTCTGGCTCTACCTACTCTTTTGTGTCAAAGCAATTTGCAAAGAACTTAGATACACCTGAAATAGAATTAGCCTATGTGTTGTGTGTTACATCGCCTATGGGGACTTCCTTGATCTGTACTTCTGTCTATCCTACTTGTGAAATTTTCATTGGAAATGCTCGTGTATATGCTAATTTAGTCCCACTTGATATGACTTCATTTGATATTATTTTGGGGATGGATTGGTTGGGAGAATACGGGGCTACCATAGATTGCCTGATGAAACAAATTAAATTCCACCCTCCGGGTCAGGTAGAAACTATTTTCCAGGGTCAAGAAGTGACATCACCACCGTATGTGATCTCTGCAGCTAAGGCTTATAAATTGATTCAAAAAGGATGTCGGGGGTATTTGTGTAATGTTCTGGGAGGCCCAGTAGAGAATGAAGATGTTGATACGATTCCAGTCGTTTGTGACTTTCCAGATGTCTTCCCAAAGGAACTGCCGGGAGAGTTAGTGGACCGTGAAATAGAGTTTACAATTGATGTGTTACCTGGAACTCAACCCATCTCTAAAACTCCGTATCGAATGGCATTAGCTGAAATGAAGGAATTGAAGGGTCAACTTCAAGATTTACTGGATAAAGGGTTTATTCGTCCAAGTGTCTCTCCCTGGGGTGCACCAGTCCTGTTTGTGAAGAAGAAAGATGGGACACTTCGGTTATGCATAGATTACCGGGAGCTTAATAAAGTAACGATCAAAAACAAGTATCCTTTACCGAGAATTGATGATTTATGTGTTCAGTTACAAAGGTATGAGTTTTCTCTAAGATTGATTTGCGGTCCGGGTATCATCAATTGAAAGTCAAAGCCGAAGATGTCGAGAAGACAGCCTTCCGAACCCGTTACGGTCATTATGAATTTTTGGTTATGCCCTTTGGGGTTACGAACGCACCAGCAGCATTTATGGATCTGATGAACCGAGTTTTCAAACCTTATCTGGATGAGTTTGTAGTGGTCTTTATAGATGACATCCTTATTTATTCTGGGAATGCAGAAGCTCATGAAAATCATCTTCGTCAAATCCTCCAAACTCTCCGAGAAAGGAAGCTGTACGCAAAACTGAAGAAGTGTGAATTTTGGCTGCATGAAGTGGCATTTCTGGGTCATGTCATAACTAAAGAAGGAGTTTCCGTTGATCCAAGTAAGATTGAGGCAATAGTAAACTGGCCAACCCCGACTAATGTAAGCGAAGTGCGCAGTTTTATGGGACTAGCAGGTTATTATCGGAGATTTGTCCAAGACTTTTCTAAGATTGCTGTACCACTTACGCAGCTAACGAAGAAGGGCATTGCGTTTGAATGGACTGAGCCGAGAGAATTTGCTTTCCGGGAGTTAAAAACGAAGTTAACTACCGCCCCGATTCTTGCATTACCATCTGGTAACGAGGGATTTGTAATTTATAGTGACGCCTCACATAAGGGATTGGGTTGTGTTCTTATGCAGAACGGAAGAGTTATCGCCTACGCCTCTCGCCAGCTTAAACCCCATGAGAAAAGTTATCCCACACATGACCTTGAATTGGCAGCAGTTGTCTTTGCGTTGAAGATTTGGCGACATTATCTGTATGGGACTTCTTGTGACATCTATACTGATCATAAAAGCCTCAAATACCTCTTCACCCAAAAGGAGTTGAATATGCGCCAACGGCGGTGGCTAGAACTGATTAAAGACTATGATTTGCAGCTTCACTACCATCCTGGCAAAGCTAACACGGTGGCAGACGCACTCAGTCGGAAAAATATGGGGAAACTGGCGAGTCTATTGACAGAAAGTAAAGAATTGTTAGGGGATCTGAACAAGATGGAAATTGATTTAATACTACCTGGGCGAAGAGCAACAATAGCGGCAATGATGGCTCAACCGGCATTACTAGAGGAGATCAAGATACGTCAAATGGAGGACGCCCTCAAGAAAATATGTAATGAAATGGAGACAAAACCAAAATGGGATTTACTTGGACCGATTCCGTGCTAAAATTTGAGTCGAGTGTGTGTCCCTAATGTGGTAGAACTTAAGCGGAAGTTGATGAAAGAAGCACATGCCTCGAGAGTCTCAATACATCCGGAAGTACCAAAATGTACCAAGATTTGAAACAACATTTCGGTGGCCAAGTATGAAGAGGAGATTGCGAGTTTGTATCTAAATGTTTGCGATGCGACAAGTTAAAGCAGAACATCAGAAACCCGCAGGGTTGTTACAACCCCTTCCGGTTCCGGAGTGGAAATGGGAACACCTAACGATGGATTTTGTCGTAGGATTACCACGGACGCCTCGAGGTATGAATTCGATATGGGTTATCGTTGACCGATTAACCAAATCCGCCCATTTCTTGCCTGTGAAGACTCAATATAACGCCGACAAACTTGCTTTGCTCTATATAGATGAAATTGTAAGGCTTCACGGAGTCCCGGTTTCAATTGTGTCGGACAGAGATCCAAAATTTGTATCACGGTTTTGGCAGAGTCTACAGAATGCAATGGGTACAGAATTGAAGTTCAGTACAGCTTTCCATCCTCAAACCGATGGACAGTCCGAAAGGACGATTCAGACGTTAGAAGATATGCTTCGAATGTGTGTTCTGGATTTTCAAGAGAGCTGGGAGACTCATCTACCATTGATTGAATTCGCGTATAATAATAGCCACCATTCGAGTATCCAAATGGCACCTTATGAAGCCCTGTATGGGAGACCGTGTCGCTCACCAGTGTGCTGGGCTGAGGTAGGAGATAGGCCTTTGTTAGGGCCAGAAATCGTTCAATTAACTACCGAGAAAGTGAAGATTATTCGAGAAAGGCTGAAAACTGCTCAAAGCAGGCAGAAGAGTTACGCAGATAACCGACGAAGGAATTTGGAATTTGATGAGAACAGTCATGTCTTTGTAAAAGTCACTCCAATGAAAGGTCACCCAAGATTCGGAAAGAGGGGTAAACTAACACCCCGATATGTCGGTCCCTTTCAGATTTTACAGAAAGTTGGAACAGTAGCTTACCAAGTTGCCCTCCCGCCACATCTGAGTCAGGTTCATAATGTATTTCATGTTTCTATGCTCCGAGAATACCTTCCAGATCCATCCCATATTATTGACTATCATCAGATTGAGCTAACCGACAGGTTAACATATGAAGAAAAACCGCTCCGAATTCTGGATCGTCAGGTGAAACAGTTACGGAACCGGGAAATTCCAATGGTAAAAGTAGAGTGGCAAGAGCACTATGGGACTGAGGCAACCTGGGAAAAAGAGGATGAAATGCAAAATCAATATCCGTATCTGTTTTCGTCCTAAGGTAAAAGCAACTTTGGAGGACCAAACTTAAATAAGGGAGGGAGAGTGTAATACCCCGACCCTCATATCTGATTCTGCTGTCTTTATGATTCCCTATTCTGTGTCTTTGAATGTTATTGTGAAAATCTATGTGAAAATATAGTAAAAGAGCATGGAACTTAGGGATATGAGTTTCTATCTGTTGAGTTAGAACGTATCTGTTACACTTGAATTACTTAAAATGGAAATTGAGCATCTTAGAGACTTAATTTGCAGAAATTGATTTGAAATTTGGAATCTACATGATTTTTAAGCTATAAGGGGATTTTCTGTGAAATTTTTATTTCGGCACCCTAAAGCGATTGATTTTCGTCTTTTATGCCTTATATATATTGTTATATCTATCTAAGACTTGTGGAACTTGAGATCAAAAACGTGGGACTCTAAGAGGGAGAGAAGAGAGAAACGTGGGTGAGGAATTGGGGGAAATTGTGCTTCTTCAACTTATTGGATTTGTGTGATCTAATTGAAGGTAATTCAAGTTCTCTTGTGTAGCCACTTAAGAGTTGAGATATATATATATATATATATTTGTGTTTGATTCATGGATGCTCTATACTTGCTCTAAGTAGGGGTTTCTCATAAATTGGGTATTTTGATATCTTGGGCATCCATGTTAGATTGCGTCTCAGTAATCCATGTATTCATGCTAATATTATGTGATGTGTTTGTTGAATTTGTAAAACCTAAATATATTTGGGACATTGGATGGAATTTGTGAAGGTGTTGGCTTGTTGAAGCCTTTAACTTGGTCTAAATTGGCATGATTAAGCTTTCCTCCATGTTGTGGTGTTGTTAAGTGGAAGTATTGCATGAATTTCACCCTTGATTGCATGAAAATTGGGTTTGAAGGATGAAATTTTAGCTTGAGATCGGGCTGCCCTGAATCTGGGTAGTCGTCCGCTCGAGCGGAGGTCAGGGCCGCTCGAGCGTGAAAATGCACCTTCCAGCAGTTTTCTGAAAATTTACCCTGTCCGCTCGAGCGGAGAACTTTACGCTCGAGCGTGAAAATCGACCATCCAGTATTTTTGGTAGCACTACACTGTCCGCTCGAGCGGACAAAGCTACGCTCGAGCGGAGTACTGTTTCAGTGAGAAAACTCTGTTTTGCTCAGTTTTTCATGCTTGACTCTTTGGTGCTATTAGAATGTTTTTCTGATGAGTTTATGATAGTGATATGACATACGGAATGACTGATAAGGATCTTAAAGGAAAAGAATACTAATTTCTTAGTTATGTTGTGTGTAGGGCACACTCCAGGAGGAACTCATACGCCACCACAACACTGTGAGTAATAGTGCATTACGTATACATTTATGTATCTGTTCTGTAAGGCATAATTGTAAATTATGTATTGATCTGGAAATGAAAAGTGATAACCACATCCGAATATCTGTTGTGCCGAAAGGCTACCTGTTGTGCCGAAAGGCTACCTGTTGTGCCGCAAGGCTACCTGTTGTGCCGAAAGGCTACCTGTTGTGCCGCAAGGCTACCTGAGTCGAAAGACTATCTGTGCCGCAAGGCTATCTACAAGGCATGAGGCTATCCGGGCCAATAGGCCAACTCGCTATCTCGGTGTTTGATTTTGATACATATACTCAGTACATTGTGATTTTATTACTACGCACTACTATTCACCGAGCTTGTCTCATTACGTAATTTTGTCCGATTCAGAGGAACCCGGCTTGAGGAGAACTAGCACACTTCATGCATTTTTGTCAGCCTAAGGATAACCAGGCACTGGAGGAAACCCTTACATATTAGATCAGTTTTCTCTAAATGTAATTTTGGTATCCACATCGCTGGTCAGGGTCATGTATTTATCGTTTTGTAAGCCTAAAACCTGGGCTGGATTGTAAATGTTTATGTAACCTCACTTTGTGTGTATGTTACTTTATGTTCAAAGTTAAGATGGTCCTGGTTTGTTGATAGTTGCTCAATGGATATTTCTAGATGTCGTTTTAAATTTAATGCTTCCGTTCAGGCCCCCAATGAATACCACACAGGTTATTCTGTCTGTTTCTGCTTTAGTCATGCCCAAACTTATGGGGGCTGGGTTGGGGTGTGACAACTAAAATACTAGCAAGAACCCTACATCTATCTGCTTGGTGACCTCTTCCTTAATCTTCTAAGCCCAATCCGGGCGTATTCTCTGCAACTTCTGTTTAATGGGTCGGACCTCAAGGTCAAGAGGGATCCGATGCTGTACAATCTTAGGATCGATTCCAGGCATGTCTTTGTAGGACCACGTGAAAACATCTTTTAAATCTTTTAATAAAGCAACTAAGTGCTCGCGCTCCTCCGAAGACAATGTGAACCTGATCTGGACCAGACATGGATCCTTCTCAGTACCCACATTAACAGCATTGATTTCATCAACGAGGGGTTTTACAAATCTTTCCTTCTCTCGATTAATCAAAATTTTCAAAACCAGAGAATTCCTTTCTCATCATTTTCATCAAAATTTTGAAAATTATGATCAATGCAATAAACAAGAGGCATAGAGAAATACTCAGAATCTGCAATGGCATTCTTATTCACAAGGTGAAGCTCATCCAGTTCCTCGATTACAACTGACTCAAAAGAAAAAGAAAAGGATGACCTGGACAAACCTCGGCATCTGGGTTATTAACCCCGGGAATACCGCACCCAGACTTAGAAGCACCGAAATCTGATTTCGACTCCACAGACTCTGTGGAATCAGATTCTGGCTCACTACTCGACTCAGAACTACTAGACAGGTAGCCCCTCATTCAACTTCCAAACGAGAGATGGTGCGTCAGATGCATCCAAGATACTGTCAGAAGGATTCACACCTGGTTGGTCCCCAATCATGGAAACAGTCAGGTTATCCCCCAAGCTCTCTGAGTCGATCGGAGGATTCGAAAGGTGACATGCCAATACTGCTCTTACTTGAAGCCCGTTGCTGTCGGAATCACTTTCTGTGCTCTTCACAGCTTCAATGGTTTGTTCAGTCTGTTCCTCTGTATCACTGCCTTATAGCTACAAGTTAAAGAAAATCTCAAAGCCAGGAACCCGCTGCTTCTCAGAGTTGAACAAGGGTTCAGGGAAACCACAGAATGGGAAGTCTTCACCCTCCTGAACAAAATGACCATTCAGGGTTCCCCAGATTGGTCTATGCACAAGTTCATAGTGCTTCCCGGTCTGCTTAGCTTTGGCTTTTCCTGCCATCTCTTTCCCTTTCCTAACCCAGTCCTCTTTGGTGGGCGTCTAGCAAAGACCAAAGGCATGCGGGTTATGTGGCACATCGGCCAATGTAGCAATGCATTTCTAGCTGCTCCTTCCCAGTCCCATTCTTAGCATGTGTTGGAGCTTGTTCATGAAGTATACAGACTGGGCGCTGACATACAAGCCCTCATCAATGGCCAAGATATTCTACATTACCCAAGCCTCAGCCAAGGTAAACCCCAGAAGGAAAACATCCTCTTTGCCATGCATAGTCTCCAGCACAGGTGTAGTGACTTCTGGCGAAGGATATATAGATGAATTCCCGAAGACTATGGCCACCCCTTTCCCATAGGGGTACTTCAGCATTTGGTGGAGGGTGGAAGAGACAGCTTTCACTTAGTGCAGCCAGGGTCGCCCAAGTAGCAAGTTGAAAGTGGCCAGAACATCGAGGACATGGAACTCAATGTCCTGTTGAGCTGGGCTGACCTGTACTCTGATCTATACTGTTCCCATTACCTCTCAGCTAATATTGTCATATGCCCGGATCACCTGGGTTGTAGGTACAAAATCTGTTGGTTTCAGACCGATGGCATATGCTATACAAGTTGGGTAGACATTGATCGCTGACCCAGTATCAACCAGTACCATTGGCACCCATTTTTCTCGACACTCTACTGATATGTATAAAGGCTTATTATGTACAGAGCCTTCCGGTGGAAATTCCTTGTCCGAGAAGGTTAGGGTCGGCACAACGCCTCGCGGGAAGACTAATCCTACCAGTTGTTTCGGGGTGGTGTCGATGGACAACTTAGCTTTATCTATCGCCGACAATACAACCTGTCTGTGCACCTGTGAAGCCATAAGCAAACCCCAGATAGATATATCAGCTTGAATCTTCTTCAACACAGCTTCTTCTTCCAATAGTTTTTCTTTCTGTTTCTCTACTTCTTTATCCTTCCCGGATGCGTCAGGTTGGTCCAGATGCGGTGGTTTGAAATATCAGCCACTTCTTGTCATATGGTCGACCTCTTCCACATACCAAGTGTTGTCAAAAAGGTCTTCACCCCAATCCTCATCAGTATGAACCTGGTGTAAGTCGTCATCATCCCACCAGATTCCTCCGGCAGCCACCAAGTAGTCGTCCGACTCCGTTCGGATTACCTTCTTATCACAACCCCCCCCAGCAGGGTGTTGGGCTTTCCCAGCTCTCTGTTTTTCATCCATTTCTTGCTCAAACTGCTTTAGCACGACTTCTTGCTCTATAAGTACAGTAGTAACACTGCCCAATTCTTGAGCCAATTGTTCTACACCGGTGTTTTCCAATAGTTTAACCTTTCCATCAGTCATTCCGACCATTGCAGTGGTTCTCGCTTTCTATTCTTCTAGCTTCAATTCAGTTCCCACATCTCAATTGGGTTCATCATTTAGCCACCAACATTGTCTGTCAACCTATTCAGATCAAACCAATTAATATGCACGTCCCCTTGATCTTGCTCATCAAAGAACTACAAATTGTCTATGTCCTTCCCTAGGTCGGCCAGATCATCCAATCCCTAAATTGGGCCATCCTCTCGAACTACATTAACCTCCATCCCTGTCGGTAACACCACTTCCGGTTAGCTTGATTGCTTGGCACAATATAGCAGTGTGGGTTGCACATCTCTTCAGATAAGTCCTCAGAGCCCTCGAACAACAGACTGGGATTTTCTACTAAGGCCGACCTCCCTTCATCTACCACTGTCACCACCACAGGTTCGGGTTGGAGTGTAGACATGTTTATCATGTACAAGTCCATGCTCTCAGGGATGAACAACGCCGGTTTAGGTAGGTGGGAAGGGGTGATATATCTACTGGGGTCATAAGGGATGGCCAGTGTGTGGATGAGGTTTATATGCCTGGGTGAAGAGACTTGATTATGTGGTGTGAGAGGATTTGTAGTGATGTTTGGCTTTTAGGGTGACGCTATCACCTTATTGTCAATGAGATCTTGAATCTCATGATGCAGCCTATAACATTGATCAGTGTCATGACCATGATGCTGATAAAAAGCACAATATTTGGTTGGGTTATGTCTTGGTGGGAGAGAATTAAGTAGTGGGCATTGTTCTAACGATTTAAGGTGCCTTTTTCTGATCAGGACCCCTAGGGCTTCGGATAAAGGCATGTAGAGCGGGATAAAGACCCTTTGAGATTAGACCTGGCTGGTTGAGGTTTGTAGATTTGTGTTGGATGTATTGGCGAAAGGGTTGGCAGTTTTGGGTGTGGTGGTGACCATACTCACATCCGAAGGCCGTGTAGAGGTGCTACCAGTCGTAGCTACATTGGAACTACATGTGAAGGGCCTCTGGGGTTGTTTCTTCTCATTGTCTATCAGCCCCTGTTTCATTGCACCCTCAATCTGAACCCCTATTTCATGGAGCTCAACAAATGTAACCAAAGGCAAGACTATCATCTACTGTAATAATCTCCCTTGGAGGTTGCGGACCACCATTCCGATTTGGTCATTTTCAGACGGCCTGATAGTCATCATGGAGGCCTTGGCCCTCTATCTCATTACAAAATCTGAGAAGCCCTCCTTCGGCTCCTAACAAGTCGCTTCAAGATCACGAGTTGTAACCTCAATCTTGGTATTGTAGGAGTATTGCGTGATGAAGGCCTCATCCATTTCCACCTAGCTCCTGTCCGTAGAGTCTTCCAATTTTGCGTACCAGATAGCCGCTATACCCGACAGGGTCCGGCCAAAAAGCAACAACTTCTGAAGTCTAGTGAAACCCATTGGTCGTAGGATATTAGAGAATAAATGCAAATGGACCATGGGATCCCCAGAACCATCGAACCAGTCTATGTGCGGCATCTTGAATCTGTCTGGCAGAGTTACTGTGGAATCTGTATATCCATCCTCAATGTCAGGGATTGAATTCACACCATGTGCCTGCTTGAAGAGCTTTTCGACTTATTGACCTTCAATGCAGTGGGGTTAACCTCGAATTCAAATTGCACCTCTATTTGGTACACTGGTGCCTTGGAGGTCTGAGGTTGGATTGGATCTGCTAGAATGCTCAGATTCTCTTGGATGTTGACAGTGACTCCGGGTGCTGGAATACCTGCTGGGGGTGCATGGGATGCAGAGGCTACTATCGGTTGCGGCTGCTGTTACTGAAGCCTATTTATTACTTCTGTTTGGCAGACTGTGACCTTAGTTTAGCGGGCAGCATCTAGCTGCATAGTCTCAATGGTCTACTGGAGCTGACGAACCACATCTTCCATGCTAACTAGGGGATGTTGAGCCATCAGAATTGGAAAATACTCTCTCACTGGAGTGGAAGTAGAAGACTGAGCCAGATTGGGCACCGGTGAAGTAAAAGGTGACTGCTGGATTGGTGAGTTATGTCTAACCCTCCTCCGTCTCGTAACCAGTGGGAGTGAAGTAAACATTGGTTGTCCCCTAACAAGATTGCCAGATCTGTAAAGTCTTCTCACACGGGTCCAGAGTGCTTGGGGGGTAACAAGACTATCCGAAGCAATTGTAATTAACTACCTTGCAAAAAGAAATAAAGCAAAAGAAAGCGAAAATCAGAAATTGCATAGAGCCTCAGCTCAAATATGAACAAGATACAGTTGTAATCAAAAGCTGCAGCACTGTATTCAACGCTGAACTCTGCCCCCAAAAACTGATACCCAAACTTGCAACTGATACATACATTCCAGTAGAGTTTCACTCTAAAAGCACATATCAGTTAAGTGAGAGCCAAAACACCCCTATGATGGGGTAGGGTCACCATGTCCTAGTTTCGTTAGGAACTAAGGTTCACTATTCACGCAAAGTGTTTCACACAATCCTGATTTTGGATAAGCAACCTGTCCTAGTTTGGAACAGTCTACTATGGCTTTCAATATGTAACTAGGCCAATTGGTCAAAAAGGGTACCTCAACAAGACTACCTAATATACCTCTCACACCTAACACCGAGAAGTGAAAGGAGGATCAAACGGTACAGCGGTAGTCTAGATCCAAGGGTTATGTTCCCATCGTGGCAGAACCCGCAATCGGTCAACCTTTTGGCAAGATTTTCCAAGCAAGCCTTCGACAAACCGTTCAGGAATAGCAGACTGCAAACACAATGACTTAGGTGCACCAATGCAAATGCAAATGCAAAGAAACATATAAGTGTAGATAAAATAACATATCATGAGTTTGAGTTAAGTTCTCTAAATCCCCAGTAGAGTCGCCGAAAATTGTAGCTCAGCTTTTTCACGCCCCCTTCCGGAAGTTTGAAAGAAGCCCTACAATTCGGACTTTCGCGGTTCTAAATGTAATCTCACAAGTGCAATGTGAAATTGATAAACACCAAAGAGTCCAAATCCGGCAAATCTTTTGAAAAATCGATTTTAGGATCAAAATGCGAAAATTGGACTGCTTTGCCAGATACAAAGTGGCCAACTAAATATTTTTATTTTTGGGAAAATTTAGGAAACCCATGACTCGTGCCAAAGGCCACGTGTCCATCATCACCAAAGTTACCTCAGCTCGGGAACTTAGGTACAAGAGAGGAAGGTCATGAATTGAGCACCCTCGCTCGCTCGATCAAAGATTGGCCTCTACTAATCATGATATAACTTTTTATCAACATTATATGCTCTTATTCCGTTTATTAAGCTAGCATTACTACGCGATGTGCACAATCAAGTATAGACTAGTTTGCTAAATTTGGAACAATTCAATTTCACGTTTTGTTTGTGGAAATGGTTTGAATTTGCCACCTCTAGTGGGCTTAAAGTTTGCAAATTTGCCACTCAACAAAGTGGGGTTAAAACCATGAATTTGCCACTAGACATAATGGGCTTAAAACATACATTCGTTGAATCATTCCAATTCAAGCAACAAGCCTTCATACACAGGCATTCAAGCAGTTTATTCAAGTAAGCATTTAGCCTTTAGTAAGCATGCAAGACATGGCAACACTCACACTCATGCAAGTATGCTAAAGCACTAAAACTCACCTAGTAATCCAAGCTAAGAAGATGTGAGTTAGAAAAGTATGCATGATTCCTAACTATGCAAAATGTCTAATGCAACACATGCGAAGAATGCAATTAATAGGCTCGGCTACTAATATGGCATATGATTCAATTAAATAGCATGTGGTTAAACAAGTATTCAAAGAAGTATTTAAACAACAATGCAGTTTGAATGATGCGCCGAGCCTCGGTGCATGCAAAACAAGATGAATGTATGCAAGCATAAGGTATGCTAATTGAAATATGTCCCTAATCTAACCATTAAAAGCGGATAAATAAAATGGAGAAAGACGTAGGGTTGGAAGACATGTATATTATTACATTACGCTCTCACGAAATAAAGTCCAAATGAATAAAGCTAACTAACTAATCAAGCTAAGCTAATTAAGCTAATTAAACTAATTATTACAAAACTTGAATAACTAGCTAAACTAATTAACTAATTATTACAACACTTGAAATGAGTAATTAACTAACTATCTAAGCTAATTAATTAAAAAAAATTAACTAGGCTAAACTAATTAAATATTACAACATCAACTAATTAGCTACAACTAATTAGACTAATTAAATACTACTACACAATTCACTATGCTAATGAAGCAATTAAATGATTAAACGCATTCGATATGAACACCAAGGAAGATGGATGGAGGTTTCATGCGCATCACTTGAAAGCTACTATGTCTGCCCAAACTACCCTTGTTTCACCTTCAGCCACTGCCTTTGTTTCTGCAAAATTGCACTGCTGGCCACACACCAAGGGCCAGCCGTGCATTGCTGATGGCTGGCCGGGTCTATAGAAGGCCCGTCGTGCATTGATTTGGTGTAAAACTCTATTTCTATACTCTGAGGTGAAATCACTGCAGATAGAGCATTTTGAAGCTCTATTTGTCCTTCCTTCCTTCTCTATCATAGGAAAGGCTCAAGAGAAGGTTGGGATTGACTCCAAAACCATCAATGAGCGATATAATTGCTTGATGATCTTGGATATCATTTTGGACCAAATATCAATGAATGCAATGCAAATGGACCACCCCTCCCCTTTTGTCATGGAATGAACTCAAAAAGAGGAAGTCAAGATACTACAAGGACATCAAAAACACCATGAATTGATGCTTGATGATCCTTAACACAAGAAACTTGGCATAACGTCCGGCCAAGTTCAAGCTATTTAAGCCATTTTCTTTTCTTTAAGTGTGTTAATCCATGTTTTATGCCAATTGTTTTAGTCATTGCCATTCATTAGTCCATTTGTCAAAATGTGATGTTAAAGTCCTCTAAACAGGAAGTGGTGTCAAGCAAAAGGTCCTTCTAAAACATGAGAAGGAGACTACACCGTCGGCGATGAATCTTTGAAGAGACTAAGCCATTAAGTGTAGTTCTCCTTTACATGCATTGAACAACCTCAATTGATTGAAACCATTCTCATGAATGAAAGATATGGAATGATTATTTGATTAGTAAACAAGGCTCCAAACATGGAAAATAAACAAAGAATGCATATCAATCAAGAAGTATTCTAATTTAATGAGACTAATGAGACCACAAGTGTATTAAACAAGGCATGTACCAATTGAAAAAGCCTAGACAACCTTAAAATAGCCTTAAATACATGAAAATAAGAGGTGAAATATGCATGAGAAGGAGTTGAAAAGCTAGACAACAAAGATGAGAATTAAGGCTAGTAAACAAAGATAAGGAAGGGTGGCTAACCCCTCCGCTTTTGAAGCTTCAAAACATGGTTTTTAACCTTTTCAAACCTTTGAAAATCAGTGTAAATACCAAAGGAAAAGAGTGAAAAGAAGAAGGTTCGAGTTATGAATAAAGGTGTAGAAAGAGCAATCTCTCTCTACCCTTTTGGTAACTCTTCAAACCCAACTCCAACACTTCAAACAAACTCAAAACCAACCAAAACAACAAGAATAATGAAGTAAATGATAGAAATGAAGGCAAGAGAAGAGAAAACAAGCTTATACCTTTCAAGAAGTAAGCTTGTTCTTGGAGTTTCAACCTTAGTCTCAATGCACTCTCAAGCTTGAATCACACTTCCTCAAGGTCAACCAAGGCTTTAGGATGGTAAGACAAGGTTGTTTATGATGTATATAGGTGTTGTAAGCAAGCTAGGTTAGCTCAAAGGATGCTTTGCAATGGAAGAAGGAGGAGTCAAGGCTCTCAAGGTGTATATATCTCTTCTTGACATTTTGTTCAACCCTCAAAACAATCCTAAAGCTTCGATTTTATAGAATTCGAGCTCAAAAGGTGATAAATATCTTCAAAAATAGACAGGTGGCGGCCTCCCACCCAACTAAGTGTTTATCGCCATCAATGGCCGGCCGGCCATTCATAGCCACGGTCGAGCCTTGATGGCCTCCCTTGTTTTTTTGGTTCAAACTCAGCTCAAGGTGAGAAATGATCCAAAAATGAAATCCAAGGGTTCAAACTAAGTAAATATTGAAGATGTGAGGTTATTTCGGAAGCCTAATTGATTCCGAATCGTTGTAAATTCATAATTCAACTTTCATCATTGAGTGCATTCAACCAAGCATTTGAGTCTTGTAGGCGGTCATAAATAAGGTGTTTATAACACCCGGCTCCTCCGCCTTAACAACAGGTGGAAATACCGGAGGAATCTCTAAAGGAGCCCTATCATGTGGTGAATCATCTGCCATCTGGAAAATAGGTGAAAATGGAGAAAAAAAAGGTAAACTTGGAAAAAGTCAACCCTAGGTGAGAGAAAATGAAAGAAAAAGTCAAAGCCCGAAAAAATTCACCAAACTCGACGGAAACAAGCCTAGAAGGGTGAAAATGATGGAAAAAAATGTCAAAATCAAATTCCAATCTGTTCAAAGTGAAGTGAACTAAGAGGATTTAGCGAATAAAGTTTGCGTGGAGTGTTGGAAAACACGTAAAAAGGTTGGATCTAGAGAGGGAAAGTGTCTAGAGAGAGAGAGGGGGAGCATTTCAGACATGAGGTTATGAGGAAATGAAGTGTCAAGGCCTATACTTAAAGACTTGAGGCAAAATGTCCAAAATGCCCCGAGTCTGCCATCAGTGGCCGGCAAGTGGCCGGCAAGGCTCATTGGTGGCCAGCAAAGCTTGTTCATGGCCGGCAAGTGGCTGACAGCCTCCTCCTATGGTCGGCAGGTGGCCGATAGCCTCCCTCTGAGTTCTAATGTTGTTTTGTGTCTTTGTTTGCCAAGAGTTGTAAGGAAAGTTCGCTGTTGGGTTCATATTGTCTCTACAGAAGCTCAAAACTGTGTTTTTCACGCATGACATTCATCATTTGTCAATATGAATAAGGTGTATCCTTTTTAAACATATTGCAATTCCTCCGAGAGGTAAATTGGAAGGTGCCATCGAATGTCGCCTTTATTCATTTTGCCTTCGTTCTCTTTTCATTGTCTATTGTTGCATAGAATATACATTTCATATTTGTTACATAGAATTTGCATTTCACATATATTGTTGCATAGAATATGCATTTCACATATACGTATGTTGCGTGCACCTTTTGCATTAGTTATGATTCACGCATAGAATATGCTCTTGTTCTTATTTTGCATAGAATATGAACATGTTGTCCAATTTCGCATAGAATATGCTTTGGTTTCTTACATAGAACATGCTATCAATACATTAGTTATCCATCTCGTGTAGAATATGCGTTGTCATTTGTTCACTTTGTGCATCTATCGCACTTGTTCACTTTGTGCACCTATCTCACTTGTTCACTTTGTGCATTTATCACATTTATTTACTTTGTGCATCTATCGCACTTGTTTGCTTTGTGCATCTATCAGCACACCCCTTTGTTGTTTCATCTGGAGACGTGCGAAGCACGCCGCCGAGCGGTTGTATCTTAGGATACGCGAAACATGGCACTAGGTGGGCTTCATCTCGGGATGTGTGAAGCGCTAGCCCGAGCAATTTTCTTATATCTCAGGATGCTTGAAACATGGCCCTGGGCGGGTTTCATCTTGGGACGCGCGAAGCGCAACCCCGAGCGGTTGTATCTCAGGATGCGTGAAATACGGCCCTGGGCGGGTTTCATCTCTGGACGTGCAAAGCGCAAGCCCAAGCGGTTTTCTTGTATCTCAAGATGCGTGAAACACAGCCCTGGGCGGGTTTCATCTCGGGACGTATGAAACAGGGCCCCGAGCAATTGTATCTCAGGATGCGTGAAATGCAACCCTAGGCGGGTTTCATCTTGGGATGTGTGAAGCACGAGCCCGAGCAGTTTTCTATTTCTCGGGACATCCGAAGCGCGAGCCCAAGCGGTTTTTTGTTCTTGGGACTTACGAATCACGAGCCTGAGCTGTTTTTTTTTGTTTCTGGGGACATGTGAAATGCGACCCCAAGCTGTTTTCATTTTTCAATTTCTCGAGACGTATGAAACACGACCTCGAACAGTTTTCTCAACTTCTCAAGATGCGTGAAATGCAACCCTGAGCGGTGTTTTCTTTCCTCATCTATTGTTTTGGTGTGGTTAGAGTGTGGTTTTATCTTTTTATGGAGAACCTGTGTTGGTTTTAAGCTTGAAGTTGCTCATTCATGTATTGTTATCTCGTTATTTTGCTCATTGCATCTTTTATTTCTTATTGCATCATCTTGCACGATCATAAGTTTTCAAAATAGTCGACTTTGCCGAGCGTGTGAGTCCAACTTTCAAAGTTGCATTGTGCATATCATTTTGCATTTTGCCCCAGAACTATGTTGGTTTGATTCCTGACAAAGGGATACGTAGCCAACTTGTGGGGACAACCATTTATTTCTGTCTTGATTATTTGTCCAAGTCTTACGGCCTTGTCAAAATGGGTCGTCTTTGGGCTTTGACATTTACTCACGTCATTTCATGACTCCGAGTTTTGTCAAAGAGGGGCAACTGTGGACACCCCATTTTTGACAGCCCTTACGACTTGGACGCCATCGCATGCACACCCGATGATGAATGTATATGCTCGTCCAGTGCTCGAAGTCCTCAGCGGACAGCTGTAGCTTTGAGACTTTCAAACCCTACACCTCTGTTGCCCTGTTTTTGGACCAAACCTTGTGCTTTTCAAGCCTGCAGTTCCTGGTAGCCTGTCGGCCACCCTTATGGGCTGCCGGCCATCACTTTCTAGCTGCCGACCACTGATGTGGCTTGCCAGCCACCAATGATGGCAGGCTGGCCACCAGTTTCTTTTGTAGATATTTTGTAATAGTTGTGCTAGCTGTTTCCACAGATGCACGCATCTGCACCCATGTGTAGGGCTCGATATCCTTGTAGGGAATTCATGTTTTCTATATATAGGAGACCCCTCTCTCATGTTTTAAGGTTAGAAAATTTTGAAATCAAAATTTTTCCTCTCTACAATTCTCTCTCTCTCTCTCTCTAGCAAATCTCTACACTTTTGCCTACAAATACTTAGCCTTCGCCTATACACCCTTAACCAAATATTCTCATCTTTGAGCTGACGTAGTTTTGAGCTTGGTTTGAGCTCTTGAAGGGTGTGTTGTCTTGGTGTTGTTGCTTGAATTGCTCCTTCTCTTCAAGAGGTATAAGCCTTTGGCTATTTGTTTGTTTTCTCTACTATTTTTCTTGTTGTTTTCCAACTGTTTTTGGGCTGTAAAAATTCTGTATTTTTGGGCTAAAACTTGGGTTCTAAGGCCATAAAAGGATGAGGGGTGTTCCACCTTTCTTTGTACCTTGTTTTGGAGGCCTTTGCCCTTGTGTTTCCCACCCTTTTACTATCGTTTTCTAAGATTTTCAACACTGATTTTCAGAGATTTTTCAGTGGCCAAAATCATGTTTTGAAGTCCAAATTTGGAGGGGTTAGCCTCTTCTCCTTGTGTCTTGCTTATTAGCCTAGTTTGTGTCATGTTTTGGCATGTTAATCTATCTATTTTTGTCTTGATCCTAGCATGTTTTAGGACTTATTTTAGACCATTTTAGCACTATTTTTGGGTAATAGTTGCATTTGAGCTTTGTTTTGCATGCTTGTAGTGTAATAGTCCTCATGATTTTGGTATTCTAGGCCTTAGACACCATCTTATTTGAGTTGATAGCATTTATTTATGCCTTTCTCACTCATTTTCAGCACTAATAATTTCTGCAACCCCCCTCCTTTCTTGGCTTTTTGTTTTTCTTTGAAAATGGTTCAAACAACTTGTTTGTTTTAAACATGAGATTGAGGTGTCATGCTTAATGGTTTAATCCCATTGAGGGTTCATTACCAACGATATGATGTCTCTTTCATGCCCAAAGCAACTCTTGGTTTGAGCTCTCTTTCCATTAGAGGACTTAAACTCACCCTTTGGACTCAATTAATTAAAGAATGATTAGTAATTTAAAATGGAGTAATTAAAATTGGGACTAAAATGGTGAAAGATAATAATTTGGTTGTGTCCAACCGGACGTTAATTGAACACATGGAAACTTGGGCCATTTCATACTCACTAGTGATGAAATGACTCAAGTCTCCAAGGTCATCACTTCTCTTGATCTTCCATGAAAGGGAGGAGGTTTAGAGTCTTATTTTGTTGCATTTATTGAACTTGCAAACTTTCGTTCACAAGCCATCATGCAATGAAATTGCTTGAGTTGGTGGTTTGTGGCTTAAGTTCACTACTTCTTTGATTTGTTCATGAAAAGGAGAGGTGGGTTGTGCAAACAAACCCTTGAAATACCTTGTATATACTATGTTTGTCCTCTGTTGCAGCAAGGAGAACTGGGTAGCAGTGGCCGGCAAGCCACTTTCCATGGCCAGCAGGTGGTCGACAGACCACCTTTGATGGCCAGCCGGCCATCACTGGTGGCCGGAATCCCTCATCACTGGCCGGTCGGCTAGTAATGTAAATTTCAGCCGTATGTTTATAAGGCCAAGTAGAGTTATTCTGGAAGTGGGCAACAGTGTATCTGTTCTATTATGCAATAGAGGCGCTCCGGAAACAGTAGTCTTTCCGGTGGAAACCGAGCATGCGCATAAACATCTCATGCTTCCCGAGGCGGAGTAGTTAGCTTAATATTTAGATTGTTTAGTTTATTTAATTCTTTAAATTGCATTTATGTTGTAATTATTTAATTAGTTAAGGTAGTTAACTAATTATTCAATTCCATTGTTATTTAGCTAGAATAGTTAGTTAATTCAATTGTTGTAATAATTAGTTAAGTAGTTTAGCTATTTATTTATTTGTGTTGTAATAATTAGCTCTAGCTTAATTAGCTAGTTAGTTTATTCGAACTCTCCTTCGTGAGAGTGCAATGTAATAATGTATATGTCTTCCAACCCTATGTCTTTCTCCCTTTTATTTACTAGGTTATAATGGTTAGTTTAAGGACATCACGTTTTGTTTAGCATACTCCATGTTTGCATCCACTTGTATTGCATGCACCGAGGCTCGGTTCATCATTCTAACTACATTGTTATCACTTATACTTCTTTGAATGCATGCTTAGACCGCATGCTATAAAATTGTTTCATATGCCATGTTTAGTAGCCGAGCCTATTTAGAATGCATGTCGCATGCGTTACATTAGTCATATTGCATAAAGTTAGGATCATGTGTTTTTCTAACTCTTTTCATCTTTTTGGCTTGGAGTACTAGGTGAGCCTTTACTCGCTTTAGCATATGCATGTTGATGTTGCTATGTCTAGCATGCTTGCCATAAGGCTAAGTGCTTAAATTCTATAACTATTTGAATGCCTGTGGATGAAGGCTTGTTGCTTGAATTGGAATGATTTGAGCAATGTTCATATGTGATCACTTTTTCAAGTAGTACATATTTCGAAACAATTTTGCAAACAAACATGACTCAAAATGTTCCAATTGTTGCAAGTTAGTCTATACTTGTGTGTACGTGAATCACATAGTAATGCTAGCCTAATAAATCAAAACAAAAGCATAAAATGTACATAAGATTCATATCATGATTAGTAGAGGCCGATCTTTGACCGAGCGAGCTGGGGTGCTTAATTCATTGATAACATTCCCCTCTCGTACCTAAGTTCCCATGCCGAGACAATCTTGGTGATGACGGGCACATGGCCTTTAGCATGAGTCATGGGTTTCCTAAATTTCTCCAAAATAAAATATTTAGGTAGCGACTCTGTATCTGGCAAAGCAGTCCATTTTTTGGCAATTTGATTCAAAATCGATTTTTCCAAAAGATTTGCTAGATTTGGACTCTTTGGTGATTATCTATTTCGCATTGTACTTCTGATATTAGATTCAGAACTGCGGGAGTCCAAACTGTAAGGCTTATTTTGAACTTCCGAAAGGGGGTGCGAAAAAGTCGAGCTACAACGAGACAATTCAATAAATTCAATTTCGTCTTCCCGATTTAGATTTTTATCTACATTCACAAGTTGCATAACTTCTATCATTTAGTTCCAATTAATTCATTTTTTCCACTTCATGTCGTTTTCAAAGTTCATAAATAAATCCCCTTCCCTCTCGTCCCCTTCCATTTTCATAATTTAATTCCAAATGTTAAATTAGCTCAACAAGTAGTAAGTTCATCGCAAGTGCAATTATTCATTTTTAAATAAAATCATAAACTCTTCTTTATTTCCATTTTAGTTTTTCATTTCACAAAAGTTTATAAACCTTTTCTTGGTTTCAATTTCATTTCCCCTTATTTCAAATTCTCATTACCTACAACAAAACATCAATTTTGTTAGGTTTTTGTAATTGGCAATCTTGTTAAACAAAACTCCTTTCAGTCAATCCCGGTTTTTTACCCAACCCTTGTTGTATTCTAGACTTGGGTTTCATGATTTCGTATTGTTGATCATATCTTGCTTCCCTTATACTTCTTTAAATTTGGCAATTGGGTTGTAGTGGTTGTGTTTGGAATAGATTGGTTGCTTGGTTTCAAACTTTTGTTGCCTAGAATTTTACTCCGCTCGAGCGGCACTTATTGAGCTCAAACGGACTTTGCGAACTCTCAGTACTTTTGTAGGTCTGCAAAACTACTAGGAGAGTGTGTTCTATGCTCAAGTGGTGCTTTATGCACTCAAGCTGTCTTAGCTTGAGCGACCTTTCTTGTGCTCGAGCGTTGGGCTGTTGTCTGCAAAACTACTGGGAGTGTGCATTCTATGCTCGAACGTCACTTCTTGCACTCGAGCATAACAACTTATTGTATCTGACGCTCACGCGTCACTTCTTGCGCTCGAGCGAACTATGCGTAAATCAGTTCGTGAAAATGACCTTTTACATCACTTTTTCACTTTCATTCTCTCTCTAAACTTTCTAAAAATCCTAGATCCAGAGTTTCTCTCTCTACATTTTCACCTAGATCCATTGGTTTCTCTACCCTAGTGTCTTTGAGAAAGAGGTAGAGCATCTCAAGAGCTTCACTTTGGTCCGAACAAAACTAGGTTTCGACATCTTTGAAGTTTCTTACTTGCTTTGCTCGTCTTCTAAACTTGAGGTAGGGATTTTCTATACTCCTATATGACTTTTAACTTAGTCATTTGTCATTATTGTGATTTTGGAGGATATTGAACAAATCTAGGGTTTTTGTTTAAAATTTAAAAGAGAGGTTTACGAATGGGAGTATTGAAAATGATTATGGAAGTGGTTATGAGGTTGTATGGCAACAAAATGATTAATTTTGATACTTGGGTTGAATTTTGGGAAAAAGAGAAAGTTTGCCCTAAAATGTTTCAAATATTTATTTTGTATAAATTAATAGAATTGGTATTAAAAATGTGGAATTGGATGGTTCATTATATAAATGGTGGAGTTGAATATGCATTATCACTCACCTATGAAAATTTGGATAATTTATCTGTCTTGAGATTATATATTTGTTTTGGGCTGTCGATGGAGGATAGTTATGATTGTTATAGAAATTGCACGAGGATTAGATAAATTGAAATTGATTTCTCATCCGTAGTCATTGAATATGATTATGTCTTTAAATACATTATATATGTATGATGTTTGGGATGAGATAGGGGATGTACTCTATGTTTGGGAGAAGATAGGGAATGTACTCCATTGAATTAAGTTGGCCTATGTGTCCAGGGTGAAAGTCCCGAAAACCGCACCTATGTATATATATATGGGTGCCGATTCCCGTGGACGGAAGATCTGTAAAATGGCAAATAGAAGTGATTGTATAATGGTAGTACTGGTTAGAGACCTATTAAGTTGTATTCTCAGTTTGGTTGTCTGAATGAAATGGAATTGATGTCATGAACTGAAATAATACATTTGATACTGCTTGGTTTGCAAAAGAATTATGAAATGGTTTATCAATGGCATTATAACTGCATATTACCCTTATATCTTCGTTAAGTTGCATATGTTGTACTGGATTATTTCTACTGGGTTTTAGTTCACCCTATATGGGAAAACCATTTTCAGGTGTTAGTGATATGCCTCCGCCAAGGGCTTAGCTTGGGAGGACTGTGGAGCTAAAGGCTCATGTTGTTTATTTTACTTGTATTTTGGATTTCATATTTGTACAAGCCTAGGGCTTTATTTGTATTGAGCTAAAGACTCACCTTTGTTGTACCCCAGCAGGGACTTGGAAAGACGTAAGCCAGTAAGGCATATGATACATGTATAGCTTTCATCCCTTATTGCATGTGTCACTTTTGTATATTAAATTCTGATTAATGAAAGCGTGTCATTTCAATTATACTACTGTTTATGGGATGGGTTTATTGTATTTATTTTGGGACGTTAAAACTTGGTATCAGAGCATACTGGATTTGAATACTTGGGTACATGGGAAGTGGTTATTACCACAATGGGTTTGTCTCGCTTAGCAGAGACGTTAGTATGTGTAGTATGCTTGCGTGACAACATGCTTATATGACTATATGGATATGAGATTTCATTCTTGAGATATTGATTGGGTCTGCGGGTTTTTAGAAATCCTATTAGAAGAGCATTTGATCACTGGTGTTTCTAAATGGAACTTTGGGAACGCCGCGGGATGGTCATTAACCAGGAAAGAAATTCGTATGTGTTTATGTGACTAGGTGCTTATGTGGAGTGGGTTAAATGTTGTCCATTGTTCTAGGACCTGAGTAAATCGGCTTCGGCACATTTGTGACTATGCTAATCTTTGGGTTACCCTTATTAGGATGCCTAGATGAGGAAATGAAAATTTCCCTCCTTCCACACAGGAAGAATTGCAAAAACAGTTTGTGGAGTTACGCCAAGGTACTACACCTTTGGTACAATTTGAAGCATGGTTTACTAACCTGTCGAGGTTTGCTCCGGAGTTGGTAAAGATTGAAGAACTTCGTTGTTCGGAGTTTGAGAGTAAGTTATGTGACGGCATCTGAGGAAGGATTGCCAGGTCTTGGCATAGAAGTTATAATGTGCTTGTTAAAACGGCGGCTCATGTAGAGGCAGTGGTTTTAGTCATGGGACGGAGTATGGAGGAGGCCATCTCAGTGACCCCTATAACTCGGGGTGTTGGTAGACCTTTTAAGAGGCAAAGGGGTTTCAATCCACAACAGTCTCAGGGAGTACAATCTAGACCTTTTTTTCCAGTGCTGAGTTTAGGTTCAGGAAAAGGTAAGCAGAGGGATTTCACTTATTTCAAATGTGATCAGCTTGGCCATAAGTCTCTGACTTGCCCACAGAGGAAAAGGGCAGGGTTAGTGGTTCAACCAGTTGTTGTACCACCAGGATCATCTAGCCAGCCATGACTTGGAGTGATCAAGTGCTCGCTGGGAGAGCAGTCATTGGGATCCTCACTAGTTCAGATGTCGAACCAGTCACGTATTCGGGGACCACTTATTTGTTGGGTGTGTAATCAATCGGGTCATGCTAAACATTTTTGTCACGACCCAAACCCACCCCTAAAAGTTTGGTCCATGATCGGCCTGCACATAGACCTCAAAACAAAATTTTACGAATATTTATTCAAATACGGGGCTTTAAGCGGAAGCAAATACCAATATAAAGATAACGCTCATTGAGCTTGTGCATACATGATGACTTAAATAAATCTAATCATTTAAATACACTTCCATATTTACATATACAATCACAGAATTTATATAGATCTCACACACACTTACATAAAACTCAATAAACCACATAATTCTCCAATACAAAATTAAAGCCTCAACACGGAGGCGTAACCCGGGCGGCTGGACAAAGAGACGGACCTCAATACAATTCTAGTGTTGGTTCCTGATGGCTCACCTACATAAATATACATAAAAATGGAGTGAGCAAGGCTCAGTAAATAATAGCAATGTAAGGAGGTTAGGTGAATGAGCACAGCCTTGGAAATTATAAATAGACGTATATCAAACCATACACAAGTCTTATCCATAGCCATATTTCAGAACGGCTCAGTCCCACATGTAATACAGAACAGCCTCGGGCCCATGCATAATACGAAACGGCCTTAGGCCCAACATAACAACAACTGTCCAGAGCAATATAGGGAAGATGAAACATCGGCATGTCTCCATCTCCCTTGGCACTAGAGCCATTGGTCACGTATGATTCATATCATTATAGGGTAGATGGAACATCGGCATGTCTCTATCTCCCTCGGCCTTAGGGCCATGATTCATAAACAATTCACATCATAATAGCCTCGGGCCCACTTTTATTAATAGGAACAAAATGACCTTAGGTCCATATCAATGCCATCATTCAATCATGTCCACTAATTCAATCAAAACATAATGTCAATAGTATATGCCATTCACAAACAACGATATATAAATCATAATCACAAGAAGTAAATAAAACATATCGTTACACTACTATTACTCACAGTGATGGGCTTCTGGTAATAGCTGGACGATATCCTCGTCTTGACCTACAAACACAACGCATATAACACAATTTATGAATATAGCCAAGCCCTTACTTGTTTTCTTTAATCAACTAGTTTTGTTGGTTCTAAACTCATAGGTCTTCAACGAATCATAATTCATATCAAGGAAGATAGGAAGAAATGAAAAGGAATTGGGTTAGGTGAGAAAATGGCATGAAATGGTTGGATAGAAAGTGAACAACCTTCACTAATTTGGGAATATCTATTTGTATATTTAGAATTTGGATATGAGACTACCACCATTGGAAACTAAACTTCCGGGGCTTGAATTTAGGATCAAGAATCACTCAAAACGGAGTCTGGATGCAAGAGATATGTTTATTTGAAGTTGGCTGAAACAGAGTTGTCCTGCACCTGTGGGAATTGGGCTGCTCGTGCGGGACTACGTGCTTTTTTAGCAGAATCAGAGTTGGTGTTGGAAATGGACTGCCGCACGTGCGGGAAGCCCCGCCGCACGTGCAGGAAGCCCCACTGCACGTGCAGCTCTGGGCAAATTCTGTTGTCTGAAATTCTAGTTCACTCCAACACTTGTTTCTTCCATTTTCAAAGCTTAGTTTCAACTCTAATCACCCAAAAACATGTGAAATTACCCCATAACATGATAAGCCAACATCATTCAAGTATAATTCATCTCAATTACATCAATCTTGCTCAAAGTTAGAAATCCAAGTCTCATCTTGTCCATATATTCAAACCTTCAGAATATAT
The DNA here is from genome assembly GCA_025200525.1 of Camellia lanceoleosa. Classification (NCBI taxonomy): domain Eukaryota; kingdom Viridiplantae; phylum Streptophyta; class Magnoliopsida; order Ericales; family Theaceae; genus Camellia; species Camellia lanceoleosa. The sequence goes on from CM045762.1 coordinate 39,720,291, forward strand.
GCCCAAATCATATAAATACATCTTACACATGGTTGATTTTCACACTAAATCTCGTTATTCCATGAATCATTCTTAAGATTGAACCCAAATCAAACAAATTTAAGAAAATCAAGGTTCAATTCCTTGAATTCAACCCATTTCATTCATAACCCAAAACACTAGTTCATTTACATATTAAATCTCCAATTTAATCCTTGATTTCATATGGTAGATGAATTATCTACAAAGATAATAATTAAAGCCACATACCTTAACTCAAATCCTTGCTTTTCCCTTTAATCTCTTCAATTTGTTCCAAGCTTCATGGTTGATCTTCTTCCTCTCTCTTTAATCTCTTCAATTTTTTCTTTAACCCCCATGAATGTTGAGCTCTCTCTCTCTTAGAGAAGCTTTGTCTCTCCTTCTCCCTCTCTCTCTCTCTCTCTCTCTCTCTCTCACGGTTCTCTCCCTCTCCCTTAGATATTTTGGACTCCAAGTGATGAGTTCAACTCATATAATATATATACATATTATATACATAAGCTTATCACAATAGGGAGAGCCAAATGCACCCTTGCAAATCGTACGAAATCAAATTTCAATTAAATTTCCCAGATGACTCTAAAAATTATGCTGATCATAATTATGTACTCTGTTCTGGTTTCTGAAGCCTCTAAGGCCTTCAATTTGATATGCAAAGTTAACCTCCCAAACACGTCTTAACAAATCAGACAAAATAAATTTACAATTAACTTTCCCAAATAGCTCTAAAAATTCCCATTAACATATCCAAGTACTCAATTTTGATTTCTGAACCCATAAAGGTCAGCAATTTCAATTTTAAAGTCGTAACTCAACAGATAATGCTTCAATTCGAACAGATATCATTAAATTAAAGTACATTAATCCACAATTAGTTAAAGATAATTCCCGATACGCATTTTGGGGTCGTTACAGTTTTTGTACCAAATCGGGGACTTCTTTGAACATTCCGCAACCTAGTCGGGTTCAACCTTATTCATCCAAGGGCAGGGGCAATACCATTATGGGAACCAAGTAGGCCTGATTTCGAGGGTCTTAGGAGAGCTAAAGTCTCAGACCTCTAGTGGGGAATTATGCATTTGTTCTATGTGTGGCCAGCTAGGACACATCAGCAGTTCTTGTCCGTGGCTTGTGAGCTCTTAGGGTATCTTGGGTTGGAGAATAACCAACTTTAGTGGTCCATTGAGGGACGGCAACGGTGGTAGTACCGATAGGATGGTTTTGTTTTGGCTATTCTGTTTTTGTAACCAGTGAGTTATTGTTTTGTAATCATTAGGTTCTGTTGTGTAACCAATGTGTTTTGGGGATGTTGAGACATCATAACTGCTTGTTTATATATATGTAACTTTGCTTTTTTATTTCCATGAATTGGGCGGATTGGACCATGTAATGACTCTAAAGTTTTATTAATATGATAAGTTGTTGTGAAATTGGAAAATTTTCGTATTGATGCATATATACACTTGTGATTTGGTTTGGGAAGGTGATGGCTAGTGAGCCATATTTTGAAATTTAAAAGAGTTGTTAAGGGATGCGTGTTTTGGTTAGGGTTACCATGGGGTGAGAACATTTATACTTGCCGAATGTGTGTAATTTCGTGAGTGTTCCTTATTTGGTCTTATGTTTTGTGGTAGTGGTTTCGGTCTATTGTCGTGAGAATTCCTTGAAAGGATGTGAAGTGTGCGATCGGCATTAGGTTTTGTACATACAGCGCATTGTTTTCAAAGGTAAATTGCGCATAGTTTCGTTGGGTATAGACTTGTACCTTAATGGTAGGTAATAGTAGTGATCTTCGTATTATCTGGTTAGTTATTTCTTGTGGAGAGATGTTAGTCCTTGATCGTAGTAATGGTTGTTGGCGTTGGTGGGTGGTGTGTTCTATGTAGCTGGTATTATATTTCGAACAGTGGTATAGCGGGCATATCCTAAGTTTTAGGATTCCTTTATTGTATTTGGGTGTGAGAGGTGTGTACCTCAATTTTGGTTAAGTTAAGAGATATTGTTGGAAGGGTTGGTCGAGTATATAACCCATAGTTAATGTGTGACCTATGTATAAGGTCACAGTGGTTTTGTGTTTATGGGTCAAGGTTTGGGATGACAGTAAGGAGGCTGAGAACTTCTTTCGTTCTTCGGTAGAGTTAGAATGGTAAGACTTTGAGAGCCTTATAGGTGTCATGTGTATGTGCTTGGGGCTTGGTTCAGAGCAAATGTTCAATAAGTATCAACAGCTAGTGGATTAACTAGGAGACTTAGTATTTTGGTCGTACTCGTGTATTGAGTGACTAGTAGAATGTGGATTAAAGAGTTGACCTTATTGGTTACAGAGTGATGGAGGTTTTGTGTTTACTTGTTATTCGGTTTGGGTGGTTACGTGGTAACGATGGCGTTGTAGTGTAGTAGACATTTGTGAGTTGACTCGGTGCGAGAGAATAAATATATGGATTTCGTTGTTTTGAATTCGGTCAGGGTTGTAAGTACATTTGCAAAAGAGGGATTCAATGCAGAGATAACCCATTTGGAGTTAAGGGTGAGATGTTGTGCAAAAGTGATAAGGTTTTACTAGTACGTATATTGTGGTTCGATGATGTGTAAAGGGGGATCGGTCTCAGGGCGTACCCAGAAGGGTGTCCTGGTAAGGCAATAGTGTGGTTAATAATTGGATTAAGTAGATTAATATTTGATAATATTGTGTCACTGTGGTATGAGTGTTTGTTGTCCAATTTGGATAGTGGAACTCTGAATGAAGTAGTAAGACTGTGTGGAGTGAGTGTGCACTTTGTCAGAGTTGTGTTGACTTATGCAGTCCTTGTGTGCATGGTGTAAGGCACTGGTGTGTGCGTTGACTGGAAATGGTGTATTGTGTTTGACTTGAGAAGTCCAATTAAGACTCAAATGTGTAGCGAGGATGTGCATGCCACTTAGGCATACGAGTGAGGGGTTAACTTTGAAGAATCCAGAGTGATTCAATGTACTTGAGAGGTTGTGTATGGAACTCAACCTCAAAGTTGGTGAGGTTAGGCAAGATGTTGGTATTGATACTAAGTTGGGTGAAGTTAAGTGGTATGTCGGTGTTTGAAGGCTGGTACAGATGAATAGTGTTGGATAGTTGATTGATTAGTATTTGGGTTGGTTGACATATAGTCACCTCGGAAATAGGTCAAATTGAGGGTTGTGTAATTTCACGGTGTCTTGGTGTGAGATGTAAGTCTTGCATGGATAGTTGGAAGGTTGTTTTGAATTGTAGTAACCGGTTTGGAATTTCGGTTGAGAACCTTAGTCTTATAAGCACTTTGCGCCATTATATGATTGGTGGGTGTGAAATTTCTTCCCTTGTGTTATAGCGTTGCTGGCATTTCGAAAATTTATAGCGGTTCTCATCGGGACAATTTTGTTTTGGGTATTGTGGCACCACCGTGAGTGTGATGGGTTTTGTTAGGTAACTATGTTGTGATTCACTAGAGGAATGTTGATAAATGATTTGGAGGAAAACCAAACTCTTCTTTTTAGTACTATGGCCTTGGGTACTTTTCATAAACTAAAACAATTTTGGATGGAAACATGAATTTAAGGTTTTAGTTTTCGGAAAAATAGTTTGGAGATCTCTGAGTTTTGTTGTGGCCAGTTGATAATGTATTTGAATTGTGACGGTGTAAGTTTGAACACCTTTTAGGGAAAACCAAGTGTTTTGAGACAAATGGAGATAAATAAAGCATTTTCTTTAACCCGAACGGAATATCTTTTATCTAGTGTTGAGAAGTCACATTTTGATCTAGCCTAAGTTGCTAGTTACATGTTGTATGTCTTTTTGGCAAGGACTTAGAATTGTCGGGCATTGATGTGCCATAACATTGTTGGTTAATCGTGTTTTATTTTGCGTTCTTGTTCTACGAAAGTTAACCGAAAGCCTTGTGTGCGAGTGGTTTCCTTATTCCCTATGTTGGAGTGTTAAGCACTCAATGTTGGTTTGGGTATTGTAGGTAGTCGAGACGTAGTGGATGCTTTAGAGCGCTATTGTTGTTGGAGTTGTTGTTACTGTTATTATTATTATAGAGGGTATTTGTTCTTGTCTCATAAATTGCTACGAGTTTTTCCGGTTGGGGAGGCATCCATGTTCGTTCCTTGTTGTTGAGTCGAGTCTTGTGAAGCAAGACTTTTCTATTAGTTAAGGTGCTGTGGGAATATCACGAAGTTGAGGAAGCAACTTAAGAACGTAAGTTGAAAGTCCGTGAGAAGTATTCAGACTTATTTGTTGATGTTTGAGCATATATTGAAATTTTGTTATGATAATGAAATATGAAAACATTGTATGTGTTTGAGAATATGGAAACATTGTATATGTTGTATATGTTTTAGAAACATGGGTTTAATATAAACATTGTATATGTTTCAGAAAATGTGGATTGTACTTTCAATGTTGGAACTTGTGAATCGAGTTGATGAGAGTGGATGACCGGAGAATGGGTCACGAAATTGAAATTGATTAATTATCGTTATTGTGCTTGGTTTAAACATAGCTTCAAAGCTTGATTTGAAATTTCGGGGATGAAATTCTTTAAGGGGGGGAGGTTATAGCGATCTCGGTTTTTGACCCGACCCTTGTTGTATTCTGGACTCGGGTTTCATGGTTTCGTATTGTTGATCATATCTTGCTTCCCTTATACTTCTTTAAATTTGGTTATTGGGTTGTAGTAGTTGTGTTTGGAACATGTTGGTTGCTTGGTTTTCAAACTTTTGTTGCCTAGAATTTTACTCCTCCACTCGAGCAGGCTTTGCGAACTCTCAATACTTTTGCAGGTCTGCAAAACTATTGGGAGAGTGTGTTCTACGCTCAAGCGGTGCTTTCTACGCTCGAGCTGTCTCAGCTCGAGCAGCCTTTCTTGCGTTCGAGCGTTGGGTTGTTGTCTACAAAACTACTATGAGTGTGCATTCTGCACTCGAGTGTCACTTCTTGTGCTCGAGCGTAACAACTTATTGTGTTTGACGCTCAAGCGTCACTTCTTGTGCTCGAGCAGACTGTGTGTATATCAGTTCGTGAAAGTGACCTTTTATATCACTTTTTCACTTTCATTCTCTCTCTAAGCTTTCTGAAAACCCTAGATCTAGAGTTTCTCTCTCCAAACTCACTATCTCTCTCTCTACATTTTCACCTAGATCCATTGGCTTCTCTATCCTAGTGTCTTTGGGAAAGAGGTAAAACGTCTCAAGAGCTTTACTTTGGTCTGAACAAAACTTGGTTTTGGCGTCTTTGAAGTTTCTTCCTTGCTTTTCTCGTCTTCTAAACTTGAGGTAGGGATTTTCTATACTCCTATATGACTTTTAACTTAGTCATTTGTTTTGTATAAATATTATTGTGATTTTGGAGGATTTTGAACAAACCTAGGGTTTTGGTTTAAAATTTAAAAAAGAGGTTTACGAATAGGAGTATTGAAAATGATTATAGAAGTGGTTATGAGGTTGTGTGGCAACAAAATAGTTGATTTTGATACTTGGGTTGAATTTTAGAAAAAAGAAAAATTTTGCCCTAAAATGTTTCAAATATTTATTTTGTATAAATAAATAGAATTGGTATTCGAAATTTGAAATTGGATGGTTGATTATATAAATGGTGGAGTTGAATATTTATTATCACTCACCTATGAAAATTTGGATAATTTATCTGTCTTGAGATTATATATTTGTTTTGGGCAGTCGGTGGAGGATAGTTATGATTGTTATAGCAATTGTATGAGGATTAGGTGAATTGAAACTAATTTCTCATCCATAGTCATTGAATATGATTATGTCTTTAAATACATTGTATATGTATGATATTTGGGAAGAAATAGGAGATGTACTCCATTAAATTAAGTTGGCCTGTGTGTCTAGGGTGAAAGTCCCGAAAATCGTGTGTATGTATATATATATAGAGGTGCCGATTCCTGTGGATGGAAGATCCGTAAAATGACAAATATAAGTGATTGTATAATGGTAGTACTGGTTAGAGACCTATTAAGTTGTATTCTCAGTTTGGTTGTCTGAATGAAATGGAATTGATGTCATGAATTGAAATAATACATTTGATACTGTTTGGTCTGCAAAAGAATTATGAAATGGTTTATCGATGGCATTGTATCTACATATTATCCTTATGTCTTCGTTAAGTTTCATATGTTGTACTGGATTATTTCTTCTGGGTTTTAGCTCACCCTATATGGAAAAACTATTTTCAGGTGTCGGTGATATGCCTCCGCCAAGGGCTTAGCTTGGGAGGACTATGGAGCTAAACGCTCATATTATTTATTTTGGTTGTATTTTGGATTTCATATTTGTACAAGCCTAGGGCTTTAGTTGTAATGAGCTTATAACTCACATTTGTTGTACCCAAGTAGCGACTTGGAAAGATGTAAGCCAGTAAGGCATATGATACATGTGTAGCTTTCATCCCTTATCGCATATGTCACTTTTGGGTATTAAACTCTGATTAATAAAAGCATGTTGTTTCAATTATACAACTGTTTATGGGATGGATTTATTGTATTTATTTCAGGGCATTACATGTGATTTTAATCACTCTTTTGTTTCAGTAAGGTTGTGAGTGTTTAGATGTGAATCCAACCTGAATTGTGCCTGTGCAGGAAGGTTTGCGCTGACATTCTATATCCTGAGCCTTACTTGTTTGCCACTTCTCTAACTATACAGGGGAATTGAGCTGTCTGATCATTTATGTTGACTAAAAAGAAGTTAAAGTGGTTTGACTGCTTGAGCGATCATTTGTGCACTCGAACGGTGAAATTGATCATCCAATATCTCTGCCTGTAAACTGAACTTTTGAGAAATATGTTTCACCGCTCAAGCAGGGAAATATGTTTCACCCCTTAAGCAGTGAAATATGTGCTCAAGCGATTGGCCTATATGTTTTGCACCGCTTTACACACACCATTCGAGCGGTGAAGTGTCCGCTCGATCTGCTTTCTATAAAAGTGCGTCATTTGCTATTTTTGGGATTTAATCCATCTAGATTCTCATAAAGAAGTAAAATACAAAGTGTTCTACATTAGAGGGTGTTTTTGTTTGAGTTTCCTTGATATATAGAAAATGATCAATTTATCAATGAACTACTAAGTGTCAAAGATCAAGGGTTGATTTAGTTCCTTTATTCACATAAAGAAAGAGGTGTTCTTTGGTGGATTCCAGAAAATTTGGGCCTGAAGAAGCTTTGGTGGATTCCAGAATAGCTCATCACCGTGGATTCAACATCGGCGTTGTGGATTCAACGTTGGGCAAAGCAATTCCGAGGTAAAGACGGTGATGGAAGAGGCACATCGGGTTTGGTTCAATTCTGGCATGGATTCGCTAGGTAATTGAAAGTACTCATGTGTAATTCTTTTATGTCTTCTTAGTGGATAGTCTTGTGGCTTTGGCCCATAGTTTTTTATCACAATTGAAAGTGCTCCAATTGTGGTTTTTTCTATGTTAAATCATTATGCCGATTTGTGTTGATTGTTTGATTGGGATTGTTATTTACTATTTTAAATTGAAAGATAATTACGAATCAATATCTTGGGGTTATTTAGTTTTTTCATGTTCTATCTTTGGTTATTAAAACCCAATCAGTCAATTTATAATCATAATCCAACACCTTCTTTGTTTCCCCAAAATCCTAAACCCACGACAATCGTTACAACTCAACAATTATAAAACCATCAACAATGATTAAGACGAATTAAATTCATGATCACTTTCTTTATTCTTCTCTCATACCAATTCTTCACACTTCTACTACGCAATACAAATAATTAGGAGTTTTTTACTCTAATCCTTTTAAACATGTTCCTTAAACATGCAATCCCATATATCCATGAAAAATACAAAATTTAAGTCTATATCATAAACCCTAACCCTCATCACATGCTTTTCAAAAATACCCAACAAATCAAGTTTTTAATGCAATAAAATCTACCACGTGTCTATCTATAACCAGGTATTGAAGAGGAGCAAAGAAATCCCTACCTCAAAGAGAGAAGATGAGAAAAGCCCAAAAATCAACTTTGCCAAAATTCAATCTCCACTGGTCAAAACAAAGCCGTCGACACGCTTGTCAATTTGGCATAAGGAACTAGTATCAAACTTCCAATGGATTCATGAGATCAAAAGAAAATGTAAGATGTTTAAGGGTTTGGGTAGAAAGGGATGAGAGAAAAAGAGAGAAAAGATTAAAGAGAGAGAAAGAGGGACATGTTAAAATGAGGAAAAAAGTGAGTGAGAGAGAGAGAGAGAGAGAGAGAGAGAGTGGCAAAAAATAGGTTGAAAAGCACAAAATTCGAGGTTGTTCATGCGCTTGGCTGCATGTGCGAAAGCCTTGGCTGCACATGCGGCGCCCTCCTGGTACGTACAAAAATCCTCTACCGCACGTGCCTTTAAAGCAGAACCCTAACTCCTAATCAAACCCTGTCCCGTACATGCAGCCCATCCTCCTGCACGTGCGGTTCTACTTGATTCAGCCCACACTTCTAGAGGTGATCCCGCTCTCCTTAGTTTTGTCCTTACGCCCAAAACTCGAAAATTCTAACTCGATCTAATGTTAATAGGATTAAACAAGTTCAAATTCCAAAATATCAACCCAACACAACCCCTTAAGGTACCAAAAACAAAGTTGTAAGTTCGAAAAGGCACATTCAATTTGGGCCCGAGACATCACATTTGTTAATTTAAACAGTTCAATTTTTAGTGCATTTTGAGAAGATCATCCATGTAAAATTTTTTTATTTTTTATTTTTTATTTTTATTTTTTTTTTGTTGTTGATAGAATTAGATTAATCAAATATCGGTGGTCACATGTGTGGATCACATTTATTATTAAAAAAGACAATAAATATAATTTAAAAATAGACCATCCATTTTTTTAAGTTGATGTGATTTAAACATGTGGCTACCAATATTCAATTAACTTAATTTTTTTCATAAATAATATACTCAAAATGCACTAAAAATTGAATGATTCAGATCAACAAATGGGACACAAAATGGCCCTAAATGGGCCAAACTAGACCTAGTGGTCCAAACAATGGACTAGAGGGAAGCTTAACCCTATCAAATAAAACTACCCTTTGGGCTATTCATCTAGACCAAACTGTCTTCTCATCACTATAAAATGGATTAAGTTATTCAAGCTCGACTCGTTAAAAATTCTTTTGAGATCAACTTGTTATATAAGCAAATTGAGCTTGAATACATTTTAAAGCTCATTAAGTTTTTTAACCAAGATTGAGTAACTTACAACTCAGCATGATTTCTATATACTAGAAAAAGCTAAAATACTCGTGATATGTTAAAAGCTCATTTAAGATTAATACATGATATAAAGAAGCCAAATTTAAATATATTTTAAAACTCGTTAAAATTTTAAATTAAGTTTGAATATTTAATACTCAACTCATTTACTGTCCTACTCATGATTGGTCTTATTTATGATAATTTCATTTGTTATTTTTTTAAATCTTTATATGTAGATCATTTTTATAAATAAATAAATAAAAAAAAATAGATGTTTTAACAATTATAGTCATGTAATTTTATCATATTTATTTTCAAAGATCATACCTATTTTCGTAAGATAAATATAATGAAATCATGTGATTATGTCAAATTATACTTAATTTATTTATAAAAAACATAAATGTGAAAAAATTAATGAAAAATTCTATATGTAGATATCATAATAGCTCATATTCACCGTCTATTAATCAAAAAAATTGAATCATAAATTTCAAATACATATGATTTGTTTGTTTGGTAATGTTTATATTTATAATTTTTATTTATATTTACAAAATTTTAAAAATTACAAACAAACTTATTTGGCGTCTGTTTTTGTTTTCAAAAATTTATAAATAATTTGTACTAAATTTTTTTAACTACAAAAAAAAGTAAGTTTCACTTGTTTGATTTTTATTATTATTTTTATATTTTTTTCTTTTCCCCTAACTTATTCCAGCCTCCTGTTATTGTAATTATTTAGACGGAATGAAAACATTGAATTCATGCACTCTCCCTTTTCTTACTTTGCTTTACTTCTTCTGTTTTTTTTTCCTATTCTTTTCTTTTGCTTTACTTTTTTTTTTTTCAATGTAATTTTTTATATTTTTCTATTAGGAGTTGTTACTTTTTATATAAGAATGGGAATTCGTAAAATGAAATTATTAACTATAGATATGAGAATAGAATTTCTAAAATGTCAGAAGATGAGATATAATTAGATCAAACCTTAAGGAATGTCAGTGTAATTTACCCGTATAAGAGTATAGGGGTTGTGGTAGGATTTACCATATAAGAATATGGATCTCAAACAAGGAAATCTTGTTCAAGAAAGTAATAAAAAAAGCTTTTACTTATGGCTATCAAAGCAAATTTTATGGCCTTTTCGTTTCCTCGTGTGTGCTAAATTTAACGTTGTATTCCACGTGTGCATATATTTGATACTCTCCTACTCACCAACCACATGTACCATTGTATTGATTTTTTCCTAATTCAAGAAAATTTTGATGAATTGCTTGGACAAAGAAACGTCATATATATATGAATACGAGGCTTTTCTCAGCACACTAGAGGAAAAGATGTTACACGCTCTTCCATCTTTATTTGTCGTCCAATTTATCGAGAAATGGGTTGATGTCGGCGTTGCCTAGATCTGGGTTCCAATCTCTCTGTTTGAAAAATGAAAATAAAAAATAAAAAATTGGAAAAGGTGAATTTTTAAGACAACCAATTTTCCCTTTTCTACAATAAAAATTCTAATTTTTTAATCTGTGTTTAAAAAATGATTTGTAAGCCGAAATTGGCTGAGTTTTTTTGCTTGAATTAAGCTTTGCCATGTCTAGCCCAATACACATCCAATTGTCTATCCGGTTTTGAAAAATAAAAAGATAAAAAAAATCCAATTCATACTGAACATATCAGTGAATTTGGACTTGGAAAACACACTGTTTTGCTATTTTAATGAGCTGCCCAACTAGAGTGTACTGGGCCAATAGTATGAAAGGTTACGTGGCTTCTTGTATTGATTGGCTCCCATTATTTATTTGGTTAAAAAAAAAAAAATAGATAAGTAGATAGGCTACTCCAGATACCTGATAGAAAGTATTGTCTCTTAGTACCCATAGGGCATCTGCAGGGAACTTTACTGCACCTACGTCGGGGCCGAAACTAAGGCCCCTCTCATGCTCTAGGTGCCACGAAGTATATTTATGGATACTTGAACTCAGGCTTTGAGTAATAATTTCAAAGGCCTTACCACTAAACCAACCGTTGTTGGTATTTGGTAAGTATATTAATTGGTTGATACATGACAATATTGATAGTTCACATTTAGGGGTTATTTTGATGCAGCTTACCTAAGCTGTTTTTTTTTTTTTTTTTAAGTTTTTTTTTTTAAAAGTTCAAAAAGTTTATATTAGATTATTTGGTACAATTTCTATTTATAGTTTGTTAGGTAGAAATAATTTAAAAAACTAAAAAAACTTGATTATGTAGAAACGAGAGGAGGTGCATTTTTTACTTTTATTTTTTTGTTGTCAACTTACAATAAATTATACCAAACAAACCCTTATCCTCACTAAAATTTTAGATGCGTCTTTCTGTGGAGATTCTATTTGCTACCAAAAAATTATTAAGTATGTCTAATTTCTCAATACAGTCTATTAAATTATTTAGGATTATAATTTACTCTTAATACACTCTATGTTTTTTTTTTTTTTTTTTTTTTTTTTTTTTTTTTTTTTTTTTTCAAATTACCTTTCAAAGCACACCCAAATAATAAACAAATCAAAAGTCCCAAATTTTGAAAAGCCCTTTTGTTCACGTACAAGGAACAACGACATCGGCGACAACGACATTGCAAAGGAGAATGAAGTCAGTAAACCTCAACCCCTTGTCGCTAGTCCCCATCGCATTCAAGCTTGAACTTTGTGTTTGCATTCACTGACCACCGACTAGTGTTGATGGGGTGGTGCTGCTGCTGTTGCTGCTGCAAAGTGTTGTTGTTGTTGGCTTTGGACAGAACCAACTCTGGGCTAAGACTATTGAGGCCTATGCCTTAGACCTCAAAAAATTGGTTCAAAATTGGGCATCCAAATTTAGTAGTATCTTATAGTATATATATCACAAATTCAAATAGGCTCAGTTTATTTTTGTTATTTTAGGGCCAGCCTAAAAGGCTCAAAAAATTCTGTTGGGCCCATATGAAAAGAAAATTTTATTTGTAAGTGTGGTTTAGCCCAATTAAAATTAAAATATACAAACAAGTTGTTTTAGCTCAATTTTTAATATTTTTGAGTATTTGTAATGATTTCTTCCTATTTTAATATATGAAAATAAATTTTAATTATTATATGTACAAGTAAATTTGAATAAAAAACTTATTGATACTTAACATTTTATGAATAAATTTTTTATTAAAAAAATATATATATGAGGTCCATTTTTATAATTCACCGCCTCATAAGCCGGCCTTGGCTCTGGGGTTGTGTTAGTATCATGGGAATTATCTTTATCAACCTCCTTGGGTATTGGTCATTGTGGGAGTCAGAATAAAAATAGACACTAGCTTATTGGGTCCAATCCAATCAAGGAAATCCATGGAACAAATATGACACCCTTCCATCTATAAAAGGGGCACTAGATGAATATATAGAGGTCTGATCTCTCTAACACATCTAACACAGAACATACTAATACTCTTCATTTTCTTTGTATTCCTTCTGTAATTCCAGTGGTTAACTTTATCATCGGAGTGTCTTCGACCGGCAACCTCAACTATGTTCATCTTTGCAGATATACAGGGACAAATCTTATCTCTTCGTTGGATCTCTATAATCCATGTGAAATAATTTTATTAGGTCTCACAGTCACGGCGACTAGTATGTGTTTTTGATAGTGAATGCTATGGCATCTATTCAACAACGAGTTAATATTTCAAACTTTCTGCAAACTTGAAATTCAACCAACAAAAACAAATTGAAAAGTTTTAACTTTAATTTACAAAATTAGGAGTGTTGATTTGGGGCTTTGATTTGTACATGTTTTTTTAGCTATTACAATTTTATTCAAATTGTTTTGTATTTACAAGTAATACCACAATAAGAAATAATGATATTGATGATAATAATAAATTTTGATGGTGTGGATTAGAGTTTTAGAGTGAGGAAGAACATGAAGAGAAAATAATTGAAATTTAGGAAAGTAGATGAAGATACTTGAATATGAAGAATAAGTATAAGTGGTTTGGGTGTACTATAAGAAAAATTATATATTTTATTTAGGGTTTAATTTGTATTACCCTTATTAGTAAATTTATATTAAAATATAATATGAATTAAAATTTTAAATTAGACATACTAGTTATTATTTGAGTGTAACACTTTGTTTGTTTCCATTTTTTAGAATTTACTTTTCAGAAAATTTTAATTTTTCGTTTTCTGTATTTTTTTGTTTTTACTAAATTTTTTTAATATTTTAAGCAATTTTTTAATTTTTAGACACACCTAACATAAATACACTTAGAAAGTGTAATATTTGTGAAAAAAAATCTTTAAAAAATTCAATAAATATCAAAAATACAAAAAAAAAATATGAAAATTCATTACATTTTTCGTATTTTTGTGTATTTATTAATTTTTTAACATATTTTTCACAAATAATTTACTATTTAGATAGATCTAAGTAAAGTACATCTAAAAAAAGTAAAAAAAAAAAAAAAAAAACTTAAAATTTAAAAAATATTCACTAAAAACAAAACAAAAAAAAAAAGTGAAAAAATAAAAAATTTAATTTTCAAAAAACTAAATTTAAAAAACTGAAATCAAACACGAATCACCCATCTTTCTGTCCTTGCTGGGTTACCTTTCATCCAGGCCAGCTATATTGACAATGCTAATACATTTTTGAAAAAATTACCATGTAGTCCTATGTAGGGGAACTATTTCCCTTCTAATTCCAATTTATTTTTAATAGATTAATAGGTCCACAGTTTTTTAAATTTTATACCCAGAGGTCCCTTTTTTTATTTTCGTATTTTTAAATGACTGTATTACCCTTTGTTTTGAGATCTATATATACGTGAAAAATCAAATTTTTGCTCCGTTTAAAAAAAGGAAATCAAATCTCCGTCTCTGCGATCTCGATTTCTCATCGTTGTGGCGATCTCATTGTGTTGTGTGGTCAATCTCATTGTGTTGTGTGGTCGATCTGGTTGTGCGATCTGAATCTCTTTGTACAAGTGATATCTGCGTACGTTGTCTCTCTCTCTCTCTCTCTCTCTCTCTCTCTCTCTTTGTGTATCTGGTGATAGATATATGTATGTGTATGTGTATGTATGTATCTGTCGATACATAGATATACATATATATGTATATATATATGTCTATGTGTGTATGTGGTTTGTATTTGTCGATACTTATATGTATGTATGTATAGATAAGCAAATTTGCGTGAAATGTGGTTTGTGTTTGGCAAATTTTGTTTGTTTGATTTTGATTTTGTTGATTTTGTTTGTCATATAGTGTAATGTGTTTTGAAGTTGTATTTTGGAATTGTGAATTATGGTGATTTGATACTGATATGTTGTAAGTGTATAATTTTGCAGTTTGGAATTGTGAATTGTGCACTGTTGGTATTGATATGTTGTAACTGTATAATTTTACAGTTTAGAATCTGTGAACAATTGTTTGTTGGTTTGTAATTTTGTAGTATGGAGGGGTGTTTCATGTTAATGTGCAAATATAGTAATTGTTGTGCTGCTATTAAGATTAGTGAGGGATGTAGTTATGATGAACTTGTTGAGAAAATATGTGCGAAGTTCAAGGAGTTGAGTGTTGGTAACTTTTGTTTGTTTTTCTCTATTCCTGGATATTCTGATTGTATTGTTGAATGTGATGATGATTTGAGGAATATGCTGTCAATGGTAGGTGGTAGTGGTTGTCATGTTGTTGATGTTATTGTGGGGGATAAGAGAGTTGTGGAGGTTGATGATGGTAATTCTTGTAGGATTGATTATGTAACTTGTGAGAGTTCTTTTGTGAATGATTGTGATGATGTTGGTGGTTTGTTGCATAGTTTTTATCCAGAACCAGAGAGAGTTTTGTTGGCTGCTAGTTGGAAGGAGATTATACATAGTGTTGGTCAAGAATTTGAAGGTAGAGTGCCGGCGTTCCGCATTGCATTGGCTAAGTATGCAGTTGAGTATGGTTTTGCAGTGAATTATTTGAAGAACGATGCAACAAGAGTAACTGCTGAATGTATGATGAAGTCGTCTACGGGTTGTAAATGGTTTGTGCATGGAAGGGTGTTGATGGATTCTGGTATTTTTTTTTATAATGAAGTTGGATAATGTGCATACTTGTGGGGTTGTTGCTCGTAGATCTTGTAGCAAAATGGTTGGTTCTAGACTTGTGTCTGATATTGTACAAAATGATATTAGTGATAATCCGTTGACTCGTCCTATTGAAGTTAAAAAAAAGTTAAAGAAGCAATATGGTATAGATGTTTCTTATCGGGTTGCATGGTTAGGAGTTGATAAGGCAAGATGTGGGTTGTTTGGTGATTTTGCAACTTCTTTTAACCAGCTTCGATGGTACCTTGAGACGGCTATGAGAACGAATCCGGGAAGTGTGTTTGAATTAGATGTGGATGAAAGTAGTGGGTGTTTTCGGAGGTTGTTTGTGGCATTTCATGGATGTTTGTATGGCTTTCAATTTTGTCGTCCGTTGTTGTTTGTTGATGGTACATTTTTGAAGGGGCGTTACAAGGGGCATTTGCTTGCAGCAACATCAAAGGATGGTAATCAAGGTATGTATTTATTTGCAGTTAGTATAGGTGTGGTTTGTCAGTGTGTTATTGTGTTGTGAGTCTGCTAATTTTTGCAGTTTCATGTGATTTTGTTTGCAGGTCTGTTTCCTTTGGCTTTTGCGATTGTTGACGCTGAAAATCAAGATAATTGGATGTGGTTCTTAAGTCAGTTGTTAAAGGCTATTGGTTCAGGCCGGAGGTTGACTTTTGTGTCGGACCGTCAACATGGATTGCTAGATGCTCTTTCGGTGGTTTTCCCCAATGCACATCATGCTTATTGCTTGAATCATTTGAAGAGAAATTTGATTGACAAATTGGTGGGACTTCGTACTACCTATAAGCTGTGTTTGATGAAAATATTAGTTAAATGTGCTTATGCGCCAACGGTTGCTTCTTTCCAACATTATATGGAGAAATTGAGACGTATTGCTGGGAATGGTAGAGTTGATAGTATGTTGGATGGTTTGCAAAATGATAAGTGGGCCAATGCATTTTTTAGAGGGAAGCGATATGGTGAGATGTCATCTAATGCTGCCGAGTCTTATAATGATTGGATTGGTGGGGCCCGTGAGTTGCCTATTACTTGTATGGTTGATATGATTAGGGTTCAAGTCATGACTCAAGTGTCGGATAGAAGAGCTGAATCTAGAAGATGGACTACGAAATTGTGTCCAGTTATGGAAAAGAAGTTGGTGGACTCTTTCGAGCTAGCCAAGTCTTGGGATATGATTGTTGCTGGTGATACTGCACTTGAGGTTCATTCTTCTATTTCATTTTATGTTGATATTGGTAGACAGACTTGTTCTTGCCATGAATGGCAATTGAATGGTTTTCCTTGTTGACGTGCTGTGCATGCTTTGCATAGTAGTGGTAGAGATGTGTATGGTTTCATTGATCATTTTTTTCATGTAGATTGTTTTAGAGAGTCATACAAGGAATCTGTTTATCCAGTGCCTTCAAGTGAGAGATTTGACTTTGATGGTGCCAGTAGTTCGGTTATCAAACCTCCTATAACGAAGAAGCAGCTCGGGCGGAACAAGAAGAAGAGGATACCTTCTAGGGGTGAGAATGTGAAGCAAATCAAGTGTGGGAGGTGCTTGAAATATGGGAATCACAATAAGAAGACGTGCAAGGCTGCTATTTGAGGCCACAATTTATTCTTTTGGATTTGTATTTGAATTTGAGGAATTACGATAATAAAAAATGTGATACTTGGTATTATGGAAGTAATGAATAAAGTTGGTTGAATTGTTTTTTGTTTGTTGATGTGTTCTTTACTTATTGAAGTTGTTTTGTAATAGTCTGCTTTTATTTTTTATTTTTATGGAATGCAGAGAAGGTTGTTGAAAATTTCTTATTAAAACAGTATAATATGAAAATGCAGTTCATATTTGATAGCGACAAAACTGTATAATTTTGCAGTTTTAAGAATTATTAGAAACAACCTGATGGAACCACATAATTTTGCAGTTTTAAAAATCATTAGAAACAAGCTGATGAAACTGCAAAATTTTGCAGTTTTAAGAATTATTAGAAACAACCTTTACTGTATGAAAATATATGCAATCAGAAACAAGTAGACAAATAATCAGAAGAACATCCACAATAATAATAATAACGAGAAGAAGAGCAACAACAACATCTATCATTTTCACCATAACCATAATAACCAGAAAAAGATCATTCCCAAAAGTATATAAAGTACTTGTCACATGTTAAAAAAGAAAAAAAAAAAAAAAAAAAAAGGTACAAAGATATGTTCCCTTGAAAATTTGTATTGTCAAGAAGTTTGTTCATTGTTTCTATGGTTTGGTATGCTTTGTCAACATTTGGTAGTGCTCGAGTTTCCAGGATCGGTTCTCATCATTGAGGAATTGATTGATGATTTGTGCTCGAAATTTGACCCACTCAGTTGGACGAAGTTTTTTCTGCACAGGTTGCCAGTTGAGATATTGGTTGATAACATTGCAGACGGCGATTGCACAATCATTCTTGCAGTGTTTGAGATGAAGTTAATAAGTTAGGTGAAACTGCAAAATTTAGCATATTGGAAGATTAGTTTATGGATTTTGTATCTTACGAGTGTGGGGTTTGTTGTGGGCATTCCTCAATTGATGCAATTTTTGTCTCGCACTCTTGAGATAATAACATGTTTCCCTGTTTGCTGAGTAATGCTTTATTCCATCTCAGTTGATGTTGTTGCTACAAAATAGTTAGTGGGTGTTTTTGTTAGTTATAGTGATGAGTTGATATGTTTGTAAAGGAATGGAACTAAGTATGAAATTTTATTTTAATTTACAATTTGCTTTGCAATTTCAAAGTGCTTGTTGTGGCAATCTTTTGCAGGTCTCAAAGAGTCATAGTGTCTCCATATTCCATCAGCATTGTCAAAGACCACAATTGTCCAATGGTTGTCGTGGTTGATTAGGAAATGGATATATCTGTTTTTCATTGCTTCTGAAAAATGGTTGTCCATGAGTTTTTCTCTCAGTGCTTGATCTTGGTTTTGTAGTGGAGTCTGTAAGTTATATATATGTTTGAAATATGTTATAAAACTATGTAGTAATACATGTTGAGAAAGTAGAAAATTTTGCAGTTGTAAGGTATGTTAAGTTTTGCTGACATTGATGAGTGTTGAGAAAACGTAAGATCTTCCTGCATATGGATTGCTTGCAAAGACTAGATCGTTTTTCTCAAATTCTTCAATGGTTGGTTGGAGTGCCAATTGCTTTTCTGAGAAGGCATCAATGACCTGAAGCATGTTCTATATGAGAATGCTTTAGGTTTGTGGAATAGGCTATTGAATATGTACAGAAACTGTAAAATTGTGCAGTTGGAGACCTACATTCCCATTTAAGGGTTCCCTATTGGTCAATCTGCATATATTTGAAAAGTATATGCAGTTTTCATCTTCGCTGCCAGACCAGACACAAGCACTTGATTGTGTGTTGTTGATGAGTTGAATTTGGTCTTGGTCTTTTTTGGATAGGCTATGCCAAACCTTGTTTGTTTTGCGGCATGAAATGGCGAGTGGCTTGTTTGGGATTGATTCTTCCTGGAAATCATCATCACTTTCCAATACTTGAAGTTTTGTCTTCTCTTGATTGGCATGCTGTTTTGGGTTTGTTTCTGCAGCAACTGCTTTCTCTTGGCCAATATGTTCTTGCATCTTTTCTTTCTGCTATTGTTTTGCTTTGTGAGCACCCTCTTTTTTGTTGTCATTCTTCTTCTCTTTTTCTTCATTGGTACCCTGTGTTGGTTTGGGTACATCAGCAGCAGTTTGTGTCTTATTTCTTGCATCTTCTTTGGGTTTGGTCATTGGTTGGTATTCAAAATCTGGGTCATGTGCTTGTTTTCTTGATTTTTGTTTGATTCTCTTGACCATGGATCTTTGTTGGGGATTGCTAGTTTTTTTGGTGGACATTTCCTTCAATTGATCTTCTTTTTTATGCAATTCAGCCATGAATTTTTGTTCCATTTCTTGCATTTGTGCTCTCATGGCTGATATGAGCTTGTCCTTGTTGTCCTCTTCGGTTGGTGTTTGTGGTTGGTCATGACCTATAAAAATGTTGGATTGTGTTTTGGTTAGTTTAATGAAATTTTGCAGTATGCTTTAGTATTAGACAATAGTTTACCTTGTGCATGAAATATGTCAGATTTCTTTTGCAGTTCTTCTTGTTGGTTTGTCAGTTCTTGTTCATTGACTTCTTCTTGTTGGTCTTCTTCTTCATCAAGGTCTTCTTGTTGATCACCTTTTGTTTGTTGTCTTTCTTCTGCTTTATCATTGTCTTGTTGTTCATCAGGTTCTTGTTCATTTTCTTCTTCTTCTTGTTCGTCTTCTTTGTCAGTTTCTTCTTCAGTTTCAGTTTCTTCTTCTTCTTCATTAGTTTCTTCTTCATCAGTCACTTGATTTTTTTCATCATCACTCTTGTTTTCTTGTTCATCACTTTCTGGTTCTTCTTGTGGTTTTTGCTTTCTTTTCTTTTTTTTTTTGGTTGTTGTTCTTCTTATTCTGATTCTGATTCTGATTGTGAATGATGTTCTTCTTCGAGAAAGTCATCCTCATCACTGTCTGGAAGTCTTCTTTTTTTTTGTTGCTTTTGTTTTCTTTTTTTGCTTATTGTCCTTTTTGTGGTCATGTTTCTTTCCTGAAGAGTGTGTTGATGTGCTTTGATTGATATGCAATAACTGTATTTCTTGTTCAGTTGGGGTTAAAACACTTTGCTTAACCTGCATTGGAACAATGTGGCATATATCAGTAATACTGTAAATTTGGTCAGTTTCATAAGATGAGTTGTACTGTGAGTAATGTGGGTTAAGTGTCGAAATACGTTTTTTGAAACTAAAAAATGTTACAGTTTCATAACATGAGTGATGTTGAATAAGTGTGTGCTTTGAAACTGAACATTTTCACAGTTTCATAATATGATTTGTACTACAATGAATGTGAAAGGAGTGTTGAATAGATTTGTGCTATGATAGTATAGAAGAGTTTGAATACCTTTTCAAAGTGAGCAAGGCTGATGTGTTTCCACTTGGAGTACATTTTTCCAAGGTTCCATTTCATAAACCTTGGGAAGCCTTCTTTGTTGGATGGTCGAGGAGTTCTTTGTGCTCACGATCAAAGATCTTGTAAAAAAAAAAAAAAAAAAAAATTGAAATATGTTAGATAGTTAGAAATAAGTGGATGTCTGATATTTTTGTGGGAAGTAGTTGAGTAATGTGTTTACCAAGAGTAACATGACGCATCCAGTGACATGCCTTGGGTTGTTGTTTGCATTTGCCATTGAATTCATCAGTGTGTCTTTTATTGCCTCAACCCAATTGTACTTCTTGATGTTGTTGAGATTGTCAACATAGTTGAGGAAACTCCAACTGAGTGTATGGCCTATTGTGGGCATGAGAAGTTTCAAGCACAAGTAAAGGGTGATTACCCTTGCAAGATCTTGACGATCATTGGTTGATTTTCCTTTTTTTGTTTGTTGAAACATTTTGGTCAAAGACTTGCCATCCAATCTCTTGACTGATTTGCATCTTCGTTTGTAAAATGAAAGCTCAAAATCCTTTGGTCTTGCATAGGATTTGGTGGTGATGCTGTCTTCTCCACAGTCGATACTAAAAATGAGCTTGACATCACTGCTTCTGAGTTTCATTTCCTTTTTTCCAAGTACAAATGATTTTTTTCTTTTGTTGTAGAGTGTTGTCATTTCTGCTACAATGGAATTGTAGCATCTACACCAAGAGGCCTTCAGTTGTGTTGAGGAGAGAGCATTTATAAGGGGCCAAAAAGGGGTTTTTTTGCAGCTTTGTCTGTTGGGCTTTTGTGAATTTGACCCCCTTCAACAGTTTGATTACTGTTCCGATGTTGGAACGATAATTAAATTGTTGGACTCTCTTTGGAGGGACTGCTGCTTTTTTTTCTTTTGATGCCTTGGTTTTTGTTTTGGGAGTTGATTGGCTTTCTTGGAGCTTTCTTTTTTTGGTTGGAGGAGCTTCTTGTTTTTTTGTTGGCTTTCTTTTATTTGTTTTTGTTGTGGTTGGAGGTGTGGTTGGTGTTTGTTGTGTGGGTGGGGTCTGTGGTGTAGTTCTTGGGCTTTTTCTTGTAGGTAGTGTGGTTGTTTTGTGGGTTTTTTGGTGGGGTCTGTTGGGTTTGGTTGTTTTTGGGTGTGGTGGTTTGGTTTTTTGTGGATAGGGAGATGGTGGTGGCATTTTAGTAGATACAGGAGATGGACTTTCAAAAGTGAAGATGGTTAAATCCCTGATTGGATTTGTGGGCATATGGGTTTGTTTCTTCCAATATCTTCCAACAGCTATTTTTGAAAAAATGAAAGCGACAGCAGAGTATGAGTAATATAGTGATAGAACTGTATAATTTTGAAGTTTTATATGCAGTTTAATATGAAGTTATATGTATTTTGTTGGTAACAGTTACGAAACTGTATAATTTAACAGTTTGATTTGCACTTTATAATAAGTTAGCTATTTGTTTTGAGTAGTGGTTAAACTGTGTAATTTTGCAGTTTCATTTGCAGTTTGAATAAATTTAGATATGTTACTTGTATAGTGATAAAATGAAACACTATGATGTTGCAGTTTTTATAAGGAAACAGTATGAACAATAGGAACAGCCCATTGTATTTTGTAAAAAGCAACAATAACAATGAGAAGATTAAAAATTCAAAAATAAGAATAATAGAAGCCAATATTGAACAACAAGAATAAGAATAAGGTGTTGAATGTGTAAAAACAGGGATTTATGTGTAAAAATAGTGTTTAGAATGTTGAAAAACAGGGGACTAGAATGTTTGAAAACAGGGGATTATATATAAAAGAGAGTTTATACATTTGGAAGTATGTAAAATGTGTATATACGAAATATGAAAGAATGATGTACAAATGTGAATGAAAAATAATGAATAGGTGAAGAGAGATGTTACTTTTTCCCCCCATTTTTGTGAATCGGAAGTCAGGAACTATGAAATCTCTTCAGAGTGGTGATGGTTCTTCGTGTTGTTGAGAGTCGCCGATTGGAGAATATGAACGGCTTGGTGTTGTGTTGAAGATGAACGGTTTGGTTTTGTGGTTAGGGTAGGGTTTCAGAGGGAATGGAGTCGAACGGAGGAGAGATGGAGGATTGAGAATGGGATTTCGAGCGGCGGAGATGTAATAGTGTACTGATCAGACTGAGATGATTGTGGGTGATGAAGATGAACGGTTACGTTTTCTGGTTAGGGTTAGGGTTTCAGAGGGGATGGAGTTGAACAGAAGAGAGATGGAGGACTGAGGAGTCGATTTTGAGCGGCGGAGACGTGATAGTGTACTGATCAGACTGAGATGATCGGGACGTGGGTGATGGTTGCGCGCGTGTAAATTAGATGATATATTGTGGGTATTTTCGTCTTATTGTTAATTTGTGGACTTAATGGAGTATGAATTTTGTTTTGGGTCTAAACGGGGTATGATATGTTGGGCTTGGACCTTTGGGTCAGTTCCCCTACATTTTTTAGGCCTCTTTTATGGGTCACCATTTTATCTAGGCCCACCCCAATTGACAAAGCTACCCACTTTTTGGCCCCTTTTTATGAGTCACTATCTATCTAGGGCCAGCCTTATATTGACAATACTATCCAATTTTTGGGCCAATACAGTGGTGATGGTGGTGGCAACGACGTGCTGGAAATGGTGGTGGACATGGGCAAAGCTATAGATGATTCTATTTATTCCTAAAAAATTATTCAGCACGTTCAAGTTCTCAATATTCTCTACTAAATTATTTAGGGTTATAATTTAGGACTTACATGTAAATCTTAATAAGTGGACTTATCCAATAAATGATAATTAATGACATTTTTTATCAAATACTATTAAAAAAATGTCACTAATTATTAATTTTCAGTGACAGTTTAAAGATTTTATTGCAAAAAATGTCACTAATTATAAGTTTTAGCGACAATTTAAAAAAAAATCACAAAAAATCACTAATTTTCTACTTTCAATGATTATTTGAAAAATTCGTTACAGAAAATTATCATGAATTGTAAATTTTAGCGAAAATTTATAAAAATCGCAATAAAAAAAAGCCACTAATTGTCAATTTATAGCGACATGTAAAAAATCGTCCTAAAAAATTAATTTTAACAATGATTAGTAAGTCTTATTTTCAATAGGACTTGAAGAAAATTAAATCCAATTATTAGGATATATTGGTAGTTTACTCTTAATTTAAATTGCTCTCATTTAAAAAAAAAATGTTTATGCCATTAGAAATTTTACATATATAAAACCCAAGCATTCACTAATTTTTAATTTTGTTTCGTTATTGTAAACTTTTAAATACATAAATCGTTTTACAGAATCAAATTAACATCTTTACTATGAAAAGGCATTACAATAATTGCAAACATGAAAAAATATCAAATTTACATTACAATGAGTTTAACTTTTTTCAAAAAAAAAAAAAAAAAAAATTTCTATCACAATCACTTTGACTTAGGTAAAACTCTCCAAATGCAATAATTTTTTTTTTAAAAAAAAAAAAAAAAAAACAACTATATATACACAGTACAATACAATATTATTTTTAAAAATATTTGAATTAATATGTCAATTAATATATATTTTCAAATTCAATTTAACTATTGTTGACGTCTTATTTTAAAACGATTTGCAAAAAAAAAAAAAAAAAAGGTTTGGACAGATTAGTAGGATAATTTTGTACAGTTTTTTTTATCAAAATTTCAATTTTAATTTTAATTGAGAATATAAATTCTATTTTAATTCATTTTTATAAGTTTTTATTCTTTAGCCTTTTTTATAATTTTTTTTTCTATTTATTTTTTTACTATATAATTATTTATATATAAATGAATTTTTTACACGCAGCCCGTGCGATTCAAAAACTAATTTTGTTTTGATAGCTCGGTGTCAACCTTAATAGAATTCTTAATTTTCACTCAATAGAATTCTTAACTTTCACGCAAAGCCTCTTTGCAATCCTTGTCCATTTTATAAATTCGCCATAGGCCACCAAACGTTTTTGTTTCGTGGCAACAAAGACAATATGAGGCTCCGTTTGGGAAAATAGGTTGTGGTGTTTTTTGGCTATTTTAGTCATAAAAGACAAAATATATTATTTTAGCCATAACAAACAAAACATCACATCCAACTCATAATCATTACACTATTCTTTCACAAAAAAAATAAAAAAAGTCAAAAAGTCATTCCCAAACCAAGCTTTTTAGCCTAGGCTAAAATAGCCAAAAAAATCAAAAAGCCAAAAAGCCAACCCACTTCCCAAACCAACCCTGAATATGGTGGTGAACTCGAACTCTGTCCAACCACAACCACCAATCAAAACCAACATCTTGGAATCAATCTTGGTTTCTGCCTTTGCAATCACCGCACTTCTGATCATACTTCCATGCAAATTCATAAATGGCAGCCCAGTTCCAAGTCTCATATTCAAGGGACTCCCCTCCGCCTTCCATGCCTTCGTTGTCTGCCTTGTTTTCGCCTTTTCTGGCGCGTTGAGTGCCTTGTTAATCCACGAAAATTCGTTTATCGCTAAGTTCTTCAAGTACTCTTCTACGGCTTCCATGACATCTGCTCTGGAATTGTTGATTTGGGCCATTGTTAAATGACAATTTTCAGGCAGGCATGGATATCACCACCACAGGTATATAATGATCTTCAGAAACTACTAATAAGGTTTGGTAAATTTTGTGTGTGTATGTGTGTAACTTTAGTGTTGTAATATGATTGATTGATGAGGCGTTCTCTATACTCTTCCACAAAATTATTGGTCTTTGTTGTATAAAACATTTATTATTCAAATCATTGGATTTCTTGGCATGTAAGAAAATATTATTTGAACCACAAGGGTTGGTTTGAAAAGTGGGTTGGCTTTTTAACTTTTTGGTTATTTTAGCTTATGGCTAAAAAGTCTCGTCACTACAAGAATTTTCACTTTTGGCGACTAAATTTTTAGTCGCCAAAAGTCAATTTTTTGTTGCCGAAGGGCTCTAGCGACTAAATTTTTTGGTTGCAAAATTAGTAGCCGAAAAGTAGTCAAGAAAGCTAATTGGCGACTAAAAATTTGCCGACTAAATATTTAGTCGGCAAAAGGTTGAACATTAAATTAAATTAAACCCTTTTCGGCGACCAAACTTTTAGTTGCCTAAAGTCCCACCTTTTTAGCTACTAAAATTTTAGTCGATAAAGAGTTCTTTTTTAACTACTAAAAATTTAGTCGCCGAAAGTCCCCATCTTTAGCAACTAAATGTTTAGTCGGCAAAGAGTTCTTATTTTGGCTACTAAATATTTGGTCGCCTAAAGTTCTACATTTTTTGCTACTAAACTTTTAGTTGGCAAATTTGTGCTTATAATTTACTTTTTTATTTTTAACTACGAAATATTTTAGTCGCCAAATGTTTGATTTTCTTTTGGCTACTAAAGTTTTAGTCGCCAAATATCTTTTTTTTTTTTTTTTTTGCTACAAAACTTTTAGTCGCCAAATGTCTTTTTCTAATTTCTTTTTAACTACTAATTGTTTAGTCGCCAAAAACATGATATTATGTTTTGTCGCGAAATTTTAATTTCTCCACAACCTGTCTATATACAATGCAACCTGTAATATGTATAAAAATAAAATGATACATGCTATCAATCATTCCACAATTTGCATCCATATACCAAAAATAAATAACATTAAATA
Organism: Camellia lanceoleosa; assembly: GCA_025200525.1. NCBI lineage: Eukaryota > Viridiplantae > Streptophyta > Magnoliopsida > Ericales > Theaceae > Camellia > Camellia lanceoleosa. Next base: position 39,746,344 of record CM045762.1, read on the forward strand.
TCAAAGTCCATACAAATCAACTATTGTCCAAACTAAAATAATAATTCCATAGAAAATATATCATACAAAAATCAAAGCCCTCCGTATACAAAAAAATACATTTACTACCAAGCGAAATTACCATGACAGAAGGTGGTCTATGTACCATGACAGTCATTATCTGTTGATTGCCAAAAGTTTTTTGTATCGATAATAATGAACTATACAAAAGCTGAGGACGACAAAAGTATTATATTAGTTTTACACAAAAGTAAAAATTCTTCTCCATACACCAATATGGATTATCCACAAGTCCACGCAACAAAGCCATCTACAAAGAAAAACAACAAATGAAACATTAGAATTGGTTACTAAATATCAATTCAGTCAGCCATATGGAACATGTTCTAACATGCATTTAAGGTAAAACAATCGAAAAATGTCTTCTTGGAAATAAAAGAATGTGTATATATGTATATGTGTATGTGTATATCATGGAACACTTATTCCAACCAATTGCACAAACAATGTAATATGTAATTTCTTATTCCTATAAATATATAAAGGCAATTATTAGAATATGTAGATGTTATTTTAATAAAGTTATTGCTTTTTGAACTAAGTGTTGCAAGTTTTTCGACTAAGTGTAAGGCGTATTCGGGGGCTGTTATGAATTTTTGCCCCCGGAAAGCCCCTTTTCGAGTAAGTTTAGGGCGTATTCGGCTCTAACTCCCAATCTATGGGTCCGAATTATGTTCCGTCAAATCTCACAAGTCCTATTTGTCATGGCGAAGCTATCCGTGTGAGCCACACAGTCGTTCGGAGGCTGTTTAGAATTTTCGCCCCCCAAACGCCCTTTTTCGACTAAGTTTAGGGCGTATTCGGCTCTAAATCCCAACCTACGGGTCTGGATTACATTTAGTTAGTTGTCACAAGTCCTATTTTCCATGGGGGGATTGTCCGTCTGAGCCACACGGTGGTTCGGGGGCTGTTTTGAATTTTTGCCCCCAAAACGCCCTTTTTCGACTAAGTTTAGGGCGTATTTGGCTCTAACTCCTAACCTACGAGTCCGAATTACGTTCCGTTAGTTCTCACAAGTCCTATTTGTCATGGGGGAACTGTCCGTGTGAGCCACATGGTTGTTCGGGGGCTGTTTTGAATTTTTGCCCCCGAAATGCCTTTTTCGATAAAGTTTTGGACGTATTCAGCTCTAACACCCAACCTACGGGTCCGAATTACGTTCCGCCAGCTCTCACAAGTCCTATTTGTCATGGTGAAGCTATCCGTGTGAGCCACATGGTCCTTTAAGGACTGTTTTGAATTTTTCCCCCTGAAACGCCCTTTTTCGACTAAGTTTAGGGCGTATTCGGCTCTAACTCCCAACCTACTGGTTTGGATTATATTCTGTCAGTTGTCACAAGTCCTATTTTTCATGGGGGAACTATCCGTGTGAGCCACATGGTAGTTCAGGGGCTGTTTTGAATTTTCGCCCCCGAAACGCCCTTTTTCGACTAAGTTTTGGACGTATTCGACTCTAACTCTCTACCTACGGGTCCGAATTACGTTCCGTCAATTCTCACAAGTCCTATTTGTCATGGCGAAGCTATCCATGTGAGCCACACGGTCATTCGGGGGTTGTTTTGAACAAGTTCGATTTGTCGTGGAGAAGTTATTTGTGTGACCCACACGGTCGTTCGGAGGCTGCTTTGAATTTTCACCCTCGAAACGCTCTTTTTCGACTAAGTTTAGGGTGTATTCAGCTCTAACTCCCAGCCTATGGGTCTGAATTACATTTCATGATTTCTTACAAGTCCTATTTGTCATGGGAAAGCTATTCGTGCAACCTACACAGTCGTTCGGAGGCTGTTTTGAATTTTCGCCCTCGGAACACCCTTTTTCGACTAAAATTACGGCATATTCGGCTCTAACTCCCAACTTACGGGTCCGAATCATATTCCGTGAGTTCTCACAAGTCCTATTTGTCATGGGGAAGCTATCCGTGTGACCCACACAGTCGTTCGGAGGCTGTTTTGAATTTTCTCCCTCGAAACACCCTTTTTAAACTAAGTTTAGGGCGTATTCGTCTCTAACTCTCAACCTACATGTGCTAATTACATTTCGTCTGTTGTCACAGTTCCTATTTGTGATGGGAAAGGTGGCAGTGACATTCGTACGGTGGTTCGGGGGATGTTTTCCATTATCGCCCTCTTATCGCCCTTTTTTCGGTTAAGTTGAAGGCATTTTCAGCTCTAACTCTCAACCTTCACATGCTAATTACATTCCATCTATTGTCATAGGTCCTATTTGTCATGGGGAAGGTGGCCGTGACATCTGTACGGTGGTTCGGGGGGTATTTCGCATTTTCGCCCCCTTAACACCCTTTTTCGATTAAGTTTAATGCATTTTCGGCTCTAATGATATAAACTCAAAATAATTACAAAGAGATGGAAGTACAAGACCTAGTTACACAATTCAAGGCATAAATTGGTTGTATTTGCAATTCTCCTATCTTATTTCATGGCCTTCAAAAAATATGAGACTTTCACCAATAAGAATTTTTTAAAATTTTAAGCAATAGACTAAGTGGTCTAATGATTGAGTCACCTCTAATTTTACATATGTGGAGTTTATTTGTGTAAGAAGGTGCACCTGTTACATATGATAATTTCACTTGCTAATGCCAATATGTATCTTTTCACCGTATTTAAATCATGAATTTAAAGAGTAAATTAAAAATAAAATGGAAATAGAAATGAAAAACAAAAATTAACTTACATTTCATTCTTGAAGGGATGTGTTTAGTGATAATAATTTAGTGTGTTTTGTTTTGTATTCGAGTATATGTCTTTAGACTTCTTGTTAATTTAATAGTAAGTTTGAAGACATAGATCTGACCACATAAGCAACACCATCAAAATAGATGGAACAACAATTTGAGTGAAACTATTTTTGTATGGCTAGAGATCATTGAAATGTTTCAATGTACTGAGAGATCATTGAAATAGTTTAGGGGCTGCTTTGCATTTTCGCCCCCGGAACGACCTTTTTCAACTAAGTTCAAGGCGTTTTTCATTTCAACTCTCAACCTACGTGCGCTAATTACATCATGCCTATCTCCACAGGTCCTATTTGTCACAATGAAGATACCCGTGACATCCATAGAGTGGTTCAGAGGCTACTTTGCATTTTCGCCCCCCGAACGACCTTTTTCGACTAAGTTTAATGCGTTTTTCACTCCAACTCCCAACCTACATGTGGTAATTACATCCCGTCTATCCCCGCAGGTCCTATTTGTCATGAGGAAGCTACCCGTGACATCCATAGAGTGGTTCGGAGGCTACTTTGCATTTTTGCCCCCTGAACGGCCTTATTCGACTAAGTTTAAGGCGTTTTTCACTCCAACTCCCAACCTACATGTGCTAATTACATCATGTCTATCCCCACAGGTTCTATTTGTCATGAGGAAGCTACTCGTGGCATCCATAGAGTGGTTCGAGGACTGTTTTGCATTTTCGCCCTCCGAACGGCCTTTTTCGACTAAGTTTAATGCGTTTTTCACTCCAACTCCTAACCTACATGTGCTAATTACATCCCGTCTGGCCCCACAAGTCCTATTTGTCATAAGGAAGCTACCCGTGACATCTATAGAGTGGTTTGGAGGCTACTTTGCATTTTTGCCCCCCGAACGACCTTTTTTGACTAAGTTTAAGGCATTTTTCACTCCAACTCCCAACCTACATGTGCTAATTACATCCTTTCTGTCCCCACAGGTCCTATTTTTCACGAGAAAGTTTCCCGTGACATCAATAGAGCAGTTCGGGAGCTGTTTTGTATTTTCATCTCATGAATGCCTTTTTTTGACTAAGTTTAAGGCATTTTTTACTCTAACTCTCAACCTACGTGTGCTGTCCCCACATGTTCTATTTGTCATGAGGAATCTGCTTGTGACATCCATAGAGTGGTTCGAGGGCAATTTTGCATTTTCATTCCCAGAATGCCTTTTTTCAACTAAGTTTAAGGCATTTTCGACTCTAACTCCCAACCTATGTGTGCTAATTACATGTCATATGTCCCTATGGGTTCTATTTTTCATACAAAAGCTACCCGTGACATCCATGGATTGGTTCGGGGGTTGTTTTGTATTTTTGCCCCCTCGAATGCCTTTTTCTGACTAAGTTTAAAGCATTTTCGACAAAGTAAACTAGTTGTTTGGTTTGCTTTTGCTTTTGTTTTTTTTTTTTTCTTAGAACAACTAAAGAAATCTTGGTTTGATTGAATTCAAAGTTGTACAAAGCTTTGTTTGTACTTTCAGAAGCTCAAAGTAAAAAAGTAAGCAAAATAAAATAGTAACTATTGTCTGAATTCTAAAAACAAAGCGGAGGAACGTGCCAACTTGAAGATTGTTTGCTATCTTGTTTTCTGTTTTTGTTTACTCAGTTCCCTCTCCCTAACCTAAGGCATAGTTATAAGATATACAAATTTGGAAATAAAGATCATAAAATAATCTAGAAATATTTCCTAACTGTAAGATTATATTATTTAAATCTTCTGAAATCAGCAGCTATATAACATGTAGTATGCTTACAGGAACAACACACAAATAATGGAAGTTATGAAACCATAAAATCTTATGAGTAGAAAAGTATCTAACAACCACTAGAATTATTTCATTTTCAAGAAAATTGACGGTACAAACCATTCATTGTGAACTTGCTAAAGTCATTAATTAAACAGAGCATAAAGTCATTAATTAGTTTGTTATTCTAATAAATCC